>OV884056.1:77327284-79827284 GCA_930367215.1 Pollenia angustigena
AAAAATTCTAATTTTTACTACAATTCTTAACAAAAACATTAACTGAATACACCATGTAAAGAATTGTTAAATAGTGTAAAATTTGCTAATTTACAACTTCTTAAAAAAACGCGTGTAATTTGTAATTTTTTTTTTTTATTTAAAATTGTTTACGTTACATTGAAGAGAGCGTGTAAACAATTATATTAAAAAAAATAAATTTTACATATGTTATGTTTAAAACTACAAATCCTGTAAACTATTTTGTTAATAATGAAAATTTTACAATTTTTGTAAACTTCAGATTTAAAACTGATAGTTTGCTAAAAAATTACTTTTTTATTGTTGACATTATGTTAAGAATTATGTAAATAATGTAAAAATTCTTTAAAACATTTTTTCGTTTAGGTTTACTTTGAAACTTGATAATATTTAAATACTTAACATGACTTTGTACATGTAAACTACTGATTTTTTTTAGCCAAGTCAAGACATTCTGGGCAACAATTTCGCAGAAAACGTAAACAGCTCTCTAAATTGTGAAACAAATTTAACTTTTAAGGAAAAAATTTTACAACATGAAAATTAATTAAAATTGTTATTCTTTATATTATATCTTGACTGGTAACTCTGACATGTTTCGATAGTAACCACTCGATCTCCTCAAAAAAACAAAAAATGAATTTTGGACTTCAAGAAGAATTCTTGACAAAAAGTACGAAAAAACAGAGGTAAAGGAAAAACATGTAAAATCAATTAAAAATAGATAATCATTCAAAAAAGCCAATTTCGATCTACCAAAGGTTAAAATACAATTTGGTTTTAATTGATGTTTGACTATTAACGTCAGCAGTCGTCGATGGCTGCGAGTTTAAGACGGCAAATCCCTCTGAGGAGATCGAGTGGTTACGATCAGAACATGTCAGGGTAACCTGCTGGCCAGGGTTCGAGCCCCAGCCACGGTCAAGAATGAAAGATTATCAATAACAATTTTAATTAATTTTCATGTTGTAAAATTCCTTTCTTCATAAAAATAATTTAATGAAAATAAAATTTGATGAACTTAAGCTAATTAAAAATATTTAAACAATTTGTATTAAAAACCATAAATTGTTCAACAAAATAACCACGATACTAATTATTTTAAGAAAAATTATTTTATTTTTTTTAAACAAATAAATATTTTGAAATATGAAACTTTACATTGTTGATTGAAAAACACAGGTGGTGTGCAACTTAAATCTTTAATACAAAAAACGACACAGACGTTTACGACAACGACAACCGTTATAAGATTGATTGTGTAAATTATAGTTTTGCTTCAGAAATATACAGTTTTGGGTCAATAATTTCACAGAAATTGTAAATTTTACATGGTCTACGGTATTCAAAACTAATTACATTGAAGTAAAAGTTTTATTTTACGACATAAAATAATAGTAAATGGGTAATTATTATGACGGTATGATGTAAACAACTATGTAAATAACGTAAATTTGATATTTTTGTGTAAAATGTAAAGTTTTTGACAGCTTTACTTTTTAAATCGAATATAAAGTGCAAAAATTTTAAAATTTACATTGTTTACACTATGTAAACAATATTATTTCTTATGTAAACTGAGTAAAACTGGCTACTTTAGGGTAAAATTTTTATTTTATTAAATATTTCATAAAAAAATAAACTTTTACAGTGATGACATTATGTAAAATTTATGTAAATAATGGAAAATCAACGCTTTCGTGTAATATTACAGTTTATTTTGCTATTTTTAAAGCTTTACTATTGTTTAACAACTTTGGCATAACATGTATGAATTTTATTATAAATATGAATTTTTACATAAATATAAATCTTGTATTGTTTACATCATGTAAATATTGATGTGAATTATTAAAAACGGCTTCTTTTCTCAAAAAAAACTTTTTTTTATATCATTAGTTGAATAAGAAGTAAAACTTTAGCATGGTTGACATCGTGTAAACAACTATGTAAATAATGTAAATTTGATACTTTTGTGTAAAATGTAAAGTTTTGCCAGTAGTATTTTTAAAAAAGTATGTTACGTTGAATCATTTAAAAAATATATTAAATTTACATTGTTTACACTATGTAAACAATCTTGATATTTATGAAAAATTTGTTTTACTGGCATCTTAAGGGTAAAACTATCATTTTTGGTATAAACATAAATTTTTGTGTAAATAAAAATGTTGGTATAAATAATGAAAAAAAATACTTTTGACATAAGCTACAATTTTTAAAAATCTTATACATATTTTGTTAAATAATTGTTTTTAAAAATAGTAACTTTGCGTTTACGTCATGTAAAACAACTTTAAGGTAAGTGCTGAATTGAAAAACCTTTAAAAAATGAAGGGTCAAAACTTTCGTGTAAAGAGAAATGTAAAGTGTATATTCAAAAAAAAACTATGTAAATAATGCAAAATTTAACACTTTTCTGTGAAATTTGAAATACAAAAGAAACAAAAAGACTTTCAATGTATAGTAAAAATTATTTTTACAGTTTGCCTGATCTCAGCCCTCTATTTCTAAAAGGGAAATGCCAGTTCATTGCGCCAGAAAAGGATAAAAGGATTAAATTTGTTGCTTTATTTATTTTATTTTAAACTTTTTTTTTCAGTTTTAATATTTTGAGATTTTTTTAGTTTTTTTTTTTCAACCACAACAGGCTTTCGAAATTTATATTAAACCCTTTTTCAGAATTTTAATTCACATTTAATTTGTTGTTGACATTTATTAAACTTAAATTATGTTTTATTGTTTTAATAAACAAAAACTCAACCTTTTTCAATATTGAATTATGTGTTACAGATTGACGAGTAAAATTAAAAATGAAAATTGCGCCACATGGCGTATGATGAACATTTAAGTGTTTTTTAATTGGTAGGCCAGGCCAACCAGCCTGACACACGCAAATGTATGATTTTATTTATTATTTATGAACATTTTTAAAGGAAACCTCAAATATAAGGGACATTTGTTTTTAAATATTCATAAATTAATGAATGGAAAAGACAAATTTCAAATTCCCAAAAAATTTTAAATTTTCCCCAGATTTTTTTTTATTTCCCAAATTTAGGATTTCAGAGAAAATTATTTGTAATGCTCCAAAAATTACGTTTAAAAATTTCATTTAAATTACATGTATCACTGAGCTACCTAAATAAGAGCGGCAAGCGTCTGTTTTATGTCAAAACTTTTCATTTTCATACAGTTTATACGAAACAAACCTTTAGAACGCGGATTTAACACCACCCGTCTGGAAAATCTTCTTTGATAGTTCGCTTGGTCGTTTTATTTTATTGAAAATGTATTGGCAATAGAATTTGCATGTTTAAAAAAACGCTTGCCGCTCTTGTTTAGGTAGCTCTGTCAGTTTTAAAATATTGTTAAAATTCTATAACGTTTAAGTTCCCAAAACCTTTTAAAATATTCCCAGATTTTAAAACGCGGTTTTTCCTTCTTTATATACAAAATGGTGACGGCGTGGTTTAGTGGTTAAAGGGCTTGCCTACAGATCCGAGCATCCCAGGTTTGATCCTTGCAAGAGGACGAAACGTTTTTAACATGGTTTTCGAGTTTTAAAAATTAAGAAACATCAGCCCCCCTTCAAACAATTCATCTAAGAAGCCCCTGACCACCCTTCCTCCTAGAAAAGAGGATAACAGCATGGCAAAAGTCAGGCAGCCGACTTCCCTGGGAAAAATGGTAAAAATCAAAGGTTAGCAAGGTTCCCCACCACTATACTAAATACAAGGAGAGCGTTGTTTCTAGGCAACGACAGATGGCAACCAAATTATCATAGAACCTGCTACAGCCGACCAATCATCTACTTAGCTGGAACAACAATATATTAACGAAACTGTTACAAGGCAAAATAAAAATACTGAATGGATCAATACTCCAAGAATAAGGACAGTAAAATCTTGGGAAGATGCGAACAAACTGCAACAAATCTTGTTAGATGGAGATGCTTTAAGAAAGCTTTATGCTCCCAAAGGCGCTAATGGAGAAAAAATATCCAAAATTAAAAAAAAAAAAATAATAAAAAATGTTTATGATAATTGCTTGTTATGTCCAAAAATTATATTTAAAAATATTAAATTTATTTTTCCCTTATAATTTAAATTTTCCCCAGAACTCCTAAAATGTATATTCCTTGTTTTTTTAAGAGAAATTTTCTAAAATTAAAAACTTAGCTGTTTTTGTTTTTATTAAAATTAATTTTCATGTTTAAAATGGCAATTTTGCCAATTCCCAAAAATTTTTAATTTTCCCCAGAATACCGAAAATTTTATTTTAAATTAAATTACCAAAAAAATTTTTCAAATTGCCAAAAAAAATCTTTAAAAAAAAAATTAAAAAAAAAATAATTAATTCTTTTCTAATTATTAATAAAAATTATAAATTTTAATTCCTAAAAATTTTAAATATGTCCATATATGGAAATTTTGCTTTAGAGGTCGAATTTTTTTTCTTAAGAAAAAAAGTTTTAAATATTAAACTTTTGAAAAGTATTTGGAAACGGTATAATTCTTTTTGTTCCTGTCCTTACAAACATTAGCCTCAAGATGTCTAAATATTTTAAACATTCTTGGAAGAAATAAAAACATATTGCACTTATTGTTTTGAGAATACATAAAATGTTAAAAAAAAAAAAAATTAATTTCAGGGACATGTTAAAATTTGCTCAAACGTGCTCGAGCATAAACAACAATCTTTAAATAAAATTTCATTTTAAAACTCAAATTTTTACTCACCTCCTCCACCGCCTCGCATTCAAACAAATAAATATGCAATAGTGGATCTTTGGGCTCTTTCATCAAATACACCAGGCCCGTTAGGGGACCTGTGAATTCCATAAAATTATTGGGCACCGCGTTCTGATCATCATTCTGGCCAGTTTGATAATGTTGTTGCTGCTGTTGTTGCTGATAAGAAGCAGCTGCACTTGAAGACAATGAGCCATACGAAGTGGAAGTCTTTAAAGTAGATTTAATACCTCCACCTAAACTCAAACCACCACCAGCACTCTGGCTGCCACTATTCGAGTAAGGATGATGGCCATTGGTGCAATTCGATTGCTGCTGTGGCTGCTGCTGTTGTTGGGATGATTTTAATTGCATAAAACCATTGCCAACTTGTTTGCCTCCCTGTTTGTGCACAATGCGACACATGCCAACAATATTCTTTAGAGGATGACTAAATTGTAGTTCAAAGTCAGAATTATAAGATTCCAAGTTGCCATTTTCAATGCCAACGGAAAGCTGCAAGAGAAAACAAAAACAAGAAAGGAGAATTGTAGAGAAACAATGAAACTTTTTATAAATTTTCTTTATAAAGGAATGATAAAATAAAAAGAAGAAGTCTAAAAAAAGGCATGCTCATAAATTAAATTATTTTCCTGCTGCAGTCTCAAAGGAAATGAAAAGTTTTGAATTAAAAAAAAAATTTTATCGGTGAAAGGTTTTATTTAAAAACAATTGAGATTATTTTCTATCACAAAAGAGCAATATTCATATAAGAAGAACAAATTTAAACGCAGTAGATAAAATAGCAGGACAGTTACGACTTAACCTTTAAGTCATAAACACCTTTTGAAGCAAAAATGAGTTTTGTTTTAATTTAAATAAAAAATATCTTTAACTTAGGAAAAATATATTACAAAGTACTATTTTTGGTAAAAAATTTTAAATTTTTTGAAAATTGTGTTCTCTTCCCCGGAATTCCCAAAATAATATTTTTATACAAAAACTTTGCAAAACGTATTAAATTTTTTTAAGTTTGAATATTTTTATACCCTTCACCACAGGTGGAAAAGAGTATATATAAGTTTGTCATTCCGTTTGTAATTTCTACAATATTGATCTTAGTCCCTATAAAGTATATATATTCTGGGTCCTTATGAGGAGAGAAGTTCATTTGACGATATCCGTCCGTCCGTTTACGATTTTTAGTAAAAAATTTTAAATTTTTTGAAAATTGTTTTCTCTTTCCCGGAATTCCCAAAATATTATTTTTATACAAAAACTTTGCAAAACGTATTAAATTTTTTTAATTTTGAATATTTTTATACCCTTCACCACAGGTGGAAAAGGGTATATATAAGTTTGTCATTCCGTTTGTAATTTCTACAATATTGATCTTAGTCCCTATAAAGTATATATATTCTGGGTCCTTATGAGGAGGGAAGTTGATTTAACGATATCCGTCCGTCCGTTTACGATTTTTAGTAAAAAATTTTAAATTTTTTGAAAATTGTTTTCTCTTCCCCGGAATTCCCAAAATATTATTTTTATACAAAAACTTTGCAAAACGTATTAAATTTTTTTAATTTTGAATATTTTTATACCCTTCACCACAGGTGGAAAAGGGTATATATAAGTTTGTCATTCCGTTTGTAATTTCTACAATATTGATCTTAGACCCTATAAAGTATATATATTCTGGATCCTTATGAGGAGAGAAGTTGATTTAAAGATATCCGTCCGTCCGTCCATCCGTCCGTCCGTCTGTCCGTCTTACATTTGATATGTGTTTTCCGGAGACTCCAGACATGATAGCGGCTACGTTGTTTTACATTTATGTCACAAATAGTCCACCATTTCTTGCTATTGAAATTCAGCCAGATCGGTCCAACAATGGCTGAGATATGACCAGAAAACCACGACTGCCTCTAATTTTTCCAAAACATCCCTTGTGGTTGTTGTATTTGTATTACTTTTTTCTGTATATCTGGAGAACGGCAAGAGCCAAAGCTTTAAAATTAGGTACAAACATTTAGGTTATAAATATACACCATCCTACAAAATGTGGGCGGGATTGGAGAAGAAGGCGTGGTACCTCTCATACAAAAAGTATTAAAAATTGTATAAAAACCTGAATTTTTTTACTGTAATATGACCTATGGTTACGCCTTATATATCAGAAGATCGGAAATTTTTCATAGAAATTATTTTCTGAAAAACTCGGGAAAATCGGTTCAGATACGAAAAAGTTATGACCAAAATATTAATTTTTTTTTTGAAAAATACCCATTTTCAGGAACCATAGATCTTCCCGAGTCCACGTTTTATAGACAAAATAACTGGCAAATTTCTTCTTTAACACGTCGGTATATAAATCTGTCAAATCGGTTAAGAAATAGCAGAGTTATGACCAAAATACTGAAATCCCAAAAATTACTCTTTTTTATAATTAAGATTGTTTTTTATACCCTTCACCGAAGGTCCTACACCCTATAAAGTATATATATTCTGGGTCCTTATGCAAAGCGAAGTTCAAATCTGGTTGTCGTCTCTTCTTCCAATCCCCTCACCCGCCCTTCGTATTTGCCCAATATGATTTTCGTTATCACCCTTCTTTATTATTTCATAATAAAAAATATTTACCAGTTATCGCTTTTTAAATTTCATTTATAATGAAGTTGTAAGTATTGTAAATATGTATGTATATGTATATGTTAAAATTATTTAGTTGCTCTCTATTCTACTCGCACAATGGTGAAGGGTATATAAGATTCGGCACAGCGGAATATAGCACTCTTACTTGTTTTTAAATCTTCCTGTTAAATATAAAATTGTCAAAATTACAAATTTGGAGTTACGAAATGGATTTATTGAATTAGAAAATAGTTGTTTTATTCAAAACCTAAATCCATTTCGTTACTCAAAATTTTGAATTTCGACAATTTAATATGTAGATCTTAAAAAAATTAAACTATAAATAAATTTTTATAATCTAGAAGTTTTTTTTTAAGTTTAAAAGGGAAAAATTTCAAACTTTGAATTTTTATTTTTTAACCCCCGTCTTAATAAACGATTATTTAATTAAACAAACGTTTATTAAGGGAAATTTTCATAGAAAATTAGTTTTGTAAGCCTTATTAAATTATAAATATTTTTGTGAATATTTGAGCATAAAAATTTCAAAATTTCCCCATAATTCCCAAAATTCTATTTTTTTCTTTTTTATAAAAAAACAGGCGTCTACCCGGCGTGTGCTACTTCGCAAAAAATTCTTTATTAATGCAGCGGTTCCATTTTTTATTAGTTCGATAACTTCGGAAAGACAGAAATCACCCCCTACCCCGTTATAGTCCTATTTTGGAAATATGCAAAGCTTATGTGTCCATATATCTATGTTGGGAATGAAATTACCCCACTAGCTCCTATCGTGGCCCTATTTTTGAAAAAATACATTGCTTGTGTGTCCATATAACTAAGGAGATCTATCTTTGTTTTAAGTTTCATTAAAATCGGTTTAATAGTTTTTGAGAGACAGAAACTGCCACATACTTCCCGTCATGGTCCTATTTTTAAATTTTAATTAAAATCCGTTAGATAGTTTCAGAGAGACTAAAATGGCCCGGTTGCTCCCCTGGTTGTCTTCTTTTTTTTCTTTTTTTTTTTTTGAAAATATACATTGCTTATGTGTGCATCTACACACGTATCTTTCTACGTTATGGGTTTCATCAGAATCGGGCTGATAGTTCAGAGAGCCAGAAATTGCCCCCTACCTCTCCTCATAACCCTTTTTTGGAAGGATATCTAATGTGTCGATGTAAATACGCATATATTAATATTTTTAGTTAAATATATACATTTTATTAAAATCTGTTAGATAGTTTAGGGGAGTTATTGACTGCCTCTTACATCTCCTCGTGGTAAAAGTTCTGGAAAAATATATACCCCCGTATTTATAAAGGATTATTAAATTTAACAAACGTTAAATTTGAAAATTTTTATAAATTGCCCTTAACAGACTTCCTAAAATTCCCTTTCTAACTAAAACAGCTTGGAGCAAGCACATCGTTTAGATGGCTTTAGAGACTATAACGGACATACATTTAAATTTTACAAACATATGTGAAAACGATTTTTGTATTTCATATATCGTCAGCTCATTATTGTTTTGGCGCATATGCCAAAAAGCCGTAGTGAAGAAAAACGACAACGAAGGTTAGCAAGAAGTTATCTAAAAAAAAATTCCCTATAGATTTTTTTGGTTTTTTCACCACTGATTCCGGAATATGTTTTAAGGAAAAGTCTACATTTTTGTGAGATTTTATGAATAAAATATTTTTGTTTTGTGCCGCATATGCCACTTTTCTAAATTAATTTTTAAACCGTAGCTTTTTGTACTGTGTATTGATTTGTTGTAATTTTATTTTACTTTTGCTTTAATCCTTTTTTTCTTACGGAAATGAAGCCATTATTTTTTTATACCCACACCCCAATAGTGGAGAGGGTATTATGCATTTGTGCTGATGTGTGCAACACCTTAAAATATTGGTTCTAGCTAGACCCAACTAAAAGTATACCGATCGACTTTGAATCACTTTGTGAGTCGAACTAACGATGACCGTCCGGCTGGCTGGCTTGCTGGATGTCCATGTAACCTTGTGCGCAAGGAAAATGGACCGAAGCGTAGGACCACTAGGGAAGATAGGGGGAAATTTCTGCCTCTCAGAAACTTTCAAACCAATTTTAATTAAATATAAATCAAAGATAGAAACATATTTATATGGACACATAAGCATGTTGTTTTTAAATACAGTGGTGTAGGGTATTATATAGTCGGGCTTGACCGACAAGAGGCAAGAGTGAAATTTATTTTGTACGCTTTTGTATAAATAAGGAATTTGCTTCAATTGCCAAACAGTGGCGTGTAGAGCAAAACAATATTTAAAAAAACTTTAACAAAGTGGATACGGAGCAAAATGATTGTTTAATAGCTCAGGGGTTTAATTATAGCGTACAATATTGAGCAAAATTTATAGAAATTTTTTATTTTGGTATCATGACATTCGGTACCGAATGAAATGTATCGCAATTTGAGATGAAAGCATTCGATATCGAATAACCAAAGACAGACATTACATCTCTCGAGTTTTAAATCGATACGTCTGTGTCTATCGTATGCAGAAAAAAAAAGATATTTTACTCAATATCGAATGTGGTGATTAGACCCCAGAAACCATAAAATATATCGTGAAACAGATACCTAACTAAACATTTTTAAAAATGGTCGGTAGGTCAAACCAATAATGAACGGACGATATGTATATAGATTAAAAATAATATAGATAAAGACACTGATTTTTAGTTGAAAAACATATTTTTTTGTATTTTGGTATTAAGTTTTTTTAATGCATTCCCAATAGTCAGTGACTAATACCTATACAGTACTTTTCGCTTATAGTCCACTACTATAGTTGCACAACTTTTGTGGACTATAAGCGAATTTGGACAATAGCCGATTTTTTTTATAAGTCATTTTATGGATAATAAGTGAAAACTAGTATAATCCACATTTTGGACTATATAAATATTATTTTCTTCAATAAATCCACTCTTTTTAAACAAAAGTTTATTTAAAACATAACCAAATATTGATTTATTTTAAATTAACAGTTAAAACAAAAATCTTTTTTATTAATTATTTCAAATGACGATATCAAACACAACATAAATATCAATTTCATAGGATCTTTACATGGGGTCTTCACCTGACAATTTTTTGTTATATCAAACGTCAAAGTCTATATAAAAAAACTCTTATATTTTTATTAGCGTTTTTTTTTATGAAGTTGCACGTTTATTCAACAAAAAATTGTCAGACGAAGATACCATGTCATGAAATATAAATTGCGAAATTTGGCATTTAAAATAGTTGCCTGAAAGGTAAATTAAAACATGTTGCCAGTTGATTATAAATATATAAAAAACAGAGTGGACTATAAGCGAACATTTTTGGATGAAGAATTATATACGCATGCTAGGAAAATGTGGCTTTTAAACGAAAATGGACTACAAGCGAAATGGACCTTAGAACAAATAATTTGTATGAAATTCGAAAAAAATCTGCATGTGAATATGACAGTTTTGGCTTATATCCGTTTTTGGCCTTTAAGCGGAATGGTTTGCGTCGCTTCGGTTTTCGTCGTTTTCGAAGTTGCGTCTTTTTAAAATCTCTGTGATTTCGAAGTTGCATCGTTTTTGTTTAACTTTGCGTCGCATGGCTTCAAAGTTGCGTCGTTTTTGTTTCACTTTGCGTCGCTTGGCTAAGAAGTTGCGTCGCTAGTGCTTCTATTTGCGTCGTTAATATAAAAATGTTTGTACAAAGCTTAAACAGAAAAAGGGGATTTCCCGTTGAAGTCGAAAGCAAATATGTATGTATGTGAAGGATGTCTGCTGATTGCAACTGGTTTCAAATTACATTTGCTGAAGTAAACTTAAATTTAAATATTTTGCAGCAACGAGGCAAAAAAAGCAAATAAGCTTAGAACAAAAACAGGGCATTTTGACGCGTTCTAAATCAGGGGAAAAGACTGTTGATATTGAAAGGACCCTTGAACTAGACCCTTCTACAATAAAATTCATTTGCTGTTCCAGTGATGCTGATAAAATTAAGAAATTTGTTTGGTTTAAATTTATGATTATTTAAACCAAAGTCGAAGATTTAAATCACTAAAAACATTAAAATGTTTTTATTTCCCCAGAATTCTTAAAACCAGCATTTTATAATTGTTCTTTCAAACAATTGTAAAATAAATAAATTTCCCTTTAAAGAATCATATACATATAAATTATATTTTCTGTTTCAACTGGTACGTAATTTAAAAATAAAAATTGTTTTCCCAACACAAATCACTTGAAACTTTAAGTATCACTTAAGTTTCTGTACCAGATACTTAAACAATAAACTGTTAATCAAATTTAATATTCACTAACTTTTTTTCTCAAATGATTTGCGTCATTAATTTATTTATTTAACAATAAAAAGGTTTTTTTAAATCAATTAGGGATGATACGTTAAAACTTTCAACAAATTATTGATATTCCTACTCGAAACGTATTTATGTACAAAACAACGTATGTACATTTAGTTGGTACGATAACAAACAGTTTTATTTATTGCCATTTAAAATAGACACAACCCATAATGTTGGGTCAATTTCACTAACAATATGTGTAATTATTTTGCTAGACAAATGTGTTTTTTTTTTTATTTAGTTTTCTTAACTAAATAAATTGTTTAAACAGCAAGTAGAACAAAATTGCAGTATAAGTTGAACGGGTATTGAATTACAAAATAAAATGTAATAGCAAATAATTTGCAGAAATAAAATGTTAATACGATTATTTGTATTGATTTAGATGCACAACGTAAGGGATCAAATTATTTGTGGTAGAATGGCGAAGAGAAGGGAAAAACAACTTATGTAATTGAATCTTTTAACCTTAAAAAAGTTTACTTTAATACCCTGTTTCTCCTTCTGTTTTACAACAGGGTGATAACAAAGTTTATTTATGTACAAGATTGACTAAAACGGAAATTTTCTTAAAACAAAATGAAATAAAAAGCCTTCTCTCCAAACTGCGTACTCTAGACAGTACATAAGTATATATAAAGGGTGATTTTTTAGCTATTATCTTTTTGGCAACACTGGTTTAAACAGCTGATGCACGTTCCGTGTTTTCTTTCACTGTCAAGCATCTTCAGTTTGGTCTATAATTTAACCATGAATCGTCTTACAAACGAACAACGCTTGCAAATTTTTGAATTATATTATCAAAATGCGTGCTCTGTTAACACATTGAGTGCCAAGCGGTTTTGACGAAAACCTTCCGAGGAGGCAAAGCAATTTTTGTGTTATTTACATTTTATACATTTTTTACTTTATAAAACATCAAAAAATCATCCTAGACCCATGAATGCTTTTGCAAATATGTTCAGTAAATAGTTCTCTATTTAAAAATCACAACAAATTTCACTCAATGTCATCTATAAATGAACGACAGGCTCTAAATAAACCCCACCCCACGACCAGGGATGTCAGATGTGACGATTTTACGTCATTTTGACGATTTTTTTCGCTGAATTTACCAAAATGACGATTGACGATTTTGAATGTAGAGTCACTTAGGTGTTGACGATTTAATCCCGTCAACAAATTTAGTTTAAACTTTAATCTTTCATCAAATTTTTAACACTTTAATCTGTCAAGTAAAGTTTTTTTCTTACCGAACGTTTCCACATGCAAGTAATTACTTGCAAGTAGTGTATACGTATTATCAACAAAAAATCGAGGAAACAGCCGATTGGCTGAATGAACAAAAATTGTGTGAATGTTAGTGAAAAAGTGTCAGTGTATTGAGTTTTTCGAACTTGCACTTGCATGTGGAAACGGGGGGTTAGTTAATATATGTATATAGAGGCGAATATATATTTATATCTACTAGCGGACTCGACGAACTTCGCCTCGTCCCAATTTTAAGCCTTCAGACAAACTTTAGAGTAATAATACAACACAAATATTAAAATTTTTAATATGATTTATTTGAATGGAATCAGTTGAGAACGATTTGATGTACAAAAATCTATAAATCACTAAATATATAAACCATCTTTAAACGCATAAAATTCGGCGTTTAAACTACCAACACAGACCATATGAATTTGATAAGATTTATCGTAGTGCTGTCACATGTTATTTTTTAACCACATATAACACATGGGAGAATGATTTATAGTTGCTGAGTTTAAACTACATATAAATTCAAGTTTAGTTCAACTAAACCAGCGTTTAAACCATCAGTGGTTTATTAGCCATTAATGTACAAGTTTTTTTTTAGAAAAACTAAAAAACAACTAGTTAATATTAGTCAGGGCCATTTTTTGATGCTTTTTTTATATTGGCAGGACGATTTTTCGAAAAAAAAATAATCTGACAGCACTATTTCACTTGTTTGTTTTATTTGAGTACAATAACTGCCTGCTTTTTAAACACGAGTGCAAAACTCCTTCAAATTACTGCCTGCTTTTAGATCGCGAGCACAAAAGTGACTCGTTTAATACAGACTAGAAATATATTGAAGAAAACTTACCATAACAGCCAAGGAGTCTCCTTAACCAACTTCTTAAGGGGGCTCCCATACAAATATTGCGATTTATGAAATTTTTAAATTAATTAATATTTTTTGAATTTTGTGAATAAAATCAAAAGTTGGTAACAGATTTTAATAATTTATAGCTGTAATTTTTAATAGATTTTTAACAAACAAAAACTTCGAAATGTTGATTAAAAATTATTTTTGTTGCCAAAAAAAAAAAAAAAAATATGTTTCTAAAACGACAGCGCATGTTAGAAAAAAATTTAACGTTTAAAGGAAATTTTATTGCGGATTTTCGTTTTTTTTTTAGTATGTAATTTCAATAAACTGAACCGTTTTTGAACCGGTATTGGATTCAGCGTACCCGAAAAAGGTTTAAGCGCCAGTTGCCAAATTCTAGCACAGTGTATTGAAAAGCAATAAAAAACATTTAACAATAAAAAGAAATTAATTGGACTTTATATTTATACTGTGTACTTTTTTTCTTAACCTTTAATAATCAATGTACTTTAATTGCAACAAAAAAAGTTGGGAACCCTATATGTAGTTGTCCTGCGATTTAACTTTGAATAATTAAGTTTAAGTTATCGACGTCCTTATTCTTCGCTGCTATTATTGCCCGTTCACCAATCCAATCGAGATTTTTGTAGTTTTGTGCAATGTCGGGGAACACTTTGCTGATGAGCTCCTCCTTGGACGATGTGAATTCACAAAAATTTTCAGGAAACGATATCAATCCATTCGAAACATCAATAGGAATTTGGCCGTTGCCAAGCTCCAGCAGTTGTCTCGAGAATTCAGCAGCCGATGGGTCGTTCTGCAACACGACTCTAATGTTTGCGGTCAATTGCAACTTCTGGACATGCCTCCACAAAGACGACGATTTCAGGCAGGCGTTAAGTTCATCTGCAGCAGAAGATTTGGGGATGACGGGAATTGTTTGACGAAAATCTCCGGAGAGCAATATCAAAGCCGCACCAAATCGTCTTAAGTATTAAAAATTCTATATTTTTTGGTTTTGTATGATTTTATACTTAATATTTTTTATGTTTTAATAGAGTGATATATCCGTGTTTATAAAAAAACGATTTTTTTATATGACGATTTTTTGACGATTTTTTTCAAAACTACTGACGATTTTGACGATTTTTTTTTTAAATTTTGACGATATTTCGAAAAAAACATCTAACATCACTGCCCACGACGACTAAAGCGTCGTGTGAAAACGTACGACGTGGCTCTCAATGTGTTAAGAAAGTTCATCGCGCCCTTCTTGTGTTCAGCGACGAAGCTCATTTTTGGCTCAATGGGTACGTTAATAAGCAGAATTGTCGATTTTGGAGTGAAGATCAGTCAGAAGCATTGCAAGAGCTACCAATGCATCCAGAAAAGTCACAGTTTGGCATCATTGGACCGTACTTCTTCCAAGATGATGCGAATTCGTAACGTAACTGTGAATGGTGAGCGCTACCGTGAGATGATATCCAACTTTTTTTTGCCCAAAATGCAACAGCTTGGCTTGCATGACATGTGGTTTCAACAAAACGGTGCCACATGCCACACAGCACGCTTAACAATGGACTTATTGAGAGGCGAGTTCGGTGAACCGGTCAATTGGCCGCCTAGATCGTGCGATTTAACGCCTTTAGACTATTTTTTGAGGGGCTATGTTAGAGCTCATGTCTACACACACATGCCCGCTTATATTGACGCATTGGAAGACAACATTGAAGCATTTATTCATGAGATACCGGTCGAAATGTTGGAAAGAGTATGCCAAAATTGGACTAAGCGGATGGACCATTTGAGGCGCAGTCACGGTCAACATTTGCATGAAATAATCTTCAAACATTAAATTATATGGACCGTACTATCGATTTAAATAAAGATTTCAGGCATTTTTCTGAATTTTATGTGTTTTTTTAACTTTCCTATAGCTCTTAAAATATCACCCGATATATATTCTGGGTGCTTATGAGTAGCTAAGTTGATTTAACGATGTCCATCTGTCCCTCTGCGTTAAAATTCGCCTTTTTATAAAACTATGCTTATTTTCTAATTTCTCCAAAAATTTAAATGATAACCAGTACCCATGTTCTGTAACTTTAGTGAGAACTTTTTGCATCGAAAATATGTGAAACAAAATATTCCATCGTTTCTCGAAAAGTGAGAAAAATGTGTGTCTGTAGCTCATGTCGAAAACTATCAAAAGAGATTACGTCGTTACGTTATAAGTGTCAAAATATTGCATTCGAAGCCGATGTGATATTGCAGAAGTTCAGAACGCCAGTTACACATATTGTTGACGGCGACCAAAATTTAGCATTTTTCAACGACGGCGGCGAAAATACAACCGTCAGCTATACCAAATTGTGTAAAGAGCGACTTTAATGTTTGTTGTTTGCAAACGAGCTTTGAAGACATTCGTATATTTTATTGAAGTTTTAAAAGCAAAATAATAAAACAATGAAAAATGTGCCAAGAACAAAATATTATTATTATTATTCTTTGCATTTTTAATTGTTTTTTAGTGTTAAAATTTTTTCTCGCCCCATTTTTATTCGTGAGTTTTTTTGGCAGTTCAAAGCGTGAACTTTTCTCACCAAAATGTTACAGACACACTTTTTCTGTAAATCGGCGAGTAATTTCCTTACGTGACAGCTTGTACTCGCCAAAAAAGTTACAGACACAGTTGAGCGAGAAAAACAGCTGTTTGTTTCAATTTATGGCATTTTTGTTTCATTTCACACATTTCAATCGAAAACTTTCTCGACGCGAGAGTTACAGAACATGGGCACAGGATGCAAATTACAACATTCGATATTAATCGAAATTTCCATTGAACTTGTATTGCAATTTCGATATGTAGCGAATGTCGTAATTTGCATCCAAAGAAAGCTTTTTGCTTGAAAAATAAGCTTTTCCATATATTTGCAAATTTTTTAAAAAAATACCTGTTTTGTATATTTTGGCATTTAAAAATCAGTATTTTAAGAAACATTTGGTTTTATACCCTTTTCGAGTATGTTGAGGTCTTTGAGAAAATCTTATTTTCTTAGGCATAGGTGCTAATAACAATTAAACGTATACACCAAACTCCTTTTATGCACAAGATTAACATAGAAGGACAAGCCAGCAAGCCAGCTGAACGGACGGACGAACATTGTCAGATCGATTTAGAAAGTGATTCTGACTCGTTTGATATATTTAAAGGTGAGTGAGTAAGAACCAATATTTCTATGAGTAGATTTAATACCCTCCCCAGTGGTGTAGGGTATTAAATCTACTCTAGCAAAAAGTTTTAGTTAGTTACTGCAAATTGACTTATTATCTCGTTTTAACGCTTATTTACCATTTTTTTTTATACATTTTTGTTTTTTCCAACAGTTTCAATTATCTTTTGAGACAATTAATAAAAAAGTTTCAATTACAGTTTTCCCTTAACACTTATTTTTTACCTTTTTTCATTCATTAAAGTTTTCATAGTTTAATGATAAATTTTTGTTTTTTTTTCCTCCCATTTTATTGCAGTTCGTTAAATAATCCTAATTGAGCATTAAACTTAAAGAAAGAACAACAATAACAGCAAAAATAAAGAGAAAAGCGAGTCAATTATAGCGCGTCAAAAAAGTTCCACTTTTCAAATTTGCGTTGTTTATTCAAGTTATCAACACTGTTTTTATAGTGTAATTTTGTTTATTATTATGTTGTTACTCACAATTGTTGGTCCTTTATGCCTGGAATACTTTTAAGTTTATTTTTTTAAATTGTTTTCTTGTGCTTTTATGAAACATAATTGTTTTATGTTGCTTTTCTTCTTTCAATTTATATTTTTTTCGCATTTCGTCAAGTTAAGTTAATGAAGAAAAGTAAAATATTGTGAAAAAAGAACAAAATAAATGTTGCAGTGGTTTTTTTCACTTCAAAACTTAACGATACTACGGTACAAAAAATAAGAAGACCACTGCAGTAAAAATGTGTTGTAATTGTTTTAGTTTTTTTTTTTATCATTTTTTTGCTTTTTCGACTCCAGGGACAAAAATCCATACAAACTAGAATTGTTTTTTTTCTTTTACAACCAACAACTTCAAATGTAGAATAAGATTTTTTTTCTCTTGAAAGTCCTTCTGGGTAGGTTTTGAGTATGTAGGGAGGAAGCGGGGAGCGGGGGGGTTAATGTTAAAATGAGGCATTATTATAGCGAGTAGTTTGTAGCAGCGATTATTAATATTTTAACATGGTTAATGTGCTTGGTTTAGCATAAAAACTAAGTTAAGTTGTGAAAAATACACACATAAAATAGACCAAAACACAAGCACAATGGGTGATTTTTTAAAAATAATAGGGAAAATAAATATAAAGTTTTTAAATATCCAAATTTTGATATTTTTAATCAGGCTTAAGTTCATCAAATTTAATTTTTCCTTAAATTATTTTTATGAAGAAAGGAATTCTACAACATGAAAATTAATTAAAATTGTTATTGATAATCTTTCATTTTTGACTGAACTGAGATTCGAACCCAGGCGGCTAGCCTGAGATTCGAACCCAGGCGGCTGGCCTGAGATTCGAACCCAGGCGGCTGGCCTGAGATTCGAACCCAGGCGGCTGGTTACCCTGACATGTTTCGGTCACAACCACTTGATCTTTTCAGAAGGATTTGCCGTCTGACACTTGAAGCCATCGATGACTGCTGACGTCAAAATTTTTAAATATATTTTTCCAACTAATGTTGTTAGTTACGAATTGGGGACAGAATTATATGCAAATCAATGTTGTTAACTGCTATAACGCGGTAAGATTACAACAAAATCTATAAGATTTGATTTGAAAACTGGTGTAAAAAAAGTAGATTTGGTGTTCTATGGGAAATCTTTTAACTTTTAAATTTTTTTGTGGTGTAAACGGGCTATAAGGAAAGAGCATGTAAGGATTTTTGTCTAAACAAATGGTTGTAGGAAAAAAAAACACATAAAAAAAAGTGGAACATATAAAAAATATCCTTAAAGTAAAAATCTGCTGTAAAGCCTAATGCCAAACTTCTCTTTGTTTTAAAAGCATCCGAGTAGCAGCATTGCTATTGTGTACTGTGAATCACTATCATATCATTTGGTTTTGCTAGATGTCAAGTTTTGCTAGTTTTATTCCTTGTTATTGCAGAAGTTCTTCTCTTTTGAGCAGTGTTACCACCAGAGGAATTCTAAATTACACTTGAGATGTCCCAAAATTACCCGATTAAAATTAAATTACACCTGTACCCATGTTCTTTAACTTTAATGTTGAGAACTTCTCGCATCGAAAAGATGTGATACAAAATATTCCACTGTTTCTCGAAAAGTGAGAAGTTACAGACATACTCAGGTCGAAACCCATCAAAAGAGATAACGTCGTTACGTAATTGTCATAATATTACACTCAAAGCCGATAAGAAAGTGCAGACGTTGAGAGCGCCACTCACACATATCGTTGACGGCGATCAAAATTTACTTAAATTGAAACATTTTCAACGACGGCGGCAAAAATACAACCGTCGGCTATACCAAATAATGGCTTTGAAAACATTTGTATATTTTTCACAAATGTAAAAAGCAAAATAACTAAACAATGAAAAAATCAAACAAGAACAAAATACTTATCTCTTCCGTGTTATTATTCATTACACTTTGTATTTTTAATATATTTTTTTCTGTCAAAATTTGACATCATCCCATTTTTTCTCGTGATTTTATTTGACAGTTTAAAGCGGTAACTTCCTCACAAAAATTTTACAGACACACTTTTTCTGTAAATTGGCGAGTCATTTTCTTACGTGACAGCTATTGCTCTCCAAAAATGTTATAGACGCAGTTGAGTACGAAAGACAGTTGTTTGTTTGTTTCATTTTATGCCATTTTTGTTTCATTTCTCCCTTTTCAATCAAGAAGTTTCTCGATGCGGGAGTTACAGAACATGGGCACTAATATCAAATTAAAGTTTTATTTTATAAAAAAAAAAAAACAATTTATTTAAAGGAGATCGATATTTGTCATACTAGAGGATATCCTGTCAGTGATAGCCATTTTCTGCTTGGCATATACTTACGTATTCTTTTTATCATATTTTCCATTAATTTTCGCAAAATTTTGACTTTAATGGCCACGATTTTATTTCCAATGTTACGGGGGGATGGTTTTTGGCTTGTAAACATACATTCTTTCTTTAAATTAGGGCCAAAGCAATCTGGAAGGGGCTGGTAAATCCAGTAAACATAAAATCCACAAGGTTGGATGGTTTTCCACAGCCGGCTTCACAAAGTTTTCCATTCTCGTCCGATATGCTGATAAAGATTAAAACACCAATGCTATTTTCAAAAAAACATGGGCCAGTTATCCGAGAAAATTGTCGCTAATAAACTGCTATTGTATTCTCCGTAGCTCAAACTCTGCAGTTTTGCTTGTTGAATTTGCCATTAAATAGAAAATGGGCTTCGTCGCTCATTAACAAATTACGAATGAAGTTTGGATTTTTGGAAAAATAAAACTCAATTTTTTTTTTAATCAAAAAAGTTGTACAGAATTCAAAACTTGGAAGGTTCAAAATGTTCATTGCCTTTATTAAATAAAATTCCTAAAGTGGTTTTAGACGACAGGCTGTTTCTAAAATGTAAAATGTGCCCTGCAAATAATATTGGACCTGATCCATTTTGATAAAATAGACTACTCCATGGACTGGTCCGATGTAATGCAAGCATGGACCATGTTATTGTCAAAAAGTGTTTGTAGTGAGACGACATGTCTTCGTTTTTTAACGACGTGCTTTAGTTTTTAAGCGACTTCAAAACTAATCCTCTTGAGTATACCATTAGTAGTAGTTTTTAAACTACCCCTTTGTAGTCCACAGCTGGGTTATATGGTCTTGCCCTAGGACATCTTAATGTTTAATAGACTATGGTTTTTCCATACGTTTGGATTACTTTTGGACTAGTCCTGGTCCCTTGTGGGCTAAATTTTACACACGTGTTTGGACTGGTCCTATTATTTGCAGGGTGCCTTATACTCTTTCAACTGAAGCATTTGAACATGGCAAATATATCTTGGGGGAATTCACGCCACAAGTTGCACCCTTGCAAAAAAGCAAAAGTGCAAAAATATAACAACAACCTCAAATACAATTATTTGCGCACAACTAATTGTCTGTGTGTTTGTTGTTATATTTTTGCACTTTTGCTTTTTTGCAAGGGTGCAACTTGTGGCGTAAATACCCTTCTTGTATAAACCGGGGTATTTTTAAGTTTCATCCAAAAAGCCTTTGCAAATCTAAATAAATCAATGGAAATCAAACTAAAGAATAGCAAACTACACCTGATCTACACCTTAAAGAAATAACACACGAAGTTGCAACACTGCTTTTCTGGTAAGTTTTTAATTATGTATTTTACTTTAACCTCATGTTTATATTTTATCTTAAAGCCTGGTACTTTGTTAAATTTTTGTGAAAATTGTTGAGCCAACATTTTTATTTCATACAGAGTTCGAAAAAATCCTAAGGTACGGCAAGTAAGTGTACCGTTCTGTATTTGGCCATTAAAAGTACACGTACACATTCTTTACAAAAGTACAAAATCAAAATAGAATTTTTTTGGGTTTGTGAATTTGTACACAAAAAAAACACGGTACACAACGATTGTAAATTGACGAACACAAATACTAAGATAACGTACTAAACTTGTCTTAGCGTACGTGTAGTGCTCTTTTAGCGTTCGCCTTCTGTATTTTCATGCGACCTCTTTCACACGCAATATCATTCATAAAAATCCCAACTGCAGAAAACGTTTGGTCAGCACAACACATACATACATTAAAATTTCAGTACGCGTTCACTAAACTTTACAGAAGTCCAAATGCGGGAAGGGATATTACCTTATCGGGCTTCGACTCCCTTTCCGACTCAATAGCGAAGATTCTTGAGAATTGTCCCGACAGTGAAATCGTTGTTGCTGGTGATTTTAATGTCCACAATTCTTCTTGGCTTCACCACTCGGGCCGTACAACTTATGAAGGCCAATATGTTGAGCTTTTTGCTGCGCACAACCACCTCATGCAACTGGTGAATGAACCAACACATATTCCGTGTGTTGATGGGCACCAACACAATACCCTTGACCTCTTCCTCTCTTTGCACCCTCAAAAGTACGAGTTGCACCTCTCGGCAACTCGGATCATTGCACCATTTCCGCCTCTTTTCCGTTCTCCGAACTTCGGAACATTTCACGACGGGCTACGAAACGATCAATATTTGTTTACGGAAAAGCACGTTGGGCCGAGCTCAATGACTTTTCGGCATTTCAATTGGAAACTCTGTTTCCTGGACAATGACGTCAATGCCATGGCGAAAATGGTTGAAAACGTAATAATGCTGGGAAAAAAATCTTCATCCCAGTTAAAAAAGCTTCGAACAAACCTCGATCCAAATCTTGGTTTAATCAGTCGTGCAAATCAGCAGTCAGATCCAGAGAGGAAGCATTCAGAAATTGGCGAAAAAATAAAAACGTTGATACTGAATTGCTACGCAAAATGGCAAGGTCTTCGTGTGCCAAAGTACTTAGACGGGAAAAAACTCTTCACGAGAAACGTCTTCGTGCTGAAGTTCTTGCTGCTCCCCGGGGTAGTAAAAGCTTCTGGTCATTCGTTAAAAGAGTAAGGGTTAATGCTAGTTCTTCAATACCAACTCTTTTAAAGGATGGCCGATCATTCACGGACCCGGTTGATAAGGCTAATTGTTTTGCCGAATTATTTGCTAATAATTCTTACCTACCAGATAGCAATCAACCACTACCCGAACTCGAAAAAGTATCCGTAACTATGCCTAGAATATTTTTTCGGGGTCGAGCTGTTAAAAGGGTTCTTGCGGATCTCGACATAAACAAGTCTCCTGGGCCGGATGGTATACCTGCACTGGTCTTGAAGCAGTGCTCTTCGACGCTAGCTCGTCCCTTAGCAAATCTTTTCAGCACTTTATACCGTGCCGCGGAATTTCCAGTCTGCTGGAAAGTTGCTAACGTAACGCCAATTCCTAAAAAGGGAACCGCTAATAACCCTGAAAATTACCGCCCAATTGCAATTTGTTCGGCACTTTCCAAAGTTATGGAGAGTATGGTAAATTAACATCTTGTCAAATATTTAGAATCAAACTACCTACTAAGCGACCGCCAGTATGGCTTTCGTAGAGGTCGCTCTACTGGAGACTTACTAGCTCTGTTATCGGAAAAATGGTGCCATTCCATTCACCATTTTGGCGAAAGTAAGGTAATTGCTTTGGATATTTCTAAGGCGTTTGACAGAGTCTGGCATGGTGCACTCTTGTCAAAACTTGCTGCATTTGGTGTCGGTGATAATTTCTCTCGATTTATATCGAGTTTTCTCAGAGATCGCACTATACGAGTTGTTATAGATGGGGTTTCGTCAAACGAGTTCAAGATTCATTCAGGGGTGCCGCAAGGCTCCGTTCTTTCTCCTACTCTATTTCTTATCTTTCTAAACGACCTCCTTTGTCAAACTCACAATCCTATCTACTCTTTTGCAGATGACAGCAACCTTTGCAACTCGTTCTCATTCGAATGTAGACCAAGCGTATCCGATGTCGCTGCTATGAGGCAGAATATGAATGATACGCTTGGCCGAGACCTTGGCATAATCTCGGAATGGGGTCGTGCGAATAGGGTCGATTTTAATGCCCGAAAAACCCAATGTTGCGTGCTGACGCATAAACGCGCGACAAATCAAGGTGCCTCATCTGTATATATGGGTGGTATAATTATTGAGGAATCAGAATCTCTTGATGTTCTGGGCATGAGGATACAATGTGATGTCCGATGGACAGAACATATATTCAAGGTGTAGAAAGAAGCATTCAAGTGCCTCGGTTTTCTAAGACGGTGTAAGATATACTTCACTCCATCTGATCTCCTTACTATTTATACCACCTATATCCGACCGCGTATGGAATACAACTCTCATGTGTGGGCCGGTGCTTCAAAGTCTATTTTGGAGCTTCTCGACCGCGTGCAGGAGAGGGCGAAGGTTCTCATTGGTGACAGTAGGGTATCCAATTCTATTGACTCCCTCGAGCACCGTCGCAATGTGGGTTGTATTTGTCTGTTTTATCGTTACTACAATGGGATGTGTTCTGACGAAATTAGGAATCTGGTTCCCGAAACCCGCACGTTTGTTCGTAATACACGTTTTTCCTCAAGAGCCCATCCTTATGTGGTCGATTGGCAGGTGAATCGTACAACGCATTACAGAGAGAATTAATTTTTTTCCCGCACAGTTCGTATGTGGAATAACCTTCCTGCAGAAGTCTTCCCCCTCACTTACAACATGATTAAGTTCAAATCGAATGTTCACAAACACTACTCCCTCTATCCTCCTTCCCACAACCTATTTTCCTAGTTCCAACACAATGCAATGCATTAGTAGGGGTCATCCCCTGAGTGCTGGTCCTAACAGTAAAAAAAAAAAAAAAAAAAAAAAAAAACTTGTCTCGATACTTATGTACATTTAATAATGGTAAAGCGATTTTAAGAAATCGGTTGATGTAAAGCTATCAATTGTTTACCAATGCAAAATATATGTATTTCTAAAGTAATTTACAATAAGAAAAATTTACTTCGGGGTAAATTTTCTTAAAATTCAAATACTTTTAAGTAATTTATACTTTCGGGAGGTAATTTCTATTGATGATTGATGAACGATATCATGGATTACCAAATTTCACTAAATTATAATTAAAACTGCGTTCCGTAATTCGATCACAAGCCTTACATGCATTTTTAGGGAGATCATTTGCATAAGAGGCTAGGCAAACTTATGAAACGATGTCCACCAACTTCTGTATGTCAATTTTGTTCAAATAAACTTTAAACTTATGACCCGCAACTTGAAATGTCTTATTTAAAGGTTAATATAGCCGCGACTATAGCACATGCATATTTGTACAAAATTCAAAACTTACACTCTTAAGACGAATTCACCCATTTGCTTCGAAGTGCACAAAGATATTGTTTTATATTTCAAAGGTATCAAGCTATATTTAAAAAAATGTTTCTAAGAAAAATAAATAAAAAATAAAATAAATAAATATATGTTTTGCTTGAAACAAATTGGTTAATCCGCCTAATTACACCTCTGCTACAGGCATTTTAAGTTTGAAGAAAAAAATGTTTTTGTTTAAGAAACTAAAGACTTATTCCCATCTTATTCTAAAATTCCCCACTGTGTGTGGCATTAACTAGTGCATATTCAAGCGGGGCGCACAGGCTAAAAAGTGGTCAAAAAATAAAAAAAATTCTGTAAAGTACTTTTCCACTTAACATCAACAGCAACAGCTAGAAAAAAAATAAACAAACAAACAAACAACTACTGTTCAAAGTTACTTGAGAATGAGGAAAGTCTTTTCAAGTAGCTTCCGTAAAAACTATTGTTTTTGGTTCTGGTTTTTTTTTTGTCTTCTTGCATTTTTTTGGTCATATGAATCACATACAATTTAAGCGCATTTTTTGAAAAGAGAGAATTATGACAATTTTTTATTTTTTTTCTAGATGAAGCCAATGAAATTTTGTTTCGACACGAAATAAATTATGTGGTCATCAGAAATGTAGGCGGTTTATAACTAGAGTCTAAAAAAAAAACTTATGAAAACTCTTTTAGCCATTAAAATTTTTCCTTTTTTTTGGTTTAGGACATAAAGAGGTTTCTAAAACAGACTTTTTCATTTTAGACAGAAGAAAGAAAAGAGTGAAAAAATAAAAGAAATTTGAGTTTTTAGTTTAAGGGCCAATTTTACCAAGTTCTGTTAAAACTAACTTTAACTTTCAGTTAACAATATGTTTTGACAACTATAACTGATAGTTAATTGTAACTGAACTTGGTGAAAATGGCCTTTAAACATTTAGTTAACTTAAAAGGAAACTTATAATTTCAAATGGCCAGTAAGCCAATTTTGAGAGTTTTCATTACAAATATTCTTTAATAGATCAAACATTGCCCCAAGTGCGGCGAATAGAAGAAGCCCTGTCAATATAATATGATCATCAACAGTACTGGTACCGAGAACAAATTCTCATTAATTTTTTTTCAATTAATCCCTTAAGCTTCGTTCACAATCAAAAAAACATTTTCACTTGGTGTTCATAATAGAGCAACGATTTCTTTTGTAACTACACACATTTTGCATTAAGAAACCGTTTGCAAATTTTAGCCAAAACAATTTTATGCATTTATTTTTATTTTTGTAAACATTTTGTTAACATTTTCATTCAAAACTAAATAAAATTATTTTAAACGTCTGAAACAAATTCATACAAATTGTTGCTGAAGTTCTAGTTGACTCAACTTTAGTTATATTTTTAAAAAACTTTTAGTTACATTTTTGTTCTAAAAATTACAGGAAAATATATGAAATACTTTGGAAAGAAAAAAGATTGAAGAAAAAACGAAATTGTTTTTAAAGCTACGTTTAATCAAAAATAAAATAAGTTTTAATTAAAAATTTTATCAAGTGAATGAAACGTTTATTTATGTCAACAACATTATTGCACAAAATTTTGTTAATATCAAAAAAATGTTTAATTGTTACTATTAATTTGTTAACTGGTGCAAATTTAATAAATTATTTAATTAATATCACAAATTTTTTAATTAAAATCACAAATTTTTTAATTAAAAACAATTTTTATTTTTTCTGTGTAATTCAGAGTTGTCATAACTTCTGACAAAACATTCGAACTTTTTAAGACCTAAAAACCAACATAACGAGGTAAAAGCACAAACAATTTGGATGAGTTCGAATGACGGAGGAATGCGAACTTAATTAATAAGAACGTTCATAGTTATACCCACACCACAATAGTGGAGAGGGTATTATGCATTTGTGCTGATGTGTGTAACGCCTTAAAATATTGGTCCCACCTTAAAGTATACCGAGCGTCTTAGAATCACTTTCTGAGTCGAACTAACGATGTCCGTCCGGCTGGCTGGCTGGCTGTCCATGTAACCTTGTGCGCAAAGTACAGGTCGCAATTTTGGAGATAATTTGATGAAATTTGGGTCATAGGTTCTTATTGGCACAAGGATGAAGCCTATTGAAAATGGGCCGAATCGTAGGACCACGAGGGAAGATAGGGGGAAATTTCTTCCTCTCAGAAACTATCAAACCGATTTCAATGAAATTTAAAACATAGATAGAACCATATCTATATAGACACAAAATGTATGCATTTTTTAAAAAATAGGACCACGAGGGGAGATAGGGGCAATTTCTGCCTCTCAAACCAATTTTAATGAAATTTAAAACATAGATAGATCCATATCTATATGGACACATTAGCTATACAGTTTTTCATTTTCTGCCTCTCACAAACTTTCAAACCAATTTTCATGAAGTTTATAAACATAGATAAATCTTTATTAATATGGACACATAAGCATGATGTGTTTAAAATACTGTGGTGTAAGGTATCATATGGTCGGGCTTGACCGACTATACTTTCTTACTTGTTTTAATGATATCTAACAACTCCCTTGCATAGAAAAAGTATCAGCCATTTTTTTCCATAAAGCCACTAGTTAATCAAAAATGAAATCAGTTTTGATTAAACATTTTATCAAGTGAATTAATCGTTTACTTATGTCAACAACATTACTACAGAAAAACATATTTAATTGATAGTTTTAATTTGTTTGCCGGTGCAAATTAAATGAATTTTTTAATTAATATCACAAATTTTTTAATTGAAATCAATATTTATTACATACTTCTGTATAATTTAGAGTTGTCATAGCTTTTGACTTGCAAACTTTTTAAGTTAAGTTAGAAGTACATAGCACGCGTTAGTGCGCGCGCGCTGTGTAGACTTCTGTCAAAAAAAGTTATACTAGTGTAATTTCATAGAACAAGCTACATGCAAAATATTTTGACGCGTTTGCGCCAGCAAGTTGTTTAACTTTGAACCTTTTAACGCATTGTGTATTTTTGACAAGTAATTTGCGGATAATAAAAATAATAATTTAACAACTTTGTGAATCATGAAAGAAAAACTTATTGAAGAGCTTAAAAAACATAAAATATTTGTATAAAAAGAATAAATTCAATAAAATAACAAAATCTTGATATACTTTCGAACCCGTTTTCAATGCACAAATAAGTAAACAAATAAAAAACAGCTGACAGGAATGGCTATTGTAACGCGTGTTGTGTAACTTGCAATTTTTTACGCGCTAATGTTTTTAAACGCACGATACTCGTCGACGAACTAACGCGTGTTATGTACTTCCACCTTTAATGTGAATGGTATGAGCAAAGGAATCAAGAGACAGTCAAAGACCTAAAAACCAGCAAAATGTGGGAAAACCCATTTGGATGAGTCCGAATTACGGAGGAATGCGAACCCTTTTGAGAAGAACATAGTTTTAATTATATCTAACAACTTTTTGCTTGCACAGAAAAAGTTCCCAATTTTTATTTTTAATCACACAGAAAAAATACCAATATTAAATTAAAATGGCGAAATGTTGATTAAAAATCATAGTTAATTTCTGCAAAAGTATGGACTCTATTTAAAATCTCCATTGTTTTAAATTAATTTTAAATGAAAAATGTTAAAATAACATTGTTCAATATTGAAAACATAAAAACCTGTTCTACTTGTTCTACTTCTACACCATAAAAAGAAAAACATACATTTTTTTATTTTCAAATTCCCGTATTCTTTTAGTTAAAATTATTTAGTTAAATAGTTCATTAGGATTTCAAAGTAGATAGAATGATGACGAAAACCATATCGGGCGATTCTGCTGTTGCTTCTGTTAACAAAGGGGAATATAACATAAGTGAAACATGTGTTACATGGGAAAGTGTTTTGAATTATTCTTAAATAAATGCATATGTTGTCTCTGAAGCTTCTTCTCACTGTTATTTCAAACTCAAACCAATTTGATTCTACATTAAATTCACGTTGTTTCAACTTGAAATAACTTTCATTCAACGTGATTCCGATTGTTATTTCAATATAGTAAATTACATTTTGCTCTAACTTTACTGCAATGTTAAATTAACATGAATTACAGTTATTTTTAAAGAAAAAAAATCTTGTTCGCAAGTTATTGTAAAATCATGTTAAATTAAGATGAAGTAACAATGAAGCCAAATCACTACTGAAAACGGTAAAATCAACCTTGTTTTCGACGATTTTACATTGATTTTTTCTGTGTAAAAATTAAATCAAGTAAATTAAACGTTTACTTATCGAGTCATAACCGCAAAAAAAGCTTAAGTGACAAAAACAAAATTTTACAGGAGAGGGTTTTTTTATTTTATTTCATAAAAATTTTGTATGAATATTGCCGCTTGAGATAAAATTGTTTTTGCTATAAAATCGTAACGGATCCTTATGTGACCATGACATTTTAGGAGATGATGCAAGTGTTGCCAATATGGAAAATGGAAAATGGTGTCACTTAAGATTTTTTTGCGGTTATGACTCGTTATGTATGTTTTAAAATTTTGTTAATATCAAAAAATGTTTAATTGAAACATTTACTGATATTTTTTACTGATATTTTTCCATTATTATCAAAAATTTTTTAAGTGAAATCAAATTTTTATTTTTTCTGCGTAGAAATTGTTTAATTTTGATCTGAACCATTATTTTTGTTATTGAATAAGAAAATAATTATTGACATTTAGTAAGTTTTATAACAATGACTAAAAAAAGTAAAAAAAAAAATGTGGAATTGTTTTTTTTCTGTTAGGAGCAGCACTCAGGGGATGACCCCTACTAATGCATTGCATTGTGTTGGAACTAGGAAAATAGGTTGTGTGAAGGAGGATAGAGGGAGTAGTGTTTGTGAATATTCGATTTACACTTAATCATGTTGTAAGTGATAGGGAAGACTTCTGCAGGAAGGTTATTCCACATAAGAACTGTCCGGGAAAAAAAAGAGTTCTCTCTGTAATGCGTTGTACGATTCACCTGCCAATCGACCACATAAGGATGGGCTCTTGAGGAAAACGTGTATTACGAAGGAACGTACGGGTTTCGGAAACCAAATCCCTAATTTCGTCAGAACACATCCCGTTGAAGTAACGATAAAACAGGCAAATACAACCCACATTGCGACGGTGCTTAAGGGAGTCAATCGAATTGGATACCCTACTGTCACCAATAAGAACCTTCCTCCTCTCCTGCACGCGGTCGAGTAGCTCCAAAATAGACTTTGAAGCACCGGCCCACACATGAGAGTTGTATTCCATACGCGGTCGGATATAGGTGGTATAAATAGTAAGGAGATCAGATGGAGTGCAGTATATCTTACACCGTTTTAGAAAACCGAGGCACTTGAATGCTTCTTTCGACACCTTGAATATATGTTCTGTCCATCGGACATCACATTGTATCCTCATGCCCAGAACATCAAGAGATTCTGATTCCTCAATAATTATACCAACCATATATACAGATGAGGCACCTTGATTTGTCGCGCGTTTATGTGTCAGCACGCAACATTGGTTTTTCCGGCATTAAAATCGACCCTATTCGCACGACCCCATTCCGAGATTATGTCAAGGTCTCGGCCAAGCTTATCATTCATATTCTGCCTCATAGCACCGACATCGGATACGCTTGGTCTGCATTCGAATGAGTACGAGTGGCAAAGGTTGCTGTCATCTGCAAAAGAGTAGATAGGGTTGGAAGTTTGACAAAGGAGGTCATTTAGAAAGATAAGAAATAGAGTAGGAGAAAGACGCAACCCTATCTATAACAACTCGTATAGTGCGATCTCTGAGAAAACTCGATATAAATCGAGAGAAATTATGGACCTTTTCAGTATATTTTACGGTTTTTTGAACAAGAAATTTAGAATATAATTCAGAAATGGATTTAAAAATTAATACGATACAAATTAATCGTTTAAAATGTATCACCGTTTTAAAAAATGATAATTTTCATCACATTTTAAAATAACAATTACATATTTCTGCAAAAAAAAAAACAAACTTAACTAGCCATAATATGGTTGCCTGCGATCATAATATTATTGATATAATCATAATATGTTTCCATGACAATAAAGAAAGAACATGTTTTCTCTTCGTGTGAAAAATTCACAGTTTTTTTTAATTAAAATCGTTTAAAAGCTTCAATCTTGAAAACTAAGCATATTAAAAGAAAAAAGTTAAATTATGAAAACTTATGATTCTTAAGGATTGTTTATTACAAAAAAGCGCTTTTATTTCACCTCCCTCTCAAAAAAATAAAGAAGAAATATTCAAACTAATTGCCATCTAAACGTTAAATATGTAAAATTTTATTGCAGCAATTAAGAAAAAGTTTCTTTTGGCAAGAATACTTTTGTTGCTACAGTGTTGCTACATAATGTCACTGTATCTTTGTTTCAATGAAGTCACCGTGAAAATATAATTAAGGCAAGACAAGAGTACAAAAAGCCTGACATACGCCCAGATACTTATAACATTCTGTACCTCCTTAACATTAAATTCACCAACCATTTTGTTTAAAGGTGTCAATGAAAACAGCGGAAAGCGTCTAGTGTAGATGGGCCGTTTCCACCATTTTGTTTTGCACAGGGTGCTAAAAGTGTTAGCGGGAGTTTAGCATGGGTTGGGTATATCCCTTAACTTATTTTGTTTCGGAAATTTTGCAGAAACCTTGATTTTGTTCTTGGTTAGGGGGAAAACAACAATTTAAAATTTCAAGGATGCTTATTTTTAGTTAATGTACATTTTTTTATTCAGTTTTCGCCTTTTCGAGTTTAAACAAAAACGAAAAAAAATACTTTAAGCAAAAAAAGGCTTTTTAATTTGTTAAGTTTGTTACATATGGCCTGCCTGCCTTTTGCTAAAAATATGAATGTGATACTAAAACATTATCAAATTAGCTTTGACAATCAGTCACAGATGTTAAATTAATGGAATTTCGTTTTATTTTATGTATATTTTTTTCTAGCAATTAAAAGCATTTTCCAGTTTTCATGCATAACAAATTTTAAGGTATTCAAAGTATCCATCACTAATGGAAACCTTAAAACGTGTACGCTTTAAGCTGTTTTTTATTTTATTTTATTTTAATTTTTTTTTTTTTTTTTTTGTTAATTTAGAAAAAGAGAAATAAACTAAAGGAGCTCTAATTATAGAATAAAACAACTAGAGGGGAAGGTTTGATGCAAACAGAACCTGGATGAATGTTAGAAATAAATTTATATAATCGAACACAGACAAAAATAAAAATTGATTTCAATTCAAAAATTTGTGATATTAATTTAAAAAAAATAATAATTCAATTTGCACCAGTAAACAAATTAATAGTAGCAAATATATTTGTTGATATTGAAAACATTTTCTGGAGTAATGTTGTTGATATAAGTAAACGTTTAATTCACTTGATGTAATTTTTAATTAAAACTGAGTTTAATGTTGATTAATGGTTTAATGAAAAAAAGTAGTGAATTGATTTAACGATGTCCGTCTGTCCGCTTAAATTAGATACAAACATCTTGGTTATCAATAGACAACAACCAACAAAACGTAGGCGGGATTGGAGAAGTAGGCGTGGTACAAAATGAATTTATTTGTATCTAAAGAGCGGTAAGAGAAAAATTGTCCAAATTTGGAACACAAAGACACGTTATCAATACACACCCTCTATATGGGCGGGATTGGAGAAGTGGGCGTGGTACACTGAAGAAAAATGCTTCATATATTTAATGAATCATTTTCATAAAAAAAATTTCCTTGGGTAAATGAAAATTTTCATTGTCTAAATGGAATTTCATAGTTATAATGAAGTATTTTAGTTAAAATCGCTTCATTGAATTTCGTAATTACGTTAAAAATTTTCATTGAATATATGAAAACTTAAGTTTGTCCAAGTTCAACAAAAAATTTTAATTGGGAACATAAAAAAACAATATACAAACATAACTATATTCATAAATTAATACAAAATTATAGTTTCCTTATAAAAATGTTGAATTGTTAATTAAAAAATGTAAGATTTAATTATTTCATACATCTAATGTAATATGCCATTAAATTTATGAAATCAAAAATTTTTTAAAAAAAGCATCGTATTTCAATAACTGAAAAAAAAAATATTTTTAACATTTAAATAACTCTACATATAGATAATTAAAAGTATAAAAATATTTCAAAAAAGCAAAAACATTTTTTTTACATTATTGAAAGTATTCATCCAATGAATAATATTCATAGATCTAATGTAATGTTTCATTAAATACATTTAAATGAAACAGGTTTCATTGATCCAACAAAGCGCTGCATAGGTTCCTTTTTAAAGCAATTTTTCATGGGATTAATGTCAAAATTTATTGGTATTGTGAAGAAAATTCTTTCAGTGTACATCCCATACAAACCCATTATAGATTTATGTATATCTAGAGAGCGGCAACAGCCAAAGTTTACCAATAAGGTACATGAGTCTTGGATTTTAATACAAAACATTCGACAAAATTTTGGCGGAATTGTAGAAGTGGGTGTGGCACAAAATATTTTTTTTATATCTAAACTACGGAATTTATGTAACGTTCTATTCTTAACGCACCACGTTGAAGGGTCTATAAGATTGGGCATACTCGAATATAGCTCTCTTATTTGTTATATTTAAAGGGCAAAATAAACCTAACGAATGCCTTGACAAACACAGACATTATTTCCGTTCTGTCTTCCCTATTAAACAGCACAAATATATTTCGTACAAACATTAATATTTCATTTTTGTTTTGTTTTCAACGAATGCAGACGACGATGCCGCTGCTGCTACATTTTGGTCGCTATTTGTTTATAGTTACGGAGGAGAAATAACAGCCTTGTCACAGAACACAATTCCGTTAGGAATGATTCCATTCGGAATCGAAGAAAACATATTTCTTATTGATAGAAAGTGTATTTCCCAGCAAAAACTTTGCTTACAAAATAAGCAGAAAAATAATGAGAATTTGACGAGCCGTCTACTTACTTTTCTACTAGAAAAAGTACTTATTTTTGTTCGAGATGTCCCAAAAGTAATCCTTTATAATTTAGCCTATTATAATCTAAAAAATAATATGTTTTTTTTATACTTAAAATTTTTATAAAAATAAATAGTTGCACAAAGTCAATAAAGTAAACATTTTTTTATTTTTTTTAATTTTTTTTTTTTTTTTTTTTTTTAATTATTTTATTTTTTCTTATTCTATTTTACTTTATTTTATTTTTTATTTTTTTTTTCTGTCTCTGACGGGATTTGATCCCGCAACCTCGGTGCTGATAGACTAGCTCTCTACCAGCTAGTCTAGCTCTCTACCAGCTAGTCTACCGGGGCAGTGTAGTTTTTGTATTAAAAAACTATGTTTTTTGACTATAATGACATTTTTATTGTCATAATGAAAATATAAATTTTTCTGTATATTTAAGATATAATAATAAAGTTATTATTTAATATATAACTAATAATCCAAAAAGTGGCGAATAAAGCTACAAAGTAATGAATTCTTGAAGTCATTAAAAGTAGGATTGTAAGTAAAGTTTTTGCTGGGTTTGATAGTTTTTTGGCCTTTCAGATACAGAAAACTCCCATTCCGCTCATGAAAACAAAAATTTTTTTTCATTTTCTGAAGCACTAAAATACGGAATGAATTCTGTTTCCGAAAGGAATTGTACTGTGACATGGCTGATAAAATAAAGGAAAAGAATTTGAAGTAAAGATTGGTTTAAAAAACTAGTTGTTCTCTGGCAAGCAATGCTGCTTAAAATAAATAGAGTTTACGACTGAAAATTAATTTAATACTTTATCGTCAACGTCTTCATTCTACAAAATCGCTGAAATGATTACATACATTTAGTACTCTACACTACAAAAAGTTTAATAAATATCCGACATGTCTTCAACTACACACAGAAAAAAATACCAATGTTAAAATAACATGGCGAAATGTTGATTAAGAATCATGGTAAATTTCTGCAAAAGTATGCCCTTTATTTAAATTTATCATTATTTCATATTAATTTTAAATTAAAAATATTAAAATAACCTTAAATCACGTTTATTTAATATTATTCACGGTTAAAATAACATTGTTCATTATTGAATCCATAAAAACCTGTTTTATATTTAAATCAAAAGTTTATCTTGTTAAATTTACATGCATACATGCTAAAATATGTATTTTTTTTTATTTTCATGTTTAAATTATGTTATAAAAAGAAGACAATTCCCGTTTTCTTTTAATTAAAGTTATTTAGTTAAATAGTACATCAAGTTTTCAAAGTAGAATGATGACGAAAACCATATCGGGCCATTCTGCTGATGCTTCTGTTAACAAAGGATATACAAAATAAGTAAAACATGTGTTACAGGGGTAAGTGTTTTGAGTTATTCTTAAATAAATGCATTTGTTGTTGTCTTCTCACTGTTATAATATCACACTCCAACCAATTTGATTCTTCATGAAATTCACTTTGTTTCAACTTGAAATAACTTTCATTCAACGTGATTCGGATTGTTATTTCAATATAAATGACATTTTGCTCTAACTTTACTGCAATGTTAAATTAACATTAAAGAAAAAAATGTTGTTCGCAAGTTATTGTAAAATCATGTTAAATTTACATGAAACAACAATGAAGCAAAATCACTACTGAAAAATGTAAAACCTTGTTTTGAACGAATTTACATTGATTTTTTTCTGTGTGTATTAAAACAAACATGCTTCAAATGTTTGTCCAAACAGCAAACACACCAATTAACAACACAAAATATTTTTACAAACGTAAAATTTTGACATGTTTGCCAAGCAATTTGTGTGGTTTATTTTGCCCTTAAGGATGGAAATGTTAAAGTATTACCCACCAATTTTTTGGTTTAGAGCAGTGATAGCCACTCAATAGCCTCGCGAGGCAGTCAATAATCGTATTTTTCACACAGACACGGTCGGCAACTCATATATATACAACAACAATTTTCTTCGTTTCAAAACATCAGTATATCATCTTGGTTGACAGTAATATACTGTGAAAATGTCATGAAGTTCGGGTCAGAAGTGTAGACGCCTATACGGCACAAAGATTGTTACACAGTATACAATTCGGTACCGACCGCACACAAGCACATAATATCTTTGTATGCGTGCGTTCGGGGCCTGGTTAACACTGGTTTAGAGTAAAAAAAAAAACGTTAGTCAGTCAAAAAAAAAATGTCAAAGTCAGTTACTTCGGTAAAAACTAGTAATTCAAAAACTATATATCCCATTATATTAATTATTATTAACAAAATTCACAATTTTTCTGTATGCCAAAGCTCTATCTCGATATCTAAACATTAAAAAAACCGTTCTGAGCCGAAATTGGTTTTATGACCCTAATTATTTTTACGTTCTTAACATTTCGATAACTTATTTGGTGCACTTTGGGACAGAAAACATCGGTTAAATCTACACGGTTGAAATGTAGAATGCATTTAAAAAAGCGTGTTGCCTTGCAGCCGAAGTTTGGGTTTTAGGATTTTGAATGATGTTGAAAGGTGACGGCATGGTGTAGTGGTTAAAGTGCTGGCCTGTAAAACCAAGCACCGCAGGTTCGATCCCTGGCAAAGGACAAAATATGTCACCATGGTTTTCGCGTTGTAAAAAATTAACAATCCTGACCACCCCTCCCCCTGGAAAAGACGATAACATCATGGAAAAGAAAAAAAAAGGTTGGAATCAAAGATAAGCAAGTTTTCCCACTACTGCACCAAATATCCGTGGGGCGTTGTTTCTAGGCAACGACAGAGGAGAGCCCCATTGTCCTAACTGGAACTACAACCGATTAACGAAACTGATACACGACAAAATAAAAACACTGAATGAATCGATACTCCAAGAACAAGGACAGTGAAATCATACATGGGAAGATGCAAAAAACAACTGCAACAAATCGTGTATGATGCAGATGCTTCAAGGAAGCCATATGCTCCCAAAGGGGCAATAGAGAAAAAAATTAGGTTGAAAACCGGATTAAATCGAAATAAACGAAAACAAAGTTGTGCTTCTCAAATTGCACTTTGGTTCGTTATAAGTTGCTCTGCCCGAAAAACTTTCTTATTTTTTTAAAGACATTAAAAACTTAGCAGTTAATATCATTTGTGTTTTCGTACAGACCCTTGTATAGGGTGGCTCATAAGTAACGTTAGGATCGCTAAAAAAAAGAGCCATAGGTTGACGAGTACAGTGGGCTGTGGCTCCATCTTGTTGAAACCACAATTGTGGATTGTTCTCTACCTCGGGCCTTAATTTCAATCATTAACCGGTATTGAATGCCATTCACATTAACCGCAACTTGTTTGTCGTTGTCCTTAAATAGGTTTCAGTCAGCTCTGTAAAATATGTCGTACTGTCGGATGTATTCTTTGGCCACCAAATAAATCAGCAGCATATCTTCAAAATATAATAGTGGTATTCACACCGAGCTTGTTAGTTTTTAAGTCGTTACTTTCTACACGCATTTTGTTTTTGTATATTTAACGCGCTACCGGATTAACATTTAAAAAATTAACGACACGGCGACCCTGATAAAATTGTTGTTAGTTGGTAACTCATAATCAGCTGTTGCAGTTTCTAAATAAATATAATAAGGGTATTCACGTCACAAGTTGCACCCTTGCAAAAAAGCAAAAGTGCAAAAACATAACAACAACCAAAAAGATAATTATTTACGCACAACTAATTGCCTGTGTGGTTGTTGTTATATCTTTGCACTTTTGCTTTTTTGCAAGGGTGCAACTTGTGACGTGAATACCCTTAATAAAAAAGTCATTTGTGATACATTTCTAAAAAAATATTTGTGTTTTCGTTTACATTGAGAGCAAGTATGTTAATTAAATGATTTTTTTATTTTTAAGTTACCATACTAACAAAGTTTTAAAAAGGGGGTCGTTCACAGTTGGTAACTTTAACATATTAACAAACTACCGAGTAACAAATTAACAAGTTCGGTGTGAATACCACTAATATATGGAATTTGGTAAAAAAAAAGGTCATAATATAAACATTAATCCCCCTAAAAATCTTTTTTTTTTTATATATTTTTAATCCAATTTAAGTTTCAAGCCTTTTAGTTAACAAATTATAACTTTAAACCTAAAATAAGTTTTTTAACTATTTTTTTTTACCTAAATCAAAAAGAAAAACTTTTTTTACATTACACTAATTAAATTTTAAAGAATTTCTTTTTTCTTCTTAGTTTTCTAAACAGATTATTTTTGCTAAGAAAAGTTTTAGAACAATAAATGGGATATCAGCAAAAAAGTTTAACTTTTTTTTACAAAAATCTTTGCAATAGTTCTTCTATTGTGATTTTGTTTTCTGTTCAGGGTTTTTTCTTTCTTGGCTTTTATTCATTCATTCAAGTATGGAAATTGTTATCGAAGTTATGAAAAATCTAGGCGATGAAGGTTTTATATTTGTGGAACTTTTACTTAAGTATTACACACATAAAAGTCAAAAATGAGTACAATGCAAAAGAATAAATGAATTTTTATCAAAAATATTTTTCAGTAAAAATTTGGTTTGGTTGAAGAGGGTAAAAGGGGAATTTTAATTGTATAGGAATCGTAAAAAAGAAACCCGAAAAATTTTAGGAAGTTCCAATTCAAAAATAGTTTGTTGTGTTTTGTAAGGAAATAGAAATTACGGTCTGAAATTGTACACTGGCAAAAATAAACAGTGAAAGGTGACAGTTTTGGGATAATGACATTGGATTATTTTTTGTCTTAAACTTAAGACCATAATCAAGAAAGAATTTTGTTCCAACACTACCACATAAAGTTCCACACAAAAGGTTTAATGTCAAATAACCCATTTCAATTCTTATTGTGCTTTTTTGTTCACGGTCTCCCTAGGAAATTTTTAAATCTTCCGCCTATAAACAAACTTAATTTGACCAATAATGTTTAGTATTCATTTGTTTAATATAACATGACATTACCTGAATTCTCAAATATTTAAAATAGGCTGATAAAGGCTAGATTAAACTATTATACTTTGTATTAATACATGTCAAAAACTCAAGAAATATGACAAAGTGTGATAGTGTGAATGTAATGGGTAAAATGACAAGTATTATGAAAAAAGTTTGACATCCCACACGACTTCATCGTTTTTTGAAAAATTTCTAAACTATAATACTTTTCATTGGATCAGGGTTGCATTTTATTTCATGTGTGAGTGTTTATACTTTGTGTGATGGTGTGAACGTAAACTGTCATGTTAAACTAGATTTTTTGACAGTCGCAACAAAACTCATTAGATTTCTATCTCACAAAGTATTATGGAATACGTAAGACTTGTGAGATAGTGTAAACTAGCTTTAAGCATCTACCAACACCTCAATGTGCATATAATTTTAAAAATTCCAATTGCAATTTTAGCATATGAATGCCTAGATCGTATACTAACTCCTACTTTTAAAGTTGGAGGTATCATATCACCGCCGGTTTACCAAAGGGCCTTCGCCAAGACTTGGTGCAGCATTTTTTTAGAAGTATTTGTTTTCGTGGTAAACGTATCGATTTCTGTCGGCTGCGATATTTTAAAAATCATTAATTTTTAGCACCCGACAAGTTAAATGTCTGCGCTTACAGAAAGAACATTTTTAACAACACAGTTTGACCATATTTACATTATGCAATTAACGCCGCAACTTTCGCATGCAACTTTTTGTGTGTTAGCAAGAGGTGTAGGGAAGAAAACGGGGTTGAAAAATGCTTGAAAAAAATGTAAATGTGAAAAGAATTTCGTAGTAATTGCATAGTCTTAATGCGGTATTTGTTAAAAATAAAATTTTATGTTAACAAACTATTTATTTGATTCAATAAAAAATTTATCAAAATACTCAATAAAACATATCGTCCCCTTAATATAACAATAGCGAATGTGCTCATACACTATTATTTTTTTTATTTTTTTTTATTATATTTAGAATCTCCATCATTGATTTTATGTCTAGTCAAAATTTCGTCAAATTCTACTTCAAAAAAGTGGGTCAAAATGTCGTTGGAAAAAATAGTATATAATTTCTTGTTAAAAATTTTCCTTCAATAAGTGTGCAAGTTCATATGCGCTATTTTACTTGAAATTGCCACTCCAAAGTTGTTAAAAGAATAATAGTGTAAACGCATTATACTCCATTTTTGACTCTAGAAAAAAATACAATTTATTGAAAACTTTAACTCATAAAATAGCTAATAATTATATACACTATTGTTTGAGAAATAATTTCATTCCGGCCATCGAAAGCATGATCTCCCAAATTTGTGCAAGAAGATTGTAATTCCTCGTGGCTCGCAGTCATTTTTTTTTTTTAACTTACAAGGTGGAAAGTAGCGAAAATATTTAGATGAGCCAGATGTAGCAGAGGAAGAGAAAGAAGACAAATGAACTTCTTGTTATTTTTGATTTACGCATTGTTTACCTTAATTTGTCATAATTTTTTGTTTATAATAACCCAAATTCGAAAGTAATGAATATGTGACACTGATTTAACAAAACTATAATTTAATCACTGTTTTATAATGTTACAAATTGATATTTTTGAGATCAAATATTTTAATAGAAATACCGTTAAATTATTGAATAAAACAGCGTATACCATACCAAATAAAATAGTTCCTTAAAAAATTAAATAGCCTATACGAAGGACTTGCACTTTGAATGACATAATTATGGTCTTAAAGGATGCGTAGAATAAAAAAAAATTGGTCAATTTAAAGACAAAACGGTATTATGTATTCGTCGAAAAATCCAATATGAAGAATTTTTATTTGCCGAGATATTGAGGTTTTAATAGACATCCGATTTGACAAAAACTTTAAACACGATTTTCTCAAAACGATATTCAGAACGAAATAATTAAAAATTTCTTCATATTCAATAAAAAAAAATATTTGAATCAAAGTAAAAACAGTATTTTTACAACTTTTGTTTATTTTTAGCTAAAAATTCTCATTCGCTTTACAGTTGAAGTTAAATAATGTCTTTAGTTTTTCCAAAGTCTTTGGAAAAAGGTTTCCTGATGATCTGTCCTAAGCAACCAGCGAAATGCGAATAAGCTTCTTCCCCAACTATAAATTTAAGTGTACATTAGGGTTATAACTTTTTTTTTTGAGTGCAAAATACCACTCCAGCACCATGTGGGGAATTTTGTTCTGATAATAAAAAACTGTTTTTTAAGCTGATTCGGTGAAAAAAGTTTCCGCACCTTAAACGATTCATAAAACTCCATATTATGTGTAAATTTTATTTTTGTATATTGAAAAGCCATTTGATTTTGCATTAGACTTATGGAAAATGGTTAAATGTTGAAGATTAATATATGCATTTAAACCAAAACGAACTTTTTTAAGACAAGAGTAACTGATTAATTGATGAAAATAAATAAATAAAAACAAAACTTCAACGCTTTCGGTGCGGAAACTTTTTTCACGAAAGAGGAAGGATTTATGATAATTATGACTGAAACAAAATATCGGTCAAGCGCTCGCTGCGGCTTCAGTGGCATATCTCTATCCGATGGTCCATATTTTCAATAACTCAGAGACATAATTGCGGTTCAATGTCGTAAGTGTGACGAATTATCTCATCCTTTAGCTCTGTTTTCCCCCTAAGCTAATCTCGAGAAGCTCTACGCTTGTCTGAAGGAAAGAAACCAGAGCCTCTAGCGGGAATCTAACCCGCAATCCCGGTGCTGATAGACTAGCTCACTACCAGGTAGCCTACCGGGGCACTTCTAACTTCTTCTTAGCTAATTGACGTACACTTTTTCTTTTAAATATCACCAATTTCTGGGCACACGAAGTCCGTTATCGACTGCTTGGTCGACCACATTTTCGACGAAGTCTATAAGCCGTACCAAACAGTCACTCTTTGTAGATGCAGAGGCTTTTCAACAATCACTCGTGGATTCTCATTTGCCGAAATGCCGCAATTCTGCTTGTCAACGAATCCATGCATTTGAATTGAACGTCCATTTTCGTAAAAGGTTTCAACAATCTTAACGCGCTGCTCAATTTTCCACCTCTCCAGGGTTTGAATTTATCAAACACTGAAACAAAGAAATGTCAAATTTAGTTGGGGAAAAAAATTGACGCTAAGGTGGTACTCACAATTAACATCGTGCATTATGATTAGACCCCCTTTTCTAAGAAACTTCCGTATAGAATTGGAAAAAAATTAATAGCATTTGAATTAAATAAAACTTTCAAGCAACACCTGCAGGACCTTAAACCATTTCTTACAACGGACTATCATTTCTTTCACAATGAAATTCTATTTGAGAAGTAGTGTACGTGGTTTTGCATTTTATCTAATCGGTGCAAGCGTCAGAGAAGTGGGTGCAACGTCCACACGTTTAACACATTCCTGGTGGACATTTTACTAATTGTTATTCTATATATATAAAAAAAAGTTGCATTGTGTTCAGTGTTGCCACTTTGTGGGTAATTACCCGAATTTGGTATAATTTTTACGGTCGTGGGTAGAGCGTGGGTAATTTCTCTTAGGTGTAATTTAGGTATAATTTGAAATTTTTACTTCAGATGCCCAAATAAAATCAAGATTCGATTTCAGTGATGACATTTATTGCTTTTTAAATATTGTTGCTGAGAAATGCACATCCTTCTAAACCAAAGTCTCGGTTTCTTTTTAAGAAACGACTTCAATTAGTAAACAAACATATATTTTTAAATGTTTGGTAATGAATGTCGCAAGATGGACCCTTAATTTGGTTAAAGATGCCTATAATAGTGATTTAGAACCTGAAGTTTATTGAAAAAAGTTATTCAAACTAAAAACTTGCCTGGGGGAAGATATGTTTCCAATATTGCAACATATAATTAATTTTATTAATTTAAAGTGTATTTTTTAAGACCATGAAACTTAAAATGGTACCCAACACAAAAAAAAAAAATAATTTTAATCGCAGATTGATACACGGCATAACCATTTGAAACTGATTTAAAACAAAAAGACATTGCGCCTGTCCTTGACGAAACGCATTGCAGACGTCCAATTTTGTTTCTCTTTTTCGAATAAAATGAACAAGGTTGATCTCCAAGACACCGCTTGTTGCTGGTTTATCAGCATTAACCACTGACTTCACAACCCCACGGAAATTAATCAATAAGTGTCACATCGCACGGCCTTGAAGTCTAATTGACAGTTTATTTTCTCTAAATCAACACATCGCCTTCATTTGTGAAAAAAAGAAGTTGCGTCATTTAAGTCATGAAGTCACATTTAAGTTGCGAAAATCGATGGCTGATAATTTGGCGGCGTTGTTCAAGCATGAATCTATTCATGATGATATGCCTGATCAAAAAGTGAAAACAGTATGACAGTTCGTTTGACAGCTAACCTTTCGTAAGCTCTATGGGGCTAAAAAGCATCCATGATAAAGCAATGACAAGGATCATTGTAAACCTTCCCAAGATATATCAACCAAATGTGGAAGTTAAAGGGCGCGTTCGTAAATGCTTCACTGCGCTGCATCAGTGATTTCAAATGGTTATATATTTATCGGTGAAGTAAATGTGGACCAAAAAATTGTGAAATACTCCACAAAAATAATAGACATACAATAAAAAAAATTATAATTATTTTTTATCGGCTTTATAAAAAGTTTGCTTTTCTGATGCAGCGCAGTGATGCATTTACGAACGCACCCAAACTCATTATTTTAGCAGTTTTATTTTATGTTTTATTAATTTTTTTAAGTCTTTAATGTTATTTTTGTTAATTTAAATAAAATTGACAGTTTGATTAATATTGATCTTGTTTTAATGAGTTTGTTGTGTTTTTGCTTCTTTGTAAATGTCTTTTTATTAAATAAAACTTAAATTTTATATCAGGTGTAATTTCATTTAAATCGGGTAATTTTGCTTCATCTCAAGTGTAATTTTGAATCTTGCTGGTGGTAACACTGATTGTGTTAGTAATTGAATGAACCGATTTTGTTTCTGCAATGTGACGTCAATACCAAGGTTTTTATGTAACAACAGTCTTCAAAGGTGCATTGGTTCATGAGCAGTGCTGCCACAACCAATACAATTTTTACAACCAAAATTTTTGAAAAAGTTACCAAATGTGAAAAAATATAACCAAGTTAAACATGCCTTTTCTTAATTGAGAAAATCATTAAAATTTATTTTGAGTTGCATATAACAAATTATTATTAGTACATAATTGTATCAAGAAAGGCACATTCGTACGTTTTATTATTTTAGAAAAAAAGTAACCAAAATGAAAAAGATATTCACATCTCCACATTGAAGAAAAATATAACCAATTTTGGTTAGAAATAAACAAAAATGGCAGCTCTGTTCATGAGTTATAGCCATCTTAGTGAACACTGCATTCATTCCGAAACATGTATTTTTCGAATTTGACTTAATATTTTGAAAAACTGAAATCCAATTAGTTTTTAAATTCATTACAATTCGATTTTAGTCAAACCATTACCTTAAATAAGCTGCTTAGGTATTGTAAATCACATCTTCATGAGTTATAGCCATTTAAGTCAACACTGCTTTTATTTTGAAACATGTATTTTTTCGTGCATGAAAACTTTACAAATTTAAGTTTATATTTTGAGAAGCTGAAAGGCGTCTTCTAACATTGCAGCCACTTTGTTAGATGGTGGTCGCACAGTACATTCTGGTTTGCCATTGAATTACCAAGTTAATGAAACTCCCACATGTAACGTTTCAAAAACATTTGGAACGGCAAAATTTTTAAAACGTTGCGGTATCATCATTTGGGATGAATGCACTATGGCGAATAAGAAATCTGTTGAAGCATTGTAAAGAACAATGAAAGACCTTCGAGGTAATTCAGAGTTGTTTGGTGGTACCTTAATTTTGTTGTCAGGCTATTTGAGGCAAACTTTGCCCTTCATTCCTAGATCGACAGCTGCCGATGAAATTAACGCTTGCTTATGGAGAATTATAAAAACATTGAAACTCACTACTAACGTTCGTGTTCAGTTGCAGAATGATCCATCTGCTGATAAGTTCTCTAGCAAATTGCTGAAAATTGGGAATGGTGCAATGCCTGTTAATGACACTGGATTGATAACATTGCCAAATGATTTTTGCCATTTCGTACAGTCAAAAGAGGAACTGATTGAACGTGTGTTGCCTAACATAGCACAAAAATATACATGCTATACATGGTTGAGTGACAGAGCAATTTTACCGGCAAAGAACAAAGATGTTAGTGAACTAAATATGGCTATACAATCAAAGATTCCTGGCGAATTGGTTTCGTACAAGTCTGTGGATACTGTTACCAATGTAGAAGATCTTGTGAATTATCCAACAAAATTTTTGAATTCGTTGGATTTACCAAAATTGCCTCCGCATAATCTCCAATTGCCTCCGTATAATCTGCTTCGCAATATCAATCAACCCCGTTTGTGTAATGGCACAAGACTTACTATTAAAAGGTTGATGGCTTATGTAATTGAAGCTTCTATTTTAACTGGAAAATTCAATGGCGAAGATGTATTCATTCAACGCATCCCAATCATTCCGTCTGATATGTCATTTGAATTCAAACGACTTCCGTTTCCTGTTCGGCTTGGGTTTGCGGTTACTATTAATAAGGCGCAAGGCCAATCATTAGGAATTTGTGGAGCGAATTTAGATTATGCAGTTTTCTCTCATGGACAGTTGTATGTAGCCTATTCGCGCGTTGGCTAACCATAGGTTTTGTATATTTACACCGAAAATGGAAAAACAAGAAATGTTGTGTACCACAGAGCAATACAATAAAAACAATTTATCACTGATTTAAATGATTTCTTATTTTCTTTTTTGCACTACGAAGTGTGCAGGGGTTCGCTAGTACATTATTATACAACAATTCTGTTAAGAACCCTCAAAACTTCTCGGTATTTATTTCAATTAAAACAATTGTTTTCTTGATTTTATTAAGTTTTACTTACTCTCCTTCGCTCTCTCTTTCTCTCTTTCCCTGTTTAAATTATTTTGATTAATGGGTAAACACGTTAACCTGTCCAGCAGGAACATTAATTCGATTCTTTTCAATAAATTAACTTTCATTTCGAAAATTAATCAGCTGCTTCAATGAAAATAAATTACAAAACATTAAAATAAATAGCAGCAGCGGAAAAAATAATATAATAAATGTCTTAACCTCCATAAGTTGGCTAAAAAAAAAAAAACATTTCAATTTCATTACAGGTCCTGTTTACATCAGGCACAATTTTTAAAATGAAAGTCAAACTCCTATAGAAATAATATAAAAGCAAATCAGACATGGCTAACAAAGTCTTGTCTAGTATAAACGTCACACTCACTCAAAATAGTATGTAGTTAAATTCTAACGAAAATTCATTTTAAGCAACTTAAAATTTATTTAAAAAACGGATCATTTACATTTATTTCATTTGAAATAAATGAATTTAACATCAATTTAAAATTTTTTATTTATTAAACAGAGTTAAGGCGAATTCATACAAGGTGGTCTTATTTTGAAAATTATACAACACTGTAGTAAACAGGTTAGCTGTGTGTCAAAAATATATGCTGTCATATTTCATTTTGTTTTTTATTTTAATTTTAAATCGTGTTTTGTGGAATGCAATAATTTAAAAATGTGTGCTTTGAACACCTTATTTGCAAGAAGTTTTGCTTTTTTTATTTAAAAAAAAAAAAGTGCAGATGAAGCAGACCGATTGCTCATGGAATCTTTTTGTGATAAGGTTTCATTGTATTCACGAGTAAAAGTTTTAAACCTACATAGTTTTAAGAACTCAATGGAAAAAGAGTTATGTTTATACCCTCATCACAATAGTGGAGTTGGTATTATCCCAGCCAGCATTTTTAACTGTGTAAGAGTCTACTAGGAATCTCATGAAATAGCGTTTTTCATCGTCGAAGAGCTCATTTTTAAATCGTAAAAGACTCCTCGCACGGGAGAAACTGTTGCACATTCACATTCCTCTGTGAGATACTTCTACAACACAGAGAAACACGCTTATATTAGGCGTTTGAGATGTGTGTAAAGATTATCACACGAGTCTTTCAGAAAGCATGTCAATATTCGCATGAGTTTCATGCAGGAATTATTTTACAACTCGTGAAATGCTCAGCCGTACAAATGAACTACCTAAGTAAGAGCTTCAAGCGTTTTTTCATGTCCGAAAATCTTATTTGAAAGATCCTAAAGTCGGTTTGTTTTGTTGAAATTGTTTTGACAATGGAATTTGCATGTTAAAAAAAACGCCCTTATTTAGGAAGCTCAGTAATTGTAATATGACTCATACAGGGAGTCGCAAAAGATTAATTCGATGATGGTTTGACGAAGGATGAACTAAGTGTAACATTGTAGTTTTTGTACTCTTGAAATAATTATTAAGTGATAGTTAGGTCCTGCATGGTTACCATTCCAAGATTACTCGTCAAATAATCATCAGAAGATTCTTTTATGAGTTCTATATTAAATACCATCGCCTACTAAACAGCCTATGCCAGCTGGGATTCGTTTGTGCAGATGTTTGTAGCACCTTCACATATTGTTTCTAGACAATCCTTAAGTATACTCCCAGAATCACTTTCTGAGCCGATATAACGATGTTCGTCAAGCTGGAAGTACTTCACTTCCTTCTTTTTAGGTTTTGCGTGAATGTGTGTGATTCATTTTTAATTTATAGTTTATAAAAAAAATATTGAAATTTAATTTGAATTTATATAAATATTAAAACAGAAATGTCAAAAAAAGTAACGGCATATTATTTTGACATATAGTTAGTTATCAGCTGTTGCTTACGTAGCGAGCCAAGGTCACCTTGTATGAATTCGCCTTGAACAGAGTATTGCGTAAAATTGAATAGTTGTTGCTTTTACAAAATATATTTTAACCGACAAAAAATCAAACTACATAACAAAATATATATATATATATATATATATATATATATTCGTTCCTTTTACTCCTGCAAGGAGCATAGGGCCGCACATAACAAACATAACAAAATAAGTACGGAAAAACATTGTTTTTTGGTAGTTTGTTTTTTAAATACAGACAAAAATGTAAAAATATTTTTATTCAATTTTAACATTACGGAAAACGAATTTATTAACCCACAATCAGTCACTGTAATAATTTTATGAGTGTTAAAAAAAGAGATCTTTAATGTGCTTCAAGATATTTTGCTTAATATTTTTAATTAGGCTTAAGTTCATCAAATTTAATTTTCGAGTCCAGATTGAGTCAAGAATGAAAAATTATCAGTAAATTTTAATTAATTTTCATGTTGTAAAATTCCTTTCTTCATAAAAATAATTTAATGAAAATTAAATTTGATGAACTTAAGCCTAATTAAAAATATTAAAAATTTGGATTAAAAACCATAAATAGTTCAACAAAATAACCACAATACTAATTATTTTGCTTAATGTTAACAAGGAATAAGATTTTAAAAGGGAGAGATTGAGTGAAAGTAAAATAAATAACGCAAAAGCTCATAAACAACAATTTCTTGTAGCCGATTTTGTTGTTTTTAAGGCATTTACTTTATTTGCCTTTTTTTCTACAACCATGAAACGCACACATTTTTAAAACGAAACTCTCAGTAAGTAAAACGCCGGAGGCATGTTAAAAAGGATATTTTCTTTACTTAACTTAGTAAATATTTTATGGGATCTCATAAAAGTAATGACGTTTATGTATGTTGACTTTTTTTTTAATGGAAGGTGGAAAAGGAACTTTAATATAACACAAAGTAAAAGCAAATAAATTAAAATAGTGGTAAGGACCTCATTTGGCAGGCTTCCTGGGTGAGCTGTACACAGAGTTTCTTACTTTTTCCTAAATAAATTCTTACTTTTTCTTTAATAAATTGATGATAAATTGTGCGACATTTGAAGATTTATAAACCTATTAGTGTATCAAATCGTTAACGTGTATTAAATTGCGGTAGAGTTATTAAAATTATTATACTTGGATAACTTCCAAACAAGGCGAATTCACTTTATAGGTGGCGTTAAAATCACAGCTGAGCTACTTTTTTTGTGTACATAGAGGGATAAATATCAAAAGTGGCTTGTGTTTTTGATGTACCGGCCAACTAAAGCGCAATTAAAGTAAAGGGGGGTCCAACCAAAATGCACGATGTTAATTGTAAATAAAACAAAAAGTATTCAGAGAATAGTCTTAATATTTTTATTATGATAGAAGGATCCTATGACAATTATGTGTGAAACAAAATATCGGTCAAATAATTCGGCTTCGGTAACATACCTCTATCCGATCCATATTTTCAATGACTCTAAGAGATAATTGAGGTTCAATGTCGTTAATGTGCCGAAATATTTCATCATTAAGCTCTTGGCTAATTAACGTACACTTTTTCTTTTAAATATCCCCAAAGTAGTCCAACGGTGTCAAATTACATGATCGTGGCGGCCAATAAACATCGCCACGAGACGTGAGACAACACGGCCATTGAGTTTCTCTCGCAAAAGAACCATTGTTTCGTTGGCTGTGTGACAAGTGACACCATCCTGTTGGAGCCACATATCGTCCAGGTCAATATCCACAATTTCTGGTCAAACGAAGTCCGTTATAATCTCGCGATAGCGAACACCAATCACGGTAACTGCTTAGACGACCTCATTTTCGAAGAAGAACAGCCCGATGAAGCCGCCAGTCTGGGCAATTGTGCATTAGTTAAGGCGCTTAAGATCAAAATTTTTTACTAACCCTGGGACTAGAGTACACTTTTTAAAGGTATGAGTTGCGCAGAATCCGAATAGTTCCTTCTCTGTGATATCTCAACTCGAAGTTGGAAAAATCCGTGTTTTCGCTATATTTATTGTTTTTTCGTTTTTAATTTTTTATTATTTAGCTTGATTTTTATATTTTTTTTGTGATATAAAAAAACAACAAAAAATACAAAAATCAAGTGAAAATTATTAAAATCACAATTTCGCAGCTCAAACCCTAAGAAAGTTGTCTATGGGTTAAAACTGCCTTAATATCAAAATTGACTTAGCAGCCACCAGAGTTCATCTCGTCGCTTTCATGGAGTCTGTTCCCGATTTTATCGACACTCTCAGAGTAATGTACCCACGGTGGTATCTTCAAGGGATTGTTTCTAGGTGCAAATAAAGGACTTGTATTCGAGTGAGTTAAATTTTTGGATTTGGTGGAAACTAAAATACTTTTTTAGCTAAATATGAAATGGCAAAAAAAAAGTCAGAAATTAAACATCAAATGCATATAACTTTTTAATTTCCAAAGATTTATTCACAATTCTTTCAGTAACATATTTATCAAGTTTCTAGCAATTCATATGAAAACGTTTAAAAAAAAATCGGGATAAGTTTGAATCTTGTGTCTGCAAAATACTAGACCAAGGCAGTTCAAAAATAGCAAAAACTATTTTGATTTCTCAATGTCGTATATTTCGGAAACTGTTAGAGATAAACAATGCATGTCGCTAACATTTTTGTAGAACTCGACTTGAACATCAACTGCGTTAAAATCGGGCTTAAATTAAGAATTCTGGATTGCTTTTAATTTTTGAAATACCCAAAGTGCTCTACTTGGGGAACCTAAGGAGGCCCTTCTGATATGACCATAGACCCCAAATTTAAAATTTCAATAAGATTGATATATTATTGGCAAAGCTTTAAGGTTTAAACTTTCTATATACTAAATAAGAACATATGATACCCTACACCACAGTATTTAAAAACACATCATGCTTATGTGCCCATGTAAATATGAATTTATCTATGTTTATAAACTTCATTAAAATCGGTTTGAAAGTTTGTGAGAGGCAGAAATTCCTCCCCTCCCTTGTGGTCCTGTTTTTTTCAAAAATAGCTTATGTGTCCATATCAATATGTTTCTATATATGCTTTAAATTTCATTAAAATCGGTTCGATAGTATCTGAGAGACAAAAATTTCCCCCTATCTTCCCTCGTGGTTCAACGATTCGGCCCATTTTCAATAAGCTGGTCCTTGTGCCAATAAAAGCCTATGTGCCAAATGTTTTCAATTTATCTCCAAAATTCCAACCTGTACTTTGCGCACAAGGTTACATGGACAGCCAGCCAGCCAGCCGGACGGACATCGTTAGTTCGACTCAGAAAGTGATTCTGAGTCAATCGGTATACTTTAAGGTGGGTCTAGGACCAATATTTTAAGGTGTTACACACATCAGCACAAATGCGTAATACCCTCTTCACTATTGTGGTGTGAATATAAATATTATTACAATCTGTGGAGAAGTTTTAAGATTATGTCCTGCTTATAAAGATCTTCTAGGACTCCAACAATCGTAATACTCTTTGGAAAACTTTTTATACCAAAATTAAACCTTGTACTTGTTTAACTAGATATGGGCATTTCCAGCGAAATGTCTACTTTTTGTAACGTTAACGACAGAAAGTTATTGCTTCTCAAAAAAATTGTATATGTCGTCAGCTCAGAATTGGTTTGACGCATATGCCAAAAAGTCGGAGTGGAGAAAAATGAAAAAGAAGATTTACATGAAGATTTCTCAAAATGTACCCGATAGAATTTTTTTATATTTTTACCACTGCTTCCGGTATATCGTCGGTTGATTATTTAATTGTCGTATGTGGATACAAATAACATACGACACACGACAATCAACCGACGATATGTTTTGAAGAAAAATGTAAATTTTTGCGCACTTTCATGAATAAAGTTAGAATTAAATAGTATTTTTTTGAAAATGAAAAATATTTTTATACGCCACTTTTCCAAAAAAAAAAATTAAAAAAAGTGGCTTTTTGTGCTGCATACGTATAGTTATTGCGTGAGTGACTGACTCATTCATCATCGTACAGCCTAAACGCCTGAAGCTAAAGACTTGAAATTTGGATTTTCCCCCAAATCGATCCACTAAGACGGGATTTTTAAAAATTCGAATGTTTAGGGGGTAAAAAAGAGTAAATTCGGAAATCTTTTATCGCCAAAACTAAAAGAGATACAAAAAAACTGTAATACATATCGTTGTTCTTTTGAAAATTAAGTGGACAGGTGGTTGGTACTTTTTTGAAATTCGGCTCTTTTAGGGTGAAAACGGGTAAAACCTAAAATTTTGGTACATTTTTGTCAGCCCATCTACCTTTTGATCCAATAAACCTAGAAATAAAGTTTATCCCGCATTCGAAATTCGAACGTTTAAGGGGTGAAAATCGTAACTATTTTTGGTACTTTTTTACAAAACATTTAGCGTTTTGCAATTTTTGATACTATAATCGGGGGGAAAAATAGTACCAAAATGGGAAATACGGGAAATTTAATATCTTTCTTCAGCTTTTTGGTTCTACAACTGGTATTTTTTAATTATCGTTATTATTTGACCTCAAAACATAAAATTCAACATGCAATGTCCTGAATGAATGTTTTATATCTGAGAAACCACAACAAATTTCGCGAAATAGATTTTGGATTCAAAAAGAGGTTATTCAAAATATATACACCCCATACCTAACTCAATTTTATTAAAAATGGTCGGTAGGTCAAACCAATTCTGAGATGACGATGTATAATTTACTTTTTTATTTTATCGTAACTCTGCATTAGGTTACAATTTGAACAACATGGGTCCAAATACAAGCTTATTTGCTTGCTGGCGTTACGTTACAAAAAGTAGACTTTTCGCTGGAAATGCCCATATGCATATGTTTATATACGCATTTTCATTCATAATCAAATAATGACTATTTTAGTTATTCGAATGAGTACAATACATTGTCATGAAAACTAATAGGCTCTCACACACAAATAAGCGTTAGTACACATTTTAATTATTTAAGGACCTGTAATTCACGTGCCATTAATTCAACAATGAAAGAAAACAAAAGAAAAAAATGAGAAAAGCAGAACTTAAATAAATAAAAAAAAGAATAAAAAAAACCTCAGCGAAAATAAAACAATAAAAATAGAGAAAAGTATTCATCATTGACGTCACTTGTGCAATCGACCAACAAGCATTTCACATACGCACCCCACCAAGCACTCACTCATACACAGATACATTAAAGTAACTGTGAGTGTTTTTGCAGTAAATAAGAGCCCGAGTCTAAAATAAAGAAACCGTTCACATAAATAAAATCAATATTTCCCATTTATTATGCAAAAAAGAAAGAAAAAGGCAATAAAAACCAAGAAGCAAAAAAAAAACAAATTCTTTTGCAGCAATATCACTCGGTATCCTTTAAACAAATATATAAGTATGTATGTATGTATGTGTGTTCTATTAAGAACTTACACAGTCTAAAAAAGTAAATCAGGGTTGGGAAATGCTTTTTAAAAGTCGAGGTAATCTTGTAAATCTTTGAATTCCCATCAGTTGGTTTTATGCCAATATCTTTTTCCCATTGAAAATTCAAAAAGAATTTGGTATTTTTAATACAAAGAAATCAAAAAAAGACTGAAAAGATTAAAAATAAAAGCCGGAAAACTGTCAACTTGGCGCCTTTAAAATTTAATCTCTGACTGCAAATAGCTTGCTTAGACTAAAACCTTGCTGTATTTTCTTTTCATCGAAGACTCTGTATTGATCTATCGGTGAATATCCGGAAGTTAATTGTAAACCAATTGATTTTGACTTCAGTAATTAAAAAAACTAGTCCAAAGCAATTTCAAAATCGATGTTAGAAACAGTTAAAGATTTTAAATTCGATCTCTAGGTGACTAAAATTTACATTTGACTTCATTATTTATCGAAACCGTTAATAGATACTAAAGTCGACGTTGTAGAAAATTTGACAGTTTTGTTATGACATAAATAGACAATTTGCTTCTAATTTACAGTTTTAGCAAGACGGAGTTAAAAGTTTCCAATCGAAAAATCACAGTCAATTCGTAGCTTTCCACGCAGAAAAATAATGTTTAACATATTGTTACGTAATTAAATTTATCTAAGAACTATTTATAGTTTGATCGGGTCATTTTTTAGCTATTATCTTTTTGGCAAAACTGGTTTAAACAGCTGACGCACGTTTCGTGTTTTGTTTCACTGTCAAACATCTTCAGTTTGGTCTATAATTTAACCATGAATCGTCTTACAAACGAACAACGCTTGCAAATTATTGAATTTTATTATCAAAATGCGTGCTCTGTTAAGAAAGTTCATCGCGCGCTTATTGTGTTCAGCGACGGAGCTCATTTTTGGCTCAATGGGTACGTTAATAAGCAGAATTGTCGATTTTGGAGTGAAGATCAGCCAGAAGCATTGCAAGAGCTACCAATACAACCAGAAAAAGTCGCAGTTTGGTGCGGTTTATGGGCTGGTGGCATCATTGAACCGTACTTCTTCAAAGATGATGCGGATCGTAAGGTAACTGTGAATGGTGCACAGAAAAAATTATTGCCGAATTATTTTCAAACAAACGCTTGTTTGAAAATTTTTTTAATTTCTACAAATTTTTTACTGATTCAATTAAAATTTTTGTTTGATTTTTATTTATCCAACAAAACTTTTGACAACCATTCAAAAATATAATACACGCGTTATTGGTTGCAAGTTTTCATAATTTTGTATGAAATATTTAACGCTTTTTAATGTTGTCGTCTTTTGTATTTTTTTATTTGATCGTAAGCAACACTTTCTAGTGTGAAATATAAGAACTACAACAAAAAACACATACAGTCAATTTTTGGACACTTTAAAAAAGTACAACAGTAAGAAAGATGAAGAGGTTTGAAGTAAAAAAAAAAAAAAAATAGCAAGTAAAAAAACGTTTCACTCTTTTTAAACAACAGAAACAACAACAACGTTGTAAGAAACAAAATAAATTTTTGGTTGGTTTCAAAGTTGGTTAAAAAAAACCAAAATCCCGTATTCAATTTTTTCAAACTGTTTGCTTAAATACATCAAATACAAAAATATAATGATGACGAAAAACATATCGAGTCGGTCTGTCGCCGTTTTTGGGTTACATTTCTTCTTCATTAGCAAAGAAAGGATACAGCAACAGTGAGTGACGGCGAAAAACATTGTGTGTATAAAAAAAGACTTCGTTCAAAAATTATTCCAACAAAAAAATGTGTCTCAAAGCCAGCCGGCCGCTCTGCTCTCTCTGCCATCATCTTCTAATACAGTGCCTGCTTGTGTGCGCATCATTGCTTGTGCAAAAACCTTTTTTTTTTATTTTGAAATTAAGTATATGAATTTCAGTAAACTTTTTGTTTGATTCAGTTAAATTATTTGTTTGAAAAAATCAGTGTTTTTTTTCAATAAACAAAATGCAAATAAATTGTTTGAATATGCGAATTTGTTTATAGGACCGATTTCAGACAAAAAATTGTTTGATTCTACAAATTTTTTGTTTGAATTGGAAAAATATTTTTTTCTGTGTGAGCGTGAGATATTATCCAACTTTTTTTTGCCCAAGTGCAAGAGCTTGACTTGCATGACATGTGGTTTCAACAAGTCGGCGCCACACAGCACGCTTAACAATGGACTTATTGAGAGGCGAGTTCAATGAACATATTATTTCACGTTCGGGACCGGTCAATTGGCCGCCTAGATCGTGCGATTTAACGCCTTTAGACTATTTTTTGTGGGGTTATGTTAAAGCTCATATCTATACACACATGCCTGCTTCAATTGACGCATTTAGGGTTGCCATACGTACTGTTTTAAGCAGTACATGTACTGATTTTTTGCAGTTGTACTGTTTTATGCACAACTCCTAAAACAGTACGCAAATGTACTGTTTTTTACACTTTGTTCTGTTTTTTGTACTGTTTTTTTTTGCTCAGTCTATATTTAACAGAACTGGCATACAAAAAATTATGTTGTGTTAAAAAAAAAAGTTCTAAAATAATAAGAGTTTTTACGCTGTGGTCATTGTTTTCTCATAAATACACAGTAGAAATCTAAATTATAATGGGTGGCTCGTAGCAGTGGTGTATTTTCGTGTTGTTATGATTTTATGGCTACCTCCACATCTGAGAAAGACAAAAAAAAATTCTAAATTTTTTTAAGTACTAAAAAATACTTATTCCAAAACAGTTATCGTTAATTTTAAGAACTTTTTTAATTTTCGGGCATGTTCTGGAAATCGAAATCACGTAAAATTGAAAACAAACAAATTTGGAAAATTATCCGTGTTCAAAATTTATAAAAATACCTAATACCTTTGAGGACCACTTTTCTTTACCTAAACTACTGAAATAAGAAAAAAATAAGTAAATTTTTTTGAAAATATTCATCGTTTTCAATTGCACTTGATTTTAAATATTTTCAGATTTTGTGAAATAAAAATAAACCAAACTATTTTTTTTGGATTTTATAGATTAATGGCCAATTTCACCAAGTTCAGGTTTAATTAACTTTCATTATAAAAGTCAAAAAACCTATTGTTTTAGTAATAGTTAATTATAGCTGAACTTGGTAAAATTAGCCGTAAATAATTTAAAAATTATTTAAAATTGGAAAATTAATTTAGGAAACAAAGATTTTCTCAAATTCTATATGATTTGTGCAACTATGTGTGTAGTGAAAATTGCTTTAAATACGAATATGTTTAAAGAAAATCGTACTTACAAAATCAATGAGTTGATTGTTTTGAGCTAAGTAAGGCTTTTCTCCTTTCTTATATGGCTTACAGCAATGTTATGGTTTTCCTGGCCAAATGCTTCGTTTGTAGTGTTTGCTTTTTAAACGCAAATGGAGTAATTTCATATGTATATTTATGAAATGCCATAAACTGGAAATAATTCCTTTGACGTTATACATTTTAAGTGTGATTCTTTCTTTATATAATTGTTGTTGCATATTCAATCAAAAGTTTAAAATATTTACCCCAATTTCACCAAGTTCAGTTAAAACTAACTATTACTTTAACTTCCAGCTTACAATATGTTTTGACAGCTTGAACTGATAGTTAATTATAGCTGAACTTGGTGAAATTGGGGGTTACTTATTAAAACAAATGGTAATGTTGTCGTCAAAAAAAATGTACTGTTTTTTTCTTGATTGTACTGTTTTTATGTATTCAATGTACTGTTTTTCCGAATTTAAAATCTGGCTACCCTAGACGCTTTGCAAGACAACATTGAAGCATTTATTCATGAGGTACCGGCCGAAATGTTGGAAAGAGTATGCCAAAATTGGCCTAAGCGGATGGACCATTTGAGGCGCACTCACGGTCAACATTTGCATGAAATAATCTTCAAACATTAAATTATATAGACCGTACTATCGATTCAAATAAAGATTTCATGAATTTTTCTGAATTTTATGTGTTTTTTTTTTACTTTCCTATATCTCTTAAAAAATCACCCATTAGTTATAAGTTATCTTGTTAATTATCATTAATGGCATATTAGTTTAAATTTCCATTTGCGCCACTGTATTGTAGACTTTAGATTTAATTGTAGAGTTTCGAATTCGAACAGATTATTCTGGAATCGACTAGAAGGTTCTTGAATCTAGTCACAACTACTGCCGGTTGTGAACTATAAATATGGGCTGACTCGTAAAGTGGAGTTAAGATTGACACATTAAACAGTTCGGTTCGTTCGTAACTACCAATAGCTGCGTTCGTTTACCCCAAAATTTTTACAAATTTGTACTGGATTTTACTGAAATGCGTTCGCGTACACAAATTTTAATATTACTTACCTACTGGATTTTACTTGAAAAGTAAACGAACGCACATAATATTGGATAAATTTTGTTAGCATAATAATTAATTTTAATAATGTTTGTTAAGTTGAATAAGTGTGTGTATTTATTTGGATTTGCAATTAAAAGAACTCAAACGCGCTTATTACTTTAATCATATTATTGTCCTGCATCAAAAAGTCACAGCCATAGTATGGTTACTTACTAACCATAATATGTTGCTTTTTGTTAATCTTTTTGTTAATTAACAACCATACAATTATAAGTGGTAAATATATTATTGGTGTTATTGAAATAAAATGTTCGGAGGCAAACAAATACACTGATATTAAAATCGTCATAACGCTGTTGTATTTTGACATCCGAACAATGACAAGTGTCTTCGTTTTTGACCTCATGACACTTTTCATCATTGTGATGTCTTCTTTAACATCAATTGGCCAAATTTTCATCAACTAAATTATGTCATCAATGGGGGATGTTACATCGGCATCACATAAATGACGAATCAAAGTCAGTTTATTAAAACGCTTCAGTGCGATGTTTCAAGTAACATCGGAGAAAGGACCCATTACAAGTCAATCCCCATGACTGAAGTCAAAGTGTGAGAGAGAATATTATTTTTTACTTCCGCGTTACACATACTTGTTTCACATGTGTTGTTATTCCGCCCTTTGTTTACAGAAGAACTCTGAATTATAAGACACCAGCAGCATGCCCGATATGGGTTTCGTAATAATTCTACATTGAAAATTAAATGTATTTAACTAAATAATTTAAACAAATAGAATATGGGAATTTTTGCTTCTTATTTTTTTAAACCTAAAAATACAATGCGTGAAATTTGTGTAAATTGTTCCAACATACTGGTCCTGAGATTTGTGAAAACAGAACAAGTTTAAAAAGAAAGAACTCATGAACAGTGAAAGGAGAACCAATGATTTAACTGATATATGAAGATGTGTGTGAAGTTAAATTTTAAAATTTATAACCCTAGACACATTCTGTTATGTTTACAGAACAATGTTAACCACTTAACAGATCTAATGTTAATGCTGTAATAATGGATAAGTCCAGATTTCTGGAACAGGAGTCAACGTGGGCGAAAAAAAATGATTAGGATTTGTGGACAATACTATTCTCCATCGTTTTCCATCCCCAGAATTTTTAACAGAGCGAGTTGGACCGACTTATGGCCAATTTTACTCTTTTGAATTCTCTAGGGGATGAACCCAGATTTCTGGAAAAGGAGTCAACGTGGGCGAATAAAAATGATTAGGATTTGTGGACAATACTATTCTCCATCGTTTTCCATCCCCAGAATTTTTAACAGAGCGAGTTGGACCGACTTATGGCCAATTTACTCTTTTGAATTCTCTAGGGGATGAACCCAGATTTCTGGAAAAGGAGTCAACGCGGGCGAAAAAAAATTATTAGGATGGAGAATAGTATTGTCCGCTTAAGTATTCTGTGGTCTGTACCACCAAAGACCTATCACGGGACTATTTTACTGTCAGTTCGGTTACCTCTAGGGTAGGTTAATAATACCCAAAATGTGGCATCGAATTGATGTCACTGTAGTCAATAGATGACGCATAAAATATGACGTTCGTCATTGGATTGATGTCATTTTTTGCCTCATTGATGCCATTTGTTATAACATAATATGGTTGGCACTGACAATAATATGCTTAAAGTAATTTTACAAATTTTTCATTAAAAATAGTTTGTTTGGTGATGACCATATCGAAAAAGGTTTTTTCTCTATGTGTATAATTTAATATGTACAACGTCGTAAAAAAGACGTTAAATAGAAGTTTGACTAATAAAAAATTTCCTTATTACTACTTTCTTTTCAAAAAGATGACTCAAAAGTTCTTACACTCTTGCTAAAACCATATTTAGATGTTTATCTATTAAACAACCCTCGTACTTACACATGTTTGTGACCAACAATAAGCCATTTCAAGAAATTAAGTTAATAAAACTTTGTGATTTTTTGTTTTAATCCCAAGGAACCACTACTTTTAAGTGGCGCTCATATAAACAAGGGTAAGTAAAGATAATGTGTGGTGATAATGCAGGAGAGATAAATAAATAAAAAAAAAAACATTAAATTTAACAAGTTTATTTTAGCAAAATTTTAAACACCACAACAAGGGTGCCAATTAATGGCACATACATTTTTTTTTTTTTTGGAAATGTTAAAGCAGGAAGATGAAGAATATTAAAAAAAAAATTTTAAACTAGAGTTTGTTAAATTTGTTTACTACCATTGAAATAAAAGTGGATAGGAAAAGAGGTCTTAATTATTAATCAAGCTTCAGTTTAATCAATACAGGAGTTTAAAACTTTGAACTATTGGTTTGGGAGAGCTTTTAAGTCAATAGTTAAGGAAAGCGTCTTTGGAATCGAATTTTTATTATAATCACCCCTATCGCGAATAAAAATTCCTTGGGAGTTTTTTCCCTTCTCCCATTTTTCCTATGTTAATTCAATTGTAAAAATGGGAAAAGGGAAAAAACTCCCAAGTAATTTTTATTCACGATAGGGGTGATTGTTTTTTTTAAACTTAAGTCACAGACCTGAAACCGATTTGATTATTTCAGCAATATCAAAAGCGTATGTCTTTTGCAATAGATTTTACTTATTTTAATTTTCAACTGAACAGAGCGTTAATTTAAGGATCGTCCAACTATTTTGCCGTTAAATGGCAATGGAACAAAAGTTTAACGATGTCTCGCGATCTTTTCTGACATTAGGGTGGTGCATACCCAACAAACACTAAGTCGAACCTTTGATATGATTTGACTTTATCATTTGACATCAAACACAATTCTCAAACTATTTTCAAGTGTTTGATTTTAACATTTAAATTTAAATTGATAATGATTTGAAAAAAAAAAAACATTTGACATGCAATGTTTTATCAATTTGATGTCAAATTGGCAGGTAGGTAGAAAGGCTGGTGTGAAGTCTCCTTCACACCTTCACCCAGAGACCAATATGGTCCATTGTGACGCCTTATTTAGAGAAATCTGTATAAAGATAGAAATTAGATGAAGTAAACAGCGAAAGCACGAGTCAGAAAAGATAGATAGAAAAGAAGGTTTCAGACCAAACCCGAGAGAGATCCTACTCACCAAATTCACCCTATGTGCGGCCAGTACCCAGTCTCCTCTCGCGCAGCCAGGCCATTCCCATTACGAATCCTATCAGATTCTCGAGTCCGCAACCCGAGACATCACCTAATTCACCCAGGAACCTACTTCCCTGTAACCTGGGACAGTGGCACAGAATGTGCTCAACCGTCTCCAGCTCCTCAGGGTCCTCACACAGCCTGCACATATCCGATAAGTCGGATCCCATCCTCACCGCCATCCTGCCTATCATACAGTGGCCCGTGATAATTCCTATCATGGTCCTAACGCAAATCCTACTCCTACCCAGCAGCGATCCCGAATCGGATTTTCTAAGCATCGGCCACAGCGTCCGCGATACTCGCCAGTCCGTTCGGTTCCCCCAGGCTCGATTGGTCGCGCCCAGAATCCACTCCCTGATACTTACAAAATAGAATCCTATTGGAGGCCTAACCGCCTCCATACAGTTAAGATCCTCCATCTCTGAGCCCTGTCTCGCCAACTTATCAGCAACCTCACTGCCGCCTATGTTGCAGTGACCCGGCACCCAGCACAACCTTAGCAAATACTCCCTTAAGACTCCCTCCAGAGCCCTCCTACAATCATCAACTAGCTTAGGGTTCACATAACAGCCCCATACGGCCATAAGAGCCGCCTGGCTGACCACATATTTAGTGACCACCGAGCCCCTATCAATGTTGCCCCTCATCAGTTCCACGGCCCTCAAAACATACAGAACCTCCGCCTGAAAAACACTGCAGTCGTCAGAAAGCCTATATGACCTTCTGATGTTCAGATCCTCAATGTAGACCCCCGCACCCGTGCCACTCATCTTCGGGCCATCAGTGAAAATAGCAAATCCAGTAAATAATCTGCCCCTACCTGACCAGCTCTCCCAAGAAGGAACTATTACCTCCGGCAACCGCCCAAAATCTACCCTAGTGCCCAAATAATCAGTGGATCCGGGTGGTCCTAGGCAATAGCCACAAGCATCAATCTCACTCAGGATCCGTGAGTGAGCCTGCGTGACATTCTCCATCAATCCTAATTCCCTCAGTCTAAGAATGCTCCTGGCTGCCATTCCCATCACATACTGCTCAATAGGCAGAGCCGCTTGAGGAGTATTTCTCACAGCACCTGTCAAAGGCTTTAAGAGCGAAACATTGGTCTTCCCAAAACAAAAACTTTGATATATAAACGAAACATTCCAAAAGGCGCCTCTACATTCGGCAATTAGGTGGTTTTAAATCGTTTCTTTGAAAAATCGATTTTCTAATCTTCTGAATTTAAATTTTTTAGCAGACAAAACTTATTTCTTTACTTTTTTTATCACTTCCCCTTTTATTTTTTGACTTAAATTCGTTTAAAGTTTTTTTATTTATTTTATGGCCTAAGAATATCAAAAGTGAATTTCAAAAACTTTATGGAAAAATTAAAAGTAAAAAACCTTTTTAAAAAATAAATAGTATTGTGGTTATTTTGTTGAACTATTTATGGTTTTTTATCTAATTAAAAATATTAATAATATTTTACTTTAAAACTTTTACTTTCAACTTATAACGTCATTACACAAATTATATGATATAAATGCTTGTCGCAAAATTAAAGTACTTGTATTTACTTAGTTTGAAAATTTTAATAGTTAAAATCAAGTTACAGTATTCCACGGATAATTACCTCGACAAAAATGCCAATATTTTTGGGTAATTATGCGGGGTAAGCATTTAAACGAATACGCTTAACTACCCCGTTGAGGTAATTATAAGAATACGTTTAACTACCTCATTGAGGTAATTAAGCGAATTCGTTTAAATACCTCATTGAGGTAATTAGACGTATTTATTTACAAGATAACTTAACTTTGATGTATGAAAAAATTTAAGACAGGAATTTTTACTTTTATTTTATTTTTATATTTATGCGTTTAGAGCTTTTAATGAATTTTGGTATCGATTTGTTTGTAAATAATTCACATGTTTTAGCCATTGCTGTATTTTTATTGCACACATATTTTAAGTTATTAAAACATATTTTAATACATGCTCAGCAAATAAAAAAATTGCTTAAAATTCTGGTTAACAGATGAATTTTCTGTTGCTTTAATTTCGCCACCTACATTAAATTTTCACTGTACAATTTTAAGCCAAAGAAAGTTTTTGTTGAAGATAAATGTTTTTCGCAACTCATAACATAGAAACCTAGACGCATCGTTTAGTAAACGATCGAATCAGAAACACTTTTTTAAGTAATCTTTTCGTGTCCGTCCCTCCATCTTGCTGGTTGTCTATGTAAACCTTGTGCGAAAAGTAAAGGTAGCAGTTTTTAGATAATTTGATCAAATTGGGTAAATATGTTTAATTGTGATAAGCGAAACCTATGTAAATTGTAAGAATCGGTCTATAATATCACACAGTACCCATGCAAACTTCAAACCTTAATCTCTTTAAGACAAAATATCTCATAAATTGTGTGTATCTAGTTAATATATAACTCTTATATGAATATTGACCTCATAACATAACTTTTAATGCAAATATTAATTTGTTGAATATTTTGCTTTTAATCAAGCAATATTTTGTTTTTAGGCATATTTTTTAAAAAAAATTTTAGTGCATATTTTTAAATTCTTAACATGTAAAACTTGGTTGCATTACTTGCTGAGTTTTTGTCAAATAGTACTGAGGCAATTAAACGAATGAAATTTAGGTATAATTTTGTTTTGGGAGTTAAATTTTTAAGGCAATTATCCGAATCGGGTAATTAAGCGTATGGCAATTAAACGTGGATTTTTGTTTAAAAAATGGAAGAAAAAAAACGGGGATCTAAAACTCGAGGTAAATAAGCGTGAAAGGCATTTAAGCGTTGGGTAATTAACCGGGTTATACTGTATTAGTTTACTTAGTTTTATTCACTAGTAAATCTCGCGACAAGCTTTTATAACATATAAATTGTGTAATGACTTTATAAGTTGAAAGTAAAAGTTTTAAAGCAAAATATTATTTTTTTTTTCATTTTAGCGCATTAAAATAAAAGGTTTTTTACTTTTTAGCGCATTTAAATAAATGCTACTTTTTAAAAAAGAATTTTTACTTTTAAATTTTTTAAAACTCGCATTCGTATTCGCAGCAAGCATTAACAACTTAGTCAGCCATATTGTATCTAGAGTGACGTCACTTTATTTTTCAGGTTATTCTTAGCAAGCCCTTTCAGTTGATACGCTTATTATAGAGGTGCATTAAAAATAACTAGTCCGTCATCTTGTGTGTGCCGCCATATTGGATTTAGACTCACAAATTTATTTTTCGAGATATTCTTAGCAAGCGCTTTCATTTGATACCCATATTGTTAAAGTCTATTAAAAATAACTAGACCGCCAACTTGTTTGTGCCAACTTATTGGAATACATACATTGTAAGTTAAATAAAAGCTTTTAAAAAATCAATTGAACTTTTAATTCTGCAAAAAAAAATAAAAAACCAAAAATATAAAAATAAGAAAGTAACAACTGGAGGGCTTATTGTAAGAACCTAAAAAAGCCAACGGAATTGAAAAACTGGAAACACAGAATGAAAAAACTCGTACTGATTTTAAGTTTTTTTCCACTTACTTCTAGTACAAGTCGTACTTAAAAATTTATTTGCGATTTACACCAAAAAGTACTAAAAAAAATGCAAAATGGGTTTATTTTCGAAAGCCATTGCATTCTATGTGCGTACATACGCGTGTTTTTGTAAAAGTTTGTTGAAGATACAACAACAACAACCACAACACTACAAAACTAGGTACAAATCGATGTGCTTGTGTGTGTAGAAACAACAACAATACTGCAAGAAGAAAACACATAATTTTCCAGTTTAAAATGGGATTTTTGAATTGTTTTCAATTCCCGCTTTCGCGGTAATTAATTGTGGGATTCCCTAGAAATTTTGAAGAAAACCTTTTTTAAAACTTTAGTAAGTCAATGTTGCCTTAAGTTGTGTTATCCAACTAAATTTCACAACAATATTTAAATTTGCTGCAGTTTAAGGCTTATTGAGCTGATTTTTTTAGAATGTTCTTTATATAAGACATATGTTAAACAATAGACCTATCTTCACGAAATATTATTTCTTGTCTTAGCCAACTGTAGTGGGCTTAATTTTGCAATAATATTCAAAAGTTTTTCGATTAAGAACAGTTTCACATGGAATGATAAATTTAGTATACCTTCATACAACACTGATGATTAAGGGTATAAAACTATAAAAAATATAATTCAGTTTTAATTGACCTTTTACAATAATATTTTGATTATTTTTAATTTTAAGCTCCAGGTCTCTTTTTTATATAAAAAATATTAATTTATTTAATTATTTTTTCGGTATTTCGCTAACCTTTGGTTAGCATCCTCAGGAAATTAAATTTAAACACTGAAACCAACTACAAACGTAGATATATATTAGAAATGTTACACATAATCAATACACCAACAGCACAAAGAATGAATTTCAAAGCAGACACAGAAAATATAGCTAGTAGTTATAGAAATTTAGTTATTAAGAGATAGAATAAATAGATCTATATAAATATGTTAGATACAAAATAAGTTTAATTTATAAAAATTGTTATATATTATGGTATTATTATTTTTTCCATAATTATTTTTGTTTGTGTTATAAAAATATTGTAAATTTAATTTCCTGAGGATGCTAACCAAAGGTTAGCGAAATATCGAAAAAATAATTAAATAAATTAATATTTTTAATATTTTTAATTAGGCTTAAGTTCATTAAATTTAATTTTCATTAAATTATTTTATGAAGAAAGGAATTTTACAACATGAAAATCAATTAAAATTTACTGATAATTTTTCATTCTTTGACTCAATCTGGGCTCGAACCCAGGTGTTTACGGACAGGTTACCCTGACATGTTTCGATTGCAACCACTCAATCTCCTCAGAGGGCTTGCCGTTTAACACTCGCAGCCATCGACGACTGCTGACGTCATTAGTCAAACATCAATCCTTAAACCAAATTGTATTCAACCTTTGGTAGATCGAAATTTGCTTTGAATGATTATCTATTTTTTTTTAATTTATTTTAACATGTTATTCCTTTACTTCTGTTTTTTCGTACTTTTGTCAAGAATTCTTCTTGAAGTTCAAAGTACATATTGAGTCAAAGAATGAAAAATTATCAGTAAATTTTAATTGATTTTCATGTTGTAAAATTCCTTTCTTCATAAAATAATTTAATGAAAATTAAATTTAATGAACTTAAGCCTAATTAAAAATATTAAAAATTTGGATTAAAAACCATAAATAGTTCAATAAAATAACCACAATACTAATAAATTAATATTTTTTATATAAAAAAGAGACCTGGAGCTTAAAATTAAAAATAATCAAAACTATAAAAAATATATTATCAAATATATGTAGTTAATAATTTCTCCTTCATGCTCAATTTGTAAAACGATGAAATTGTTTCGGAATTCCAACTTCGTATTGTTGAACAGGGCAAATCTTCCAGAAATTATATTCCCCTAAGACTTTAAAACGTTCATTCTAATTATGAAAATGAGCTCTGCGTTGGACGATGTTAGTACGAATATTGATTTCTATGATCATATTTGTATCGAAAATAGCCTCTTAAGTGTCTTCAAATAACTTAACAGCCAGTCCCACGATGTCACTCGTTAACGTTCGCATAGAAAATAACATTAGAGAAATAAGTAAATCAATAAATAAAAGATTTAGAGCGGGAATACCAGGATCCCGGGAAAACGATTTTTATTTGCAGCTTTTCCAGGAATCCAAAAGTGCGAGAAAAGACGTCTTGTAATCGTAAGTTTGCGATTAACTAAGGAGGGACTACAACAAATGTGAACCAAACTGATGTGTTTTGTGGTACAATTCTACCAAATTTGGTACAGTCGAAACTTTATTGGTACACTGGTACAATTCAATCCTTTTTGGTACAATTAAAAAATAAAATACCCACGAAGTTTTATCATTTCTTTGAGGATGATTCTTTTCAATATTTGAATAACAGCCGTGACCAGAACTACCAAAAATTGTATTATTGTTAATATATGTTAAGTGCATACATACATACATAAGTATATGTATGTACTCGTATCCCTGTAGAAGCCTAGGATTAAGTGTGTCCAAATCGCCACTTTTGTCGATTGTTTTGGTGATCCAAGTGTCTACATTTTTGAGAAAAAAGAGAAATATACAAATTTTTGCTCTATACCCACATCACAATGGTGGAGATGGTATTATCCGATTGTGCTGATGTGTGTTACACTACAAAATAATACTTTCTGAGTCGATTTGTTGTCTGTCCATGTAACCTTCTGCGTAAAGTACAGGTCGCAATTTTTAAGGTAATTCGATGAAATGTTGAACATAGGTTTCAATTTATAAGTTTCAATTTACTAAAAATGGTGAGAATCGGTCTATAATTTCACGAGTCCCTATTCAAACTTCTTTCCGGAATAGTATTTGTGCCTATAAATCATCCTATTACGTTGGTATTTAGATTAAATGTGGTCCAGACTTATTTTATTGTAATCTAAATTATCTAACCATTTTTTATTGGAATCGATCCATATTTGACGAATGCCTTATAAATGTTGGTATTGATATAGAAATTGGCGACAGTAACTTTTACGATAACCACTTTGTCAAGACAAAAGGTTGCACTGATAAGGCCAAAATTAACCATAGGTCCCATATAAACCACTTTTCTTAAATCACTTAAAGGCAAATAAATCTCATTTATATGAAGATAACTAAAATTTGTTTTGTTTTTGTTTTTATTAAATAAAGAAGTTTTATGAATTCTTATTATGTATGCTTTTTTAGTTTATAGTAGAGTTGTCAATTATTCGCCTTTCAACTTTGTTCGAATAATTCAAATAATTGTTTTTGTTCGTTCGATCAAACGAACAAATCCTAATCATTTTTTTTCTCCCACGTTGACTCCTTTTCCAGAAATCTGGATTCATCCCCTAGAGAATTCAAAAGAGTAAATTGGCCATAAGTCGGTCCAACTCGCTCTGTTAAAAATTCTGGGGATGGAAAACGATGGAGAATAGTATTGTCCACAAATCCTAATCATTTTTTTTTCGCCCACGTTGACTCATTTTCCAGAAATCTGGATTCATCCCCTAGAGAATAAAAAGAGTAAATTGGCCATAAGTCGGCCCAACTTGCTCTGTTAAAAATTCTGGGGATGAAAAAAGATGGAGAATAGTATTGTACACAAATCCTAATCATTTTTTTTCGCCCACGTTGACTCCTTTTCCAGAAATCTGGATTCATCCCCTAGAGAATTCAAAAGAGTAAATTGGCCATAAGTCGGTCCAACTCGCTCTATTAAAAATTCTGGGGATGGAAAACGATGGAGAATAGTATTGTCAACAAATCCTAATCATTTTTTTTCGCCCACGTTGACTCCTTTTCCAGAAATCTGGATTCATCCCCTAGAGAATTCAAAAGAGTAAATTGGCCATAAGTCGGTCCAACTCGCTCTGTTAAAAATTCTGGGGATGGAAAACGATGGAGAATAGTATTTTCCACAAATCCTAATAATTTTTTTTTCGCCCACGTTGACTCCTTTTCCAGAAATCTGGATTCATCCCCTAGAGAATTCAAAAGAGTAAATTGGCCATAAGTCGGTCCAACTCGCTCTGTTAAAAATTCTGGGGATGGAAAACGATGGAGAATAGTATTGTCCACAAATCCTAATCATTTTTTTTCGCCCACGCTGACTCCTTTTCCAGAAATCTGGATTCATCCCCTAGAGAATTCAAAAGAGTAAATTGGCCATTAGTCGGTCCAACTCGCTCTGTTAAAAATTCTGGGGATGGAAAACGATGGAGAATAGTATTGTCCACAAATCCTAATCATTTTTTTTCGCCCACGTTGACTTCTTTTCCAGAAATCTGGACTTATCCATTATTACAGCATTAACATTAGGACTGTTAAGTGGTTAACATTGTTCTGTAAACATAACAGAATGTGTCTAGGGTTATAAATTTTAAAATTTAACTTCACACACATTTTAATTTGTAGTAAATTATAAATTCTCTTATTATTTTTATTAAAAAAATTCGTCAAAACAACGTCGTGAAAATTTAAAAGCAATTCACAAATTATTGTTCCTTTGGCAACAATTTAATTATTTTTTTGGAACCTTGTCATTCTATACATTTAAGAAAATTTTCGCACAGTTTCAAAGAATAGTTTTAGCAAAAAAGCTTCTAAAAATAAAAAATTTTGGTGTTGGCAGGGCTCATTTAACAAAATAATTTCTAGCCGCCGAGTCAATAAATACAGGTCCTTCCAAGAAACGTAATGATGTATAATTGGCTTAACCAAGACAAGCAAAGGGTGTGCTGGAAATCGAAAACGCAAAACGCAAGAATGTGGAAGTTGTTTTTAATACACTTTTAATCAAATATTTATTAATTTATTTATTTTTTTTATAAAATTCTGTTTAATAGATAAATATTTGTATAAAATTTGCCATAAATTTCTTTTGTTACAGAAATCTTGTTAAAAAACGACTTGTAAAATTCTTGCGTTTTGCGTTTTCGATTTCCATCACACCCCTGATGGAGTCAAAACGGTTTTTTGCAGCTTTTAGTGAACTTAATAATCATCTCCAGCGACATGGAAAAGCACATTAATAATAAAAAAAAGGCTTCTGAAAATGAAACAATGCAACTGACTGTTTTGTTTCAATTGTTTTTTTGTTTTGCTATGTTTTTATACCCTTCACCGAAGGTAAAAGGGTATATATAACTTGTCATTCCGTTTGTAATTTCTACAATATTGATCCTACACCCTATAAAGTATATATATTCTGGTTCCTTATGAAAAGCGAAGTTCAAATCCGGTTGTCCGTCGGTCCGTCTGTCTGTTGAAATGGGTTTTCCGAAGCCCCTAGATATGATGGGGGCTTGGTTGGGGTATCTTTCTGTCAGGTATTCTTATTATATTTTGCTATTGAAATTCAGCCAGATCGGACCAAAAATGGCTGAGATATGAGCAAAAAACCACAACTACCTCTAATTTTTTCCAAAAATCCCTTGTTGTTGTAATTTTATTACTTAAACTGTGAGTTCTCTGGTTCGAAGTTTTTTTTTTTTTTTAAAGAAAAATTTAAAAAAAATATTTACCAGTTTTCGCTCTTAAAATTTTATTTATAATGAAGTTTTAAGTATTGTAAATATGTATGTATATGTAAAAGTTATTTAGTTTTTGTCTAGTTGCTCTGTATTCTGCTCGCACAATTATGAAGTGTATATAAGATTCCGCACAGCCGAATATATCACTCTTACTTGTTCATTGATATGCGATTTTTATTTTTTCAAACGACTTTTTTTCTTCGACTTTATTTTTATAAAACGACCTTTTGAGTGGCTTTTCAAAAATTCCTAACGGTAACCCTGGCTAGGATTATTTCAAAAAATCTTCCTTAAATCAAGCATAGTTTGAGATTAATTTGTATCTTACTTTTACTTAAGTCCCATTTTCACATTATTTTAATGACGGGGCACTAGAATAATCCGCATTCTGTACTTGGCCCGCATTCCGTACTTGATTTAAGGAAATCCGTACTCGACGTCGAATTTGCAAGTTTAAAGAATAACCACATTCCCATCATCAGCATTCTTTGTTGTTCTACTGTTTGCGGCGCGGCGCCAACTAGTATAAAGTCAATCATCAATCTTTAACCAAAAATATTGGTGGATCGATATTATCTGTTAATAATTATAAATTTTTAATTATATTACTCTTGTTTTTCGTACTTTTTGTCAAGAGAAAGTCTTGTGCTTATTCTCGAAACATGTTAATTCGACATGATTTCAATGTCGTGTTCAGTCAAGAATAAAATTATAAAAAAAAATTTCAATTCATTTTATGTTTTAAATTCCATTCCTTCATTTAAAATAATTTAATGAAAATTATATTAAATAAACTAAAGCCTAATTAAAATATCAAAAACTTCAAATAAAAACTAACACTTCAATTTAAACTCAAAACATCTTTCAATTAAACAAACATCAAAGGCTAAACTTAAACTCAAAAAAAAAGGAAAATTAAATTTTTTAAATAAATAAATTTCATTTTATTCTACCATCATGACCTTTTTATCATACAATTATTTTTCAAGCAAATTGGTTTAAACTCAAAAAACCAGCAAAATAATTTCCAACAAACTGTAAAATATTTTAAATTAATTGGCTCTTTTACCTTCTGCCACCAAACAAATACGAATGTAAAACAAGGACTAGTATCCTTTGGACCAAAATTAAATTGTGTTGGTTTTTCGTGATTTTCTGCGAAATCCATAGGAGACTCAAGGGATTTGTTGTAATTGTCCCTACAAAAAAAAAAAACCTCAACTGTTATTTTGGAAATCTTTTAGGGCGGTCGGTCGCAAATATTAAACAATGGGGTGTAATTAAATCTTCTTCAAACTAAAGGAAAATATAACTAAATTAGTGTTAAAAAGGAAAGGGAAATTTTAATTAAGTTTTATTAGGAAATTTCCCAAAAAAAAAAAAAGAAAAAATCAAATTAAGTAATCAATCACTGGGTGGCTTGTGTATTTAGTAAAATTTAATTTGATTTTGTCATAATTTAGGTTTTTAGGGACACAAAGTTTAAATTGGGGTTTTTGTTAATATGTAGTTCTTTAATTATTATAAACATGACCTTTTAACTAAATAAAATAATCATTTTTGTAAAACTATGAATGACATCATTGGCTATTTCACAAAATTTGTTTAAAAAATTGTTTCAGTTCGAAACGAATATAAAGTTTTATTCCAAATTTTTAATATTTTTAATTAGGCTTAAGTTCATGAAATTTAATTTTTATTAAATTATTTTTGTGAAGAAAGGAATTTTACAACATGAAAATTAATTAAAATTGTTATTGATAATCTTTCATTCTTGACGTGGCTCGGGCTCGAACCCTGGCCGGCAGGTTACCATGACATGTTTCGATCGCAACCACTCGATCTCCTCAGATGGATTTGCCGTCTTACACTCGCAGCCATCGACGACTGCTGACGTCACTAGTCAAGACGGTGTGTAAGACGGCAAATCCATCTGAGGAGATCGAGTGGTTGCGATCGAAACATGTCATGGTAACCTGCCGGCCAGGGTTCGAGCCCGAGCCACGTCAAGAATGAAAGATTATCAATAACAATTTTAATTAATTTTCATGTTGTAAAATTCCTTTCTTCACAAAAATAATTTAATAAAAATTAAATTTCATGAACTTAAGCCTAATTAAAAATATTAAAAATTTGGATTAAAAACCATAAATAGTTCAACAAAATAACCACAATACTAAATAAAGTTTTATTGTTTTATTGTGCTTAAAACAAATAGGTTGAGATATTTTCCTAAGTTGAGACTAGAAATATAAAAAGAACCCAGTTTAAAATCGTTTCTTTTTTAAAACCGCATCAAGTTTGGCTTTTATTTTTCGCTAATCTGTGACCTTATATTCTCCTATTAACCTGGGGTTGTCGATGACTCAAGCCCTAGTTTGAGGTTAGAAATACTTATTGAGACTTTATTTTAGGCAAATTTAAAATATTGTCTATTTTTTTTATAGCGACATTATCAATTTCGTTAAAATTTTTGCCACATTTTAAACTCTTCAAAATTCTTGGTATAGTACTCAGTTGCCACCAACCAGTTAGAGTTGGTTGTGGTGGAAGATTCAAGTCAAGATATTTTGCATTCAAATTTAAAGTTTAAATACTGGAAAACGCAAAGGTTACCAGAAATAACCATGTATGGCGCTGCATCAGTCAAGTAGAGTAAAATTTTATTTTGGTTAAAGTCTTCTTCTAAAAGTGAAATTGAATCAGTAAAAGCTCGAGCTATTGAAGCATAGTCCGCCTTTTCCAACTGGAAAATATGCAAAAACATGCATTTAAGGCAATATATGCAAAACTAATGTGTGTGAAGTTAAATTTCAAAATTGATTGCATAACAGAGTTCTGTTAAAGCGCTTACATAAAACTGTTAACCATATAACCATATAGAATTGTGCTTTTAAGACCACCTATAACAACTTTTTTTTAACCTTTATAATTGAACCGTTTTTTTTTTTGAAAGTGGCATAAGTCATTTCGGTTTTTAAGTCGAGATATTTAAGTGTTTGCGTTTTAACACGTTTAAAAATATGGATGCTAACTTTCGAGAAGATTCACTTGAATTTGATACATCATGATAATGATATTTTTCTCAGTATTATTATTATTATTTATTATTAACTCGATTTTTTTTTGAAAAAGTGACTAATGCCACTTTCAAAATAAACGGCTCAATTGTTGGATGTCAAAATGTTTTTTATCTTTGTTACAGTTTTGTTTTCTTTATTTGTTTGACATTGTACAACGATTTTTCAAAAACAAATTGCTTGTGGTTTTTGTACGTTAACAAGTTTTTTTTTCATTTTCAACATCTTCCACGATTTCCTAACATCTACTATCAATAAAAAATGTCACCATTTCTGAAAAAAAACTTTTATTTTTTTTAAATACTTTTTTTCTACAAAAGTGCCATTATTTTAAAAGATAACACCAAAATGTATTTCTAATTCATTTTGTTTAATAATTTTAGCAAAATTAAGCAAAATAAGGCTTGCAAAAAAGAAAAACTTGAGAAATGGTAACGCTTTCATAGCAACTTCCATTTTGTCAGTGATGCCACAATAATAACAGAATTTATTGCCACTTTTCTAGTGATGACACTAAAATAATCGAAAATTGTAAAAGGGAACAAAATGAGATAGTAACATTCTGCAAAGATGTTGAAAAATTTTGATTTTTAGCCCTTTGTATTTCTTATGGGAAAATTCCAACATCTTCGCAAATTGATGTTAAATGTTGACAAGTGTGAAAAGGCTATTAACGCGTATTTCACATTTTCAACATCTTCCATGCGTTCCTCCGAAATGTATGCAAGTCAGTGTTTCCACCAGCAAAATTCTAAATTACACATGAGATGAAGCAAAATTACCCGATTTAAATGAAATTACACCTGATATAAAATTGAAGTTTTATTTAATAAAAGACATTTACAAAGAAGAAAAACATAACAAACTCATTGAAAGAAGATCAATATTAGTCAAACTGTTAACATTCTTGTTGTAATCTATAATAAATTAACAATTAAATAAATAATATTAAAGACTTAAAAACATAAAATAAAACTCCTAAAATAATGAGTTTAGCTTCCACATTTGGTTGCAAAAATTCTAGGTAGGTTCAAAATGCTCATTGCCATTCCTTTATAAAGGATGTTGTTTTAAGCCAGAAAGAGCTTACGAAAGGTTAGCTGTCAAACAAACTGTCATACTGCTCTCACTTTTTGATCAAGCACATCATCATGGATAGATAAATTTATGCTTGAAAAACGCCACCAAATTATCCAAATTTACTTTGAAAATCAGCAACAGGCGGCTTTATGATTTAAATTACGCAATTTTTTCACAAATGAAGGCGATGTGTTGAATTAGAGAAAGAAATCTGTCAATTAGACTTCAAGGCCGTACGATGTGACACCTCTTGGCCTGTAAAGTCACAGGCTTATGCTGTTAAACCAGCAACAATTGACATATTGGAAGTCAACATTGTTAATATATTCGTGACATGCAGCCAGCAATGCTCGAAAAAGAGGAACAAAATTGAACGTCTGCAATGCGTTTCGTCAAGGACAGACGCGGTGATGCCTACTTGTTTAAAATGTGTGTGAAGATAAGTTCGAATTTATAAACCCAAGACAAAAACCCACGTCTTTAACATACAATGATTTCAAAGCTAACATTGCACTGTTACATACTTAACAGAGCTATGTTAACATTAAATAAATTGTAAAAATTAAAAAAATACACCAAATTTAATAAAATATCGCTATCCCACTACATGGAATCGATGGGCAGGACAATGGTCTATCGAACGATGGTAGCGGTAGTTCTCAAATAATTTCAGAACTTAAGAAATTTTATAAAAAAAAATCACAAATTCTAATTTTGTACCTTCTTAAGAGGGATGAGTGGTCACTCTGGAGTCCAGGGAACTACTACCACTATCCCACTACATGGAATCGATGGGCAGGACAATGGTCTATCGAACGATGGTAGCGGTAGTTCTCAAATAATTTCAGAACTTAAGAAGTTTTATAAAAAAAAAATTACAAATTCTAATTTTGTACGTTCTTAAGAGGGATGAGTGGTCACTCTGGAGTCCAGGGAAATACTACCACTATCCCACTACATGGAATCGATGGGCAGGACAATGGTCTATCGAACGATGGTAGCGGTAGTTCTCAAATAATTTCAGAACTTAAGAAATTTTATAAAAAAAAATTACAAATTCTAATTTTGTACGTTCTTAAGAGGGATGAGTGGTCACTCTGGAGTCCAGGGAAATACTACCACTATCCCACTACATGGAATCGATGGGCAGGACAATGGTCTATCGAACGATGGTAGCGGTAGTTCTCAAATAATTTCAGAACTTAAGAAATTTTATAAAAAAAAATTACAAATTCTAATTTTGTACGTTCTTAAGAGGGATGAGTGGTCACTATGGACTCCAGGGAAATACTACCACTATCCCACTACATGGAATCGATAGGCAGGAAAACGGTCTATCGAACGATGGTAGCGGTAGTTCTCAAATAATTTCAGAACTTAAGAAGTTTTATAAAAAAAAAATTACAAATTCTAATTTTGTACGTTCTTAAGAGGGATGAGTGGTCACTCTGGAGTCCAGGGAAATACTACCACTATCCCACTACATGGAATCGATGGGCAGGACAATGGTCTATCGAACGATGGTAGCGGTAGTTCTCAAATAATTTCAGAACTTAAGAAATTTTATAAAAAAAAATTACAAATTCTAATCTTGTACGTTCTTAAGAGGGATGAGTGGTCACTCTGGAGTCCAGGGACAATGGTCTATCGAACGATGGTAGCGGTAGTTCTCAAATAATTTCAGAACTTAAGAAATTTTATAAAAAAAAATTACAAATTCTAATTTAGTACGTTCTTAAGAGGGATGAGTGGTCACTCTGGAGTCCAGGGAAATACTACCACTATCCCACTACATGGAATCGATGGGCAGGACAATGGTCTATCGAACGATGGTAGCGGTAGTTCTCAAATGATTTCAGAACTTAAGAAATTTTATAAAAAAAAATTTCTTAAGTTCTGAAATTATTTGAGAACTACCGCTACCATCGTTCGATAGACCATTGTCCTGCCCATCGATTCCATGTAGTGGGATAGTGGTAGTATTTCCCTGGACTCCAGAGTGACCACTCATCCCTCTTAAGAACGTACAAAATTAGAATTTGTAATTTTTTTTTATAAAATTTCTTAAGTTCTGAAATTATTTGAGAACTACCGCTACCATCGTTCGATAGACCATTGTCCTGCCCATCGATTCCATGTAGTGGGATAGTGGTAGTATTTCCCTGGACTCCAGAGTGACCACTCATCCCTCTTAAGAACGTACAAAATTAGAATTTGTAATTTTTTTTTATAAAATTTCTTAAGTTCTGAAATTATTTGAGAACTACCGCTACCATCGTTCGATAGACCGTTTTCCTGCCTATCGATTCCATGTAGTGGGATAGTGGTAGTATTTCCCTGGAGTCCATAGTGACCACTCATCCCTCTTAAGAACGTACAAAATTAGAATTTGTAATTTTTTTTTATAAAATTTCTTAAGTTCTGAAATTATTTGAGAACTACCGCTATCATCGTTCGATAGACCATTGTCCTGCCCATCGATTCCATGTAGTGGGATAGTGGTAGTATTTCCCTGGACTCCAGAGTGACCACTCATCCCTCTTAAGAACGTACAAAATTAGAATTTGTGATTTTTTTTTATAAAATTTCTTAAGTTCTGAAATTATTTGAGAACTACCGCTACCATCGTTCGATAGACCATTGTCCTGCCCATCGATTCCATGTAGTGGGATAGCGATATTTTATTAAATTTGGTGTATTTTTTTAATTTTTACAATTTATTTAATGTTAACATAGCTCTGTTAAGTATGTAACAGTGCAATGTTAGCTTTGAAATCATTGTATGTTAAAGACGTGGGTTTTAGTCATGGGTTTATAAATTCGAATTTATCTTCACACACATTTTGTTTAAATCAGTTTCAAATGGTAGCGCCGTGTAAAAATTTTTAATTAAAATTCATTTGTTTTGTGTTTTCTATAATTTTTAGTTGCATGGTCTTAAAAAATACCCTTTATACCATATTTAGTAAACTAAATGCCTGGAGGGTTTTGTACAACTGTCCCTTTCGTAATTCAGTTTTACAGGTGTTTAGGGCCTTAAATATTCTTCAAACTAAAGCATTTTAAAGTTTCCAGACACAAATAAAATTAATTATATGTTGGAATATTCGAAACATTTCTACCCTCAGGTTTGTAGTTTGAATAACTTTTTTGAATAAACTCCAAGTTCTAAATCACTATGATAGACATTTATTACCAAACTTTTGAAAATATATTTTTAATGGTTGAAGTCTTTTCCTTAAAAGAACCCGAGACTTTAGTTCAGAAGACTGTGCATTTTTTATCAACAATATTTAAAAAGAAATAAATGTCATCACTGAAATCGAATCTTGATTTTATTTGGGTAGCTGAAGTAAGAATTTCAAATAACACCTGAATTATACCTAAGAGAAATTACCCACGCTCTACCCACGACAGTAAAAATTATACCAAATTCGGGTTATTACCCACAAAGTGGCAACACTGATGCAAGTGTACAAAGGGTATTATAATTTGTTTGATATTTAGTAGTGCTGCCATACTAATTAAAAAGACTTTTTAAATAACACTGAAAAAATCAAACTATTTTCAAATACAATTTAATTTTATAAAAAAATTTACTTAATACATATTTAATACGGTCATTAAATACACATTAACAGCCAATTTTACCAAGTTCATTAACAATAAGTTTTTGACAGTTATAACCAGGGAAATCAGAAATATGCTCTAAAAATGCATTAAATTTCCAGTAAAAACTCGAAAATATGCACTGAAAACTGTTTAAAATATGCACCACAAAATTTAAAATTTCTAATTTTAAAACAAAATATTCAACAATTTATTAAGAGTTCCATTTATTAAAAACAATCCTAAAATTATAATCGGTAAAGTATACACTATAATACTTACAGACGAATTTTTGAGATTTTTGGGGCGAATTCAATCTAGCTACAAACATTATAAGATGGTTAACGGACATAAAGAGTCTTAATTGGAACTTCGTCCTTAGTACAAATAAAATGTATTTACCAAATTTGCTCAAATTATCTACAAGATTGCATTTTGTACTTTGCGCACAAGGTTAACATAGACAGATAACCAGTCAGACGGACGGATGAACATTAGACTGGTCGCAATTTTTTTTTCTTTTTAATTTAATTGTTTGCGCTGCTTAAAATATGAGGTTTGGTGTAAGAAATCATGATCTAATTTTTCAGGTCAATCCGACGGTGCCTAGCCGTGCCGGGTGGGGCCCAAAGTTCCCCATATTATAAAAAAAACATCTTTTCTATCAGATCTTTATAGTTATACTAGTTGAAAAGCCGAAAATCAAAAATATGGCTTCGTTACGATCTTCCGCAGAGAAAGTACTTCAGCTTCCTATGTCATCAGATGGCTTCAGAAAGTTGCGGAAAGAATAGGACATACATGCAAACATCCTGACATACTAAGAAATTATATATTGTATAGATAGATTAACATATGTTCGCGCAACTCAAAAACGCTTTAGTTTATTGAAAAACTAAAAAAAACCGAAATTCCGCAATAAAATTTACTTTCGGCTTTTCAACTAGTATAACTATAAAGATCTGATAGAAAAGATGTTTTTTTAATAATATGGGGAACTTTGGGCCCCACCCGGCACGGCTAGGCACCGTCGGATTGACCTGAAAAATTAGATCATGATTTCTTACACCAAACCTCATATTTAAAGCGGCGCAAACAATTAAATTTAAAAAAAAAAAAATCCCATACAAGATGCGACCAGTCTAATGTACATCGTAAGATCACTTTTAAAAGTGTTGGAAAAATTGAAGCAACACGTTGGGTCACAAATAGATATGGTTAAATCCAAAGTGTTGAACTTGACAGTCGTACGCATCAATAATGCACTAACATTTACGGCAACAAATATTTTAACGTTCTGTCAACCCTTAAATTTTAGCACTAAGAAAGCACTGTAATCTATGCTAATGTTTATGGAGGACGCGATTCTAGGTCAAAGATAATGGCAAAAGAAGTAGCGGTTCAAACGTGAAACAAATAGAGGTAGTTTTTGTGGCCATGTATAAAAAAGCGTAATTCAGCGAAACCTGGCACAATTTTTTAGTCAAACTACTTTCAGAATTTTACGTAGCAATGAAACATTAAAATGTCTGGTTTGATTCCAAAATCTTCTGTATTTTGTTTTAAGCCAAAATCTGGGTCGATACGTGACATTTCGAACGTGAAATTTGTTCCATAATAATGTAACTGAATAATGATTAAAGCAAAATAAAAACTTACCGTTAATCGGAATAACATATTCCCTTTGAACTCTTCCTTAGATTACAGACCATGTAAGAAAATTTTTTTGGAATAATTTTTATCAAATATCCCCTCTTTTAAGGTGATTACGTTTGCACAACTTTGCAGTCTGATTGTTCATCTAAGTGAACAAATTTATGGGTATATTTATAAAATCTAAATATTTCTCTATAACAATATCGTAAAATAATCACCTTTTAATAACTTTTAAATTTTCGATCACTGTGAACCTTTTGACGGAAATGCCCATATTTAAAATCGAATTTAGCAAAAAAAACTAAATCTTTTAGTTATTGCGAAAGCACTTGTAGGCACGAAAAAAATCTAAAATGTATCAAAATATGCCTTAAAAAGGCAAAACATGCGATATAAACTTAAAAAAATGCTTCAAAAAAGCTCTTAACTAAATTATGCAAAAAATAAATGCTGTAAACGGTAAAATATGCAAAAATATGCACTAACAAATCGATGACAAAATTCATAAAAAGCTCTTAAACGGGATTGTAAGAAAAGATAAACTCACTGTTTGTTGTTGTTTTTGTTTAAGCTTTGATATTGTTACAAATAAAACTGGGGCTTATAATTCTTTTTCGCTTAACAGTTTTATTTGTATAATATCTTTAGTTTTTCTAAAATCTTTGGATGAAGTTTCCTGACGATCTGGCCTAAGCAACCAGTGAAATGCGCATAGGAATAGCTTATCCCATCAACAATAAACTCCGGTTTGCCAATAGTATGAAATGGGAATTTAGCACATTATAGCGAAACCAGGATAAATACAGGGTGGTTAAATTGTAAGGGCCGATGTTGAATGTGAACCACACCTAAACGCCAAGTTTTTTTCCGAATTTTATTTGACATTTCTCTATTTCAGACTTACTCAATTTGAACCATGGAGAGATACACAATCCAACAACGTGTTAAAGTTATCCAGACTTATTATGAAAATGGGCGTTCAAATCAAAATGCATATCGTGCACTTCGTGATTTTTTTGGTCAATTTGATCGTCCAAATGTGCGTACAATCGCAAAAATCGTGGAAAAATTCGAGCAAACCGGGTCTGTAGAAGATGTGAGAACACCAGTGCATGCTCGTACAGCTCGTACTGCAGAAAATATTGCTGCTGTTCGCGATAGTGTGGCTGAAGAGCCGTCCACCTCAACTCGTCGTCGTGCCCAACAATTGCACCTCTCACGCTCGTCGTTGATGAACATTATGCATAAAGACTTGCATTTACACGCTTACAAGGTGCAATTGGCTCAAGAACTAAAGCCTCTTGACCATTCCAAACGTCGTGAATGGGCAGAATGGTGGCAAGAAATGGCAACAGTGGATGATCAATTTTCGAAGAAAATCATCTTCAGTGATGAGGCACATTTTCACCTTAGTGGATTCGTCAATAAGCAGAATTCCCGCATTTTGGCGAATGATAATCCCAGAGTGATTATCGAAAAACCAATGCACGCACAAAGAGTGACTGTTTGGTGCGGTTTATGGGCTGGCGGCATCATCGGGCCGTATTTTTTCCAAAATGAGGCCGGTCAGGCAGTAACTGTGAATGGTGTTCGCTATCGTGAGATGATAACGAACTTTTTATGGCCCGAATTGGAAGATATGGATGTGGACGATATGTGGTTTCAGCAGGACGGTGCCACTTGCCACACAGCTAACGAAACAATGGCTCTTTTGCGCAACAAATTCAATAGCCGTGTTATCTCACGTAATGGCGATGTCAATTGGCCGCCAAGATCATGTGATTTGACACCGTTGGACTTTTTTCTTTGGGGTTATTTGAAAGAAAAGGTGTACGTCGATAAGCCAGCAACAATTCAAGAGCTAAAGGATGAGATAATTCGGCACATTAACGGCATAGAACCTCCATTATGCCTCAGGGTCTTCGAAAATTTGGACCATCGGATGGAGGTGTGCCGCCGTGGTCGCGGCGCCCATTTGGCCGATATTTTGTTCCATACATAATTGAGTAATACCAATATATCATAATAAAAAAAAATTACAATAATTTCCTAAATATGTAGTTTGTGTTTTATTCAAAATCAACATCGGCCCTTGAAATTTAACCACCCTTTGTATTGTTTCTGCCTTCATTGGTCGCGCAAGGAAAAACATGCAATTGCATATTTATGGATTCCCTGGTTATAACTGACAGTTAATTATAAATGAAATTGGTGAAATTGGCAGTAGCACCCATATTGAGGCCTCAATCGGGGTTTTAATATTAATTTAAAAAATATATGTATGTATAACATTTTTAAGAGTAGGGCATTTCTTACCTTCGAATAACTTTCCGTTGATCTAATATCATTTATAGTCCAGGGCAACATGGCGGCCGAGTAACGCGGATCAACCGATGCACTACCGCGATAAGTTAACGAAACCAAACGGGTTTTCATTTTAAAGCAATTAAACTTTTCGCGTAAAACTAAGACGAATGAAAATTATGGTTAAAGCAAATTTGATAGATTTGATTAAACAATTTTTCGATTTAACACTGAAACATGGCGTATAGGTAAAATAAAAGTTGGATTAATTATACCTATAGGTATATATATTTTTTTTTTTATGTTTTACTAAGTATTTTTAATGCAAATCAATATTTAAAGCAGGCGTCCAAAAAACTTGTTTTTTTATAAACCGTTTTTGTAATTTTTTAAATTTATTTGTATTTTTTTATAGGTTTTTGTAGCCGTTAGATAAAATTCAAACATGCAATCCTTTTTTTTTTGGTTGATTCTTAGGGTTTTCCTGTACTTGTTTTTTTTTTTTTTTTTTTTTTTTCTTTAACGAAACTACGGAATTAATGACGTTTTATAACTCAGCCGAGACCGTAATATTTTACTATAGAATTTGTGTTTATAAAGGAGCCAATGGAGGTCATTTAAATTCTTGTTTTTATATTTTTTTTATTATTATTATTTTTATTTTTTAGGGGGTGTTTGCATTGTCGACTCTATAATCTGTTTGTTAAGGAATTTAGCACAAACACGACACGAGAAGTTAAGCGACGACTAATTTTATGGCGCTGGCGACAACAACGATAATTACTAGAAAAAAAAACGGCGACAATAAATGACAATGGCGGCGATAACGTTATGGTACAATAATAAATGGATTATTTGACATGCGACTTTTAATGTTAACTTTTTAATAATTTACTTTTAAATTCTTTTAACGTTTTTTTTAAATTTTATTTAAATATTTGTAAAAGATTTAACAGATTTTTATTTTAGATTTCTTTGGTAAATTTATTGATTTTTCTTGATTTTTTTTTTCTGTTACTGCTCATATATCTTTGGTTTCTTTTTAGAGGTTTGTTTGTATGAGGGAATTTTAAAAGGGGGTCTAATTTTTTTTTTCGTTCTTATTAGTTTCCTTTTTTATTTTTTGCTATTGTTGTTCTCTTTTGTTGTATTTGTTTTTAGTTGGATAGTCAGTTGAATGTTTTGGCATCAGAGGACGTACAGGACGAGACACACTTTTTCACTGTCTGTGCCAGATAAACCACCCCTTAAAAACAGAAAACAAAATTCACCTTAAAAATGTTTAAATACCGTACGTACATGAAATGGATTTTGGTTCGCAATAACAAATTTTTTTTTTAATTTTAAGGAATTTTTTTTATACCTAATAAACAACCACTTTTTATCCTTTGGGAAAAATAAAGACACACTCAAAATTTATTTTAAATTAACAAAATTGCTATTGATTAATAGTTCTAAAATTAAAATTTTCATTAACAATTTCTTAAAAACTTGTTTTTGAGAATAAATAAATCCTGTCAAGCGCTTAAAGCAACCGTCTTTACTGAATAACCAAAAATTACTAAAGGATTTTCAAATTCCCTTAATATGCGTTAAAAAAAAATTATATAAACTCTCTTTCATGATGAAATAAATAGGTGGCATTACTATCAGCGATGCCAATTTAGCGCGTCTCGCGCTAGATTTAGAGCGTTTTGACTAAGCGCTTTTTTTAAGAAAAAGTACATTATGTTTTTGCCTTGTTGTAGAGCTAGGGTTACCCTATTAATTGTACCACGGTAACAACTGCATTTTTTTGATTAAAGAGAAAACTATTTAAGATGTTTACAGTGGTAGATGTGACCACTGTATATAGCTTTCTTGCAAAAAGTAAAAACAAATTTAGATGAACTTTTGTGTGTTTTCAGCGGGCTAAAAATAGCTCCTTCCCAGCGGGAAAATAAGGAATTGATTAAATAAATAACTAAAAAAATAATGTATTATTTTCGAAAGAATAATAAAGAATAATAATTTTTTCTTCTGTTCGTGACAATTATTCGTATTTTTTAGAATTATTTAAGTCATTCCCAGTATACATTTAAAAAATTTATTACAATCCTAGGACATGTTCTGTGTTAAGAGTAATGAGTTCTGGAATCAAATATTAATCGATATGTGTAATACATTCTCGTTTCCCATTGATTACATTTTCCCGCTGGGTTTTGGTTAAAAATGTTTCTCAACGCTGTGATTTAGCGTTTAGAGAAAGGGAATAACTTGTTTTTGGTTATAGAGCTGATTACTACGCTGGATAACGAGTTTTTGCTTTAGTATTTTTTGTCTAGTCTTCTGACAATGTCTAGTTTATGCTTACAGAAATCCGTTTCACGACAGAAAATGATTTAAATGCTTTTTCTTCAACGTCTTCATTCTACAAAATCGCTGAAATGATTACATTAAGAACAAGACACAAAAAGTTTGACATTTATGCCAGATATTAAAAATTTTTTAATATTTCTACAAACATGTTTCAAATGTTTGTTGAAACAGAAAACGACCCAATTAGCAACGCAAGATCCCACGACAATCGGTTGTACGCACCGGAACGACTCGGAGTTCAACGAACACCAACCAAGGATTGTCAACTCAGCAAAACCTGTTTTTCAGGTTTTTTTTGCTACCACAACAACATTAAAGCCCCATATACACTTACCAAAATTCTCATCAAGCATATTGGTATTTTAGTAAAGAAAATGTGTTTGTATGTTTCACACGGACGATGCTGGATGGAAAATCAAACAATTTGGATATGACGGCCTGCTGGACAAGCATTTGACAAGTGTATTTGGCCCTTAACAACACAAAATATTTGTACAAACGTTAAATTTTGACATGTTTGCCAAGCAATTTGTTTTGCCCCTAACTTCACTATTAAACGCGCTGTCGAAATTGCATTTTCCAATTGCAAAACGTTAACGTTGCGTTCAGTTCGCGTTATTTCGGTATGCTACATTCAAAATGTATGGCCATAAGAATTTTTTTCAGCAAGGAAAAGCTTAAGGTGGAAGTACATAACACGCGTTAGTTCGTCGACGAGTATCGTGCGTATAAAAACTTTACCGCGTAAAAAATTGCAAATTACACAACACTCGCTACAAAAGCCATTCCTGTCAGCTGTTTTTTATTTGTTTACTTATTTGTGCATTAAAAACGGGTTTGAAAGTATATTAAGATTTTGTTATTTTATTGAATTTATTCTTTTTATATAAAAATTTTATGTTTTTTAAGCTCTTCAATAAGTTTTTCTTTCATGAATCACAAATTTGTTGAATTATTCTTTTTATTGTCAGCTGATTACTTGTCAAAAATACACAACGCGTTAAAAAGTTCAAAGTTAACCAACTTTCTGGCGCAAACGCGTCATAATATTTTGCATGTAGCTTGTTCTATGAAAATACACTAGCTTAACGTTTTTTGACAGAAGACGACAGAGCGCGCGCGCACTAACGCGTGCTATGTACGTCTACCTTTACCGCTTTGGTTTAGGTATGGCTGTCATATATCAAAGTGCAGATTTGTCGATCTCTGCTTAGAAATTCCGATTTTTCGATAAACGGTGAAAACACGTTAACTTTTTATTTGTTTTATGAATGTACTTTACTACAAAAAGTAAAAAAAAACTTTTTTAATAAACTACTATTTATTTATAAAATGTTTATTTTAATTGATTTTTATGTTATTTTCTGTGTTATAAACATTAGTTAATGTTTTATTTTTTGTAATTTTATTGTATTTAAAATGCGTATTTTTAATTTGCAGATTTTTTTTATTGAAATATGCCTTTTTTCCAAGGACCGGAAATTACGAACGGAAAACACAAAATTAAATTTTATTTTTTAAATAAAAAATTTTTGTGTGTGAAAAAAAGAATATTGTTTTTCTGTGTTTAAAATTTAAACGAAAAAGAAAAGAAACATTTTTTTTGAAAACAAAATTTATAGTTTCAAAAAAAAGCAAAAACTTTTTTTGTAAAAAAAAACAAATAAAAATTTTCAAAAAACTTTTTTTTTTGTTGAAAAATATTTTTTGAAAACGTTTTTTTTTGGAATTTTTTTTTCTATGTATGTATTTTTAAAAAATTAAATATGTATGTATGTATTTTCAGAAGCCTCTTCATAAATTTGATTTGAATTTGTTTTGAAGAATGAAATTTTTACGACAATTCTTAAATATAATTATTTTGTTTTTGTTTGTTTATGTTTTTAAGAAAACGTTTTATTTTAAAAACTTTATTTTATGTTTTTAAGAAAACGTTTTATTTCAAAAACTTTATTTTATTTATTTTTTTCGACGGCATTTTTTTCAAAACTATTTTAGAAATTTTTTATTTTCTGTAAAATGTAGAATTTTTTAAACTTGCACAATAAATATTTTTTTAGAAACAAAATAAAAAAACATTTTCCGGTCCTTGCTTTTTTCTTATTAAAAGCATCTGGCAGCTCTACGCCTAATATGCATAAAAAATATACTCTCTTTAAATTTCCAGAAAACAAAAACCGTCTCTTTTTTTGCAAAACTCTTTAACAAAAACTTTTATAGGAAAATTAACCAAAAATTCATTTTGTAGTTTCTAACAATTTTACTAATTTTATAAATAATTTGCTTTAAAAACACACTTTTTTATAATATGTATTAACAATTACTCAATTTTATTTATTTTTTTTATGTATTTTCCACTTTTTTGTAATTAATTGCATTTGTTTTATTTTATGACGCGCAAACTCGACAACAAGAAAAATAAAACTAAACTTAAAAAAAATTGTTTGTGTGCTTGTTGGTTTCTTCGTTTTGTTTTGCTCTGTCAAGTTTTATACACTGTGCTTTAGTGATGCCAATGTGAAGACATTTAAAAACGGGATAAATTGAAAAGATTACGGCTTGAGTAACTATGTATATTATCATCATCAGCTGAACACTGGTCGCTTAATCATACCTTATCAGCACAGAGTATACAGAGGCGTCACGAGACAGAAAATATTCAGTTTTTCTGTCTTTTTCTTCGAAAGCTGCTCTTTTTGCGTTTTTTGTTTTGATTATGCAATTTGTGTTGATAGTAGCGTACTGTTTTTACACATTGCCACTTCACTAACAAAAATCGTTTTCTTTCTCTTTCTTCGAAAGCTGCCCTCGCAAATGATTTTGGCATTTTTCATACGTCACTTTTTTCATCTCTGTATGCTTTGTGATTATCATGCCGAATCCTTTATAAGTTCTACAGTTAACCACCAGTTTTATTAAAAATGCATTTGATTTTAAATCCAAATTTAATTATTTTAATCAGGCTAAAGTTGATTAAACTTATTTTCATTAAATTATTTTACGAAGAAAGGAATTTTTACAGCATGACCTTTAAACGAAATGCTTTTGCAAAACGTTTACTAGATCGAACATCATTTAAAAGTTTCTTAATTACATTATGGGATTATATTGTTTAATATATGTATGTATGTGTTTTTTTTTTTTTTTTTTTTCGTCAATTATTTGTTAGGTCTAAACATACCTTTAGTGAAAAAAAATTTAAAGGGGTTTATATGTATGCAAAGCCTGTGTAATTAAAATGGTTTAATTACACAGGCAGACATTAAGTTTTTTTAACCATTCCAACTGATCTTTATATTTTTTTGGCATGCCAAATGGTGCACTTATTTTTTCGTTGCTTACTTCTCTTTCAGCCGCCTTCCCGAGTCAGAATCTGAATTTAAAGTCGAACAGGTGCTAATTGACTTTGATCGAATAAAAAATTTCTTTAATGAACATTTTATAGTGTTTTTGTTAACCAATTATTGTCATTTAAGATGTTTTGTACCACAATTAATAAAGAATTCCATAGTTTTATAACTTTATTGTGTTGTCCATTACGGACCGACATCGGATAAAAACAAAAAATTTTATATTAAAAAGTAATTTGTATAAGAGAACACCAACCAAATCCATCAAAAACTTATAATTCCTTTTTTAAAGAAAATTATTGCGTTCAAAATTTCCTGAAATATTATTTTCTCACTTTTGTCATCATCTCTTACAGAAATACTATATGGGTAATTCCAAAGTGTTGAACGTGACAGTCTTACGCATCAAAAATGCAATATTTTAAACAAAAAATACTTTTACGTTCTCTTATCCCATAAATTATAGCACTAAGAAAGCACTGTTATCTATGCTGAAGTTTATGGAGGGCGCGATTCTAGGTCAAAGACAATGGCAAAAGAAGTAGCGGTTCGAACGTGAAAAACCAGAAGTAGTTTTTTTGGCCATCAGCGAAACATGGCACAATTTTTTAGTCAAACAACTTTCAGAGTTTTACGTTGCAATGTTACATTAAAATGTCTTGGTTTGATTCCAAACTCTTCTGTATTTTCTTTTTTTAAGCCAAAATCTGGGTCGATACGTGACATTTCGAACATGAAATTTTTTCCGTAATAATTTAACAGAATAATGATTAAAATAAAATAAAAATATACCGTTAATCCGAATAAAATATTTCTCTTTGAACTCTTCCTAAGATTACAGACCATGTAAGAACATTTTTTTGGAATAATTTTTATCAAATATCACCTCTTTTTAGAAAGATAAATATTAAAGAAACCATACAGTAAAACATTCTCACAAATAAGAAATTACGTTTGCACAACTGCAGTCTGATTTATGCGTAAATTTTTAAAATTAGTAAAATCTAAATATTTCTCTATAACAATATCGTACAATAATCAGCTTTTAATAACTTTTAAATTTTCGGTCACGGTGGACCTTTTGACGGAAATGCCCATACACAAAAAATCTTTTCTTGAGCTGTTGTGAATATAAAATCATTTAATTTTTTGGTGCAATTTTGACATAACTTATTAAGAATTTCATAAATCAGCAGAAAAGGTGTCAGAAGTAAATAAAAATATCCCTGGAATTTCCGCACAAATTTCCCAGCATTTTTGTCCCAGCATTTTTGTCCCGGGAAATCGGGTATAAAAAAGACTTACATATTTACATACACAAGTACATGTAAACAAAATTTTAGAAGACAAAAAATAAAATAAATAAGTGGGCTAAAAAAATTATTGCAAGAAAAGTCTAAGAAAAAAATTTTTTTCTTAAAAGTGGCAAATTTCCCCTCCTAAGGGCGAATTAATACTTGATAAAATTAATTTACCACGAAAACGTTACCCAACATAACGCACGGCACTACCGATACACTGTATTACCGGCACAGTGTCGGCGTTTGGAATTTTAGGGTAGCAGATTATTATAGCGGTTTGTGAATTAGCTAAAATATTAATAATAGGTTTTTGAAGATACTATAGAACAGGATGCCGCAATTAAATTAATTTATTGTACGAAATTATTACTACCCAGCAAGCACTTACATTAGTGAAAAAACCTAAGGTACTGGATTAAAAAATTTTCTAAATTTTTAATATTTTTAATTAGGCTTAAGTTCATGAAATTAAATTTTTATTAAATTATTTGTTTATATGTTTAATTTATCACTATTGATTTTGAGATTTTACTTCAATATTGCTTGTATCGCGAAGCTTTTACATAATTCAACTTCGGAAAAATAAACTTTATGGAAGAAAAAAATTCTGATATGTGACAAAAATAAGAAAACAAATGATAAAATTAATTAAAAAAAAAAATAAAAACGATCTATGTATTAAAACATGTCTCGGCAAATAAGCAGACCATCCGATTTGATTAATTTTTCATACTAAACAAAGCCTGTGCTTTGATGTACATTTTAAAAATTCTCCAGGGGTGTTGTTATATAAGGCAGCTACCATGCAAAATGTTCAATGCAGACTAGAAATATATTGAAGAAAAAGTCCCATAAATGCCCAGGAGTCGCCCCTAATGGGATAAAATGTATGACCGACCTCAACTAGTTGTTTGTCCTTAACATTTTCTCGAGAAACACTTGCCCCTTATTACCACTTCTTATGGGGGCTCCCATACAAATATAGCGTTTTATGAAATTCTTAAATTAATTAAAATTCGATTTCGACTTTTGTGAATAAAATAAAAAGTTGCTAACAGATTTAAATTTTTATGAATTTTGAAAAAACAAAAATTTCAAAATTTGGATAAAAAATTTATTAAAAAAAAAAAAAATTATGTTTCTAAAAGGATTGCGCATATTAAAAAAAAGTTTTACCTTTCTTAAAAGAAATTTTATGGCGAAATTTCGGTTTTTTTTTAGTAATTTTAATGTATGTTGTTCAACCTCCTCCATTTTCGAAATAACGGTATACCTCGAAAACAAGAGCTAACTTAAAAAACGGTTAGCACCAGTGATGCCAACTTTTTGAGAGCAAAAAGCACTTTCAAATGCAAAAAAAGCACTAAAAAGCACTATTTCGAACAAAAAAAAGCGTAAAAAAGCACTTAGCCATTTTTACAATTAATTTAAACACAAAACAAGTTGCATTCGACTGTGCCGAATATTAAAAACCTCCAAAATTTAAAAAAAGGCGACGGCGTTGATGGGGGACCATTTTCATTTAAAATTTTTATTACCTTCAATAAAAATAATGTCATCCAAATCATTACATGACTCAAAATAGTTGTTTATTTTTCCATTCACAATTCCTAATATTTTTTTCAAGCCATTTTCTATTTTTGAAACAGTGTCTACATTTTTAAAAAAATGTTTACCGAAAACAAATACATCGTTTTTAAAACGGTTACTAAATATATTGTCAACGCTAAAAAGTGCAACGTTTTGTAAAATTTCCAAATTGCTAGGAAGTCTAGCTCTAACCTCATAAAAAAGTTTTTTGTAAAACGAATGCAAGTTTCTTTCATCACTTTTTGTATCATTTGAAGTCTTAAAATCTTTACAGGCTTTCTCAAAATTGTACTCCAAATAGCAAATCTCATCTAAATCACCCTCTATGGGTGTGTGTGAAACGGTAGCAAAGTACTCATGGAAGTAAAATTTTGACACTATTGAGGTTAGGGATGCCAATCGGGACTGGTTTTCGCAAATCCCGGGATTCGGGATTTCAAAAAATCAAATCCCGGGATCCCGGGATTTTTCGGGATCCCGGGATTTTACGGGATCCCGGGATTTTCCGGGATATCGGGATTTTTCGGGATTCGGGGTTTTTGAAAATTAGAAGATAAATGCTTTTTATAGATATTTATTAAAAAAAAAGTCATTAAAAGCGGTTTACAAGCAAAAGTTTTATATTAATTTGTTATTTTAAAGTTAAAGATAATGTTATATTTATTACTTACATTAAAAATTGTGATTTTTTTCTTAATTAATGATTGATTTAATTAAAAATATGATAATAAAAAACAGCGTACGATTTCTAACAATTTGTTAATTGATTCAACTAAAAAATAATTACCATAAAATTTATATTTTATTCAATTACCTCAGTTGATCCAAATTAATTTAAAACAATATTATATATATTGTAATTGAATAGAGCAAACTTGTATTTAATTGATTTATTTGTAAGATTCTAGTCAAATTTTTATTAAGTAATTAATTAATTCGAAATTAATTATCAAAATCAATTTATTTAGTTAACCACAAAAATCTAATTAAAAAAAAAAACATTTTTATACCCAACATAAAGTGGTAGGAATTGTGTAGTGTTTAATTATGTATAATCGCTCCATAACTTGCCGTAGTTCCTATGCCTACTCTCGTGCAACACTTTTATATTTCTAGCCCTGTGAAGAGTAAAGTTTTAATGTAGAATTTGGTGCACCATTGGAATGTTTTGTTCATTTGAAAAGACATTTTTTTCCTTTATTCATTTTCTTCTTTAATTATTTTCTTCACTACTCGTAAAAATTTCTTTATAATTGTTGGACATGCTTAAAACAAACAAAGTTTAACTTTTTTGTTTCGTTTTTAATGACAGTATTAACAGAAATAATCAAGTAAATATTAAAGATCAGTATTTTGTTCCCTATGCTCTCAAGGGGGAATGTAAAGATGAATTTCTTTTTATAATAAAAGGTAAAGCAAGAAAATTTTGTTAACAATTTCGGGATTAACTAAATCCCGAAAATCCCGGGATTACAAAATTTAAATCCCGGGATTCGGGATTTTCGGGATCGGGATTTCGGGATTGGCATCCCTAATTGAGGTGAATAAAATTTCACTAGCCCTCGGGGCTAGTATAAATTTTGACATTAGTGTAGAAATTTTTGACAGCCACAAAATTATTTTTTTTCATCAAATTTGTTGAAACAAAATAAAAAATAATATAAAAGCAGTACCAGCGGCAAAAAAATTAAAAAGAATTATACAAGATGTAAGTATTTAAATATGTTTAAGCTTTTTTGCCCACACTTTTTGCAAAAATTGTTAATATATCAGAACGAATTCTTCAAACAGTTGGGACAATCTCATTTCCAACAGAATTGAAATGATTACACGGTGAGACAGTCCAAAAAACCTCGGACCGGATATAACTTTTCTTGTAGGGCTTGTCGAGTGAAACAAGATTCCAATAGTGAAATATACCGGACACCTCCAAAATCCGGTTTACGGGTAAAAAACCGGTTTTTGTACCTTTGCGCACTTATAAGCCTGTAATTTTGTTGATAATGATCCGATTTACTAGATTTGGAAAGAAGAAACTGAGATCTTTCGAACAATGTATAATTTATTTAAGAAAACTGGAGAAATTTGGGTGTTATTGTCGAGCAAACACAAATTTTGTAGATTTTTCAAAAAAATTTCAAATTTAGTGACGTTTTTATACATTATTTTCTTAAGAAACTATAATACTATTGAGTTTATTCAAAAAGTACGTTTATTAACGATCACAACGCATATTTGGGTTTAAAAATAGATAAGTAATTGACTGAGTTATTTAACTTTTCATGAAAATAAACTTTTAAACATTTTATAAAAGTTTTATTAATCAATTAATCAATGTTATCCTAAACACAAAAAAAAATTGTACTTAGAGTTTAAGTCATTCAAAAATATTGTTTTTTTCGTGTTCTTTTTACGCACTTTCTTTAAAATTACAAATCACTGTTAGCCTAAACACAACTTAGATTTACAACAAATATTTGCAATGAGAGCTTTACTCATGTAAAATTATTGTTTTTTTTTAATATGACGTTTTGTTAATGTCTTCTTTTTCACTTTGAATCTGTGTATTTAAAAAAACGTTTGCAATTTAACAAAAATCGTGTGCAATTTAAATTAAAATTATGACAAAGATGACAAAAAGCATCGCCGTTTACATCTAATTTTTTACAAATTGTTTCATGTAGATGCAGTGGTGCCAGAATAACGTCCTTAACTTTAACTTATAGGTAATTTAAAATGTTTTTGCTGCCTTTTCTATGTGACTCGCGAGATGGCCATAGTTTGCGATCATAACGATTCGGCGCACGACATATTACATTACAAATCTTAAATTAATAAAAATAAAGTCATAAATTTTTATAAGAAAATTTACTTTTAAATGAACCATCAATAAAAAGTCGCCATTCACCTGCATTATAATTGTGATTTAATGCCGAAAATAGTTTCGGTACATCAACGCACTACACGAGATCACTGTCATTGGAAATAGTCTTAAATCTTTCTTCAAGTAACCAAGTCCGGTAACTTGTTCTACCAGATGTTATAACGAAATCCTTTTCCACCAAATTCTACTAATTTAATCGCGACCAAAGGACTTCAGATTGCCGCTTTGACAAGTGTAATTCGCGACCAAGATCGTAGAAATCAGCATTTGACAAAATATGCCGCTCCGTTGTTGTAGACCTGGATGGAAGGAACTTTCGACAGATTTGCTCGTTGTCGGTAGATCATTACTTACAGGTATCGGTTTTGTAACAGTTACAACATTTGCGTACTTAATGTTTTTGCGTGTTTTAAAACTGTATTGTTTTTAAAATCACGCCGGCACGCCGTTTTTTTAATACACAGATTCAAAGTGAAAAAGAAGACATTAACAAAACGTCATATTAAAAAAAAAACAATAATTTTACATGAGTAAAGCTCTCATTACAAATATTTATTGTAAATCTAAGTTGTGTTTAGGCTAACATTGATTTGTAATTTTAAAGAAAGTGCGTAAAAAGAACACGAAAAAAAACAATATTTTTGAATGACTTAAACTCTAATTACAAATTTTTTTTGTGTTTAGGATAACATTGATTAATTGATTAATAAAATTTTTATAAAATGTTTAAAAGTTTATTTTCATGAAAAGTTAAATAACTCAGTCAATTACTTATCTATTTTTAAACCCAAATATGCGTTGTAATCGTTAATAAACGTACTTTTTGAATAAACTTTATAGTATTATAGTTTCTTGAGAAAATAATGTATAAAAGCGTCACTAAATTTGAAATTTTTTTGAAAAATCTACAAAATTTGTGTTTGCTCGACAATAACACCCAAATTTCTCCAGTTTTCTTAAATAAATTATACATTGTTCGAAAGATCTCAGTTTCTTCTTTCCAAATCTAGTAAGAAATTGAAAATCGGATCATTATCAACAAAATTACAGGCTTATAAGTGCGCAAAGGTACAAAAACCGGTTTTTTACCCGTAAATCCGGATTTTGGAGGTGTCCGGTATATTTCACTATTGGAATCTTGTTTTAGTTGACAAAAATAATATCCGGTCCCAGGTTTTTCTATTTCATTAAATTTTGTAACACTGTGTTATTGGTAAACGTTTTTTTAATTTATTAATTTTCACAAAACTATTAGTAATTGTTTTTTTCTTTATGTCAAAATTTTACTTTGTCAAAAATGTTACAATTTCACACAGCACAAATATGAAAATTTTCTACCACAAACAAATTTAATTTCACCATAGAACTTTGCTACCGTTTCACACACACCCTATATAACAGAAGTTGTGAACAATGATAGAAAAAAAATAAAAATTGTAAAAAGCACTAAGGGCACTAACGAAAAATTGAAAAAGCACCAAGTTAGTGCTTTTTTTTAGTTTGGCACTAAGGATAAAATTTTGGCGTTTTGAGGCATCAAAAAGCACCATAAATAGTACCAAAAGCACTAAGTTGGCATCACTGCTTAGCACCATTGGATTCAGCTTACCCGAATTATGTCAAAACACCATGTGACCGGTTTGTCTATTTTTTCAAATAGCACAGTGTAATTGAATCCATTTTTACTCTATATATTTCTAATCTGGATTTTCATTATGACTTTTCTCCTTGAGGAACAGTCTACTTAGAGTCGGAGTCGTACTTAAAAAATTTCAGCGGGTGGAGTTGAAGTCGAAGTTGGAACTATTTCTTGACGACTTCACCGACAGCCCTGGTAAAAGCGCGCGGGTGATATTTTGTTTTACCCTAAATTAATAGATACATAAGATTATGCTCTTGAGCAACTCCCTCTGCTATTGTTGAGCCTTTTTCTAGTTGGATATAAACTGGATTTTCATTATGACTTTTTTGCCTGGGGAAAAGTCATGAGTTTTACCTTTTTAAAGGCAAAGAGTTAAGAAAAATATGCGCGGTGGGTACACAGAAAAAATAAAAATTGATTTCAGTTAAAAAATGTGTGATATTTAACAAATTAATCCACTTGATTAAACGTTTAATTCACTTGATTAAAGGTTTAATTCACCTAATTAAATTTTTAATTAAAACTAACTGATTTTATTTATGATTAATGCTTTAATTGGTGAAAAATTTTGGAGAATTTTTTCTGTGCAGATAGATAAGGCTTTTACACTCTTGTTCTTCTAAATTCAAAGCCACGACTGTTCTGAAAAGCTTGGGAATGAAGGCGTGAATTCGAAATTTAACTTCATGCCTGTTCCCTGAAGCAAACTAGTGAAATTATAAATAAAATTTGTTTTATATTAAACAATGTTTGTAAATCAAAATAAGTTATTTTTTCAGAAGGACCAGAAAAAGGGGACATTAGCTAAGTTCTTATAATATTTTGTGATTTTATTTTTTGATTATTGATTTAAAAACCGATTTTATGCAGATTTAGCAACAAATAATAATTGCTTTAATTATTAACAAAAATAAGCGTGAGAAATTTTAATAATTTTAATTTTCAAAATTTCAAAAAATTTTATATGAAAATTTTCTCAACGCAAGGTGAAGTGAACAACAAAATTACCCCCTTAATCTCAAAAGCCACCTGCTTCAAAGAAGGATTCTAACAAATTTTCTCATAACAAAAAGTACAGATAAGAAATTCTTAAGAATTATTTTTAAGCAAAATTTTTAATATTTTCCTATTTCATAATAAACATTATGAGAATGTAATAAGTTCATTAACATTGAAACCACCCTTGAAATTTTTCAAAACTGAAATTATAAATCATTCGAACTGAAACAATAGACTCAAGAGGAAAGAAAGGAGGTACTTGCATTTTAAGAACTACATACAACAAACAAAATCCTTGTTTTGACACAAAATTGTTTTATACTCAAGAATTTTATAAGAATCTTTTAAAAATGGCTTGTCCCCTTATTTTGGAAAACAACTACCGTTTGAAGACTTGTTTTTCACTTGTGTGATTGTCTGTCTGTCTGCCTGTTTGGCTGAAGTGTGGTAATGAAAGTGAAAACTATTTTTAGCTTCCTATTTCCTTTGCAACCTGCTTCCTCTCTTGTAGCAACAAGAGTTCCAACGGCTTTTGTGCGAATAACATGAGACAGCCTTTAAATTTTTGTTGGGAAATGTTAGCAGGGTATGAATGGTATTGTATCGCATCATAATAAATGTCGCATTGCTTCATTTGTTTTACGTATTTTCTTTCAAAGATTGCTGCTAGAGAGAAAAAAATCATTGTGTATGCGTAGACATCATCTGTATTTCCTATTCCTTCCTTTCCCTTCTTAGCCTCCTACGAAAATCATATAATATTTTTTTTTTTATTCCACAATGACAAATATGAAAAATTAAAATTAAAATAATCACTCGTTTTTGCCGGCTGACAGGCTGGCTGTATTTGGCAAGCGCAGCCACATTTGGTTAAAAGCGTTTAATTTGCAATGCATTGCACACATTTTCAATATCATCAGCACCAGCAGCACAGCCCAGCACCATAATGATCCGTTCAGCAACAACGTTCAAACCAATCCCCTAATGTTTCACTAAATGACTAGCGAAAAAGCAGAGAGCTGACGATGAAGTTCATTCACTTTACTGCCCTCTAGTCGTAATACTAGATTTTTATTTCTTTTTCTCATATACACTTTTAAATATTATTTATTTCTGCATCTTTTGTTTAAAAAAAATCTTTGTTATAAAAAATAAATCTGGTTTCATGACGACCACGCATTTGGCATTTCAAAAATCTTCTCCCAAATTTGTCAGTTGCAAAACGAACAAAAAGGAAAAAAAACTGGTTAAAATAGTGAAAAAATCAAAAAAAGTTAATAAAACTAATAACAAAAAAAAAAAATATTGTTTCAATACATATGTATGTACATAAATATACCCTGCAAATAATAGGATCAGTCCAAACACGCGTGTAAAGAGTAGCCCATAAGGGACCAGGCCTAGTCCAAAAGTAACCCAAACGTATGGAAAAACATGGTATATTTAACACTACGATGTCCTAGGACAGGACCAAATAACCCTGCTTTGGATTACAAAGGAGCAGTATTAAAACTACTCCATGGTATACTCAAGAGGATTAGTTTTGAAGTCGTTTAAAAACGAAAGCACGTCGTTAAAAACCGAAGACATGGCGTCTCACTACAAACACTTTTTAACAATGACATTGTCCATGCTTGCATTACATCGGTCTAGTCCATGGAGTTGTCCATTTTATCAAAATGGATCAGGTGGTCCAATTTTATTTGCAGGGGATATGTACGTATTTAAATAATGAAATTGTGTATGAAAAGCTTTAAGTTTCACTCCCCATTCAGAATCAAATGCTGGTTCAATTATGTACTATGAATCGAAATGAAATTTGACTTATGAAACTAAGACAGACATAATTTTACTACAATCGCACTATGCGTTACGACTTTAGGCATACTAAAGTGTTTTTTTTTCGAGAATATGCTTTAGATGGGGCAAATGGTAAATTACACAGTGCAACAAAATTCCTTTCATCGCCACCAGCCTCAATACCTGCAACTCGAAATGAAACTAGACTATTGGTAGAGAAAATCTGCCAAAGGGTTTAGAAAAGTTAGCTCGGGTTCCCGAAATATGGGCCCCTAAAATTTTTGAATATTTTGAAAAGGCGTTTGGTACAAGTCAAAAAATATACTTCTGAGCTAAAAACAATAAAATCGTCATCGTTTTAAAAAATTGTGCTCATGCTTTGGCTACTCCTTTGGGTATTATGTTTAATGTGTCATTAAAATACGGATATTTTCCTCAATTTTGGAGGAAATCCTTTGTCATACCGATATTTAAATCCGGAAACAAGTCGGACATTAGGAATTATATCCTCAATCATATCACCATACCAGCATGGTTTCAGGAAAGGTTGTTCTGCAGTAACAAATATTTTACAGCTAATAACTCTAACAAATCGAGTTTTTAAGGATGGCCAACTTATGGACGTTATTTATTCTGACATCAGCAAAGCTTTTGATAAAATTAACCATAGCCTACTTCTCACTAAGCTAAATTAATAAGGTTTTACTAGCAACGCTTTGTGCTGGTTACGGTCCCGAAATATGGGCCCCTAAAATTTTTGAATTTTTTGAAAAGGCGTTTGGTACAAGTCAAAAAATATACTTCTGAGCTAAAATTCTATTTTAGATGTCTTCAGTAGAATTGTATGGCGATTTTTTTCTTAGAATATATTAACCCTCTAACACTCATTTTAAGGGGTCATTATTGTCCTTTTTTTAACTTCCCCACAAAGTATACTAAAACGACACTTTAGAGGGTTAAAATGTCCCACGAATAATTTTTGCATAAAATTTTACTAGGGGTCTTCTAAGACCAAAAATTCGTGCAATGTATGGGAAACGGATTTTCGAAATTTCGGGCATTGAAACCGGTGTTATTGCAGACCCATGTGTCTCAGTTAATGAATTGAAAATGATTGAAAAAGTGTGAAATTATTGAATTTCTTAAAAAGGCGTTTGGTATAAGTCCAAAAAATATACTAAATGTACTTCTGGGCTAAAAGACTATTTCAGATGTCTTCAGAAGAATTGTATGGCGATTCTTTTCTTAGAATATATTAACCCTCTAACACTCATTTTAAGGGGTCATTATTGTCCTTTTTTTAACTTCCCCACAAAAGTGTACTAAAACGACACTTTAGAGGGTTAAAATGTCCCACGAATAATTTTTGCATAAAATTTTACTAGGGGTCTTCTAAGACCAAAAACTCGTGCAATGTATGTAAAATGGATTTTCGAAATCCCGACCCTAAAATTTTTGAATTTTTCGAAAACCCTTTTTTAGATTAAGTTTATTTTTTTTTTTAATTATACCAAACGCCTTTTCAAGAAATTCAAAAACTTTAGGGGCCCATATTTCGGGAACCTGAGCTAACTTTTCAAAACCCTTTGGTAGATTTGCTCTACCAATAGTCTTGTTTCATTTCGCGTTGCAAGTATTGAGGCTGGTTTTTGTTTTTTGATGCACAGTGTTATGGACCGATCTTCACAAACTTTAGTCGTACGATTTCTAGTCATGTGCATACGATAGCTTAAGCTACTGCCAAAAATTAACGCACAGTCTGTCAAATGCATAAGTAAATTAAAACCGACTTTTAGGTGTTCATAACGTGCTTTCATGAACTTAAGATCCATGTAACCATTGTTGCATACTTGAGCAATATTTGTTTTTTTTTGGAGTACAACATACTTTAAAGTAAAAAGTACCAATAATTTCAACCCTGTAGTTTTTTTGTTTAATATTTAATTTAATTTGCAAGCAACATTTTTAAAAGAAAAAAATTGGTGATTGTTGTCTTCTTTTTCTATATCCATTTCAATTTATTTTTTTTTTTTTTCTCAACAATACACAAACAGCTCATTACGTACGGAATGTGCGTGTAGTTAAGCACTTTGCTTAAGCAAATAAATATTATTTGACGAAACTTGACGAATAGTTTCATTAAGCACATTTTAGTTGGCCACATATGTTTTATACATTAATATTTGCACAGTTGCTTAAGTTGACTTAAGCGTCCTCATGCATATTATGGTTGAGCCTTTAGTTTTTGAAACAAAAATATGAACATTTAAGGTAGGTACTGCATTTTTATCCCAATTTGCTAAAGCCTAGATTACACTATCTCACAAGTCTTACGTATTCCATAATACTTTGTGAGATAGAAATCTAATGAGTTTTGTTGCGACTGTCAAAAAATCTAATGTAACATGACAGTTTGTGTTCACACCATCACAAAAAGTATAAACACTCAAACATGAAATAAAATGCAACCCTGATACAATAAAAAGTATTATTGTTTAGAAATTTTTCAAAAAACGATGAAGTCGTATGGGATGTCAAAATTTTTTCTTAATACCTGTCATTTTCGTGACACATTGCATTTACACTATCACACTTTGTCATATTACTTGAGTTTTTGACATGTATTAATACAAAGTATAATAGTGTAATCTAGCCTTAAGGAGGACTAGTAGAAACAATTTGGCAGCATAATTGTTCTTCTCTGTTGAGGCCTTCGAAAGTGAATTCAACAGGCAGGCATTGCAAAATCGAGTTAGAATTACTCAAGGACCCAAAACATTGTGAGGTTTCCACAAACAGTTGCCGCCTACATACATATATACTTTATGGGGTCTTAGGTTAATATTAAAAATATTTCACAAGAAATGACAAACTTAGTATACCCTCATTCACTACTAGTGGTGGAGGGAGGGCAAGGGTATCAACAGAATTGAAAACAAAACAACTAAATTAAACAAATAAAAAGATAGTCTACCGACGATTTCTTTTCGGAGAAAAATATGTTACATTATATACATGTAACATTTTTTAATTTTACCTATAATCACCCGAAATGTTACATGTTGTACAACTCCAATCGAGCAAAATTAGCTGTTTTGCACACTACTATGGTTTGAATACAAACATTGACACCACTACATGTACAAAATGAAAAAGAGTATAATATTCACTCGGTTTTTTAATTTTAAAGTGTACTAAATTTCATATTTTGTGTTAAAGTAATTTTTTCTCGAAATAATGAGCGGTAATTATCATGACAAACAAAATAAGACTTTATTGTACAAGCAAAGTAGTAAGTACACTTCATTTGAAAAAAAATGCATTATAAGCATTTTAAATAAAAATGAGGGTAAAATATGCAACATGTTTGCATGTTTTTTTATGCAACATATTCACAAAAGAGTTTGAAAATGTGTTCCACAGTTTCTCTACAAACGAACACAAAAATATAGAACGAACCCACCAACTGCACCATTACCAGAACATTACCAGTAACGAGACCAGAGGATCGCTACCACCCTACTCTTGAAGTTAGTCACAATACGTTGTCTGATGCCTTTTGTAATCAGGATGATACAAACGATAAGAAATTATGTTTTAAGAAAACAAATTACGATGACCTGCAATTTTTTTGACCAACACTAATTAGCTTGAACTGTTATCCATTCCTAATGGTACCCCAGTTTCAATTGACTCTATGATTAATACATTTTATACTACTATGCATAATTTTTTTGAGGAATGTGTGCCGAAACTTTTTGTGATTAAACATTCAGGTCCACCGTGGAATTCTCCGCATCTATCAAGATTAAAAAACTTAAAAAACAAATGCTACAAAACATATAAGCAATATCGAACAGCTTATGATTATAGCAAATACTGTATATATCGAGCAGAATATAATCTTCTGAACAGGAGACTATATATAAATTACCTTGAGAAAATGAAAAGGAACTTTAAAAGTGACCCAAATTCATTTCATAATTTTGAAAATTCGAAAAGAAAATCTACTGGCTATCCAAGAGCTATGAAGTATTTAATTAATGAATCTAATATTAATTTGATCAAAAGCAATATGTTTGCCGATTTTTTTGCAACAACATATTCTAAGCAACAGTACGATACATCAACTGAATACGCGTTTTGTCTGATGGAACATCAGGCAATATCTTTTTCTTCTATTGATACTTCTCAGGTTGTTTTATCTTTAAAAACAATAAAATCGTCATTGTGTAGTGGACCTGATGGTATCCCTGTTTGCGTTTTAAAAAATTGTGCTCATGCTTTGGCTACTCCTTTGGGTATTATATTTAATGTGTCCTTAAAATACGGATATTTTCCTCAATTTTGGAGGAAATCCTTTCTCATACCGATATTTAAATCCGGAAACAAGTCGGACATTAGGAATTATATCCTCAATCATATCACCATACCAGCATGGTTTCAGGAAAGGTTGTTCTGCAGTAACAAATATTTTACAGCTAACAACTCTAACAAATGGAGCTTTTAAGGATGGCCAACTTTTGGACGTTATTTATACTGACTTCAGCAAAGCTTTTGATAAAATCAACCATAGCCTACTTCTCACTAAGCTGAATTAATAAGGGTTTACTAGCAACGCTTTGTGCTGGTTACGGTCGTACCTAACCTGCAGAACACAGTGTGTTCTTTTTGATAATACAACCTCCAAAGAAATTTCTGTTAGCTCCGGTGTACCCCAAGGAAGTCACCTAGGCCCTTTGCTATTTTCGATTTTCATAAACGATTTGCCGCTTGTAATGAAGAATTGTAATGTTTTAATGTACGCTGAACTCCATCTGTTTTGCCCTTAAAACCCGATTATACCACAGCAAGTACTTCATCAGCTTCCTTATCTAAATGACTTCCCCTGAATTCCCTAGAATTGTAATTAATATTTTTCAAAAACAAAAAAAAAAAAAAAAAAAAAAAACATTATTTTTTACTTAAATAATTTAGCGTTATCAATCACTCTCCAATTCATTTCAAATCAAATTTTATGGGTAAAATGATCTTAAAACAAAGTTTTTTTTATTATAACCAAAAACATTTTGATATTCAAAAACCGGAAGTAGATAGGCAGCATTTGTATTTATCTTTAAGTTGTAGGTACTTTTAATAAAAAGGGGAACGAATTACTTGCAGTAAAAATCTGTTTTGTGGCCAAATATAGTTTTCGAAGAAGGTGTAAGCAGAACACTCATTAATAAAGTAATACATTTGGCAAAATAAATAAATAAAATTATATGTAATTAAGTTACAAATTGAGTTTAAACAAGCATTATCTAATAACACTGTGTTAGTTGAAAAAATAACTAACTCTTTTTTTAGGTTAGCTTTTGTTTTCGAGATATACCGTTATTTCGAAAATGGAGGAGGTTGCCCAACATATATTCGCGTAACTCAAAAACGGTTTAGTATATTCAAATTACTTAAACAAAAACCTTTAAGAAAGCTAAAACTTTTGTCTAATATGCGCAGTCGTTTTAGAAACATAATTTTCTTTTGGAAAAAAACTAACTTTTTTTTTATCAAAATTTCGAAATTTTTGCTATTTAAAAATTCATAAAAAATTGGAAAATGCAGCTAGGCTTCTAACTTTTTCCAGTCGTATAAAAAACGAAATTGCTTTTAATTTTATTCACAAAATTCGAAAAATTTTAATTAATTTAAGAATTTCATAAAACGCAATATTTGTATGGGAGCCCCCCTAAGAAGTGGAGTCAAGGGACAAGTATGTCGCGAGAAAATGTTAAGGACAAAAAACAAATTGACATCGGTCATACATTTTATCCCACTAGCAGCGATTCCTGGGCATTTATGGGACTTTTCTTCAATATATTTTTAGTCTGCATTGAACATTTTGTATGGGGGCCCCCTTAAGGAATGAAGATAGTGGGTGGTTATTTATAAATTAATGATTGAGATGAAAAATAAAGTGGGGCTAGTCATACATTTGACCCATCTAGGGGTATCCTACGCGCTATACCGGCTAGGGTCTTCTAAGACCAAAATTTTCGTGCAATGTATGTAAAACGGATTTATTTATTTCAAAAATTCGTTTTACACACATTGCATGATTTTTTGGTCTTAGAAGATCACTAGTGAAATTTGATGCATAAAATATTCGTCGAACATTTTAACCCTCTACAGTGCCGTTTTAGTATACTTTTGTGTAGAAGTTAAAAAATGGACAAAAATTACCTCTTAAAAAGAGTGTTAGAGGGTTGATAAATTCTAAGAAAAGAGTTACCATACAATTCTGCTGAAGACAACTGAAATGGTATTTTAGCTCAGAAGTACATTTAGTTTTTTTTTTTTTTTTTTTTTTTTTTTTTTTTTTTGACTTATCCCAAACGCCTTTTCAAAACCTTTAGGAATATTTCAGGAACCCGAGCTAACTTTTCAAAATCCTTTGGCAGATTTGCTCTACCAATAGTTTAGTTGTTCATAATTAAAACTAGCCTGAGGGAACATGTGTTTCTAATATTCCAACATATAATAAATTTTATTTTTATTTTACAACTTTTAAATGCTTTAGTTGGAAGAATATTTCGAGCCCTTAACAGTTGTAATACGGAATTACGAAAGAGACAGTTGATAAAACCCTTACACGAATTTTATTTACTAAATAGGTTATAAAGGGAGTTTTTAAGACCATGCAACTTAAAATTGTGAAAAAACACAAAAAATTAATTCGAATCGCATAGCATTAACATTTGAAACTGATTCCATTCATATAGGTAGTACATATTAGGTACCGCGTCTGTTATTGACGAAAATCATTGTAGACGTCCAAGGTTGGTCCACGTTTTCGAACATTGCTGATGAACATGAACAATGTTGGCATCCAAGGCGTCAATTGTTGCTGGTTAATCAGCATAAACCAGTGACGGGAAATAATTGAGAGGTGTTACATCGCACGACCTTGACAGCTAATTGACAGATTATTTTTTTTTAGAAATCAACAAATCGGCTTCATTTGTGAAAAAATAAGTTGCGCATGAAGTCGCCTATAAGTTGCGTGCATCAATGGCTTGTTTTCAAAGTAAATTTGGACAATTTGGTAGAGTTGTTCAAGCATGAATCTATTCATGATGATTTGCCAGAGCAAAGAGAAAAAGCAGTTGAACAGTTCGTTAATTTTATCGGGCTTAAAAACCTCCCTGCTGCATGATATTGAATTTTTCAGTTACTTTGGTCTAATATCAGGTGTTAGTTTATTTCAATCGGGTAATTTTGCTTCATCTCAAGTGTAATTTTGAATTTTGCTGGTGGTAACACTGGAACGTCCATATTATGAAACATTTGCTGCATATACTTTCTTCAATTCTTTTTATAAAACTGCATTCATTTCCAAACAAGGAAATTTTCGCTCTGCAGCATTTTAAGTAGGTTGAAGCCTTTCCTTAAAGTACACTTTTCCATTGGTCTTTCCACTTTAATCAATGTTTCGCAGCAAATGTTTCTTCTCAAATAAGATTTCCCTCAACATCGTTAAACTGACAGTTAGTCCCAATTTCCACAATGCAAGTCTTATTGATCAGCTTGCTAATTTGATGGCGAGAGTGACGAGGGGAAAAGAAACGAGTACTCAGCTTGCTGTATTCGTTTTGTTTTCTCATTCGTAATTTTCAGCAGGTCTATTTTGACAATTATCTTTCATATTTAATTTCGTTGTACAAAGTTAATTTCGTAACGTATGTGTTTTGTATGTGCGAAATGTCAAAACGCACATATACATTCATACAAATGGAATAACAGATAAATAATAAGACTTGACTCGTGGAAACGCCGATGCTGATTCAAAGAAGAAAATGTGATAAGTTTATCAATAAGACTTGCATTGTGGAAATTGGGACTTAGTACGACCATTTAGCGTTACAAAACTTTCCGAAAAATTTCCAAAATTTCCTACTTCAAATTTTCTTGAAAAGGAATTCTACATATATGGTAAAACAAAAAAAAAATGTTTTAAAGTACACGGCCCCCTGACCTTGATTATTTTTGTTTACAAAAAGTAGGAACGAACACATACATACATAAATAATTTAAATGGTGCTATTCAGTCTAAAGAAATGAGAATAAAATATAAAAAAATCTTCATCATCATCAGTTTAGATTAGCACAAATATTTATCTAAACGTATGTTTAAAGCACAAGAAGTTATTAAGAAGGATTATTGGAACGTTAATTCAGAAAAAAGTTTTATGACGTCATTATATAGATAGCCTAGCCAACATTTAAATTTAAATGAATCATTATTAGAACCCAAGAAGAGGCTTTTTAAGCAAATTAAACTTAAATGAGAATTTCAACGGAAATAACCAGCATGACGTTTGCCAAAATTCGGGACAGATTTGTTTTTAGAAAATTCAAAGGTGGCAACCACAAATTTGTATAAATACAATATTTCTGCTATCTTAACGTTAATATGTACAAAAGTTTGTGTCTGCTGGGTTACATCTAACAAAAAAGAGTGAAATTATTAGGTCTCTCTCTCTCTCTTAATTAAACAATATTTATGGGTTCGCTTTTATAGTGTGGCAGTTCCGTGCATACTTCCACAATAATAAAGAATAGAAAAAGTCAATAAAAAAATTTTGTATGTTTTGTTATTGCTATTCTATATTTGGCGACTTTTAAGAATGATTTGAAAAGTGTGCAAAAGAAGAGAGTTTTAACGGAATATATCCGCTGTTTAATTTTAATATTATTGTTTTACTACTGTAAATGTTAAACAAATAGAAATATATAATAATTATGCTTAATATAAACATATCTAAAAAAATTTAAGAAAATAAAAGCGGGAAACTTAAATGGAGACTTAAGACTCTAAAACTTCAAAAGAAGATTAAAATTAAAATGACAAAATTAAAGATGTAAATTAATGCAATATATCCCCCTAAAATCGAAATTTTTAACAGCAAAATTTATGAAAAGAAAAACTTAAAATGAGCTGCGTTCGTTTACCCCAAAATTTAAAAAAATTTGTACTGGATTTACTGAAATGCGTTCGCGTACACATAAATTTGCCAATGAGAGCATCTACTGAGAGAGTAAAGTGACAGTTGTCAGCAAAGAGCGTGCAAATTTGTTGCTGAACAAATTTTTGCCTGTAAAATCCAGTTGAACACAAAAACATATGATCCAATCTATTTAACAAGCAAAAAAAGTCTACAATTTGTAAAAAAAAAACATTTAAAAGAACAGAAACGTATTAAAAGTGCAGCATAAGCTAAAAACTAGTTTTCTAAAAGGAATTTTTGAAAGTAAATGAAATTTAATAGAAATAGCATTGCATGAATATTTTAGAGATGTAAACCTAATAAATATATGAATACTTCTTCCTGCATATTATTCTGGGTACCGAATATCAAAAATCAAGTGTTCATGTATTTTCGTGTGTTATTTAACTAGAAACAAAATTAAAAGTCATGTACAAACTAAACAAGTCTAAAAGCTTCCACAGAAGTTCATTTAATAAATACATTAACTACGAATTTTTAATTATTTAAATGCAATGCATCAAGTACCAAAAACAATATATACTGGGTAGTCTAAATTAAACATATTTTACAACACTAAAACCATGTTCGCACGGACAGCATTGTTCGTGTTTCGCTCTCTTATACCTGTTTCGCGTCCCAAACATGATTGAAATGCCTTGTTTCCCCATACAAAATCTTGAGAGCGAAAAAAGTCGTTTCATTTTGAAACAGGCTGCGAAGCAGTTAAAATCCACTATCATCTCAAATTTTGATAACAGTTATCGTTAGTTTATCTGAAATATGTAGCTCTCAAAAAATATCAAACAAAATAAACACTGATGTTTAATAAAATAAAGTGATAATAATAACATAATAATATTAATAAAAGTATTAAATTATATATTTTTTTAAGTTGAATTTACTTTTTTTTATCTATTTTAAAAAAAATCACCCTTAACCCAAAAAAAAATCTCAAAATGAAACAAGAACGAATCGTATGAACAGCATATTTGGCAATCTAGTTTCAGAGGGCGAAACCAGTAATTAATATCGTCGTATGAACATAGCATAAGTTTTTAAGCGGTCATGTTTGAATTAACCTGCAAGTTTTTGCAATTTTTCCGTTCGTTTACTTTTTTGTGCAAGAGCCAGTTTTGAGAGTAAAATGTTCATATTGCCCAAAATGTACTCACCTACTGGATTTTACTGGAAAAGTAAACAAACGCACCGATGGTTGCAGTTTCTATGGGCACTGCTACACGTTCAATAAATATCGTGATATTTCTAGTATCACGATATTTATTGAACGTGTAGCATGCAATATTGATGGATCGCGATCCATATCGCAGAATGGCCTAAAATATGAAATCCAGATCACGGATCGTGGATCGCGTGATAAATATTGAACGTGAAGCATTTTCATGATATTAAATAATCATGATACGTCAGTAAAAAGTGTCAAAATAAAAGAAATAAAATACGCAGTGGAAAAAATTAAACAAATAAAAAGTAAAACAATTGACAAAATTTGTGTAAAGTTTATAAAAATAAAGGGTAATGGCAGAAGACAGTAAAATCGAGTGGGTTCAAGCAAAATAGCTAAACAGCCTTTCTTTTGATTTTCTCGCGACATTGATAAACGACCCGCACAGCACAAAAATAATATAAATACTGACGCGATAAATATTGAACATGTAGCATACGCTCGTGATCCATCAATATTTTAAAATAGATCGCGATCCAAATATCACGATATTTATTGAACGTGTAGCAGTACCCTATGATCACTCGTATTTCCCATTAAAATTGATTTTCCAAACAAAATGGAAAAATAGTAGTTTCTTATGTAATAGCCTTTTCACACTTGTCAAAATTTAACATCAATTTGCGAAGATGTTGGAATTTTCCCATAAGAAATACATATGGCTAAAAATTAAAATTTTTCAACATCTTTACAGAATGTTACTATCTCATTTTGTTCCCTTTAACATTTTTCGATTCTTTTAGTGTCATCACTAGAAAAGTGGCATTAAATTCTGTTATTATTGTGGCATCACTGACAAAATGGAAGTTGCTTTGAAAGCAGCGTTACCATTTCTCAAGTTTTTCCTTTTTTGCAAGCCTTATTTTGCTTAATTTTGCTAAAATTATTAAACAAAATGAATTAGAGAAACATTTTGGTTTTATCTTTTAAAATGTTGGCACTTTTGTTGAAAAAAAGTATTTAAAAAAAATTAAAGTTTTTTTTCCAAAATGGTGACATTTTTTATTGATAGTAGATGTTAGATGTTTCAAGTGTGAACACGTATTTCACATTTTCAACATCTTCCATGCGTTTCTCCGAAATGTATTGAAGTGTACAAAGGGTATTACAGAATGTTACTATCTCATTTTGTTCCCTTTTACATTTTTCGATTCTTTTACCCTGGGTCTCCACGTAGCAATTTTTATTGCTAAGCACAAGCATTACGTCGGCAGAACAATGACAGAACAATGGAGCAATAATTGCTAATTATATTGCTGGAGAACACTTGAAATTTCTTTGCCATAAATTTGCAATTTTCACCGCGAGTAGTTGTATAAAGTTTTGTGGCTGTATTTATGACAAATGTTTTATGTTGTGTTTTGAAGTGGTTGCTAAATTTTTTTTTTTTAATTAATAAATAATATTAATAAAATAATTAATTGTAATTGTCGTAGCTGTGTTTTGTATTACTTTTTTGTTTATTTGCGTTTGCTTTTGTTGATATTGACGTTTATTTAAAAATATAATATATAAAAACTTTTTCTGTATTTTGTTGAAGTATTTTTTCACTTGGCGGCTTTTTCTTGATTGTTTTTTTAATAAATAAACACACTTATAAATAAACAACCGTACAGAGAAATGAAATGTCAGATAAATTACAACTGATTTGACAGCAGATTGCTAAGCAATAATTGCTCAAGCAATAAGAAGAGCAATCATTGCGCAATGTATTGCCACTCATGGCAATTTGCGGTCTATACGTCGCAAATTTTATGGAGCAATCAAATTTGACGTTTGCCGCAATAAATATTGCTACGTGGAGACCCGGGGTTAGTGTAATCACTAGAAAAGTGGCAATAAATTCTGTTATTATTGTGGCATCACCGACAAAATGTATGTTGCTTTGAAAGCAGCGTTACCATTTCTCAAGTTTTTCCTTTTTTGCAAGCCTTATTTTGCTAAAATTATTAAACGAAATGAATTCGAAATACATTTTGGTTTTATCTTTTGAAATGTTGGCACTTTTGTAGAAAAAAGTATTTAAAAAAAATAAAAGTTTTTTTTCTGAAATGGTGACATTTTTAGCACGTCATACAGAAATCTTATTAATTATAAATTTTGTATTCCCAAAAATAACTTTGATAATATACTTGCATGTGCCCGTGCAAAAAAACTGAACTGGCAAATTGTTTTTTTGTTGTTTTCTTAAAAAGACAATAAAATGAAACAATTTGTTTTTTAATTTTGTTTTTTCTTTTTACCACTTACAACTACAATTCGAGTCGGAAAAAAGCCAACCAATTGTAGGGGAATGTAAGAAAAGATAAACTCACTGTTTATTGTTGGTGTTTTGTTTAAGCTTTGATATTGGTACAAGTAAGACTTATTCGCTTTTAGGGTTTTATTTGTATAATATTTTTGGCTTTTCTAAAATCTTTGGAAAAGGTTTCCTGGGCAACCAGTGAAATGCGCATAGAAGCTAGCTTTCCCTCAACAATAAATCTCAGTGTATTTATCAAATATGTAAAATTGGGAACTTAGCACGTCATACAGAAATCTTACTAATAATAATAAATTTTGTATTCCCAAAAATAACTTTGCCATTTTTTATTGATAGTAGATGTTAGATGTTTCAAGTGTGAACGCGTATTTCACATTTCAACATCTTCCATGCGTTCCTCCGAAATGTATGCAAGTGTACAAAGGGTATGACGCTCAAATCGAGAATTCCGATAATTCATTAAATTGTGATCACTAAAATTTCTAGTCAATTATCGGTTTCTTCATACGAAATGTAATTTATTGCAATATATTTCGCTAAAATCAACATTTTAAATACCAAAATTTTAAACAACCAAAAAGCGCTCATGCCATATGAGCTAGCGAATAAATGGCTTTTCAATACTATGGTGATTTAAGATTCGGCATAGCCAACTATAGCACTTTTATTTGTTTTATGTCATAATGTAAAACAAATAGTTATATATGACAGTAGTTTTTTTATAATACTCAAGTCGAGAAAATGACATTAATCTGTGATCAAAAATATTTCTAATCGAAAACAGAATTTATTGAAATTATTCCCACATCTCCTCTCTCGTTAAAAAAAAGTAAAACTTATAAATAAATATATTAATATTATGAGCATTTTTTCTTTTAATTGTACAAATAATAAGTTCATTGGATCATTTTCTTTATTGCTTTAAATACTTGACCCTGTTAATTTCTTTAAATTTAAGCAGCTACAAAGTATTATCTTTATAATTTTTAATTTATTTTTGTGAAACATAATCATTTCTATGCATGTCATTCATAAATTAGTAACTTTGAGTTATGACACTCTACATACTTAAAAACATTTAATAATTACAACTATTAACATGCTAAACATACACTCGTTTAAGAATAGTATTGTACCCTGCAGTTTTAAAAGTTAAGATAGAGAAAATGGTTTTATTTGACATTTAAGATCCTCAACTATTTACTGAAATAAAATGTCCTAAAAGGAATTCCGTTTGTCTTTAGTTTATTACAAAAAAAAATTGTAACTTCTTATTCACTTCATCGAACAGTGGGAAAGAGAAATTAATCCATCGGTCCTTAAATCAAGCCAAAGCGGTCTTAATTACCGTACTGTTAGTACGGATTTTCTTACATCAAGTACAGAATGCTTGATTCAAGTACGGATTATTTAAGTGCCTCGTACTCAAGTAACATGCATAAAATCGTAGGATAACTTGAAGCGTTGAATGAGGTTTACTTTCCACTTTTGTAAGCGTCACAAGCAGCATTCGAACAAATCAGATGATTTTGACAGGTAAAATGCAATTTTTACTTGTAGTGATGTCGCATAAAATCGTTGCGTATATCTTGAATCGTAAAACCCAAGTAAGAAGGTGTGGCAAAATTTACATTCAGGGAGGCGAAAACGGCAACCAATTCATTTTCCTAATGAAGAGAACAAGCAACTTCTGTTCTATCTTAAACATGAATTGGGGTTCAAATGATTCATGTTATGTTGACGACATGTGCTTTTTTCATATTGAAAACAATAACAAAATTAAACAACGAATGAAAAAGCAAAAAGTAAAGACAGTACATGCATCTGTGTACTCGTTTCTTTTCCCCTCATCCCTCTTGCCTATAAAGTAGCAATCATGTCAATAAGACAAGAGCCGTGTGAACACAGACTTAGAAAGATCGTCCAAGCAGAAAAACACTTGTTTTTCCATAATTTTCCATAACTCCAGGGTATTGACATAGAAAAAAGGACACAGTTTCCTATTCCTGCTTGTCAGGACAACTTCTGCAGTAGTCATTAAATTTCAGATCCATTCTCTTCGCATGAGTTCCTACCGACCAGTGCCTAGTTATCGCTTGCAGTTCTAATCTGGCTACAATGCTCTGGATACGTAGCAGGCGGGTTCAGGAGTCGGTCCCATCTGTGCAAGTCGGTATGATTTGCGGTTAATTAGTGATTTCCTTGGCATTAAGAAAAGGAGCTCATTGTAAAAAACTTAAGAAAAGAATTTAAAAGTCTCATTTTTGGAAACTATTACAAGCTTAATGGGAACTTTAAGAATTCCTTGCAGCAACATCTGTTTTATTACAGAATTTGTTAGAGAACCTTCTAGTTAAAGGCTGTTTACATTAAGGCTGATATGGCTGCGACTCGAGTTTGTTGGCGGCAAGTGTAGAAAAGCTTGCGGGGCAGTAAAAGCCGCATGTAATGATAATTAAGTCGACAATTTTGACACTTTTCTTTTACATATTTGTTTCTGTTGTTAGGTTATGTATGAGCAGTGTTGTTGTTCAGCAGTTCGGTTCACAATTCCTTCAATCACTTTTGCATTAGGTAAATCAGACATTACTCTATAGATTATTGTTGGCATTGCCTTTTTAGCATATTTATTCCACATTTCCACGAATTGAAGGTCAAAAAGTCCCAATACTGTGGCGACAAAAAAGTCTTTATGCTAATGCGCTTGGATTTAAGAAGGGCCTGCAATAGAGAACGTTATAATTGTCGCAGCGACATCACCCTTAATGTAAATCGCTTCTAACAGATTTACTAAATGCCATTGTTGGGAATTCATAGATTTCCTTGAAGAAAAATCTACTTCATCAGAATTACAGGTTACCTAATAGTAAATTTTATAAGAGTTAATTGTAAAAATATTCAGTTGCAAGAAAAAAAATACTATTGCATAAGTCATTTACAAGAGCTCTATTATTAATTATGTATGTCTAATAGTTTTTATTTGTTTTTTTTTTTTGTCTTTTAAAAAAATATCTAGAAAAAACTTAATAATTTCAACTTAATTAATTAATAAACAAGAAAGAGTTCAAAAGTGTTAATAGAATAAAGACTTTTAGGCGGTAAAAAATCGTATGAATTAAGGGTTATCTAATGAAATTAAAAACAGAAACTAAAGATATATAAAAACAACATTAAAATGCAATAACTCTTTAAGCGTTTCCTTCCTAAACCTTTGTAAAATTCTATTTTAAAACAACTTCCTCTGAAATAAAACTAAAGAAATATTATAACTATGTATTATGAAAAATTTTCTCTTTGGATATTTTTTTTTTCTAACACTCATCGCAAAAACATATGTATGTACAAACGTCTCCCGAGTTTAATATCTTATCTCGAAACAAAAATTTAAACAATATTTCAAAATTTTCTAATCTATAGACGTTGTTTGAGTACCCTCACTCGAATCCATTCTATCTACATACATAAATACATATGTATGGACTTACATAAGTATGTAGACTCGTTTCAAAAAGAAAAACCGAATCCTAAGTCTGCAAATATTCGACAAGATTCTACTTTTTAAATTTAAATCCACCCGCTTCACCGAACCCAAACCATATTAGAAAACAATGATTTCTATCAAATGACTATAACAGACTTCTTTATAAAAGAAGGGCTTATCTCAAAACCAACACTTTACAAACAATAAAACAAGAAAAATAACAATAATAGGTCTTATCATTCGTTTATATTGTAAATAGTAAGAAATACTGGTTACAAAACTATAAAATTAATCAAAAACAACAAAACTTCAACAACTAATTGATACAACTACTAAACTGTATTTCAACAGCAAAAAGAAACGACAAAAAATTGCACACACAAATAGTATATTTAAAAAGTAAAAAAGATTAAATAAAAGAGTGTAAGAAAGAGGAAGAGAGCTAGAGTGAGATCATACGGAATTTAATAATAAAACCAATAAATATTTTTATGAATCTATTATCGAACACCCTCATAATCGTTTGCAGTGATGCCAGATGAGCTACTTGTGAAGACACTTGGTGCAGGATATAAATGTTCCATAGAATCTCTTTTTTCGAAACATATAGCCTATAGGCAGATAGTGTTCGAAAATAAGATAACAGCACTGTTGCCCAATTCTTTTAAACTAATCAAAACTCCTTTCAAATTCCCTCTAAAAACCGCTTAATTTTCTATTTTTATTCGTTCTACCACTAGTGGCGGATGAGGGTATAATAAGTTTGTCATTCCATTTTAAACTTTTTTAATATTTATCTAAGACCACATAAAGTACATATTCTTGATTATTACTAAGTCGATTTAATTATGTCCGTCTGTCTATCTATCTGTTCAAAACACGCTTACTTTTAAACAATCAAAAAAAAAAAAAAAAAAACAATCTTGGTATCAAGTTGTTTTTTGTTATCCTAAGCAGTTTTGGATTGATATCAAGCAAAATAAGTAGAATAAAAGTAATGAATCCATTTTGTTCCCCAAACTAATATAAATGTTTGCGGAATGCACAGTTTGATTTCATTTTGCACAAATCGTATACGACTAGAATTCACACTAATAAATTTCGCGAAGATAGGTTAATAATTTACCTAAGGCCCAATATAAAACTCACTCTCGGAAAAGTCTTAAGTACGTCTAAAGCCGAAACGAATCATGCAATTGTTGTAAAATTTGTCCTGCTATAATTTCATAAGACAAAATTTCGTGAACATCGGTCCATTATTTACCATAGGTCCCATATAAACCCCACTCTGGGAAATCATTTAAAGAACGCCTAAGCCCGTGTTAAGCTTTATATGGCTAGAAATAACACCATGCAATGTTGTGTTAATCGGTCTCTTATAAACAATAGGTTCTATATAAAGAACTTTAAACGTATAAAACGCTAACAAACATTTCACATCTATATTCAGACTTGGTCTTATTTAGGTTGTTATAAAAAAAGAAGTCACTCTTTTTATTTTAATTTAGTGTTTTTAGAGAGATATCTTTATGCCATTAGCAGAGCAAGGAACTTTATGCAATTAAGGCCCGTTTTCACAAATTACCGATAGCTAAAATTAGACTTTAACCGGCCTTATAAAAAGTGTTCCATTATTAAAACTTAACTTTAACCTAAAGTGAGCGAAAAAGTAAATTAAGATTCATTCTACTTGGTAGTTTAGAATAAAGTTTTAATAATGAAACACCTTTTATATGACCGATAAAATCCTACCTCTTGCTATCGGTAAGTTGAGAAAATGGGGGTAAATGTGTGTTGTCGTTACTCTGACACCCAGCTAAAGTTAACATTTTTGCGAATCACAAAACTTCCAGTAGAATGGCATAAATTTGTTAGTGCATACTTTTGCATATTTTGCTTTATATGCATGTTTTTGCATATTTTGTTATAAATGAATATTTTCCTTCATATTTCGTAAAATTTACAAAAATTGCTTTTTTCTTTATTTGTTTGTTAAACATTTGCTGTAGGAAAAGGTGAATCATGCTTCAAAAGCTCGAGGTTTTACTGATTCGATTTCACTTTTAGGAGAAGACTTGAACAAAAATAAAATTTTACTCTACTTGACAGATGCAGAGCCATACATGGTAAAGTCTGGTCATCTTTGCGTGTTTCAGTATTTAAAGGAAAATATTCTAACTGGTTTGTGGCAACTGAGTATTATGCCAAGTACTTTAAGGAATCTTATATGTGGTAAACGAAATGTCGCTATAAAAAAAAATTAACAGTACTTTAAATTAACATAATAAAAAGGCTGTTTAGTACATATTTGTAAACTCAAACTATCTAGCCGAGACAATAATCAAACTGCAACGATTTAAATTATTAATAACCCAGCTTTAACTTACTGATGATGCAGTCATTTAAATAAGCGAACTAGAAGGCAAAGTCGGCGAAAAAATAAAAACCAAACAAGATGCAATTTTAAAAAAGAATACTGGACTTCAAACAATTTGAAATTTTTTTAATTTACCTGATTAAGCGTTTCGTTTGTTGGTCTCATAGCACCGGATGTTGGTCAAGATAAAAACAAGAATGATATGCTTTGTCAAGACCTTGATATAATATCGGAATGGGGTCATGCCAATAGGGTCGATTGTAATGCCCGTAAGACCTAATGTTGCATGCTAACGCATAAACACGCAACGGATCAATGTGCCTCATCTGGGATGGTGCAATTATTGAGGAATCCGAATCTCTTGGTGTTGTGGGCATGAAAATACAATGTGATGTCCGATGGACAACACATTAATTCAAGGTGTCGAAGAAGCATTCAAGTGCCTCGGTTTTTAAAAACGGTGTAAGAAATACTTTAGTCCATTTGATATCCTTACTATCCCCCCTTTATCCGAGCGAGAATGGAGTACAACTCTAATGTGGAGGGCGGCGCTTCAAAGTCTATTTTGGACCTTCTCGACCGCGTGCAGGAGAGGGCGAAGGTTTTAATTGGTGACAGTAAGATATCCAATTCTATTGACTCCCTTGGGCACCCCGTAGCAACGTGGGTTGTATTTCTCTGTTTTATCGTATGTTTGTTCGTAATTCGCGGTTTTTTCTTAAGAGCTTTGATATGCTTTGTCAAGACCTTGATATAATATCGGAATGGGGTCATGCCAATAGGGTCGATTGTAATGCCCGTAAGACCTAATGTTGCATGCTAACGCATAAACACGCAACGGATCAATGTGCCTCATCTGGGATGGTGCAATTATTGAGGAATCCGAATCTCTTGGTGTTGTGGGCATGAAAATACAATGTGATGTCCGATGGACAACACATTAATTCAAGGTGTCGAAGAAGCATTCAAGTGCCTCGGTTTTTAAAAACGGTGTAAGAAATACTTTAGTCCATTTGATATCCTTACTATCCCCCCTTTATCCGAGCGAGAATGGAGTACAACTCTAATGTGGAGGGCGGCGCTTCAAAGTCTATTTTGGACCTTCTCGACCGCGTGCAGGAGAGGGCGAAGGTTTTAATTGGTGACAGTAAGATATCCAATTCTATTGACTCCCTTGGGCACCCCGTAGCAACGTGGGTTGTATTTCTCTGTTTTATCGTATGTTTGTTCGTAATTCGCGGTTTTTTCTTAAGAGCCCATCCTTTTTTGGCCGATTTGTCGTTACATCGTACAGCGCATTACAGGGAAAATTCGTTCTTTGAACGGACTGTTCGTATGTGCAATAACCTTTCCTCGCACTTTCAACATGAATAAGTTCTAATCGAATGTCCATAGGCACTACTTCCTCTATCCTCCTTCCAATAACCTATTTTTATAGTTCCAACACAATGCAACAATGGATTAGAAGGGGTCATCCCCTGAGTGCTGGTCCTAACAATAAAAAAAAAAATATTAGGAGATTTTTAAAACTTGTAAGTTACCGATAACTTTCCCTTTTTAAACCCCGATTTACATTACAGAAGTTACCGATCATTTACAATTTAAAGTTATCTATTACAAATTTTCAATATACCTAGAAAAGTCAAACTATTATTTTATTGAACTGTTTATGGATTTTGTTTATGTTTTTATTACGCTAAAGTTTATTAAATTAAATTTTCATTAAATTATTTTTATGAGGAAAGGAACTTTACAACATGAAATGAATTAAGATTAACTGATAATTTTTCATTCTTCACAGACCTGGGGATCAAACCCACGTTCGCGGACCCGTTGATTTGACATGTTTCGATAGTGAACACACTATATCTTCAGAAATCATTCACATTTATTCACTAAAAATCATAGCATCACATGTTTATATTCATTTATCTCAAAACAGTTAAAATATGCGGGGGCTACTTATAAATTTAGGAAGAAGGGAATTTTCATCTGGCAATCTTTTTAAAATAATTACATGAAAAAGAGAAAGAGCGGAGAGTTGTTTTTCAAAGAGTAACTAAAATTATGAATGAGATTTCTAAAAGTAACTAAGAGATACGAGTGAGTGTTTGTATTTATTAGTACATATTATTTTTATTTACAAAAGATTTTAATTCACACCATTTAAGAGGAGCACTTAACATGAGTATGATGACCAAAACTTGGTCACTGTCTAGGGAGTTGTTAAGTGACTGCGAAAGTGATCGGTACGTTGAAATAAAACAGCAGCGGTAGTTCTGTGCCAAGATCAATAATAAGCGGGAATCGAAAAATAAAACATAGAAAATATAAAATAATTTGTTACAAAAAAAAAAACACGATACAGTGTCGAGAGATATTAAAACTTAAACACGTATAATTTTTCATCAAACGCAAAAAAAATAAAATCTTACTAAAACAAACGAAATAATTAAGTGAAATAAAAACAAAACGTGTTAAATTTAACAAAATTAAATTGAAATATTTTGGGTGAAAATAAATTGTATGTTTTAATTTTTTATAAACTAATTTTGTAACTGCTTTTTTGAATTTTTATTTTTTTTTTTTTTTTTTTTTTGAAATAAAAAATATTTTATTAAGTGCAAAAAAGTTTTATGTAGCTAATTGTGTGTTGTTGAAGTTCGTCTTTTTTAAGAAAATTTATAAAAAAAAAAGAATTTTCAAGCTTTTTTCTATATCTAAAGATTCTAAACGTAATTGAAAATTGAATTAAAACTATTTAAAACAAAGAGAGTGGTGACCTTGTGTTTTTTATTTGTTTTTGTTGTTGTTTTTGTGAGAATTTGTTGTTTATTTAAATTTAACAACAGCGAAAAGCCAATTTAATGATAAAAAGTTTTTTTTAAACAAAAAAAAAAAACTATCTGTAAGTACGTTTGAATGTATGAAAACGAAAAACTCTCCTCCCATATCTGTGAGGTTGTTTTACCTGTTGATTAGTGGTGGCCAAAACACACAAAATAAAAAAAACTTGTCAGTAGACAAGTTGCTAAATATTTTTTTTATTTCAAAAAACATGATTTAATTATAAACAAAATAATTTTATTTATATATAAAAAATGAAAAAAACTAAAAACATGTTGTTTTTGTGAATTTAAAATTTTGTAGCGCATATTTTTTTTTATTAAACAACATAACTTTGTAAATTTTTGGATTGAATATTAAAACAATAAACGAGATAATTAGTATTGTTTAATATTATCTAACAATTTTAATAAATCAATTTAAGTATTTCTCCGTAATTTTAATATTAAGGAACATCGTTTTTCTTCACGCTGAGAATAAATATTTTTCAATGTGGTCACCTCCAACAAAACTCTTTTTAACGAAAATATTTTAACATATAATGGTCAATTTAACCATGTTACTGACACCGGAAACCATATTACGTCAAGTCAACCATGTTATTGACACCAGCAACCGTGTTACGTTAATGTAATTGACACCGGCAACCATATTACTTTTAAATTAGTCTTTCATCAAGAAGCCACAACCACACTATGGTTGCCTCTAAGCAAGTTTTGGCCAATTAGCCCTAAACTTGTTATGGCTAAGTGATAATAATTTGTAAACCACTAATAATTATATGGTTTTTAATTACCAATAATATTTTCCTCTTTTTCCGAAAGCAACATACTATGGTTGAAACCATGCTATTATACATAAGTGTTAACCATATTTTGTTTTATTATCAAGCAAAACATGTTCGGAGGCAACCATAATATGGTTGTGGGATCTTAATGGAGGACCAATTAACTCATAATATGTTTTAAAATTTTCATTAAAAATAGTTTTGTTGGAGGTGAACATATTCATGTTTTTTCTCTGGGTGTTGAAAGTTATGAATTTGTTTTTTTACTGGCTGTCCAACAACTTCGAACTTAAACGATCTACGTATAGAATTTAATTAATTTAATTTGGAAAATATTTTTAAAATTGGGCGTTTTTCGTACCAGTTTGCTTTGTGAGCATTACCGTTTGAATTGCTGAACAGCCATATAAGAAAAATATTACCAAAACGTTAATTTTTACCAATAGCTGTAATTTTCTTTAGAAAACTTATCGATAACTTTATTTTTCTTTGAATATATTATCGATATATTGTAGTGCACTATTAGACAGTTACCTTAATTGAAAGTTTGTAAAGAGAAAATAAAAAAAAACTTCTTATTTCAGTTAATTATAAGGCCTGTCACAGAAATCAATTCCGATCGAAAGTGGAAGTGATTTCGTATTTTGCTGCATATAAAACGAAATCACTTTCGATCGGAATTGATTTCTGTGACAGGCCTGTATATACCCATCTGCACAAAACTTAATTGTGTAGGATCATACGGGAAATTCCGAAATTTAGTAGCATGATTTCTAGGCATATAAAACGGGCTTGTGGAAAATTTAATAAAAGTTTGTGCATTCCGCCACCAATTAATGTTACAGAAATATCAATTTTGTAGGCAGGTTGTTCCACATTTGGGTTTATAACTCTTTTCCTACTGAACCGATTGTGTTGGATTTCAATCCCAAACTGCTAAGGACCCAGAATATATATAGGGTGAGTTCCAAAACATCAGTTGCAAAGCAACTCGCTTTTTTAAGTGCTTCCTTCCAAGCAACCGTGAAACATTTTACAATGTTATCTGTACCAAAGTTCACTAAAAACAATATCGATGCGTACACAATAATCAAACTAGATATAGTTAAACTCTATGATACTTTTTTGACTTTGACTGCAAAGTATTTTGATGTTTAGGAACTCAGCCATACTCTTTATGGGGTCTTAGATGAATATTAAAAAAGTTTCAAACCGAATGACAAACTTAGTCTAATATTCTCATTCTCCACTTGTGGTAGAGGGTAAAAGAAGAGCCTTGATTTCTACAAAAAAATGTATCAATAACTTTTAATTTCTAATAAAAAATTTCTTTTACTTCAGCGGCTAATTTTCTTAATCCCTTGACTTTGCATTAAGGAATTTTTTTTTTTTTAATTCTTTATAAGAAATTTTTTTTAACTGGGTTGAAATATTTTCGAAATTAAAAATCGAAGTTAATTTTCTCAAAATATTATCGCAACTTTTATTTCTGTGAAACTACTTCGTAAGCTTAAAATATTCATAGAAAGTTGATTGGTAAATTTAAATCAATCGATCATATCAATTTTTATAGGAAGTATGACTGAAGTTTAAAGGCCTAACCAGAATGTGCATAAACAAACTTAAGCTACTGTCAAAAATAAACGAAAAGCCTCTCCAATGCATTAAAAAAAAACAAACAAACAAAAATTAAAAAACATTTGATTCCGTACAGAATGTGCGATCAGTTTCGCACTTTGCTTAAGCAATTTACAGTTTCATAAAATTAGTATTGTTGTTTTTTTGTTGAACTATTTATGTTCAAGTTGTGCTGAAAAAGGGCAACAGAAAAAAGAAAGACAAAAATGAAAAAACAAAAAATGTACTTTGGACTTCAAGAAGAATTCTTGACAAAATTACGGGGAAACAGAAATGAGGAAAAAACATGTAAAATCAATCAAAATTGATAATCATTCAGGAAAGCAATTATCGATCTACCAAAGGTTAAAATACAATTTGGTTTAAGCATTGATGTTTGACTAATGACGTCAGCAGTCGTCGATGGCAAATCCATCCGACGAGATCGAATGGTTGCGATCGAAATATGTCATGGTAACCTGCCGTCCAGGGTTCGAGCCCCGGCCACGGTCAAGAATGAAAGATTATCAATAACAATTTTTATTAATTTTCATGTTGTAAAGTTCCTTTCTTCATAAAAATAATTTAATGAAAATTAAATTTGATGAACTTATGCCTGATTAAAAATATTAAAAAATTTGGATTAGTTTCATAAAACTTAACAAAAAGTTTCCTTAAGTTCAACATGGTTTTACACATATGATTTATATGTATTCGATCAGTTGCTTAAGCCACGTTATTCACATTCTGGTTAGACCTTAACTGCCATAGAAAATTATTAATAACTCTTATCGAGCATATAAATTTTTATAGGAAGTTTGACGCGATTAAATTTGTGCAAAAACTTATCAAGTACTTTTAATTTCTATAGAAAAGTTTACATTAAACATTAATAAAAAAGTTATCAATAAATTATTTATTTTAACAATTATTTATTTTAAAAAATTTATCAATAACATTTAATTTTAAGATGTGTTGCTGATTGTGAAGTGGATTTAATGACTGCGAGCTTAGGGTAATTCTGCCCAAGTTCAGTCGACAGAACATCGTTTGTACAGTCAGGATGTTTTAACGCTTCACTATCTATCCCACTAGAATCCCTAATCATCAAAGTTTTTAAAACTTGTACGACTTCAATTTCACTCGAATACGGTTTCAAGAACACGGTTAATAGAAACTATTTCTGAATTATTGTAAACTACCTATAAAAGTTTTATATTTCTTGACTACATTCCTAATTTGATGTATGTATGTATATGAGGCCCATTAAACTTGACCCGGCCGGTTAAATTAATTTTATGTATTTTTATCGTTTCTCTTTTTTAGAAGTCTCTTTTATTTATTGCGATGTTTACGAATCTACAATAAGAAAAATTTATATAAATCTAAATTTGAATATTTTGTTGTGTTTTTTTTAAGCGACAATACTAATTTCGTTTTTCCCCAAGTCAGTCATCCAGCCAACCAGGCAGTAGTTCGTCGTTGTTGCTGTCGTCGTCGTCAGAGTTTCTTATTTCTGTTAATTAATTAAAATTACACTCACATATCAGTTGTTTAATGCGCCTTTGGAATGTCTAATGAAATTGCTGTGTTTTAGTTTATTTTGTATCATTTTCTCTACTTCATCTTCTTCTCCAGCAGTTACCAGCACCACTAAATAAAATTTTTTACCACAGAGCACAATTTTTGTTCTCTGTGCTTAAAGAGATTAAAAAAAAATTCATGTTTGGAAATGCCTTTCCAGAGGTGTAAGATTTTTTTGTTTCTATAATTAGCGTGATGTTTATTTTTGGCAGTATTTCACCTGCTTTTTGAATTGAAAATTATTTTTCCGTTTTCAAAAAACATCAAAAAAAAAAAAAAAAATAACATTAAGACATTTCCCAGTAGTTTAAAAATTAAACATTTTGCAAGTGTTCGATTTGTGGTTACTTACGTCAATGGCAGTAAGGGGGTTCACAAAATACATTCATCTATTAAAAATACTGCAGAAAACAGGGTGGCAATAAACAAAAAATGGTCAAGTACTTAAAATTTTTTAAAACATTTAGGCCCGTTTTCACGACTTAACGATAGCTAAATGTAGGAAGTTATCGAACAGATAATGAGTTTTTAATTATCACAAGTTCCCTTTAATCTAAAAGTGAAGGATAAGGTAAAGAGAGAAACGTTCTACCTTTAACTTTTGTCGTAAGGTTTAAGGCTCAACCATAATATGCATAGCCTTGCTTAACATACTGTCAAAAATTATCAAAAACTATCTCAAATGTACTTAACAAAACAAAAACCAAATAAAAAAACATTTGATTCCGTACGGAATGTACGATTAGATTCGCACCTTGCTTAAGAAAATGACAGTTTCATTAAACTTAGCAAAAAGTTTCCTTAATTCAATATGGTTTGCCTCATATCATTTGCATGTATTCGCACATTTGATTAAGCCAACTTGAGCACATTATGGTTGGGCCTTTAGATTTGAGATTGCCATATTATATTCACATATTTTTATATATGGCAACTCCAAGTATACGTATATTTTGTAAATCAATAACAAACTCGTATTTTGACAAATAAAATTTACAAAATGTTAAATTCGCGTGTACGCGGTATTTCATTAATACTTGCCATTATTAAAAACATTTGTGCACACAAAAATTTTAAATGAGAAAAGTAAAGGAAAGTAAGTAGTTGCCAGTTCGTATTTTTATTTTGGCAAAAATAATCAATATTTACTTTAGTATTGCGACATTTTTAAAAATGTTAAGTTTATTTTATACAGAAGTTGTGAAAACGAAAAATAGTTGAAGGTAACTTTATTCTTCACTAGTGCTAAAGGTACCATTAACTCTTTCGATCTTTAAAGATAAGTCGTGAAAACGGGCCTTAATAAAATAGGATTTTTTATAGAAAATTTTAAAATCCATTAATCGATATCGATAACTTAGGTTGAGATAGAAAATTTATCGATAACATAAACTTTTCTTGAAAACTAGTTGGCAGTTCTAAGTTTCTCTGAGTTCCAACCGGAAATTTATCTGAAAATTGAATGAATCGTTTAATTGTTGTGAAAAATATGGAAATTTAGAAAAATCCAGCGATAACTTTAAATTTCAATAGATAATTTAAAAATATTTTCGAACTTTTATAGAAAGTTTATTGACAAATTTCATTGCCTTCCCAAATTTTTTATTGTTTTACTTTAATTTTCTTAAGAATATTTTTCATTTTTCGAATTTATTCTATGAGCTAAATTTCAGTTATGTATTTTATAAAGCTTTTTTGTAATAGTTCTATTCCTACAATTTTTCAGAAATGACTTTATACACTACCAGACTATTATATTGTTGGAAAGCTAAGGTAAAATGTAAAAAGAAAATACAATATAATAGTCTGGTAGTGTATAAAGTCATTTCTGAAAAATTGTAGGAATAGAACTATTACAAAAAAGCTTTATAAAATACATAACTGAAATTTAGCTCATAGAATAAATTCGAAAAATGAAAAATGTTGAATATAATATAAAGTTACCTTCGGAAGGAAATAATTCCCAGTTTCTATTTCTTAAGAATATTTATCACTTATATTAATTTTTTGTATTCGATTATTTAAATTTTCTATAAAAAATTTATTGATTACTTTAATTTTACGCTTCTTTAAATTTTCTCTAAAAAAAAATTATTGATTACTTTTATTTTCTATAGAAAATGTATCGCTAACTTTAATTTTCTAAAGAAAATTTATCGCTAACTTTTACTTTTTTAAGAAAATTCATCGCTATTTATTAAAAAATGTATTGCTTACTTTAATTTTCTATATAAAATTTATTGCTAACTTTAGTTTTCTGTAAAAAATATATAGCTAGACTTAATTTTCTATAGTAAATTAATCGTTCTTTGTAATTTTCTTAAAAAAATGTATCACTTAATTTAATTTTCTAAGAACAAATTTATCGCTAACTTTAATTTTCTGTAGAAAATTGATCGCTTACTTTAATTTTCTATAGAAAATTGATCGCTAACTTTAATTTTCTATAGAAAATTGATCGCTTACTTTAATTTTCTATAGAAAATTGATCGCTAACTTTAATTTTCTATAGAAAATGTATGGCTTTTTTATTTTATTTTTCTTTAAAATATATATCGCTAACTTTAATTATCTGCCGAATATTTATCGCTTACTTAAATTTTCTATAGAAATTTAACGCTAACTTTAGTTTTCTATAGACAAGTTATCGCTTACTTTACTTTTCGTTATAAGTTTTTATAAAAAAACTATCACCTACTTTTATTTTCTTTAGAAAATTTATAGCTAACTTTGGCTTTCTGTACAAAATATATCGCTTCTATAGTAAATGAACTTTTCTGTAGAAAATATACCGCTAGCTTTTTCTATAGTAAATTCATCGCAATTTTTATAAAAAATTTATCGTTTACTTTGATTTTCTAAAGAAAATAAAATGTATCGCTTATTTAGTTTTCTGGAAACAAATATATCGCTAACTTAAATTTTGTATACTAAATGTATCACTAACTTTAATTATCTACGAACTATTTATCGCTAACATAAATTTTCTATAGAAATGTTTTCGCTAACTTTATATAAATATTTCTCGTTTAAACAGAATTTTATAACAAAAATTATAAAAAGTAGATTTAAAGTGTATTAAAGACAACTTCCAAATTCTTGCGTTTTATGTTTCCGAATTCCAGCACACCCCTGTTAGTTTTCTGTGATAAATTATCGCTTACTTCACCTACTTTAATTTTCTCTAAGAAAATATATCTACCGCTAACTTTATTTTTCTATAGTAAATTCATCGCAATTTTTATACAAAATGTATCTCTTACTTAAACTTTCTATAGAAAACTAAAGTTCTGTAAAAAAATATATCGCTTACTTTAATTTTCTATAGTAAATATATCGCTAACTTTAATTATCTACAGAAAATGAATCGCTTACTTTAAATTTCTATAGAAAATTTATCGCTAACTTTAATTTTCTATAATTAATACATACAAGTATATCTCTATCTTGTAAGGGTTACGGGTTCGATTCCCGCCATAGTGTTTGGTCTGTTTACCTGCAACGGGCTTAAGGTCTATGTTAATCAGTCAAAAGTCGAAATATATAATTCGTTATATATTTTTAACATGTAAAAAATTCAATTTTCAGTTAGTTGCTGAATTTACGGATAAATTGATTTTCGCCGGGATGTGTTTCGATAACTCGATTTTTGTTGAGAAAAGAAGAAGCACGATTCTTGTTCATTTGACTTTTAAACAAACGTTGACTTTTAAAAAACGTAAAGTAGCTTTTTCATGGAGAATTTATTAAATTTAACTTTTGCTAAAATTTATTTATGGAAATATTTTTTGTTTGCTGCAGCATTGCTGTTGCCTTTTAACAAAGATTAGATAATAATGAATTTATTCACAAGATTATTTTTTTATTTTTTTATTTTGTTTGTTTTCTTTAATCTGCAAATTCAAATTTGGCAAATGTTTAAGCAAATCTCTTGAATTTGACGTCATTAATAAAAAATTTTGTTTAAACAGTTTTTAATATTTTTACCGCCCCACATAGATCGATTAACTTAACTGCATTTAAAGCATTTTAAAATTTATTTATCATTTCACCAGCTAAAATTCTTTTATGCGTTGCTGTATTTAATTCTTAGAAAAATAACTCATAAAAAATTATAATTTTAAAGCATTTTGTTTAGAAAGTTAATTTGTTTAATAGTAATAAATTATTAAATAAAATAAAAATAATTTTTTTTAACTCTTACTCTCTTTTTCATAGGAAAATGAATAAAAAAAATAACAAAAATAAAGGTCAGAAATATAAAAACGGAAGTACTTTATCAAGTTTTTCTTCGATTTTTTCCCTCTTTCTTTTATTTATGTTTTCATCATGTTTTTATTTTGTAATTAATACTTTTATTAAAAAAAACAACAAAAACAAAAAATGTAAATAAATCCCGGTTTTACAAAGTCTTGGGTTAAAGAAAGAAAAAAAAATTTTAAGAAAAAGGAAGGCATTTCGGATAAATTATAGATAAAATTGAAATGAACGGAGAGGGGAGGAGAGGAAAACTTTGAAAATTAGCATTATTTAAAAAAAGGAATGATAATAAGTATGTAGCTGCATCCGTTACTGTGTGATTTACTTTAAAGTCTTTAGCGTTACCTTCTAGATTACTTAGCATCGATGGCTAGTTCAACTTTATCGTAAATTGTTCTGCTTTTCAGTTCATTAATTATAAAACAAATGAGATAATTTGTTGTATACCCTTTACCACAGGTGGAATGGGTGCACATTCCGTTGGAAATTTCTACGATATTGATCTAAGACGCTATAAACTTTAAGTAATTTGGCCGCTGTTTATTGCTTGCTTGTTTGTTTTTATGTAAAAAGTGTACTGAAGTTGGTATAATTAGCACGTCACTATTATGATTGTCAAACTGCAAATAAAAAAAAATTCACAAATTGTTTTGTTGTTATACCGAGGCCACCTTATGTAAATACACCATGCTCACTAGTTTCTCAAACTTTCTCACATATTTTAAATAAATTAATTTTTTTAATTTTCAGTTAAATATTTTGATAAATTCTTTATTGTGCCCTTTTAAAAAGGGTGTGGATTTAATAATGTCATAAATATTTACACCATATTTCTATACTCAGCATAAGCATTGTTAATCATATTACATTACACTTCTTCGAAACTAAAGATAGCAATATACAAATCCAACTTAATGCGTAATGAATACGTTCATTAAACTTTATTTTAATTTTTTGAAATAATCTTAATATGCAGAGATTTTAAGGAGTGAATTTAAATAAAATTTCAACAAACTACAAAAAAGATATTTTAAGGTTACATTTTAATTTTGTATAGGTATAAAAGTTAATTATAACTGTAATTTTCTATTGACAATTATACGATAGCTTCAGTTCTCTGTAGAAAATTTAACGATCACTTTGTTTTTCTATAGAAAATTTAATGATCACGGTATTTTTCTATAGAAAATTTAACGATAACTTTTTTTTCTATAGAAAATTTAACGATAACTTTATTTTTCTATAGAAAATTGTACGATAACTTCATTTTTCTATAGGAAATTTATCGATAACTTTTTTTTCTATAGAAAATTTAACGATAACTTTTTTTTTCTATAGAAAATTTAACGATAACTTTAATTTTCTATATACAATTTAACCACAACTTTAATTTTCTTAAGAAAATTTACCGATAACTTTAATTGTCTTAAGAAAATTTACTGATAACTTACATTTTCTACAGAAAATTTACCGATAACTATAGAAAATTCAACGATATCTTAAATTTTCTATAGAAAATTTAACAATAACTTTAATTTTCTAAAGAAAATTTAACGATAACTTTATTTTCTATAGAAAATTTAACGATAACATTTTTTTCTATAGAAAATTTAACGATAACTTTAATTTTCTATAGAAAATTTAACGATAACTTAAATTTTTTATAGAAAATTTAACAACTTTCTTTTTCTTAAGAAAATTTACCGATAACTTTAATTTTCTTAAGAAACTTTAATGATAACTTAAATTTTCTACAGAAAATTTACCGATAACTTTAGAAAATTCAACGATAACTTAAATTTTAGAAAATTTAACAATAACTTTAATTTTCTAAAGAAAATTTAACGATAACTTTATTTTCTTACCGATAACTTTTCTATAGAAAATTAACCGAATAGAAAATTTAACGATAACTTTAATTTTCTGTAGACAATTTCCAACAACTTTCATTTTCTTAAGAAAATTTACCGATAACTTTAATTGTCTTAAGAAAATTTACTGATAACTTAAATTTTCTACAGAAAATTTACCGATAACTATAGAAAATTCAACGATAACTTAAATTTTCTATAAAAAATTTAACAATAACTTTAATTTTTTAAAGAAAATTTAACGATAACTTTATTTTCTATAGAAAATTTAACGATAACATTTTTTTTCTATAGAAAATTTAACGATAACTTTAATTTTCTATAGAAAATTTAACGATAACATTTTTTTTCTATAGAAAATTTAACGATAACTTTAATTTTCTATGGACAATTGAACGATAACTTTAATTTTCTATAGAAAATTTAACGATAACTTTAATTTTTTATAGAAAACTTAACAACTTTCTTTTTCTTAAGAAAATTTACCGATAACTTTAATTTTCTTAAGAACATTTGCTGATAACTTAAATTTTCTACAGAAAATTTAACAATAACTTTAATTTTCTAAAGAAAATTTAACGATAACTTTATTTTCTTACCGATAACTTTTCTATAGAAAATTAACCGATAACTTTTCTATAGAACATTTAGCAATAACTTAAATTTTCTCTAGCAAATTTATCGAAAACTTGAATTTTCTGTAGAAAATTTAAAGATACGTTTAATTTTTTATAGAAAATTTTAAGATAGATTTAATTTTGTTTAAAAAAATTTTAAGATAGATATCATTTTTTATAGAAAGTTTAACGATTACTTTGATTCTCCATAGAAAAATTTACGATAACTTTAAATTTCTTTAGAAAAATTAACAACAACTTTATTTTTCTGTAAAAAAATTTACGATAACTTTATTTTTCTATAGAAAAATTCTCGATAACTATAATTTTCTATAGAAAAATTAACGATATCTTTAATTGTCTATACAAAATTAACGATTAATTTAATTTCTCTAGAGAAAATTCAACGATAACTTGAATATTCTATAGGATTTAACGCTAACTTAAACTTTTTTTAGACAATTAAACTTTTGTTTTTTATAGAAAATTTAACGATTTTTATTTCAGAAGGTCTCAGTTTATTAGTGAAAGGGGAGAGTAGAAAAGCATCAGACTTAAAGAATTTGTAGTAGGTATTTAATAGGGAGTAGTCCATACACATCAAACAATTTGAATGACTATCAAACTTTCTCTTAAGAATTAAATATGTTAATTTAAATTTTTGTATCCCAAACTCTAATTTAAACAATATTTATTAATACAACAAAAATGTATCAAGTTTATAATAAAATAAATACTATATTTGAAAAAAATGCAAAAGAACTTTTCTTAAGATCAGAACATAAATTAAAAAAAGAAAATCACTTAATAAACAATAATCCCAACGAACTGACAAAAGATTATGTATAAGAAAAACTCCATTAAAATTATTAAATATTTTATTGTTGTTAAAGAAAATAATGCAGCTGTCTGCCACCAACTGAATTTGATAAGAAAATTTTATTTATTCTCTTACAGAGCAGAACTTAAATAAATTATTAAAGAAATAAATTCAGCTCAACTGCTGCTCTACAAATAAGAAAAGATAATTAAAATAGCAGACGTATGTATATTCAGAAAAAGAAGAACAGACCAGAAAACAAAATTAAAATACAATAATAAAAAAAAACATTGCAACGAATTAAAAGGAAAAGTTCAAAACATTTGACATTTGGAATATATAAAATATAAAGAATATAACAATAATAAATTTATTACACTTCATAGTTTAACAATTGATTTTTAAATAAATTTATACAAATTATTATAAACACCAACAAGTGCATGTTTATGGTACAGAAGACGGACGCATTTGAAGAAAATGTTTAGATTAAAGATAGTGGACACAGAATTATAAACCGGGTTTGAACTTCTACACAACCAAATTAAAATATCGATAAGCTTCTTAAAAGAATTAAAGTAACCGTTAAATTTTGTAAAGAAAATTTATGCTGTCGACAAATTTTCTATGGTAAATTTAAATATCGAAAAAATTTTAATAGAAAATGAAAATTGTCAATAAACTTTATACAGAAAAAAGTTATCGTTAAATTTTGTATGGAAAAATTAAGTTACCGAGCAATTCTCACCAAATGATTCTGACAGCTAATCTTTATGTAAAACTTTCCCCTGAATCCGAATATGAAGTCAGAATTGTCAAAAGTAGGTATAACAGTTTTTAAAATATTCCAAAATAACCGTTATTTGTGTTTTTAAAAAAGATGATGTGACTGAAATGCAAATATCTTCAACAATTTTGAACGGGCTATGTATTTCTTTCTTTTTATTGAGAAGTTATAAAATTTATTAAATAACCATGGGTCGTTTGAAGAGATGAGTCATTAAATGGCAGAGGTATAGTGGACAAAACTTCAAACTTCATTACACTGCTTTACAAATTTTTAATTTGGTTGTGGAGCCCAACCAAAAAGTCCGATCGAAATAAATGGCATATCGTTGGAAAGGTAATTGAATGTATTTTCCGTCGATATGCTGAAAGTTTCTATCTTATAAGAAATGGCTGCGTAATGGCACCTTTGGTCACGACTTTGTTGAAAATTTGTCACGTAGTGTAATCACCAGGCAAAGAATGCGAAGATATGTGAACATTTCGGTGTTATTTTTTAATTTGGTTTTTTCTGGATTAAATATTCATGTTAAAGAAAACTAATACAGAGCAACATTGTTCATAAGATATAGCCCTAGAATATTTGTAAATAAGGTTTTTCTCTAAAAAAATATTACGGAAGTTATCAACAATTATAGCGACCCATAGTGAGAAAAATAGCATTTTAGCAAACTTTGTGGGCTCAAGGCACGGCTAATAACTATGCAAAAGATCTAAAATTTTATATATATATTTTTTTTCTAATTTGGAATCATTCTAAGGGGTTTGCCAAGTGAAAATACGAAAAAAAATTGCCCGTATAACTTGAGGTCACACTAATGTACATACAGTTGGGAAAAAAATAATAGCACCAATTTTACGTTTATTTTTATTATTTCCATCACAAAGTTTTACGTAAAGCAAATATTTTATATAAAATGGGTCGTGGAAAACACTGCAGTGCGGAGAAACGCGAAATAATCAAAAATTTAATATCGGATGGAAAGTCTTATAGAGAAGTTGGTGGATTGCTTGGGTGCTCTAACAAAATGATTAACAACGCAATTAATTTTAAAGAAAATGCTGAAAGACGTGGAAGAAAACGAGTCCTGACCCCGCTTCATGTCAAAAGATTGATCCGCGAGAGTATCCTTTCAAAGCTGCAACCGAGCTAAAAAAAGGACCTTTATATAACTGCGACAGTACAAACAGTTCGCACATGTCTCAGAGAACATAATTTAAAAGCGTACAGTCCAAGAAAGGTCCCTCTTTTAAACGCAAAACATATCGCCAATCGCATGAAGTTTGCAAAGGAACATCTAAATTGGCCAGTCCAAAAGTGGAAGAATATTTTATGGACAGATGAGAGTAAAGTTGTTATGTTTGGTGGAAAAGGTTCTCGTTCATACGTCAGGCGACCTCAAAACTCCGAGTACAATCCAAAATATACTACAAAACTATAAAACATGGAGGGTCAAGCGTAATGGTATGGGGTTGTTTTTCTTACTATGGAGTAGGTCCAATACATTGGAACAAAACCATAATGGACCAACACGTTTACGTCGATATTTTGGATACTGTCATGCTACCCTATGCAGAAGATGAGATGCCGGTGGTATGGGTCTTCCAACAGGATAATGACCCCAAGCATACCAGTAAGAAAGCAAAGGAATGGTTCGAAAAAAATTCGGTGAATGTTTTGAAGTGGCCTGCGCAGTCACCAGACCTCAATCCAATCGAAAATCTGTGGACTGATGTCAAAATGGCAGTTGCTGCTTCTAAGCCAACCACCAGCGAATCACTTTGGAAAGTCATTCAGGAGTCCTGGAGCAAGATTCCTCCAAAACGATGTCAGGATTTGGTTGAATCGATGCCAAGGCGATGCTCAGCTGTTATTGCCAATAGAGGCAACGCAACTAAATATTAAATTTATAGAATAATTTTGCCCTTGATGTTCAACTATTTTTAAGTAATGAATATGTTATTTATTTCTTGTTTTTATAATCATAAGAGCATATTTGAAAAGTGGTGCTATTATTTTTTTCGTTAATTTTTTGTAAAACTCCTTAAGTTTTTTGAAAACGGTAAATAAAATTATGAATTTTTTTTTTTTCTTAAATTTTTTTAGAGTCTTTAACGTCTAGCAACGTATTCAAAAGCTTGTTAAACTTACAAATGTAAATAAAAAGGGTATTAAAAACATTTGTTTGAGGGTGGTGCTTTTGTATTTATGTAACGTATGGACTCCAAAACGGCTGGGCCGATTTTGATGAAATTTTCAGGGAATCTTCAGAATATTCAGGCGGGTGACACTGTGAAGTCTGATTTTTGGTCTGCGGGCGGAGGGGCGTGGCAAAATCCAATTTTCATATTGCACCACTAATGACATCTATATAATGGTCCAACTTAGATTTATACGAAAATAAAATTTTGCCCCGCCCACTTTTTTCGAATTACCTAAAATCAGAAAACGGTTCCATCGATTTGACAAATTTTTCATTCAAATGTTCGTATTAATCCATTTTAAGTTTTCATCGAAAGAAAAAATTTACCACGCCTACTTTTATGCCCACTTTTTCTATTAAGCGCATAACTTGAGAATGGCTTGACCGATTTGGACTATTTTTTCTTTAAAATCATCGCCATGGTCCAACTTAGGTTTTTAAGGAAAGAAAATTTTGCCCCGCCCACTTTAACGCCCACTTTTTTCGATTAACCTAAAATCAGAAAACGGCTCCATCGATTTGACTAATTTTTCTTTCAAATGTTCGTATCTTTTTAACGGATTTTAAAAATCGAACGCAAACATTTTTTTTAGTTTGGACAGGACAACGTCTGTCGGGTCAGCTTGTAGAAAATAAGTTGTCAACAAATGCTATACAGTAAACAAATTTATCGATACATTTTGTAAGCCAAATCTTGATTATTTTTTTAATTTTTTCAAAGCCCTCGTAGGTTTAAAATTAAGAGTTTTCATATTTCATTGCCTTTAGCAACAACACATGTATGACAAATTTATACCTGTTGGAGTAAATTCTGGGTGAATCACTTACAAAGGTATAATATATGAATTAATAAAATACAAATAACTATGTATTTAGGTATAAAATATAAAATAAAAGTTTCTATGACTTCTTTATAAATTAAAATTATTGAAAATTAGACTAAAATGCACGTAGGTTCCTATAAAATCTTTTAAAATACAGTAGGTGGGTGCCTATGAATAAAACAAAAACATAAAACTGGTAAAAAATCATAACAAACAACAACAACCTCAGTCCATATAAAAACAAAACAAACACAAAAGCAACTGTTACAAGCACATATTTTCTTTATTTTACATACAAATAACTTGGCTAAGTTGAAATAAATATGCAAAAACAAGTTTAAAATATGCATGCAAATAACCTAAACAAAACTTAAAAATATTCCCAAAAATTTTCACGCTAAAAAACACATACTAATAATTTTAATTAGTTTAATCGAAGCAAGTGTATACATAATACGAAATAACTTCTTATGTACCTAGTATAGAGCTGCAAAACTATCGATAGTCGGCCCAATCGATAGTTTCGATAGTTAGCTTAAAAACTATCGATACTATCGATAGTATCGAAAAGTTTCTATGTACCACTTCTGTACGATTTTTTGGATTTTTACAGATACAAGTGGCTTTTTTTTGGGAACACTACGATATATCCCATGTTCAGGTAGTGCTTGGCGAACAGTACTGTCGCTGACACTTGCTCCTAATATTATTGCTCGTTCCTCTGCTATTTTTCCTGTACTGCGCCAGGAACTAGCCTTTACTCTTCGCACTATTGTCCTCTTCTCCACGTCGGACAAAGTTTTAGGTCTGCTATAGGGGGAAGGTCTTTAACATTTTTGTACTTACCTTATATTTTTTTTTTTTCATATTATTATGACATCTGCCAATAGTACTGCCAATTTCTCTCAAAGATTTGCCTTCAGATGCCAATTTTACCACTACATTACGAGTTTCTACTGTAGTCTGCTTATCCATGTTGACTATTATTTACAAACTAAAGTTAACTTGACTTTTAATTGATCAGTATAGATAGAAAAGATAATTAAACATCCGTAATATGATTGTAAGAAGAAAAAAACAAAAAACTAGGGGTTAAATTACCTTTTTGACGCAGGAGCATGGAAATGATATGAGATTGTACACTTTTTTTTGACGCGAAAAATAAGGCGTTTTCTGAGATTAATGTTAATTTGAAAATGAGGAGAAGAAATAAATGACAAATTTTTTTTATTAAAATAAACAAGTACTGAATACACTTCAAAAACATAAAAACAGATTTTTTGTACTCTCCCCCTTTTAACATCTACGGACTGTACGGTGTACACTTTCTTTTGAGGCTGACTGTAGATATAGAGACGGTTAATTGTCATCAGGGTTGTCAGTTTTTTTACCTTCGACGTCAAAATATTCAACTTAAGACTAGAAATGTAAAAGGTTATTTCGTAACCCTTGCGTTGAAAATTTATTTATATAAAAAGTTTTTGAATTTTCAAAAAATTTTCAAGGAAGTAGAATAAAGTCTTTTACAAAATAACCCAATTAATTTTTTTAAGACTTTTCGTTAAGAAAAAATGACAAACTGGTAAAAAAAAATAGCCACATTTAGCGAGAAAACACTTCTAAGAACCCTGGCTGCTATTATTTTTTTAAAACTTAACATTATTTTAGCTGAATAAACAAGGTAACACTCTTTGAATTAATTAAGTTTATATAAGGTAGGTATGAATCATCACTTAAGTACGTTTTCCTTTTTCTCAAAGAACTAAAAAAGTTTATGAGTTGTTAAAAATGTTTCGTTGACTACATCTAATCAACTTTGCAGTTACTTTTAAAATTTTCCGATAGTATCGATAGTCCGCCAAAAAGAAAACTATCGATACTATCGATAGTACTATCGATTGTTTTGCAGCTCTAACCTAGTAGGTACTACCTACCCATAATCACATGTTTTTTCAAGTTTTCAAATTGAAATGATCTTCGATTGTCATACAAATCGTAAAATAGGTATACCTATGTAGGAAGTGAAAAAGCACACAAAACAGAACGAAACAATCATGTCTTCAAATTCTGTATTTTTACATGGCGTTTACATTTGCCAGTACTGGAAAGACAGTAGCAATACATGCAAACTTTTTTACTAATACATGCACACTTTTCCAACTGTCTTGTCTACTGTCTAGCAAATTTTGCAGACAGTAAAATTGGACAGTGATTTTACATTTGCTAACAGTAATCGGAAGTTTTGTAAGCAAAAGGGGAAAAAAATCAAAATGTAAAAAAAATTAAACATATTTTGCTTTGATTTTTTATATTTTAGTTAAGTGTTATGTTTGTTAACACAATATAGTTATTTAAAACTGTTTTTAAGTTTGTTTAGTTCATGTAAAACACGTTTAGCTGGACTGGTACAGCAACATTCACGTTTAAGATATTTTTAAAAGTGAACTGTCTTAACAACTGTCTGGTCGCCTACGTCACGAAGACAGTTAGTTGTGTTTGTGGAAACTAACATAGCGTCTTCACCTGACAATTTTTTGTCTTACCAAACGTCAAAGTCTATATAAAAAAAACTCGAAAATTTTTGTCAGCGTTTTTTTAATATGAAGTTTGACGTTTGGTATGACAAAAAATTGTCAGGTAAAGACGCTATGTTATATGTATTTTCTTACTGTCTTGCCAGTACTGTCAAATGTGAGATAGAAATCTAATGAGTTTTGTGAGATAGAAATCTAATGAGTTTTGTTGCGACTGTGGTTAAGCAAAAAAATATAAAAAAAAAAAAAAATTTAATTCATTTTATGTTGTGAATGAAAATTAAATTTAATAAACTTAAACCCAATCAAAATATCAAAGAACTTCAATTAAAAACCAGCAAAACAATGAAAAATCACAATTGACTGTCAAAAAATCTAATTTAACAGTACAGTTTCTGTTGACACTATCACTCATGAACATGCTTTTGTAAAAATGCAACCCTGCAGCCGTATTCCATTATTCGCTAAAGCTAAATCTCTATCGCTAAAAATCTATAAAGTTGATTTACCGATTTTTGGCTACAAATGCAAATCGGTAGGTTGCATTGCTAAGTTTGGCAATGACATACAAATTTAATTCGCAGCAATTTTTGTTTTTAATGTCATCGCTAAAATTTTGAAATTTTGAGTTCTCTAAGGCATTTTAACGATCGAGATTTAGCTTTAGCTAAGCGAATTACAGAATACGACTGCTGATCAAAAGAAAAGTACTATTAGGTCTGTCTGCGAACACATATTTTGCGCAAAATGTGGCAAAATCTTGCAAAATGTTGTCTGCGTACTCCAAATCTCTTGCAGCGAGAGAGCCAAAAAGAGAATTTTTTGACAGTTTGAAGTTAGAGAACTTGCAAAATGTTACTGGAGAAATTTCCGCTTGCAAGAATTTGCAAATAGTTTGAACAGCTGTTTGAATGAAATAGTTTTTGTGAAATGAAAATAAAAATTTAAATTTAACGATGACAGAGGTAAGTAGTTAGAATTGTGTTGATTTTTAACGTTTATAATAAATTATAATAAACAAAACATTTTACTTCATGCTAGAAACGTCCAAATATACAGTGCGACCGTGGCGTTAGTGGAGTGGAGATGGCAGAACCGATAGAACCAGCAGAACTTTGTGGGACAAACTTTGCAATTGAAGAGACGAGTATTTGGAATTGTGTTCCTGGCGAGAACTTCACATCCAAATTATTTTTCTCCGTTGTCAAGCTGTTGGAGGGCACCGTATTGGGCATTTCATTATTTTTTCCCATTGTAAGCCGGCACTATGTTGGGCAATGTAAGCAAAAGAAGTTTTATACAAAACCCGACAAATAAAACTAAAAACTAAGAAGAAATTGAATTTACCAAATTAATAACAGTGTAATAAACAATTTTTTTTAATTTACAACACTTTTTAAGCTTCACTTAAATTAATAATTTTTTAATTTACCTCGAGAAATATATGCTAAATTTCTTTTGCTTTTTTATTTCAATTGTTTACACACCAATCAGCTGTTTTCTTGCAAAATTTCACTGGATACTGTCTGCGTATTTTTTGAGATTTTTCAGCCGATTGAGTAATATTGGTCTTACTCTCCCAAAAAAATTTACTGAGTATTTGCTACTGGAAAAGTACCCAGACAGACCTATTGTTTTAAAAATTTTAAAAAAACGATGAAGTCGTATGGGATTTCAAATTGTTTTTCGTAATACATACATCAGTGTTGCCAGTTAAATTTCGAGAAAGATACATTTCAGTTTCCAAAAAGATACATTTTAGTTTCCAAAAAGATAAATTTTGAAAAAAAATTTTGAGTCCATTTTCAACGTTTAACATTTATTAACATTACATTTTTATTTCATATTAAATGAATATTATAAAGAAAATGATATCATATAAATTCATTTTTATATTTATTTAAGTCATAAATACAATACAATACAATACAATACAATACAATACAATACAATACAATAAGCAAACATTTAAATTAATTATATGTTACTATCTTGAATGTTATCGAAACAAATTCATTTTTGTAAAAATCAATATACGAGTTAAGGCGTCAATACCAAGGCGATTATATAAAAAAGTTGATATAAATTTCCTGAAAATAAAAGATGTTCATATTTCCTCTGAACAACTTCGCACTACTTGTATTCCTCGATTTAGGTGAATCGTATGTTGAAACATCCTTAATGTTTTCTTTCACCATTATGAAAGCTGCTATTGTAAAAGTATTGGGTCGGTTACGATGATCAGTCTTAATAAGTTTTAGTACATTTTGCATACAGATTCAAAAGATACGAAAAATGTCAGGATAATACATGGTACGTGAAGCCATCAAAAGATACGCAAAATGTATCTTACCTATCCTAATGGCAACACTGACATACATGCCTACCTGTCATTTTCATGACACATCGCATTCACACTTTCACAAATTACTTGAGTTTTAGACATGTACCTATTAATACAAAGTATAATAGTGTATTCCGTGTTCAGATACAGGTACATACCTTTTTTATTGAGTCAATATTGGATTTATTAACATAATTATCTTTCTGTTGATATATACACAATTTAGCTAACTCAATTAGCTGCAATTTGTTTGACAATTAAAAAAAAAAACATCGTTTATATTACTACTACATACAATATTCAACGTAAACAAAAATATATGTACATGTAGGTATAAGCGAAATGTAAGCAACTTTTGACATCTTTAAGAAATAAACATCTGAGTTTTGTTTTGTTGTAATTTCAGTTGTCAAATGTCAAACCACTGTTTAGTAAGTTGTGTTTTGCTTAATAAACACACTTGTTATAGTGTCGCATTTTAATTTTACTCAATATTTATAGCAATTTCTAATTAATTGAGCAATAACTAAATTGCAATTTTGTATAGATAATTGAGCTCAATAATGGCATTTATTGCGAAAAACTCAATTCAGGTGCATATCTGAACACGGTATTAAAAAATATGCAAAAGCATATTTTTAATGCAAACAGCTTGAAAAACTAGCCCTGGTAATAACAACAACTAAAATACGTAATAAAATCAAAATAAACCTGTTGCATTCCATAACAGTTGTTTATGTCATGCTCTGCGTGTGTGATTGTGTGTAATCTCGCATTAAACCGTTATTGGTTCTCTTGTACTCATTTGTATTGTTTAAATATCAATATGGTGACGGTTTCTGTTCAATGTTCGTTGTTCATGTTTGTCCACTTTTTTGGTCACGTTTAAATGTGACAGCAGCATCCATCTGAATAAATGTGTGTCTGTGTGTGTTCTCTTGAAATTATTTTTAATTACTTCTACAAAAATTCAAAAAAATTCCAGGAAATTTGGGGTATTTCTCCTCATTTTTTTATTATTGTATTACTAACTTTATTTTAAAGAAACCGTAAGAAAATAAAACAATTAAAAAAAACAACAAATATGACTCATCCATAAAACACTACCCGCTTTTAAAGAAAATACACTAAGACCTCAGTTTACGTACATATGTATATATTTGCTTTGCCTTGCATTTTCTTATTTTAATTAGCAAATTTTAGTTAAAATTAGCGAAATGACAGTATTATCGCACCTTAATTAAGAAAACTTGATTAGCATTAGCTTTGAGCCAGCATAAAGGGAAGACATAACTTTACCTAAGGACATAAAAGAATAAGAAAACGAACAGCTTCTAATACCTATTTCCAAAGTGAAGATTTTGGTTTTACTATCCATAGATAGGTATTTTAACTTAACATTATTCTGATAAAAACCGTAGTGCCTGCTTGGCAACAGTTGTTGCTTACGCAATCAGTTGCTGTAAAGTAAAGTATTTAAATATGTGAAAAAATAGGTAAAAATTCAAAAAACTTTGGACAATTTTTTTAGTAAAAATTAATGACACCATGATCCAATATCTTTAACTCAGCGTTTAAAAAACTGCAGTCAAAGTTCAAAAACTGCCATTTCTACCACTTCTTCATTTGTCATTGGTCAAAAAAAAACTGTTGCTTTTACTTCTGATTCATTAAATGTAAACAGTCGATGTCAAACCAACTCAAAAAGCGAAAAGTTGTACACAAATTTTCTTTTTTTTTGGCAAATGACAAATGAAGAGGTTGAAGAAATGGCAGTTTGTTACTTTGACTGCAGTTTTTAAAAGCTGGTTGAAACATATGCATTAACAACCGTATTATAACATGAGAAAACCTATTGCATGATAAGTCTATGCTTAACACCAACATCATATTAGAGTTAGTGTTTAGCATTTCATGTCTGTTGTAGACTGGGTGCTATGAAGCTGTTCTTGTTTAAATTACACTTGAGATGAAGCAAAATTACCCGATTTAAATAAAATTACACCTGATATAAAATTGAAGTTTTATTTAATAAAAAGACATTTACAAAGAAGCAAAAACACAAATAACTCATTAAAAGAAGATCAATATTCAAACTGTTAATTTTATTTAAATTAATAAAAATTACATGAAAGGCTTAAAAAAATTCAAAAAAATATAAAATAAAACTGCTAAAATAATGAGTTTAACTTTCACATTTGGTTGCATATATCTAGGGAATATAAGGTTAGGTTACGAAAGGTTAGCTGTCGAACGAACTGTCATACTGTTTTCACTTTTTGATGGGGCACATAATCATGAATTGATTCATGCTTGAACAACGCCAACAAATTATCCAAACATACTTCGAAAATCCGCCATCGATTTTCGCAACTTAAAGGTGACTTCATGATTTAAATGACGCAACTTTTTTTCACAAATGAAGGCGATGTGTTGATTTAGAGAAAATAATCTGTCAATTAGACTTCAAGGACGTGCGATGTGACACTTTTTGATTGTTTTCCGTAGGGCTGTGAAGTCACTGGTTAATGCTGATAAACCAGCAACAATCGGTGTCTTGGAGGTCAACATTGTTCATTTTATTCGAAAAAGAGGGCTGTAGGAAATATCGCCCAAAGAAAAATGGCAAAAAAAAAAAAAATTATAAATCGCCCAAATGAAGAATCGCCCAAAAGAACATGAAAAATGACCCAAAAAGTAATATATGAAATTTTGCCCAAAAGAAACGAAAAAGAGCCCAAAATAAAAATAAAAAATGACCCAAAAAGAAAAAACGAATTTTTTCCCAAAAAAAAAATTAAAAATTATCCAATTTGCAAAACAGTGTTCATTATTCATATAAATTTAGTAACTTACAAATGTAAGAGAAAAACATATTTTATTATGGTCACAACCAACAAAACTATTTTTATAGAAACTTATTTTACCATTATGTGGTTGTCGATGACAATGATTTGGTTAAATTAAACATAACATGGTCAACATTTTTTTAAAAATGGTTTTGTTGTTTTTTCTCTGGGTGCATATATGAAACATATAACGAAAACACTTTTGGGCGCAATGATTTTCTCCCCTATGTTGTAACAAATACCGGCAGCGCTTACTAAAGCGTCTCGGCATAGCCGGCCTTCGGTCGTGCGCAAGGATTTTCTACTCTATGGTATAACAAAAACCGGCTTCGCTAACTAAAGCTCCTATGCATAGCCGGCCTTCGGCCAGGCGCAAGGATTTTCTCCTCTATGATATAACAAAGACCGGCTTCACTAACTAAAGCTTCTCTGCGCAGACGGCCTTTGGGCGGGCGCAAGGATTTTTTCCGGTTTCGCTAAGTAAAGCTTCTAAAATCTTCCTTGTTTCCGAACGAAGGCCGACTTCGCAGAGAAGCTTTAGTTATCGAAGCCAGTATTTGTTATACCATAGAGGAGAAAATCCTTGCGCCTGGCCGAAGGCCGGCTGGGCAGAGAAGCTTTAGTTAGCGAAGCCGGTTTTTGTTATACCATAGAGGAGAAAATCCTTGCCTCCGGCCGAAGGCCGGCTGTGCAGAGAAGCTTTAGTTAGCGAAGCCGATACTTGTTTTTATCAAAGAGGAGAAAATCCTTGCACCCGCCTTTCAAGTTTCTAAGCTATGCTTTCGAGTTTGTCCACGGACACTATCACACTGGACGTTAGGACATGCCACCTTTTTGCAATATGTCCCGTTATTTTTATAAATAACATTTAGGAATTCGTCGTATAGTAATAATGAATGATTTAGACAAATAGTATGCCCGAAAAAATGGGCTATTTTTCATTTAATATTTTTGGGTGATTTTTCATAATTCAGTTTTACAAGTGTAAAGGGCGTTAATTCTTCAAACTAAAGCATTAAAAAGTAGCAAGATTAAAATAAAATTTGTTATGTATATGTTGCAATATTGGAAACATATCTTCCCCCAGGCAAGTTTTTAGTTTGAATAACTTTTTTTAATAAACTTCAGGTTCTAAATCACTATGATAGGCATCTTTATCCAAATTTAAAGGTCCATCTTGCGACATTCATTACCAAACATTTGAAAATATATGTATGTTGAATTATTGAAGTCGTTTCTTAAAAAGAAACCGAGACTTTGGTTCAGCAGGCTGTGCATTTTTTAGCAACAACATTTAAAAAGAAATAAATGTCATCATTGAAATCTAATCTTAATTTTAGTTGGGTATCTGAAGTAAGAATTTCGAATTACACCTGAATTACACCTAAGAGAAATTACCCACGTTCTACCCACGACCGTAAAAATTATACCAAATTCGGGTAATTACCCACAAAGTGGCAACACTGATTGGCTGTTCCAGCAAAATAAAAGAGTAAAATAGCCACCTAATGCACCGACTAACACAGAACAAACAATATATTGACATTGAATTATATTATTTTATTTATTAAAATCAACAACACATTAATTCAAATTGTGTGTAATCTAGACTAAATTTAACTTTAACAAAACAAAAACGTTAATATAATAGGAATTAACATAAAATATTAATTAAAATATAATTATTTTAGTATTTAGTATCAAAGTTATTCCTAGGAATACACAGTTCCTCATTAACAAGATTTTGTTTGTTGTGCTTAATTCTCAATTTATTGTTGGGAGAGGGGCGATTTGCATTTTCACAGTTCATTGTGTTTTTGACTTTTGTTACATTTTGTTTTGACATTCCTGAGGTTGCCCAATATTACAATTAGAAAAAAAATAAGGGTAAACAAGAACGCCAACGTATATAAATTTATTTAATATTATAAAAGCATTGTTTATTATACCAAAATAACCAGTTTATTCGATGCTTGAAAAATGGACATTTAAAAAAAAACAAACTTAAGCAAAACTGAAAAAACCCGGTCAAATAATAACCGTTCGATCTCCCTAATCAAAGCCGAAAAGATGTGTTGATTGACCTTATTTTGTATTTACATTCTTGACTCAACTGGGGAATGAGCTCGAGTCGAACTTACCTGTTTCGAGAATAACCACATTATCATCATCAGAGTTCTTTCTTGTAATGTATTTAGTTACTAGTGATGATCAAATAAAAAAGAATGTAAAAAAATTTTCTGGAACTAAATAGGCATGTACTAACAAATCAGTGCGTCATTTCGGTTCACGTAGCATTTTTCGGTCCCTCTTAGTGACGCAAATTAAGGTCGTAGTGTAAGTTAAAGCAAAAGATGCTAACCACAATTTAACAACAATTTAACAACAACACCACACACTTAAACTATTTCAAATTATGACAAACACTCACAAAAAAGTACAAATTAAAGGCAGCAAACAAAACTCTCTCTGTCTAATATTTTTTTTTCTATTTTATAAAATAACTAATTTTTCTTTGATATAAAAAATTAGGTACACATTGAAAAAAAAACACATACATAATTAAATAAAGAGTCATCAGCTTTCAAGTTTTGTTTATTTAATATCTGTTAAATGAATCATCGTTTGTTTACACACGTCAAAGTTACCCATAATGTCAAATGTAATAGGTACATACATATTTCAATATTAAAAATGTTTGTGAATGCTTTCGTTAATTTAAATTAAAATTTAAAAAAAAAACAAATACTCTACTTAAACGTGTAATTATTATTGTAAAAGTCTGTTCTTTTAAAATAGAAATTTTGAAATTCTTTTCAAAACAGTTTTATTAAACAAATGACGACAAAAAAACAAGCGTGACAATATTCAATCCAAAACATTGACGCTTTACACATGCCCTGAAATCTACATGCACAAGGTCCAACAAGCTCCTTTATTGCAACATAGTCATATCTCATAAATGTACCTTTATATACAGATTTAATAAAATGTATTTTGCCTATAACTTCAGTTGCGTTTGAGATATAATACTGGTTTGTTTTAACATTTATGGAAGGTATGAAGGAACACTTTTGCTCAAGTAAATTGAAATTTTTGATTTTTAAGATATGACTATGTTGCAATAAAGAAGCGATATGAGTGAGTGGAAGGGGGTTTATATGGGACCTATGGGTAATTTTGTACTTACCAAATTAACATTTTGCCTTGAAGGAAGTTATGGCATTGAAAGCTATTTTCGAAAGCAGTATGTATTTGTATGCGACCTAGGGTTAAGTATGGACCGATTCCAATAAAATTGAGCTAGATAATTTGGATTGCTAGAAAATAAATTTATTCCAAATTAAGTCTAAATACATACCAACATAATAAAATGGTTTATGCTTACAAAAGACCTTATTTCGGAAAGAAGCTTGTATGGGGGCTATGTGAAATTATTTATGGACCGATTTACCAAATTTCAAAAATGATGTATAAAAATTAAGGTTGTCAAGCGATACCATTGATAATAGCGATGTCGCTTAAATGTAGTTTAAAATTTAATACCAGTATTGATACCAATATAGGCCTGCCATACGTCCTGGTTTTCCAGGATTGTCCTGGTTTTAGACTACTTGTCCTGGTGTGCTGGTCCAATATTAAATTGTCCTGGTTTTTTGTACAGGTCATAACATACAAATTAGTTTTTTGCTAGTTTTAGTTGTTAACAAAGGTTAAGATTTTTTTTATTACACTACTAACATAAGGTAATTATATAAACAACTTTAATTAAATTCAACTGTTATCTGGTGGAAAGCTGGTTAAAGCTTTCAATAATATTAGATGGTAGTCAATCCTCTTTCAAATTTTGTTTCAACTACTTAGTTGCTGTAAAAAGTTATACCGTGTAAACAACTTTTATAAGTAATCGAAAGCCGATAACAAATTGCTTTCTCTAAGGCAGCCCATACACGTTTTAATTCAATTGTCAACTGAGTCGGTTGTTGTCCTAATGAAAGCGTGTATGGCTTTGTCAATTGATTAGTTTGACAGTTGTCCAACTCGACAACAGAAAAATCAAAAGATTTTGATTTTTTTCAAGTTGGGTTCTTAGTCTGCACAATGGACTAAAGAAAGAAACCCGTTAAAGACTCAAGCACTGGATAGTATTATTCAATGTAAGTTTGATTTTATTATGACATGTTGCCTGTTTTATAACTGTATCAAAGACCGAAATGAAGTTCTAGAAAAAGTGCAATATTCTTAAAATTATTTTAGTTTAGAACATGTGAAGCTCAACTTTTTATTATTTTTTATAATTTTTATGTACATGAAGTTCACGTTAATTTTTTTAATATATATTGTTGGATTTAAAAATAAAAATTCTTAAATTTTCAGGAGAGCCAAAAAACTGTTTATATAAAAATGGTGTTAATATTTAAAAAAAAGGAGTTCCCTTATGAAAAAAGTCCAATTTGAAGAAAGTTTTGCTAGGCCTTTTTAAATTTTGTAAGTAGCTAGAGATGTGAAATGAGAATAAATTTATGAAAAAAGTAATTTTGAGTTGTGACCCTTTAGTATTTAGGGTGCGATATACTTCATACATATGTATTAAAAAAGCTTTTCTGTTGGTGTAATTTTTTAACCATTTTTTCCATGTGTCCTGGTTGATAGCTTCAAACTTCTGGCAGCCCTATACTAATACCAAAATATTAAATAAATTAATACCGGTATAGATTCCGATACCGAAATTCGTTTGGGTTTCCAACAAACATATTTTCCATAGCACAAGTGCTAAAAATTTTAATTTGTTTCTATTTTCTAAAAAAAAATTAAATTTTGCAAAAATAATACAATTTTTAACAATATTTTAGAGACAAATTCCTTCGATAGTTTCCACCATGTAGAAAATATGTTATCAAAGTCGTTTAGACAGGTTCCATTATTTTTTTTACATTCTTGATTAGTTTGGTTAATTATATTGTAAAACCGATAAACCTTTAGCGTTGTAAAAAGTTGCTGTACCGGTATTTTAATTATATCGATACCAAAATAACAAATAGTTTAATAACGATACCAAAAATCGTTTCGGTTAACAACCTTCAAAAAAATTTTAAAATTTGCTTAACACTACTCAAGGCGAATTCATTTTACAGGTGGCGTTGAAAGCACAGCTGTACCCATGTTCTGTAACTTTGGTGAGAACTTCTGGCATCGAAAAGGTGTGCAACGAAAAATTCATCGTTTTTGAAAAGTGAGAAAAAAGTATTTCCGTAACTTATTTCGAAAACTATCAAAAGAGATTACGACGTTATAAATGTCATAATATTCCACTAGAAGCCGATGTGACATTTCAGACGTTGAGAACGCCTGTCACACATGTCGTTGACATCGATTAAAATTTACTAAAATAGAAAAATGCAGGCGTCGGCTATAACAAATAATGTAAAGTGCTACTTTAATGTTTGTTGTTTACAAAAAGGCTTTAAAAACATTCGCAAATGCTCTAATTAAAACTGCAATCAGCTGTTTTCTTGACAGTATATTGAAACACACGATTTTAAAGATAATTAGAAAGCAGTTCTTAACACCAACGTATGATGATTCGCTCATTCATTTCTTGTAGGGACGCTTGCTTTAAATATTTCTTGTAGGGAAGCCCGCTTTAAATTTTAAAAGTATAAATGTATTAGTGAAAAAGTGTAAGTGTATTAAAACTTTAGAGACAATTTGAATCAAAACTAGATCGTGCAACCAGCAAGTTCCTTGAAGTTTAAGATATACTTACATATTTGTTTTGATTAGTTTTCAAAGAAAATAACAATCACTATATCGAATCAAGTTTATAAATCTAGTTAAATTATTGCATGATTTTATTTTAATTATATTTCTGTGTAAATTATCATAAACACAATAATCATATTAATATTAATTAAAAAATTTCCCCCGTTTTAATGACCATTATCTTAATTGTTTTCCATTTGTAAGCAAACATTTTATACGACATTATTTTTGTCCGTTAACATTTTATGGCTATTGATTGCAAGTTTATAAATATGTCTGTCTGTTAGTGATAAAATCTAGCAATTAATCGTACTTGAATTTAAAATATGCGAATAATCGTGTATAATTGATACGAATAATATATTATATAATGCTTAACGTAAGGTAAGGTTCGATTAGATTAGGTAAAATTTGCAGTCAGTACCCCTCTAACATACTTAGACCAAATGATCCATTATGATACCATGGAGTCCCACTAAATAGAATCCCTACAGTAGAATCAACCCGAACTACTACGAAGTTTATAAACCGTCAAAAGTTGCGGATCCCATTTCGGCCAGTCGGCTTATCGCCAGCTCAGAACAGTGATATAGAAGGTGTTCTACCTCCTCCTCCTCATTTTCGTCTTCGCAACTGCGTCAGTAATCATAGTGTCCGGCTCCCAGACGCTGTGAATGTCATAAGACATTGTCACGTGACAACAGACACGAAAAGTGTTATGTCCTTTTTGGTCATCGTTAGCAGAGACGTGTTTGGCCCTTTATCCTTGCGGGGCCACAATTGCTTGCTAATCCTGCATACAGTGTTTGCGTCTCATCAATCATTTGCAATATCGATAGTCGATCGCCGTTGTTCGAGTTTCTAGCAGAGCAGAGTTTCCCCAAAGCCTTCCAAATCCTGTGGAACCCGTAAGGTAGTGCCAAGTCTAGCAATGTTTAAAGTTGAACTTATTAAAAAATATTTATTTTAATTTAAAAAAGCTAAAGCTTCAAGCCTCATTCAAGAATGAAAGAAAATATTTAGTTAATGATCCGTCTCATTCTTTTCAAAGGTGTTTAAAAAAAATTCGTTTAATTTTTAGTACAAAAATGTAACTAAAGTTTTATTAGAAAATTGAGTTAAACTTCTACTACAGCAACAATTTGTTTGTAATTTATAAAAAATTTTATAAGTTTTGAATGAAAATTTAATAATATTTATTGGAAAATTATACATAATATACATACATACAAAGTTTAGAACGTAGTTTGCCGATATTTCTTTCTTTGAAAATTAACACGTTTGCAACAAAATCGCTACTACTATTGTAAACAACCGATGAAAATTTTGCTTCCATTGTGAATCCGGTTTAAATTTTAAAATATTCAAAGAATAATTAGAACTACCAAAAAATCTAACAATAAATTAATATCAAACCGAAAACCCACTTAACTTTTGGATATGCATGTATGTCACTAGAACCAAACCTATTGGAAATGCAACAATTCCTCCATAATATCAAATAGCCCTAAGGCTTCTTTCCGGACTAGAGTATCTGTGATCATAACCCATCTTATTTTCTTGGTATTTCGATTAAATTTGGTTTCAACTTATTTTATTACAAGCCACATTATGTTACCAAATTTTATTGGAATCGGTACATATTTGGCCATAACTCCCATACAAATACTATGCACTCCCGGAAATAGCTTTTATTAGGTTTTATATAAACCCCCTCTTAAAAATCACGTATGGTGTTTTCTTTTCTACAAAAAAAATGTAACATTTTTTTTAAAAAATGCAATTTGGTGTCTGTTTCCTAAAACTTTTGCTCCCGAAAAGGGTCAGTTTTTTAGAATAAAACAAGCCACCCTTGTCGGGAGCAAAGTTTTTAAGAAGCAGACCCCAAATTGCATTTTTTATAATAAAATGTCACATTTTTTTGTAGAATAGAAAACACCATTAATGTCAAAAAGATCTCATATGGATGCAGATATCAAAATAATACTTGGCACAAAGAACTTTTATATTAATCTTAACCTCATCACATATAATTTTGTTTTCGTGGATTCATTATTGCCCATGGGTCCTAAATAGGGTACACTCTCGGAAATTGGTTTTTTAATTCTTTGTTGAACGTTATCAAATGGCCGGTCTGGACCGACTTTTTTCTGCAATTTTGTGTCACAATTCTAGTAATCTTTATTAACTATATTGTATGTACTTGTAGAGCGAAAAATCAAGTTAAATATATTGCAAATACTCTTTTTCTTTTTATATACTCGCTTAAAAAAAAGCAAAAATACATGCTTGTTTAATGTTATCTTATCAATTGGACTTTTTTTTAAATAAAAACCAGAAAAAAAGAAAAAACAATTTGTATATACATGAGCAGTATTTATACAAAGTCGATTATTAAATAAATTCCATTACAAAATATTCTATAAAAAAAATGAAAACATGTATCAGTAATAAAGATTGAAAAAAACGTAGCTAATGATTCATTTACCTTTTTCAAAAGATTCCACAAAAGGAAATGAGGCAGGCGGTTATACATACACATTTAGCATAAATATATCTATATAGTCATGTCATTTGTAATGCGTACTGTTTACTTGGTAAGTTGTGTACATTCATACTTTGAAAAGTACAGTGATGAATTGATCTTGAAAATAATTCGTTTTGTTGCAACTTAATAAACTAAGATTAAAAGAAAACATCTTCCGTAAGAATCAATAATATTGAAAAAAAAATCGATAGAAAATATCGAGACAATTTTCTACATAGAAATCATAAATGATAAAAAGTTTTCTATATAAAATATTGAGAAAATCAAAAATATCTAACAATTTTTTAGGTATTAAAAACTTTTTTTTATAGAAAATCGAAAATAAATTTTTAATAGATAATCTAAAATAAAGCGAAATTTCTAAAGAAAATTTAAATACAAAAAAAAAAAAAAAATATCAATAAAGTTTAATTCTTCCATGTTGTAAAATTCCTTTCTTCATAAAAATAATTTAATAATCAAAAGAAGTGTACATTTTGATGTCACCACTAAATGCGGAAGCGGTTCGACCGATTTCAACCAGGGTACGTTGGGGATAGTCTGTAGATGGTTAAAATTAAGTTTGCACTAAATCAGCTTAGGGGTTCCGCAGATATGGCTTTAGATTTGCCTATATATTCGAATACAAATATTAACAAAACTCCTCCGAATCGGCTTGACTGATTTTTATGAAATTTTGTATGTGTATTTGTTAGGTATGAGAATACCTCGTAGAGTATATTTAATATCGCTAGAGGGCGCAAAATAGGGCATTAGCTCCCCTCTCTATATCTTCTTAGCTAATCAACCTGTTTTCTTAAAATTTGGCAAACAGGCGCTGTAACATCTGAAAGAATATAGGGCGTGAAATAGGGCAAGAGAGGTAAATCTCCCGCTCCCAATATCTTTTTAACTAATCAACGTCTGGAAAGAACTATAGCCTTAATTTTTTATTATTTAGGGCGTGAAATAGGGCAGTAGGGATAAACGCTCCCCCTCCCCAATCTTTTAAGCTAATAAACCGGGTTTCTTAATATTTGGCATGCAGATACTGTAACATCTGAAAGGAAATAGGGAATAGGGCGTGAGATAGGGCAATAGTGGTAAAAGCTCCCCTCCCCTATATCTTTTAAACCAATAAACGGATTTTCTTGAAATTTGGCATTCAGACACTGCAACATCTGAAAGGAAATAGGGATAGAATGTGAAATAGGGTAAGAAGGGTAAAAGGTCCCCACCCAATATCTTCTTAACTAATTAACCGATTTTCTTGAAATTTCGCAGGCAAATCGTGTTACAGTTGGAAAGAAATATAGCCTATAGTTTTTATTATTTAGGGCGTGAAATAGAGCAGTAGGGGTAAAAGCTCCCCCTCCCTATGTCTTCTTAACTAATCAACCGGTTTTCTTAAAATTTGGCATGCAGATACTGTAACATCTGAGAGAGAACAGGGTATGAAATAGGGCAAGAGGTGTTAAAGCTTCCCTCCCTTTATCTTCCTAACTAATCAACTGATTTCCTTGAAATTTGGCGGGCAAATAGTGTAACATCTGGAAAGAACTACAGCCTATAACTTTTATTACCTTCTTAACTAATCAACCGGTTTTCCTAAAATTTGGCATGCAGACACTGTAACATCTGAAAGAAATAAGTTATACATATGACAAAACAACGTTTGCCGGGTTAGCTAGTAATTTAATAAAAATCAAATTTAATGAACTTTAGCCTGATTAAGATATAAAAATTTGGATTAGAAATCAAAAATATTAAGAAATTTCTAAAGAAAATTGAAAATATTGTCAATTTTTCTATAAGAAATTGAAAATTCGGCCATATTCTACTAATCGGACGAAGTGAAATCGCAAAACGCCAAAACGCATAATTTTTTAATGTCGCCAAGCTTCTTGAGATAGCGATTTACATAACACCTATTATGCGATTTCTAGCTAGAATGCTAAGCGTTTTGCGATTATCAAAACATGCCCAATTAAAATATACAAATTTTGATTAGAAATCAAAAATATTTAGAAATTTCTAAGGAAAATTTAAAATATCGTAAATGTTTCTCCAGAAAGTTAAAAATTTGGCCATATTCTACTTATCGTACGAATTGAAATCGCAAAACGCATACTTTTTGATGTCGCCAAACTTCTTGAGATAGCGATTTTCACAGCACCTATTATGCGATTTCTAGTCAGATTTTCACAACACATATTATGCGATTTCTAGTCAGAATGTTAAGCGTTACAATTTTCTTAAAGAAAATCAAAAAATAAAACGAAATTTTTAAAGTAAATTAAAAATATCAAGAAAGTTTCTACATTAAATCTAAAAATATAAAAAAAATTTAATAAAGAAAATCAAAAGCAAGAAAATTTAAAGTATCTAGAAAGTTTCTTTAGAAAATCAAAAATATTAAGACTATCTATATTCTATACAAATTGGAAAAAAACAACAAGTTTTGAATAGAAAATTTTAAATATTCAAAAACTTTAAGCAAGAAATGAAAATATGGAAAATATGGAACATGTTCTATAGAAAAATTAAATAAATTAAAAACAAAAATCGTAAAAATAAAATGTATCACAAACATCTTTGAATTCTTTTGCGTATTAAAAGGGTTAATTTCTATAAAATGATTGACACTTTTGCGGTTTTGACATTTACTATGCGAATGGAAAAAGATACGTTCTTTGTTTGAGAAATAAATAGAATACGACACTCATAACGTGAATTTCAAAAAACATTAACAATAATTATTTCTTTTTTCATAAATTAAAGTCTTTTCCCGGTATTCATAAATGATTATTAAATTTATAATTATGAAAAAAAAACGTGAATAACACTTATGTCCAATTTCACCAAGTTCGGTTATAATAAAACTATCAGCTATAGCTGTCAAAAACATATTGTTAACGTTAATATGAATTTGTTTTGTAAAACGTTAATAAACTAAAAATATTTTTGGAAAAACAGACAATAATAAATAAAATACTTTTTAGAAATGAACGGCATATTTCACCAAGTTCAGTTAAAACTATCTTTTCGTTTAACTTCCAGTTAACAATAAGTTTTTGACAGCTATAACTATTACTTTTAAAAATGTTCATATAAAAAATATATAGAGACATTTTCCATTTTGTATTGCGAAATTAAAAAATATATACCGTCGCAGTAATTAAAGAACCCTGTAACTGACAAAAAATCGAAAATACGTTTTTTTGCATTAAAAGCCAATATAATGGGTGATTTTTTAAGAGCTATAGGAAATTAAAAAAAAAACACATAAAATTCAGAAAAATTCATAAAATCTTTATTTGAATCGATAGTACGGTCCATATAATTTAATGTTTGAAGATTATTTCGTGCAAATGTTGACCGTGACTGCGCCTCAAATGGTCTATCCGCTTAGTCCAATTTTGGCATACTCTTTCCAACATTTCGGCCAGTATCTCATGAATAAATGCTTCAATGTTGTCTTCCAATGCGTCAATTAAAGCGGGCATGTGTATATAGACATTAGCTTTAACATAGCCCCACAAAAAATAGTCTAAAGCCGATAAATCGCACGATCTAGGCGGCCAATTGACCGGTCCCTAACGTGAAATAAAATGTTCACTGAACTCGCCTCTCAATAAGTCCATTGTTAAGCGTGCTGTGTGTCATGCAAGTCAAGCTCTTGCATTTTGGGCAAAAAAAAGTTGGATATCATCTCACGGTAGCGCTAACCATTCACAGTTACGTTACGATTCGCATCTTCTTTGAAGAAGTACGGTCCAATGATGCCACCAGCCCATAAACCGCACCAAACCGTGACTTTTTTCTGGATGCATTGGTAGCTCTTGCAATGCTTCTGGCTGATCTTCACTCCAAAATCGACAATTCTGCTTATTAACGTACCCATTGAGCAAAAAAAAAAATTTACCATAAAATGGAAGAAGCGCGCGATGAACTTTCTTAACAGAGCACGCATTTTGATAATAAAATTCAATAATTTGCAAGCGTTGTTCGTTTGTAAGACGATTCATGGTTAAATTATAGACCAAACTGAAGATGTTTGACAGTGAAACAAAACACGAAACGTGCGTCAGCTGTTTAAACCAGTGTTGCCAAAAAGATAATAGTTAAAAAATCACCCGATAAAAAGCGAGAAAAAATAAAAATACGTTTTTAAAATCATGTTCCTAAATTGTATAGTTTTTGTGATATGGGCAAATCCCAGAAACAGTCCACCAACCAAAAATTTTTCAAATGAATTTTTTTTTTAACGGAATATAAGACTAGATGTTTTATTTCATTTTTATATTAAAAAATATGTATTTCAATGATCATCAATGCAATATTTTTTATCAAATCCTACCCCACTGCTGATTTTTTAATAAAATACGTGAATTTAGCATAATTTTAGGTGATTTTTGTGCTTAAAATAGCACTTAGAGCAAACTTATCAAAATATAAATTTCGTTAAAATAAAAGTTGATATTCATTAGTTAACAAATTAGTTTAAGAAATGCAATTCATAAAAATATAATTTGCTTTGTTAAAATAAATAAAATATAATAATAAAATACTACTGGAAAAACTGTAGCGTGCGTCACAAAGGGTTCACGGCTTTTGTCAAAAAATCACAACATTTTGTGGCTGCAAATAAGTGCGTTTAGAATTCTCTTATACTCATCTTTCATTTAGGAATCAGATTTTGTATACCTTATCATGCAAAATTCGCTAAAAATTAGGAAAACGCACTTCAACCTTTGAAGTTACTTCCACTTTTTGTAGCGTGCGTCACAAAACTTTGTGATTAATTATTTCGCAACGAATACTTGCTAAGAAATTATGATATATGCCATTCGTAAGTACATATTAATGTCACTAAATACTATATATAAGTTGAAGCTATCTTTTTTGAATAACCAAAAAATGTGTATATTTCAATCAGAAAACGCGTGCGAATGTAGCGTTCGTCACGCAGGATTTGCCCATATACATTTTCTTTCTACTTTCTTTCATACAAGTTTTTTGGCTCTGGTGAGCATTTTATGTTTTGTCAGTTACAGCGTTCTTTAATTCCTGCGAGGATATATAATTATCTTGAAGTTAGAAAATTCTAAAGAAAATTGTAAATATCGAGGAATTTTCTATAGAAAGTTCCAAAAATTACGATAGATTTTTAAGAGAACATTGAAATTATGAAATTTTTTACAGAAATTTTAAAACCTTAGGAAATTTTCTGAAGTAAACTTACATTATTAATCCATAATGAAAATTAAAATTTAATTAAGGAAAATTTAAATTTAAAGAAATTTTCCATAGAAAATAAAAAACAGATCAGAAATGTTTTCATAGAAAGTTCAAAAAAACGATAAATTTGTTTTAGAGAAAATTAAGAATATGGTAAAAAATTTTTAAATTAATTTAAAAACAAATTAAATTTAACGAAAACTTCTAAAGAAAATTTAAAAAATATCAAAAATGTTTTAATAGAAAGTTAAAAAAATCGATAAAATTTAAAAAAATTAATGAAAATCAAAAATTAATAAAGAAAATTCAAATGGGTCGAATTGGGTAAGTTTCCATACATTATCAATAAAGTTTGTATAAAAAACCAAAAAACATAAATAAGTAAAATATCGATAAATTTTATCAGTCTGGTTTTCGAGAAAAACATAGCTGCGTCACTGCTTTAATCAACGTTTGTGAGAATATTCGGTCTGAAATTGACGTTGGAAAAGTCAACATCTTAGTTTTGCTGGATCACTCAAAAGCATTTGACACGGTTGATCATTCTATACTTTGCCATAAACTTAAAAAATTTTTAAATTTTTCAAGAACATCTACTACATTGCTCAATTCAAATTGGAGCAACCGCTTTCAATCTGTTTTTCTAAATGGTACATATTCTACTGCTTTGCCTGATCCCAAAGGAGTCCCACAAGGGTCGATTTTAGGACCGCTACTTTTTTCTGTATATGTTAATGATTTACCACGTTGTCTCAAATACTCTAACATACAGTTATATGCTGATGATGTCCAGCTCTATCTTAGGAGTTCCACTGAATGCATAGCCGAAAATATTATTAAGCTTAATGATGATTTAAAAAAATTAAAATTTGGAATGTTCGAATCATGTGAACAGTTTAGTAGGAAACTTACACTTCTTACTTCGTGGATTATGGTCTGCTAAAACTTACCTTATACCCCGTCTGTTATATGGATGTGAAGTATTTGCCAGTTGTGACTCATCATTGCGAAGACTAATGGATGTCAGAATACAAATTTATATATGAAAAAGAACCGATACATCATTTTAATCGCTTAATGTTTGCGCGATCAAATAGAGGCAACAAACTAATTCTAATTAGACATCGTAGTCTTGTCTCTGAACACTATTTCTTTATATATTCTGCCCGTCTTTGGAATCTACTTCCTAATAATCTTCAGACAAACAACAACGCACTAGAATTCAAAAGACTTTTGGTTAAACATTTTTAATAAATAAACAAATCTTTTAAATTGGTCCTTTCAAAATGGCGTACATACATACATATAAATTAATTATGCTAAATTTAATTATATTTATACTTTTTTTTATATTTATATTTTGTTCCTTTTGTTAAATTGTATTTTTAATGTTAAATTCATTTGTTATTCTTTTTTTTTTATTGTTAACTTTCTCTGATAAATAACATTTAAATTCTCATACTGTAATTGTAAGATATAAATCTTGTTGTATGGGATATTCAATAAAAAAATATTCAACAATCAACAATAAATTTTCTGCAGAAAATACAAAGCTTTTACAGGAAATTCCAAATAACGTGAAGTTTTCAATTAAAGCTTAAAACATCAAAAAAGTTTCTAAAATAAATAAATATTTCGAGAAATTTTCTAAATAAAATTCAAAATATCGATAATTTTTCTTTAAAAACTTAAAAATATTGAAAAATTTTCCATACAAAAATTCAAAATATCCAAAAAAAGTTTTAAAGAAAATTAGTTTCTTGTGGTTAATCGAACTGTTTATGGGTTTTAGTCCAAATTTGATTTTTATTTTAAATTTTAACGAAGGAAGAAATTTTACAGGATTTCTGTGCAGTTTTAACCGTTCCGCCACTGCGACATCTAAAAGTCTATAGGCAAACAAAACTGCAAAGAATTCTTATGATAAGAACGTGATTGTTCTCAAAACATGTAAATACGACCCGAGTTCAAGCCCAGGTACAGTCAAGAAAAATAATCAATAAATTTTAATTAATATCATGTTGTAAAATTCCCTCCTTCATTAAAAAAAATTAATGAAAATTAAATTTAGTAAAATTAAGCTTGGGGTGGGGGCTAATTCTGGCAGTCGTGATCGAATACTTTTCGGTTCTAAAGCAATTTTGTTTCTAATTCTTTCAGTGGATACTGAACGAATGAAAGTTATTTTTTTAAGTGTTGTAAAGCATTTATTTGATTTTAAATAATACTGAAAAAATAATATCGATTCGTATCGACCGAAAGAATAAAATTGCTTTCTAATAGCCCCCTGATTTAAAAAAAATTTAATTTTAAGAAAATCAAAAAAAAATTTAAGACATTTTCTTTAGAAAGTTTAAATTTTCAAGGAATATTGTATACTGAAAACTTTTGAAAAACTTTTTACAGAAAATTTAAAACATCACGAAAATTTGCATTTGTTTTCTTGCTCAATATTTAAAATATAATTCCCACCCTACATTTTTTTATTGTGTAATAAAACTTATAACAAAAAAGTTTAGCAAAAATTCTTAAAATTCCTTGGAAAATCAGCAATAAGCTAAATAAAAAGAAGGGGGAAAAACAATTAGCAATTTGATAATATTTTAAATATTTAATAACGATTTTACCACATCCATTCCAAACAACAGCAACAATATTTAAAACTCTACAGAAATAAGAATATAAAAAAAATATAAAAAAGGTCAACAATCTCAAAATTGCAGCATTGAAAAGTTTGGAAATACAATTTATTTACAATCAGCTCCAGAAATTTTTATTTAAGTGACACTACTACTTCCGTTTAAAGCAACAACAATAAGTTTATTATTTTAATAACTCTTTCTTAATTTTCGTAAAAACATGTGTTTTAATCGAATATTTTTGTTGTTTTGTTTTCTTTTCAGTTTCGTTGTTTTGTAATTTAGTCACAAATTATGTCGAATAGTGTACGTCCTTTAAAGATCACCATAGTTGGTGATGGTATGGTGGGAAAGACTTGTCTGCTTATAACCTACACACAAAATGAATTTCCTGAAGAATATATACCCACAGTTTTTGACAATCATGCCTGCACCATAACGGTAGATGATAAGGAATATAGTCTGACATTGTGGGATACAGCGGGTCAGGAGGATTATGAACGTTTGAGACCATTGAGTTATCCAAATGTAAGTATTTCAAGTTTTCAGGAAACATTTTTTTTTTTTTATCTTATTTTGGGAAAAATTATTTTTGTTTCGGGAATATGTATTAACAAATTAATAGTTCTCTCCGCATTTTTATTATATTCAAATCAAACCTTATTTAAAAAATTTAAGAAGAACCATTGCAAAATGTCTTTGTTTATATACAAATTTGAAAAAGTTTCCAACTACTTGAAATTTCGAGAAGTCTTATGAACTAGTTCGCAACATTGCCAAATTGCTTTTATCAATTTTCGAAACATAAAAATATTTTTACTTTGTAGAAGAAAAAATACCGAAAACAAGTTCGTTCACTATAAATTTTTCTAATTCGTATTCGAAATTATTAATTTAATTATTTCTTAAATTTTAAAATATTTTGAATTTTTCAAAGAGGATTTATAATGCAAACTTACATTAGCTGATACAAATGGTAATAAATAGAATTGCGAACTAGTTTATTTAGATAATTTTCCAATTGCTTTTAACAGTTTCCTAAGTCTCGGATCACACTATAAAAATTTTCTTTCAGAACATCTGCGTATGGGCCTGTTCGGAAATTAATCACTGCGCTGCGCTGCATCTGATGCACTGCGCGTTCGTAAAAGCATCACAAAAAAATCTAAAGTACGTCATTAAAATGGTTGATGCATATTGTGCTCAAAAATTTAACCAAACTTATGCCGACCATACACTACATAAGTTCAGTGCTTTTTCTTTTTTTAGTAACATCTTCGACCCAGAATAGCGGAACCCTTAAATCACTCAGTTTCATGCCGTATAGCCTTTACCGTAGTAACACAATTGCACCGTATGAACGTTGTAACGTACGAAGTAGATTAGGGATGGGCAAATTGAAAAAATACATCGATATATATCGAATTGTTATTTTTTAAGACTATCGGAATTTATTATTTCAAAAATATCAATGTATCGATATATCGAACGTATTTCGCTGAAACTACAGTACTTTTCGCTTATAGTCCACTACTTTAGTTGCACAACTTTTGTGGACTATAAGCGAATTTGGACTATAACCGATTTTTTTTTTAAAAGCCATTTTATGGATAATAAGTGAAACCTAGTATAATTCACATTTTGAACTATATAAATATTATTTTCTTCAATAATTTCACTCATTTTAAACAAAAGAAAAGTTTTTTTAAAACATAACCATATTGATTTATTTTATTTTAAGTTAAAACAAAAATCTTTTTTATTAATTAATTCAAATGCTTTAAAAGATTTCAATAAAAAGAAATGCGTATGAGATTCATTTTAATTCTTTGGATGACGGAATCAAACACAACATAAATATTAATTTCATAGGATCTTTACATGGGGTCTTCACCTGACATATTTTTGTTATACCAAACGTCAAAGTCTATATAAAAAAACTCTAATATTTTTATATGGGTTTTTTTATGAAGTTGGACGTTTACTTAACAAAAAATTGTCAGACGAAGACACCATGTCATGAAATATAAATTGCGAAATTTGGCATTTATAATAGTTGCCAGAAAGGTAAATTAAAACATGTTGGCCAGTTGATTAAAAATATATAAAAAAACATAGTGGACTATAAGCGAACATTTTTGCATGAAGAATTACATACGCATGCTAAGAAAATGTGGCTTTTAAACGAAAATGGACTTCAAGCGAAATGGACCTTAGAACAAATAATTTGTATGTAATTCAAAAAAATCTGAATGTGAATATGACAGTTTTGGCTTATATCCGTTATTGGCCTTTAAGCGGAATGGACTATAAGCGAAAAGTACTGTATTACCAAATTAAAAAATGTTATATATGTATATATGCACAAATCTTATTATGATTCCAAATATATATAGTTACATATACTTCCAAAACCGCATAAAATAAATATTTACAAGTTTGTTTGACTTTTCTGTTTTAATTAGAAATCTGCAATGTGAAAACCCCGCTTTTTTTTAATTCTTCTTCTTATAAATGCCAATCTTTACATGCAGTCTACAACTGACATGAAATGCTTAACATTAACACTAATATGATGTTAGATTTAGCACCAAATAAAATTTCGACAAGTTTGATTTGCTGGGTGAGTAGAGTTACGTTACAGACAACAATTCTAGTGCATTTCTAGCGGCATACGAAATCGTCAATAGTTTGTTTTTGTTTTATGCTGAGCAGTCAATAGGTACAGAATATATTAACAGTTATTCTACTACCTAAACTACTACTAAACTACCTAGGCAGTAGTGCTACAGTCTACTGGTGGATTGACAATGACAAGCTAATGCTAAATGTCAATAGAAGATTACATTGGCTGGGGTAAACTTGGTCAGTAGTATTACTGACAATGTCACTATATATTCACTACAGTTTTACTATTGGCATTCCCTGCAGGGTGGGTGCAAGTGTCTCCAAGTCACCAGTTTTGTCGACTATATTGGTGACATTGTCAACGAAGTGTCTACACTACATTACATTTGCCACTATATTTGGCTTTAATACGAAAAAGATTTTATCAATAACAACTGAGAAGTACAATTCCTATAAAAGTTGAAGAAATAATAAAAAAAGATTGTTATGATTTGGTAATCTTACAAAAAGTGGAGACTACTTTACTAAAATGTGCTAGCGATTCTCTGGTTGCAATGTCTACATATGTATGTTCCCAAAGGAACCCAAACCTAGTCAGTAGTACCAACGTCAGTAGTAGATTTCCAATGGGGTATAATAAGTCACTAGTACTGGTGACTGTGTTAATAGTGAATCAGTACAGATTCACTAGTGAAATTTCCTGCAGGGTATAGACTCAACATTTTAGAGGTGCTCTCATGTTATAACACGGTTGTTAATGCAAATATTTTAACAACGCTTTTATAGCATCACGTTATAACAGCAAATCAAGTCAGTTGTAGACGCGGAGTTATAGATATTCATATTAGTTAAAAAAACATATGATGCATGCAGTGATGCCAATTCTTAAAAAAACATATTGTTTGAAAAACGTCTAAAATTTTGAGTTTTTAATGAAGACTGACTGTAAAAAATATCGAATTCGATAGTCGTATTTCAATATCGATACATCGATATATACTTATATTTTTTAAATATCGATATTTTGATATATCGATATTTTTTGCCCATTCCTAAAGTAGATACGTTGTCAAATTAAAACGTAAACGCCGGCAACGACCGTATTGTCATAGAAAAAAAAATATAAAATGAAATTTTTTTTGTGTTTTTAAATTTCATATTCGATAACAAAACAACACGATAGAAAAATAAACAATAATTTGAATAAATTTGGAATTTTTGAATATTATTATCAAAAGAAATCAAAATATATACGTTTACGACGGCATTGTCCGTAAGAGAAGCGGGTTTCTAAAAATTTACGACGTACGACTTATTTGTGTTCCTATCATTATCCTTAAATTGTTAAATGCTCCCTCTATATCCGGATATACCGCCAAGGTTTATTCCTTGTTTTTCAATCCCCGTTTTTAATAACCCACCACATCATGACGCGCACTCTCAACAGACCTACCCTTAAGATAGGCATGTTGAGCGCCGCTGATGACGCCAGCGTAAATCTTCGTTTTCAGATGTAAATCAATCAGTCTTTCTAATGTCTTCAATAGAAAAGACGATAGGCTGATTGGTCTAAAATCCTTAGGTATGAAAATAACCCTGACCTCTATCCCCCCTCTAGGAATGTAGCCGTTCAACAAACAGACCCTCAATAGTTCAACCAGCAATAGGAGTGCAGGTCCCTGGATATTCTGTAGAATAGTCGAAAAGATACCATCTGGTTCTGCTGATTTGTACGACCCAAAAGTATTAACCACCCATGTAGCCTTACACAAGGTGGTCATATCCCCCAACGCTTCCTTTACCAAAACTAACGAGTCCGACCCAGTGAAGGGGTTAACAAACTCCGTCAGCTTCCCCGAACCAGGATCCCCACATCACAGTAAGTGGGTCTACATAAGCAAACAGAGAGATTCGTAGATAGATTCCGTCCACGAGCCGTCCGATCTCTGAATAAATCCCAGGACTGCAGGGATTGAATAAAATTCTTCTGAACCTGGATATATCATTAATGGACTCCACTGGCTAGCTTCATTTGATCCTCGAATCCCTTTTCGCCCTTCTAATATCTCCCTTTTACCTATTATAACTTATCCTAAAGTAACTCCAATTCTCATCCCTACGCGTAGGCTGTGCCCTTTTGAATAACCTAATATAATCGTAGTTGTAGTGCAGTGTTACATTTCAGAACAGTCCCTTAATTGGATAGATGGGTAGGGAACATTTTTTTCTTCTCTCCCCTTTCACCATTAAGCTCCGACATTCTGAAAGAAAGCTTTCATAGTGTGAACGCAGACTAACAATTTTTTTAAAAATGTACATTAAATACATCGCTCATTTGCTGCAACGTTATCGTAACTCAACAAAAGTACATTTTGAAATAACCACTTAAACGTGGAAAGAATAAAAAATATAAAGGTGAATTTTATACACAATAAAAAATATAAAGATCAACTTTATACTTAATTGCCGTATTCACAAAACCCCTTGTATCGATTGTATGTTGCAAAAAATATCGAGATTTAAAAAAATCGATATGTATCGCCGATATTTAAAATACCAATATATCGATATTGAAACACGACTATTGTTTACACGGGTTAGAGGGTTGAAGCGAGATAGCTTTTGAACTCAAACTTTTGTAAATAAAACCACTTTAAATTTTTCAAAACGTTATAAAAATCTATTTATTTATTTAGTAATTAAGGGGTAACGATATGTAGATTTAAGGGTTTATAGTACATAGGTTATATTATTAAGTTTTAGGTTATGTTCTTTAGAAGTTTTTAGTTATGTTAAGTTTTAGCAATAGGATTTATGTACTTTTTTTTTAAGACACTTTTGGTTTTAATTAAACTAAATTCACTTGTAGGGCATTTATTAATTCTCTAAAAACAATTTGTTTGTGGGGGTTTTGTAGAGCTTCACTTCGGTGTTGTTTCGTCTTCACGATCGATTTCTTGTTGACCGTGTCCCTTTTATTATTAGTGAGTTGGCTGCAGTTCTTTTCATCAGCTGTCGATGGGGGCGTAAATGCTGCAAGTGATGGTCCATCGAATTAGATATTTTTAAAATAAGTCTTCATTAAAAACTCAAAATTTTAGCCATTTTTCAAACAATATGTATTTTTAAGAATTGGCATCACTGCTTGCATCATTTGTTTTTTTATACTAATATGAAGATCTAAAATGATTGGCATTTATAAGAAGAAAAATTTAGAAAAAAGTGGGGTTTTCACATTGCAGATTTCTAATTAAAACAGTAAAGTCCAACGCACTTGAAAAGAGTTATTTTATGCGGCTTTAGAAGAATATATGTATGTGCCTATATACATACTAGGGAGATCGATTATTCGACTTTTTTTAATAACCGGTTTTCGAATATTCCGAATAGTAACTATTTTAAAAAACCCGGTTTTCGGTTAAGCATTTTTAAAATAAACGGTTAACCGGTTTTAATTCGAATACATAAAAATACAAAAATCAAATTAGTTTTTGTAATAAAAAGTTAATTTTAATAAAAACAAAACGTTTCACTAAGGTGAAGAATTAACAAAACACATGGATATTACTTAAGGTATGTTCAGACCTAACGAATATTTGACGATTGATTGATCAAACTTAAGCTTTATTTTTAACAATTTATATTTATTTACTAAACTTTATTTCTAAGATAATAATTGTACAATGTAATTTATAAACTGTTAAATGATGTTTGCTCTAACCAAACGTGTTGCCAAAGCAAACAACTCTTTAGGAAAACTAGTGGTTACGTGAAGGAAGTCAAATATTTAAAAGGTGTGAACATAAAATTTTGGTTTTAAAAAGGAATTTGGTTTAAGGAATTTAATAAATTTATTATTCTCCTAAATTTATTTTAAATGAGTTTTTATTTGTTGGTGATTCATCAGTAGGTTGTCTATATTCATCAGTAGACTTCAACCATATTTTTGAAAAGTAACAAATATAACCTCTTAGCCAGGATAATATATCAAATGATATGAAACAATATTATTATAGAAACGAACAGTAATATGAACATGCTTTTTACACCATATCTGTCAATTCGTCGATCACAATTTAAAACCTTCCATGACATTTTTTGATTCCTTCATTTTTGTTTTAAGTTCTTGGTGTTTTAATAAATAAAACTGATGAATTTTCTCATATCGTTGATTCCGTCGGTATGTTGTAGTTTTGAGCATGAAGATATGCTAGAATTGCTTAAGAGTTTTTAGTGCCTTAAAGGGCATTCCGTCCTCGTCAATACAATAGGCTAATATTTCACCCAATGATTCATTTTTGGCAGCATATTTTAGTAAAGTATTATTTGCAGTCTCTTAAGAACTACTGGGAACAAAGTCAAGTCAAACTTGGCGTATATTAATGTCAAGTTTGTGGACTAATTAAAGGTGATTAATAAGTTATGACGTTGAAGAACCCTTGCAACTTATCATTTTAGGGCCTTTTAAAATCAGTTCGAAATATCACCAGATTTGACATCTTTATAAAAATATATACAATAATTAATAGAATCTAGGAATTTTATTGCCTTTTAAATCAGTTCGAAATATCACCAGAGTTGACATCTTTATAAAAATATATACAATAATAAATAGAATCTAGGAATTTTATTTCTCATGGTGAGTTACATTTATTTTATAAATTTTTCATATTATTCGAATGTGTATTCTAAGTCAAATTACAATCCTCAAAAGCTTTTATACTTTGAGGATTGTAATTTGACTTAGAATACAGATTCGAATAATATGAAAAATTTATAATATATACAATATTTAGAATACTGTATATACATTGCTCGTAATGTTTTTTGCCTTTAGTTACATTTTGTTTTGACATTCTTCATAAAAAGTTCAAGTTTTCCCAATATTCAATTAGAAACATACTTAAATTATGGGTGCATTTATAACAAATGTAAGGAAAATGTATACAAATGTCATATTACATACTAAGATAACCGGTTTATTTTACCAAAATAGCCGGTTTATTCGATATTCGAAATATAGACATTTAAAAATATTCGATTTGTGAAGGACTAAAATAACCGGTTAAAACCGGTCGAATACTATTCGATCGATCACCCTAATACATACATATATTTAGAATAATAATAATAAGATTTGTGCATATATTTTTTAATTTGGTAATAGTTTCAGCAAAATACGTTCGATATATCGATATTTTTGAAATAATTAATATCGATAATCTTAAAAATTATCGATTCGATATATATCGATATATTTTTTTAATTTTCCCATCCCAACGACGATGCAGCAAATGACCGTTATATGTTTATGTCCATATCAGAAGCTTCAATGTTAACCAAAGGTTGGCTTAAGCAAAGAGTATGTGCAATATTTAGGGAATAGAAATATTAGAAAAAAGTTTTACACATTGAAATTTTACTCAAAAACGCATATTCTAAACTATTTTTCAAAAAATAAAATCTTTTTTTTATATTTATTTAATAAAATTGCAAGTGTCTTTTACCATTTCAGACCAGTTGTTTTCTCTTGTGCTATTCGATCAGTAGTCGAGCTTCGTTTGAGAATATCAAAAGTAAATGGTGGCCCGAAATTCGTCACTATTCCAATAATGTACCTGTCGTCTTGGTTGGCACCAAATTAGATTTGCGTATAGCGAATTCGGAGAAATTCGTTACAACAGCCGAAGGTCGCCGTTTGAAGAAAGAAATTCATGCGCATTCGTTGATTGAATGTTCAGCAAAAAAGAAAATCAGTCTACATGATGTATTCGAAGAAGCTGTCAGAGCTGTCGAAAAGAAACCGAAAAGTAAACCTCAGTGTAGAATTCTATAGTGAAATAGAGGAAAGAACCATTTTAGCCTTGTACTAAGTTTTAAGCAGAAAAAATAAAAAGTATATAAAATGTGTGTTGTTGAAAAAGTATTTATTTATTTGAATACTTTAGTTGTAATCTAAAATAATAATTTTTTTATGTAATTATTATATTTTCAAATACATATAAAAAAAAAGAAACTATAAGTTTCCTTCAAATTATTTGTAATTTTATGATTTTCTAACTGCCTGCACGATTGCAAAACTCTTTCGCTTAACTTACATTAAAAACAACAACAAATTTTGAAATTTTGTTTTAAAATTTAAATATGTATAAATTAAATGAGTGAATTTCGCGCTCGTCATCAAAAAACAGGCAGTTTTTTTTAACAAAATTCTTTTATTTTAATTTACTTTAAGTGTTATTAATTATTCCTATAATGACTTTTTTTGATTAAATGTTGAACAAACTTTAACTTTATGTATTCAAATATTGAGATTTAAGTTTTTTTTTATTTAAAAATTTGGAAAAAAAAATTTCAATTCTCTCTTTCTTCTCTTTTACAATTTGACGAAAGTTTGTTTTTTATGTGTTTAATGTTTATACAAAAATTTATTATTAATAGTTATTTGTATAAAAAATTAAATAATTGAAATAAAATAATAAAATATTTAATAAGTAATTAATTTCTATTTATGTATATTTTTAATATGCAATTAAATATTTTTGCATGGTTATGTTCTATATGATATACATATGTAATTATAATATTTAATAAACTAGTCATATATAAACAAAAGAAACGTTTTCTTTTTAATTTTTAAATTTTGAAGTTTAAAAAAACAAGTAACCCTGCCTTTACACATGCAAGTAGTGGCATGCCACTGTTGTATACATATTACACAGCCCGACAAAATTAAAAAAAAACCCTTTAAAATTCTTGAAGATATTTGCATTTCAGTCACATCATCTTTTTTAAAAACACAAATAAGCTATATCATGAAAAATAGAGCTGAAAGAGACAAACTGATTACAGATTTGAATTCAGCGCACCAAAATTAACTAGAATCAGTTGATAAATTCAAAGAAGCAAATTGAGTGTTGGCCTGTGTTATCAAAGAAAATTTGTTCGAAATAGTCGAATCTCATGCCATTAACTTTTGTGATTACACATGCCACTGCGAGTTCATTTTCAAAATGTCGTAGAAGCGTCAACTTGAGCAAATTTGTTTACTTCTCAAATTAAAAAAAAGTACCAGAAAACAAAATAGAGTTACCGAGTTAATTCATAATGGCAAATTTTTGGGGAAATTTTTTCATTTATTTATATTAGCTTTATTTTAACGATATTAATGCTCTGTTATTAACAAACTTGCTTTTATTTATGCGCGTTTTTAAAAAATTAATCATAATAATTCTTTATTTAGTTAAAACTTCAATAACAATTTGACAACAATCCAGTAAATGTGAATTAAATTTTTAACAGGGTAACATTGCTTATCGTTTTGACATTTAGTGGCATGCAAGTGCCAAATTTCCACTCGCATGCCATTTTTGCTGCCACTGGAGCTGCCATTGCGAAAAATGTGAGTGTATTAGTAAAAAAGTGTGAATGTATTGAGTTTTTCGAACTGGCAGTGGCATGTGTAAATGCTAGGTAAGAGTGCTATATTCGGCGAATTTCGAATCTTATAAACCTGTGGTGTATACACAATTGTATGTTAATTTTACTTCCGCTTAACAACACTTTTCTGGTATGCAATTTCTTAAAATGTTTTTATGTTAAACAACACTAAGAGAATGATGAAGGAGGAGTATGGGAGTGTGTAAGGAAAACTTGTTAAAGCGATCCTTAGTAAGTCGTGTCATCTCTAAAACTGACGAGTATAAGGTAAAGTGTTCCCACTATCCTTTTTAATTCACTCCAAGTCGTCTCGTAGGTCAGCGTGCTGATCCCATTGCTACGGCATTGGCCTCGTCGTAGTACTCCCTGGGTACCACCTCTGTTGAGGTGGAAGCAAATTCGAGGTCAAATGAGCTATTTCACTGGCCAAAAGTCATAAAACTCAAAATATTAGGTTATGTTAACTGGAATGTGTTCAGAATGCTTTGTGAGGAAAAAAGTGAAAAAATTAAACAAAATATTTAACCTTTTTGGCGCCGCTGTGCCTTTTACGTCCCTTAACCGTACGGAGACAAAGCCGCATAAATACTGAATACCTGCAACACTCTGATCTACACCAAAATTTTACCAGCGGCATAGATTTCTGCGCTGTGTCGAAGAAAAAAAAATTTTTTGGCGCTCGGCCCAACTTCTTTAGATATGGGCCATTAAAGCTTGAGTTCATAATCGGTCATATCTCAGCTATTTATGCTCTGATCTGGTTCCGGTTAGTATCATTATAAAGGTTATTTAAACTATATAAATCTGTATATAAATATATTAATTTGTATTAACCCATTGGGAGAAATTAAAAAAATAAGATTTTATTACTTCACTTTTTTTGGTAAAAATCCGTTTTTCTCAAAAAACAGCCCAACTAACTTAATTTTATTGGCTTCTGAATCTGTTCGGAAAATAGTTTTTTAAGTTTAGATGGCCTTGTTGGACTTTTTATGGTCTCTCTTAAAACTGTTGCTAAGGTTACATGCCCTTCTTTCCGAGCTGATGTTGCTGCTGCACATACCAATAATTCCGTCTCACCACACAATGTTTCTGAAAGACCTGCATCTCTTCTCTTTCCACGATTAGATTTTTCACAAAATGGAAGGCGTGGACGTCCGATTATCGCAGCACCTGTTTCCATTGTGTTTGGCTTTTTTCTAATGTAAATGTGCCTTTAAACCATTGGACATTCTTACTACGAAAATCTGATAGCTTTCTCCGGCATTTATCCCAATTTAAAGATAAGTATTTACAACAGCTTCTTACTTTTTCCTTTAAATCAGTGGGAATGTTATCTACTCCAATTCGTCTATCAATATATCCATACACAGCATCTTGCTTTTTTTCTTTAGTGCGTGGTTTAACCCAGACTTCGAATAAATGTGGAAAATGTGTTTACCTGAAAAAATTGGTAGAATTAGAAAACCGCAAAACCACATGATATTTTCCAGAAGCAGCACGAATTAACAAACAAATTTCAATTTTCCTTTCAATTGTCCAACGTTGCCTACTCTTCAAAAGCTTACATAACCTCAAAATTTAACATTTTCGGCGACCGATCTAAGGCAGCATGCAATATGTTACGATTTATACACAAAAATAACGATACAGATAGATTTTTTGATAAAAAATATCGAATACTTACTTATTAATTCGTTATTCATATTAACACTTTGGTTTTATTTTCACTTTAGCTGTTTAAAAGTAAACACACCACATGAACACGTTTTCAATGCCACTTCAATAATTCACATTTGACAGCTTGTCATGTAGCTGTATAATTGTTGTTGCATAAACCGAATGCATTTTTATTTGCTTTGATGTGTTTCTTATAAGGTTGTAACACAAAAGAAGTGATAACACAATGTGCGAAATTTGACTTTTGGCCAGTGAAATCGATCGTTTGACCTATAGTGCGACGGTCTTCAGCATATCCGAATGGTCATTTAAAAAAAAAAAATTATGTCTCGGGAAGTAGTCACATTTGCTAAGTTTGCTATTGACTTTTACCAATCCAGGCTGGTGGCTTAGCTGGCATCCCCAGCGCCAGCCTAGGAGAGCTATAGGCCAATCGCTTATTCCCTCCGAAGTTAAAATTATTACTGAAACCTTTGCAAATGTATATAATATTCAGGACGAACAACGTAAATACCAAGAGGAGAACTGAAAAGTTAAACGCAGTGCAAGGAATGATAAGCGTAAGTGGGCCAAAGACGCACAAATAGCCAGTGAAACGGGTCGATCTAAGGACCTGTATCGTATAACGAAGGAGATCGCTGGTCATAGCCACCACAATATTAATACCCTGAGGAATGATCAAGGCGAATAATTATACGCCAAAGATCAGCAGTTGGAATTGTGGGAGAAGTATTACACTCAATTGTTATTGGTCAATCCGACTGAATCTTCAACAATATGTGATTGCGAGCCAATGCATCATATAAATAACGTAGAAACGAGATAAATACCGCAACGCCCTCATTCGAAGAAATAGCAGCTGCAGTCAAACGTTTGAAGTCCGGTTAATCTGCAGGCCCTGATGGAATACCTCCCGAGATTCTCAAATTAGTCATAACTCTAACAGCAACGTTACTAGAACCCTTGGTATCAAATTTTTGGCTAAAGGAAAAAATTGCGGATGATACTAGAGAAGGCCTTATAATAAAACTTCCAAACAAAAAAAGGAAACTTGCAAGATTACTCCAATTGGAGGGGTATTACTCTTTTGAATATTGTAAACCAACTCAAAGCCCACATTCTCCACAATCGTATTTCATCCATTATTGAACCACAGCTTAGACCAGAACAAGCGGGCTTTAGACCAAACAAGTCATGCATTGATCACATCAACAGCTTGAGGGTAATTGTGGAACAGTCGCTTGAATGGCGCTCACCCCTTTACTTAGTGTTCGTTGACTTTAAACGTGCATTTGATACATTACAACACAAGGCGATATGGGAAGCTCTAAGATGCAGAGGAGTTCCCGAGAAGATAATTAATCTCATTAAGGAGCTATACAACAACGCATTTTGTTTCATACTTCATGAGGGTTCAGCAAGCAATCCCATCAAAGTAATCGTAGTTGTTCGTCAAGGTTGTGTTTTGTCTCCACTACTTTTTAACGTAGTACTTGACGTAGTTATGAACCACTGCATAAATTCTTCATGAACGCAAACTTCTAGCTTTCGGGCTAACCCATTGACGATGTTGAAATCTTTTGTTACCTGGGGAGTATAATTTCAAAAACAGGGCACAGCAAAGAAGATATATAGAATAGACTGTGTAAGGCAAAGCAAGCGTATAGCACGCTTAATAAATTGTGGAGATTTCAAAATATCTCAACTCACACCAAAATTAAGGTTTTTAATAGCATGTAAAATTTGTGCTTCTGTATGGCTGAAAAACCTGGAATATTTCGAGCCGTGAAATGAGTTGCATGCAAGCTTTTTTGTAAACCGCTGTCTCAGGCGTAGGATATTCTGGCCTGCCACGATATCAAATCTTGATTTTTAGAATTTAACCCATCAAATTCCTTTAAGTTTGAATACCCGATTGCGTAAATTTAGTTGGCTTAGAAACACAATTAGTAAGCCACACAATATTTAACTCGACAATCTGGGGAATATAACCCCCAAGGATCCAGGAGAACTGGTAGACCTGCGAATACTTGGAGACGCCAAATTGAGAACGAGTTGCATGAGCATGGCGTGTCCTGGAATGAAAGTAAAAAGATGTCCACTGATAGAATACAATGGAAAGCATTTGTTGCGGATCTATGTTCCACAGGGAATTAAAGGATTACATATACTATATAAGAGAATGATAATGATGATATTCTTCTTTTTCGTTTCTCCAGATAAACAAAAATCTATAATGTCTTTGTATGGGAATTGCCACGTCCACTTGTCCAATCCCGCCCACATTTTATCGGATTTTGTGTTTTGATAATCAAGATGCTTATACCTAATATGGCAACAGAATTACATAAAAATAATTTAAAACAACTACAAGAAATTTTTAGGAAAAATTACAGGCAGTCGTGGTTTTATCAACTTCGCTCCTAATAAGGACTAAGAATATGTATATACATTTTATAGGATGTTATATCCATATTGTAGAAATAACAAACGAAATGATAAACCTTTATGTATCCTTTTACGTTCGGTAGTGGGTATAAAAACATATAGAAATGTATCCAAAGAAAATCAAAAATATCGAAAGATTTTCTATAGAGAATTGAAAATATTCAAATATTTTTACAAACATAAAATAAAATTCTAAGAAATTTTCTACACTAAAAACAAGAAGGACAGCACAGTCGGCCAAGTCAGATTGTATAATACCCTACACAACATAATTTAAAGGACCCTATTTTGTATCCGCCAGAAAAAAATAATGTTATGAGATAAATATTTGTGTAAAAGTTCTTCGTGCCAAATAGTATTAAGATATCTCCTACCTGATCGGTTAATTTCAAATCGGATTTTTTCGATTAACGATTAAACCGGTTAATTTAAGTCGATTAACCGATGTAACAAAATTTTCAATATTTCGTAGTATTATAACAAATTTTTTTTGTGTTTTTAATTATTTGTGTCGTGACATATACAAAATGTATGTGTTTAGAAAATATTTTTTCATACAAACAAAGAAGGTGTTCAGTGATCTTCATTTGACCCCATTTTTGGCCGACCAGTGACTAAAATTACAATGTTTTTCAATGTTTTTTTATCTTCATCATCGATAAACAGGAATGTGGCGAAAAATGGGTTAAATTTTTGATTGCCAACACCTTTTTTTGTTTCACGTACTTTTTATATGTATGTGTTTTGTTATTTGTTTCTTCTCATATCAGTCTTTTACAGAATTAACCGAAACAATTAGAAGTGTTAAAAATTAAAAACAACTCTAATGGCATAATTTAGTTTTTTATATGTTAAGAGAAATCCTGGATTGAGAAATAAGACATTAATCTACGATAAGTGAAAAAATATTTTCCAAGTCAAATTTTGTAAAAACTAAAGAAAAGAATCGCTTTAATTCTAAACATTTAAAATAAATTACTTTTCAAAAAGATTATTTTATAAGATCTCCTTTAACTATTGAAATAACTAATGAAATTATCTCAGTTTATTTTTTTATAAATACATATTTGGGGGATTTACAAAGTAGTCATTAAGTCTTATGTGCAGCGTGGCCATTTTGGCAGCTAGATTTGGCATTTTTTTGTCTGATTTAGCTGCAAATTTTTCATTAGCAGTTAGCATTTTTCAACTTCATATTTAGCATTATTTAATTTAAGAGTATTTAAGTAATCTTTTTTGGAAAATCTACCACACTTTTTTGTTGAATGCATATACAAATCCCAATTCTTTTGCTATAGAAACTGTACAATATTTTAAAAGATCTCTCATATCAAATAGTTTTAAAATTTGAACAGCTTGATCCATTAAATTCATGTTAAGCTGATTTTTCTCCTAAATTAAGATTTTGAAAATTTGTTGGAATCTAAGAGATACCTTAACTTTTAAAATAGAAAAAGAAATACGAATTGCATGCCGGGATTTTATAGCTCAATTAATATGTCAACTTAAACAACGTTTGCTAAACAATTTTCATAATTTAACAAAAACTAACTTTTTTTGTGCAGAAAATACTAGTAAAAGCGAGGTCTGGGTTCACACTATGAAAGTTTTATTTCAGAAAGTCTGAGATTATGGGTGAGAGAAGAGAGGAGAAAAGCATGTTCTTTTCCCCTCACACCAATAAACTCAAACTTTCTGAAAGAAAACTTTCATAGTGTGATCCCAGACTAAGCTAACATTTTAAAGAAGAAATGATTGATTTCACTGTAGAAATAACATCAGCAGCAGAAACTAAATTCATATGAATTGTTAAAAAAGAACTCAACAGTAGATTTATGGATAAATGTATATGGATATAAAAATGCATTAAATGAAAATCCATTCAGTGAATTAGATTCTCTTGCAACGAAGTTCTTGGTTTTGCCATTTTGCAACGCGTAAGTTAAAATAGGTTTTAAGTGGTATAATTCTCTTAAAAACGAAAATTCGAAATAGAATAACGTTAAATAGCTGAAGAAGAATATTCAATTGATAACGTATTTAATTTATAAAATTAAATTTTTTATTAAACCTGTTATATAAATTTTATTGAAATACTAAATAATATTTATGCGTCAAGTTACTTTGATTTTTGTTATGATATGGTATCTTTTGTTTGAAAACTTTTTTTTTTACATACGTATATAAGGACTGAAATATATTCGTTTTATAGTTTTAAGACTTTTTATGTTTAATAAATATTTTATTTTTATTTTTTAATATGTTTGTTCTATTAATATGATTTTAGGGTAAAATTATGTAAAATAAATCATATATAAAGGCATATTAACTAAAATAACAAAACAATAATACAATTTAAATTTTAGCATTATTTTTTGGCAGTTTATGATTTTTTTTGGCATTTTTTAGCATTATTTGACATTCGATTTAGCTGTAAAATATTTTTGGATATGGCCACACTGCTTATGTGTTAAAAAAATTACAGGAAATATATATCGTCGGCTGAATATGCAAACTGTCTAAGTCCACTTTTTATGTAAATTGAGATTTTGATGCCGTGTGGTAAAGAAAGATAGCATGTAGTTTTTATTCTATTTAAGTCTTGAAGTGTGTAAAACTAACTGTATTTTTAATTTTCTATCAAGCTGCAAATAGGAAAAATGAAAAGTTGTTTGTCTCTCCTATAAAATGTGCTGAAAGTGAGTTAACAGGTTTGCATATTAAGCCGACGATATGACTGTTGCGGGCTACCGCTTATAATACAGATTTCTACTATACAGTTATGAAGAATCAATGATGACAGCATTAACATTTTTATATTGTTTGAAACACAACAATATTTATTTTAACAAGTAAGTATGATACCCTACACCATCGTATTTAAAAACACATCATGCTTATGTGCCCATATAAATATGGATTTATCTATGTTTATAAACTTCATGAAAAACGGTTTCAAAGTTTGTGAGAGGCAGAAATTGCCCCCTACCTCCCCTTGTGATTTTATTTTTGAAAAACTGTATAGCTTATTTGTCCATATAGATATGGATCTATGTATCTATGTTTTACTTTTCATTAAAATCGGTTTAAGAGGCAGAAATTGCCCCTATCTCCCCTCGTGGTCCTATTTTTTTAAAAATGCATACCATTTGTGTCCATATAGATATGGTTCTATCTATGTTTAAAATTTCATTAAAATCGGTTTGATAGTTTCTGAGAGGAAGAAATTTCCCCCTATCTTCCCTCGCGGTCCTGTGATTCGGCGCATTGTCAATAACCTTGGTCCTTGTGCCAATAAGGACCTATGACCCAAATATTATCAAATTATCTCCAAAATTACGACCTGTACTTTGCGCACAAGGTTACACGGACTACCAGCCGGACGGACATCGTCAGTTCGACTCAGAAAGTGATTCTGAGTCGATCGGTATACTTTAAGGAGGGTCTAGGACCAATATTTGAAGGCGTTACACACATCAGCACAAATACATAATACTCCACTATTGTGGTGTGGGTATAAAAATTGTAAAATATTATTTAGGATATTATGACGATATATATGACTTGATAGCACATCGTGTGTATTAATTGAAAAATGCATATAGCATATTGATGAATTGTTTTTTTTTTTTTTTTGTTTACTAGTTTTGGTTCAAGAATTGCTATGTTTGATATGTTATTGCTTTTTTTTTACTAATAAACTCCAAAAATTAAACGATTAATGCATTTTTATATATTGAAATAACTTTATTTATAAAAAAAAACTTTATTAATCGGTTAACCGATCAAAAACAAAGTTAACCGATTATTAACCGATTAAACTTAAACCTCAGTTAATTAATCGAGCGATTAACCGATTAAAGCAAAAGGTCGATTAGATGAATACCCTAGTATAGGACCAATATTTTAAGGTTTTGCAAACATCAGCACAAACGCATAATACCCTCTTTACTATTTGCCCAGTGGTCAAAATTCGATCATAAATATGTTTGCAAATATGAAGAAAATATAGGCCCCTATTACGATTTACAACTCAACTCAGTTGAGTTGTAATTTCTTAATATTTGTATTATGGTTTACAACTTTGCTAAATTGCAGTGAACAAAAACATAACAAAAACAAGTAAGAAAGTGTAGTCGGTCAAGCCCGAGCATATGATACCCTACACCACAGTATTTAAAAACACATCATGCTTATGTGTGCATGTAAATATGGATTTATCTATGTTTATAAACTTCATGAAAATCGGTTTGAAAGTTTGTGAGAGACAGAAATTGCCCCATGCCTCCTCCTCTTGTGGTACTATTTTTTAAAAACTGTATAGCTAATGTGTCCCTATAGATATGGATCTATCTATGTTTTATATTTCATTAAAATCGGTTTGAGAGGCAGAAATTGCCCCTATCTCCCCTCGTGGTCAGATTTTTTTAAAAATGTATACATTTGTGTCCATATAGATATGGTTCTTTCTATGTTTTAAATTTCATTAAAATCAGTTTGATAGTTTCTGAGAGGAAGAAATTTCCCCCTATCTTCCCTCGTGGTCGTACGATTCGGCCCATTTTCAATAGGCTTGGTCCTTGTGCCAATAAGAACCTATGACCCAAATTTTATCAAATTATCTTCAAAATTGCGACCTGTACTCTGCGCACAAGGTTACATGGACAGCCAGCCAGCCGAACGGACATCGTTAGTTCGACTCAGAAAGTGATTCTGAGTAGATCGGTATACTTTAAGGTCTAGGACCACTATTTTAAGGCGTTACACACATCAGCACAAATGCATAATACCCTCTCCACTATTGTGGTGGAGAGGGTATTACATAAACTTAAGAGTAAATTAATTTATATGTTTCGAGCAATTGTTTCTTTTCCCTCTTATGGATTGATTTGGTGAGGGACCAACCTTTGGTCCATATATGACCTTCCACTTAAGTCCGTCAATATAAGATCTTTAATATTAAAAGATCAGGAAGTACCAATTGAAAAAACAAAAAAGTTCCAAAAAGTCTCCCATTTAGATTATTATTCACTCAGGACCATGACTGTTAAATTTAATGTTTCTATGCCCAATATAACGAAAATTCAGAAAGTACTATGTAGTTGAAGAACAAAAAAGTACCAAAATTTTTCTTCTTATTGGTGGTACTCATTCACTCAGACCCCTTCACCTAGATATAAGTTTATGTTCATAAGTTCAATAAACCAGAAAATGTATGTATTTCCCCTTTTTGATGCTTTTTTCTGCCCAATGGTGTATTAAAAATTTTAATATTGTAATGGGTGTTGAGATGAACGTTTATTTAACAAGTAAAAAAAAAGATAAAGTACATATGTATTTATGAAAAGGCGGTATTTACATAGGTGCAATTTGTGACGAACCACCACAGAGGGCCCTACCTTTCCGGAAACTGGGCTACCTATGAATCCGGCCGTGCTCAGGGAAAATTGGGATGGTTCTTGTTTCCTTTGAGATAGGCTTCGGTTCGCTTCATAAATTTTAAAATTTAGGTAGCAAATACGTCGAAGTTAAAAAAAAAAAAAATAAATAAAAATAAAATAACCAGATGTAACTACTCCGAATAAAAAGGAACAGATGGTATTGCCCTTTCGATTTTCTATACCCTCCCACCTTGCTACTTTTATCATGATTCCGCAGTAGCCCTACTTTCTCTTACCTAAATCACCTTAACGTTTCATGGAATAAATTATAAAATTTTCTAATTTATCATCCTTTCTAAAAAAAAAAAATTTATTTGACAAACATTTTCAAATCAACAAAAGAACAAATCATATACATAAATACATATATTAACAAAACTAAGTTAAATTTTCCGATGGTATACGAAATGAATTATTATTTTTGAGATATAAACAAAATAACTGAGATAATGATTGGATAAAAATATTAATTTATATTGCTAAAGTGTTTAACATAATAACCAAATTTAAGCATAAAAAAAAAACTTAAATTTTGGTAATTATTTATATTGTAATAGTGGAATAAAAAAAAATAAATAAATAATAATAATATGTATTTATAAAAACATAAATAACTTTAATATATTATTTTTACTCATTTATTTTTCCTTTTAGTTCTTATGTTTCCACTTGTAATTAAATAAAAATAAAAAAAAATTTAAAAAAATGTAAGTGTATTAAAATTCCAATTTAAAACAAAACTTAACCAAACTCACCGGATGTCCCTCGTTGTTTTCAGGCCTGATTTACGAGTCTCCTTTTAAGTTACATATTTTGTTACTCCACTTTAAATTGGAAAAATTATGCAGATTTGTAAAATTGTTTGTGATGTTAGCGAGTGAAACACTTTTAAATTACTAAATATAAATTTTAAACAAACAAAAAACAAAGAAAAAAAACAAATATTTAAATTTAAAAACAAAATAAAAATCACGAAATTTAACGTTATTAATAGCTTGATATCATTTAAACTATTGCCAATTCAAAATAACCACTATCTTATAAATTGTTTATGGAAAACAAAATAGGAACACTTTTAATAATAATGATGCATCGATCAGAATAAAAACGGAAATTTGCCAAGCCCAGATCCGTGGGAAATCCTAAGGTAATAAAACCGTAGTTCCCTCGGCTCTGTTGGGAAAATCCGCCACGAAAGGTATTTGGCACTTTGGCAAATAAAAAAAAAAAAACTCTTTCCTTTCATATATATGATATTTCCTTTCCAGTAAAATGTTTGTCAATCTTCCGATTCTATAAAACATATATAAAAAAAATTAACGTATATCAAAGCCTAAAGACAATGGAATATTTACCGTATCTCCGAATTTTTCCCCGCGTGAATTATATTATATTAAATCCTTATTATGTTCCAAATTTAGCTATTATTTCGTACAAATCTTATAGCTTCAATTATTCAAAAATTATATTTTTTATTTATTTTTTTTTTAAATAAACTGTCTTTTTATTTGAAAATTTTCTTTATAAATGAAAATTTTCATAGAAAATTCAAATTGATTAATTTACAAAACCTACTATATATTTAAAACAAAACAAATAAACAAGTTATAAATTAAACATATGTATACAAATTCCGACCTCACAAAACAGATACATCTTCGACAGTGCTATCTGATGAAGTGGAGCTGTAAAGGCGGATTAAAAATAAAAATAAATTCAGTAGTCATGTCCAGATATCCTTAGAGTGGTATATAGCTTTATAGTCTGTGTCAAAGTCCTGTAGTTCGTATGTTACGTGCCCTATTTTGCGCAGCACGATCGCCTTTATACCGACAGGCGCAAGTTTCGAATTAAAATAATAAACCTTAGAACTCTGCGTAAATGATCTTCGATATACTGTTTGACCTATTTTAAAATCCTTATTTCGCGATCGCAAATTGTATACTCTAACGTTTTTGTCATATGTCTTTTTAATCAATGATCTTATGGTATCCCGTATCAATGCAAACTCGTCCTGCCTTTCAATTTTTGTGTCAACTTCAGTTAAAAGATTCAAATTGTCTAAAAGTTTATAGTCTTTCCCATTATTTATCATAGTCTGTCCAAATACTATTTCGTATGGTGTTCTACCAACTGATTGGTGGACACTATTTCTCAGTGCACAGTTAACACTACCTATAAACAGGTCCCACAATCGCTGATCCTTACGAACATATGAGCGTAAAGCCTCGTTTATGCACCGATTAACCCTCTCACTGGCATTTGATTGTGGGCTATAAACAGCAGTCAATACATGCTTTACACCAAACGAATTTAAAAATTTTGAAAAATCATAACTTTTAAATTGGGAACCATTGTCCGATACAATAATTTCAGGAACTCCAAAACAATAAAATACATTTGTCCGTAAGAATTCTATAATGTCTTTTGAAATTAATTTCCTAAGAGGTTTCAAGAACGTAAATTTTGAAAAATGATCCAAAACAATTAAAATTCCCATATTGCCATTCTTCGTTCTAGGTAGCGGTCCAATAAGGTCAATATAAAGCCTTTGAAACGGCCTCTCAGTACTAACCATTTCTCCTAACGGTGGTCTTAAAATTGTAGTTGGTGTTTTCGAAGTTTTGCAAAGTTCACAGTCTCTAATATAGTCTTTTATGTCAGTCACCATTCGTGGCCAATAAAAATAACGTCTAATTTTAAATATAGTCTTAGCTATGCCCCCGTGTGATGAAGTTGGAATGTCATGAGCTGAACGTATCACAGTCCTACGAAGTTCATATGGAACAAACAGCTTCCACGATTCTGACTCATCATCATTTCCGGTACTAAAATTGTCTCTCTTGTAAATATATTTATCTAAAACCTTAAAATCGGGTAAATTTGACTTGTCAAATTCTTCTCTCATTTTCCTATACTCACGCGATTGAAAAGCCTCAGAATCTAAATCGATCATAACATCATTATCCAACTCAATTGATTCTACTACATTTTCACCCTCAAATACTCTAGATAACGTATCGGGTACAACATTATCCTTACCCTTTCGGTGCTCGATACTAAAATTAAAACCCTGCAACTTTAATGACCATCTTGCCAAACGCCCAGAAAGATCTCTTTGGCCCATCAGCCATTTCAGACTCGCATGGTCAGTAATTACCTTAAATTCCAATCCCTCAATATATGGTCTAAATTTTTTTATTGCCATAACAACAGCTAAACACTCCAATTCAGTGATAGTGTAATTTCTTTGAGCCTTGTTCAATTTATGAGACATAAATGCTATCGGTTTTTCTGTTCCGCCCTCGTCTGCTTGAGCCAAAACTGCACCAACTCCGCATGTGCTGGCATCACACTGCAGTAAAAAAGGTTTCGTATAATCTGGGTGTATAAGTAATGGTGCAGAAGTTAGTTCAGTCTTCAACCTTTCAAATGCTACTTGAGCCTGTTCGGTCCAACCAAATATCTTCTTCTTCGTTAATAGTTCAGTCAATGGAAAAGTCAATGTTGAGTAGTCCTTTATAAAGCGTCTGTACCAACCCGTCATTCCTAAAAACCGTCTTAAATGTCGTACTGATTTTGGTACAGGGAAGTCACGTATTGCCGTAACTTTGTCATTGTCCACTTGCAACGTCCCATTTCCAACTACGTATCCTAAATATTTTACTTCACTCAAGGCAAAACTACTTTTATTCACATTAATGGTTAAACCCGCCTTCCTCAGTTGTGTTGCTACTTCCATTAAATGGGTCAAATGTTCGTCGAAGTCCTGCGATACTATTAAAAGATCATCCAAATAAACAAACACGTGAGTCTTAAGATTATACGGAATAACCCTGTCCATTAGTCGGCACATCGTTTGCGGTGCATTACACAGTCCAAACGGCATTCTAGTAAATTGATACAATGGCCGATTTGGTACTGTGAAAGCTGTCTTAGGTCTTGAACCTTCCTCCAGTTTAATTTGCCAAAATGCATCTTTTAAATCTATTTTAGAAATACAGTAAACAGGAGGAAGACGTGCTAAAATTCCGTCAATGTTCGGTATTGGGTATGCGTCTTTAATTGTCACTGAATTTAATTTTCTGCTGTCCACACCCATTCTCACTTTCCCTGGTTTCACAATCACAACGGTGGGAGATGACCATGGCGAATTAGGGGCTTCCTCTATCACTCCAAGAGACAACATCCTATCCAACTCACCACACAACTGTTTTTCAACTGCTGGAGAAATTGGATAATAACGTTGCTTGATAGGTTTGGCTTCCCCCGTATCAATTTCGTGTTCTATAAGTAATGTGCACCCTAACCCTTCAACTTCAGAATTTGGAAACGCTGCTATAATTTTGTCTAATCTATCCTTTTGTTCATTTGTCAAAACAAGCTTGCCTGAATCCGTCTCCCTACAGACCACCTCTCCAATAATAGGCATTGAAATCCTAAGTCCAAATGCTGTCCAAAAGTCGAAACCACATATTAAATTTTGTTTAATTGAAGGTACTAACAAAAATTCAAACAACTTTGTCTGATCCTGGAAAGTTATGTCTAATGTCACTGTTCCTAGTATAATCTGTCTTGTCCCGTCAGCAGTACGTACATTCCCGATGCATTTTCGAAAACTAGATTTGTCTTTAATCTGTGTAGCCAACTCTCCACCAACGACACTCCTATTAGCTCCGCTATCCAACAAAGCCAAAAAATCTCGCCATCTACTCCTAACTTTACGTAGGGACGATTATCAAGTTTTGCAGCTACCACTGGAGAAATAACACATTTTCCATATTGTTTTAATTTATTATAATAGTCTCTAATTCGTCTAGAGGATCTACTTAATTTTCTACTTTCCCCAAATATTCTCTTTCTAGCCTTCAAGTACTCAGCCATTCTAACGTGGTAAGGTCTTTGTAAAGGATGTTTATAAGTGGCATCGTATACCTTTCCGCTATCTTTAGTCGCATAATCTGAAAAATTTTTTGTATCGAATACGGATGCCCGCTCTAAAACCGCCGGACATCCTTCTGTGCGTTTCCCTGTGCCCTCTTACTACATTTTGGACAAGTGGGCTTGTATACATCCTTGGCTCCACAGCCATAGCAAAACACTCGTCTTTGTTCCATACAATCAAAATAAGTATGGTCAGGCTTATCACAATTCCAACAAATTAAAACATGTTGCACAGCACAAATATTATTGCTTTCATCGTAATTTTCATCCAAAGTATGAATCTGTTCCGAATTAATTTCCGCTAACCGACCTTTATTGGTTTTTCTAGACTCTAAGGCATGAAAATCCTTGACGAATTTTTCATGCTTCCTTACTTCCTTTCTAAGCTGAGAAACACTAGAGATATCTATATGCAATAATTCATGTCTTATTTCCGTTTTTAAATTACGTAAAATTGTTTCGCAGAGATCGTGATCAGACATGGGACTTTTCAATTTATCGATCATTGATGAGATTATATCAAAATAATCGTCAAAGCTCTCATTAGGCTTCTGTCTACGACGTCGAATATCATCAAGAATATCAAAGTCATTGTAGTCAGATTTATATTGTACACGCAAGGCAGTCGTTAATGTAGTCCAATTGATATAGTTATTATGGCGGTGATATCTCCAATACCACTCCAGTGCCTTACCTTCGAACAACGTATGTGCATGCTTACACAATAGCTCAAAATCACCTCCTAAATTATTAGTGGTTAACATATTTGTTCGATATATAAATTCATCAATCGGCATTTCATTGTTATGTCCTGTAAATTTAAGTCGCCAGTTTCGTATTATGTTCAAAACCTTTTCCGCGTAAAAAGGATCTTGGGGTATTCGAAATTCCGAATTGGATGGAGTATTACCCACATTATCCGTATTATCCGTTGAGTTATTAGTCGTTGTATGTGATTGTATACTTTTACACATATTTGTAAATTCACTAGTCATAATTGACATCATTTCCTCGCGAAATGACGTCAGCGACTCGGATATTATCCGTCTTATTTGAATATCATTCGTATCACTATTTGAACCATTACCCCGATTAGCAGTTGTAACTATACTCCGTTCCTGTGAACGATTAACTACAGAGGAGCCAGAAGGCCCCACATCAACAGTAAAACTAACGTTTTCCCCTAAATTCGATAAATTGTCCATACTTCTAGTAACCGGCATTTTATTTTATTGAAAGAAAAAAAAAATAACTGAATATTCCACTACTTTGTCAAGGTAAATTAGGTAATTAAATAATAAAAAAAGCTATCGGTTAGTAATTACATCACAACAAAATAAGATTAAAGTAAATGAATGGAATTTTGAACTAAGTATACTACTTATCATCAGAATAAAATAGTAAAAATCAAAGTTCCAAAGTTTCAATTCGAAACTAAAAAAAAATTAAACCTCCTTTTCTATACGAGAGTAAGTATTCGAAGCTATTTCCAAATACAAAAATCTCAACCGTAATAGAAATAAAGTGAAATTTAAAAAAAAATAAACATGACAAAATGATATATGTTGTAGTTTGCAGGTATAAGTCCGATAGAGAAAAACAGACCTAAAATCTCACCAAATCTAACAGCACCTTTTGTAATAATTAACTAAGAAAATTACAAAAAAAAAAAAAAATTATATAGAAAAAAAAAAAAAAAATCGACTTCACGGCAATATTATTGTGAAACATCAGCAGGTGTCAAAATAAACAATTTTCTTTTAGCTAAAGCCAAATGATAAAGCTGATGCCCCACGTTGGGCGCCATTTAATATTATGTGACGAACCACCACAGAGGGCCCTACCTTTCCGGAAACTGGGCTACCTATGAATCCGGCCGTGCTCAGGGAAAATTGGGATGGTTCTTGTTTCCTTTGAGATAGGCTTCGGTTCGCTTCATAAATTTTAAAATTTAGGTAGCAAATACGTCGAAGTTAAAAAAAAAAAAAATAAATAAAAATAAAATAACCAGATGTAACTACTCCGAATAAAAAGGAACAGATGGTATTGCCCTTTCGATTTTCTATACCCTCCCACCTTGCTACTTTTATCATGATTCCGCAGTAGCCCTACTTTCTCTTACCTAAATCACCTTAACGTTTCATGGAATAAATTATAAAATTTTCTAATTTATCATCCTTTCTAAAAAAAAAAAATTTATTTGACAAACATTTTCAAATCAACAAAAGAACAAATCATATACATAAATACATATATTAACAAAACTAAGTTAAATTTTCCGATGGTATACGAAATGAATTATTATTTTTGAGATATAAACAAAATAACTGAGATAATGATTGGATAAAAATATTAATTTATATTGCTAAAGTGTTTAACATAATAACCAAATTTAAGCATAAAAAAAAAACTTAAATTTTGGTAATTATTTATATTGTAATAGTGGAATAAAAAAAAATAAATAAATAATAATAATATGTATTTATAAAAACATAAATAACTTTAATATATTATTTTTACTCATTTATTTTTCCTTTTAGTTCTTATGTTTCCACTTGTAATTAAATAAAAATAAAAAAAAATTTAAAAAAATGTAAGTGTATTAAAATTCCAATTTAAAACAAAACTTAACCAAACTCACCGGATGTCCCTCGTTGTTTTCAGGCCTGATTTACGAGTCTCCTTTTAAGTTACATATTTTGTTACTCCACTTTAAATTGGAAAAATTATGCAGATTTGTAAAATTGTTTGTGATGTTAGCGAGTGAAACACTTTTAAATTACTAAATATAAATTTTAAACAAACAAAAAACAAAGAAAAAAAACAAATATTTAAATTTAAAAACAAAATAAAAATCACGAAATTTAACGTTATTAATAGCTTGATATCATTTAAACTATTGCCAATTCAAAATAACCACTATCTTATAAATTGTTTATGGAAAACAAAATAGGAACACTTTTAATAATAATGATGCATCGATCAGAATAAAAACGGAAATTTGCCAAGCCCAGATCCGTGGGAAATCCTAAGGTAATAAAACCGTAGTTCCCTCGGCTCTGTTGGGAAAATCCGCCACGAAAGGTATTTGGCACTTTGGCAAATAAAAAAAAAAAAACTCTTTCCTTTCATATATATGATATTTCCTTTCCAGTAAAATGTTTGTCAATCTTCCGATTCTATAAAACATATATAAAAAAAATTAACGTATATCAAAGCCTAAAGACAATGGAATATTTACCGTATCTCCGAATTTTTCCCCGCGTGAATTATATTATATTAAATCCTTATTATGTTCCAAATTAAGCTATTATTTCGTACAAATCTTATAGCTTCAATTATTCAAAAATTATATTTTTTATTTATTTTTTTTTTAAATAAACTGTCTTTTTATTTGAAAATTTTCTTTATAAATGAAAATTTTCATAGAAAATTCAAATTGATTAATTTACAAAACCTACTATATATTTAAAACAAAACAAATAAACAAGTTATAAATTAAACATATGTATACAAATTCCAACCTCACAAATTATACGTACTAATACAATATAAAATAGTATGTTACTAAATTATTACATCAGCTAAAAGAGTAAATTCATTATAGAAATATACAACTAACACCCCTTCTCAATATTATAAATATTGTACTTAAACAACTTATATGAATTTAAAATGACAATTGAATCAAATAAAGAATTAATTTAAATTATCAATGTAAACCAATTAGACTTATAAGTTTTAAAGTAAAAGTAAAGGCTTCGTTAAGATGTCTGCTAACATTGAGTCCGTAGGACAATAAGAATACACAATTTTATTTGATTTATATAAGTCACGAATAAAATAAAATTTCACATCTATGTGCTTGCTTCTAGGGGAAACTTTCTCATCTTGAAGCATCTTCAGGCAGCTCTGGTTGTCTTCAAAAATTGTAGGATTTTGCACATTGACACCAAAATCGTTCATTTGTTGGATTATCCACAAAAGCTCTTGAGAAGCTTCTGCTAGCGCCACAAACTCGGCTTCAGTGGATGATAGTGTAACATTACTTTGCTTTCTACTTGCATAACTAATAACAGCATCACCAAGCTTGAAGATGTAACCGCTTGTAGATTTGCGGTCATTTGTATCACCGGCCCAGTCAGCATCAGCAAAGCTCTTAAGATCCAATCCGGTTTTCGATCCCACACATAACTTCAAACTCTTAGTACCCTTAAGGTATTTGAAGATTCGTTTAACTTCAGTCCAATCGTTTTCATTGGGGTTGTTTATTTTGCGAGATAGTATTGAGACAGCTACAGCAACATCGGGTCGAGTGTTATTCGAGACGTATAAAAGCGATTCAATTGCCTTTCGGTATAAAATGTTATCTGGCAATAGATTTGAACATTTTACCTTTAAATAACCGGGATCCATGGGTATGGATGAAATCTTCGCATCATGAAGATTAAATTCTCTTAGTTTTCTGTCAATATATTGCTCCTGGGAGAGATAAAATATACCATCATTCTTTGTTACTTCAATTCCCAAATAAAGTTTTAAGTCTCCTAATTCAGTAATTTCAAAATTAGATTTCAGTATACGTACGACGTCTTCGATTTGTTGATCTGACTTTGATGCTACTATAATGTCATCAACGTAAATTAAAATGTATGTTGTTAGGTCGCCATCATCTTTAACATACATTCAAGGTTCGGCCTTTCCCCTTCTGAATCCCGAATTAAGTAGAATCTGATTAATTCGAAGATTCCAACATCTGGCCGATTGTTTTAGCCCATATAAACTTTTATTCAATTTACATACAAGACCCTCGTTGCCGGGTTCAATAAAACCCTCGGGTTGCTTAATATAAATATCAGAGTCTAACTCACCGTATAGAAGCGCCGTCTTAATATCGATGTGGGATACTTTCATCTTACCGCTACTTGCAACGGCCAATAAACTGCGAAATGACGTTTGCTTTACAACTGGCGCAAAAATTTCATCGTAACTTTCTCCATACTTTTGCGAAAAACCTTTTGCAACCAACCTTGCTTTGAACTTTTTCTCGCCATTAGCATCATGTTTTGTTTTAAAAACCCATTTGCAGCCAGTTATTTTGCCATCTTTAGGCAGCTCCATCAAATCCCATGTTTTATTACTTTGCAGTGCTTTCATCTCTTTCAGCCTCATTATAACTTATAGGGTCATCACTGGTGCTAACTTTATATCCGTACTTTTTGGGAGGTATACCTTTATTTGATCTTGAAGAACTTCTAGGTGTTTCATTCGAATTACCTTGTGTTTCAGAATCGGATGATGAATCTTCTTCTGCTGTTGTAAAACCTTGAAAATCGTCTGAACTTATTCTATCAATATCATCATGTTGTTCCTTTTGTGGCTGCGATTGAGCGATGTTTGTGTTTAAGTTTGAAAAATAAATATTTTATTTTTCAGTATCTGAATTATCGTTGTCTTCTAAAACGTTAGGCGAAAGAAAATCTCCACATTCTAGAAACTTAACATCACGACTAATGATGACTTTATTAGAACCGCAAGTTAACAGTCGAAAAGCTTTCGATTCATCAGCATATCCAACAAATAGACACTTAACAGCAACTTCATCCAATTTTCTTCGCTTTTGCTTATTAATATGCGCATAAGCAATAGTACCAAAAATACGAACGTGGCTCAAATCTGGAGCCTTACCACACCATAATTCAAATGGGGTTACATCTGTAGCAGACGACAGTAAACGATTCTGTATGTAGTTCGCACTATTTACAGCCTCAGCCCAAAATTGTATATTTATGTTTGAATCGTACAACATACACCTGGCCATCTCCATTAAGCTACGATTCTTCCTCTCCGCAACACCATTCTGCTCGGGAGTATAAGCGCAAGTTAACTGGTGAATAATGCCCTTGGACTTAAAATATTTGTTCATTTTGTTGTTTACAAATTCCCCACCTCGATCAGTTCTGAATTTCTTAACACGCTTGCCAAATTGGTTTTCAGTTTGTTCGACGAATTCTTGAATTTTATCGAATGCCAAGTCTTTCGATGCAATGAAGAAAACAGTACAAAAACGACTATAATCATCGATTAGTGTCAAAAAATAACGATTACCACCAGGGGTTTTATTTTGCATTGGGCCGCACAAGTCACAATGTATGAGTTCTAAAATTTCATTTGTTTTAGATTCTGACGATTTAGGGAACGGATTTCTTGTTTGCTTGGCTCTTACAATTACAATTGTTTACGATTACACCCGTTACCAAGTCTCTTGTTACACTAGACTTTATTGCATCAATGTTTCTGTGGCCAAAACGACGATGCCAAACGTGAACGCAATCACTTTTACAATGTGCTAGTTTATTTGCTTTAATGCGGTGGTTTAGTACAAACAAACCGTTGTTTAACGATGCTTCTGCATATACATGATTATCTCTCGAAATCGAACAACCCTCTGATGTAAAATTCACATTGAAACCCGCTCTGGTCAACTTACGGACGGACAGCAAACTTCCATCTAATTCGGGTACATACAATACATTTTGTACAAGAATGTTGTTACCCTCACAAATAAGTTTACAATAAACATCTGCATGAAACTTAATAATGATGTTCATGAAACCTTCATTATAATTTTGTGTTCGCTTCATTCGTATTCAGTAAGATGAAACACTATGAAATGAAAGCAATGAACACTCGATATTTAAGAGACGAATAAGAAGAAATTAGTTTATTTGCTTTTACAAGAGAATATGAACATTAACAACCATGAAACAGAACAACCATTGAACAAATCTCGAATAAGTTCATGGAAAAACAGTATGATTTAAATGTCAGTGTTGCCAGTTGTAGAAAAATAAAAACATAAAGAAGTAAAAATAAATAGAAATAACCATGAGGGGTAAATGCAACAAGTTTAAGAGACCCATTAATATTGAAATAAAAACTCAAATTTATTTTTGTTTTCAATGTAAATTTTCAATAAAATTAAATATGTTTAATTTTACTTTTATAAACATTCACCAACATTAAAAAATGTCTGCAATATTTTTTTCTTAAACAGGAAAAAGTAGATAGCTAATAAATGCTTAACAATCTACAGATATTATTATAATCAGAACTGAAAAATGAGATAATTCATGGTTTAAATAAAAGTGATAAAATCTAGGCAAAAAAGTGTCATATACATCATCCAGCACGATCAACATCCATCGTTTTCATATTATGATGTAAATACATAATTTGTTCGACTGACGCTGTATTCCACCCAATGACGCAACGTTTTTCGCAAAGTAAATTTCTACATACTATCGCGACAAACGTGAACCGTTATTAATTATATTTACTTACATTCATTTTCAAGTTTTTAATATATTTCGAAAAAAAAAACAACCACGTGGTCAGACTCCTAAGGCACTTACAAAACTAACAATTAAATTTCTCATAAACTCATTCCTCCTTTTGTTTTTCATCTTTCACCTAAAAATGTGTGTGTTTTTTATGAGTTCGTTTCATTTCAGGGCCGTGTACAGTACATCACAAGACAATAAAATCTTGCCATGTTTCAAAGATTTGTATTATTCAAAAATGCAAATGAAAAACAAAAAAAACATATTTTGCATTTTATTTATTGTTTATATTCCAAATATGTATACTATACATACTATATGTATACTATAAATATGTATACTATACATATATGTATATAGTAAAGGGCTGCGCAAAATATTCTTAATGTTCTATGTTCTACTTCACACAACTATCAATTATATTATTTCACTGTAAACATACATAGCAAAACAAACATAACAACACATTACTTCCATCAAAACAAAACAAGCATAACTTGAAAAGTTTTTCTCTTCTGCTTTGTTAGTGCTTGTATTATCAAAACAAACAGAATATCAACACAAAAACAGACAATGAAATAAAGAAACGGTAAATTATAGTAAAAGCATCGAGTGCACTAGAACATTAAAAAAAATAAAAAAAATTATATTTTTGAATTATTTCCTAAATGTACATATATATTATTTTAGTCGACCTTTATTATTATATTAAACCTTTATTATTATACTAAATTATCAAGCTTGAGGTCTTGTTTTATTTTTATATAAAACTTTAAACGTTTATTTAGCCAATATTTCTAATTCTAGTTAAATAATTATTAATATTTTGTTGCTATCAATTTTCCCAAAAAATTGTGAAACACACCATTAGATTTTATTTTTTATATCTATGAAAATAATGAATTCTTCTTAATTTTATTTAAATATTAGACCTAAGTACCTTTATATGTATGTAAATAATAAACAATAAATTTTTGCAAATAAAAATTAATATTACATATAAACTTTTTTAAGCTTTTTCATATTCATTACAAAACGAAAATGTTTCTCACTTTGCAATTCTCTTTGGTATATGTTTACAATCAAAACATTCAAACATGCTTGGAATGTTCTATTTCTGTTTTAATGTTCTACTTCATCTTTGTTCTAATTCAGCTTTATTTTAGTTCAGCATTGTTCTAGTGCAGTTTTGTTCTATTCTTCTATATTTTGATCGTAAAACAAAACAATTGTTTTTGGAAGTATGTGTTTTGTAATGAGAGAGTAATAAACACACACTATCTAAATTCAATGAAATTGCTTGTAAGCAATATTTCTTGTGCTTGTGCAGCTCTTTAGTATATAGGTATATCTACATATGTGTTAAAATTTTAATTACACATGGACAACGCATGCAAATAATTACATGAATTTACTGAAGTGGCAACATTGCTATTGAGTATTAATAAAAATAAATGAGAGAGAATGAAAACTATGAAACAAACCCCGTTTCATTGAACAACCTCTGTGTGTTTGCGATATGAAACGAAATGTGTTCATAGCAGCATGAATAAAACAACAGTTTGTTCGGTAATCTCAATTTTATTCGAACACGACTTTCAGTGAATAAGCATTTCAGTATGTTTATGAAAGAAGTTGTTCATGCAGCCCTTTAGTTTACAATCGCCAATTCCGCACGCTTTTAGTTCAGTACCATCTGCCAGATAAACAGTTTCTAATCGTTCCGTGTTCATGTTTATGAAGTATTTCTCATCACAGCTCATATGGCACGTTGCAGCTGAATCAATAAACCAATCACCATTAGCTTTTGATTTCATTACACCAAAACAAACGTTAACGCTATCGTCCTTCACAATGTTTGCACGATTGTCATTTGCTTTTTGTTGTTTATGAGGCCTCTTATTTGGGCAATTTTTTTTAAATGGCCGGGCTTGCCACAAATAAAGCATTTTGGCACAAACTTTCTTTTTTGTATTTTAAACGCCGCTTCTGGCTCTTACTCACAGCCGGACACCCGTTTAAATTCCTGAAGCAGTTTCTCCGTCACTAAATCAAGCGTTAGGTCAGCTTCAGACCGCATTTCCAATGAAGTAATTACTGGGTTGTAAATCTCCGGCAGTGTGCCCAACAAAAATGCAACAGCTTTATGCTCTTCTATCTCCTCGCCCAAGTCCCGTAAACGATCAACGATTATAAGGAAATCATTTATGTGATTTTCCATTGTTTTACCACTATCTAGCCGCATAGATGACATTTGCCTTAAAAGACTTATTTTGTTGGTTATGTTCGCCTTCTCATGATGTTTTTTTAAGGTGTCCCAAAACTGTTTTGCCGTTTTCAGCTGCTTAATGAGCACTTTTTGTGATTCCTCCACAGCCAAACCAATAACAGCCCTCGCCTTTCCATCACATGCCAACCATTTTGCATCCGGCGCCACCGGAGCAACACCAACAACAACATCCCACAACTCCCTTTCCAGCAACAACAACTCCATATTAAATTTCCAAACATGGTAGTTGGTATTTGACAATTTCGGAAATTGTGCACAAACTGTGTTCATTGTGTCTTTAAACTTTTAAAATTTTTTAATTAATTTTTACTTTAAAAAAAATTTTGCGCGTGAATCTGGGCACATAACCTGTTGAGATGAACGTTTATTTAACAAGTAAAAAAAAAGATAAAGTACATATGTATTTATGAAAAGGCGGTATTTACATAGGTGCAATTATACGTACTAATACAATATAAAATAGTATGTTTACACGGTAATATAATGTATTACGACATGTCGAAAGATTATGTAGAATGAGAAAAATCTTATCATGTAAAAGCAAAATGTATTGAGTAAGAGAGAATACGGATACAAAATCTGACAAGCGGTCGGTAAATGGTTTTTTTCTAAACCATTTTAGAAACTTATGTATTCTCATCACACCAGAGGTGTATTTTAACGGAGTACATTAAAGGTGATAGCATTTTTATACAATTACAAAAACAACTTAATTCAACTCAGGAAATTTTCATGTTGTTTTTGTAAATATTTAAAACTGCAACCATCTGCTTTTTTGTTATTATTTTTGATTTTACTTATACCATCCGTGTAAACATGAATTATACTTACAAAAGATTTTTATTTTTTTCTTTTAAACACGGAGAGAATTTCGTAATATTTTGATTCTACAAAGTCGTAATACATTGTATTACCGTGTAAACTGGCCTTAAATTATTACATCAGCTAAAAGAGTAAATTCATTATAGAAATATACAACTAACAATGGGAGCCTATAATTTAATATATCGCGACCTTTGAACAACAAGGTTCTATGTGTGATGTAAGTTAGGTGCAAATAGAACCTTGCTGTCCTAAGGTCGCGATATGTATATGTCAATGAATGGAGAAAAATGTTTTGTAAAAAGAGTACCAAAAATAAGTACGATTTTCACTCTTTTAACGTTCGAATTTCGAAAAAGTACTAAATTTTTATTTGTCTTTTTGAAATAAGTTACGAATTTGGTATAATCTTAATTGATATGTTTATTGGCTTAAAAGAAAAATGGGGTGACAAAGAAGGTCCGAATTTCGAAGAAGTACCAGATACATGTCCGCTTATTTTTCTCACAAACAATAAATTTTTTGAACGGGTATTCAACTTAATGAACAATGAATTTTTTTTATCTTATTTATAATTATCTTTACCGCGGAGGAGAGCCTTCTTAACTTTTTTTTTGCTTTTGCCGATTTATATATGTATGTATAAAATGTACTAAGAGAACTAAAGTAGGAAATTGAAAATATCATGGATCGTTTCAATAGAAATTTAAAAGTATAAAAAATGTTCGTTCGAAAACTAAAATATTGAAATAAATTTTTATTGAAAATTAAAAATTTTTTTATAAATAATGTATGTATGTATCTTTTTTTATTAAGCTTGGGGTCTTACTTTGTAAAAATATTTATTTTATTTTTTCTAATCGGATATTCCGTTACGCCTTTGTGTGACTTCTGCGTAGAAAAAAACAAAATTATGATTTCTTAAATATTTATGAAAAAATTTTTAGCAAATTAAAAATGTCAGGAGATCTTCTATAGAAAGTAAAAAATATCGAAAATAGAACAATATTTTTTTTTTAAAAAAAGTAATAATTTTGAGTTCAAATATCGCACTGGTTCCTCTAAAGAGAGTCAACTCAAATTTCAATCTTCACTTTTTGCAAGAAATCAATGTACAGTGGTCATATCTACGCACTTTAAAAATCTGTGATCAATTTCGCTAGTATTTTGCCGAAAAAATACACTTGTATCCCTCTTTTAGTATAAGAGTACATATAATAAGAAAACAGTTTATTGTCTCTACTGAAATTTATAAATTCTGAGTTAACCCCCTTTAGAGGAATCAGTGCGATATGAAATCAATAAAAATGTTTAACCTAGGCTTTTATAAATTATTTGGAAGAGTTTTAAAAACAGCATGTTTAGATTTATAATAAGGGTATTCACGTCACAAGTTGCACCCTTGCACAAAAGCAAAAGTGCAAAAATAAAACAACAACTACACAGACAATTAGTTGTGCGAAAATAATTGTCATTGTGGTTGTTGTTATATTTTTGCACTTTTCCTTTTTTGCAATGTGAATACCCCCAATATTTTTTAACCAAATGCCTTTTTATTTAGGGGATAATTCAGGTCACTGCTGCATCTGTGAAGTGAAAAAAAAAATTGTTAGTTATTAGAAATAACTGGATTTTCCAGCAACGAAATGATCCATAGCGTACAGCACACATTGTACGGGAATGTCTTCTATATTATGCTCCCAGACAACTCAATTCCCCATCACAATCGCCTTGCTTAAATTCTAAAGAACATATCTGGAATGTTTTAGAGAAAAAAGTCAAACAGAGCTTGGGCAGTAAAGAAGGAGCCTTCACTGTGTAAATATATAATGTAAAAAGTAGGTGTCCCAAAACGGAACACTGAGGTATACCAATCGTTTAAATTCGCAAAGCAGAAGTAACACCATTATATATGTAAGTTTACAAGCAGATTAAGAAAATTTATACTCACCCCTTTGCAGATCAAGAGAGATAAGAACCTTAAGATTTTTCTCATTAATATTGACGGATACGCGCAGTAAGTTCAAGAATAACCGGCGAAGAAATACAGCCATTACGAAATGTATATTGACTGTAAATAATATTCAAAAAGGAGAATCTAACATTTGCTGTTTCCTAACATGTTTAAATTTAGCGAGTTCCCACGTTGAAGCAATAGATTTTTAACACAAAAATGCTTAATTCAATGCACATACATATAATAATGGCCCTTTAAATAGGTATAATATTTCTTTATATAAAATCTGGTAGAAATCTGTTCACTTGTCTTACTGCATTACAGTATCTGCCTGTTCATCTATTTGCGAACGAAGGCTTCGATCGCTTAACTTACATGTAAAACAAAAACAATATTTTATTATTTGTCTTACTTTTTTAAATGTACCATTTTTGATGGCAATCAATACGTATTTGACGATATTCGCAAAACTAACAAACACTTGAATTAAATAGCAACTTTGTTTTTTCTTTTATTCTTTTTTTTTTGTTACATAATTTTGTATTTTAAAAAAGGTTCTTTTAATTATGTATTTTAATTAAAGTTTTATAAGCTGCGCAGTATAAATAAACTACAAAAATATCCCGCTTTTTTTGACACTAACAATTTTTTTAGTTCCGCTGTAAATGTAAGCAATTTTATAAAAATTATCTTTTATATATGTCATAGGTACTCAATTGTTTAAAATGCTTTGCTATTCATTTTTTATTCTATAGTCCCAATTTCGACAATGCAAATCCCAATTTCCACAATGCAAGTCTTATTGATCAGCTTGCTACTTTGTTGGCGAGAGTGACGAGGGGAAAAGAAACAAGTTCTCAGCTTGCTGTACTCGTCATATGCGTTTTGTTTTCTCATTCGAAATTTTCAGCAGGTCTATTTTGACAATTATCTTTCATATTTAATTTCGTTGTACAAAGTTAGTGCTGGTTCACACAGGTCAAGTTTACTTGAACAGTTTTATTTAAATTTTCTTTTGAACTTGCGTTCACGTTCATGCACAAAATTAATTTTTGTTTTCTTTTCCTTCAACTTTGTAGCTATTTATTATATTACGGATGAAAAAAGAAAAGAAAAATACAAAACTGACTGGTACGGTCAAGTATGTACCCCTTTCCATTCTCTTTACCCCTCTCTCCTAAAAGCTCAAGACTTGAAGAGTCAAACTTGACCTGTGTGAACCAGCACTTAATTTCGTAGCGTGTATGATTTTTTTGTCAAAACGCACATATACATTCATACAAATGGAATAAAGGCCCAAATACATTGATCAAAATACTCATCAAGCATTGAGGTAGTATTAGTGAAAATATGTTTGTATGTGTCACACCGACGATGCTGGATGGAAAATCAAAAAATTTAGATATTACGGCGAATATTACGTCAAGCACACGTACACGATGAGTTCGCCGGCTGGACAAGCATTTGACAAGTGTATTTGGGCCTTAACATATTTTCACTAAAGCGGCTTATACACTTGCAATAAAATTGTTCAATTTCACGCATTGTACAATTATATCGCCAATGTGTATGTGATATTCGAAGGTGACACAATATATTGGCAAAAATCAAAAGACTTTTGATTTTTATTGCACAAGGAAAAGAAAGTGAAATCTGTTTGCAACATTGTAACATGCTGTTTATATTATTCCTATAGGCTATGTTCACTTTTTTATTGAATGAATAAAAGTATTGTGCGACTTATTGCATAATATAGGACAAAATGGAAATAATATGGCCGATATCATATACAATAATATTGCAAGTGTATGGGCCGCTTAATACTACCACAATGCTTGATGAGTATTATGATCAATGTATTTGGGCCTTTAACAGATAAATAATAAGATTTGACTCGTTAAAACGCCGAAGCTGATTCAAAGAAGAAAATGTGATAAGTTTATCAATAAGTCCCAATTTACACTAGGGACATTTCTTGCCGGACAGACGAAGTTTGAAGGCGAGGGGTCGAAACGGTAGAGTGTGTAGTACATGACTATCTGTACTAGACATTTTTTCATTTCTCTTTCTTACTTTTCGTAGTTTACATACAAGTATTAATTTCTGTCTGACTTCTAATGTTTCATATGTAAACGCTTCAGGTAAGATTAAAAGAGAATTCAAAAAATGTCCGGCAAGAAATGTCCCTAGTGTAAATTGGGACTTAGACTTGCATTGTGGAAATTGGGACTAATTTTGGAACAAGCATTAGGTCTATGCAAGGCGAATTTATAACAGGTAAGTGCAACTCTACAACTACAAAACAAGGCGAATTAACTCCATGTATTTTGTTTTTGCAATTTTCTGACTTGGTGTAAAATTTCAGTATAGAAACAAAACAATTTTTGACGTTTCACCATTTTTTTAATTCGCCGTGGATACAGCTGATGAACGGCTGACGAGTTGAGCTTACCTGGAGTTAATTCGCCTCGGGTCTATGCAAGACGCCTTCTGATTTTTGCAACTTTGTGTTTTTTCGTTTGTACTTGGAGCAATTGTTTTTGATGTTATATTCTATTGTTTTCTTTTGTTGTATTTGTTTAGTTCTAATCAAGGCGAATTTAAATTCGCCTTGGTTCTGATCATTTTTCAACAGCAAGGCATATTTAACAAGGTAAATTCAACTCGTCAGCTGTTCATCAGCTGTTTCCAAGGCGAATTAACAAGAAAGAGGGAAACAAGGCGAATTTAAGAAAGTAAACTCAACTCGTCAGCCGTTCATCAGCTGTTTCCACGGCGAATTAACAAAAAATAGGGAAACGCCAAAATATAATTTTGTTTATGTTTTGCGCCAAAATAACCGAAAAAAATTCTTAGAAAAACTGCGAATAATTAAAGTGTAGACTTGCACTTACCTTGTTAAATTCGCCTTGGGCCTTGGTATCAAGGTACATTTACACACGGTAGACTCAGCCAAACGTTCAACAAATCACTTTCAAGTTTTTCACCAAAATGCTTGTCAAAACTCGTTTGAATTGACAGCCGCGGCACTTGCTACATACAAATTTATAATAAATTTAATTATAAAAATGCCATCGACGATAAACCAACTCGAAGTAGTAGCTTTTATCAAAGTAATTTTGTAAAATTTACAAGACTTTAAATAAAACACGTTTTTTAAATTATTCACATTTATTTTTTAATTTTCCGTGGAAACAGTTGATGAACGGCTGACGAGTTGAGTTAACCTTCTTAAATTCGCCTTGCCAAGGCCTATTCAATAGGTCTGTTTACCTCTACAACAATATAAAAACAACAGGCATTTTGCTTATGTAAAATTCCTCGCGTTGTCAAAATCTTACTACACCATAGGCAAGGCGAATTTATTACAGGTGGTCTTAAAAGCCCTGCTGATATTAGCTAAAATCACTGTTGGATGTCAAAATTTTGTTTATTCTCTTTTATTATCTTTATTTCTGTTTTGTTTTATTTCTGTTTTTGACATTGTACAATGATTTTACAAAAACAAATTGCTTGTGGTTTTTGTACGAGTTGTACTTGTTGTAGTACCGAGATTACCTGGGATGAATTCGCCTTGACCATAGGGGAAAAAAAGAAAAAATGTGTTCTGTGTGCATGTTTGTGTGACAAAAAACCAAAAACGTAAACACATAGAATAAACCAAATAAACATATGGGTTCTTCGAAGACCTTTTGGATAGTGCTTGCTTGATACCAACTTTGACAGCCCGACCACCAAATAAAAAACCAGCTGTTGACTTGATCCCACCTTTTAGCAAATTCGCCTTGTGTCAACCAAAACAGAGAACAAGAAAAAATAACTTTATTATTTTTGTTTATACTGTGTGAAGCAAAATTTGTTATATTTTTAATACATTTTAAACAAAAATAATCTAAAAATGTCAACAGAAAAGGAAAAAATGGAAAAAACTAAAATAAATACACAAGTAAAACATGTGCCCAAAGATGCTCAGGTTATAATGTCGATATTAAAGGATTTGGGCATACAGGAATATGAACCCAGGGTAATCAATCAATTATTGGAGTTTACATATCGTAAGTTTTTCCACTTTTGTATTTTCCAATAAAAATAGATTATAAATAGTATAATTATAAACAGGCTATGTGACTTGCATATTGGATGACGCCAAGGTTTTTGCTAATCATGCCCGCAAGAAAACCATCGATTTGGATGATGTTAAATTGGCCACTGAAGTGGTATTAGATAAGGCTTTCACCTGTCCACCACCAAGACATGTAAGTTTATTTATTTAATTTCATTAATTAATATTTTTACTGTCTTATTCTTGTCAAGATTATTTCCAAATTGGCCGAAGTACGCAATGCCATGCCTTTACCTCCCATTAAGCCTCATTGTGGCTTACGTCTTCCACCAGATCGTTATTGTTTGTCTGCCTGCAACTATAAACTACGTGCTGCCACTCAATCAAAGAAAATGACCAAATCTGCTTTGGATGGTAGGTCTACCATTAAAACGCAAATTAAAGCGGCAGTTCCCAGTTCAGGTGGCGCTTCAAAACGTCAAACAGTTTTAACACCTAAAACTCAGGTAGTTACTATACCCAAGCCAGTTATTAAATTTACTACCACCGCAAAAACAGTATCAGTCGACAGTAAACAGGGTATAACATCACTGGGCACCAATAATGATTCCAGTGGCGATATTAAAATGGAAGTTGATTCTGATAATGCTGCTGCTGTTGGAATTATATCTACTAGTACATCGGGCTTAACGGGATCTTCTGGTGGCAGTGGGGGTGGTGTTAAAAGAGAACGTGATGAGGATGAATTTGAAGTCATACCCTAAGTTAAAATTGGGATTTTTGTCCAATTTTTAAATAAAAAAGTAAATTTTTAATTAATTGAAAAAAATTTTATTTTTCTTATTTAGTATTCAAAAAAAATTAAAATTAGTTTAACTTAAAATTAGTAGCTTTTATCTACCTAGATAAAATTTTACAGCCTTATTCAAAAAAAGTTACTAAAGGTTTACCAAGACTTATTAAGTAAAAATCGTTAAAGTATTATTCAAAAACAATTATTGGTCTAAAATACCTTTTGTAACTCAATATTAAAAGTAAGAATTTTAAAGTACCTTCAACCCTACTTTAAACCAAAATTAATAATATTACAAACACAACAAACTTTGAGAAAATTAACAAAATAATAAAAAAATAAATTTTACAATATTATATTGGTATTTAAAATGGAAACACTAAGTTTTATAGAACGAGTCTTAAACTAAAAAAATGTTTAAAGTCATTATTAACTAATAGGAATACGTTTTTTGTATACAAATTTTTACAAAAAGGTTATTAAGCGTAAAGTGCTTATTAACTAATATGTTCTTTAAACCAAAATTAAAATTTTTTTTTGAATAAGGCTGTTAGGTTTCAGCAAATTTTTTTTTTAATCCTATGAGTGATTTTCTGGTTTCATTAATTTTTTTTATAATAACCAATTTTTTATTTCATATAATTCTTGAGCAGTTTTTATAATCTTAACCAGAAAGTACAAATTTGCAATTTTAATTAAAACACGTTAAAGCAAATATAAATACAAACAGATAGTTTAATTATAAAGAAACTTAACAGTAGGGGCATGTATAAGTTAGGCTTTGAGATTAGTGTTGAAATATCCTGAAGACCATAGAATGTTTATCATTGTTTAATTATAGAAAGTTTAAATAACGCAACAAGATCCATTGCCTACTTTCCTTGCAAAGCCAATATAATGGCACAGCCCAAATCCATAATTTGTAAATACTCTGAGCCACCATCCTGCAAGCGAAAGGAACATTCCTAAAAAAAGACAATATCAATAGAAATCAACAATTTTATAATCGTTCAATATTTACCCCCAATTTATCGCATATGCGAGCCTTTTGCATGTCCGATAAGGAGGCACATCTTATTACATACTCATTAAATTGTTCCAACATTTGGCCAATACTGTATGCCTCATAAGCTATATTACGTACATAATCTTCCAATTTGGAATAGTTACCCGAACGGCATACCTCCAAATATTCTTGCAAATAAGACTCTGGTATAATGCCAGACATCTCCAACAAATCTGAAGTTTGTATTTTATGTTGGGCACCCTTTAAACGATAGCAAGATTGTAAAGTGGTAATGGCACGTCTCATATCACCTCCTGAGATGTCAACTATTGATTTGTAAGCATCCTCATCAATATCAACACCCTCTAATTGGCAAATATGCTTAAGACGGTCTATAATTTGCATTTCCCCTAAAGGCTTAAACCTAAATTTGGTACATCTGGAAGTAATAGGTCCAATGATGCGTGAAACGTAATTGCAAACCAAACAAAAACGTGTACTGCGACTTTCCTTTTCCATGGTTCTTCTTAAAGCCGCCTGGGCCGCATATGTCATAGAGTCAGCCTCATCGAGGATGATAATTTTAAAAGGTGGACATGGACGTCCATCTGGTCTTGTGCCACTGGCTGTGAGTTGGGCAAAATTTTTTATTTTTGTCCTAACTACATTTATGCCTCTCTCATCAGAAGCATTTAACTCTAAAATTCTTTCACGAAACATGTCGCCAAAAATTTGTCTAGCAGCTGCCAGAATAGTACTAGTTTTGCCGGTACCAGGAGGGCCATAGAGCAACATGTTAGGTAAATCTGCACCCTCCACACATTTTCGTAGAACAGCTACAACTTCAGCTTGTTCCACTACATCTTCCACGCTTTTAGGGCGACTAAAGATAAATTAAAAAAATTATTTTTAAGGACTCTGAAACAAATGCTTTAATTCTTCATCTTACTATTTTTCTACCCATGGTGCTGGAGGTTTTCTGCGGTCTCCGGATTGTATACCCGAGGATGTGCTAGCTTGGCTTCTTTCGGTGGTGGTAGTTTTGCCAGTTTTTAGGAACGCCTGCATGTTGTACTTGGTTTTAATCACGGAGCACAGTTTTAATTTAATTCTAAATAAGCAACAATTCGCAAACCCAAATTGATTGTTTGTATCAAGGTTTGTATATTTTTGTACATAAATACATATGTATGTAGAAAAGGCGGGTTTTTAAGATATCATTTTACGGTGAATGTTTGGTAAAGAAAATAAACATCTTCTCAACACAAATAAAAAACAAACCAATTTAAAATACTTCAAGTATTTAGAATATTGTCTTTTAAACGGGTAAACTACAAAAATGTATAAAAAAATATATAATTGGTAACAAATCTAAAAATATGCAGTAAAAAAATTGTTTTCGAGTTATGGACCTCTAAAGTTTTTAGAGATTTTCCAATAGATTTCTAAACGGATATGTTCAATATTAGTATCATTTTAAAGCTTTTGAATATATCTTTCTGGATATAACAAATTTATTACAAAAGGTTTAACTCTTAAGCTCTCATTACAGTTTTTACAAAATTTTACATCATTATGTTACGGAAGTGCTTTAGGAAAATAGTTGTGTAGTTTATTCCAATAAAAGCTTATATCCATAGCCGGCCTTTTTCTTGGCTAACTAAACTTCAATCCAAACTCATCCCCGCTTCTCAATGGGCTAAAAAAATTTAAATCAGCCAATATTGGCCACATACGTTCAGAAATGTAGCGAAAATCGTATATATATATATTTATATATATATGAAAATTTCAGAGGTCCATAACTCAATAACTATATGTTTGCTCCACTTTTTTCTTCTTATTTTCCAATTTTCTATCACTCTAGGTACTTTTTTTGCTTGGAGAAACGTCGGTAAATGTAAAATGGTGCAGTATCGTTTTAATTTTATATCATGTTAACTTAACATAACCTGTTACTTTTATTTTACACTTTTCAACACTGTTTAAGAATACTGCTGTTTTTGACATTTGCTTAAATTTGTTGCAGTCTTTATTTTAGTGATGTGTCAACAATTCCATAAAAATTTATAGTTTTTCCTAAAACTCCTTTACCTTTGAAGGATTTTAAAAATATTCCAGCTTTGATATATTATTAAAAAGCTAGATAGTATACTCAGCTCAAGATGGATATCACACATTTATTTAAAGCAAGTGTAATGACTATTAAACTTCAGCATAAAGGAAAATTAGATCCCAAAAGAATTTTGCCCAAATCTTCGCCTAATGGGCAACGGGATGAATTTGCCAAACAAGCCAGAGATGTGTGTAATAAAATTACTACTTTGCGTAATGTTTTAATAGAAAATCGTTCGGCTTACATGAAAATTGGTCAACATTTAAAAAGTGCTGCGCAAATGACTGATAAACAGAGGGATCTTATTGACAGGGAATCGGAAAAGTTTGTAACATTTTATACTCAATACTTAGGACAAATGCGCAATGATTGGAAAAAGGCCAAACGAAAGCCTCAACAACGGCAGCATATAGAGGCCGTATTGGAGCTATTGTCATCCTATTTAAAGGCAGTGCAAAATATCTATTTGGAACAGAAAAAATATCGTGTGCAACATGAATTGGAAACATATCGATTGCTTAAGTTGGCCTCTGATAAAAAGAAAATACCCGTTAGGCCTGTTGGAGAACGAAGGACGCGAAAAATCTCCACTGTTTCATCAGCTTCAAGCATAGACTTGCAATTGGATACTGAACGTCGTTCAACAAATGCTTCAAATAATGATTTAACCGAAGGATGGGATTTAGATGATGATGATATAACTGCTCCTTCAACAAGCACGTCATTCACAGACGAATCTCCCATATTGCGCAATACTTCCTTTTCAGCTGTTGCAGCAGATACGAAGGCTCAGGTAGCCTTGGATGAAGATATGCAAAAATCTCAACAGCTGGTGGATGAAGCTGAAAAATCTTTGAGTCCCGAAGATGTACAAATGTTTGAGGAGGAAAATGTTCAACTCTATCATGAACTACAGGGTCTTTCTGAGGAAGTAGAGGCTATAGAAAAGAACGTTGTGGATATTGCAACACTGCAGGATATTTTTACAGAAAAAGTAAGAATAGAAATGATTTGGTATGGGTTTAAATGTAAAATCATCATAAATTAGGCAATTTAAATTACTTTGAATGAAGTAACGTAAAAAACTAGACATAAATTATTAATTAAAATTGCACAAATGCAAAAAAAAAAAAAACAAAAAATAAACGAAAAGTCTATGAAAAGTTTCAAACAAAATTAAATATTGTTAAAATTGCTTAAAATCATAAAAAAACGACAAATTTTGCAATCAAAATTCTAAAACTCTTAAAAAGACAACAAATTAAATTGGAAAAAAATGCAATATTTAATATTGGTAGTTTTAAAATTCAGTTTGCTTTAAAATTGTTGTTATAAATGGTAAAAAGCGCTTCAATCTGGATATTAAGAAAAATTATCATATATGTAATTGGAAAATTCATGGTAAATACATTAACTAGAGAAAGGTCACAGTGAAAAATAACTAATTTTCTTATTAATTATTAAATCTTTAACTTATCTTTTTTCTCATCCTCTTTTCCAGGTCACTTTGCAACAACACAATATTGATCGTATTATTAATGCCGTTGTGGGTGCTACAGAAAATGTTAAAGATGCCAATGATCAAATCAAACAGGCCATACAACGTAATGCAGGTCTACGTGTTTGGTCATTATTTTTCCTATTAGTTATGTCCTTTGCCTTGCTGTTTTTGGATTGGTACTATGATTAAACATTATTTTGTATTAATAACATGTTGCAGTCTACGACGAGCATTTACAAGTTTTTATGGTTATAATATGAGTGTCTTTCTTTTTGAACCCACCACCAAAAATAAAGAATCATAGGAGACAAAATAAATTATAAACATACTTACATTCATATACATATATGTATTCTAAAATTTTGTGAAATTCTAAAACGATCTAGCCATGACCGTATGCTCGTCAGTTGAAAGCACATAGTGGTCTCATTCGCATATGTTTTTGGAAAACACAGCGTTGTCAAATCGCTTAAGGTTTGGCAAACGCATTTCAGCATGTTCTGAAAACTGCACGATTTCCTTGCGTTTTGCTATTTTTCGAAATGTGTTTGAGTTTGAGCTACAGCGTTTTTGATTACTATATTAACTAAGGACTGACTGCAAGTAACGATTATTTTTCAAATTTAAACTAAAAAAAAATTAAACTAAAATAAGTGCAAACTCAACTTTACTAATTATTTTCTGAGTTTTATTTTTTTTCCTTAGGAAATAAAAGTTATTTCTTAATTTTTATTTATTCCTCAGAAATAAACGATGTCTTTGTCATTTTTTAATTGAATACAATATAAAAAAAATATGTGATGTTTTTTGAGTGCTTTTCATATAAATTTTACTACACAATCAATTGCTTGTCACCTGGAAACAACACAATAATTTAATTTAAAAAAAAAAAGTTTTTGCACGCCTTTCGGGATAAATACGCCCTTAGATCGGTTAATATTAACAGTTACTTTTTTTTAAGCAAACAAATAAAATTTAAAAAGTAACTGTTATTTTCTAAGCAAAAAATAAAAGTCAAAAAATTCCTATTCCTTCAAAAAATTTAAGGAATAGGACTATTACAAAAAAGCTTTATAAAATACATAACTGAAATTAAGCTCAAAGAATAAATTCGAAAAATAAAAAATGTTGAATACAAAAAATAAAACTTTAAAACAGTATTCGAAAATAAACACTAAAGGCAGAATTAGTCTTTACTTTCTGTTCTGTTCTGTTCCGTGCCGTTCTGTTACGAAATTGTAATAGTTACTTTTTCTGTAGCATCTTATCAGCCATTTATGACAAATTTATTAGTTTTGCACCGTCCAATGTTTTATTTCAATAACTTTAATGCACATAAATTTGAAGAAATTAAATTGTTTGAATTCTTAAAATCAAAAAATAGTTTATTTCAACATAAATATGTATTTTTTATTATTTATTTTGCTGTCACTTACAATAACTTAACAAGTTTTTTATTTTAACAGGCTGAACCGCAACAGAACAGAAAAACTAATCAATTTCACAGGTTTTTGAATATGTAACAAAAACAAATCAGCTGATTCGTAACAGAACAGAAAGTAAAGACTAACTGAGCCTTAAATATCGCTCCTTATTGTTCGGTTCGGTAGATTTGTGGAAAACACAAACGCTAATAGTGTTTGTGTAGAAAATTATTAAAAAAAAACAACATTTCCCTGTTAGTCATCTTCCGAACACAAAAATAATAATAACGTTTTTTTCAAACTCAACAAAAAACAAGTTAGAGTGCTATATTCGGCTATGCCGAATCTTTAAGAAGTAATATCTGTATGATGTTATTATTATCTTAAACTGTGACGATTTGTTATTAATTATGGTTTTAGGCTACTAAACTGTTTTCCGGTAGAAGGGTTTATATGGGGCCTAGGGTAAATTATGGACCGATCATCACGAAATTTCACAGCGTCATTTCTAGTCCTTTAAAACTGTGACGTACCAATTTCTGTTATGATAGCATTATTAATTATGGTTTTAGGTGTACTTAACTGTTTTCCGGGAGTAGGGTTTCTATGGGGCCTAGGGTAAGTTATGTACCGATCTTCACGAAATTTCACAGTATAATTTATAGTCATATAAAACTGTGACGAGCCAAAATTTGTTATGATTGCATTATTTTTTACGGTTTTAGGCGTACTAAACTGTTTTCCGGTAGTAGGGTTTATATGGGGCCTAAGGTAAATTATAGACCGATCGTCACGAAATTTCACAGTGTTATTTCTAGTCCTAAAAAACTGTAACGTACCAAATTTTGTTACGCTAGCGTTATTTTTTACGGTTTTAGGCGTACTAAGCTGTTTTTAGGGAGTAGTGTTTATATGGGGCTTAGGGTAAATTATGGACGGATATTCACGAAATTTAACAGCGTGTTTTCCAGTCAAATAAAACAAATTTTTGCAAAATCTTATCTCATTCCATGGCTTGTTCCAGCATTTATGTTATTTTTTGTAACAAAATTATAAATTTTTTTAGGTGGTGGTTCCACATTTTGATTCATAGCTCTGGTCCTACTGAACCGATTTTTCTGGATTTCAATCCAAACTGCTTAGGATAACTACAAGCAATTTGGCACCAAGTTTGTTAATTTCTTTTGTGTTTTTCGAAAGTGAGCGTGTTTTCAACAGACGGACAGACAGACGGACATGGCTCTATCGACTTAGAATTACTCAAGGACCCAGAATATATATACTTTATGGGGTCTGAGATGAATAATAAAAAAGTTTCACACGGAATGACAAACTTAATATACCCTCTTCACAACTAATTGTGGTGGAGGTAATAATGAGAACATTTAATTCCGTTCGGGTTTTTTTAAATACACAAACTTCATTGTTTTTGGTTCGGCTCATTATGTTCGTCCCCTTTGTCTGGTAAAAAACAAAACATTTTTAACAAAAACAAAATACACATACGAAAAAAAACAAAAAGCCAGCAAAATAATTTAACACAAACAAAACATATGCGCACTACACACACAAGCTATTCGTGGTGCAGGCGTTGCTAAAATTTTTTGTTTGTTAATTTCTTTAAAGAAAGTAAAAAAAGAAACGTTATAGAACATTAAAATAAAATGTTTGTCTACAGTATCACTACAATTGTTCTGTTTTTTAACGAAGAACAGAACAATATATAATGTTCGGCTCTTTCTTGAAAATAGTTACGAACGGTTTAAGGGTTGTGTTCGTCTACACAAACACTAAAAAGATAGATATCGTTCTTGGGTGTGTGAGCCGAAAGCTAAATAATGTACTGTTTATTTTCGAACACTGCTTTAAAATTATTTTTATTTCCTGAGGATTAAATAAAACTCAAGAATAAATTTTACTTTGTGGGGAATAAATAAAACTCAAAAATAAATAAAACTTATGTGTAGTTTATAGAACAAATTTCGAAATTTTGTTTTAAATGTAAGTTGAACGGACGAGTAAGGCGCTCGTGTTCTATAAACACCACATTAATAAAACCCAGAAAATAACTTTTATTTTCTAAGCGAATAATTAATTCAAGAAATCATGTTAAAAAGTAATTTTTAAAATTGAACTTAAAATAGTCCCTGATATTAGCTTTAAATGGATACAATAAAAAGAAGATCATAAATAAACCGACAATGCAACATTTAAATTTTATTGTGCATTATTTCATTTTCTCTTTTAAGTGAAGTTTTAATAAAAAATTCGTGGCAGTATATAAAAGCGATTTGAAAACGCCAAAGTTTAGACGTTTTCGTTTGACAGAACTCTCGTTTGGTGTTTTAAAATCTAAAACGCGAATTTAAACTGATAGACGTGTTTTAGAACATGGGCGAATTAAAGATAAAATTTAGCAAAAATCAGTTTTAGACGACAGACTTGTTTGTTTTCGAAAATAGCCCCAAATAAAACTCTCCGGTATTAAACTTTAAGGACGATAACGTCCAAACGGGATGAACTCAAGCTACAAAATTTAGTAAAATTATGTACAAATAGAAACTGGGAATTATTTCCTTCCGAAGGTAACTTTATATTATATTCAACATTTTTTAATTTTTCGAATTTATTCTATGAGCTAAATTTCAGTTATGTATTTTATAAAGCTTTTTTGTAATAGTTCTATTCCTACAATTTTTCAGAAATGACTTTATACACTACCAGACTATTATATTGTATTTTCTTTTTACATTTTACCTTAGCCTTCCGTTGGAAAGCAATGAGGTATATTGAATGTACAGAAAAATTTACAATTATTAGACACCAGCAGAATGTAATGCATTTTCTGGCCCGCTACGGCCGGCGTCAGCATTCTTTGTGTCTCACTGGATAGTGTTACTTTATAAATTGAATGTATTTAACTCAACTATTTTAACAAATAGAAACTGGGAATTATTTCCTTCCGAAGGTAACTTTATATTATATTCAACATTTTTTTTTATTTTTTTTTTATTTTTTATTTTTTTATTTTTTTTTTTTTTTATTTTTTTTATTTTTTTTTTTTATTTTTTTTTTTTTTTTTTTTTTTTATATAATAATATAATAGTCTGGTAGTGTATAAAGTAATTTCTGAAAAATTGTAGGAATAGAACTATTACAAAAAAGCTTTATAAAATACATAACTGAAATTTAGCTCATAGAATAAATTCGAAAAATTAAAAAATGTTGAATAAAATTATGTACCCAATTTCATCTAGCCCCATACAAATTTCAAATTTTTTTTGAACTGACTGTTTAATTTTGTTTTATAACTCACGTTTCATTAAAACGAATGGTGGTGGGTATCATAGATTCGGCACAGCCGAATGCTTAAGCTTAAAATAAGTAAAATGATAATAAATATTGTTTTTAAAATATTCCTTTTTTATACAATTATAGTTATAACAAATATCTAGAACGAAATGCAATAAAAGTATGCCCAATTAATTATAACAAACTAGCATTTAACCCGCTACTTCGTTAGCGTCTCCTTTTTCTTCGTCGACATATCTGTATGCCAAAGTTTATTTTCTCATTCACTCAGGGCCTTTAATTTTATCTTTCTAGGTCCAATACCAACGGAAATTCAAAAAGTACCAGTCAAAGAATAAAAAAGTACCAAAAAGTTCACTCATGAGAATCTATCCATCCAGGACATTGCATCTTGAATTTTATGTTCCTAGGTCCAATACTAACGGAAATTCAAAAAGGACCAAACAGTTCCGCAATAGATTCTTATCCACTCAGGACATTTCATGTTGAACTTTATGTTTTAAGGTCCAATATTAACGAAAATACCAGTTGTAAAACCAAAAAGCTAAAGAAAAATATCAAATTTCTCGTATTGCCTTTTTTGGGTACTATTTTTCCCCCATTAAAGTATCAGAAATTTCAGTTTTGTAGTGTTAAACTTGGCGCTTATTTATTGTAAGATGTTGGTAATACATATTGCCATTAGTTAGGCTATATAAAATTTCAAGGGCCGATGTTGATTTTGAATAAAACACAAACTATTTAGGAAATTATTGTAATTTTATTTTATTATGATATATTGGTATTACTCAATTATGTATGGAACAAAATATCAGCCAAATGGGCGCCGCGACCACGGCGGCACACCTCCATCCGATGGTCCAAATTTTCGATGACCCTGAGGCATAATGGAGGTTCTATGCCGTTAATGTGCCGAATTATCTCATCCTTTAGCTCTTGAATTGTTGCTGGCTTATCGACGTACACCTTTTCTTTCAAATAACCCCAAAGAAAAAAGTCCAACGGTGTCAAATCACATGATCTTGGCGGCCAATTGACATCGCCATTACGTGAGATAACACGGCCATTGAATTTGTTGCGCAAAAGAGCCATTGTTTCATTAGCTGTGTGGCAAGTGGCACCGTCCTGCTGAAACCACATATCGTCCACATCCATATCTTCCAATTCGGGCCATAAAAAGTTCGTTATCATCTCACGATAGCGAACACCATTCACAGTAACTGCCTGACCGGCCTCATTTTGGAAAAAACGGCCCGATGATGCCGCCAGCCCATAAACCGCACCAAACAGTCACTCTTTGTGGGTGCATTGGTTTTTCGACAATCACTCTTGGATTCTCATTCGCCCAAATGCGGCAATTCTGTTTATTGACGAATCCACTGAGATGAAAATGTGCCTCATCACTGAAGATGATTTTCTTCAAAAATTAATCATCCACTGTTGCCATTTCTTGCCACCATTCTGCCCATTCACGACGTTTGGAATGGTCAAGAGGCTTTAGTTCTTGAGCCAATTGCACCTTGTAAGCGTGTAAATGCAAGTCTTTATGCATAATGTTCATCAACGACGAGCGTGAGAGGTGCAATTGTTGGGCACGACGACGAGTTGAGGTGGACGGCTCTTCAGCCACACTATCGCGAACAGCAGCAATATTTCCTGCAGTACGAGCTGTACGAGCATGCACTGGTGTTCTCACATCTTCTACAGACCCGGTTTGCTCGAATTTTTCCACGATTTTTGCGATTATACGCACATTTGGACGATCAAATTGACCAAAAAAATCACGAAGTGCACGATATGCATTTTGATTTGAACGCCCATTTTCATAATAAGTCTGGACAACTTTAACACGTTGTTGGATTGTGTATCTCTCCATGGTTTAAATTGAGTAAGTCTGAAATAGAGAAATGTCAAATAAAATTCGGAAAAAAACTTGGCGTTTAGGTGTGGTTCACATTCAACATCGGCCCTTACAATTTAACCACCCTTTATAAGTTTGTAATGTGTACAATATTGATGTTACCCCCCATAAAGTATACATATTATGGGTTCTTATGAGTAGCGCAGTTGATTGAACGCTGTCCGTGTGCCTGGTAAAATGGGTTTTACGAAGACCCTAGATTGGGACAAGGTTGTTATATATTTACATCACGTATTGTCCTGCAAAGTTTACTATTGAAATCCAGCAAGATTGTTCCACAAATGTCTGAGTTATGAAGATAAACCACGACGACTGCCTCTTGTTTTTTTTTTTATTTTTAGTATACGGCCAAGCCATAGTTTCGAAATAAGGCACAAGCATTTTGGTTATCAATACACCACATCCGACAAAATGTGGACGGAATTTGTGAAATGGACGTGGAACTTCCTATAAAAAGACATTAAAGATTTATGCATATCTGGAGAACGACATAAGCCAGTTTTCATATTACATACAAGCAACTTAGCTATCAATAGACAACATCCCACAAAACACGAACAATTCAAATTAATTAAAGAATTTCATAAAACACAATATTTGTATGGGAGCCCCTAAGAAGTATAGATAAAAGGCAAGTATGTCTCAAGAAAATATTAAGGACAAAAAACTATATCCAACTAGGGGCGACTCCTGGGCAGTTATGGGACTTTTTCTTTCATATATTTCTAATCTGTATTGAACATTTTGTATGGGAGCCCCCTTAATGAAGAAAGCGGGCAGGTATGTTAAAAATAAATGATTGAGCTGAAAAATAAAGTGGGGTTAGTCATACATTAGACCCATCTAGGGACATTCTACGCGCTGCAGGGGCCAAATTTAAGAATTTAAACCATACAAATATTGCGGTTTAATGAAATTCGTAAATTTGGCGTAGGATGCCCGTTTCTTATGAATATTTAACAAACAAAAATTTCGAAATTTGCCTGTTTCTAAAACGACTGCGCATTTAAAAAAAAATGTTTAACGTTACTTAAGGGCAATTTAATTGCGGAACTTCGATGTTTTAGTAATTTCAGTAAACTTAACCCTTTTTGAGTTACGCGAATATATGTTGTGCAACCTCCTCCATTTTCGAAATAACGGTATATCTCGAAAACAAGAGCTAATCTAAAAAACGGTAAGCACCATTGAATTCAGCGTGCCCGCATTATGTTAAAATGCCAAGTGCCCGGCTTGTCTCAAAAAAAGTGTCAAATTCTAGGTAGCACAGTGTAATTATAGAAAACAAACTTGATTTCGACGGTGCAAATATGGATATTAAAAAAACTTGTTGAAAATGTAAATATTTGTAAATAGTTTTGTTTCCATAATACCAAATTCCACGTTCGTTATCAGTTTTGTTAATTTTTAGCCAGTCTAAGGCCGCAAACAGCTATTGGAAAGGCCCGTTTTCCTTATGGAACAAAATTTTTTTTTTTTTTTGCAAAAAAGGTTTCTTCAGCATGTAAAAAAAAGTGGGATGAAAACTAACAGAAGCCTAATTGTTTGGCATCAACCATAATTCCGTCATGTTCATGTTATAGTTTAATTTAATTTTTTAAATTTGTAAAAAAAAATTTATTTAAAGTGCCAGCCATAATTCCAAATGAAAATTCGTTCGGTCAGCTAATTCGACTGCTGTGGAAAATCGAATTTACTAGTTCACAATAGGTACCTATATTTCATATATTTTTATTTAAAAAAATTTTTTTTGCCGACCAGTGTTATTAAGAAAAACGTGCCTTGTATTTAAAAATTTTAAAATTCACCAACTTAATCCTTGAGGTGTTTAGTAAGGATTGCTATCATACAGGCCTGGGGGGTTACCGCGTATTTCGATTCGAAAGAAATAATTTATGAGTTCGAACAATTTGTACTGTGTATAACTAATTTCGTACCATTTGTTTCGAATGAACGGAAGTTGTTAATATCTTTTCGAAAACAAAAAATCCCTTCGGTAACAGCAACTCTCTATTACGAACAATAAAAATCCCTTTCGAAACTCCAATTCCGTATTACGAAAACAAGCGTCAGTTATGTAAAAAGCGTAAGGAAATTGTTCGAAAGCTATTTTGTTAGTGACAAAGTGCAAATAACAAAGTTCAAGATAACAAAAAAGTGTAAAACAAACAAATTAAACCTAATAATATTAGATTTATTTTAAAATAAATGTTCACTAATGTTATTATTGAAAATGTTTTAATATTTGTGATCAGCTACTTAAACAACTTTTTGAAGTCAATTTTTTATTTTTCGACTATTGTAAGATGACCGTCATAATAAATTACTTAAATAAAATATTCACCCTTATCCCGGTTGGCGAGTTGAAAATATATATTCCTGCGTTAGTTTGGTTATAGATTAAGGGAAATAAGTTTACGTTCTCTTTAATCTATTACCAAACAGTCAAAGGCGTATTTGAAATTTGCCAATTACGTAAAGAGTGATTATCTGATGTTTATTAATTGTTTATGCAATAAGCTGTTTTATTTGCAACAAATCATTTTAAACTAGATATACAGAAATCTATAATGTATTTGTACGAAAGATGCCACGCCCACTTCTCTAATCCAATCCCGAAATGTTCAAACAGTAATTAAAACAGAGAAGCATTAACGTCAAAATACTAAAGACTTGTATTGAAGTGTAAAACGGCCCAAGTAGGATTTTTCATTTTACTAGATTTTACATTTTACTAAAACTTGATTTGTATTTTGTTAATGGCTTTTGAAAACAAAAATGTTGCTATTGCATCGCTACTTTAAAAAGCCAATTAGAATTAAAAAAAAAAAAAATTACGAGTTTGAACAATTTAAACTGTGTATTACGATTTTCGTACTCGTTCGATACGATGGCAGAGTTTGTATTTATAAATAAATGTAAATTTGATGAAAAATTATTGTTCGTTATATAGAGTTGCTGTTTAGAAAGGTATTAATTTTTTATTTGCGATAAAGTATAAAAAATTTCTTTCGAATCGAAATACGCGGTTTCCCTCTTTGAATACAGTATATACTTTAATAAACGGTGGGGTGTCACAAGGCCATAGGACATAAAGCCATATGGCGTGAAGTCCCATTCCATTGAGACATAAGGGCATATGCCATTTAGTCTCAATATAATGGGTCTTAACGCCATAAATTTCTTGCGAAAAATGAGACATAAAGCCATATTTTTGATTTTCTCCTCTATGGTATAAAAAAACCGGCTTCGCTAACTAAAGTTTCTCTTCATAGCCGGCCTTCGGCCGGGCGAGAGAATTTTCTCCTCTATGGAATAACAAACACCGGCTTCGCTAAATAAAGCTTCTCTGCGTATTCGGCCTTGTTATACCATAAAGGAGAAAATTCTTGCGCCCGCCCAAAGGCCGGCTATACAGAGAAGCTTTAGTTAGCGAAGCCGGTCTTTGTTATACCATAGAGGAAAAATCCATGCGCCCGGCCGAAGGCCGGCTATATAGGGAAGCTTTAGTTAGTGAATCCGGTCTTTGTTATACCATATAAGCATTTGTAACGCAAAACATCAAATGGGACATAAAACAATAATGGCTTTATGTCCCATTCTACTAAAATTGATATGAGACTTAAGGCCATATCAAAATTATGGCTTTATGTCCGTTTGAATTGAGACATAAAGCCATTATGGCTTTATGTCCTATGGCCTTGTGACACCCCACCTTAATAAACAGTAAAAGAGATTTTTTCATTTAATGAAGTTTCTACAAATTTTTCAAGACACATAAAATAACAAATCGTCAGCTCAGAATTGGTTTGACCTACCGACCATTTTTAAACAAAATTTTGAATACCCGCTTTTTGAATCCAAAACTAGTTTAGCGAAATTTTTTGTGGTTTCTGAGATATAAAGCATTCATTTTGCTGCATATCAACTGTTTCAAAAATTTTTAAGTTTTGTTTTGCTCTACAAGCCACTGTTTGGCGATTGCAGCAAATTCTTCATACAAAAACGTACAAAATAAATTTTACGGTTGCTTTGCTGCATTGCCGTCAGAAAAAAAGTATTTAAAGCAAAAGCAAAGTAAAATGACAACAAGAAAATAAATTTTATAATGTTTTTAGCCTACCTAAGGGAAATGCTTCAAAATTTTACTACAAACGAAAATTAAATATGTTTAATCTTACAGCAACCATGGTTGCATTATGTCATTATTATCTCATATATACCAACTTTTACTTATTGTGCCTTTTTGACGGAAGCTCATAGTGGTCGGAGTGGTAACAATATTGATAGTGCTTAAATTAAAATTTTAAATGAATTAATAAAAGATTATCCACTAATTAAAACATTGAAATTATGGGGCGATTCTTGCGTACCTCAAAATAAAAATCAAATTAACGCAACCGCAATCAAAATGTTATTTAAACAAAATAATATTGATGCCGTAATACAAAAGTCTTCAGAACCAGAACATTCTTAAATTCAAGAAGTGGACTGTGTCCATGGTGTTATTGACCGGTACTTAAAGAATATTGAAATTCATAGTCCTCTTCATTTACTAAATTTGCTTAAAACAATGCCAAATAATAAAACAAAACTTAAAGCTATGGAAATGCTTTCGGAAAATTTTCGCACATACTCGTTGGAAGCAAATAAAATGGACTTTCGAAAAGTCCCTTTTGCAAAAATTAAAGTACTTCTATACAGTTAAAATAATGATTTATATATATATATTTTGGTTAACTTAGCATCAAAAAATTGTTTGAAAACTCCTGAGAATTTGTTGACGAATGTTTTGAAAATATCGAAACCATCATTTATTTCCAGCGATAAAAAAAGAGACATAAAAGACTTGCTTATATTTCTTCCACGTGTTGATAAAGCTTATTATAAAAATTTACTCAATATTAAGTTTTAAATTTTCTTTTTACTTTTGCATTATTCAAGTTGTTTAATTTGTGGCTTTTTATGTAACTTTTCATAACAGTAGAACTGTTTTTTCTGTTTTTTTTTGTAAAATACAATCAAATAAAAAAACCATCAGCCTGTTCAACGATTTCGAACGTTAACGTTCGCATAGAAAATTATACTTAAAACATAAACAAATTTTAGAATTTTGTTTTTCTTTTAAATGTAATTTTCTCTGCGAACGTTAACGTTCGAAATCGATGAACAGGCTGTATAAAAAAAATTCATCTCAACAACAAGTTACTCAATACACAGCAATAAGTATACGCATGCAGCACAAAAAGCCACTTTTTTTAATTTTTTTTAGAAAAGTGGCGTATGCGGTACAAAACAATATTTTTCATTTTCAAAAAAATACTATTAAATTCTAACTTTATTCATGAAAGTGCGCAAAAATTTGCATTTTTCTTCAAAACATATACCGGAAGCAGTGGTAAAAATATATAAAAAAATTCTATCGGGTACAATTTCAGAAATCTTCATGTAAATCTTCTTTGTCGTTTTTCTCCACTCCGACTTTTTGGCATATGCGCCAAACCAATTCTGAGCTGACGAGATGGTTAATTTTTTTAATATATATATGTTCCCGAAGATCCTATAAGGAGCATAGGGCCCCTATTTTTTTTAAATTAATTAACATAATTTAGCGTTACCAGCTGTTTTTAATTGCAAAAAAAAGAAGAGTTTTTTTAGGAACTTTGTTTTTTTTAATTGAATACAAACCTTTCCTTATTTCCAACAAAAATTGTTTTTTTTTCTTTTTAACACATATTTTTAGAATATTAAATTTTTTATTAAAAAAAATAAATTTATTATAATTTTTCTGTTTTTAAAATATTTTTCTTTTTTAATTTAAATATGTAAATGATATTTACATTTATTTATAGAAAATTCTTATTATTTAAGATTTTTTAAAATTTGTTTTTATTTTTTAAGCACTTTTAGATTATAAAAATATTTTTGTTGTTTAAGAAATAAAAATTAAATTAAAAGAGGCAATACAAAATAAAAAACTTAATATTAATCCATAAAATTAATAGGAGGAAATGAGTTTAAAAAACAGATATCGGTAGAAATTCTGAATTAAATTTGCTAAAGGAAATGTTTTAAGAACTAGAATCGAATACAAGATTTGTATTTCCGTAAATTTAAGATGCTTATTGACGATTTCACGAATTTATTTAAATAGCAATTTATGTTTTAAATTCGTTTTTAATGTCAAATAAAAATTAAATTATATGAAAAACTGTATTTAAATATGAATTGATATTTAAATAGAATTGGTCAAATTGTTCATTAAAATAAGGCTAAAGAACTTTAAGGAAAAATTTTTATATTTTAATTTTATTATTTTTATGATTTTGAAAATCAATTCATTTAAAAGATTTAAGTTAACTGAAAAGAAAAATAAATAAATACGATGTTAGGTTAAACAACTCAAGTATATGTAGCCTGCACACTTTTTTCCAAGAATAAAGTTAAATAGAAAGAAATAATAAATTTAAAACTAAATAAATTTCTGAATAAAAAATAAAATAATTTTGAATCTTTTCTAACATAAAAAAAATAACATACATATTAATAAGATCAATAAGAAGTACTCTTTACAAATAACTATAACATTAAATCCTTTTAGTTTACTTAATAATAATTATTAAATTGAATTTTTTTTAATAAAATAAAAAAGTTTGAGCCAAAGTTTTGAAATTAATCTAAGATTAAAACTCATATTCTTAACACTAAAAGCAATATTTCTATTATGGCACGAAATATAAACCATTCTGCAATGGTTGTTTTCATAACAAAATGTACAAATTCAATTTAAAATTGTTTCAATATATTCTGTTGTTGCAAAAAATTATGACATTTTGCTTTCGAAAGTCTAAAAATAGACTCTCTTTAAAGCAAAATAAGCAAAAAATTCTATGAAATGAGTCCTGAGACATTAGTATTTTGTGTTACGTTATTAAGTATATTTTGATTGTTGTTGGTTAGTGGGATTGAAACCGTTGACTCTTCACCGGATGTTGTAGATTGTGAGTTTATATTTTGTATATTGCTGTGTTCATTTGCTGTTGCTGTTGAGGTTGATAATGATGTTGTATTTGTTGTCATTGTTTCCATATAAATGCAGGAAGATAATTGTTGCTGTGATGATGACGATGTTGATGCCTCTGATGCTGTTGCATTGGCTGCTGAAATAGAAAAAAGTATACAAAATAGATGATTATTAGTTTTTATTTGTTGTTTTCAAAATTATTTTCTATGCTAATTTCGTATTTTAGATCCAGAGCTGTAAAATGTGCAAAATATGATCGGTCGTCCATAAGGCAGTTTAACACTGTAATACAAGTTTTAAGTATTTTGAGAAAAATACAAGCCTGACATGACAAGTTGTTTTTGTTTAATTTTTTTTTTTTTAATTTTCAAGTAATAATTAGATCTGAGGTCTTATCACCGCATCCGATGTCGAGTTAACTATCGTATCGAGTAAACTGACGTATTTTTCTGCATACGATAGACACTAACATATCGAATGAAAACTCGAGAGATGTGATGTCTTTGGTTACTCGATATCGATTGCTATCATCTCAAATTACGATACATTTCATTCGATATGGGTAATTCCAAAGTGTTGAACGTGACAGTTGTACGCATCAAAAATGCAATAACATTTTAAGCAAAAAATATTTTTACGTTCTATTAACCCGTAAATTATAGCACTAAGGAAGCACTGTTATCTATGCTAAAGTTTATGGAGGGCGCGATTCTAGGTCAAAGAAAATGGCAAAAGAAGTAGCGGTTCGAACGTGAAAAAAACAGAAGTAGTTTTTGTGGCCATGTACAAAAAGACATAATTCAGCGAAACCTGGCCCAATTTTTTAGTAAAACAACTTTGAGAATTTTACGTAGCAATGTAACATTTAAATGTCTTGGTTTGATTCCAAAATCTTCTGTATTTTCTTTTTTTTAAGCCAAAATCTGGGTCGATACGTGACATTTCGAACGTGAAATTTTTTCCATAATAATAAAACTGAATAATGATCAAAATAAAATAAAAATTTACCGTTAATCCGACTAACATATTTCTCTTTGAACTCTTCCTTAGATTACAGACCATGTAAGAAAAATTTTTTGGAATAATTTTTATCAAATATCACCTCTTTTAAGAAAGATAAATATTAAAGAAAACATACAATAAAACATTCTCACAAATAAGAAATTACGTTTGCACAACTTTGCAGTCTGATTGTTCATCTAAGTGAACAAATTAATGGGTGAATTTATAAAATTAGTAAAATCTGAACATTTCTCTATAACAATATCGTAAAATAATCAGCTTTTAATAACTTTTAAATTTTCGGTCACGGTGGACCTTTTGACGGAAATGCCCATATCCAGTGTCATGACACAAAAATAAAAAATTTCGATAAATTTTATTCGATATCGTTTGCGATGATTAGACCCCAGAGAGTTCCCTAGTCAAAATTACTACTATAGTGTAAAACAGCCTTAAGCATGTTGCTAGTGGTCAAATTATAATTTACCACGTTTAAGCATTAACTGTGCGTTATGCTTATAATGGGTGATTTTTTAGCTATTATCGTTTTGGAAACACTGGTTTAAACAGCTGGCGCACGTCTCGTGTTTTGTTTCACTGTCAATTTGGTCTATAATTCATGGTTAAATCGTCTTACAAACGAACAACGCTTGCAAATTATTGAATTTTATTATCAAAATGCGTGCTCTGTTAAGAAAGTTCATCGCGCGCTTCTTGTGTTCAGCGACGAAGCTCGTTTTTGGCTCAACGTTAATAAGCAGAATTGTCGATTTTGGAGTGAAGATCAGCCAGAAGCATTGCAAGAGTTACCAGAAAAAGTCACAGTTTGGTGCGGTTTATGGGCTAGTGGCATCATTGGACCGTACTTCTTCAAAGATGATGCGAATCGTAACGTAACTGTGAATGGTGAGCGCTACCGTGAGGTGATATCCAACTTTTTTTGCCCAAAATGCAAGAGCTTGACTTGCATGACATGTGGTTTCAACAAGACGGTGCCACATGCCACACAACGCTTAACAATGGACTTATTGAGAGGCGAGTTCGGTGAACATTTTATTTCACGTTCAGGACCGGTAAATTGGCCGCCTAGCTCGTGCGATTTAACGCCTTTAAACTATTTTTGTGGGGCTTTGTTAAAGCTCATGTCTATACAGACATGCCCGCTTCAATTGACGCATTGGAAGACAACATTGAAGCATTTATTCATGAGATACCGGCCGAAATGTTGGAAAAAGTATGCCAACATTGGACTAAGCGGATGTACCATTTGAGGCGCAGTCACGGTCAACATTTGCATGAAATAATCTTCAAACATTAAATTATATGGACCGTACTATCGATTCAAATAAAGATTTCATGCATTTTTCTAAATTTTATGTGTTTTTTTTTTAAACTTTCCTATAGCTCTTAAAAAATCGCGCATTATTTGATTTAAAGTTTAGAAAAAATTTAACACAATTTTAATCAAAATTTTTTTATGTACACCAGGAGGGCTACGCTCTATTGCGATGCGAAAGAAAGTGGCACTAAAACTAGTGATTGATACTCTTTAATGCGTTTGCGCATTTGTGTTTCCCATCTTTTTATTTTTTTCTTTTCGGAAATCATCTTTATTTTTTTTATTTAAAATGTTTAACCATAAATTGACATTTCATTACTGTCATCTGCGACATCTTATTGCCAGTATTAATTAATTTTCAAAAACATTTTCGAAAATGATCGAGTGTACCAAATTGGCATTAAGCTTTCGTATCGAAATTTCATTGCAAAAGAGCGTAGCCCCAGTTAAAATCAAACTTTGGATTTTTAGTTAAAAGTTAAAGTTTTTTCATTTAAATAAGAAAAATAAAAAATTTAAGCAAAATTGAAAGCTTGTTAAAAGTATCATTAAAGACTTGCGGCAAAAAAATTATCTAATGTTTACGGATTTCAAAATTTGTTTCTAAACTACAGAGGGGCACATAAGTAACGTTATGATTAATTAAGTAAATACATTTTTTGTTTTTTTCTCAGATTTAATTATTGAAAAACTTGAGAAATTTATGATGGAAAGATTTTGAAAGACAGCATTCGGTAATTCAGACACAAAAATCATATCGAATAGTGACCGATAAGGCCCATTTCTACATCAATGGTCATGTGAATAAACAAAATTTCAGAATATGAAGCACCTTAAATCCAAGAAGAACTGTTGAGCATCAAATGCACCCACTTAAGCTATGTTCACATTATGTGTATTTGTCATGTGGAATATCACTTTTTTACAAACCTGTGATTTCATGTGTATGCAAAATTTGAGTTGGAAAATTAGGCACTGGGCCTCATCTGATGCGTGATAAGTTTCGAAGTTCACGAAAATTAGTTTATGCCAATGCTTGTTTTTTGCGCGGTTTGATAAAATTTTTTACACAATATGCATCACCTACTTTTGTAATGCGTGTTTTAGATTCGTTTGCGAATCAACTGCCTTTGTTATGTATTTTCGAATATTTGTAAACTTTAATCTTAATAAATGCCAACGTTAAATAAGAAAAAAGTTATTCGTTAAATAAATCGTAACGTTACTTATGCCCCGCCCAGTATTAGAGTTTAGTCCTCGTCCATATTATCAAACATATGCTGCGAAACATTTGAGTTTAATAATGAAAGAGAAACAAGACTAATCTAAAAGTGTACTTTACTTCGTGTACAAGCATATTTTGTGAGTTTGTTATTGAAAGAAAGAGAGAAGGGATACAAAATGCTTAAATGCTGCAAAACAAAAGTTTTATTGTATGGATACTTATGCAGTATAGGAGAAGTTAAAAGTTTCTGCAGAAAATATTTCCTGTGTGCTGGTTCACACTCTTCAAGTCTTAGATGTCAAGTCAAGAGAGAAGAAAAGAAATGGCATTCTCATTGACGGCTAAAACTTGAAGAGTGTGACTCAACACTATGAACGAGGACTTATAAATTTCTAATAAAACAACACAAACGGCCAATTTCACCAAGTTTAGTTATAATATATGTATGTATAAACTATAATGTCAGTTAAAGTAATAGTCCGTTATAACTGCACTTGAGCAGTTGCCGCAAATAATTAAAAAAATTTTGACTAATTTTGAATTTAAATTTCTAGACGAATTTTTAATTATATTTTTTTCTTTTTGGTATACTGAAAAACTGTTGGCTTTATTTTCGCTGAAAGCGTTATAAAAAAAGCTTCTATAAACACAAAGAAAATTATAAAAAATTCAGTATGTATTTACAAAAAAATTTCCAGCCCTGTTAACAATAACAGCAAAAAACAAACACTCATTAAAATGAGAAAATTCCCAATTTCAAAACTGAAAAAAAGTAAAAGTAATAATAATGGAATTTCACCCCTTTCCCCCCTCCTTACCTTCTACATGTTCGGCTGCATGAGCCTTTATTGCACTTTCAGTGCCAAATTGTTTGCCGCACTCTTCACACGAAATTGGTTTTTCGAATTTATGCACCGTCAACTTGTGCAACGTTAGCTGGGAGGGTCGCGGGAAACGTACTTGGCATATGTTACACTCGTAGGGCCGACCCTCAGCATCATGCGTTTCCATGTGCCGTTGTAGAGCATTGCGCATACGAAAAGCACGTTTGCAAATCGTACACACTAATGACGACGACATTGATGACGATGATGTTGTTGCTGTTGATGTACTGCTGCCGTTTGTTGATGATGTTGCTTGTATGGCGGCACCATGTGCCAAGTGGTGATGTTTACGCAAAGCTATTTCATTTGTAAATGATTCCTCGCACAATAGACAATTATGACTGCCGCGTAATGTACGTTCAATAATAATTTGCTTGCCACCACTGCCGCCGCTGCCTCCACAACCAGTCAAATCATTGTGCGGACTATTGCGGTTTAGGTTGATGTTGTTATTGTCATTGTCGCCATTATTGTTGGCGGCAGTATTGTTAAGCGAGAACGTGGACGATGATGAGGATGACGATGATGATGGGGAAGCCGATGCAAAGTGTTGCGATGGAGATACATCGCATAATTGGCGTTTACGAAAGTATCGTAGTGTTGTGGTTGAATCTGGTTCAGTTTGTTCTGGTGAGGGTATGGTAACATGTTGAGGATGTTGCAGATGATTATTCACACTTTCATTTCCTGCATATTGTTGTGGATTATTGGTTGGTGTTTGTATTTCATTGCTGTTGTTGTCGTTTTGATCTTGATTTTGATTCGAACTGCAACAGTCATTATTATCTGGAAGTAAATTAAAAATAAAAACCAAAATTATTTATTGGCTGGCGTACAGAATACATATACATACATACTTATGTAGATGCATAGTAAAAATTATGATTTTCTTTTTTTTAGTGCAACTTTAGATACGGTGACCATATTAAAAAAAAAATATATGCAAAGCACAATTTGATGTTATTTTCTTTTCTACAAAAAGTGTGATAAATAAAATTAAAAAAAATTCAATTTGATGTCTGTTTCTTAAAAATTTTGCTGCCGAAAAGGGTGGGTTGTTTTATTCTAAAAAAAACTCACACTTTTTTTAAGAAACAGACACCAAATTGCATGTCATATTTTTTTGTAGAAAAGAAAACACCATTAGTATATACATATTGGTTTTGCCACGAGTTTTTTTTATAAATATTGCAATTGCAATCTTTTTTCATGTTTTTTAAAATTTTGGATTTAAAAACCCCATATAAACTTGAAGTTAAAAATCGAAAGGAAGGCTGTTTTCCTAAACGCCTGTTGCATTGTAGTAATACATGGCAACATGTTCCTAAATGCAACCATAAAAATTTTGACAATGCATTTAGTTCCGAAATGCAACTTTGTAGTTGTCACTGCGCAGAGAAAAGCAAATAAAGCAGTTAAAATAATGTAGATGTAAACCATATTCATTTACAACACAACGTAGGTAAAAATTTAAGTACACAATGCATTAACACGGTATTGATACATTGTGAACACACGTTTAGGAAAACAGCCGAAATCTAACCGATCTTAAGATTTTTTTTTGTATTTTTTAAATTTTTTTTAATAATATAAATGTTACTCACCATGAGAACTAAATTCCTAGATTCTATTTGTTAAAATTTTTTAAAAACTTTATTTTTAACATCGAAATTAAAGAAAAAGTCACTCAAAAGTGTCAAAATATGCAAAAATATGCATTTAAAACTTAAATATGCAAAAATATGCAAATCGATGCCATTTTAACGCAATTTAATGATCCGGAAAGATAATTGGTCGTCATCGTTTTTAGACTATCGACAAAAACATGCATTTGCATGGAAATCGGATCCTTAGTTATTAAGTATTTTGTAATTCTTTATTTTTATACCCACACCACAATAGTGGAGAGGGTATTATGCATTTATGCTGATGTGTGTAACACCTGAAAATATTGGCTGGCTGACTGGCTGACCATGTAACCTTGTGCGCAAAGTATAGATCGCAATTTTGGAGATAATTTGATAAACATTGGCACAAGGACCAAGCCGAGAGGAGATAGCAGGCAATTTCTGCCTCTCGGACACTATCAAACCGATTTTAATGTAATTTTAAACATAGATCCCTACTTATATAGCCATGCACTCTCGAAAATTTGTTTTTAAAAACTGTGGTGTAGGTTATCCTGTGTTCGGGCTTGACCGACTATACTTTCTTACTTTTTTTTATTTGATTAGTGTCTTAAATTTAAATTAAATTGAGCAAGTTGCCAGTTAGGAGAAAAGTCTTGCACTTTACATATTATTTGGTGTAGCCGACGGCTGCATTTTTCAATTTTAGTATATTTTGATCGCCGTCAACGATATGTGTGACTAACGTTCTCAAAGTCTTCAATTTCATAACGGCTTCGAGTGGAATATTATGACATTTATAACGTAACGACGTAATCTCTACTATCAGAGTTTTCGACATGAGTTACAGATACACTTTTTTCTCACTTTTCGAGAAACGATTGTATATTTTGTTTCACATCTTTTCGATGCGAGAAGTTCTCACCAAAGTTACAGAACATGGGTACTGGTAATTAAACATTTAAGGTATTCACGATGGGTAGTGCAAAGTGTGCAAACAATGAAAATGTATGCAAAAATTCTCACATTTGCACAACAACAAAATGTACGTATTTGCAATTTGCTTCATTTTACTTCGTTTGCACTAAAAAAACCATGAGCGAAACTAGTAGTGCATATTTGCTTAGTTGCAAATAATTTTTGCGCTAGTTAAAAAATAAAATGTTAATTTATCGGCGACGAAATATCTTGTAGCGCCGACTTATTTTATTTGTATCATGTATTTCAGTTTGTAAAATGAATCTGAAATCAAAATCAACAGAGCAATATTAAAGCCCTAATTGTGTAAAACGCAACGTAACGCCAAAAATTGGATTGTAAGCAAGAACAAAGTCAGAAATATTTTGTAATTTTGTTGTTGCTTTGTACAGAAATTTTTACTCAATTTTTAAATTTCAAACGCAGCATGTCTTGTGGCGTTGAAAATTTTAAAACGCAACATGAATTTCTGAAGGAAGAAACAACAAAATTATGAAATATTTTTGACTTTGTTGAGGCTTTCAATGTAATTTTTGGCGTTGCGTTGCGTTTTACACAAATAAGGCCTAAAAGTGCCGAAGGGATGAATTCGTTTAACCAACGGTTTTCACTTATCCGAACTTCGTTTTATTGAAAATCTTGCATAAGCGCAACAAAGTTCCAGCAGCTTTTAATTTTTGCTTAACCGAATTCGACATACATTTTCTTATTGGTAACTTAACTTTTATTTCTTTTTTACTTTTCAAAAGGGATTCACAAGCGACTTTTAAGGCGGATTCATCCATTTGTTTCGAACAACATTTTTTGCGGATATATTTTATATTTAGTCTGTGTGGAGTTAGGAATAAATAGGTGAATCCGGCGTAAGGTTGCCTAGGAGAAGGTGTAAAATGGTATTTTCTTCGCTACCAATGTGAATATATTGTAATAATTTTAAAAAGATTTCTGCATACTTTTCTATTAAAAGTTATTTTAACGACCACTTTAATTAATTTGTATTTACAAACATAAATACATTCTTCATACATATTTATTTAAAATGCTTTTAACTTACCACCATCACAATCGGGACAACATAATTTACGAGTTTGTTGCTGTGGAGTTCCCGTCGTGTGCGATAACATTTCAACTTCGTTTAAAGATTGTGAAGCTTTTATATCAACACTGCTCTCCAATGTCAGATCAATGGCTGTTAAATCAACAATAAAGAGAAGAGGAAAACCAATCAAAATTTATAAACAGAAAATAACTAAAGCTTTGGCAGGTTTGTTAAAGTATGTAAACTTTTGACTAAATACAAATTTTTTTCATTTATTTCATAGAAAACATACTTTTATTGTTCTGCTTAAAAAAAAAGATAAAAATAATAAAAATATTTTTTTTTTACTTACAACGTTTATTCTTATTTTCTCCAGTTACTTGCACATGAACATCCTCAACACGAACCAATCGTTGTTGGTGATTGTGCTGTAACAACTGATAGGTAGCTGGTAATGCCGTAGAGGTGGAGTTTTGCTGTTGTTGCTGCTGTTGCTGTAAATGTTGGTGAGATCTTCCCAGATTGGCGTGGTATTTTTGTAAATGAAAATCTAAAGTACGTTGAGCACCAAAACCCAAACCACATTGAGCACATTGATAACGAGAACCATGAGCACGTGTGACATGATTTTGACGCTCAGTGCGTCGAGTAAAATGCATGGGGCAGTGTGGGCAATTGAAGGGTTTTTCGGCGGGATGTGTATTAATGATATGATTGCTGTAGTCTACATTATTAGTAAATTTTGGACGTTTGTGGCAATAGCGACATACTAGAGTGATTTTTTGCGTAAGATTTGGAGATCGAGGTTGCAAAATTTGTAGTTGCCGTTGTTTTATTTGTTTCTGTAGCTGCTGATTGATTCTTTGATGCTCTGTTTGATTATTCGAGGAGTCCGTCGGGATTTCTGAAGGGGCGGCAATAGGTGATTGCGTATTTTGTATTGAGAAGGCGGTAGAATTGGTTTCGGTCGTGGGAATTTTTTGATAATTTGCAGGTGTTCGTACACTCTGCCCTGCAGCCGGATGGAATAATACTGTTTGTTGGGGTACAGTTTGGGGGGTTGTTATAGTTTTATTAAGATGAGGATGGGTGGTGGCATAGTATTGAGGTGTGCCACCCAAATTGTTGACCAGCATTATATATTGCGAAGATTGTCTATTGTTTGTGGGTTGTGTTTGTTGTTGTTGTTGCTGGGGCAGCGTCTGAATATAGTTGTCGTTGTTGTCCATATTCGATTTACTAAAGCCCTGGGCCGTGTTGGGTGGTACAAATATGGTACTGACGGAAGAATTTTGCAAAGAAGTCGAAGGAACATTGGCTTGATATAGCTCGCCATTAGTATTGATAAAATAGGTGGTTGTAGGACGATTGGCTGTTGGAATAACTGGCTGCTGGTTATAACTGGGGGTTGTAGTAATCGAAGTTGACCAGTTGATTTCGGTAGGATTATTATTAATTAATTGATTTGCAGACGTCTGATTGGCCTCCATAGCCTGCCCCAAAGTAACAAATTGTAAATTATTGCTGTGAGGTTTAAAATGGCTCTCGATTGGCTCTGCAGCACGATTTAGTTGCGGATTGGCTATAATTATTGGACCCTGATTTGTATTAGTAACAATGTAATGTGGATGTGTTAAAGAATTAGTGGAACTTAGCATTTGTATATTGGTTGGCTGGTAATTTGTTGGATTATAAGTTATTGGCTGCGTTTGTATTTCTGAATTAGTAACAGGCACTTCTTCTAAAGATTCCACTTGCTCAGAAGATGGCTGGTTACATAGATCTACATATTCAACGTTTTCATGCGAATCGTTCACCTCGACCTGGTTTATAGCACAATTTTCATTTGCACTGTTAATATTATTGTTAACTGCTGCTTCCTCCTCCTCCTCCTCAGTCAAACCACATGGATTAACTGTTAATGGTTCATTGGGATTGTTTAAAGTGCTTATTTCAATATTTTCAAAACAGGGTATGTCATTTTGAAAACCGATTAACTCCGATTGGTTACTTTCTTCAAAACACTCAGTATAGCTGGGATAATGTTCGCTAAAACCTACTGTATGATGCCCAGTACTGCCCCCACCACCCATATAACAGCTTCCGGGACCCATGCTACTACTGTGACTGCTTTGTGGTGTCATGGCGTTATAGTCCATATTGTGGTGTATAAAAGGACTAACCGACATAGGATTGCTGTTAATAGTACAAGGACTCTCGGCATAAAAACTTTGCGAAGGAGTAGTAGCAGAATCTGTTAGGGGCGAGTATACGGAATGGGCAAAAAATTCTTCAGTTTCTCCCGATCTAGGGGTATACATATCTTTGTCATGCATTTCACTGAGAATGCCGTTTAGTGTATCCTCTACGTCTCGTATTTCATCACTTAATTCTTGTGTTATTTGAGGCCCTAGACTGGGTATCATATCACAAGCATCTTCAATTTCCGACGAATCAATACAATTATTTTGAAAGTCATTAATGAAATCAGTTATTTTTGAAGAAGCTGAAATTTGAGGTGGTTCAACATACCGTACCATTTCTATAGAAGGTTGAGATGATGTTTCCGAGCTTTGCGAATATCCCAAAAAATCACTTTGACTGCTAACAGAGTTTGCGGCCAATGTGGGCTCCTGTTTCAAAGGTAATTCTTCTTGCTGGTGCATCTTTTCCTTGCATACATTTTCTTCCTTGTTTGATTCTTCTATAAGTAAGTCTTGCGGGGTTTCTTTATTGGTTGTTTCAAATTTAATTTCAGTATCATCTTCATTTTCATTTTCTTGATCTTCCATGGTTAAATGCAGTCGTTTAAATTCTTGAGTTAAAGAAGTTAATGGCACTCTTACCATCAACTTCTTGGGACTTTCCAAATTAATCTTCTCCTTGTATAGTTTATACATTTCCTTGGAACATTCGGTTTGTAGGGATAACTGTGTTTTAGGGAAATCTGTGAGATTTGTGTCCTCTTCCAACATTTCATTTCTTATTAGCAAAGGATCTCTGTAAACACTGACATTGCTGTCGCTATCAAATTCATTATCGTTGTTAACTATAGCGATGGGATTTTCTTTGTTCTCATCTTCTTTACTATTGAACTCGGGCACTCTATTGGCTGATAAAGTTGGTTCTTCGTAGACTTTCTTTGTATCCTTGTTTTTAGCGCTTAACTCTTCGTCTTGTGTTCTATAGTCAAATGTTAACATTTCTATTTTATTTAGAAAACTCGTGGTGTGGGTGGATTTCCGTTTACGTTTGGGTGTTGTGGACTCATGATTATCGTGCTTAGTGTTGGTGTCTACATCATCATCCTCTTTGCGGCGACATTTAAATCGTGCTCCACGTTTACGTTGTATTATCAATTTCATACTACCAATTTTGGCAGGAGGCGTTAGGATTATGGGTTTTTGTTTTTCTTTGTTGTCTTCTTCAATATTTTGTTCTTTATTCCCTTCAATGTACATAAATTCCTTTTTATTCGCTAATTTTATTGCATTTTGTTTCTCTTTTGGTGTGTTGGCCTCAATTTGGTTTTGGTCTGCCTCTTCCGGCCATAAATTGCATTTTGGAGTTTTTTGCTTTTCGCTTTCATCTTCAGTGTCCTTGACTTGATTACCAGCCGAAGAAGACATTACCTTATTAGTTAAACAATATTCCTCCATTAAAATATTGTTATTATTGCTACTACAACAACTTTTGCTGATGGTGCTGATGCTCTGATTTTCATTAAGGGTCTTTGAACTTTTGTCTACAGCCAAACCAGAAGACAACAGAAATGATGTTGAGCCGGTTGTTGTTGTTGAGGCTTTATATGGCAATGTTATTTCTGGTATATTGCAAGTAGGTTCACCATCATCAACATTATCAGCTAACACATTCACATCTACATTCGCAGTCATGTCATTGGCATTTGCTTTCATTGCTGCTTTAGTCTTCCACATGATACAAGTCATGTTGGAAGACAATATGTCTGCTCTTGCTGCCGATGATGATGATGATGAGCAGCCCGTTTTGGTCATATTTTCCTGGGCATTTCTGTTGTTTCTAACTAGATCTGTAACTGCAGGTGCTATTGCCCTTAAAGGCGATGACGTCGTAGACGACATGGCTGATGATGACGGCGAACACGATGATGTTGGTGAGTTAGATGATGATGTTGTTGAGACAGTTGATGACATTTCGTCTGATGATTTTTTATGGTTTATTTTAACTCCTTTGTGATCAAGTTTTTTTCTTAAGCCTATTGAAGGAGAAGATATTGACGATGTTTTTGTTGTTGTTGTTGTTGCATTAGTAAGACGTTTTAATTTATGTTTGTTTTGCCGTGATCTTGGTTTTCTCTTAACAAACAATTCACTGCCATAGTTTAAAATCGTCCTTGCCTTTTTTGTTGTTGTTGCAATAATTTTTGCTGTTTTTGCATTTGATTTATAACAATGACCTGGTCTGCTATTATGGTTGGAATATTTAATCATTTTACGTTTACAAATATTTCTACGTTTTGGAGTTTTGAACAAGCTGGGAGATGAGCAGGGGGTTGTTGCAGTTGTGGATGAACTGCAGGTATTATCGTTTAGTTCTTCTTGATTATCATAAATGTTTTTGTGGTCATTGTTATTATTATTGTTGTTATTTTTTGCTTCTTCAGCAGCTACTGAATTTGTAATTGGCTTTTGATGATGATCACGATTTTCACATTCACTTGTAGCAGGCGAAATTGTGTAGGATTTTAAGGCGGCTTTGGTTATAAATAAACTTTCGGAGTTAGCTTTACTAAAAGCACTGTCCTTTGGAAAATGTTTTGTCTGTTGTTTGCTTAATTGGAAAGTTTTATTTGCTTTAATTCCTTCGACATAAGGTGACAAATTTCCAGACGAATTGTCATGATTTTCCAACATGGTCGTCTGCTCATTTCTGAGGTACAATTTTAAATCCTCTTTTTTCATAGAGGATTTAAATATAATATGGGTTTCTAGAAATGCTTCTTGATCTAAACATGGTTTTTTACTTGGATTTGTTGGCACTTCTAAGGCATCATTATCACATATTTGTTCCAAGGGCTGTTGTAAGGTTAAGGGCGGCAAACTTTGAGAATTCAACACTGCTGGCTTAAGCAGCGGTTTCTTTTCATCCTTAAGCAGCCTTAACTGCTGTGTTGTACCGGTGCTATGTTCATGTTCATGGGTTTCAAATGTTTTATCGATGAACGCTGTTTCTGTGGCTGTGGCTGTTACTGTTCCTGGTGCTGATGATGTTGGCGTAGGTTCATTTGCTTCTGTTTTTGTTTCGATTATTTTTTGTGGCATTGTTTCAACATTGTCCAGCAATGTTGTTGTTGTTTTTATTGTTGGTGCTATAAAATCATTGGTATTCCCTGTATTTGCTTCAAAGGGAACCGATGATTTTGTATTTGTATTGTCTACGACGATGGCTTGTTGCGTTTCACTATAGTTATCGTTAACTAAATCATTGACTTTATGCATTACAGGCGGCTTAACAATTTCAACTACTAGATTTGTTGGCTGTAGTTGTGTTTGTGCTTCCACTACTGGTACTGTGGAAACTGGTGTTGATGTCGCTTCTTTTTCGTCGTCTTCTATTGTTACATCCTCCTTTACTGTTACGTTTTTTTCCTTTTGTTGCTGCTGTCGACTTTCATAGAATTTCTGTTGTTCCTCGTACAACGCTCGCAATTGTGTTTGAACTTTAAGACATTTCCGCCGGAATTTATGTATCATATAGAATTGTGCCGTGCATTTGGCACATATACGCTGTGGTAGACCATCATTACATTTAATCTGTACGTTTTTTATTTTTTGTTTTTTCAGCAAGACACACGCAAAAAACGGAAAAAAAGAAACAAAAAAATACAATAGGGAGTTAGTTTATAGGAATATAATTTAAATTTTGTTTTGTTTTACATGCGTTCGGTAGGAATATGTATTTAGATTTAATTTATTGTTTGTTAACATAGGTTTTATGAGCCCATCAACAAACTAGATATGAATTTAATGAGGTTTTTGCCTAAATAATAAAAGTTTTCAAATGCTCAAATGCATTCAAGATAAAAAAAATACAATAATATTTAGATGTTTTCTTGTAGTCATTGTCTAGTTAATTGTTAAAGACAAACATCTAATTGGCATTTTAATAGACCTAACAAAAAGTTCAAGTTTTCGGGTAGCAAAAATATTCAAGTTTTCATCTTAAGATTTAAGCGTAGGAAATATGTCGGTTTTAGTTTGCTTTAAAAGATTTCGTAAAATAAAATTGTTTTAATATTGTCGTTTTTTTGTAAAGTTTTCTCCATCCTGCTTGATTTTGCGCTGTTGTTCGGCCGAACGGGGTTCTTGATAAATGATTTTCAGAAAGTCAAAGTTTATTGATAACAACTGCAGTTTTTTAAACCCTGGATAATAGCATGTTCCCTTCCCCTTTTACTAATAAACTCCGTCTTTCTGAAAGAAAACTTTCATACTGTGAGCCCAGAATAACGGTACAAACGATTCTTTGCATCTTTTTATGACGTCGTCCATTAGAATGAAAAAGAGGTGCAGACCCAAAATATTACTTTGTCTTACGCCGTTGTTATAAATACTCTGGATGCAAACATGTGTTTGTTTGTTGAACTTTATCCCCCAGCCGTATTACGGTTCTCGATGTCGAAAACGACTCAGTAGTAGATTAAAGTAATGCTGGGTACACACTATGCAACACGTTTACGCAATCCAGTGAATTAAATTCATTTTCATTCATTTCAGATTGCATACACATCAAAACGCTTTGATATTTTGAGGTTGCATTGAAACAGTTTCCATGTAGGTTGCACTGTGTGTACCCAGCATTACACACAAAATTCGACTTACGGTGGTACCAAAAACGATAACCGTAATAAGGCTGAAGAGTCTTTTCGGTTATTTGGCGCATTGATACTGGGTACACAGTTCGGTCTAGGTCCGCATTGTTCTTCCTCAAGTTGTTGTTCAATTTCAGCTTTTAGTCTTTTCATAAGAATTCTTGAGTAATATTTTTCGGCAACCATTAACTGGAATATGCCCCGATGGTTTCAACATCCTGGTTCTTCGGCATCTTTCGCACGTGGTATATTTCCATTGAGCTTATCTTAATCCTTCTATAATCTTAATGGGGCAATCTTTAGGGCGCCGCAGATTTTTTAATGTTTTATAAAATAGCTTTTGATTATAGTTGCGGCTTTCTTTTATGAATTCGTCTATATGTGGACAGCCTGGCGGCTCTTAAGGCCTTGACGAGCTCTAATGTGAACTTCAAGCTAGTAGATAATTGTAGAATGGCTGTGTTGATTACCGGGTCACTGCAACATCACCGGCAATAAGTTAGCTGATGAGTTGGCGAGATTGGGCTCGGAAATGGAGGATCCTGACGGTAAGACAACTTTGTACATATAGGGCAGTTTTTGTTTAGTTGGGTTGTATTTTGGTCCGATTTTTTTTTATCTTCCACTACTTTCTCTTTTCTCTTTTTATTTTTCTATCTCCTCTAACTAACTAAGGCTTCACAATGGACCATAATGGTCTCTGGGTGAGGTTGTGAAGTTGACTTCGCACCAGCCTTTTAACCTAACCTTCTTCTATGAATTGACCAAATTCCTCCCATGCCTGCGTTGTTCCTTGTAGCAATTGTATTTTTCAAAAGTCTAATTTCCCAGATAGTTTTTCCATCTTCTGCTTTGATTAACAAAACCATTCAAAAAAATCTTGTTATATTAAGTCGGAGAGAACAAAACATAATCGAATGCTTGTTTGTAAAAACGAAAATTAATTTTTATAAAAACTGTTTTATTTAGCTTTTGTCTTGGCTTTGGTATTGCTTTTAATGCACTTGAGTGTGGTAAACCGTTATCTTATTAACCACAATAATCTTATTTTATTTTTTAATTAAGGAATTTTGTTATTAAAAATTATTTAAATTTAAATCTCTTCATTAATCAGAATTCTGATTAATCAGAAATGTTGTTTAAGTAATTAATAAGCGTTCTGTCTAGTTTTATTATTAATTATGTTTTTTTCATTTTTATTTAACTGCTTGGGTAACTGAATTAATCTAATAAAATAAATTTAAAGTAATTGAAAAAAAAAACTTGAAAAAAGGAATATCACATTGGATCAATTATATTAACAAACAGTCACATACATATTTACATATAAACATTTATGTATTATTCGAAATCCTAATCAAATTTGTCATTTAAACTCTCTTTAGAAACTAGAGTGTATGTTTAAGAGTTACTTAAGAGACAATTAAGTTACGGTTCTCGAGTTTCGAGTAAGAGGTCTACTTAAGCATCAGACAAAAATAAGATACTTACTTGAGTGTGACAAGTGGCACTTACAGTTGGTTGATTGGTTTTTGAAGGGGTGGAGCTCCGTTTGGATTTTTTTCTTTTTTTTTTTACAATGTCATCATTATCTACATACTACAACATACAGTACAACACTACAAACGTCCGTCAACATCAATCGTTTATTTTTCTGCTATCGTACCTATATGGTATACAAAAATGTACGTGCTGAATAATATTGAATTTCATTAAAATGTATTATTCCGCTGTTGTTGTTTCTTAAGTAACCTGCTAAAGTCAATATTAATTGTCAACAGTTTTTAGTTAAATAAACTACTGTTTTAAGTGTAAGAGAATATTTTAATTTTCATTTCTTTAAATTAATTTCATTGTTATCTTTTTTGGGGAAATATAAATTTAAGTTGTATTTTATTTCCTTTTAATGAAATATCACACATTTAGTGTTTTTGTTTGCATTTGTAAGACAACAACTACACCAAGCAAAACAATAAAATTTTATTTACACAAGTCTCCCTTTTGTCTATTGGAAAAATGTTAACACAGAGACAAACTTGTATTTAGTACGTAAATAAAAAAAAAAATCTCCTCTTTTTGTTTTCTATACCTTTGTTATGTTTTATTTTATGTTCTATATAAATTTTATCTCAAAAAGATATACATCAACCAATATAAACTACAACAAACATTTTATATAAATTCATTTTGTACTTGCCAACAAAGCATTAAAAGAATGTTTTCTTCAAAGCAAATTTATCAATTTAGAATTAAGGAAAAAAGGTTTACCGTTGCTGCCTGCTGTTTTTCTATAAATTATCTCATACAAATTAAAAAAAAAAATTATCAATGAAAACTTAATAATTTTAAATGTTTTTTTTTTGCATTACCGTCAAAGTTTTTGTTAAATCAAACACAAAATAAAAACCAGGTAGTTACCGGTTTGGGGCACGGAACAAAAATGTTTTCATCTATGTACATAAGTATGTACATTCTTTGAATAGAACATGCAGCATAACAATTACGAAGAATAACATTTTTACTTTTACATTGAAAATTTGCTTTATAGCACAAAAAGTGTCGAATGAAGCAAAACAATGTTTAGGAGCACTACAAATTTTGAGGATATGAGGCCATGTTAGGGATCGACATCTCCCAATATATTCGAGATTTGAAAAGGGGGCACATTTATTATATAGAATTGATTTATAACTCAATTTTTGTACAAAATGTGCCATGCGACATACCAGAAACCACCCGACGAAATGTCATTTAGTGATATACTTTACATCAGCCCTGCAAATAATAGGACCAGTGCAAACACGCTTGTAAAGAGTAGCCCACAAGTGACCAGGACTAGTCCAAAAGTAACCCAAACCTATGAAAAAACCTGGTCTATTTAACATTACGATGTCCTAGGAGAGGACCATATAACCCACCTTTGGACCAGTAAGGAGTAGTTTTAAAACTACTCCATGGTATACTCAAGAGAATTAGTTTTGATGTCGTTAAAAAACGAAGACTCACTACAAACACTTTTGAACAATGACATGGTCCATGCTTGCATTACATCGGACCAGTCCATGGAGTAGTCCATTTTATTAAAATGGATCAGGTGGTCCAATTTTATATGCAGGGAGCAATACAACCTATACTATTACATTATGCGATGGTATGTGTTATATGCATTCAACATATCGTCAGTGCTTTATTGGTTTTTTCTCATATACGAAAAAGTCGTAGTGGAGAAACATAATTTTTTTGTATTTTCACCACTGCTTCTGGCATAAGTTTTGAAGAAAAATTAACATTTTTGTGAACGTTCATAAACGAACTTACATATTTTATTGAAATTGAAAATTATTGTTTTGTGCCGCATACGCCACTTTTCTAAATTTATTAGAATTAATATTTCTGTTACAAAAACTTACACTAATTTGTTTTGAAATGTACAAACTTGTTTTATATGACCGAAAATAAAAACTATTCAACTTCGTAAAGATCGTTGTTCCACATTGGGGTGTATAACTCTCTTCCTACTAAGCCGACTTTGCTGAATTTCAATGCCAAACTGCTTAAGTTATCTAGTAACAATTTGACGGACATGGCTAAAATGACTTAAGGTATGTTTACACTTAACAAAGATTTGACGAAAATATATGAAAAAAGCGTGGCCACAAAATTTATCTCCTTTTTATTTTAAATTTTAATGATTATTGTTGATTAACTTCATTTCTTTTCTTAAAAAAAAAAAATTGTTTAATATGTATTAAAAAAAGTTTTAAATGCTGTTTGATCAAGCAAGCACTATGCAAACTCAAACAAAGGTTTACTAAAAATAGTAGTTACGTGTGGGTCGTCAAATGTTTGTAAGTGTGACTGACCATAGCTTTGGAATTACTCAAGGACCCAGAGTACATTATACACATACTTTATGGGGTCTTAGATGAATAATAAAAAAGCTTCAGACGGAATGACAATCTTTTACACCCTCCTGGCAACTAGTTGTGAAGTCTGTAAAAATCGTTCACAAGATGCAAACTCCATCAAAACATTCTTTCAAAGCTATTGCCTTATACATACCTTCTTCATTTGAGCATTTGTTTATTCTTGTTCTTGCTAAACTTCTTTTCCATTACTTCTACAACACACCCAGATGTGTTAATTAGTTAAACATGATGTTTTCAACTCCAACCAAACCATTATACACAAGCTTAAGCTTCCACAAAGGCTGTTAAGAGCTTATGTACAAATTTACTAAATGACTTAAAAGCTTGCAGGCAGACACACAGGAAAACAGTCACACAGTCAGTTAGGGAATTCAGACAAAAAATCACTCAACCATAACCCCAAACATCACGAGCAAAAAAAAACAAGGCATTTAATTTTGTTAACTTTTGTAAGATTTTAATGGTAACGGTATTTTTATTAACACTCTTATTTTTAATCACTATATTTACTTTCTCTGTCCTTCTGTCCCTCTGTCTCTTTCTCTGAACTAGTTCTTTTTGTACTTTTAAGGCATTTTAATCAAAACAAAAACCAAAGTTAAATACAGATACATATTTTAAACATTTTGTAGTTTACTTTTGTTGTAAAAAAGAATGATGGTTTGTTTAAAAAAAATAATAAATAAAATGATTAAAAAAACCAAACGAAATTTTCTAATCAAAAATGTAAATTTATGGCTGGTAAATTGAAATACAAAACATATTTTTCAATTTTTTTTTTGCTTCCACTTTATTTTCCATTATATTATGACTTTACAGTTTTAATTTATGTTTACTTTTGGTTTTGTGGTGCCAAAAATGTTATACCTACAAGTATTTTTTTGTTCGTCTGCTTTTGTTCTTTTGCCACTGTGCATCCGGGAAGTACAATTTAAATGCATAATTTGCCGTGAAATAGGGAAAATGGTCTAGGAAGTAAACGAATTGTTAAGTAATAAGAATATATAAAGTAAAATTTGTTGGTAGGTGCACAGAAAAAATTAAATATTATTTTTAATCACCAAATTCATAAAATCAAGCAAACAATTTGTTATATTGCAAGCAGCTATTACCAAAATTATTATATTGATTACTAAAAATTGTAAAAATTTAAAATTGTGAATTTATTTGATCAAAAAACTTGCCGTTTCAAACAATGTGTTACTTGATTTAATTAAATATAGCTTAGATTTTTACAATTCCCAACAACAATTCTACAAGTTTAAATTATTTAATTTTAAGCGAAAAAAATTAATTAAGATTTTTTGTGTTACTTAATTAATATTTTAATGAAAAAACTTATTTTAAACAACCAATTTTTTTAATTTTTTTTTTTTTCAACTAAAAAAATAATTGGTACAATTATCACATTTACTAAATTGAAATACTTTTCAAACCATTTTTTTTACTTGATAAGAAACTACTAAAAAAAATTTCTGTGTAACTTTTATTTTTTTTTTTTGATAAAAAAAATCATAATTATATTAAATTAAAAATTTTGTGCCACTGACTTGAGGTAAGTTAAGTCAGACACGACTTGGGTTGGTAAATTGCTTTTAGATTAAAATATTTGCAGATGCCAGTTTAAACGCAGTAGTTTTTAAATGTTTTAATTATTTTCTTTAAATTTAAATTTTTCTGAATTCTATTTGATTTTTTTATTATTAACATATGTAAATACGCTTTTTTAATTCTCCTGCCTACTGTGCCTAGATGTAGGTTGAAATTTAAAGAAGTTTCACTTGTACTCGTATTCAAATTGAACGTAATTTAAAATTCATTGCGGTTTATTGTCAAAACAGGAAATTAATATAATAAACAATAAAAAAAAGCAATGCCACAGGAAATTTGTAAAAAATCAAAATTTTCTTAATTTTTTTTTTAACATGTACGTAGAAAAAATTTTAGTTAAGTTTCAACAAATTTCTGTCATTTAATTAGCAAAAAAAGCAAAATAAATATATGACGCATAAAATTGTCAACTCATAAAATTAACCATCTGGTAACACCAAAACACAAAAACTACTTGCGATTTAGATCGCTGTTGGGATCTGACAATTCTTAAATTGTACCGTCTCAATGGCAAAATTGTACCAAATTGACATAAATTGTACCAAAACTTCGCTGTAAAATAAAAAAGCATACAAAGTAATTCATAACACTTTTTATACCCTTCACCGCAGGTGGTGAAAAGGGTATATGGGCATTTGCGTTAAAAGGTCCACCGTGACCGAAAACGTAAAAGTTATTAAAGGCTGATTACTTTACGATAGTGAGGAAGAGTTCAAAGAGCAATATGTTATTGGGATTAACGGTAAATTTTTATTTTGTTTTAATCATTATTCCGTTCAATTGTTCGACACAGATTTTTGCTTAAAAAAAAGAAAATACAGAAGATTTTGGAATCAAACCAAGACATTTTAATGTTACATTGCTACGTAAAATTCTGAAAGTAGTTTGACTAAACAATTGTGTGCCAAGTTTTGCTGAATTACGCCTTTTTATACATGACCACAAAAACTACTTCTATTTTTTTCACGTTCGAACCGTTACTTCTTTTGCCATCATCTTTGACCCAGAATCGCGCTCTCCATAAGCTTTAGCATAAATAACAGTGCTTTCTTAGTGCTATAATTTAAGGGTTAAGAAACCGAAAAAATATTTTTTGCTTAAAATGTTATTGCACTTTTGATGCGCACGACTGTCACTTTCAACACTTTGGAATTACCCATATATAAGTTTGTCATTCCGTTTGTAGTTTCTATAATATTGATGTTAGACCCTATAAAGTATATATATTCTGGGTCCTTATGAGGAGCGAAGTTGATTTAACGATGTCCGTCTGTCCGTTGAAATGGATTTTCCGAAGACCCTATATATGATGGGGGCCAGGTTGTTATGCATTTATGTCACATATGGTCCGAAATTGTTTGCTATTGAAATTCAGCAAGTTCGGTCCACAAATGGCTGAGATATGAGTAAAAAACCACGACTGCCTCAAATTTTTTCCTTTAAAAGTCCAATTAGACGTGACATTATCATACCAACACTGTATTACCAAAACGACATAAACATACCATACAAACCAATTCAATTTTGGTTTCTACGTTCATACAGTGGATATGGTAAAACAGTGTTGGTAATGTGTTTTTTTGTTGTTGTTTTTTTATACCCTTCACTACAACTGGTGGATTTTATTTGTAATGTGTTTAATTTTACGCATACACATACACATTAATGCATGTATATGATATGCGGCTCAAATAAAGACACAAACTCATAGACTCAATATATTTTAATTTAACGCTTCTTCAGTAAAAGCATTCGTAGCCGAGTTGTTAAGTTCTCTCCTGAGACTGATGATATTGCGAGTTCGAATCCCAAAAATAATTTTTTTTCATTATTTTTTTTTTTTTTTTTTTTATGTTCTAAAAAACGATTTCAAGATTATAAAACGAATTTCAAACATCAACTTTGGTAAAGGAGGAAACGGGCTTAGGTACATATATAAATTTTTTGTTTTTTATATTCTTCGGCATGACGAAATGAAAAGTTGGTGTGGCTCAATTAATATCTATTTATACCTATCTAAAGAACGTTATTTATGAATGTATATAACTTTTTGTTCTTATCTCATCATGGTGAAGGGTATATAAGATTCGGCATAGCCGAATATAGCACTCCTACCAGCCAGAACAAAATTATATTAGGAGTTTAAGATTCATGTTTGAATATTATTTAGATTTAGATTATTTAGATATCTTCATTTATATGAGATTTGTTTGCCCTTACGTATTTTTGGAAGGACGCTTATATGGGACCTATGGTTAACAATGGACCTACCAGCAGCCGTATTCTGTAATTCGCTTAGGTAAAGCTAAATCTCGATCGCTAAAATGCCTTAGAGAATACAAAATTTGAAAATTTTGTCGATGACTTTAAAAGCTAAAATTGCGGCGAATTAAATTTATATGGCAATGCCAAATTTAGCAATGAACTTTACAGAATTGCATTCGCAGCCAAAAATCGCAAAATCAACTTTATAGATTTTTAGCGATAGAGATTTAGCTTTAGCGAATTACAGAAAACAGCTGCAGCACAACATTTTTTAAGATTTTTTAAGCTATCTTAAAAGTTTTTGTAGCCAATCAATACCAACATTTATAGTGAAGTTACGGCATTAAAAGCTTTCCGAGAGTAGTATCAGCAAATATGGAACGATTTCAATAACATTTTGTAAGATGATTTAGATTGCAATAAAATAAGTTTTGCCCAAATTAAATCTAAATACATACCAACATAATAATAGAGTTTAGTTTAGTTTGTATGGCGGCTATGTAAAATTACGAACCGATTCTCGCCATTTTCAATAGGCTTCGTACTTATAAATTGAAAGCAATGTACAAAATTTCATCAAATTACCTTCAAAATTGCGACCTTTACTTTGCACACAAGATTAAATGGACAAAAAACCAGTCAGCCTGCAGCCAGACTGAGAGACATCGTTAAATCGACTAAGGAAATGATATCGAGTCGATCGGTATACCTAAAGGTGGGTCTAGAACCATCGGTACAAACGCTAAGTACCGTCTCCACTATTGTGGTGGGGAAATACAATATAAAAAGGAATAAAAAATTCCTCTTTTCTTGTCAAAGGCAGACAAAAGTGTAGACAGTGTCACAAAAAGAAAAGTGCAATTTCGAGACTCTTGATCCCAGGCTTCCTACAGAGATATACTTATGTATGTTTGTGTGTGCTTTGTATGTTTGTATAACATCATAGGCGCAAATTAACAATAATGCAATTTTTGGTAGTTCTGGTCAGGGCTGGAGGTATGTTAATACAAATTTTATTATTGAAAAGAAAAGTGTGTTAATCCACCTAAAAGAAATGATAAAACTACGTAGGTATTGTTTTAATTTTACAAAAAAAAATGAATTGTGCCAGTGTACCAATTAAGTTTCGATTGTACCAAATTTGGTACAATTGTACCACAAATTCCATCAGTGATTTAGATCCGTACTTGTGCGGATTCACACGCTTTATGTTTTAGCCGTCAAGAAACATCATAACATCTATCTTATAAGATGAGCTGTCAAAAAAACACATACACACATACGTACTAATGATATTAAACAATAATAAGACATCATCATAAACATTTTTATATTCACCCTTAACGTGGTTTAAATACGCCTGCTACTGTTTGGCAATAGATTAAAGAGAACGTGAACTTATGTATTTCCTTTAATCTATTGCCAAACAATCGCAGACGTATTTAAAATTCGCCAACTTCGATAAGGGTGATTATTAGTTATCAAAGTAATTTTTGGGAATACAAAATTTTCATTTAACAAGATTTGGTTTGTCGTGCTTAATTCCCAATTTTTTTTCTTGATAATTAGTGAAAATAGTGCAAATCTTGCAGAGTGTTAAACAACAAAATTTTAAGCTAAAAGAAAGAAGAAACTAAAAAAAAAGAATAAAAACGACACAAGTTTACTGTACGAGCATAACTCAATTATGAAATCTTATAAGATTAATATTAAACTTGACATAAAGAAATGTGTTCTCCCATTCTGCCGACGTTCTCTTAGATATTATCTCAGCGTTGACAAAAGTTTAATAAACCTTAAACTAAGATTTATTTCATTAAAATAATTCCAGTTAACAAATAAATTACCTATTTTGTTTTAAAATTGATAATAATTAATTGTTTAAAATGTTTTCAATTTGTTTTCTTGTCTATGATTCGTAGTTAATTTTTTTAATTATATATTTAAATTGCTTTAAAATAATGTTTAAATATTTATAATTTTTGTTTGTTTGTTGTAGAATTTATTAATGATAATGTTTTAAAACAGTTTATACAAATGTTGTTATTAATTTGAATTCGACAACATTAACTAATTTTGCATTGTTTTGAGATAATTGTTAGAAATAAAAATGTTAAACGACTGAGATTGAATTATAATCAGCCTTCTTCCAGTTGTCGCTATCGTAATCGCACAACACTGGTTGTGTGTTACTTTAATCTCTTACAAAAAACGACTTGATCGATTACGACAACGACAACCGAAATAAGGCTGAATTTAAAAAATAAGATAAATATGTGTTTTAAATTTCTACGAAAACAAAGATAATTTTGTTAAAATATGATATTCATAGATATTTTACTTATAAAATTTATTGTCCCTATAACGGTTTACAACTCAACTTAGTTGAGTTGAAATTAAAACAACTGCTAGCGAAAAGTTGTAATTTATTGATGTTTTTGTTAACCGCACTATAACAAAGTTGTAAACCGTAATATGGGCATTTATGACAGCACTTCATATCAACAATAACTCCGGTTGACAGTTGAAATAAAAAAAGAATACAATCAAAAACTTAAAAAGGCGGCGTTTAATACAGTTTTCATAAGGAATTTAAAATCGTGTTAGCTTCTCGGCATGCATTACTTTATACTTCAACTGCAAAACTGAACGTAAAAGACTATTATGTCCATCACTTACTTACGTGAAAATAACAAACAAAGTAACTTTCGTAAACTTAACCATATAGTATATTACAAAACAAGGCAAATTCATAACAGGTGTTCTTGACAGCTCATGTGATTATTTTTTGCTCCATGAATTTTATCTATGTACTTTGTTTGTCAAAATTTGTTCTTCTTCTTCATTTTAAATAAGTTTTCGGGTCATTTCGTTTTTGAAAGTGTAAAATAATATTGATTTTTTATAAATTGTGCCATATTTATATATGAATAATATATTTAAAAAAACGTTTGACACAACAACTGATTTTGACATCCAAAGTAGACATTTTCTAAAGCGAAATGAGGTGAGTCAGTCCTATCTGTTATGAAATTGCCTTGATTACAAAAGTAAAGTTTTTTTTCAATTTTCGTAATTAACGCAGGATATTTGTAAATAAAAAAAAGCAGCGTTAAAAAAACCGCAGTCAAAGTAGAAAAACTGCCATTTCTTCCACTTCTTCATTTGTCATTGGTCAAAAAAAAAACTGTTGCTTTTACTTCTGATTCATTAAATGTAAACAGTCGTTGTCAAACCAACTCAAAAAGCGAAAAGTGGTATACACATTTTCGTTTTTTGTTCGAAAAATTTTGGTTTCGACTGTAGTTTTTTTAAATCCTGGTGATAAGTGACTCTTTAGTCCATATTATGGCACTTTATTTCGTGTACTAGCATATTTTGTGAATTTGTTATTTAAAAAAAAAAAGAAGAAATAGAGAAGGCATATAAAATAACTAAGTGCTGCAAAGCTAAAGTTTCATTGTATGGACACGATTGGCATTTTAAAAGAGAATTAAAGAAAGTTTTTGCAGTAAATGTTTAATAATATGGACGAGGACTTAAGACCATGTCAGATAAAACTTTATCGCTTTGCGTGACGTTTCTAACTTTGACAGAAAAGCGTAACGCAAAAGGTGTATGTCACAATAAACACTTTGACAACACTCACAAATTGTGTGTTAAAAAAAATAAAAAAACAAAAAAAAAATTATACTAGTAGATTGTCAAAGCACTCAAAAAGATGAAAGTTGCCTAACTTTTCGCTTCACTCTGCGTTAAAAGTACTTTATGTGACATGTTTCGTATAAGTATGTATATTTCTGTGGCCGTATGGAAAAACTAGTTAACTCCACTTTTTGCGAAAATTAAGATAACACCAAAAATAAAAAAGCGAGTTTCATTTACTATCACTCTGTCGGATCGAAATTTTGATATAGTTTCTCATTTAATAGTTATTTGAAAAACCAAAACCAGAAAAATATAAATTTTTATGTAAAAACTAGATAACTCCATGGATTTTTTGAAAAAACAAGTTAACTCCATAGTCTCTTAGAAAACAGAAAAATGGGAAGTTTTAAACTGTGTTGTCTCGAAAACTAAGAGACAAAGAGCGATATAGAACAAATTCGGGTCAAAATGTTGAGCCTAAAAACTGCAACTCTAGAGAATTCAAAGAATATATTTATGCATTCTTTATATGCATATTACATCTTTTGTACCCGAAATCTTTTCGAGTAATAGTTTTTAGCCCATATAGATCTACCGTACCCTATGTGGTACAGCAACTTTGAAAAATGTTTTAACATACTTATTTTTATTTGTTTCTGTTGCAAAGATAATAAATTGTAAGGTGTTTTTACGTACAAAAATAATAAAAACTATTTTTATCCAGTTTTTTTTTTCTAAGAATACATTTTTGGAATCTGGAAGACAAACAACCTTTATTAAAAAATGGAGTTACCTAGTTTTCATTGAAAACATATTGAAAACAAAAAGAGTTTTAGTTTTCTATTATTGTTTTAAATATAGATATGCGAAAGAAATGTTCTTATCGACATTGTGAGCCTGGTTGTAAATTTCTTTATTTTTAAATTAATCTAAGAACATATTCATATTTTTTGCACTTTACGATATTTAATACTAATAAAATTTCAATATTATAAAATTATTTTTTTCTGCAACCTTGACGATCTTCTCAATGTTAAATGTTCATCAATAAAACTTCTCTTGAGCTTTTTCCGACTTGATTTCAGTTTGTTTTCTGAAGTTTTTATTTCTAAATTTACGAGTTCTTTGTCCGATTGCTCGATCACGTTCTGCTTCCTTTTATTTTCTTCCGTGCTGCCTTGTGGAATAATTTCCTCCAACTTAGTCTGTATTTGCATGAGGTCAAGGTCTGGATCTTAGTTTATTTTAGTCGGTCGCATTGTTGATTTTTGTGTGTTGATTTTTATATTTTTTGCACGCACGTGTACCTATTACGTTTATTTTTATCAAAAACATAAAAAACAAAGTAGAAGCGTAAGACATTGTTTTTAAACTAAAAAGCTAAAAACGATCTTATTACCAAGTTTAGTATAAAAATTTAACGGAACACCTTTTGTTTAAAATTTTAATATGTATTAAAATAAAATTAGCCACAAAGTCAATAGCTCTTTTTCAGGTTCAACCTATGTTAAACCGATTATAACGTTAATCAATGTCCTTAAAACTGGCCAATTCATTTCATAAAATCAAGAAGGGTAAACCTTTTAATTATGTTTATGCATAAACACAGACAAAAACTCAGCTTATTTTATAATGTATAAGCATAAACAGAAAAAAATATTTTTTGGAAAAACTGGATAACTCCATTTGTTCGTAGAAAAAACGGGTAAATTAACGTGTTGAGTCAAAAAGTTAATATTTTTCCACAAATCATTACTTAAGTTGCCTTAATTCCATAAAATACTTATATAATTTAAGAAAAAAAATTTTTTTCGGAAAAACTAGATAACTCCACTTTTCGAAAAAACAAGATAAGTGACATTGACTTTCGGTTTTAATGTCCAAAAATCAGTTTAATGGTACCATAAATCTTTAACTGAATCTTAAATATTGTTTTGTTCAATGCGCATGCATAATAACATAAATTCATATGAATTAATTAGCGAAATATGTTTAAAACTTAAAATGTGTTTTTCTCGTGTTTTCAAAAAAATGGAGTTATCTAGTTTTTCCATACGGCCACAGATTTTGTCTTAGATGTCAAAGCGAATCTCTAACGCAACGCGAAGCAAAAGTTTTATCTGACATGGCCTTTACTGCCATGTTTTTTCTAAAATGAAAACAACAATAAAATACGAAAATTTGTTTTTGTTTTCAATATAATTTCTCACATGCAATTTTGTTTTCAATTTCTAAAAGCTGGCAGTTAATTACATGGTTGACACTATGAGCAGTGATGCCAACTTTTTGAGAGCAAAAAGCACGTAAAAGTTTAAAAAAAGCACTAAAAAGCACTATTTTGAACAAAAAAAAAAAAAAAGCGTACAAAAGCACTTAGCCATTTTTACATTTAAATTAAACACAAAACAAGTTGCATTCGGCTGTGCCGAATATAATATACCTCCAAAATTTAAAAAAAGGATACGCGTCGCGACGGCGTTGTTGGGTGACCATTTTCATTTATAATTAAGTAATAAATATTTTTACATTTGTATATAAACAACTTTATACTTCAATAAAAATAATATCATCCAAATCATTTGGATCATCATCAGCTAATTTGAATTGGCCCTAAAACAGTTTTAAAGTAATACAGTGCGGGCACGATTTTCGTAGCTCGAAAAAATCGGGCCTGTTGCAATTACCGAAAATTTGCAATGACCGACCATTGTTTATAAAACTTAATGACAACCCATATTTTAATAAAAACCCTTATATTTTATCGTTAAAATAAATCTAAATTAAAATCGTGCAAAGCTTAATAAAACAATTAGCGTATGATATTATCCAATTAATATAACCTATGTACGTTTCTGAATAAAGAACACACATAAGGTGTAAAATAGCAAAAACATGTACGTTTGTATTCTGATACTTAGTCAAACCTTTCTGCAATAGCACTAGAGGTAGAAGTGCACAACACGCGGTTATTTGGAGACGAGTGTCGTGCGTTTGAAAACTAAAGCGCATTAAAATGGCAGGTTACACAACGATCGTCATAAAAGCATTTTTTGTCAGCTGTTTTTAATTTATTTAACACTTTGCTTATACCAAGTTACGGCTCTTTTTTGTTTTTAAAATCTTTGCATTTATTTTAAAGTCTTTGTACGGTTTCCGGCTGCATGATTTTTAACTCTTCAATACGTTTTTTCTACATGACTCAAAATCGTTGTTTATTTTTCCATTCACAATTTCTAATATTTTCTAAGCCATTTTCTATTTTTGAAACAGTGCCGACATCTTTAAAAAATGTCTACCGAAAATAAATACATCGTTTTTATTACGATTACTAAATATGTTGTCAACGCTATAAAGTGCAATTGATAGGAAGCCTAGCTCTAACCTCGTAAATGAAGTTTTTAGTAAAACGAATGCAACTTTCTTTTATCACTTTTTTTTATCATTTGAAATCTTAAAATCTTTACAGGCCTTCTCAAAATTGTACCCCAAATAGCAAATCTCATCTAAATCATCCTCTATATAATGGAAATTTTAAAAAATGGTAGAAAAAAATAAAACTTGTAAAAAGCACTAAAAGCACTAACCATAAATTGAAAAAGCACCAAGTTAGCGCTTTTCTTTAGTTTGGCACTATGGATAAAATTTTGGCGTTTTGGGGCATCAAAAAGCACCATAAATAGTGCCAAAAGCAATAAGTTGGCATCACTGACTATGAGTCATATCGCACAGAAATATTTCATAGATTTGGAGACGACAAGTTTAGAGAGGATTGCGGGGCAAACAATGTAGCACGAGTTGTAAAATACTCTTTAATATGTATTGTAAAAATGTTTGAAACTTAATATAGTTGTAAACCTAAAATTGTAGCTTGTGGTTTGTAACAAAAAACGTAGCATCTAAACATGTACGAGCGTTTAGTGGAAGACCAAAAGTAAATATCTCGCATAGTCTGAAACAAGTATAAGTTATTTTCCAGTGATAACTTTTAAAACTGTTCCATTTAAAATTGTATAATTACTTTAATTAACAAAAAAAAAACAATAATAATAGTATTATTATACTATGTATTATTAGAAAAACATATATGAACAATTAAAAACCGATAACAATTAAAAACTGATAATGACACTAAATGCCAAAAACCATAAACAACAAATAAAATGTTATTTCGTTTTAGGTGTAAAGTGTAAGGGGCCAAATATTAAACAAAGTGGTGGTAGCACTTAACTAAGAGCACTGATGACAATCTAATTCGTTAATTTAATTAAAACAAAAGCACAATGTTGATAAAAAATTTCCTTTCACCCCCTTTTTATACGACCATATTATTTTTTCCACTGCTTTGCTACAAATGTCAACGATTTTAATGTGCAAACATACACACATACGTCACACATACTTACGTATAACAAGCAATCGATCATCACGATAAAGTAATTGTGGTAGCAAATAGTTCTGGTATTTCATATTTACTTCGGTAACTATTATTAAGGGGCTTTATAATAATTGGATGGAACAAGTGAAGGTAGTTTGTTGTTTTACATATACTTTTTGATTAAGTACTTAATAACGATTATATCAATTAGGGGAGTTATGACATCATCAGAAATGTCATAAATAAATAGTTAAATTTTTTTAGCGTGAAAATTCTATTAATAGCTGAGTGCTCTATAGCAAATTGTTATAAACAAACTGCTTAAGAAGTTATCGAACAAATTATTAATTTAAAAATAAATAAACAAGTAAGAAAGTATAGTTCGTCAATGCCGACCAGATCGAGCCCTAACCGCGAAAATAATTTTCAATTTTTTTTTTTTTTAATAAATGACTTTATTGGCAACACTTGCAACATCTCCTAAAATGTCATGGTCCCACAAGGTAGTGCCGGTTAACACACGTCAAGTTTGGCTCGTCAAGTCTTGAGCTTTTAGGAGGAAGGGAAAAGTGAATGCCATTTTTTCGCCTCTCTCCTAAAAACTCAAGACTTGACGACTCAAACTTGACGTGTGTGAACCGGCACGTACCGTTACGATTTAAAAGCAAGAACAATTTTATCGTAAGCGAAAAATTTCATACAATATTAATATGAAAAAAAATAAGAAACTCTCTTCTGTAAAATTTGATTTTTGGTGCTTGCGGTATTTTCGCGGTTAGGGCTCGATATGATATCATTAACCACAGTATTTAAGATCAAATTTTTAAGGATGTTATGGTAGTATTTGTATAGGAGCTGTTGTCAAATATAGACCGACAGGACCAAATTATGTATGTTATATTTTAAGCATACTGTGGTTAATTTTGAAAATATGATGGTTATCTTTTACCATGATGATGATGCTGCAAATAATAGCATCAGTCCAAACACGCGTGTAAAGAGAAGCCCACAAGGGACCAAAAGTAACCCAAACGTATGGAAAAACATGGCCTATTTAACATTACGATGTCCTAAGGCAGGACCATATAACCCAGCTTTGGATTACAAAGGAGTAGTTTTAAAACTATCCCATGGTATACTCAAGAGGATTAGTTTTGAAGACGTTTCAAAACGAAGGCATGTCGTTAAAAAACGAAGACATGTCGTCTCACTACAAACACTTTTTAACAATGATATGGTCCATGCTTGCATTACATCGGACCAGTCCATGGAGTACACAGAAAAAATGAAAAAACCAACTTTAATTAACGTATTTGTTAGAAATTTGTACTATCAATTAAATTCCGTACTGATTTTCCGCCAGCAAACAAATTGATCACATCAATTTACACATTTGTAAGTTTGAGCTTTTCTTGCTGTTCAGTTTCAATCAATAGGTTTAATTGAAATTTGACCACCAGCAAAAGAGGCTAAATAAAACGTAAACACAAATTAAAATATTTTTTTCAATCAACACAGTTTATTGAAACAACTAAAAAATTGTTTGAAAAGTTTAAATATTTTAAAGTTTGTATGTATGTTTTTATATTTGCAAATATGTATACGCACAAACATTATAATTTTTATTTTCAATTAAGGAAAACTTATTGGAACAATTAAAAAAATTGTTTGAAACAGCATTATTGAATTAATTGAAAAAATTTTGGTGAAACATTTTTCTGTGTAGCTCATTTTATCAAAATGGATCAGGTGGTCCAATTTTATTTGCTGGGCATACTATGGTCACCTATAAAAGTAGCATTAATATAATTCAGCCATGTTGCTGTTTGTTGTGCAATAAGATTATTACGGGTGTGCTGGAAATCGAAAACGTAAAACGTAAGAATCTTAAAAGTCGCATTTAATAAGATTTCTGTAATAAAAGAATTTCATTATACAAATATTTCTCTATTAAACAGAATTTTATAACAAAAATAATACAAATTAGATTAAAAGTGTATTAAAAACAACTTCCAAATTCTTGCGTTTTACGTTTTCGATTTCCAGCACACCCCTGTTTGGTTGCCACCAACCATATTTTGTATGTGTATGGTGATTAAAACCAATACTTATTGTTATATATAAGACATTTTAATTAATTAGGAATTTCGAAATAAATCAGTATTTTCATTTCATACTAAAAAAAACAAAAAATATTATCGCATTCTTATTATCAGGGAAACCAGAAATATGCTCTAAAAAAGTGTTTTATACGCATTAAATATGCAGTCAAAACTTGAAAATATGCTCTAAAAACTCTTAATAATATGCCCTAAAAAAACCAACACTGAGTTATTCAAAACAAAAAATGTGTTTTTTTCAACAATTTAATAATATTTGCATAAAATAAAAAATAAAAAATTAAATAAATGTGACTAAAAACAAAATAACTGAATAAAATCAAATTTTGTACTTCAATTTCTGAGATTATGGAATTAAAGATTAAAAAGGCAAAGTCTTATTGGTAATTGTTATTGCAATAAATAACAAAATATTGACTTAAACTTTTAAATAAAAAACGTACTCTATCACATCTGAATAGACTTTTATACATTGAAAATGTGCGTTCAACGTCGACTGATGTAATAGGAACATATTTAAAAGATAACGATTTCTGAACATTATATTTAAAAACTTCTTTTGAAGCATAAGCATTAGCTTCTTTAGTAAAATTTTAACATAGACTTTTTACAACATTTAAGCCTTCGTTTTTTGAAATAATTTGTTAAAGTTAAGTTTTAAGGTTATGCTTTGCATTGCAATCCTGCATCTTGTTAATATTTTCAACAGTCTCGTTAATATTGCGTACTGCTCAACAAGTGTGAGACCAGTAGTTTTTAATTTTTTTAATAATTTTTCAATGAAATCAAAAAGACAAAAAAATCCTTTGCATGACGTTTGCAAGTTTAAAAAAATATTAAAACGTGGTGCAAGAGCAAAGGCGAATTCACAAGTGCAAAATATAAACAAAAAATAAACATTACTGACAAACAAAACGTAAACCAAGGCGAATTAATTTTTCAGGTGGCGTTGAAAGCACAACTGCGCTACTTTTTTTTTCTTAACATAGCGTCTTCACCTGACAATTTTTTGTCATACCAAACGTCAAACTTCATATTAAAAGGCATAGATAGTTCCGTTCCTACAGATGAAATAAAATCTGCCGTAGAGCAAGAGGGGTACGAGGTAAAATCGGTTCATAACATTTTGAACAGGAACAAAGTTCCCCAACCACTGCACCGCATTGAGATATCGTTTGATTCATCGGTTCTCAAAACCAAAAATTCAGTTCATCCCATATACAACTTGCGCTACCTACTCAACAGAAGAATAACTGTTGAGGAGCCAATAAAACGAAAGGGTCCCTCCCAATGCACAAACTGTCAGGAATATGGGCATACAAAATCATATTGTAAATTGCCTCACGTATGTGTGGTTTGTGGCGACGCTCATAAAACCGCCGAATGTAATCGTTCTAAAGTTGACCCAAATGTCAAGAAATGCAGCAACTGTGGCGAAAATCACACGGCAAACTATAGGGGTTGTAAAGTCTTCTTGCATTTAAAAAAACCAGCTTTAGTTCAAAAATATACTCACTCCCAATATGGTCCATCACATGCGCCCAGCCAAGCCGCTGGCTCTATTGCTAGTACTACACAAACAAACAAACAAAACCAATCATATGCCCAAGTCCTAAAAGGAAACCCTAATGCGAAAAATCCCCCGAGTACTTCCAACGCAAAGCAACCTCCATACGCTAATGTTCCTAGGGAAGGTCTACAAATGCCTACCTCAATTGAAAATTTAATTCAAACTATGAATAACTTCATGGCCACTATGCAGAGCATGTTTCAGGAAATGATGCGAAACCAGAACATGCTCCTGCAAGTTCTACTCAACAAAAAATGAACCAGTTAAAAATATGTTTCTGGAATGCAAACGGGTTATCCCAACATACGTAGACGTACTTCTTGTCTCTGAAACACACTTTACTCATAAAAACTGCTTTAGGGTAAATGGTTACCTTACGTATGACACAAAACATCCCAGCGGACGAGCTTGTGGTGGCACAGCCATAATTGTGCACAAACACATCAGACACTTACCATTGCCAGAGTTCGAAGAAGATTGTATCCAGGCCACATCTATAAATCTAACTGATTTCAAACTAACGTTAACATCCGTTTATTGTCCCCCAAGGCACAAAATTCTACACGATAAATTTCTCAACTTCTTCTCCACATTGGGCCAGAAATTCATTGCTGCTGGCGACTACAACGCTAAACATACATATTGGGGCTCCAGACTTATTAGTCCTAGAGGTAATCAGCTATATAATACCGTAACTGCAAATAACTTTGATGTGGTATCGAGTGGTGAGCCTACCTATTGGCCAACCGACTTCAACAAGCTACCAGACCTTATTGACTTTGCTGTAATCAAAAACATCAAGCGCGATCAGGTACTAGTTAGTTCCTCCTATGATCTTTCGTCTGATCATTCACCTTCAATCCTCATTTTAAAATGTAACTCTGACGCCGCAGCTGCAAACTGGTTTTCCTATCCAAACAGAAACACAAATTGGTTAAAGTATAAAATGTATGTGAGCTCTCACCTATCACAGTGCATTCCCCTAAAAAATTCATCTGACATCCAAATAGCTGTCGACCGATTTACAGAAGTCTTGGATGCTGCAGCAAGAAATGCAACCCCAATCAAGCGGACAATTAAACGTGCTCCTTACAATACATCGACGGATATAGAGACCCTTATCAGAGAAAAAAGGAAGTTAAGAAGACAATGGCAAAACAGTCGTTCCCCAACCACTAAGGCCCAACTACAATTATGCCTGACAACTCTTCGCAACAAATTGAGACAGAACCACGAGTCTGCAATAGAAGGCTATCTAAACAGCCTAGATGCCACAAAAAACTCCAATTATAGCTTATGGAAGGCTGTACGGCATATGAAATGCCCTATAACCCAAGAATCTCCATTAAGACTGGAAAACCGCACTTGGGCGAAAAACACAGATGAAAAATTAAACGCTTTCGCGGGCCATCTTGAGAAAGTTTTCACGCCACATGATACACATACTTGTTCCTGTCGTCCAACCATTCCTGATAAGGTAAACCATCCATTAAAATTTAACATTACTCAAGTAAAATCTGCAATAGAAAAAGTGAATATTAGAAAATCTCCCGGACTTGACCGTATCACAGGGTCAATGATAAGAAACTTACCTTCGTCTGCTTCCAGAATCTTGCTGTTCATTTTTAACGCTATATTAAGAGTCGGATACTTCCCATCCTCATGGAAGAAGTCTATAATTGTTATGATTCCCAAGCCAGGAAAAGATGCTAGCCAGGTTGCGTCGTACAGACCGATAAGCTTTTTATCAATCCTATCAAAGCTTTTCGAAAAAATATTCATTTTAAGTATAACTCCTCATCTAAATGAACACGACATCATCCCGGATCACCAGTTCGGATTCAGAGCGAAACATGGTACAATAGAGCAAGTGCATAGAATTGTCACCCTTATTAGATCGGCGTTTGAGAAAAAGCAATACTGCTCAGCCCTGTTTATAGACATTTCCCAAGCATTTGACAAAGTTTGGCATGATGGGCTACTCATCAAAATAACACGAATGCTTCCTCAAAACACTCACAAGCTTCTGGAGAGCTATCTAACAGGCAGAACATTCATAGTAAGGTCGCAAGATAAATACTCCCCCCTCAAGAAAATTACTGCTGGTGTTCCCCAAGGCAGCATATTAGGACCGCTTCTATATATAATATACACAGCGGATATGCCAACAAACCTGAGCACGCATACCTCTACATTTGCAGACGACACAGCATTTATTAGCGTTAACCATGACCCAAAAGTCGCATCGCAAAATCTGCAGTCCCACATCAATGAACTAGAGGCATGGCTAGAAAAATGGAGAATAAAGGTTAACCCGGCTAAATGTGCTCACTTAACTTTCACGCTCAGAAGACAAACGTGCCCAGCAGTAAAAATAAATAACATCACTGTTCCGGTAGAAAACCATGTAAAGTACTTGGGAGTTCATATAGATAGACGTTTGACCTGGTCTCGTCATATCGAAGCGAAAATAACGGCTATGAAACTTAAAGCAGCTCAACTACATTGGCTTCTCGGTAGAAACTCAAACTTGTCTTTAGACAACAAAGTTCTTCTATACAAGTCCATCATAAAACCAATATGGACATATGGCATCCAATTATGGGGTACTGCATGCGCATCTAACATCCAAAAGCTTCAAAGAAGACAGTCTAGAATATTACGACAAATTGTCTGCGCCCCATGGTATATACGTAATGATATTATCCACAGAGATCTCAACGTCCCCACTATCCAGGAGGAAATTAAAAAATATTCAATAAGCTACATCGGTAAACTAATGGTTCACCCTAACTACCTCGCTCGGGGTTTGCTTCAGTTCGAAGGTCACCAGAGGCTAAAAAGAACCGATACTTTGAGCCTTACTAGAAGACAGTCTTAAAAATTTGAATACAGCAGTTAGTGGTTACACAGGTAACAACTAATAAACAACAAGTAGAATTAAGATTTGAATACATATTGTAAATTTCGATAAGAAAGATTCAATAATAAAAATAAATTATTAAAAAAAAAAAAAAAAAAAAAAAAAAAAAAAAGAAAAAGACAAAATAAAAAATCAAAAAATGTACTTGGACTTCAAGAAAAATTCTTGACAAAAGTACGAAAAAACAGAAGTAAGGAAAAAACATGTAAAATCAATTAAGATGGATAATCATTCAGGAAAGCAAATTTCGATCTACCAAATGTTAAAAATACAATTTGGTTTAAGGATTGATGTTTGACTATTGACGTCAGCAGTCGTCGATGGCTGCGAGTGTAAGACGGCAAATCCATCTGAGGAGATCGAGTGGTTGCGATCGAAACATGTCATGGTAACCTGCCGGCCAGGGTTCGAGCCCGAGCCACGTCAAGAATGAAAGATTATCAATAACAATTTTAATTAATTTTCATGTTGTAAAATTCCTTTCTTCATAAGAATAATTTAATGAAAATTAAATTTCATGAACTTAAGCCTAATTAAAAATATTAAAAATTTGGATTAAAAACCATAAATAGTTCAACAAAATAACCACAATACTAATTATTGTTAAAGCTAAGGCAGGAGCTCTATGTGTACATTTGTCCTTCAAGTTGTGCTGAAAAAGGTCAACAAAAAAGAGAAAGACAAAATGAAAAATCAAAAAATGTACTTGGACTTCAAGAAAAATTCTTGACAAAAGTACGAAAAAACAGAAGTAAGGAAAAAACATGTAAAATCAATTAAGATGGATAATCATTCAGGAAAGCAAATTTCGATCTACCAAATGTTAAAAATACAATTTGGTTTAAGGATTGATGTTTGACTATTGACGTCAGCAGTCGTCGATGGCTGCGAGTGTAAGACGGCAAATCCATCTGAGGAGATCGAGTGGTTGCGATCGAAACATGTCATGGTAACCTGCCGGCCAGGGTTCGAGCCCGAGCCACGTCAAGAATGAAAGATTATCAATAACAATTTTAATTAATTTTCATGTTGTAAAATTCCTTTCTTCATAAGAATAATTTAATGAAAATTAAATTTCATGAACTTAAGCCTAATTAAAAATATTAAAAATTTGGATTAAAAACCATAAATAGTTCAACAAAATAACCACAATACTAATTATTGTTAAAGCTAAGGCAGGAGCTCTATGTGTACATTTGTCCTTCAAGTTGTGCTGAAAAAGGTCAACAAAAAAGAGAAAGACAAAATGAAAAATCAAAAAATGTACTTGGACTTCAAGAAAAATTCTTGACAAAAGTACGAAAAAACAGAAGTAAGGAAAAAACATGTAAAATCAATTAAGATGGATAATCATTCAGGAAAGCAAATTTCGATCTTCCAAATGTTAAAAATACAATTTGGTTTAAGGATTGATGTTTGACTATTGACGTCAGCAGTCGTCGATGGCTGCGAGTGTAAGACGGCAAATCCATCTGAGGAGATCGAGTGGTTGCGATCGAAACATGTCATGGTAACCTGCCGGCCAGGGTTCGAGCCCGAGCCACGTCAAGAATGAAAGATTATCAATAACAATTTTAATTAATTTTCATGTTGTAAAATTCCTTTCTTCATAAGAATAATTTAATGAAAATTAAATTTCATGAACTTAAGCCTAATTAAAAATATTAAAAATTTGGATTAAAAACCATAAATAGTTCAACAAAATAACCACAATACTAATTATTGTTAAAGCTAAGGCAGGAGCTCTATGTGTACATTTGTCCTTCAAGTTGTGCTGAAAAAGGTCAACAAAAAAGAGAAAGACAAAATGAAAAATCAAAAAATGTACTTGGACTTCAAGAAAAATTCTTGACAAAAGTACGAAAAAACAGAAGTAAGGAAAAAACATGTAAAATCAATTAAGATGGATAATCATTCAGGAAAGCAAATTTCGATCTACCAAATGTTAAAAATACAATTTGGTTTAAGGATTGATGTTTGACTATTGACGTCAGCAGTCGTCGATGGCTGCGAGTGTAAGACGGCAAATCCATCTGAGGAGATCGAGTGGTTGCGATCGAAACATGTCATGGTAACCTGCCGGCCAGGGTTCGAGCCCGAGCCACGTCAAGAATGAAAGATTATCAATAACAATTTTAATTAATTTTCATGTTGTAAAATTCCTTTCTTCATAAGAATAATTTAATGAAAATTAAATTTCATGAACTTAAGCCTAATTAAAAATATTAAAAATTTGGATTAAAAACCATAAATAGTTCAACAAAATAACCACAATACTAATTATTAAAAAAAAAATATTAAAAAAACGCAGACACAAATTTTCGAGTTTTTTTATATAGACTTTGACGTTTGGTATGACAAAAAATTGTCAGGTGAAGACGCTATGTAATTAGACAGAGGAATGTTAAAAGTTACTTATGTTTTTGACATGTCGACCAACAAAAGCAACAAAAAAATACATTGTTATGTTTTTAGTGTTGTTACTTGTTGTAGTATCGAAACCACCGTTTGCATGAATTGGCCTTGACCTAAACTTAATATAAAAAAAATTGTGAATTCGCCCTTGTAGCCATAAATAAATTCGCCTTGGGTTAAATTAGTGTAAAAATAAAAAAAATTAAGCTATTATCAAAATATGCTTCAAAAAGCTAAAATATGCGCTAAAAACTTGGAAAATGCTGTAAAAATACACTTTTTACAAAAATATGCAGCAACGGGTAAAATATGCAGAAATATGCACTAACGAATCGATGCCAAAATTTATAAAAAGTTCTAAAACAGATAAATATATTGCTTTTGCCTTCATTGGTCGCACAAGGAAAAACATGCAATTGCATATTTGTGGTTTCCCTGCTTATTATATTTAAAGAATCTATAGCCACTCTAGTAAAATTTATATGGCAGCTTTATTTATAAAGGAATTTTAGTTGTAAGATAACCCCTTTCCTTAAATTAAGTTTAAAGAAAAAATTATTCCAAAGAATTTAGTCTTCCCTCTAGATCGAATTATAATATTATTTTCCATGAATTATTTTTACTACATAATACTGTTCTTTTTTTTTTTTGTTTTTTGTCAATTTAGTGTTTAATTTGAAACCTTTTACAAAAAATGGTTTATTTTTTTTTTTTTTTTGTTTTAAGCGTTTTCGATGAGTTAGCATTTTTTTTTTTAGTTAAATAAATACAAATATCAAAAAACATTTTGGGTTTTGCTGGCGATAAGAATTCACGTGTTGCTAGAAGTCTTTTACGTATTACTTTTATTAGATTAAAAAAAATACATGTGTAATAAAAACTAAATGAAATTAAATAAAAATCCAGAAATGATGAGGAATTTCTTTTTTAAATGGTTTTAAGACTTTCCCAGCATCAAATAAACCGTTGCCAAATTAGTGTCAAAAAAAGTGTTTTCAAGGAGTGGGCTTTATATGGGGCCTATTGTTAGTTGTATGATTTCTAGTCATATAAAGCGACTTTGTGAAAAATTTAATTAGTTATCGGTAAGTCTTCAAAACGGGCCTAAAATGTTATTTTTTTTTTCAGTACAGCAGAACAGATAAAAGGGCAATGCTAAATCTACTAAGAGTTACTTAAAGAACCTGAATAAATGTATATCCTTAATGGGAGATAATTATTAAAAAGTTTCAGACGGCATGTCTTCAAAATTAATTGTTAACCATATTAACCCTAGGAAAACTGTATTGGTCTGGTCAGACCAAATTTGTGTTTTGTTTGCAATATTTTTCGAATATAATAAAAAATCAAAAAACCAGGGACGTGAATTATGTGCTGAATCGAATGAAACTAACTTAGGTTCAGTTGGAACAAATTAGTGGGGTGAAATTACAGTTTTATGTAAATTACCCTCTTGGTTTGGCCAGACCAATTTTTTTTTTGCTTGGAATATTTTTCAAGCAGGTCAAAATATTAAAAGAACAGAAACGTGAATTCTATAAATGATATGTTATGAATCGAATGAATCAAGTTTGAAACAAATCAGAAAACTACAGCCCATTATGCACTTAGTTTAATTCAACTACAAAAACCAAACGCAAAACTCGTTTCAGCTGTGGTCGATGCGAAGAAGCAATGTGCGAAATTAATGACTACATTTTGGATGACTTGCATGTGGCATAAAATACTAAATTTGTATAATCTAAAGTTAAAAGCATAAGTTCAGTAAAAAATATATTTATTTACTTTTTATTTAATTGCGTTTTTTAGCTGTTCTAATTGTGGTCTGGCCAGACCAAGATGAGAACTTAGTGGAAAAAAGTTACCAAGAATCCTAGGGTTAAACATTTTTATTAATAAAAGTAAAAGGAGTACCGCATTTAGCGATATTTTCGGTTTAATAAATAAATAATGGCATCATTGGCAGAGACTTTTTCTATTGGTAACGCCGCATATACATACGTAGCAGGGATGGAACATGGGGTTTCGGAATTTGTACCAACTTCAATAACAAAACTTAATTTTGAGACTATGACGGTAACAATTTTATATTTCCTGGCTTAAATTTCTTGATATATACATATACATACATATTAAGAAAAAAATACTTTTTATTAATTACAAATTTTTTTTTAAAGATTGCGACAAATTAATAAAAAAAAGTATACCTGCACCATAGTTTCCATCCTTGATAGCGAAAAGAAAAAACAAAAACAATACGTATGTATTTCCACTTTTCAATTTATAAAAATACACGAAATTTTAATTTTCTGTCTAAAAAAGCAGATCTGGAAATTCTTGCCATGCAATTATCTGACAACCGTGTGAACTGAACATTTTTGTTGGCTGATGAATTTATTGTTAGACAGTTGTTTGCCAATGAAATTGTGTGGTATTCTTAATACAATCGTCTTAACTGACAATGTACTTTTGGTGGCAGTATATTGTCAGAACATTGCCAGAATTGTTGTTAGATCAGACAGACCATGTATGTACGAAGGTTATATAAAAAGTTGTTCCGAATAACTGTTTGCAATTTGCAAATAAAATAATTAATAATGAAGAATTAACAAATACAACTTTTTAAAACAAATTGCAACTTCCAAATTAACTTAAAATATTTCAGCATAAAAAAAGAATTGTTCCTTCTTATATCAATAGTAAATACAATAGTTTTGACTTAACTGCCTTTTGTTTACGTGCACTTTTGACTTAACTGCACAAAATTGATAATTTTTGGATTTATTCTTTAAAATTCCATACAAATTCCTTTTTTAAGTGCACTTTCTATGCCTGCACATTTAAGATAAATGCACAAAATTTTTGGCATTTTAAAATTATTTTCATACAAAAAATCAAAGTTAGCTGCACTTTGACTTAACTGCCCAAAACACATATTTTCTGGAATTATTCTTCAAAATCCTTTTTTAAGTGCATTTTGTATACCTGCACATTTTTTATATTTTTGGGCAGCTTTAAAATATTTTCGTACAAAACATCAAAGTTAGCTGCACAAATAAAAATATTTGGTGGCCACTTTTTCACATAAATATCCAATTTAAGCTGTTTATAAAAATATAAATCGCAATTATTTTGTTTTTTTCCGTACATTTTTATGTTCTTGTGAATTCTCATTGTTTTTGTTAATGTTTCTTTTATATTAAATAAACACAATTACATGTATAAAATGTTTGTTAGACGATTATGTTTAATACACAGCTCCTAAAAGAATCTTCTGATGATTATCTGACGACAAACAAAAAAATCTAAATCTGTTTTGAATTTATTTTTTGACACGCTCGTCAGTAAATATTGGAATAAACCTTTTGGGCCTCTCTGTAAGAGTCGTACAACAATTACTGAGCTTCCTAAATAAGACCGTTTTTGAAGTATGAGAATGCTACTGCCAATTCAATTTTAATAAAACAAACCGGCCTAAGGATCTGTAAAAAAGGATGGTGTTGATTTCGCGACCTTCAAGTTTGTTTTATAGAAATTGTATGAAAATTATAAGTTTTGGCATGAACAATACGCTTGATGCCCTGATTTCTGTAGCTCAGTCATACGGCTGAGCATTTCACGAGTTGTAAAATAATACCTACATGAGTCTCATACGACTATTGGCATGCTTTTTGAAAGACTCGTTAGATAATCTCTACATACATCATAAACGATTCCCTTTACGATTAATATAAGCGTTTTTCGCTGCGTTTTCCCGTGCGAAGAATTGTCTACAATTAAAAAATGAGCTCGTCGACGATCAAAAACACTCTTTGTGAGATTCCCAGTAGACTCCTAGACAATTAAAAATGCTAGCTGGGTTGAAATTAAATTTAAATAAAATATAAATGTATGTATTATTAAAATAATTTTTTTATTCTACTTTTAAATAAAACACTTTACTTTAGCTGCACTTTTGTGCAGGTAACCACAATTGTGTACCTGCACATCAAGCCAGGTAAATGCATTTAAGATAACTTCATTTTTGATTTACCTGCACAAAATATCGTGCAAAGGAGATTGTGCAGCTAAGTCAAAATTACTGTATTTCATTTAAAAATAGAACTAAAATAAAAATATATAATATTTTAGAAAAATTCTTATTATTTTTACAACTTATTTCTATATCTGATTTAGGGCTCTTATTACGACTTGACGTTAATTGAAGGTGGGTTTTTATCGGACGTATAAAAAGTAATTTTATATTATTTTTTTCAAAAAAAAATTTTATTATTTATTTATGTATTTGTACAACTTTTTTTTGTCTAGCCATTTGTTTGTTTAATTTTATTTACATTTTTTTTTCAATATCAAACCATAATAAAATTCAAATTTAATCATGCAAATCAATAACATTTTGTGAAATCGTCGCAATTTTATTCATGGAATTCAAAATAATTTGCATTTCAAATCAAATAGGAAATGGTCAGTGACAAATAGGTGAAACAACATGTAGTTAAATACATATTTATGGCAACTTGAGAAGAGTAAAAAGACCTTTAAGTCAGTTCTAGAGCATTATATTTATTTTGATCTTTGAGAAAACTGTAAAATTAAAAAAATACTAATCATGAATGATTTAGAAAGTTTTTGTTAATCCCCTAAGATTCTAGAACTATTATGACAGTTTTTTATTCGCATTTTCTAGGTCATATTAATTTTTTTTTTATATTTTTAGGAAAAACTTAAAGCCGTACCAAAACAAAAGCGGCACGCGTACCCTAAATAGCGCGGCGTCAACTTTTTTAAATTGAAAAGACCGGTTGTGAAGTGAAGTTGGCTGCTACAGTTAATAAATAATGACAATTTAGCTATTTTTTTGTTAATCAATGGAGCGGTTTTATCTCCATATTTATATCTATTATGTGGGTTATATTAAAAACACGAACAGTAGCGCTACTGTTTCTTGACACAACGTTGACACTCTTGTTGCGGTATGGCATATCAGCGTAGAAGCTAAGCGGAAGAAAACGTTCCGCCTTCCGCTCTTTTTAAGGTGCGGCTGTAACTGGTAATTTCTAGTCCAATAAATATAATTGAATCCAGGAACATATTGAAAACTGTTAACAGCAGAAATATTTCTCTTCACCGATGAAGTTGTATTTAATTTTTATAAAAAAGTTGTTTCCTAGGGGCCTGTTCGAAAATGCATCCCTACGCTGCATCAGATGCGCAGCGCTTTCGAAAAAGTATCATTACAAATGTCAGCTGTTCGAAAATACAAAAGCAGATGATGTGCAAACAAATTTAAAAAACGCATCATAACAATGTCTGTAAATGTAACCAGAAAAACATTGCCATCAGCTAACTTGCATGAGCAAGTATTTTATATGTATTTTAAAATTGTCTAGTTATTGTTTTAAAATCTCAAGTGTTGTCAAATAAATGCAACATACAGGTCTGTTCTGAAAATCACGTCATTTCAAATCACATGTGCTTTTAAAATCACACGTGTGCTTTTGTGGTGTTCTGCAAATCACACAGTTTTTTTGTTTTTCGGTGTGATTTCTAATTGTCAAAAGCACAAGCAAACGCAAAAAGTTTGCTCTACAAAATTATAGCTCATTTTTCAATGCTTTTCATTTTATTTTCCAACAATTTGTTTTGGGTGTGTTTAAAATGTTGAAATTTTTTGCGAATTTTATCCATGTTCGCGATAGAAGCGATTTGTTCCTTTAAGTTTTCTGATTCTTTACAGCTTATCGATTTATAATAAATACAGTGAAACTTCGATATAACGAACTTCGCTATAACGAAAAACTCAATATAACGAATTTTTAGCTGAGTCCCTTGAAAAAACCTTTTTATTGCAAAGTTTTCTGAGCTATAAAGCCTCTATATTGCGAAATATTTTTTCAAAAGCCTCTATACAACGAAATTATAATTGAGAAATACATACATATAACATTTTAAGTGTGTAAGCCATTAAAATCCCGTTATCAAAAGCCTCTACATAACGAAGTTTTGAACTATAGCCTCCATACAACGAAGTTAGAACAAAGCAAAATTAAATTTTAAACAAAGCGGGGAAGTCCCTTTTAAAAACAACGAAAGGAACATAAATGTCTTTGCATATGTAAAGCGCCACAAATTTAGTCAGTTCTGTTTTGGTTCTTTGCCAAATATAAACATAATTTTTTATTTACCTCTTAAATATTGAATTTTTATTATGTACATAGTATTTTCGTGTAAAATAGAATTTGGACAAAAAGAAACTGTAGTTATAACGAATTTTTTTCGTATTTCTTTAAATGTCGTTCTACCAAGGTTTCACAATGCATATGTATAACGAATCAATAGCTATAACGAAGTATTTTTCGATCCCCTCTAGATCGGTTATATCGAACTTTCACTGTAGTAGATGCCGCTGTTAGCAAATTTTGGCAAATTTCCGCTTATTTTGAAATTTTTACCGAATTTTTGCCATTCCTTGCAGTTTTAGAGACTTTTTCGCTTTTTTGCAAAATTTTTTATTTGTTATTTTCCGATATTTTGTTTTTTTTTTACCCATTTAGCGATATAAAATAAATTTTCGGCTTTGTTTACAATTTTTTGCGAATTTAGTCATTTTCGCGATAGAAGCGATTTTTTCCTCTGATTCTTTACAGCTTTTACGATTTTTAATAAATATTAGACTTTGCCTTCATGCTGCTGTTAGCAAATTGGCTATCGGTAATTCAACTTGAAATCACAACAGCAGCCGTATTCCGTAATTCGCTAAAGCTAAATCTCTATCGCTAAAAATCTATAAAGTTGATTTACCAATTTTTGGCTACAACTGTAATTCAGTAGCGTGCATTGCTAAATTTGGCAATGCTATACAAATTTAATTTGCCGTAATTTTAGCTTTTAGTGTCATCGCTAAAAATTTTGAATTTTGTGTTCTCTAAGGAATTTTAGCGATCGAGATTTAGCTTTAGCTAAGCGAATTACAGAATACGGCAGCAGAAGTCCCAAAAGCAAATATAATTTTTTTAAAAGATTTGTTGTAAATAAAATAGCTTATTGCATTAAACATTAATAAACAACACATTGAATATTTCATTTAAGTAATTTATTATGACGGTCATCTAACAATAGTCGCAAAAATAACAAAGTTATTTCAAAAAGTGGTTTACGTAGCTGAACGTTTTGAAATCACAAAATAATATGCCCATAAAATGTATCATAAAATGTGATTTTCAGAACAGGCCTTATACACTCCTTCTTCCAGGTCATCGGAACTAATTATAAATATTTTGTTTTTTCGTATGACGTGCTAAATTTCCAATTTTTCATATTTGATAAATACACTGAAATTTATTGTTGAGGGAAAGCTAGCTTCTATGCGCATTTCACTGGTTGCTTAGGCCAGATCATCAGGAAACCTTTTCCAAAGATTTTAGAAAAGCTAAAAATATTACACAAATAAAACCATATTTATCAAATATGAAAAATTGGGAATTTAGCACGTCATAGAAAATGTTAATAATAAATTTTGTATTCCCGTAAATTCACTAATTTTCATTTATTTGCGTTAATTGTTTACATGATTTACATCATATAACGGAACTTTGAAGATCCTTTGCCGTATATAATCGACTAGAAAGTGATGCCATACACTGTCGCTAAATTATTACAACAGAGTTGTACAGTTTTAGTAGTTTTTTTCTAAAAAGGGAAATCTACAAAAATTTTAAGTTTTAAAGCTTTATTTTTAACAACATCTAAGTTAAACTTTAATAATTCCTTATTTTCTAAAGTTATGAATTTTTTAAAATCACTATTCACTATAATATTTTACCCCATTTCTCTAGACAATTGGCGTATACAAAAACAAATTTTTTTGATTTTATCTGATCTACTTATTCTTTTAAATATGCATATAACTTATAATTCCCCAATAAGGTTTTATTTTATTTTCTTTTAAATAACAATTAATTAGAAACCAATAGCAAAAGTCCCAAAACGAAAGAAAACGCAGATTGAAAAAGGAATAAAATAAAAAAACTTTTTTGCCTTAATCATTTTTTACGCTCATAAATTTTCAATCAAGTTCTTTTTTCCTTCTACAATAAAGTTGTTATAACGTGTTGTATACAATAAATACAACAAAAACAACAACAACAACAAAATTGAATTTAATATTCTGTTTATGTAGGTATGTACATATGTATGTATGTATTTTCATTATTTCTATGGTTTTCTTCTTTTTTTTTTGCTGCTCGGTTTAGGGTGGATGTTTGAAACAATAAAATAATTCCTACTCCAACATGATGCTCCAACATTATGTTAAAGTAAATGCATATCGTCACCTTAAATGCAAACGGTCGTAAATACACAAAAAATTAGAAATCGAGTTTTTGATTTTCATTTTCGACTGCAATCGAAGTAGCAAAACGAACAAATTTTCATTTGGTATTGTGGCAAGGCGAATTCACTAGAATCAAAAATAACGACTTTATTAAAGATTTTTAATACTTGATTACTACACCCAGAGAAAACACATTTTTAAATATGGTCACCTCCAACAAAATTATTTTTAAAGAAAATTTTAAACATATTATGTTAAATTTAACCATATTGTTGTCACTGACAACCATATTATGGTTAAATTAGTCGTCCATCAATAAGCCAAAACCATATTATGGTTACCTCCGATCATGTTATGGTTGATAATAACTAAAATATGTTTAACACTTATAATAGCATGGTTGTTTTTCAACTATTGTTAATTTGAAAACAAATTATTGTCATATTTAACCATAATATGTTTAGTCAACCATAATATGATTGTGACTTCCAGCTGGAGGCCAAATTTAACCATAATATGGTTGTCGATGACAATAATATGGTTAAATTTAACATATGTTACAAATTTTCTTTAAAAATAGTTTTGTTGGAGGTGACCATATTTAAACATGTTTTTTTCTCTACGTGTATTATTATTATTGATCTTGCAACGTTTTTTGCTTCTCCTGTAAAAAAAAATAAGTGTCGTTACGTCCGTTTGCATTAAGGTGACGATATGTATGTATGTATGTAGGTATTATCTCTTTATGTTTAAAAACTTTATTTGCTTTACAAAATAAAATTAATGTTTTACATCAAAGTAAATAATTTTTCATGTTGAGAGCCAAACAAACATACATATGTACATACATATGTATGTATATACAAAGCGTCAGATAATTTAATTTTTACCATGATAAAGCTAACGTTTTGTTTATATTGTTTGTCCTTCTAGAGTTGCCTGACTGACTGACTGACTAACAGTTTGTTTGGCTGTGTGTCTGCTTTCGTGTTTTGTATGAGTGCATTTCTACAAAAAACAAAATGTTATTTTAGTAGAGCTTAACTTTTTTGACACTTGGCATTTTACGTTTCATGGAATACAAAAAAAAGTCTATCTCCAGCTCTCTATTGTGCACTGTGGCAATATTTAAGGGGAAAATTAAGTTTATTTTTGTTATTTTAGATTCTTTAATATTTTTTGCGAATTATCCTTATTTTCAGCTTAATTGTTAAGAACTTAAATATTTTACGGAATTTTTTTTTCTTTTTTGTTGCTCGCACAGTTGTAATGGAATTTTGGACTTATTTGAAAGCGGATTATTTATTTATAATGCACGTTTCGTGTACAATAGAACAATTAAGAATTAGGCATAAGTCTAAAGTTTTTCCGGTAACACAGTTATCAAGGGAGAATCTTTGGAATACCTAGCTCTAGCAAATAAATAACGTTTTTTGTTCGATAGAAAGTGGAAGGGAACTTTGTATGTTATTTGAATTCAAATCCTTTCGAAACAGTGAATTTTATGGTATTTTTGTGACATGTTTTCTTTTACATCGACTTAAAAAGGCGAAGCAAGCAACTGTCTTAAAAGTAATGGAATTATACAATTATACTTGCCTATGTACGCTTCTAAGTAAAGCCTGCGATTCACTTTCGTATTCAGCCGAACGATTTGTCGAAAAAATCGTGCGTGTTTATAAATTATGATAGTGTGACCTTAAAATTTAATACAGTGTAAGATTATTTCGACAGCTAGCCGATGGCCAGTGCTATTATTATATGTTAATTTTACATTTATAAAATGTTTTTCAACAAGAACTTTGTTTTTTAATTGTGGCAACACCAACAACATGATTGTTTTGACATTAAGTTGTTTGACGTATTCGTAGTAGATGCATTGGCAATTGTTACAATGAATTAAAATAATTAAAATCCACTATGAAAATGGAGGTTCTGTTAAAGTTACATTACACACAGCCAATGAAACGATCAATTTATTGCAACCAAATTTCCCGATCGCATAATTTCACAAACATTAGCTGTAAAGTGGCCAGCCAGATCGTGTGATTTAACACCACTGGATTATTTTTTGTGGGGCTATGTTAAGATGACAGAGTCTTTACGGAGCCAATCGAATCGAGTGCAGCCTTCAAACTCAAAATCCGTGATATTATTATTATTATGTCCTGTGGTTCCTATAAGGAACAAAGGGCCACAATCCGTGATGGGATTAACGAAATAGACCCGCCATTTTGCCAAAAAGTGATTAAAAACTTTGATGAATGAATCGACATCTGTCAGCGTACTCGTGGTGGGCATTTGCCAGTTACCATTTTTCATTCATAATTGCCGAACTTTTCTCTTCGTAATACAATTAAAATTTGAATCATCTTCAGCTAAATTGTTTGTTTTATAAAACAAAGTTCTTGTTGAAAAACCCGATATAACATTAATATCAAATAAATAAATATTTTGACAAGTCTCTCCGACTTGCAAATGAAAATAAAATGACAGATTCAATGCCAATCAGAGTTGCATTTTCTTGAAAAGTACTTCAGTCATCCGATTTTGAATAATTTTTTTGCGATAGTGTGGTATTAAAAACAGATTTTACAGACATTAGTTTTTTATGTCGGATAGAATTCTGATAGATTTTCGTGTGAATGAATCCAACGATTGTGAAGGATAGTGAATCCCGGCCTTATAAGTAGCAGTCAAACGTTTTTGCGACAAAACTAACGGGTGATAAATGTTATTGAAATACAATTTTTTAGCTTAATATGATAATTTTAATAAAAACAAGTAAGAGGATAGCAACTGAACTTCAGTTATGTTGTTAGCAGCGAATTCATGCGACACCAGGAATACAGCGAATTGCAATCATCTGCAGCTGTGCTGCCACCTTGTAAAATAATACGCCTCGTTTACACAAAAAAAACTCGCTTACTCGAATAAAAATTATTTCACTTGCATCGAAAGCGCATGTATGTATGTACATGTGTGTGTACAAAACATTCGAAGTTTGATTAAACTTTATCAAATTTAGTTTTGATTGAAAAAGTTTTGTTAAGTTTTTTTTTTTTTGTAATTGAATCAAGTTTCAAACGATACTTGTAGGTTATTTTTTAAAGCAATTAATTAAAATTGTAAAATTTTGTGATGCAGGAATGCGGAATATGTATACTTTTAAGCTTCTGTTTTGAGTAGCAAACTATAATTGCACAGGTTTGGATTAAAAAAAAACGAGTTTAATGCTTATACCCGACGTACACATAAACGCTAGATTACACTATCTCACAAGTCTTACGTATTCCATAATACTTTGTGAGATAGAAATTTAATGAGTTTTGTTGCGACTGTCAAAAAATCTAATTTAACATGATAGTTTGTGTTCACACCATCAAACAAAGTATAAACACTCACGCATGAAACAAAATGCAACCCTGATCCAATGAAAATTATTGTTGTTTAGAAATTTTTCAAAAAACGATGAAGTCGTATGGGATGTCAAACTTTTTTTCGTAATACTTGTCATTTTCATCACACATGCATTCACACTATCAAACTTTTACATATAACTTGAGTTTTTGACATGCATTAATACAAAGTATAATAGTGTACACTAGCCTTAAGCGCTAAAAACTTAAGCATATGGCAACATTGTAACCTCAAAATAAAGGCGATATTATTTACAACACAAATGTACATCTTATTGCAAGGCGAATTAACTTCAGGTAAGCTCAACTCGTCAGCCGTTCATCAGCTGTATCCACGGCGAATTAAAAAAATGGTGAAACGTCAAAATATTGTTTTGTTTCTATACTGAAATTTGACAAGTCAGAAAATTGCAAAAACAAAATACATGGAGTTAATTCGCCTTGTTTTGTAGTTGTAGAGTTGCACTTACCTGTTATAAATTCGCCTTGTCTCATTGCTTTAATTTTCGGATATTTGCAAAGAATAAGATAAAAATAGATTTCAATAAGCAAAAAATAAGGTACTTTCACTTCCTATGAAAAATTTCTAATCTCTAATGACTTTTTAAGTTGTATTCAGAAATTTTGAAATTTAAATTCTCATACTTCAATCGGTAACTATTAATGGAAACAAAGGAATATTAAAATAAGGAAATTGTTTTCCAAATATAATTGATAACCCACTGTGTTTAATTTATTAAAGTTTTATTGTTACAAAATAACACAATAAAATTGGGCAAAATAGGTATACAAATTAACTCATACTTAAAAATCTGTGAAGTTATTGTTTTATGGTTTTGTCGGTAAAACATAAAAAAATGTTGATGTTACAATTTATTTTGCTCAAGCAGATCATTTTTCTGTATGGTGTTATAAAGTTTCAAAATTCAAAACCGACAAATTTTATAGGTACACATTTAATTATACGAAGGTAAACCTATAAGTTAATGGAACTGTTACAAAAAAGCCCGAAATGTTGTGATTTAAATAGCTGCCAAATTAGTGTTGCCAGAAGAAACCTACGTAGTCTATACCCAATCCGATTATTTCTTCAAGACAAAAATTAAAATTTATAATTCAGCAAAGATTTGTTTTTAAATTTTTTAATTTTTAAGGTATTTTTTTGAAATTAAGATAGTGATTATAAAACTTTCCCTAGAGCAAGCGAACTGACACCAAAGTAGTTCCCTGATAGGTCTTTGGAAGCGGTCTAGTTCTAACACTTTATATAAATGGGATCTATCACTTTTACATGGGGTTGTCATTGGAGGGGGTCAATTGACACCAAACAGCCACCATTTGACAAGTCACACATCTATTCTCAATGAACATGTTTAGTGTTAGTTACTACAATGAAGTAATCTTTCAATACAATGTTGAATTATTTCAATAAAACAAGTCCTAGAGCTGAATTTAAGAAACTAAATTAAGAAAGTCCCAAAAAAATGTGTCATACCAGGGGTGAAGACTGTAGACTGTTCATATACCAGTTATATAATTTGTTCTCCTTTAGTTTCATGAGTTCTTTCTCTTTGTCCTTGTTCTTCTTGTTCACAAATCCCAGGACCAGTCTGTTGGAACAATTGACTTAAATTTCCCGCAGGGATGTAACAAAAATTGGCATTTGACTTGAAATTGAAAGTTAAGACCTTCTTCGGAAAACTACAAAAACGTTCGTGTATAAAAAGTCCGGTTTTTAAAAAAGTAACTACAAAAATCTGTCCTACGGAAAATTTTTCCTACTCCTGGCAAATTATGGTGTTATTAATTTAATAATCCACCCACGTGCATTTATTACAAATTTTCTACTTAATCTCCAACCCTGACCTAGACGGAAATTCCAATCAAATTAAGTTAAAATGTGTTTTTTTTTATATTGAATATTTTGTGCAGGGTCACCCAAGTTGCCCAACAAACAGAAAGAAAAAAAGTGTAAGTTTAAAAATCTTTGCTTAAAGAATAATCAGGCATAACAACACTCCTATTTTTTTTAAAGTAGTTTATTTTGTGCTAACAAATAAACATATGAAAGAAAGGATTAAATTTAAATTTTTATTTAAACCAAAATGGTTCTTGGGTTTTCTGGGGTGGACGTGTGCCATATTCTAGTTTAAGTGAGTGTGGAAAAACTTTTCCTGTCAGACCGGTGTCTATTTGTATTTATGTCTGTAATTATTGACGGTGTGGTATGTTTGCTAAAGTTTTTGTTGATTATTTTTCGTATGTCCACCCTTGCATAACAGAAACAACAACAGCAATAATAATCATCACTAACCATCGGTGTTTTTTCGTATTATTGCTGTAATTCCTTTTTATTGTTTATGTGTGTGTGTGTATGTTTTCAATTTGTTGTCTCTGGCAATTAAGTCGATTTGTCATTTCCCTTTCTCTTTAAAAATAAACCGTTATCCATTGCTACTAAACTGTGATGCCACTGCTGTCATGCGTGCTTGATATACATACATATGTACACATGCATACAACAAGTTTTTCGTTGTTTTATTTTCTTTCTGCCTTCCAAATAAAGATTTCCCTGTTCTGGTTGTTGGTATTTTATTCATGTTTTTTTTTTTTTTATTAATAAAACCAGCTCAAACAGTCGTGTGCCGTTTATGTTGTTAACATTGTTGTTGTGGTATTTTTTGGCAAAGTCCCTTATTTTTTGCTTCTTGTTCTTCCTATTTTTTTTTTGTTTGGTTGTCAATGTTTATTGTATTGTAAAAATCATCGTCACTTTCATGCTTTATTATCCCATTAACTTTTTGTGTTCTATGTACTATGTACTATGTAGTATTTAGCCCTGTTAAGGAATAAAACATGTTTTCTTTTATAATTCAATTTATATTTCATCTTGTTGTTGTGTCGTTGTTGGTTTTTTTTTAATAATATTCATCGTCTAGTTGGCACAAATATGCATATTATTTCCTAAGATGTAAATAATTGAGATGCCAGAATGTTGTAGAAAAAATCACAATTTTAAGACTTAAGGCACAGTAAGCTGAGAGTAAAAGCTCAGTTAGCCGGGAGTAACAGTAAGGTTGCAAATCACCTGTTTCTTTTTGTTGTTTGTAAAGCAATTATAACGATTATAGTTATAACCGAGTCTTTAGGCCTCTTATTACAATTTGCCTTGAAAGTCAAATGTTAGTAAAAGTATGGTTTAGCTAAAGTAAAGAAATAAAGTGGCTTTAAAATATTTTTCGTTATTTTAACTTCCCGGTAAGAAATATATAAATTTGTTATAAATATGGCAATACCATAGCAAATACAAAATACCCCTGCGGGAAATTGGTGTCAGTTGTTTCAAAAGACTGGTCCTTGGAATTTGTGAAAATAGAACAAGTACAAAAAGAAAAAACTCAAGACCTGTGAAAGGAGAACCAAATATTTAACTGGTAGGTATATAAAGAACAAAACGGTAGAAAAAGTAATGAATTACAGTACCGTCTTCACCGGTGGTGACACATTTTTTTTGGGACTTTCTAAAATTCGGCTCTTAAATTTAGTTCTAGGACTTGATTTATTGAAATAATACTACATTGTATTGAAATAATACTTCATCGTAGTAACTAACACCAAACATGTTCATTGAGAATAGATATGTGACTTGTCACATGGTGGCTGTTAGGTGTCAATTGACCCCCTCCAATGACAACCCCATGTAAAAGTGATAGCTCCCATTTATATAAAGTGTTAGAACTAGACCGCTTCCAAAGACCTATCACGGGACTACTTTGGTGTCAGTTCGCTTCCATCAAAGGATTTTTGTCATTTGGTTATTTATATGTATAAATATACATATACATACTGGGGTGTTCTGGAAATCGAAAACGCAAAACGCAAGAATTTGGAAGTTGTTTTTAAATACACTTTTAAACTAGTTTTTGTTATAAAATTCTGTTTAATAGAGAAATATTTGTCATAAAATTGTTTTATTACAGTAATCTTTTAAAAAAAAACCACGTTTAAAATTCTGGCGTTTTACGTTTTCGATTTCCAGAACACCCCTGATAACATAGTATGGCAACTCTAATGCATAAACCTTACGTTTAAAGTTAAAGGTAAGATGATCTTCCCATTCACGCAAAGAATCATTTACGTCATTCAATCTGTATTTCGAACAACAAATTAACTAATTAATGAAGACTATTATTTTTTGGAAATCGATTTTAAAATCGCTCGAAAACCATTAATCCTTTTAAAAACGATTGTTTTAAATTTGTCCGAATTTTTTCACATGTCTTATCACTTACAATAATAGAGGCCATAGTAAACAAAAGATTCTTTTGAATAGAAAAAATTTTTGTTTTACTTCAATTTTACTTTTTAAATCTGGCAACATTAATGCTACAAGATTTTTATCATTATGATAGCAATGATAATACAAAGATTACTTTGGTTTGTTATTTTAGCACTAATAATAACAATCCTACCACGTCTGATTTATGAATTTTGAAGGTGATTATTTATCACAAATTTATTTTGTTTATTATTTTTATTGTGCTAAAAAGTAACTAAACTCATTAAAGGCAATTTATCATAAATATTTTGTGGTTGTAAACATTTTCAATATTGTTTTAAAGAAACCAAAATTTTACAAATTTATGTAATTACCTACCTACTTTCTGTTCTGTGTTAAAAAAAAATGGCATGTTAGTTACATATTTTGTTGTATACCTATAATTTAAATAAATTAATTTTGTAATTATTACAGCAAAATTTAAAAAAAGCCCAAGGACTTTCTTAGCACAAGCCTGGAAAAAGAAAAAAATATTTACGTTCAAAATTTCAAAAACTATAAACGGTTTGTGTGTTGTTGATTTCTGCTGCCTATAACACGTGCCCAATTATTTTCTTAAATATACATATCGCTAAGTCTTTTGTAAATTTAAAATGAATAAATAAAATTTATGTGTGGCCTACGCATCATTAAAATTTCAATTGAATGAATTTCTTGTTCTAATTCTATTGTTTGGCATAATTTGTTTTGTTGTCAGAGAAGTCTTCAACTTAATTTATTTATGTATTTCAAAGCACTATTATTAACAAGTTTACAAAACATTAAGACACAATTGTTTTATGAGACTACACAATAATGAACGTAAAAAGACAGACAATAAAAATAATAATGATTGATTCTATTAGAATGGGCGTTATAGCGAAAAAACAACAAAAAAAACATATGTGGAATAAAGTGTTAAATAATAAGAAATACCTATTATGGGTGATCGCAGGGTAAATAAAGGGTTTAAGGGCCGAAGTTGTTTTTGAATAAAACACAAATTATTTAGGAAATTATTGTTATTTCTTTTTATCGGGTGATTTTTTAAGAGCTATAGGAAAGTTTTAAAAAAACACATAAAATTCAGAAAAATGCATGAAATTTTTATTTGAATCGATAGTACGGTCCATATAATTTAATGTTTGAAGATTTTTTCATGCAAATGTTCACCGTGACTGCGCCTCAAATGGCGTCCAATTTTGTCATACTCTTTCCAACATTTCGGCCGATATCTCATGAATAAATGCTTCAATGTTGTCTTCCAATGCGTCAATTGAAGCGGGCATGTGTGTATAGACATGAGCTTTAACAAATCCCCACAAAAAATAGTCTAAAGGCGTTACATCGCAAGATCTAGGCGGCCAATTGACTGGTCCCGAACGTGAAATAAAATGTTCACCGAACTCGCCTCTCAATAAGTCCAATGTTAAGCGTGCTGTGTGGCATGTGGCACCGTCTTGTTGAAACCACATGTCATGCAAGTCAAGCTCTTGCATTTTGGGCAAAAAAAAAAGTTGGATATCATCTCACGGTAGCGCTAACCATTCACAGTTACGTTACGATTCGCATCATCTTTAAAGAAGATGTCTGGTCTTCAGTCCAAAATCGACAATTCTGCTTATTAACGTACCCATTGAGCCAAAAATGAGCTTCGTCGCCAAACTGAAGATGTTTGACAGTGAAACAAAACACGAAACGTGCGTCAGCTGTTTAAACTAGTTTGCCAAAAAGATAATAGCTAAAAAACCACTCGATAGTATGATAATATTAGTATGGTTAGGGAATTATCACATTATTTAGCTCTTGAATTGTTGCTGACTTATCGACGTACACCTTTTTTTTTTTTCAAAAAAACACCAAAGAAAGAAGTCCAACGAAGTCAAATCACATGATCTTGGCGGCCAATTGACATCGCCACCACGTGAGATAACACGGCCATTGCATTAGTCGAGAGCCATTGTTTTGTTAGCTGTGTGGCAAGTGGCACCGTCCTGTTGAAACCACATATGGGCCACATCCATATCTTCCAATTCGGGCCATAAAAAGTTCGTTATCATCTCACGATAGCGAATACCATTCACAGTAACTGCCTGACCGGTCTCATTTTGGAAAATATACGGCCAGATGATGCCGCGAGCCCATAAACCGCACCAAACAGTCACTCTTTGTGGGTGCATTGGTTTTTCGACAATCACTCTTGGATTTTCTATCGCCCAAATGCGGCAATTCAGCTTATTGACGAATCCACTGAGGTGAAAATGTGCCTCATCACTGAAGATGATTTTCTTTGAAAATTAATCATTTACTGTTGACATTTCTTGCCACCATTGTCAAGAGGCTTTAGTTCTTGAGTCAATTGCAGCTTGTAAGCGTGTAAATGCAAATCTTTATGCATAATGTTCATCAACGAGGAGGGTGAGAGTTACAATTGTTGGGCACGACGACGAGTTGAGGTGGACGGCTCTCCAGCCACACTATCGCAGCAATTTTTTCTGCAGTACGAGCTGTACGAGCATGCACTGGTCTTTTCACATCTCCTCCAGACCCGGTTTGCTAAAATTTTTGCACGATTTTTCCGATTGAACGCACATTTGGACGAATTAATTGACCGAAAAAATCACGAAGTGCACGATATGCATTTTGATTTAAAAGCTCATTTTCATAATAACCCTAAATGACTTTAACGCGTTGCTCGATTGTGTATCTTTCCATGGTTCAAATTGAACTAGTCTGAAATTGAGTTATGTCAAATGAAATGCAGAAAAAGTTAGACGTTCACAATCAACATAAGCCCTTAAAACCACCCTTTATTTCAAAATTATTAGAAACAAGGGTCAAAGGGTTGTCAAACGTCGGCAGTGATTTTTTTTTTGTGATTTCTAAGAACTTCTTTTTATTGGATGCTAAAATATTTTTAAATATTATTAAAATTTAATTTTTATTAAATTATTTTTATGAAGAAAGGAATTTTACAACATGAAAATTAATTAAAATTTATTGATAATTTTTCATTCTTGACTCAATCTGGGCTCGAACCCAGGTGTTTACGGACAGGTTACCCTGACATGTTTCGATTGCAACCACTCAATCTCCTCAGAGGGCTTGCCGTTTAACACTCGCAGCCATCGACGACTGCTGACGTCATTAGTCAAACATCAATCCTTAAACCAAATTGTATTCAACCTTTGGTAGATCGAAATTTGCTTTGAATGATTATCTATTTTAATTCATTTTAACATGTTATTCCTTTACTTCTGTTTTTTCGTACTTTTGTCAAGAATTCTTCTTGAAGTTCAAAGTACATATTTTTTGTTTTCTCATTTTTTGTCTTTCTTATTCTTGTTGACCTTTTCAGCACAACTTGAAGGACAAATGCAAACATAGAGCTCGTGCCTTAGCTTTAACAATTATTAGTATTGTGGTTATTTTATTGAACTAATAAATTTTAATTAATTTTCATGTTGTAAAATTCCTTTCTTCATAAAAATAATTTAATGAAAATTAAATTTAATGAACTTAAGCCTAATTAAAAATATTAAAAATTTGGATTAAAAACCATAAATAGTTCAATAAAATAACCACAATACTAATAATTGTTAAAGCTAAGGCACGAGCTCTATGTTTGCATTTGTCCTTCAAGTTGTGCTGAAAAGGTCAACAAGAATAAGAAAGACAAAAAATGAGAAAACAAAAAATATGTACTTTGAACTTCAAGAAGAATTCTTGACAAAAGTACGAAAAAACAGAAGTAAAGGAATAACATGTTAAAATGAATTAAAATAGATAATCATTCAAAGCAAATTTCGATCTACCAAAGGTTGAATACAATTTGGTTTAAGGATTGATGTTTGACTAATGACGTCAGCAGTCGTCGATGGCTGCGAGTGTTAAATGGCAAGCCCTCTGAGGAGATTGAGTGGTTGCAATCGAAACATGTCAGGGTAACCTGTCCGTAAACACCTGGGTTCGAGCCCAGATTGAGTCAAGAATGAAAAATTATCAATAAATTTTAATTAATTTTCATGTTGGAAAATTCCTTTCTTCATAAAAATAATTTAATGAAAATTAAATTTAATGAACTTAAGCCTAATTAAAAATATTAAAAATTTGGATTAAAAACCATAAATAGTTCAATAAAATAACCACAATACTAATAATTGTTAAAGCTAAGGCACGAGCTCTATGTTTGCATTTGTCCTTCAAGTTGTGCTGAAAAGGTCAACAAGAATAAGAAAGACAAAAAATGAGAAAACAAAAAATATGTACTTTGAACTTCAAGAAGAATTCTTGACAAAAGTACGAAAAAACAGAAGTAAAGGAATAACATGTTAAAATGAATTAAAATAGATAATCATTCAAAGCAAATTTCGATCTACCAAAGGTTGAATACAATTTGGTTTAAGGATTGATGTTTGACTAATGACGTCAGCAGTCGTCGATGGCTGCGAGTGTTAAACGGCAAGCCCTCTGAGGAGATTGAGTGGTTGCAATCGAAACATGTCAGGGTAACCTGTCCGTAAACACCTGGGTTCGAGCCCAGATTGAGTCAAGAATGAAAAATTATCAATAAATTTTAATTAATTTTCATGTTGTAAAATTCCTTTCTTCATAAAAATAATTTAATGAAAATTAAATTTAATGAACTTAAGCCTAATTAAAAATATTAAAAATTTGGATTAAAAAACATAAATAGTTCAATAAAATAACCACAATACTAATAATTATTATTAAAATTAACTAAAGCTGTTATGATACTTGCTATTTTTTGTATTTTTTCTATATTGGAGAACAGTGCAAATATATTTGCATAGGAAAACTGACTAAGTGTAAAGAGTATGATTATATCATAAAAAATCTTGAAAAGTCAAACAAATATACATGAGTTCTCGATAAATAATCTAAGACTGTCAAAAAAAATATAAAATTTTTTAACTTAAAATTGACATTTCCAGATTAATTGTTAGCACTGTTGCCAATTTTTGTAGTTTTTGATTGAAAGAAACGGTTTTTTAGCAAGTATCATAACACCTTAAGTAAGTTAAGATAGAACATTAAAAGAAAATTTCTTAAAGGACGGGTTTTTGAACTGTGAATTAAGTTTAAACTTACTTTAACGTCAATCTCCCTCTCCCTCTGAGGAGATCGAGTGGTTACGATCGAAACATATCAGGGTAACCATACGGCCAGGGTTCGAGCCCGGCTATAGTCAATAATAAAAAATTATCAATAACAATTTTAATTAATTTTAATGTTGTAAAATTCCTTTCTTCATAAAAATAATTTAATGAAAATTAAATTGGATGAACTTAAGCCTAATTAAAAATATTAAACATATGTTTTTGTTTTAAATAAATATTTGCTTTATTTTGAAGATTTTTCTTTAATTAATGTGCCTATTTCGGTTTACAACTCAACTCAGTTGAGTGGGAAGTTAAACAACTTAACTTTACAACTGCCAGTGATTATTTGTAAATGGTTAAAGTTTTTGATAACCACACTAATACAGCGTTGTATACAGTAACATAAAAGAGATATATTCAGTAACTGCCTTAACCATAAAGAAAACTTTAGTAAAACTTTTATTATTAAACTGATTGGAAATAATATGCTTAGACATTTTGGAAATTGTTATTTAAACGTTACATTACTTTGTAAAACTTATGATAGTGTTGCTATTTTGTTAAGAAGCAAAGAATTTTTTAAACATAAAAATTTTCAGCACAGCATTTTTTTAATATGTAATAGAAAAAAAGTTTACTTTAACTATGAATAGCATGTGTTATGTATTAAAGTAAAAGCTATAAATATCAATTGCACTTAAAAACTATGTTTTGTCATATGCGTGGGTTTATTTCTTTGACAATTGATTAGCGTTAACGGTATCGACAATTAGCGTTAACTACTATATCAACTTGAAGTTCACATCGATAGTTTAATTTAAAAACCACATGTGAAAAAACTTTATTTAATACAATACATTTTTACATTACAATTTAAAAATATTTAGCGGCTATTTCTGGCAGTCAACATACGATCGGATACTTAATTCTGTGGTTTTCATGGGCAACCGCGTATGTCTATTTTTTCGATTTTGAAATGTTGATGCTTTATTGCTTCATTTTAAGCGCTCTTTACATTAAAAAAAAAAAAATTTAAAAACAGATAGACCCATTCCGATGTTTTAACTCAATTACAAAGTTCAAAAGGTGCAATATCTAACCCATAGTTTGATCTAGAATGGTGTTTTCGGCTCTCCTAAAAAATTTTATTTTAAGACATACGCGGTTGCCCATGAAAACCACAGAATTGTACGTTCGAATTTTTTTTATTTTTGGGATTCTGTCAGTCGTTATGTCGTCGGGTGGTTACTGGTTTGTCGCACGGAACAAAAATGTTTTGTCTACACGATTGAATTTTTTTTTTGTTAAAATGTTTTTATCTACATTCTTTGAATAGAACATGCAGCGTAAAAAAAAAAAACAATAATATTTTTACTTTTATATAAGAAATTTACTTCAAAACACAAAAAGCGACAAATGAAGCAAAACAATGTTTAGAGAACTGTAAAATAGTGGATATGGGGCAATGAAAGAACTCGTTATCTCTTAATATATTCGAGATATCAAAAAATGGATTTCAAAAGCTATGAAAAGAGAGCACATTTATTATATAGAATTGATTTATAGCAAAATTTTTGTAAAAATGTGCTATGCGGAATACCAGAAACCACCTGAGGATCTATCGACATTTCTAATGAAGGTTCAAATGCAACCTTGCGAGTTTTTAATCGTATGCCAAAAACCTATCAAGTAACTCTTTTTTGGTAACAAAAGAAAAAAAAAGAAAGGTTAGTTAGAATTTTTAAAAAACTAAAGAAAAAAGTTTTAATTTTAGTATTTTTGGTCAAAATTGCTTACGAATCGAAAACGATTTCGATGACGACTACCAGATTTAGCCCCCCGTATGTGATTCACTCTTGCCAGAACATCCGACGATAGTTTTCCGCACTCCAAACGAATATATTCTCTTTAAAGAGAAGCGATAAAATGCGTCCCGTCGCTCATGATAATTTTTGATGAAAAGTTACGCAAAAATATCGGAATAATTATTTCCGCGTTCCTAAGGAATATAGCGCTCGACTTTTTGTCGAAGCAGAACTTGCATTTAACGGCATTTGCAAAAACTATAGCATTTTCTGATAGCTTGATAACTTTTGCCCCACATTGTAACGACAAAAATTTGTCGTTAAGTAGAAAATTTTGACTTAAAAATACTTAAAATTTACTACTTAACGACAACTTTTTGTCGTTAAAAAGTTACAGAATTACCCCACAGAAACGATATTTTTGATTTTAAATCGTTTACTATGATATGATGTATTTTCAACTGTAATGATAAAAAAAATTCTATTGGTTTTTGAATACCAGAAAATTTAGGTAGAATAAAAAGTTAGGTATGAATGGCAGCCAGTATCCATCTGACACATTAAGACCCAATGATACATCATTCTTATACAATGGAATTCCACTAAACAGAATCCCTACCGCAGAGCCTACACGATACTTCTTATTAAATGCACTTCAGTTCAACGTACAACAAATTAGCGGATCTTATTTTTGTCTAGTCGTATTTCGCAAGTGCAAGACAGTGAAGGAGAAGTTGTATACGTACTCCTTCTCATTTTCGTCATCAGAGATGCGGCAGAGGTCATAGTCTCCGGCTTCCAGACTTTGTACATGCCTACCTAAAAAACAGTGTCCATTGATAAGAGTTACCGACAGTTATACGTTCCTCTTGGTCATCGCTCGTCATACATGCGGGTTTACAATTGGCTGGCAATCCTGCATCTAGTGTCCGTGGCCCATCTATCGTTTTCATTAGCAGAGGCAATCTAAAGCCATAACGGCGGCACAGCTATCATTGTTAATATCCACAGCAGTCGTTGACACACCAGACTGTCTGAGCTAGTCTACAGCTTCAATGTTTGCTACTACGTAAATCTCCATGGAAAACGCTACAGTAACCAGGAAGTCTTCGCAATAAATTGAAGTTGAGCTCCCCTAAATGTACTCCAAAGAACACTCCTTCTCGTGACTTAGAGCTTCTCTTCCTGCCTGGAACCGTTTCTAAACGCAATCCGGCTTAAGCCATATTTTATGAAGAATAATATTAAGTGCACCGTTAGGAGTGATGCGAAGAGCCCGTGTAATGCACCGCAAGGCCATTGTCTGCACCCTCCCCATTTTTCCCAAGTGGATCATTCTATCAAAGTATCCATACGAGTATGGCGTATAGAAGGATTGGACGAACTATGGTTGTATAGATCCAGTGGTCTTTCCTTAGGGGAAATTCCCCACTTTTTGCCAATGTCCATTTTGCTGGATTACAGAGCAACAGTTGCCTTCCCTACTCTTTCCTGTAGTTTATTCCCTTTTCTCATTTTTTAAACCTTTTCTTTAGCTTCACTTCGGAAAATCAAATCTTGTAACGTTAGCCTTTTACTCTATGCAAATGGATGAAACTTTGCAGGCATACATATTCCCGATGACAATACATGAGTACATGGGCGTAGCCAGAATAAAATCTAGAGAGGGGGGGGGGGGGCAAACAATTTTTTTTGGTAAAATGCTTTTTGACCACCTTTTACTCAATGCAAATGGATGAAACTTTGCAGGCATACATATTCCCGATGACAGTACACGAATACATGGGCGTAGCCAGGATAAAATCTAGGGGGGGGGATGGCGGAAAAAATTTTTTTAAATCTTCTTTTTTAAGAAAAGCGTTTCTTAAAAAAAAATTTTTTAAATGTTCTTATTTTAATTTTAAATCAATTGTTAAATTGAGAATAGGGGGAAAAAACTCCTGAGAAATTTTTGTTCATAATTGAGCTGAATATTATGAAGTTTTATTTAACATGGCAACATTATGCATATTTTGCATTAAAACATAATTGAAAACAAGTTTATTATACGACATGTTTGACTCCACTTCCTAACTTTATTTTGGCTTTAAGCTTCAATTCGTTTCAATTGGTCAAGCAATTTATAACATTCAGATTAAGAACTACTTTTTATGTTGCCTTTTAAATTTGTTTAAAAATCCCTTTCTGTCTAGCGAAATAACAAACATTTTCTGCCAGCTAAATTGCCTATTTGTTTTTTATGTGTTCCTATTAAAAATTTAAATTTGTTACATTTTAAATTCCATTTCATTTAATTTACCATAAAAAGAGACAAATTTAATTAAATCAACTTAAAGCAAAATTAATTTAATATAATTTCCGTTGCTTTTATATGCTCTATTCTTTTTGAATTAATTCCATCAATTGTGGCAGTATGCCGACGGAAAACATAAAAACAAATTACAAAGTAATCTTCTCAAAATGATATCCCATGGTGACAATTAACATTTGATTGATTAAAAAAGAAAAATGGTCAAGTAGGGGACTTAATTTGAATAAGAATAAGACGGTACCAGAAAATATTTAAGAGATAAAGAAAAAACTAATAAAAATTAAAATACATAATAATGTTACAGAAAATGTTTTGTTGTTTTTTACGAACTATTCAAATACATAGATATAATATACAAGTATAAAAACATGTATGTACTTTGTTTATGACTATAATTGTTAAGTCTGTTCCCGTGCTCTACAAAAAGCGTTCCCGTACTCCAACACTGGCTAAATGAGAGTGATTTTGTGAGAAAAATATTCTTATTCTTACCAGGGTTGACAAAGTTGGTACAATTGTACTTTTTTTGGTACAATTCGAAACTAAAAAGTACGCTGGTACGCCCGTGACTCACTTGGTACTACATATTTCCAAATTTTTCAAACCTACATATTTATAATTTATATTAAACAGCAACTCGTATTTACTGTTCAATGAATTTATTGTTGGATTTATCAAAACAGCTATGATATTTTGCGTTTGCTCTTTTGCAAGACCATTTGCACCAAACACTGAACTCCGCTACTGTGAATAGATTTTTGCACTTGTTGATTTAACGATTGCTTATGCCACATTCTAAATTTATATCAGCGGCAGCCTATAAGCGTGCATTTTCTGACGATATTGACGAGTTTTTAAAAGATATAGGAAACCACTTCTGCAAAAGTTCTACACTGTAGAAGAGACGAATTCATCTCAATAATATTTTCAAATATTCTTCAACAAGATGGTTGTCACATTAAATTTTGGAACAGTGGGAGCCCACTCCATTATTATTTTACTCCGAATTATTTTGAAGGAGATTTTAAAAGCGCTAAATTAAATACTATTATATTCGGAATTTCTACTCCTTTCCTGTATCTGCAGTACATATTGAAAATTGTAAAAACAATAAATTTCGAATTGCAATCCGAAGATGTTTGTATGCACATATTTTCACAACGCGTATAAATTTTATTTTCTTTTAAAATTCGAAATTGAATTTTGAGAAATATTCGTCAATTTTCTTAAAAAAATTATAAAGACGCTCTCTGGTGGCAATCAAAAATAAAAATTTAGGGATTTCTCGACTCTAAAAACCGCATAAACATGTCTGGCTAGATCAAATACAATTAATTTGCCTCTATTCTTGAATATTTTGGAAATCTAACTATTTTGAAAAATCCGGGCTCGAAATTATTTTTTGACGTATGGTTTCTTTGGCAAAGTTTCTTGGAATGACTTATAGAACAAGAATCGCGATGTGCTTTTGACGCGAACAAATTTTACGCACCTTATTATTATTATGTATGTATAATTTAAGTACAAATGGATTTTGAGTACCTTTTGTTTTTGTTGTATTAAATTTTTGTTTTTAAAAATAAAAATTTATAAAAAAAAGGTTTAGTACTATTGGAACCGAAAAAGTACGATTTTAAAAGTTCGTTGGTACGATATTGGTTTTCTCATTTATCATCCCTGGTGCCGACAGTTTGACCCATTTTGTTTTGATTTGCTAGTGTTTTGATAGGAATGGTTGACATTTCGAAACGTAAACACTAACAATGCAAAAAAACTTATGTTATTTCTGTTTCTTTTGAATTTTTGTATCTCCAACACCGAAGATTTTAAAAAAACAGATGTTTGAGAAATAAACAAGATAAATTAATTTTTTTCAATCAAAATATTTAAAAAAATTTGTGTGGTGTCAATAAAAAGGTGTTATTTAAAAAAAAAAACTAAAGAAAAAATACAAAAAAAACTTTAAAATCGGTTTTTTGTGTTGATGTTGTTTTTTTTGGACTATTTAATTTAATTTGGTTTTAAGCGTCTTTGTTTATTCTTAATTTACCCAAAAAGTAAAGAAACAAAAAAGTATTAATGAAAAAATAAGATTAATACAAAAATTAGAAATTGCATTTGTTAAGAGGTTAACTATTTAAATAGTGTTTGTATACAGTGAAGGACTAAAGTTTATATACACCCTACTATTTTAGAAAATTGGAAACGATATTGAAAAAAACTTTTAAGGCTTAAGAAAATACTTTTTTTTATAACAAAAAAAAAAAAAAAAAAATTTTTAATTTATTATATGCTGGTCCACCCTGAGCAGCGATCACAGCTTGTAAACGTCGAGCCATTGAGTTTACGAATTTTTTGTGATATTCGCAGTTTTTTCTGCTCAAACTATAATTTAAGCACATTTTTCAGACTTATACGGTTGCTAATTTCATATTTTACGACTTTTTTTTCTCTAAAACATCCCAGATATGTTCGATATGACTTAAATCAGGTGATTGTGGTGGAGAATTGAGTATTCTGGAAGCATAATAAAGAAGCTATTTGCGAACAATTTTTCCGTATGCTTGGGAAATCCAGCTACTATTTATAATAATCAATTTCTCCACCGATAGTTTCAAATGTTGTTCCAAAACTTTCTTATATCGGATATCGGTCCATTGTGCTTTCAATAAAAACTAAACTTCCTCATCCAGATGATGTCATGGCTCCCCAAACCATAACCTATAATTATCAAAAATTATTTGGATCTTAGGCTGTGTTGGGTTTTTTTCCAAACTGTGAAAAGGCCATTGCTTCCAAAAGTATTGTATTTGTTCTCGTCGGGGCTCGTAAGGGCTTATAAATCGGTGGTTTAAAATGTGTTTAAACCAAGGTATATTTATAGCAGGTAGTCTCGGAAAACCAGCTGGTTATTTTTTATTTGCTTGTTTTGTGATACAAACTGTCAAATGTTTTTTGCTGTATCTTTTGTCTCTTTTCAACCCCTTTGCTGTTTGACAGTTCGTATCACAAAACAACAACAAAAAGCCCTGTTGTTTGTTTTATTGTACAATTGTTGTAATCTCGCGGCTACCTGCTACCAGCAAATCTATAAATTAGTAAACGTATAAACAACATATACATATATATGTAAACGCATAAAATTGAGTATTTAAACTACTAACTTGAGGGTTACACCATCAAGTTTTGCCTATCAAGTTTTAATACACTCACAATTTTTTACCAATACACTCATACTTTTAAAAATTGATACGAACTTGCCTTTAAAATTCTCTTTCCAGTGAGTGTTTCAATTTACGTTCAAGAAAACAGCTGATTTCAAGGTTAGTGAGCAAATTTTTCGTTTGTCTTTATAAATTGTTTTCTTATTTGACAAGCAGTATATGTAAAAGACTATCAAGAACAACTTGACCGTGTGGCCGCATATTGGTGTGGCACGCGTGTAAAGAGTAGTCCACAAGGGACCAGGACTAGTCCAAAAGTAACCCAAACGTATGGAAAAAACCTGGTCTATTTTAACATTACGATGTCCTAGGAGAGGACCATATAACCCACCTTTGGACCACTAAAGATTAGTTTTAAAACTACTCCATGGTATACTCAAGAGGATTAGTTTTGAAGTCGTTTAAAAACGAAAGCATGTCGTTAAAAAACGAAGACATGTCGTCTCACTACAAACACTTTTTAACAATGACATGGTCCATGCTTGCATTACATCGGACGAGTCCATGGAGTAGTCCATTTTATCAAAATGGATCAGGTGGTCCAATTTTATTTGCAGGGGTAATACAGATCATATGAGTTTGACAACATTTATCGTAGTGCTGCCACATTATTATTTTGTTTGTCTATATACATATAATAGCTCTTTTCCACATGCATAACGAAACAGTCCGAACTTGCACAAAGTTACGGCCATTTTCACCAAGTTCGGTTATAATTAACTAAAGGTTATAGCTGTCAAAACATATTGGTAACCGGAACTTTAATTGAAAGTTAGTTTTAACCGAACTTGGTGAAAATGGCCGTAAGAGAGTAACTGAGAGAGTAATTTTTTTCATTTCCTGTATAAATTTGCACGAACTTTTTCTTTGGGTAAGTTCGGATTAAAACAACAATCAGCTGTTTTTGTTTACATATGAAAATGATAATCCAGGATATAATTAAGCAAAGGAAAAAGTTTAGTTTTAAGGCAGAATTAGTCTTTACTTTCTGTTCTGTTACGAATCAGCTGACTTGTTTTTGTTATTAAAAAACCTATGAAATTGATTAGTTTTTCTGTTCTGTTGCGGTTCAGTTTGTTAAAATCAAAAACATGTTAAGTATTTGTAAGTGACAGCAAAATAAATAATAAAAAATACAAATTTATAATCATAAAATCATAAAATTTAATTTTTTCATATTTATGTGCATAAAAGTTATTAAAATAAAGCAATGGACGGTGCATAACTAATAAATTTATCATTGAAAATGATAATCCAGGATTTTATTAAGCAAAGGAAAAAGTTTAGTTTTAAGGCAGAATTAGTCTTTACTTTCTGTTCTGTTACGAATCAGCTGACTTGTTTTTGTTATTAAAAAACCTATGAAATTGATTAGTTTTTCTGTTCTGTTGCGGTTCAGTTTGTTAAAATCAAAAACATGTTAAGTATTTGTAAGTGACAGCAAAATAAATAATAAAAAATACAATTTTATATTGAAATAAACTGTTATTTGATTTTAAGAATTCATAAAATTTAATTTTTTCATATTTATGTGCATAAAAGTTATTAAAATAAAGCAATGGACGGTACATAACTAATAAATTTATCATAAATGGCTGATAAGTTACTACGGAAAAAGTAACTATTACAATTTCATAACAGAACGGCACGGAACAGAACAGAAACAGAAAGTAAAGACTAACTGAGCCTTTAATTACAAAACATATTAAAAACCAAAATGTAAAAATTAAAGTGGTAAAAACATTATTGCATACATAATACTACTTCCCTTAATCTCTAATATAAAAAAAAAAAAAAAAACAAAATATAAAAAAATACAATGATGCAAATGTTTTGTTTTTATAACGTTATGACTTTTCATTTTACTCTCATTATTCCGAACTTGCCTGAGATCTTGTGGAACACACCTAATAAATGAACCAACCACTACTGATTAACCATTTCTTCATAATCAATAAAATAGTAAGGTGTATGTAGACTTAAGTCCTAAACTGTAGTTTTCTTTGCTCTGATATTTAAAAGTGGAACAAGTTTTTTCGTTTAACACAAAAAAAAAAACACTTTTTTACTAAAACATAAAACAAGTCGGCGTTTTTAGCAGAGTGAATTTTCAATATGTGCTTATTTTTAATCAGTGAGTCAGTCTTAAAGAATTTAAAATATCCTAAACAGAGTAAAATTTTAGTAAAAAGACAGATGTTTTTGCTCTTTGTTTTCATTGTTGTCTTAAACAGGTGGTTTTGTTTTTATTTATTGAAACGACTAAAGGCTCAGTAAGCCGTTGCAAATCAGTTGCTTCAAGTTATTGTATGAAAAAAGCACTTAGGGCCATTATCATAACTTGGCGTTAGCTGTTATCCGACAGTTAACAGACGCTTTTTGACAGATAACACATTATTATCTGTCAATTTAATCTGTACTTTAGCTAACTTCAAGTTGTAATAATGGCCCTTAGAACGATTATAGTTAGCAGTAAGATGTTACGTCTCAATCTGTAAGAAATAGATTGGTCTTACTTTTTTACGTTAAAGTTAAGTTACTGTTACTCCCGGCTAACTGAGCCTTAACAGTTTATTTTTTAATGGTGTTGCCACATGTAAATAACAAGTATTAACAGGGGTTTGTTCAACTTACGGCAATTTTCACCAAGTTCGGTTATAATTAACTATCGGTTATAGTTCAAAACATATTGGTAACCGGAACTTTAATTGAAAGTTAGCTTTAACCGAACTTGGTGAAAATGGCCGTTAACCTATTGTATCTATTAATTTCATATCTATTATTTTTTCCGCTATTTTTTTGTTATTGTTTTTTACTTTTTTGCAATACACGACATGTTTTTCTTTAATTCAATTATAAGATGGCGAATAATTTATTGAGAAACAGCTAAATTTTGATAGAAATTAAAAACTTTAATTTAAAGAAGTATTTTAATAATTATGTTTCTTGTTTATTAAATTAAAATTTTTAGTTTAAAGCTGCGTTCACAATCAAAAAAACATTTTCACTTGGTGTTCATAATAGAGCAACAATTTCTTTTGTAACTACACACATTTTGCATCAAGAAACCGTTTGCAAATATTAACCACAACAATGTTATGCATTTATTTTTATTTTTGTAAACATTTTGTTAAAATTTTTATTCAAAACTAAATAAAATTATTTTAAACGTCAGAAACAATTTCATAAAAAATTGTTGCTGAAGTTCTAGTTGACTCAACTTTAGTCACATTTTTACAAAATATTTAGTTACATTTTTGTTCTAACAATGAAATGAAAATATATGAAATACTTTGGGAAGAAAAAAGATAGAAGAAAAAACGAAATTGTTTTTTTGATTGTGAACGTAGCTTAAACATTGAACATTTTTATTCAATTCCTTTTCTACCATATTTTTATGTTTATTTATTCAATTATCTACTTGATAAAAAAAAGGTTATTATATAATAGTTTTTTTTTCCCCTTTAAACTTAAAAGAAAAATGTTTCATTTTACCTTTTATATTAACTTTACCACTTTTATTTAGCGTAGCGCATTAAAATTTCTTCTTTTTTTAAAACTCGTTTTTTGAAATGCTGCGTCTTTTAAAGATCAATAAACCTTAAAATGGATTTCACCATAAACAAAAAAAGTTAAGCACAAATATGTTTATGTGTGATTTATATGCCTAATTTTTGGTTATTTTGAGTTAATTCAATTTAAACCAAAAATTACTAACAAGCCACAAAAAAAATGTCACGTGATTCAAATATTGTAATTGCCGATAATTGTAATGTAGCTGACCAAATTAGTTTGTTAATTTATAACAAAAATTGTTTAAAAATCGTGATAATTTTTATGAAAAAAAAACACAAAAAATTATCACATTTATTTATATTAAATTCGTTCCGCTGAATGTGGGTGCCCTGCGTTTTTAATCATTTGTGAAATTTTGCTATTAAGAAACATTTAACAAACACAAAAATTATGTTTGTTTTTATTAGAAAAAAAAAAATTTTTGTTAAAAGAAATTAAAAAAAACTACCCACGAAAAATTCAACTTGATTTCTTAACAATTTACATAAATTATTTAAAAAGATTTCATCCAATAAATTTCCTTATTAGGCAAAAAAACTTTGAAAAATTTTTTTTTTAAATCTTCAATAAAAATTATACATTTTATTAAAATACATTTGTCTTTAAAATAGTGCTTATTTTTTTTTAAATCAAATGACCTCTTCAAAGTAAAAACTCTTTAGATGGTTGTGTTTATAGTTAAAACTTTTATTGGTCATCACCAGGGAAACCAGAAATATGCTCTAAAAATTGCGTTTTATGCGTATTAAAAATTCGAAAATATGCCCTCAAAATTGTTAAAAATGGCGACACGAAATAACACCCGATGATATAACGCCCAATTACAAAAATGAAATAAACCCCAGTGAACGAAACCCCAATAAAATTAAGTAACAACCAAGTAAAAAATAATGAAGAAATGCCCAATTTTCACGAAATAATCCCCAATTTAAAATTAAAAAAAATTTTGCTAATTGGGACTTATTTCATAATGAAATAAAACCAAAGGAAATAATAAAAAAGATCCAATGAAATAACACCCAAAAAAATGAAATAAGACCCAAATTTTGTATGTTTTCTGGAATCCAATAATTTTCTTGTAATACAATTAAGTTGCTACTAGAGTTGTCAATTATTCGCCTTTCAACTTTGTTCGAATAATTCAAATAATTGTTTTTGTTCGTTCGATTGAACGATTAAATCTAAAAAATTATTCGATTAATCGATGAGAATAACGAATAAAAACTAATATTATTACAAAAAAATTTACATTTTTTAAATTGATACCATTCCGTTCCATTCATCTACAACCATCTTCTTTATTTTTATAATTGCTTGTCAAATATTTGTTTAATAAGAACATAAAATACATTTTTGAAATACAGTAGAATCCCGATAATTCGTAATCGCAAGGGACCGACCATTTCTTACGAATTATAGGGGTTTTCGATTTAGCGGGGTTTCGATTTAACGGGGTTAAAATAAAATAAATACGAATAAGCGGGGTTTTTGAATTTATTTACTAAAACAATAAAAAGTATATAAAAACAACTGTTAAAAATAAAATATATAAAAATTATACATAAAAATGATTCATGTTACAAACTGATCTTAAGAATATAAACCCACACACAAGCAAAAAACCACGCAAAAATAAAAAAATGGTAAACAAAAAATCATTCTTTCCATGTTTCTGTTGTTTTTATTACGAATTATAAGTGGTAGTAAGCAAACAATTACGATTTATAAGAGGTAAAGAAGATTTTATTTTACAAAAAAATTACGAATTATCGAGGGGACCAAAATATATGGAAATTTTACGAATTAACGAGATTTTTTCAAGGGACCGACAGTTTATTACGAATTATCGGGAATTACGATTTATCGGGGTACGAATTATCGGGATTTGACTGTACTATTACTACTTAACACGCTTTTTGCTTACTAAACATTGAGATTAATTACAATCAGGGCTATGGCTACAATATTTTTTAAGTTTTCTTAATTTTTTTTTTTTTAAGGGTGGTCCAACCATAATGCACGATGTTAATTGTGAGTCGCACTTTATTGTCAATGTTTTTGACAAACTTAATTTGACATTTCTCTGTTTAAGTGTTTGACAAATTCAACCATGGAAAGGTACACAATTGAGCAGCGCGTTATGTTTGTTGAAGACTTTTACGAAAAGGAGCGTTTAAGTCCAAACGCATTTCGGGCACTTCGTGGTTTTATTGGTCAGTATAATCGACTAAATGTGTCTACAATCGGGAGAATTGTGAGGTAATTTCAGCAAACCGGGTCTGTAGGAAATGTGAAAACAGCTGTGCATGCTCGCGCTGCTCGTTGATGGGCTGGTGGCGTCATCGGGCCGCATTTCTTCGACAATGGTGTTCGATATCACGACATGATAACGGACTTCTTGTAGCCAGAAATTGAGGATATGAACATGGAAGATATGTGGTTCCAACTCGTTTGCGCTCTTTTGGCTCTTTTGCGCGAAAAGTTCAATGGTCGTGTTAAAAGAAAAATTGTACGTCAAGAACAAGAACAATTCAAGAGCTAAAGGATAAGATAATTCAGCACATTAACGAAATATAACCTTCATTTTGTCTCAAAATCATTGAAAATATTGGCCATCGGAAAGAGGTATGCCACTGTAGCCGTGGCGAGCATTTGGCCGATATTTTGTTTCAAACATAGTTATAGTCATAGATCTTTCTATAACAATAAAAAATATTCTCTGAAAACTTTAATATGTTTTATTTACAATTAACATCGTGCGTTTTGGTTGGACCGCCCTTTATAAAATCATTAAAAACATATCAGAATAAATCAAATTCTAAGCTTTTATTTATTTTTTAATAAAAAAAAATTGTTCGATTAATCGACATTAATTAATCGATTTATTCGTTATTCGAAAATCGCCATTTTAAAATTAATCGAACAAGAATTTGATTTGTTTTATCGATTAATCGAATTATTCTTAATCGGCTGACAACTCTAGTTGCTACTCATACATTTGGAATACTTTGAAAAGGTAAAGGATGTATGTTAAAAACGTGAAAAGAGGGAGAGTGAAGAAGAAAATCCTTGCAACCGGCTGAAGAATGGATATACAAAGAAGCTTTAGTCAGCGAAGCCGGTGTTTGTTATACCATAGAGGAGATAATCCTTGCACAAATGAAATAACGCCCAATTCGAAAAATGAAATAAACCCCAAGAAAATTGCAAAATTTGGAAGTTGAGCCTAATTTCGTTTTTTTGGGTTTTATTTCATATTTAAATTTGGGGTAATTTCATTATGAAATAAATTTTGCAATTTTATTTATTTTATTTTTCTAATTGGGCGTTATTTCGTGTCGCCGTTAAAAATATGACCAAATAACTAAAAAATTACTCACTTAATAACTAAATATTCATCATTTCAATTTAAAAACAATACTAAAATTATAATTTGTTAAGCCTAAACACAATTCGAAAAGAATTTAATCTGCTGTAACATATTTTTTGGGCGAATTTAATCTAAATGCCAACATAATTAGATGGCTTACGTACACAAAGAGTCTAATTTGGAAAGAAGTTTTTATGGGGAATATATAAAATTAAAGGCCGATTCTCACCATTTACATAGACTTCGTCCTTGGTACAATAAAAAGTCAGACGGACGGATAAGCATCGTTAAATCACTTTAAAAATGGATTCTCAGTCGATCGGTGTACTAAAAGATTGGCTCAGATTTCCATGTATTTCACACATCGCCAAAAACGTAGGTTTTTAATTGATTTTTTCTTAAATTTTCTAAATATGAAAGTTTAAAATAAAATTATCTTTAATGACAACTTGCTTTGTCTTCATTTTAGAATAAAAATTAAATGTGGATGGCGAAATTAAAGCAACACGTTAGGTATACAGGAAGATATTTAAAACAGAAAAGCCATCTGAATTTCGAAAAAAAAAAATTTTTTGCTGCGAAAGCTTGCAAGAGGCATTTTAAAAAAAATATGTGAGGGGAATAGATTCAAAGACTGCAAAGTCCACATTTATAGTTTCGTAATAAATAGTAAAAACCTCTAGCTCAATGTATATACATATTTATGTATTGTATATCTGCTATTCAGTAAATAAGAATATGATGAAGATATGACGCAAGTTTCAACCAAATCGATATAGCGGTTTGCTGGCAATTATAATAATAAAATTGGACATTGCTGTGTTTGCTCTAATCAAATGGAAATTGCTGCTTTTTTAGCATGGGCAAGTACTTAAAAAAATCAGTAGTTATAAAATTCTTAAACTTAACAAAGGCTTAGTTTTTTCTTGATTGATTTGGAGGAACTTCATAACAACTTTACTCCATAATTACGACTAAAGACAAAGTTATAAAATAAACAATAAAACAAACTGCTTTATATAAAAAAAAAATTTGTTATATTTTTAATTTCTTTTTAGTTTTGTTTTGCAAAAAGAAAAAATATTAAAAAAAATGCCTGCATTTTCGAAAATAGTTGAGAGAAAAAGAGCTTAACAAACTGTGATCATTGCAAAAACGGCAATGTCCATTCTTAATTTTTGAACATACTTTTTTATGGGATAAAAGTGTGTCTGGTAATGTAATATTCACTAATTGGAAGCATTCAATAAATACAACTAAGAGGTATTATTAGTTACGTTTATGAAAAAAGTGGACTTTGCAGTCTTTGAATCTATACTCCTAATGTATCAAAATATGCCTTAAAAAGGCAAAATATGCGCTTAAAACCTAAAAAAGGCTGCAAAAAGTCTCTTTTTAATTATGCAAAAATATGCTCCAAACGGTAAAATATGCCAAAATATGCACTAACAAATCGATGCCAAAATTCTTAAAAAGCTCTAAAACGGATAGATATATTATTTATGCCTTCATTGGTCGCACAAGGAAAAAAATGCAATTGCATATTTTTGGTTGCCCTGTGGCCGTATTCTGTAATTCGCTAAAGCTAAATCTCTATCGCTAAAAATCTTTAAAGTTGATTTAGCGATTTTTGGCTACGAATGCAGTACTGTAACGTGCATTGCTAAATTTGGCAATGCCATAACAATTTATTTCACCGTAATTTTATGGTGTTTTCTTTTCTACAAAAAATGTGACATTTTATTTAAAAAAATGCAATTTGTTGTCTGTTTCTTAAAAAGTTTGCTCCCGAAAAGGGTGAGTTTTTTAGATTACAACAAGACACCCTTTTCGGGAGCAAAATTTTTAAGAAACAGACACAAAATTGCATTTTTTTTTAAATAAAATGTTACATTTTTTGTAGAAAAGAAAACATTATTAGCTTTTATTGTCATCACTAAAATTTTAAAATTTTGTATTCTCTAAGGCATTTTAGCGATAGAGATTTAGCTTTAGCTAAGCGAATTACGGAATACGGGTGCTGGTCATCACTTTAATTTTAGCATTTGTAAACAAAGAATTGTAAACAAGGAGTTGTGTGTTTTAACAAAAAGCAGAGTTGTTAACTTAAAGGGAACATTTTTTAAATTGACAACATATTCAATACAATTATGAATAAAAATTCCCCGGGATTTAGTTTTGCAAATATATTTTTTTTTAAAGTCTGCTTAAGACCGGTATACACTATCCTACATAATCGTACGACTCATAATACCGGCCGGCCTTAAAAAATATGCAATAATTGTAACGCCTCTGCCCCAAAAATCCACAAATATGTTGGCCGATTATTGTTTTAATAACCACAGTCAGTGAAAGAAAAGAAACTCTGTAGAAAAAAAGATTCTAATGAAATTTATAATAAAACAATAAAAAATTTCTGTATATGAAGTGTAACAAATGTGTGAAGTGCTGTTGTGTGTTGAACAGCCATTGTCTGCTACTTAAGAACGAGTGTTCATTTCCTGGACTTTCAAGAAGTTTGATTAGTTTCACTTGGGAGTTGGGGGATTTTTGCAAAAAAAAAAAAAAGTAAATATTTCATTTATTAAAGCAGCGGAAAAATTTTATTTTATATGACAAAACCATGTTACCTTTAAAAAAGCAGAAATAAAGACTAGCAAACTTAGGGAATTATATATTTATTTTTTTTTGTCATAAGCAGAACTGAACAAATTGTAGACGGGCAAAAATAAATACGTACAATAAAATAGGGCAGCAAGCATTAATAATGTAAAAAACCCACCACCGTTCTTTCCTGTTTCTACTAATAACTGAGAAATAAACCACAAAATGGAATATTTGAAAATATTCATTTCTAAAACGAGGACAAGAAGAAAAGTTTTTTCGGTATAGAAACAGAACACATTGAAAACAATTTAACTTCTAAACGGAAAGAAACTTATGTTTGGGATCTTATTTACAAAATCTTGAAAGAAGGCTTTAAAGTGTGTGGCTTATGTTTATCACTAGAAATTAATAAATCAATTTCTTGATATATTGACTGAAGTGAAAGGTACTTAAGCCAAATGATTTTAAATAAGATTTCTGTATAACGTGCTTAATTCCCAATTTTTTTTTATTTTTGATAAATACACTGAAATTTATTGTTCAGGGAAAGCTAGTTTCTATGCACATTTCACTGGTTGCTTAGGCCAGTTCATCAGGAAACCTTTTTCCAAAGATTTAAGAAAGCTAAAAATATTATACAAATAAAACTGTTAAGCAAATAAGAATAATTAGCACTCAAAATTATACTTGTAACAAACAGTGAGTTAATCTTTCCTTATATTCTCCTTTAATTGGTTGGCTTTTTTTCCAAATCGCATTTTTTTATAATTCATAGAAATAGACTGGCAAGATCATGTTTGCCTATTACGCAAGCGAGGTAAATCTTTTCATTTGCGGTTTCTGAAACGCCTTCACTGGTGCAAAAATAAGGATGTTTCGACATGGTTGCACTGCAAAGCAACAATGTCACGTATTCATAAACGCAACCGTACAACCTTGGACAAAGTATCGCATGCCTTAAGTTAACTCTTTTTCAGCTGATATGCAAACAGACGCTACAGCGCATTATTTTAATTTACGATGTTTTTTTAAAGCGATAGCTGGGGAAAAGATTTGCATGGATACATAACCTAGGGCACAATGCATGGTGAATCTCAACCATTGGGTGGCCCCCGTTTACCAACCGCCACCGAATGTGAGCGCAACCAACACAACCAACACAGCGGGATTAAACACTCGCCTCTTTTTAAGAACTTTCCAACCTCCGCTGCTTTTGGAAAACTGCTAGCAGCATATGTTGATTAGACAAACTCTCCCACAAATGGTGAAAAATCAGGGGCCTGATTCTAGCAGTCGTGATCGAGTACTTTCTCGATTTGAAAGCCATTTAAAATCTAATTATTTGAGTCAATGCTGAACAAATCGGAATTATTTTTTCAGTGTTGTAAAGCATTAATTTGAGTTTCACAATACTGAACAATTAATTTCGATTCGTTCAGCATAGACTGAAAGAATAAGAAATAAAATTGCTTTCGAATCGAGAAAGTACTCGATCACGACTGCCAGAATAAGGCCGCAGGCATTTAGTGGGATTTTCCGAACATCCCTTCCCGCAACTTTGGGTAGTTAATATATATATAGTAAGTCCGATGCAGTGCCACCGGGGGCTACTAGCTCCCGTGGCACCAGAAAGCATCTCTGGTTAGCTGCGATCGCAAGAGATCGTAAAGATCTCTTGAGATCCGTAAATTTTGGAGTTTTGCCGAATCTGAGGTATAAGTTGCACGTGATTTTAAATTCATTAGTCCACTGGATTTGCTTAAATGCCCGTTATTTCTACAAACAGATATCTAGTCGTGTTCGTACCTAACAGTTATCTTTACCTATCTCGTACCACTGTTTTGGTAATTTGAACGTTAATTTAACCTACGTGAATTAACTATCGAACATCGTTGGTGTAAAATACATTACACTTTAACCCGTAGGTATGAAATACGTTTTAAAATTCTTAAAATCATAGATAAATATACCCAGCTAGATATCTATTTGTTGAAACTAGGGGCATAATTATTCCAAATATATTAGACCCAGTTGCCAGTACAATGTAATAAATATAAACGTCTTTGTTTCTCATTTAAATGGCGTTCTTCGTCTATTAGTTTTTTTTTATCATGTAGCAATCAGATTCCTTGCATTTAAATAAAACCCAATGTTTTTAAATGAAAAGAAAATTTGTCAACAAAGTATTTTAAAAGCTTCTTTGCGAAGTAATACCTCCAACAGCCAAAACTAAATACGTAAGCGCGTCAAGGGTTATCTATCTGTCAAAAATTATCACGCTCATAACAAATTGTATGAAACGAACCCAAATAGCGCGGCATAAACGCTTTGCAATTGAAAAATCCAACTTCGACGGCGCGTTAAGTAGTGAAGTGAAGTTGGCTGCTATTGCTAAAAAGTAATTACAATTTAGCTATTTTAAGTCAATGTAGCGGTTTTATCTCCATTTTTTTAGCGATATTTTGCGGGTGTTATTAAACAAGATAAGTTAAAATAACTGTTCACGATAAAACGCCAGAGCACGTTACGCTTGAGGTGCTAATTTCGCCTGGCCTGCAACTCTTCACATTTGCACTCTCAAAGGTTCTTTGAAACCACCATCTTTCAAGCTTTAATTTAGCAGCCTCAGAGAGAGAGAAAAAACTCGCACTTTATTGTATAAAAATTTCCATTTTTATAAAACTTTTCAGTTTTCCCTCGTATTAGCACAAAAAAAAATAAATAAAGCAGAAATCAAAATTTTAACCTGAACTTTTTTTCTTTCTTTTGCAAATAATGTTTGTTAATCGCTTGAATTTAGTCCAAATATAATTTTGTATAATAAATTTGTGTGTAATTGTAGATTTGTATTTGTGCAAACACTTAAAACACAATAGACACGCGTATTTTCTACTTAATATGCATTTATTTCATTTTTATTGTATTTTGATTTTTATTCTACGTTGACACACGACCAATTCTTATTTACAAACACTTAATACCAAATAAATATACATCCACATAGACGCACACGTTAACACTCATACTACTGCTCCTGTTTTCAACAACCATGCAGGAGTATTTTTATGCAGGAAAATGTTTACCTATTGTTTGACAAACAGATTTTTGTAAGAAATTCATTAATTTTGTTTTTGTTGTTTTGCCTTATTTTTTTGCCCCCCTCTCAAAAAAAAAACGAACTGGAATAATAATAATAAAGTACAGAAGAAGGTGAATAATATACATACCTATTTGCTGGTGTTTAACAGAAAGTAAAAGTGAGAGGAGTTTAAAAATCTAAAAGGTAGAGAGTGGGAATATACACTGAAAGAAAAATGCTTCATATATTTAATGAATCATTTTCATAAAAAAGTTTTCCTTGGGTAAATGAAAATTTTCATTGTCTAAATGGAATTTCATAGGTTTGATGAAGTATTTTCGTTAAAATCGCTTCATTAGATTTCGTAATTACGTTAAAAATTTTCATTGGATATATGAAAACTTAAGTTTGTCTAAGTAAAACAAAAAATTTTAATTGGGAACACAAAAAATCAATAAACAAACATAACTATATTCATAAATTAATACAAAATTATAGTTTCCTTAAAAAAATGTTTAATTGTTATTTAAAAAATGTAAGATTTAATAATTTCATACATCTAATGTTACATGTATGCCATTAAATTTATGAAATCAAAAATTTTTTTTATAAAAGCAACATATTTCAATAATTGCCTTCATAAATTTAAATTTTCATTATGACAATAAAAATGTCATTATAGTAATGAAACAAAAACTTTCAATCCACTTTCAATCAACGTTGTTATTGTTATTACTGCCCGTCTACAACTGACATGATTTGCTGTTATAACTTGAAGTTATAAAAGCGTTGTTAAAACATTTGCATTAACAACCGTGTTATAACATGAGAAAACTTCTAACATGATGAGTCTATACCTAACACTAACATCATATTAGTGTTAAAGTTAAGCATTTCATGTCAGTTGTAGACTGCATGTTATGGACAATTTAATCTCATATTTACGCTCTTAATTGAGAACAAAACATAGTTTTTTCATACAAAAACTAAACTGCCCCTGTAGACTAGCTGGTAGTGAGCTAGTCTATCAGCACCGAGGTTGCATGTTCGAATCCCACCAGAGACAGAAAAAAAATAAAAAATAAAATAAAATAAAGTAAAATAAAATAAGAAAAAAGAAAAAAAAGTAATTAAAAAAAAATAAAAAAAATAAAAAAATTTTACTTTATTGAAAGTATTAATCCAATGAATAATATTCATGGATCTGATGTAATGTTTCATTAAGTCCTTTTAATGAAACAGGTTTCATTGATCCAACGAAGCGCTGCATAGGTTCCTTTATAATGCAATTTTTCATGGGATTAATGCCAAAATTCGTTAGTATTGCGAAGAAAATTCTTTCAGTGTACTGTTATATTTGGGGAATGTTTTGGATATGTTTGTATGTATGTTTGGGTATTAAAAATCAACTGCCATGTTGTAAGTTTATTTATGTTTTTTTTGTTCCGGCATTAAAAATCAATTTAAATAAAAGAAAATTGTAATAAAATATGGCAAAAATGTGTAAAATATTTTAAAATGTACTAAAGTGTGGTCCAACCATAATGCACGATGTTAATTGTGAGTCACACCTTAACGTTAAGTTTTTTGTCCAACTTAATTTGACATTTCTTCACACAGAAAAAAATCTAGTTAAAAACGTCGAAAACAAGGTTGATTTAAATTTTTTCGGTGGTGATTTTGCTTCATACGGGTTTTATGTTAATTCAACCTGATTTTACAATAACTGCGAACAACATTTTTTTCTTTTGATATACTAACTATAATTCATGTTAATTTAACATTGCAGTAAAGTTAGAGCAAAATGTAATTTATATTGAAATAACAATCGGAATCACGTTGAATGAAAGTTATTTCCAGTTGAAACAACGTGAATTTCATGTAGAATCAAATGGGTTTGACTGTATTTTAACAGTGTGAAGAAACTTCAGACAACATTTGCATTTATGTAAGAATAATTCAAAACCCTGTAACACATGTTTCACTTATTTTGTATTCTCCTTTGTTAACAGAAGCATCAGCAGAATCGCCCGATATGGTCATAATTATACTTTGAAAACTTGATGTACTATTTAAATATACAATTTTAATTAAAAGAATACGGGAATTGTCTTCTTTTTATAACATATTTTAAAAGTGAAAATAAAAAATGTACATAATTAAGTAGGTATGCATGTTAATTTAACAAGATAAACTTTTGATTTTAATACAAAACAGGTTTTTATGGGTTCAATATTGAATCCAGATTTATTTATATTTTAATATTTTTTTTTATTTTTTTAACAGTTAATAATATTAAATAAACGTAATATAAGGTTATTTTGATATTTTTTATTAAAAATTAATATGAAATAATGATAAATTTAAGTAAAGGGCATCATTTTTCTGAAATTTAACATGATTCTCAATCAACATTTTTCCATGTTAATTTTACATGGGTATTTTTTTCTGTGTGTTGGTTTCAGCGCTTGACAAATTAAACCAAGGAAAGGTACACAATTAATCAGCGCGTGAAGATTGTTGAAGCCTTTTACGGAAATGGGCGCTCAAATCAAAATGCATTTCGTTCATTCAGCATAATCGACCAAATGTGTGCAATCGGGAGAATTGTGCGCAAATTTCAGCAAACCAGGTCTGTAGAAAATGTGAAAACCCCTGTGCATGCTCGCCCAGTTCGTTCTGCGGTTCGTCCTGAGCACGCAGAGAAAAAATATGGTTGGGCATGGTTACGGCAACAACAACACTATGTTTAATGTAACAATATATTGTTGTCGTACACAAATAATTGTTATTTTTATTTAATATCAACAGTATTATAGTAACTGTAAACATATCAATGTTTATCGCAATTATGAATTTGAGTATTGTTCACCGAAAATTAATTATTTTTCCAACAACTTAATTATGATAACTTTCTAAACATATTATATTACTCACAACCATATCATGATATTTGATAGCCATAACATGATAACTTTCTATACATTTATCGTATTATGTTAAAGATACAATCAAACTATTTTTACTCTAATCATATTATGTTAGCGCCATTTGTAAAATAATTTTGAAGCAGTTGTGTCGTTTTTTTTATTTGTGAGCGGTTAAACAATTAAAAGATAAAATTCCATAAAAAGAATAAGTTTAAAGAAATTAAAAAATTAAAATATTAGCGGAGTTCATTCAAGTATTAGTGATGTAATAGTGCAAATGCAAAATATCATAGTTTTTTTGTAAAATCCAACAACAAAACACACAGAGATTTCGTTATATTTTATAAAAGTGCTACGATATTTCATCAACATCTTAAAATCGAAAAAATGGACACACGCGGTTGCCCATAAAAACCACAGATTTTTCATTTGCTCTTTTGAACTCCACTATTTGATTAACATTAAGAAAAATTGTAAAAAGTCACAAAATAAAAAATCGATGCAAAAATATTTTAATTTATTTTGTATTTTTATGACAGCTATGAAAGGTGCTGTATCATAATATGATAGCTTCTAAATTTATTATGATTAACATGATGATAATATGATTACTTCTTAGCTTATTATGATTAACATGACAATAATATGATTAATTTCTTAGCTTATTATGATGAACATGACAATAATTTGATTACTTCTTAACTTAATATGATTAACAGAATAATAATATGATTAAGGGAAAAATATTATGATGACATATTACGAGTATATTTAGTCATAATATGATTCAATAATAATCTTAATATGGTGACTACAATCAAAATTCTTATCATAATATGTTGCTCTTAGAATATGTTTACCACAACCATGTTTTTTCTTTGCGTGAGCCTTCAACATCGACTCGTAAATGGTGTTCGCTATCGCGAGATGATAACGGACTTCTTGTGGCCAGAAATTGAGGATATGGACCTGGACGATATGTATGTGGTTCTAACAGGATGGTGCCACTTGCCACACATCCAACGAAACAACGACCCTTTTGCACCAGAAATGCAATGGCCGTGTTATCTCACGTCGTGGCGATATTAATTGGCCGCCAAGATCATGTGATTGGACACCGTTGGACTTCTTCCTTTGGGTATATTTAAAAGAAAAAGTGTACGTCAATAAACCAAAAACAATTCAATAGCTAAAGGATGAGATAAATCGGCACATTCACGTCATTGAACCTCAATTACGTCTCAGAGTCAATGAAAATATGGACCATCAGATAGAGGTATGCCATCGAAGCCGTGGCGAGCGTTTAGCCGATATTTTGTTTCAAACAGAATTGTCATAGATTTTTCATAATAAAAAATATTAAGATAATTCTTTTAAACTTTTTGTTTTATTTACAATAAACATCGTGCGGTTGGTTTGTACCACCTTGTAAAATATAGTAAAAAGAAAAAACTCTTAAATACAGTTTGAAAATGCTAAAGAAAAATATAATTATTAAAATTCTCCCATCCAACCTCCTGGCCACATGATGAGCTGTCAATAAAACCCAGCTTTACAATTCATTTTTAATAACCCTCATAAAAGAAAATAAAACATTTTTTAAACAATTTGTCATCCCACTGTTTTTTTTTTTTTTTTTTTTTTTATTACAAATCAATTATTTTCTTTGAAAATTTTACAAAAAAAAATGCAAGCAAATTTTTTCCTTAATTGTTTTCTTTTTTTTAATTTCCCAAAAAGAAACCCTTAATTTCTAAACAAAATTCTTTCAAGACTTCTGCCTTAAAAAAAACTACAACTGAGAAAAAGTAATGAATAAGCAAATAAAAATCACTGGTGTGTTACTTATTTTGCGACAATTTGTTTTCTTTTCTTTCTTCGTTTAAAAGTAAAAATTATGCAAGAGAGCAATCATGGTTTCTTAAATTTTTAAATATATATTATTATAACACCTCCTGTAGCTTTTTAGTTTTAAAGGCATAAGGAATTATTACTATTGATTTCTTTTTATTGTTGCATTTAAAGTTATCCTGGCGGGTTATTTAAAGGCCATTTGATGAAATTGCTGTTCACTTTTGGTTGTTATGGGAACTTTTTGGTTTTTTTTTTTTTTTTTTTTTTTGAAAAGGACAATAGTAAAATGTAAAGAAATTGTTGTTGGGAAAAATAATTTAGATACAAATCTGATGAGAAATATTGCAAACAATGATTGTGTAGTCTTGTGGAAAATGTATGGGAATGTAAGAAATTATAAAGTTTAATTTAAAAAGGAAAGTTAAATGTAAAGAAATTGTTTTCCTTGCATTTTGCGCAATTTTTAGCACTGAAAATTTAAATAATACTGAAATTTCTAAATAAAGAATCAGATTTAAAAAAAATCGCACGACTGAGATTTAATTTGGGGGAAAGGTCGTCGCAAGTCATGCGATTTGTTTTAATGATGGTCAATACAATTTTTTTTTAAGTTTTTAAAGGGTGTATCTTTTTAGACGTATAGAATTTCTGTTAGGGATAACTGTAAATCTAGCTGTCATGTGTGTTAGACTTTTTTTTTTGTAAATATTCGCAAGCCACCATTCAAAGACTTACACCAGAGATTTATTGCCAAAATTCGCCAAACTTATACAGCAATTCATCAAGCTTACGGTGCGCACAATCGTTCGTCTAAGCAGCTAACATGCAAAACTAGAGAACACATTTATTCTTTTGAATAATATTCATCTAAATCGAGCCTGTACCGTGGGTACAGCGGAAGCCCTCACCGCTGTATCGATCCGACGCCGTTCTAAGCAACCCGGTTCTGCCCATCCCGTATTTGGAAAATGTTGAGGAAAGAAATTGTCCTACATTTAAATAAGAGCCAACTGATTCAGGAATTAAAGCCATCGGACCATGAATTGCGTTGTGTGTTCGGTGAATTGGCTGAGAATCAACTGAAAGTTGGGCCAGATTTCTTTCGTCAAATCCTCTTCAGCGATGCAGAGTTGTTGTTTTTGAAGAGAGCACAATCCCCATGAGACTCTATTACATTCCGGAAAAAACACTGTTTGGTACGTTTTGTATGCCAAAGGCGTCATCGGCCCATTTGTCTTCAAATCCGAAACCGGTGCCAACTTTACCGTAAATGGTGAACGCTACAGGCAAATTATTCGTGATTTTTTGTTTTATTCCTCATGTCATTGCATATAATTTGAAGGGGAAATAATTCGAAAGACGCCGCAATATGCCATACAGTACATGAAACCGTCACTTTGTTGAGCCAAACGTTTCTTGACCGAATTATCTGGGGGTACGTAAAATCTTTGGTCTATGCTGAAAAGCTAACAACAATTGATCATTATAAAGTAACATTCGACGCACTTTTGACGAAAAAAAGTGGTGCAAAATTCAACTGACAGATGGCGTTGACAAGGCGTAGTCTTGGAGGCCATAAGCCAGAAATTATTTTTAAACGTTAAATGCCATTATATTTGCGATCATTGGATTTGTTGTGTTTTATTAAAAAAAAAAGTTTTACGCCCTTTAAAACACTACATGTGTCAATTATATACATACTTTCCATTCTGAAAGTGAAATATTTTGTAACCAAAAAGTGTTACTGCAGGAAACAAAGTCAGTTTTCTTATTGGAGTTAATCGTGAGGATCTGCTCTATGAAGCTGAAGAATAAGTAATATAAATTGATAAAGATATGTACATGTCAAAGAAAACAAGAACTTGGAACTTTAGTGAGAATAATATCACAGGTGATTCCCTCTTATTCTAAAGCATGGGACCAGTAAAAACAACAACAAATTTATACCGAATGATGAACTTTAGGCAACAATAAATGAATCCATCCCTCGTAGCGGTAATCATAAGATCATAAAGAATTAGATAGGCTGCTCATGTAGCAAGTATGGATACAAAATCCATTATCAAGCGAATCGGTTTTGGCAAACCAGAACGCAGGAGAGCACGATAGATAGATATTCAGCACAACAATGATGATATGAAAAGGCTAAATGTGCAGGACTAGAAAACTGTTGTGAGAGATAGAAATAAATGGAAAAGTATTGTTTGGAAGGCCAAGACTGAGCTTTAGCTGTAGCGCCAAGGATGAAAAAGCATGAACAAATGTCGCGATAGTCCATACGAACTTTTGTGTACAACAAAAAACACCAGAGTACAATTCCGTTCGGAAAAGGAATTCATTCCGTATTTCGGTGCTTCAGAAAATTAAGAAAAAAATTTTCGGAATGAAACCATTTTTGTTTTCATGAATCGAATGAGATTTTTCTGTATCTGAAAGGCATAAAAGCTATAAAATACACTTTCTATCAATAAACAAATATTTTTTCTTCGATTCCGAACGGAATTGTACTCTGTGACATGGCTGTATGACTAAATAAAATGAATATATGTGGGATGGCGACTCTGGCGATATGCGCTACATTGACAACACATATACTGGAAGGACAGCAGACATACAACAAACACACTTACGTTCGGACAAGACAAAACGGAGGCTAGGATTAACTTAGTGACGAGAGTAGCGAGCAGTCTGTGTTAGAGTTTTGAGTGTGAGATACCTAGAAGTAGTGTTCGGTCGCTAAACCGCAGTGTGTTGTGAAGAGTTAAAACAAGAAGTGACAGAAATATAAAATAAACTTAGTTGTAAATAAAGAAAAGCTAAAACCTAAAAAATAATAAAAATAATTAATATTTAAACCTAGTGTAAGCTATTTTAATAAATCTACCTAACTTAAGTGAATTGAATTGAATAAATGAATTAAAATAGAAACGAATAAGGTTTTTTTTCATTTATCTACCTACCCTTGGACCAAAATGAACCACAAATGGGGGCTCAACCATTAAATAATATCAACCAATTAAATTATATTAACCAATTTAATAATATCAACCAACATAAGAAACTCAACCAATGCTAAGAACATCAACTACATACTTAAAATTCATAAAAGCAATACAAAACAAAAAGTAAATTTTATAAAAGTTACAAAGTGGTGTAAGAAAAGTTAATAAAATATGTGAAAGTTTTTTAAAGGTTTTTAAGCAAGGAAATTGTTAAAAAGTGTGTGAAAATAAAAACCTAGTACATATATTGAATTTAAAATTGGTTAATAAACTAAAGACTGTACCTACATAAAACAGAAAATTTAGAAATAAAACTTTTACAAAAGTGAACTAACGGTACAGAATTATTTAAAAAAAAAAAAAAATCCAGAAATTCCTAAAGAAAAAAATAGAACCGTTACTACTTATACTCAAAAATAAAAAAAAAAAATAAACTACAAAAAAAAAGAAGACAAAAGAACATTAACAGAAAACTGATCGAACATTTTGCTAAACAACAACAACAACAACAACATTGTTTAAAGAAGGTGCGTGTCATAGTACGTTAACGCAAAAGGAAAAAGAGTCGCTCTGCTCCGAAGCAGCAGAGACAGCGCGTAGAAAATAAACAGCAAAGATAGCAGCAGTGATATAGAGGGGAAAAAAACACTAGCAGAAGAGTTGCAGTAACAGCCAGTTAATGGAAAACATTAAAACATATTTACACTAATAATATGTTTAGATAAGTAGACAATTTATTTATTGTTATATATTGCAATTTATATACTATTGACTATACAAAAACAGTGTTACCATATACGCAATCGTAAACTTTTTCAAGGATTGAAAAAATATCGCGGGATTTCGTTCTAAAAAAAAAAAACATTTTTAATTTTGCTTTAAATTAAAATTATAATAAAACAAACAATTTTATACATTAAAATTTTACGTAAACAGTAATTGAAATCGTGCAACAAGACAATTTAAGTTGTTTGAAGAATTTTTTTAATAATATTGTGTATGTATATGGGAACACTGATACAAATCAAAATTACAAATAATGCAAATGTAAACTAAAATAAGAGTGCCATTAAGCTAGATAGATGAAGAAGAGGGATATATTTTTTCTTAGAAAATCTAGATGTTTTTGAGTTGATCACATAGATGATATTTAGAAGTTGGTGATCGTTAGAAGAAGAAAAAATAATTCCCTCTATTGAAGATTTTAGATGTTGATGATTATATAGACGTAAAGAAGATTATTTTGATCATAATTTGAAGAAGTAGGTATAAAAGGATAACGAGACATTGAAGGAGACAATAAATCGGAAGAAAAGTTTGTTTTCATTTTTGTCCTCATAGTGGAGCTAATTTAATCATTTTGTCTGTCTAAAGTAAATCAAGACTTTGATAAAGTAGATTCAGCAGAATAATTTTATTTTTCTTCCCAAATTGTATCAATTCAATGGTTATTGCCTTTTAGTGTTTTATTATAGTTCTAATTCTTGGATAACTTTGTACACTACACACTGGGTGAATTTTTAAGCGACGGTCGGCATGACTAGCATTGACGATATTTTGGGGTTGACGGTAGAGGAATTAAAGGTAAAATTGGGGGAAGCAGATTTACCTAGGGCCGGTAATAAGGCTGAGTTGCAGGAGCGGTTAATCCAACATTTAGGGCTTAAGCGGGAGGAGGAGGAGACGGACTCTGAGTATGGGGAAGCTTCTGCGGTGATGGGACGCGTGGTAGAAGGGCGCGGCTACACTTTTACATTGCGGGACATCCAGGATTCGATATCAGCTTTTTCCGGGGATGGTTTGCCTGATGTTGGCCATTGGCTACAGGAACTCGAAGACGTGGCAACCACGGTTGGTTGGGACGATTTGAGAAAATTTATTTATGCAAAACAGCTGCTGAAGGGAGCTGCGAAAATTTACGTCAGAAGCCAGTCTGACATAACAAATTGGTCAACATTGAAAAGTTCACTAACAAAAGAATTTGGGGTAAAGTTGTCAGCATTAGAGATCCATAAGCTTTTGTCAAACAGGCGGAAAAGATACAACGAGACATTCCGCGAATACTTATATAGCCTTCAAGAGATCTGTAAACCAATTAAGATCGACGACGAAAGTCTTATAGACTATTTTATACAGGGAATCAAAGACTCAACCGTCAACAAATCAATTCTATACCAGGCTCGAAATATAGATGATCTTAAAGAGAAGCTGAAAACGTACGAAAAGATTAGGACAGCCGCAGAGTCATCAAACTCGAAGGGGTTCGCTGTCGAATCAAAGCAAGTTGTAAGCACGAAAAATGACAAACGCTGTTTTAAATGTGGAGACAAGGGTCATTTGGCAACTGAATGTAAGAAGCCCGAGGTTAAATGTTTCAAATGCAAGCAGTTTGGCCATAAATCGTTTAATTGCACGAGTGGTGGGAACAATGAAAGACGGGAGGACGAGAATAACAACAGAGCTGGGATTAACAATAGAGGTGGAAATAGTAATAGGGGTTTGAATAACAACAGAGGCTTAAATAACGAAGGAGCTGGAAATAATAATGTACATACATTAGCTGACGATGTTGTAGCTACTTCAAGAAGAATTTTTACTGAAATTGAAATCAACGGAAAGAAAATCTCAGCAATAGTAGATACCGGAAGCGACATAAGCGTTGTCCGATACGACACATTAATGATGTTGGGCGATGTAGAGCTGGAACCGAATTATAAGCTGTTAACGGGAATAGGGGGTAAAACTATAACAACGTTAGGGAGCTTCAAAACGCGTATCAAACTAAACTCAGCGGAAGTATTAATAAGCGTGCACGTAGCTAGAGAAAGGGACATATTGTATTCGGCGGTAGTAGGAAACGATATATTAGGTCAAGTGGATCTAATAATAGATGCCGAGGGGGCAACATTTAGACAGAAAACGGAAAAAGCAAATACGGCTAATATATTAACAAGCGAAGAAACTATGGACATCAATCCAATCTCTGAAATGGACATCAATCCAATCTCTGAAGTTAATAATGATTTTGCGGAAATAATGCATGCAGCGGCAAACGGATATTTTAAAGAGGACGAACTCAAGCTTGAACACCTCGACAAGGAAACACAAGAGAAGATCTACGATAGAATTAAAACCTATAGGCCAGTAAAACCAAATAATTACCCCGTGAAGATGAGAATTGTTCTTAAAGATGATATTCCTGTGACGCATAGGCCTCGTCGAGTACCATATCCGGAGCAACGAGTAATCGATAATCAGGTGAAAGAATGGTTGGAGGATGGAATTATTAAACACAGCTTTTCTGAATATTCAGCACCAGTGGTGTTAGTGCAGAAAAAAGATGGAACCAAACGTCTATGCTGCGACTACCGAAAACTAAACGAGAAGATTATACGAGACAACTTCCCAATGGCGATTATGGATGATATCATAAATAGATTGAAAGGAGCAAAAGTTTTCACGACACTAGATTTGCGAAACGGATTTTTTCACGTACCAATTGAAGCAGACTCACAGAAATATACCTCTTTTGTAACCAATTCTGGACAATATGAGTTCAAGTTTGTACCTTTCGGTATATCAAATTCACCTGCCGTTTTTTGCAGATACATAATTTCAGTTTTCCGTGAATTGATTAATGATGGAACGTTAGTGGTCTACATGGATGACATTGTCATACCATCCCATGATGAAATTGAAGGTGCAGAAAAGTTGGGAAAAGTTTTAAGAATCGCGGAAACAAACGGGCTTAGAATAAAATGGGCAAAATGTCAATTCCTGCAGAGAAAAATAAACTTTTTAGGTTACGTTTTCGAGAATTCAACAATCTCCCCATCACTTGAGAAAACAAAGGCAGTTGTAAATTTTCCACTACCAAGAACGCAAAAAGCGTTACAAAGATTTCTGGGGCTTACCTCATTTTTAAGGCGATTTATACCAGGCTACGCATCAATAGCTAGACCACTATCAAATCTTCTGAGAAAGGACGTAAAATTTAAAATAGGAGACGAAGAAGTATTAGCATTCAAACAATTAACAAATTCGATGATAAATCCACCAGTACTTAAAATTTTTGACCCGAAGTCAGACACCGAGATCCATACAGATGCTAGTTTATATGGTTATGGTGCGGTGTTACTGCAAAAGGATGAGGATATGCAATTTCATCCAGTTGAATATATGAGCAGGAAAACTACACAAACAGAGCAACAATACCACTCATATGAGCTGGAAGTTTTAGCCGTAATAGAAGCACTCAAAAAATGGAGAATATTTGTATTGGGAATTCCGGTAAAAATTGTCACTGATTGTAACGCATTTGCATTAACAATGCGGAAACAGGATGTGCCAACTAGAGTTTCGAGATGGGCTCTTTTCTTACAAGATTTCAATTATCAGATAGAGCATAGACCAGGGAAAAGGATGAAGCACGTAGACGCACTTAGTCGTTTAACATGTCTCATGATCGAGGATTCCTTATGTCACCGGTTAAAACAAGCACAATTGCAGGATGATTGGATTAAGGCGGTTCGTAAAATACTGGAAAAAGACTCATACGAAGATTACTTCATTAAATTTGATATTTTGTACAAAGACCCGAACAACGAACTAATAGTAGTACCGACCTCAATGGAAAGAGAAATAATCGAGATGGCGCACAGGCAAGGACATTTTGCTACCCGCAAAACACAGGAACTTATACAGAAGTCATACTATATTCCCAAACTTTCTGATAAAGTTGAGCACGTTATAAAAAGCTGTGTAGAATGTTTGGTTTCGGAGGCGAAAAAAGGCCGCAGGGAAGGATTCCTCAGCCCAATCGACAAGGCAGATACTCCTCTATTAACATATCACCTAGATCACGTGGGACCAATGGAATGCACTCGCAAGCAATACAATTACGTATTAGTTGTCGTGGACGCCTTTTCCAAGTTTGTTTGGCTATACCCCACTAAGAGTACTGGCGCAAACGAAGTTGTAGATCGATTGACGAAACAGGCGATTATATTTGGAAACCCGAGCAGAATGATAACCGATAGAGGTAGCGCATTTACTTCGGGCCAATTTGAAGAATACTGTAAATTACGAAATATACAACACCTTCTCATAGCAACAGGTGTACCAAGGGGAAATGGCCAAGTTGAGAGAATGAACAGCACAATAATCAGTATGTTAACTAAATTGTGTGTAGGGAAACCCGATAGTTGGTATAAGCACGTAGGTCGAGTCCAACGAGTTCTCAATAGTACTCCACCTAGAAGCACAAAAGTCACACCTTTTAAATTATTGACAGGCCTAGATATGAGAAATGAGGAAGATACTGATATTCGTAAAATGCTAACTGAACTAACAATAGAAACTTTGAACTCTGAGCGTGAGAGTATAAGACAAGAAGCTAGAGAGAATATATTAAAGATACAGCAGGAGAATCTCAAAGAATATAATCGCAAGAGAGTCCCAGAGACCACGTATAATGTCAACGAGTTGGTCGCAATCAAGCGCACCCAGTTCGGAACCGGTATGAAGCTGAGACCGAAATTCCTTGGACCGTATCGAATCACGCAGAAGCTAAACCATGGTCGGTATGAAGTAGAGCGAGTTGGGAACTGTGAAGGACCTAGGCACACTACTACGGTGGTGGATATGATGAAACGGTGGGAAGAACATTCGAGGGCGAATGTTTAGTCAGGAGGGCCGGTTGTGGGATGGCGACTCTGGCGATATGCGCTACATTGACAACACATATACTGGAAGGACAGCAGACATACAACAAACACACTTACGTTCGGACAAGACAAAACGGAGGCTAGGATTAACTTAGTGACGAGAGTAGCGAGCAGTCTGTGTTAGAGTTTTGAGTGTGAGATACCTAGAAGTAGTGTTCGGTCGCTAAACCGCAGTGTGTTGTGAAGAGTTAAAACAAGAAGTGACAGAAATATAAAATAAACTTAGTTGTAAATAAAGAAAAGCTAAAACCTAAAAAATAATAAAAATAATTAATATTTAAACCTAGTGTAAGCTATTTTAATAAATCTACCTAACTTAAGTGAATTGAATTGAATAAATGAATTAAAATAGAAACGAATAAGGTTTTTTTTCATTTATCTACCTACCCTTGGACCAAAATGAACCACATATATTCTATTGTTTTATTCCGGAAGCAATAATCAAAATGAAGATCAAAGCGAAATGTCTACTGTGAAGGGTTAACAAGAGAAGATCGATCGTTGATTCCGAACTGTGATGGCGATTAAAAATGGATTTAATGCGACTAACTGCATCTCAAAACAAAATATTTAAAACCCGTTCCGTCGTTTCTCGAAAAGTGAGAAAAAATGTGTCTGTAACTCATGTCGGAAATAATACGTCGTTAAGTTATAAACGTCAAAATATTCCACTCGACGCCGATGTGATATTGCAGACGTTGAGAACGCCTGTCACACTTCGTCGACGGCGACCAAAATTTACTAAAATTGAAAAATTTTTAACGACGCACAGTGGCGCCCGTAGAGCAAACGAGGTTGCAAAAATCAAAATTTTCATGAGCGCCGACGAAGTTTTGAATAAACCCATGTTATAGGAAACTTATCAACGATTTCAAATATGCCACTCTTACTAATATCACATTGTTAGTTTAGAAGATATAACCGATCAAAGTTGACCGACTTTCGGTTTTCAAAAAAACACACAATTTTCAGTCAATTTGTTGCGATTTCAGGTGTAATATCACGAAAAATAGGTAACGAATCGCCTTATTTTTTGTTTGTATTGATTGATGTATTAATTAAATGTATAATGATATAAAAAAAATTAACTGTTTGCTTTGTGTTTCTCCTGGTAAATCACTATTTAAAAACTATCCGTTTTTTCACTATTTTTCAACTTTGACGGAAAATAAAAAAAATCTATATTTTTCTATATTTGCCATTATTTGCAAAACCTGTTCTTTGATTATTTCTTTACATAATTCAAAAGGTTTTATCTGCCCGTACGTGCCCGTTTGGCTTCTAGAGGTAAAAAAGGTTAAAAAGACATGGTAGCAGAAATTGTATGGCGTCCATCCCTTATATGTTTCGACTGACAGTAGTTTGCTCTAATAGTTTGAAAAAAACTACTCATTGAAATTAGCAGGTACGTACCTCACTTAAACAATACTTTGGCGTACAAATGGTCAAGAACACTATTGTTCTTATGGTCCCTAGAGGTAGGCACAAATCTTATTTGGACACGTGCATAATATAAAAATGCATTATTCAGCCTAAATCCATATGTATGTAGGGAACAGGTACATTTTTCGGCATGGTAGCATAAGCCTATATATTGCAAAATAAGCATAATGCCTGGATTAGTCTACGACTGAAAGTTGGCGCAACAATTACTGAAACCATTAAACAATTTAAGTACTGAAAACATGGCGTTGAACAATTTTAAATTATTTGAACTGTTTAGAAAGTCAACCACACCAAATTTTTTCACGGAAGCTGCTTTAGAAGAACTTGATAGCTTATACGGAAATATTGAGAGAAGCGAAATTATAAAAAATAATTTTTATCTGATATATGCAAATATTAAGGCAAAATGGGTGAAATCTAATCGAACCATTCAGAACTTCAACTCCAAATACGAGGACTGGCTTAATGAAGATACCATCCTGGATATATTGGCAGTAGATAAACCCACCACATCAACCAGAGGAGCAAAAGGAAGGCCAAAAAAAAGTATTGAGGAGTGTTCAATTTTCACAAGAAAGAGGAAACTTGCCGATGCCACCAATGACTTGACCACGAAGCAATTATCGGAAGCGCTGTCTATTAAATTTACAAAGGATAGTGAAAGAGTTAGGTCGCACATAACCAAATCTGTTGCTGATGCAAGCCCACTGCGACTAAAAAGGATTAAGGAAAGCATTCCCACGCCCACAAACGCACACATTAAAAAGTATGGTTCCGAAGAAGCCTTGGCCTTGTTTATGGACTTAGAACTTTCCAAAGAGAAATATGAGAAACTACGGGCATCTTTAACGCGACACGGCGCTGACGTTTTACCCGGATACAAGCATATTACGCAAGCCAAAATAAATTCACGACCACTGCATACGGAATTTACGGAAGTCTCTGCGAAAGCCAATCTGCAGGATCTCATGGGCCATACAGCAAAACGGTTGTTGGAGAGTCTTCCTGAAAATGAGGTGAAAATTCTTCCTGAGAAGTTGACATTGATCAGCAAATGGGGCTGCGATGGATCATCCGGACAAAGCGTTTATAAGCAAAGGATATCTTCCGATGACGCTACAATATCGGACGGAAATATGTTTATGGCATCTGTTGTTCCTTTGCGGCTTAAATCGGATGTTTCCCTTCACTGGAAAAATCCACGTCCGTCATCAGTGCATTATTGCCGACCAATAATGTTTCAGTTTGCAAGGGAATCGGCAGAACTCATAAGGACCACGGTGAAGGACATTGAAGAACAAATAAGCAAGATTAAGCCTACAAAGCTGCAAATTGGAGAAGGAAAATATATTGAATGCAATTACGAGTTCCATCTGACCATGGTTGACGGAAAAGTCGTAAACGAACTGACAGGAACAACCTCAACAATGTCATGCCCGATTTGCAAAAAGAGTCAGAAGAACTTTGGTAATTTAAACGATTCTACAAATGAGGAGAATTACGAATATGGAATGTCACCATTGCACGCAAGGATAAGGTGTATGGAATTCTTGCTAAAACTGGCGTATACCCTACCACAAGAGGAGGAAAACTTCGATGAAAATACATCAATAAAGGATAAGGAAAAGATCAGAAAGAAGCAAATACAGGATGCTTTTTTTAAACAAGTTGGACTAAAAGTAGACTGTCCCAAGCACGGATACGGTAACTCAAACGATGGAAACACTTCTAGGAGATTTTTTGAAAATGATGAGGCAGTAACTAGAATCACTGGAATTGACAATCAAATCGTGAAAAGATTGGGAACGATCTTGGATGTTTTAAACTGCAAAGAAAATGTCAATTCTACAAAATATGGAGAATATGCGTCGAAAACTGCATCTCTTTTAGCAGAAATGTATCCACAGAAGAAGTTGACCCCGACCGTCCATAAAATATTGGCGCATGGCAAAGATATAATTGAGTACCAGTCTTTGCCAATTGGAGAGCTTTCTGAAGAAGCACAGGAGTCTCTTAACAAATTTTATAAAAAATATAGATTGCAGAACACATTCAAAGCATCAAGGGTAAGGCAAAATGAGGACCTCTTCAACATGTTGGCAGCATCTTCCGATCCACTTATATCTTCCCTGCGGCATGTGAAGTCACGAATAGAGTTAGAAAATAATTATAGTTTAGAAATGGTTAGTCTTTTAGATATACCTTCTCTTACGAACTGTGATGAATATTTTACAGAAAATTGAAAAAATAAATTTAAAAAAAAATAATTTTTTTTTTAATTTGTTGGGTAATAATTTAAAACATAAAAACCTAAAGAAAAAAAATAAAAACAATCTAAAAATGTAAAAATAATTTTTTTTAGTTACCATAAAATTGATTTTTCTACTAATTTTAACTTTGATAACCCATAATTAGGCCCCTACAGAGCGTAGCACCCTTTCCAAACGCTCATTTCATAGGCTGAACAGTTATCTATCATATGCTGTTTAAACTGTTCAATTATCTTATTCGGTTCAAAAGATATGATTTTTGCAACGAAAAAACTCAAATGGCGCCACTGTGCGCCGTCGCGACGGCGGCAAATACCAAATACACCAAGGTCTCGTTTTATGCCAAAGATGCGTTCCAAAAAAAAAAAAAAAAACGCATAAATTAAATTCTCATAAAACGATACTCTAGCTTTATATAAAAACCAATAGTTCGTTCCAAAATTTTTTTAAAAAAAATTTAAATTTTAATTAAAATTCAAATTTTAATTAAAAAATCAAAACAAAATCGCATAAAAAAAATCAACAAAATATATTTGGGTCATTATTTGTAATACAAAAAGTTTGTTGGAATTCCTTTATATTTGACACAACTATAGTTCTAGTAGATATTTGGGGAGTTACGGGGTGGTAAAGTGTTGCCGTTTTCAAAAAATGTTTTTTTAAAAAAAAAAAAAAAAAAAATTAAGTGATTCTTATAGAAAATCGATTGATCTTTAAATAAAAAAAAATTACAACAATTGTGATTTTAGTTGAACTGCTATTTTTTTTTTTTTAATTTTTGATATTTTTAGTTAGGCTTGAGTTCATCAAATTTAATTTTCATTAAATTATTTTTACTGAAGGAAGGCATTTTTACAACATGAAATTTTATTAAAATTAACTGGTAATTTTCTCGGCTGAGCTGAGGCTCTTACCGGTGTTGAATTTACATTTTTCAAGAATCACCACATTCTTTCATCAGAATTCTTTAAATTCGAACCGCTGCACCACTGCGGTGCCTGTCAGCCAACAGTCAAACATCAATCTTTCAACCAGTGGTACTGGTGGTTCGAAATTTGCTGTAATTATCATTTTTCAATTTGTTTACATGTTGCCTTCTTTTCTTTTGTTTTTTCGTATTCTTTCTGTCAAGAATTTGTCTTGAAAACTTGAATACATTTGTTTATTATGTTTTTTGTCCACGTTCGGCGACATTTGATAAATTCGATGAACACAAGCCTAATTAAACTTTATTTTTACAATCAAATAAATTTTTTATTTAGAGTAGAATTTTGAAATAATATTATGTAATAAGTTCTGACCACTACTTTTTCTTATCATTTTAGCAACACACTGATAACTCGCCACATTATCAGTCAAAAGTTCATACCTATTTCCTTTGAAATACAAACAAAAAGTCAGTCCGTCCGTCCGTCCAACTTTTCTACTCGGCCTTAATTTGTATTATGTATTAAAATATTTATGGATATTGTTAAGCCAATAACATAAAAAGGCCTTTTATACTCTCTTAAAAGGACACAGTAGGTAGGTATAAACTTAATTATACCTATTATTATTCTTGGTTGTATCGCTTATAAAAGTATGCATTAAATTAAACCAACAATTAATTACATGAAATCAGCCAACCAACAAAAAAATAAAAAAAAACACTCCAAATACCAAATTCTTATAATCATAACAGGAGGACCACTGTAAATTAATTTGTATGATTGTGTTGTTTGTGTAATAAGCACCCATTGTATGTTTTTAATTTAAATTGCAGGAGGAGTGGAGGGTGAGAGTGTTTGCATTAACTAGAGAGAATATATTTTCTATTTTGTTTTGTTATTCCTTTTAAGTGTTGTTGACATGTTTAACACTTTATAAAAAGGTGTGAGTTGGTGTGTGTGTGCTTGTGAATAGTATGTGTGCTTTAAGCCAAGTATGTGTAAATGTAAAGGTCCACATTGTTTACTTCAGTTTTTCTTGCTATTTACCGTATTTATATTAAGTTTTTATTGTTATTATTATTATTGTTGTTGTTGTTTTAGCTGTTTGCTTTCATTTCTACACTTTTGTTTACATTTTGAATAGGTACATTCAAGAAAACTTTATTTACGTTTCGCAAATACAAACAAAATTCACTAAAATACTAGAACTAAATAAAATTTTGATGACATTTTTATGTTCTAGAAGGCTTTACGTTTATTCAATAAAAAAAAAAAATATTGGTCAACAAATAAACAAATATACAATTGTAAATGCTTTTTAAATGTTTTTCCAAGACCTTCTGTTGTTTAAAAAGTAAATGACGATATAGAAAATAAAACTTTTCTTGTTTAGGGAAAATTGAAAAAAAGAACTGTAAATCCTTTTTAACTGGCACCAATCTAATGCATCAGTAGTTTTTAATGCTATTTGTATGAGAAAATGGCAGGACATAATGTAAAGAATGGTGAAGGGGTGGTAATTGGGCTGCTGTTTTTAACGCCCCTCAACATAGTATAAATGTCAAACTGGAACGTGTTAGCTGTGTATTGTATTGATTTAAATCCTTAACAACAAAAACCTCTAAGACCTTTATAATCGATGTGGGAAATTTTGTACTATTGTATGTAAATATAAGTATGTATAATATTTATACAGTTTATGAAAAATATATGAAAATTTGATTTGTTTAAAATATATTAACATGTCAAAATGTGCATGACATTTGAAGGAAATATTAAAATTTGAAAATCGTGTCCTTCTTTTACAATACAAATTTACCTTAAACAAAGTATAAGATGCGTGTGAAAGGGTAACAAACAAATCAATTGTCAAAATGTAAACATGCCAGTTTAAACGGGTTTTTAGGAAAGTAGGTGAATAAAAACCGTTGAAAAAATTTATGTTAGCACTAAAAAATAATAAAATCACTTTTAGGGCGGGGTTTTTGAGATATGGATTAAGTTTAAACTGAGTTTATCGTAGTCTAAATCTTTTTTTTCCGGCGAAATGTTAATTTTGTTGTATTATTTCATTGAAGATTGACATTTTAAGCAAAACTTAGCTGTTCCGTTAACATTTTATACACAAACTTGGTAATGGTGGCACAAATCTGTTTTCAGCAGGGACCGAAAATAACAGTTATATTGGAATTTTAAAACAAAAAAAGCATATAGAAATAAATGCCGAAAAACTTATTCATGATAAAATATATTGATTTTTATATTTTCGATCAAAATTAACAGTTATCTTTTGATTTTTATTTTTTTGAACAAAAATAACTGTTATTTTTTGATTTTAATTTTTTCTATCAAAAATAACAGTTATTTTTTATTTTAATTTTTTTGAACAAAAATAACAGTTATATACTGATTTTTATTTTTTCGAGCAAAAATAAAAGTTATTCTCTAAATAAATGTACGTGATTTAATAATTTAATTTACTTTAAATTTTTTTTTAGTGTGTAATTATCATTGGAATTCCTTATGCACATTAAAATAATTATAAAAGTCATCTAAATTATTAAAACACGTACATTTATTTAGAGAATAACTTTTATTTTTGCTCGAAAAAATAAAAATCAAAAAATAACTGTTATTTTTTATCGAAAAAATAAAAATCAAAAAATAACAGTTATTTTTGTTCAAAAAAATCAAAATCAAAAAATAACTGTTATTTTTGTTCAAAAAAATCAAAATCAAAAAATAACTGTTATTTTGTTCAAAAAAATAAAAATCAAAAAATAACTGTTTTCATCAGACTTTTATGAAAAAAGGCATAACTGTTACGGTCCCTGGTTTTCAGATTAACTAACAGGGATGTGCTGGAAATCGAAAACGTAAAACGCAAGAATTTTGAGTTGTTTTTAATACACTTTTACACGTTATCAGCCCAATTATGAATAAAAATTCCCCGGGAGTTTTCTCCCTTCTCCCATTTTTCCCATGTTAATTGTAAAAATGGGAGAAAGGAAAAAAATTCAGAGGAATTTTTATTCATAATTGGGCTGTATAAAATTGTGTTTAATAGAAAAATATTTGTATCTATTATATTAGTCTTAAAATTCTTTTCCCACAGAAATCTTTTTAAAAAACGACGTTTAAAATTCTTGCATTTTACGTTTTCGATTTTCCCCTGTAAACCTAGTTTAACAGAGATCTCAAAAACCCAGCCAAAGTGTTAAGATGCCAAAGCGACAATTTATTGGAAAATTTCAAGATTTTGAAATGCGCATAGGAATAGCTTATCCATTCAACAATAAATTTCAGTGTTTTTATCAATTGGGAATTAAGCACGACTAACAAAATCTTCTAAATTAAAATTTTGTATTCCCAAAAATTACTTTGATAATTTTGACAAACAATAAAATCAGGTTTTAGTTTAGAACAAGGCGAATTTATTACAGGTGGTCTTAAAAGCCCTGCTGATATTAGCTAAAATCACTGTTGGATGTCAAAATTTTGTTTATTCTCTTTTATTATCATCGTTTCTGTTTTGTTTTATTTCTGTTTTTGACATTGCGTCGTGCCGAAGTTATCTTGCCGTATATCACAAAATTTACGTGAAAAAAGTCGTCCAATATTTTTGTCAGATATTGTATTTGAAGTTCTTTATCGATTTAAGTTAAATTATCTAAAGTCATGGAAAAAAATTTTTAAGTTATAGCCATTATCACGTTTGAAAAAAATTTTAAAATTTTGTCGTATACGCCACTTTTTGCGATATATTTTTTAGTTTGTGGGATATAAGTCAAAATAAAGTATTAAAAACCTACATTGAAAATTCAGTTATAATAATTTTCGAAACGAAAATTTATGCAAGTGATAAATATATTTACGTATAGTTATAGTTTTTATATTATCGAATTTCCTTATGTATGAATAATTTTAAGGTTTATTACTTCTTAAGGGTGGTCTAACCATATTGCACAATGAAAACTGTGTGTCACACCGTAACGTCAAATTTTTGTCCAACTTAATTTGACATTTCTTGGTATCAGTGCCAAATTCAACCATGGAGACGTGCACCATTGAGCAGCGCGTTAAGATTGCTGAAGCCTTTTACGAAAATAGGCGTTCAGATCAAAAATACATTTTGTGCACATCTTGATTTTTTTGGTCAACATAATCGATCAAATGAGTCCACAATCGGGATAATTGTGGGCAAATTTTAGCAAACCGGCTCTATAGAAAATGTGAAAACGCCTTGCTTGGTGCGGTTAATGGCCAGGCGGCATCATCGGGCCTTACTTCTTCAAAAATGAGTTATGCCAAGCATTTACTGTGAATGGTGTTCGCTATCGCGAGCTGATAACGGATTTCTTTTTGCCAGAAATTGAGGATATGGACCTGGGCGATAAGAACCTAGTTCCAAAAGAATGTGTCACACGGCCAACGAAACAATGGCTCCTCTGCACGAGAAATTCAATGGCCATGTTAACTCGCCGTCACGATCATATGATTTGACACCGTTGGCCTTCTTTCTTTGGTAATATTTAAAATAAAAAGTGTACGTCAATAAGACAAGAACAATTCAAGAGCTAAAGGATAAGGATTAGATAATTTGACACATTAAGCACATTGAACCTCAATTAGGTCTCAGAGGCATTGCAAATATGGACCACAAAACAAAGGTATGCTACCGAAGCCGCGACGAGCATTTGGCCGATATTTTGTCTCACACCTTGTTATCATAGATCCTTCTATAATAATAAAAAATTCAGATAATTCTCTAAAAACTTTTTGTTTTATTCACAATTAACATTGTGCACTATGGTTGGACCATCCTGAATATTTAACCTTTAACTGCTTAACAATAAAGTGAATTTAGGCAATATTTCATCAATTTAAATAGCCGTTGTGTACTTCGTCCGTAAAATATCTTTACATATAAAAACAAAAATGTTAAAATAACAGTTATATTAACAAGATAGTCTCTTTTTTGTAACATGCCTAATATACTTTGTTCACATACAACAAGATAACGCAAGATTTTTTTAATTGAAAATTTGCATACGTTTTTTGTCGTATATCCACAATTATGCTACATACGATAATATAACGCATTAAATTTTTCGCAAAAGTGGATATACAACACAATGGCTTCGTAATATCTCATTAACCATAAGAGATAGAGACGTGAGGATTGCGCAGATCGATAGATCTGTTAAATTTACCAAAGAAAACGGTCTTATCTCATTTTTTTTCGATTTTGTGATATACGACAAGATAACTCCGGAACGACGATTGTACAATGATTTTACAAAAACAAATTGCTTGTGGTTTTTGAACGAGTTGTACTTGTTGTAGTACCGAGATTACCTGGGATGAATTCGCCTTGGTTTAGAAAGAATTTATAAAATACTGTTTAGCTGCCAAAGTAATTGATAATTCATCAGAAATGTTGTTTATTTCAGGGTTTAAAAACTGCAGTCGAAACCAAAAAACCAAAAATTTGTGTACAACTTTTCGCTTTTTAAGTTGGTTATACAGCGACTGTTTGCATTAAATGAACCAGAAGTAAAAGCAACAGCTTTTTTTGCCAATGACAAATGAAGAAGTGAAAGAAATGCCAGTTTTTCTACTTAACTGCAGTTTTTTAAATGCTGGTTTATTTATCTCAAGACCAATATTACTATTGGGGGATTTTTTTAGAGCTATTAGGAAAGTTAAAAAAAAAACACATAAAATTCAGAAACATTCATGAAATCTTTATTTGAATCGATAGAACGGTCCATATAATTTAATGTTTGAAGATTATTTCATGCAAATGTTGACCGTGACTGCGCCTCAAATGGCGTCCAATTTTGTCATACTCTTTCCAACATTTCGGCCGGTATCTCATGAATAAATGCTTCAATGTTGTCTTCCAATGCGTCAATTGAAGCGGGCATGTGTGTATAGACATGAGCTTTAACATAGCCCCACATAAAAATAGTCTGAAGGCATTAAATCGAACGATCTAGGCGGCCAATTGACCGGTCCCGAACGTAAAATAAAATGTTCACCGAACTCATCGCTCAATAATTCCTTTGTTAAGCGTGCTTTGTGGCATGTGGCACCGTCTTGTTGAAACCACATGTCATGCAAGTCAAGCTCTTGCATTTTGGGCAAAAAAAAAGTTGGATAACAAATCACGGCAGCGCTCACCATTCACAGTTACTTTACGATTCGCATTACCTTTGAAGAAGTACGGTCCAATGATGCCACCAGCCCATAAACCGCACCAAACTGTGACTTTTTCTGGATGAATTGGTAGCTCTTGCAATGCTTCTGGCTGATCTTCACTCCAAAATCGACAATTCTGCTTATTAACATACCCATTGAGCCAAAAATGAGCTTCGTCGCTGAACAAAAGAAGCGCGCGATGAACTTTCATAACAGAGCACGCATTTTGATAATAAAATTCAATAATTTGCAAGCGTTGTTCGTTTGTAAGACGATTCATGGTTAAATTATAGACCAAACTGAAGATGTTTGACAGTGAAACAAAACACGAAACGTGCGTCAGCTGTTTAAACCAGTGTTGCCAAAAAGATAATAGCTAAAAAATGACCCGATATTTACAAGGAAATGAACAGGCTTTATATTATTCATATTATGTCAAATTTATAATTGATTTCATTTTGAATACACAACAGATGATTGGTATGTTGAAGGCGAATTTATTACGGGTTATCTCGTTACTATCAAAAGTACTACTCGTACAAAAACCACAATCAATTTGTTTTTGTAAAATCATTGCACAATGTCAAAAACCGAAACAAAACAAAACAGAAACAATGAACATAAACGATATTTTGACATCTAACAATTAAAAAACTAAAGAAAAAAAGTCATCAGCAGCAGGGCTTTTAAGATAACCTGTTATGAATTCGCCTTGGGCATGTTTAGTTAATTTACTAGCAGAAACTTGAAACGAGAGAATAAATTCTTAAAATGTTTCTCTAAATTACTAAAAAAAAAAAATATAAAAGTATATAAACGCTTTACCACCAAAAACTAGCAAAAGTTAGGCAGATTGACAGACAGTAATCAACTGTATGAAACGAAATTCTGTCTTTCTTAATTAAATTGTTTTAAACTATTTACACATGGTTATTGTTCCTATATTTAAGAAAAATATATATATTTTATGTTATTGAACAATTTTTAATTTAAAAAATAAAAATATTATTTTGTTTAACATTTTTAAAAGTTTATTTTCTGAACAAAAACAGAAAACAGCTGTTTCAAAAATTCTTGCAAGTTAAAATTTTTTACCAGTAAAAATTTGCTAGAATGTTTTCTCTCTCCATTTTTTTCATTCTCTTTGACGCTCTCTACTTAAAACTTTTCTGGGTAAATGAACACTTTCCAGTAACAATTGTAACAAATTCGTAACAATTTTTTGGTAAATGAACACACCTATTGTCACCAGGTTCAAGTTCTAGTCATTAAAATGCTCCAGCTATATTGTTTTTAAAATGTAAACATAAGTTTACATCGTAAATAAAAAATATTTTTAATAATATAAATCATGGCAGCACATACCAGATATACTAAAAATACACAAGGTAGAACAATTCCTATAGCTAGCAATGCTTGCACAGCTGATATATTTCGACCAATTATTGTTTTGTCGGTCATTGATAATGTTCTTGAACGAATCCTAATACTAAGATAATGCAACAATAGAAAAAACAGCAGGCATTTTCTTGCTACAATTGTAACAGCAGATGTCAAAATGCCTTTATAAAACATGTAAATAATAAAAAAAAAAAGACACCAAACGTCCCAGGACGAAGAAAAAAACTGTTACAGCTGCATTTCTGAGGTCACTTTCTTTAAAAGAACATTCCGATAACGACATTTATGAACAAAAACAAAAATTATTCGATTATTATCAATTTGGTGTTAGAAAAGGATGTGGTACCGAAGAAGCGAGGTTGTTAATGTAGCTAATTAATTTTGTAAATGTATGAATCAAGGAAATAGGGGCGTAACAGGAATTTTTTATGACTTTTCGGAAGAAAACCTTTGATCAAATTCATAAAATTTTGCTTAGAAAACTAAAGTTATATGTTATTTATGGTAGAGACGAGCTTTCGTTTCTAGAAAACTATCGTACAAATCGCAAGCAGTTAATTCAAGGCAGTGTTTTGAGACCTTTGCTTTGTGTGTCATGGTATACAGTACAATTCTCCAAAATTTTCTACCAATTAAAGCATTAATCAAAAATAAAATCAGTTTTAATTAAAAATGTATGCCCCTATTGCGGTTCTCCACTTTTGTAACAGTTTGGTTGTCTTTGATAAATTCACATTGCCATTCTCAACTAAACTGGCAGTTGGCTATTCAGTTGTGTATCTGTTTGTTTCGTGGTATTGCCGTTTTCAACTTTGTAAAAGTTTGGTCGACAAAAATGTTAAATACACACAACTGCTAAAAAGTAGTTGTGTTATTGGCAGTTAAAGTTTATTTTATTTAATTTCGGTGAAAATCGAAAACAAAATGGAGAAATCGTATGTATAAATTTTTGTAATAACTATTTCGGTTTTTTTAAAAACTTTTATTAGTTTGCAAATAAAAACGAAAGCTCAATTTGAGCGTCTCGTCAAGAGAAACTTCATGTAAGCAGTTATGGGAAGAGTTTATAGTGGAGTTAAATAGTTTGGGACCACGACAAAAACTTCTTTTAAACACTTATAATCTTCTTAATCTAATTATAATATTCTTGGCACAGGTTTGGATACTCTACAAGGCAAGTATAAAGAAAAAACTTGCTAAAAATAAAAGAAACACTCAAGCGACGGGGGAGGGCTATCACAAGAAGTTTTATTAAATAGCCTTAAGGATACTGTTTCGCAGCTCTTGTATTGCAAGTCCGGCCAAGTATTTGGTGTTGAAAATATTCCACCATCAAGTGACAATTTTACTGAGTCAGTTTAACCAATAATACAGCCAGAAGATTCGCCAACAGCTACCCCAACCAGAAGAGGAACTCATCCGGCACAAGAAAGTTTCGTTACTTATTAGGAATTCTTACTTGGCACTGGAAAGTTCAAGAGGGTTGGACTAATCACGAATTTGTCTTCTTGTATGTAGAGCATTCATACAAGAGTTTTCTTTTTCATCAACATAAATAAGTTGACACTAAAAATCAATTATAAATACTTTTTATTCAACACAACAATTAGAAATACTTTTAGTTTAAAAAATTATTTAATTTTATAGAATTTTCACTTGTCAAACGTTATATTTAAAGTTGGCAAATCGATATTTTAAGTTGGCAACTTTAAAGCAAACTCAACCAAAAACAGTTGAGTATCACAATACCTAAAATGAGTTTGGTTGTGCATAAGTTGGGTTGACTCCAACACGACCAAACTGAGTTGAGTGGAGAACCGCAATAGGGGCATTAATCAAGTGAATAAACGTTTAATAAAGTAAATTAAACGTTTAATCAAGTGAATTAAATGCTTATTTAAGCGATTTAAATGTTAAATCAAGTGAACTAAACGTTTAATTGGTACTATTAATTTGTTTACTGGTGCAAATTTAATTAATATTTTAATTAATATCACAAATTTTTTTTTTTCTTTGTACATTTGAAAATTTTTATCGCGAAAACGAGCGCTTACTTTGAAAAACGGCTATCACCATAGCATTTAGAGTACTCGAATTATCTTAAACCAGTAGGATGCCCAGCTTGTTAAGATTTGCGACTAGCAAAGTGTTATTACACAATAAAAAAAAGATTTATTTTTATGTTTTTATATTAAAATTTATAATATTAATATAATCTGGGAATTATTTCATTTCATAAGTTACTTTCTTTCATTATAGTCATTCCTAAAAAATTAAAGGAATAGGACTATTAGAAAAAGCTTTATAAAATTAATAACTGAAATTTAGCTCATAGAATAAATTTGAAAAATAAAAAATGTTTTTTTTCGAACTATAACTTCGAATTCCCAAAAACATGCGGATTTAACCCCCCGTTTCCACATGCAAGTGCAAGTTCGAAAAACTCAAAAAACTCACACTTTTTCACTAGCATTCATGCAATTTTTATACTTTCAGCCAGTCGGCTGTTTCCTCCATTTTTCGTTGATAATACGTATACACTACTTGCAAGTTATTATCTGCATGTGGAAACGTAGGGTAAGGTTGTGTTTTCAATACCAGTCAAAACCTAGAGCACACCTGCAAATGAAAACCTAGTTTCCTTCTTATTTAAAACATTTGAAATTCGAAAGCATTTTTTTTCATTCTGCTTACACTGATAGATAAAAACTATGAAAGAAAACTGTTGTTAAACGATTCGTTTTTAGGCAGCATTAAAATAATTTTAAAGAACTGTTCAAAAGTTCGCAATCTACAATTAATAATGTAGTCTTTGTTGTCATTTTTTAAAAGTTTAAATTTCTTTATTAAAAAAAATTAGTTCCAAACAACAGCTTAACTGAAAAGCTGATGTTCGTTCTTCTTTTACAAAACATATTAAAATTCGAAAGAAATTGTTAGTTAAAGTTCTATTTCTGACATTTCTATTTCAAAAGTCGCACAATTATTTTATTTTTAATCCCTTTAAATTAAATCCTGAACTAATCGTTTTTTTATTTAAAAAAAAAAAAAAAACTACCAAAGAAACCTCCCTAATTTCGATGTATGTACTTATCTAACAACACCTGAGTATTTATGGCAATAAACATCAAGTAAAATCCACGAAAACAAAGGTCAGATTGTTACAAATTAAATCTCTTAAATTACGAAAACAAAAACACGCACACAAATTGTAATTGAGCATTTATTAAAGGGGATTTTAAAGTGAATATAATTTATTTAATATCTTAAATATGTATGTATGTGAATAAGAGACAGACTTTGTTTGCAATTTTCTTTAAACCCCTCACGTGTGTGAGCAAAGTTACCAGGAGCAACATTGAGGAGATTAAATGAAATCAGGAATGTTTTGGCACGCCCTACAACGCACAAGCATCACACCAAATAAAGTAGCAAAATTTTCAAGTGATTAATATTAAAATACCTGAAAGCCAACAATGAGGAAGGATCACAAAACAAAAAATAAATAAATGTAGAAATGAAAAACAAAAAACCCTAAATAATCAAAATGACACTTGAAGGAAAACAACCCTGTTTGTTGGTTTGTTTTTAGGAGTGCGTGCATATTTATTGTTTTTAGTTGGAACTTGTAAGTAAAATATCAAATACGGTATTAAGAATTAAATAAAAAAAGAAAAAAAAAAAAAATAAATTCATTACATTTGTGTAACCATTAGTAACTCATAAAATCAAGTGTTTCTATAGATCAAGTCGAGTATTGCACGCAAAAAAAAAATTAAATAAAAATAATACAATACAACAATTCCTTTTAAAGCTAGAGAAGTATGTTCCCCATTTCTTAACGTCGTCTAAATGGCTAGTTGGATAGATGGCTCGATAGATGGTAGATGGATGGATGGATGGATGCAATGCAATGCTTGTGAAATGTGTCGACAACAGCTCACTTATGACATGTTTACTGCGAGTGGGGAATTTCCAGTTTGATTTCAAATATTTCAAGATAATGGTTGGTGGTATGTGGACAAAAAAAAAAATCTATCATTGTTGTATTGGCAATGTTAAATTTTTCAATTTTTTTTTTTTTTTTCTTTATTTTATTTCTATATGTCTGTCTTTTATTTTTCTAGTTATTTTTCTATAATCTTTGTAATGTGAAAATTTGTTGACATAAAAATTCTTCAGAATTTAATAAGATTTTCTAAGAAAAAAGTAAACGTTTTAAGAATAATAATTTAGAAGAAAAATTAAAGCTAATAATGTTTGTTAGCTTTTCTTATCTTATTTTTTTTTTTTTTTTGTTTTATTGAACTGCAAAATAATTGCTAGACTTAAAGACGACATCTTGTGAAATTTTTATATATTAAAGCATGTGTGTGATTGTTAGAAAATAAAGAAGAAAAAATACACTGATTTAATAATTTGATCTTGCGTTAGAAAAGTTAAAAATGGTTTTTTATGAAAAAAAAAAAAAAAATATCTCAGAATTATTTGCCGTGCTTTAAGGCCTCGTTTCTCTTAAGTAAACTCGTACGTTGCGGATCAGCTGTTCCGCTTTCCTTCGTAGCTTATTAAAAAAAAGCTAGTCTTATATCGGGTGAATTTTTAAGAGCTATAGGAAAGTTTAAAAAAAAAACACATAAAATTCAGAAAAATGCATGAAATCGATAGTACGGTCCATATAATTTAATTTTTGAAGATTATTTCATGCAAATGTTGACCGTGACTGCGCCTCAAATGGTCCATCCGCTTAGTCCAATTTTGGCATGCTCTTTCCAACATTTCGACCGGTATCTCATGAATAAATGCTTCAATGTTGTCTTCCAGTGCGTGTATAGACATGAGCTTTAACAAAGCCCCACAAAAAATAGCCTAAAGGCGTTAAATCGCACGATCTAGGCGGCCAACTGACCGGTCCCGAACGTGGAATAAAATGTTCACCGAACTCGCCTCTCAATAAGTCCATTGTTAAGCGTGCTGCGTGGTATGTGGCACCGTCTTGTTGAAACCACATGTCATGCAAGTCAAGCTCTTGCATTTTGGGCAAAAAAAAAAGTTGGATATCATCTCACGGTGGCGCTCACCATTCACAGTTACGTACGATTCGCATTATCTTTGAACAAGTACGGTCCAATGATGCCACTAGCCCATAAACCGCACCAAGCTGTGACTTTTTCTGGATGCATTGGTAGCTCTTGCAATGCTTCTGGCTGATCTTCACTCCAAAATCGACAATTCTGCTTACTAACGTACCCATTGAGCCAAAAATGAGCTGACCATAAAATGGAAGAAGCGCGCGATGAACTTTATTAACAGAGCACGCATTTTGATAATAAAATTCAATAATTTGCAAGCGTTGTTCGTTTGTAGGACGATTCATGGTAAAATTATAGACCAAACTGAAGATGTTTGACAGTGAAACAAAACACGAAACGTGCGTCAGCTGTTTAAATCAGTGGTGCTAAAAAGATAATAGCTAAAAAATCACGTTATGTTACCGATGAATCTGATAAATTTTTAAGTTTACTCCATTTTTACGTGTCACCAACCAGATATAACTTTATGTTTATTTATTACAGAGCGAAAATTTCATCGACGCAAACAATTAAGGGTGTTCTGGAAATCGAAAACGCAAATCGCAAGAATTTGAAACGTAGTTTTTTTTTAATAAAATTTCTGTAATAAAAGAATTTTATGACGAATATTATACAAATATTTCTCTATTAAACAGACTTTTAAAGCAACAAGTAAGAGTGCTATATTCGGCTGTGCCGAATCTTATATACCCTTCACCATTGTGGGAGCAGAATACAGAGCAACTAGACAAAAACTAAATAATTTTTACATATGTATACATACATAATTATCATATATATTATTTCTAAAGCACTTTTTTTTGTCGGTTGCAAATATCTCCCATACCACCGCACCAAATTTAATGAATGATATCTCATTTTAAAGCTTATTTCTAACACTAATGACGAAAAATAATTAGAAATTGAAAAATTAATATTTTCATTGATAAAAATTACGGTGCGAAATATTCGCACGGGTCAGGAGATCTATGGTTCCCGAAAGTGGGTATTTAAAAAAAAAAAAAAATTTTGGTCATAACTTTTTTGTATCTGAACCGATTTTCCCGAGTTTTTTATAAAATATGTTCTACTAAAAATTTCCGATATTTTGGTATATAAATCATATCCATAGGACATATGGCAGCCTTAAAATTTAGGTTTTTATAAAATTTTTAATTTTTTTTGTACGGGAGGTACCACGCCCACTTCTCCAATCCCGCCCACATTTTGTAGAATGGTGTGTATTGGCAACCTAAATGTGTGTACCTAATTTGGAAACTTTGGCTTTTGCCGTTCCCCAGTTATACAGCAAAAAGTAATAAAAATACAACAACCACAAGGGATTTTTGGAAAAAATTAGAGGTAGTCGTGGTTTTTTGCTCATATCTCAGCCATTTGTGGACCGATCTGGCTGAATTTCAATAGCAAAATTATAATAAGAATACCTGACAGAAAGATACCCCAACGAAGCTCCCATCATATCTGGGGGCTTCGGAAAACCCATTTCAACAGACAGACGGACAGACGGACAACCGGATTTGAACTTCGCTTTTCATAAGAACCCAGAATATATCTACTTTATAGGGTGTAGGATCAATATTGTAGAAATTACAAACGGAATGACAAAGTTATATATACCCTTTTACCTTCGGTGAAGGGTATAAAAATTCTAAAAGTTTGAATAAAAGTGTATTAAAAACAATTTCCAAATTCTTGTGTTTTGCGTTTTCGATTTCCAGAACACCCCTGAATATGTCCCTTCCATATTTTTAGACAAGACTGAAGCTAAAATTTATGAAAAGTCTTTTTTGTGTGTTTTTTAACACCTTGCAAATTTTGACAAATTTTCCATTTCCTTTTTAACACATTTCACAACCACATATTTAGTAACAAAATTACAAACAATTGAAGTCGACCGCAACCTTTACGTACGAGTAACGAGTATGTGCTAGATTTTAGCTAAACATAATTTCATATGAAATGAGGTTTGTTTCATTGTAATCGGTGCACAACTCTTGATTTTATTCACAATTTACTGAAAAAACTGAATATCGATTTCCATACAAAAACAACATTTTAAATATCAGTGTGTCATGAACGTTTTTTCCTTTTTGTATGGAAATCGATATTCAGTTTTCTCAGTAAATTGTGAATAAAATCAAGAGTTGTGCACCGATTACAATGAAATAAAATTCAATTCCTTCGAAATATGCTAAGCTAAATGTTTTATACCAAAACTTTGTCGCATTTTTATTTGTTATGAATTTTTAGAGATCAAAAAATGTTGTTTTTTTTTTTCAAAATTTTTCTTCAAAAATTCAACGATGTTTCTGAATCTGCAGGGAAAATTTAAAAACAATCACGATAATATTGTTGCCGAGTTTCGAATTTTTTTTAACTGAATATTGTCAACCGTTTTCAAGTAATTCCAATATATGTAGTGAAAGTGCCTTAATTTTGGATATAACGGTATATTTCGCAGAGTAGAACTGATAGAGAAAAATGGAATTAGATTATATCAAATCAGTAAAAGTTTGCAATCAAATTCCAGATCGAAAAATTACTGTTCCGCAGTGTAATTTATTGCTGATTTACACGCTTCAGCTTTAAGTCATCAATGCTTGAGTTTTTAGGGAGAATACGAAAAAGAATATAGCACTTCTTCTCCTCTCTATCTTCTAAAAACTCAAGACTTGGCGACTAAAACCTGAAGCGTGTGAATCAGCACTTAGCGATATGTGTAATTCTTATACCTACTTACATAATTCTTGCCTTTTAAGCCATGACAATTATTTAAAATTTAATGTCCTTTTGCGGCCTGGCCCCAACACATTGCAACTAGTCGTACAATTGAGTTGGAAAAAAACAAGTCGCAAAGTGTAAAAGCCGCATAAAAAATATAAACATAAAATAAATATGGCAAGCGTATGACGTACACTGAAACAATTTTCTTCACAGATCCAATGAAATTTACATTAAAATTCAACCTATGTAACCTTTCATTGGATTAATGAAGGATTAATAAAATCAATGACAAAATTTTCATTGATTTTATGAATCCTCATTAAAAAATGTATAAAATAAACGTTTGTCATTAAACTAATGCAAAATTTTCATTTCATTAATCCAATGAAAGGTTACATAGGTTGAATTTTAATGTAAATTTCATTGGATCTGTGAAGAAAATTTTTTCAGTGTATAAATCATTTGTGCTTGAGAATTCTTAAGCTAAAGCGTGGTCCAACCAAAATGCACGATGTTTATTGTGAGTAACACCTTAACGTCAAATTTTTTGTCCAACTTAATTTGACATTTCTTGGTTTCAGCGCTTGACAAATTCAACCAAGGAGAGGTACATACACAATTAATCAGCGCGTGAATATTGTTGAAGCCTTTTACGAAAATTGGCGTTCAGATCAAAATGCATTTCGTGATTTTTTAGGTCAGCATAATCGACCAAATGTGTCCACAATCGGGAGAATTGTGCGCAAATTTCCGCAAACCAGGTCTGTAGAAAATGTAAAAACCCCTGTGCATGCTCGCCCAGTTCGTCCTGCGGAAAACTTTGCTGAAGAGCCGTCAACCTCGACTCGTAAATGGTGTTCGCTATCGCGAGATGATAACGGACTTCTTGTGGCCAGAAATTTAGGATATGCACCTGGATGATATGAGTTTCCAACAGGATGGCGCCACTTGCCACACAGCCAACGAAACAATGGCTCTTTTGCGCAAGAATTCATTGGCCGTTTTATCTCAAGTCGTGGCGATGTTAATTGGCCGCCACGATCATGAGAAGTGACATCGTTGGACTTCGTTCTTTGGGGATATTTAAAAGATAAAGTGTACGTTAATAAGCCAAGAATAATTTAAGAGCTAAAAGATGAGATAATTCGGCACATTAACGATATTGAACCTCAATTATGTCTCAGAGTCATTAAAAATATGGACCATCGGATAGAAGTATGCCACCGAAGCCGTTTCGAGCACTTGGCCGATATTTTGTTTCAGACACAATTGCATAGATTTTTTTAAAATAAAAAATATTAAACTTATTCTCTGAAAACTTTTTGTTTTATTTACAATTGCAATCGTGCGTTTTGTTTGGATCACTCTTTATTAATCATGCGTAAGAAAGTCGGCCTAATTCAATGAACGCGCGTGATCGCAACAATGATAGAATACAAGATAACGCCAAGTGCATGATGTCCCGTTAGATGACGTAGTCTTATATAAGAAAAAAAAACTATGCACTTTTTAAGACTTAGCAGCCCCGCAATTAAACAACTACTATCTTGAGTTTGCTAGCTTAGAATTATAAGCCAATAGGAAAACAGTTCGCGTGACGTCATTTGTCAAAAATGCGCAGCAGATTTGGGATGGCGTATTATTGTATTATATTATTCTTGTGTGATCGTGAGTCAACAACCACTTACGCGCAAAGCTCTACTAAAAATGGAAGCAGAGTTAAAAATCAGAGTTGCCATTTTGTTGTAAAAAGAATAACTTTGTTATTATGTTTATGACAGTGGTTTTTAAGGGTTTTTTATTTTTTTATCTGCAAAACTTAAGAAAAATTTATAGAACACAGTCAAATTAACCGATTTTATTGATTTATTAAAAAATATCAGGGGTGTTCTGGAAATCGAAAACGCAAGAATTTGAAAGTTGTTTTTTTAATACACTTTTAACCTAATTTTTGTTATAAAATTCCGTTTAATAGGGAACTATTTGAATAAAATGTATCATAAAATTCTTTTATTGCAGAATTCTTATTCAAAAATCCTTCGTTTTGCGTTTTTGATTTCCAGCACACCCCTGTATATATTGTTTTTAAGATTATTTTTCTTAAAAGTACCTCCTAAACATAAAAAAGAAATAAAGCAAAAAGTAAACACACAATAACGAACTTGAGCGGGCTAATTATCTTATAGCCCTTTTTAAAGTTTCCTAATTACATATTCCTCCGTATTTATGTTACTTTTATATAAATCAAAACAATGCATTGAAAAAAAAAACTTACCATCAACTGCCATATTTGCATTTCTTGTAGAATATTATCCATATTACTTTGTCCCTTAGCGGTGGCTTTTGCTGTTGCGGCCACACTATCAAATGCACCAACGGCCGATAATTTTGTACAGCCGACGGCTATTGAAGATGTTGAAGGTTTGTTTGTTGTAGATGGAGAAGACGTTGAAGATGTAGAGCAATTATTTAAATGTGTATAACAGGTGGTTGATGACGTACTAAATGGTAAATTTGTGGTTTGAAAGAGATCATAAAGTTCGGCATTTGTTTTGCCACAACTACGGCATAATTCATGGAAATTATGCCCAATATCGTTAGTATTTATTGTTGCTAACGAAGATGATGATGACGAGGTTGAAGATACGTTTGAAGCTGTTGTAATGGTTTTTGGTGCCTTGGAGGCTGCCATATTGTCTGTTAAAGTTTTAAAATTCAAGTCCGAATTAAAGTTTTTAAATGTGGGTTATTATTTTGTTTTATTTTTTATTCCAGTTTCGGTTTTTTTTTTAATCTTGTTAACACGAACATAAGGTAAGGTGATAAATTATGGAAAAAATTTTAGTTTTAAGATTTAGGTGGATAATTTTTATGGTTTTTGGGATTTTTTTAGAATTTTTATACCAGTTTTTCTTTATTTTGTTTTAAAAGGGTATTTGTTAAGCCAAGTCTTTAATGTGTTTTTATTTTTGTAGCCATAACACTTGATTTTTTTTTTATAAATTCATTTTGAGTTGCTTTTATTTTTAATTTTTTTCACTTTGATGTGTGTATTTTTTTTTATACAATTCTGTTATTAAAACGTACATTAATTTTTTTCCATTTCCTTTTTTTAAGGTTTTAAACATTAAGATTTATATATTTCTGTGCTGTTTATTTTTTTCTTTAATTTTGTATTTTTTATTATTATAATGCTTTATTTTCACAATTTTGCCGTCATGGTAGTTTGTCGTCAACGCCGTAAATGTGTGTGACGGTGTTTAGATGAGTGAGTGCATTAAAATAAAATCACAAGAACTTTTTGTAGGTTGCAGAGAAAAAAAGAGTAGCAGCATTAATAGTTGTTGTAGCTGTAAATTTTATATCATTTAACGAAACAACAAAAACCAACAATGACGTTTTCTTGTTTATTTTGGAATTCTGCGATGCTGCTTCTTCTGAATATAAAATAACAACAGCGTCTTCAAAGAGTCAGACCAACAACAAAAAAAAAATCTGTAAATAAAAAAGAACAAGCAAGAGATCTTTTATTAAAACAACAGTTTTTATTGTTTTAGCAGTGATGAAGACAGACAATAACAACAAAGATAAAAAGCGTCTATTATCGATTAGTGATGCCAATTATACGTATATACAAATGCGTGTGAAAAACGTTAAATATTTAGTTCTAACAAAATGCAGGCACTCAATGTGTCCAAGTGCAAATGTTGATTTAATGTTTTCATTGATATTGTTTAACAAATAATTTTACAAAAAACCAAAAAAATATTATTTGTTATAGCAATATGGCATTCTACATTAACCCTGGATGGTTACTGTTCGTCGAATTAGCGAAGCTCATTTACATTTTATGATATAACTTTTTTATGTGTATTCAAATTACGCTGTTTTTTGCAAAAGCGATAGCTGATGATGAAAGCTTTAAATAAATAATTATGTCATTTGAAAACACAAAAAGTGCTGAAATTCCCATCAAATTTTGAGAGCGAAGAACAACTTTTATTATTAATACGATCTTCGTATGACGTGCTAAATTCCCAGTTTTTCATATTTGATAAATACACTGAAATTTATTGTTGAGGGAAAGCAAGCCTCTATGCGCATTTCGCCGGTTGCTTACACCAGCTAATCAGGAAACCTTTTCCAAAGATTTTAGAAAAGCCAAAAATATTAAACAAATAAAACCTTAAGCGAATAAGAGTTATAAACACTCTAAGTCTTACCTGTAACTATATCAAAGCTTAAACAAAACACCAACAATAAACAGTGAGTTTATCTTTTCTTACATCCCCCTATAATTTTATTTTTTAATAAAATTCTAAGTAAAAAAATTTTTTGTTAATTTTTTACTTTAAAAATCGTTCCGCTAGAATTTTTTTTTTAAAGTTCGTCGATTCGACGAAGAGTAAGTTACCTTAATGTACTAAAATGAAGAGTAACCTTAGGGTTAAGCCATGATAGAATAAACAGGTGGCAGCACTACGCCAGATGACGATTTATTGCTCTTGCATTGTTTGTCTAGGTTTATGTCAAAGTTTTGTTTATGTTTACAAAAAGTCCACGTTTTGTGCTGTGATTATTGTATTTTATTAAAGTTTTTGATAATTATTAGTATTGTGGTTATTTTGTTGAACTATTTACGGTTTTTAATCCAAATTTTTAATATTTTTAATTAGGCTTAAGTTCATGAAATTTAATTTTCATTAAATTATTTTTATGAAGAAAGGAATTTTACAACATGAAAATTAATTAAAATTGTTATTGATAATCTTTCATTCTTGACGTGGCTCGGGCTCGAACCCTGGCCGGCAGGTTACCATGACATGTTTCGATCGCAACCACTCGATCTCCTCAGATGGATTTGCCGTCTTACACTCGCAGCCATCGACGACTGCTGACGTTAATAGTCAAACATCAATCCTTAAACCAAATTGTATTTAAACATTTGGTAGATCGAAATTTGCTTTCCTGAATGATTATCAATTTTAATTGATTTTACATGTTTTTTCCTTACTTCTGTTTTTTCCGTACTTTTGTGAAGAATTTTTCTTGAAGTCCAAGTACATTTTTTGTTTTTTCATTTTGTCTTTCTCTTTTCTGTTGACCTTTTTCAGCACAACTTGAAGGACAAATGTACACATAGAGCTCGTGCCTTAGCTTAAACAATAATTAGTATTGTGGTTATTTTGTTGAACTATTTATGGTTTTTAATCCAAATTTTTAATATTTTTAATTAGGCTTAAGTTCATGAAATTTAATTTTCATTTGATTTTTTAAATTAAATAATTTTATTGATAATTTTAAATTAAAATAAATAAGATATGGACCATAATAAAATAAAAATTGGCTAAAAATGTATTTATTTCATCACGTTTTGCGGCACGCTTTGATTTTTGTTTAAACATTTTTTTGACGTAAACGGTGATAAATTTTCCATTTTTGTAGTATTTGTTGCCGTAACGATGCCACCTGCTTATTCCACCATGGGTTAAGCTTCCAAAATGTTTATTAGTAAAATTATTTTACTAATTGCTTGTTAATTTGTTTGTTTTAAATGAAAATTATTCAAAAACAAAAAAATATTATTGGTTATGGAAATATGGAATTTTTAAGCTTCCAAAAGGTTTATTTATGGTTGGTTAATACTTAACATTGAATGGCTTTTTGTTTAAATATTTATAAATTTGTAAACATATTTGTTAAATATATTAAAGGAATGCAATTTATTTTAAATATTTATTTAATAAAAAAAATATTTGTACTTGTTTCAGTAAAACAAAATTTCAAGGCAATTTTTGTTATTGTTATTATTTTTACTTTATAATGTACAATAAATTTAAATAAGGGTGAGGTGTCCGACAAACTTTTTGACATTTATGATCAGTAAACTCTGGCAAATGGTCATGAATCGACTCACGCTTGAATAACGTTACCAAAATTGTCCATACTTAAGCCTGGTACTGTGTTCAACATTTCACGTGAAATAATTCTGGTGGGTTCTGGAAATCGAAAATGCAAAACGCAAGAATTTGAAAGTTGTTTTTAATACACTTTTAATTAAATTTTATAATTTTTGTTATGAAGTTCTATTAAATAGAGAAATATTTATAAAATATTTGTCATAAAATTCATTTATCACAGAAATCTTATTAAAAAACGACGTTGAAAATTCTTGCGTTTTCGATTTCCAGAACACCCCTGGATATGTCGAAACTCATATGCAAAAATCTTATATGTGGCATATCTATGAAATAATGTTGAAAGAGTTGTAGTCTGTTCAATATGTGAAAAAGTTATGAAATATTTCTGACAACTGGGAAATAATATAAGCTGCTCTTATTTCGCGTGGCATTGTCAGATGCATTAATTGTACACATCTTCCAAATGAAAATGAGCTTACAATGTTCACACAGTTCCAAGACATTTTTAGACAATTTAAATGACAACATTGAACGATCTGACCATCGTCTGTACGAAGCTTAAACAAAATTGGCGCATATGGAGTTAGACCAAATCTGTTAAATATCGATTACGATTAGTAATCAATTGGATTACTTTTTAAAAAGAATCGTAATGATTATTTTACTCTATAAGAAAAAATTTCTGATAACTAATTGGTTACGATTAAAAGTAATCAAAAAATAATCAGAAGTACCGACGATTACTTCAAAATAATCAAAAGTAATCCGATTACTTTCAACGTTTATTTTTGATTACTTTCAATAATTGTGTATTCATTTGCACTTAAATTTATTTCGAAACAGTTGATAACCTGTTTAAACTAATCCAAAACCTACCCGCCGTCTGGAGTAAAAAAGGCAGTGTACGAAAATGAGACTTTTTTCAAGTAAATTGTTCATTCTACAACAAACACAGCTGAGTGCTACCGGACGTGTCCACAGGTTGCAGATAGTTGGAGGACATTCAGCGGTTCCAAGTGGAAAGTTTCGCCGGATTCCGGACTGTCAAGATGGCAAAAACGCCTAAGAAACTAAGTTACTTGCCGAGTACAATAAGTCTGTACTAAATTTTGTTTCCTCAAGGTGCATGTAGACGACATGTTTTTTACATCTGACTTGTCAACTTTTCAAGTCACATGTAATTGTGCATGTCTGTCAAAATGGCTGTTTTACAGAAGTTTTATAATATTCGGTCACAAACGTACATGTAATTTGCTTCTGACATTGTCTCTGTTTTTTCCCATAGTTGTTGCAAAAAACAAAACAAAAATGCCGCCACGAAAATTTTTATTTACGCCGTAAAATAATTTAGCCATTTTAACATACTTTTCTTTTAATTCAAAGATACCAATTTAGGATATTATAATGAAACGGTTTATATATATATATCAACATAAATTCTATTCAATAGCGGGATGATCATACATAAATCGGTATTGTAAAATATAAACTTCAGCCGGCTAATGATTCCGTCAATAGTGGACGCCGCTGCCGGTTTCCTAACGGCATAGATTTCTGATGTCAGATGGTTTGTCAGAAGAAAATATAGCATGCTCTAATTGAAATTTTGTCAGATGACTTTGCGTCTGACTTTTACAGAAGCAAAGTTTAAAAGGTAACACACGACATGTATGTATTTTGCAGTGGGAAATTTGACATGTCAGATGACAAAAACATGTCGTGTACGGTTGCCTTTACTCCGACCTGACCGCTGACGTCTACAAACCAAAAGTTGCGCAAGAGACAAAAACACAATTTTACAGGAGAAGATTTTTTTTATTATACATATTTCATAAAAACTTTGCATGAAGGTTGGCGCGGAACTTTATGTGACCATGACATTTTTGGAGATGATGCAAGGGTTGCCAATAAATTTATTTATAAAAAAAAGCAAAACGAAAATTGAAAATGATGTCGCTTTAGCTATTTTTGCGGTAAAGGCTCGAAATATTGCATATGTATAAATAGTTTTGAATAAAGAATTTTATTTATTTAATTTTTAATAATCTGTAACAAGTGACTTAATTATTTGTATGAGCACAACAATTTGTTTTTAAAAGTTTTAAAGATTTTCGAAATTTAAAAAAAAAAACATTTTTTGTGTATTTTAGTTAAATATGTCCGTATATTGTTTGTTTTAAATACTTTTTTTCACCTTAAAGAAAGAAGACTAGACTTAAGATTTTATTTAATTTAAATTAACCTCATTTAACCTTAAAATATTGAATGGAAATCAATAATAACTATAACTCTGGCATTTCTAAAAGTGTTAACACAATTTTATATTTTATTTCAATAAATTTGAAATAAAAATTCAACTTAATTATGCGAGTTTTGTTTTTTTTTTGTAGCTCTTGAAAATGTCAAAAGAAATGTTTAACAAAAAATAAATGTTTATGTTAAATATTTATTTTTTTTTCAAAGATTATAATTAAAATTTCACATTCACTAGAGAATGAATGAATGAATAAAAACTGAAAAATCCCATTATTAACGAACTCAAACCACTTGAATTGATTTATTTTATTAAAGCAAACAAACGATGTATGATTTTATCAAAGTCATTTTCTGTTGAGCTGTCTTTAAACGGAATCATGATTTGTAATTTTAAATCATCACGTTCATATTTTGTTTGGTTTTTAACAAAATATTATTATTTTTTTTTTTTTTTCAATGGAAAAAATCCACTTGTTCTTAATTTTTTATTACAAGACAGTTTTTATTATTATTATTTGTTTTTTTTTTTATCTTTTTTGAATGTTAAAAGTATGTAGTAGATTTTTGACGATGATCTTGTTACACATTTTCATTTATTGTTTAAAATGTATACAATTCATTAAATAAAATGATGTTTAATGTATATTGGAGTTGTATTGGACCTTCTTTTTATTTGAAAGTGAAGTATGTGGGTTTTATTTATTTTATATAAAAATCTGTCATCATTTTTTTAAACGTACATATTTATGATCATTTTCTCCTGTTCTTCATTATAAACTTGCAGAATAAGAACAAGTTGTCTCGTTTATTCTCTTACAAATATGTTTCTACCGTTCAACTAAATGTTATGAAGTGATTCAATTTTAAAATTTGTTAGTCTGGGTTTACACTATGAAATTTTTCTTTCAGAAATTCTGTGTTTATTGTTGAGAGGGGAAAGAAAAATAGCATATTCTCTTCCTCTCTCATTAATAAACTAAGACTTTCTGAAAGAAAACTTTCATAATGTCAACCCAGGCTTATTTACAGGCTGGGCCACGATATCGATCGCTATGGCTCGCTGATTTGTGCTTAATTTTTCAGCACGAAAGTTCGATCGACAATGCAAGTAATCGATAACATAATAGTTTTCCTACAAATTTCCCCTCAACGAAATATTATTCGACCACAAATATCAAAAACAGTCACCTGTTTTGTGGTCTGTCTGCTCCTCCTCCACACTATCTTCCAAACAATTATATAGCTGCCGCAAACAAAAACATTTTGCTCTATTATTTAACGAATTTATTAATTAAATATTAATTGAATTAATTAAATTTTTTATAATAATATTTCTTTTAAACAACACCACTCATAAAATCTTATTGTTTTATAAAAATTTTTTCACAAAATTCTACTGAATTGAAAACAGATGCTTTTTGATTACAGCCTTGTTGTCATTTGTAAGTCTGAATTCATACGTTTCATCTTTTGATACTTAACTCTCGTGTTTTTAGGAGAGATAAGAAAAAAGAAAGGGGATCTGTATAGAGCAGAGATCAGCAATGAGTAGTGGAAAAGTGAGTAGAGCTAAATCATGAATCATAAATTCTTGTACTTATACGCACTCATACTTATTCCAATGTGATTCAAACTCATATTCACTCAAAGTTTCATTTTATTCATCGTACTCATACTCATAAATATTTCTCTTGTGAGTATGAGTGAATCAGAGTAGTTTAGCTTAAATGATTTCTACGCACTTATACTGACAATTGCATGAGTCAGTATGAGTAGCGAAAAAACGATTCATTGCTGATCTCTGGTACAGAGATGCTTTAACTCGGTCAGTATGCTTTGTGTTTTTATTCGTAGAGATACGATGGCTGCATGTAAATTTGTTCTTTTTCTGTTTGATTCGCTGTGAATAAAATTGTTGTTGTCTTTAACCGAAAAAAGTTAAAACCGATTGCTGCGTGTGATCATATCGTCGGTTGATTATTTAATTGTCGTATGTAATTTGTATCTACATACGACAATTAAAGCACAGCCGCGAATAACGTTTTAAGTTAGAAAATTATAACTTTTTTAGGAGAGCAAAAAAACGTTTTTTGACAGGCAACATTATTTGTTTTAAAATTTTTTTTTTTTTTATTAATAAAAATAATGATAGTAAAAACTTTAATGCAAAAGGCTTTTAAAACATTATTCCGCACTGCAAAATCATTTCCGTTTCATTATTTTGTAAGTAACTTTCAATGTTCTTCCACTGGCTGACACTTTGTACGCCATTTTGAAGGCGTTAAGGTGCATAGTTTTGGTTGATTTGATGTTTAAACTGTGTAAGAGAGTAAAGTCAACGTTTATCTGCAAAAAAACAGTTTTTGCAAAATGTGGCGTTTACAACGTTATTCGCGGCTGGCCTTCAATTAAATAGTCAACCGACGATATTAGCATCTTTAAAAGGGAATTGAAAATAGGCTTGCCATTTCTATTTTGAGAAAAAGAGGACGCCAGCATAAAAAATGTAGGACATTTGCTTGAAAAAAGAGGACACTTCCTAAACAACCTAATTTTAATAAAATTAACGACGGCATAAAAATTAACAACCAAAATTTGTTTTTACACAAAAACTTAATTTGGGTAATTCCATGTCAAATCGACCTAGAGTGGAACTTGACCCCTATCGATTTGAATGAAATTTGGCGAGAGGGTTTCTTTCATCCCATCAAGAACATATATCAACGCAAAACAATTTTTTAATTTTTTTCAAAAGTTATGTCATATTCAAAATGTCATAATTTCGCCGAATAAGCCGAATGTGTTGAGTTTATTTTGTTAATACTAGAAAACTACTTTACATACGAAGATGATTTTTGTCAGTTTAAAGAGAATACTTGAGGCTACAATAAATATATTGAAAAAAATGTCTTTGCAAAATATAAAATTTTAAAAATGGACTTAGTCAAAACCGTATTTTTTGCTGATTTAATTTTTATATAATCCTGAAACTTTGAAGGATGTACTTTTTTTCAAGATATGAGTTTTTATTTCTTTCCAAAAATAATCTTAAAATAAAATTTTAATATGGTCATTTGAGCAATAAGTATTTATTTGAACAAAAGTAACGACATTGATAAGGTTGCTTTGCTTATTTGTTGCATTTTTTTGGGAGCTCCATTTTCAAAGAAAACTAATCTTTTTGTCACGTCCCCAAAAATTAAATCATTCCTATCTTAAAAAAAAAACAGAGCACCTTAATCCTTTTTCTAATGAATTTTGTGACCTGTGATTTAAAGTTTAAATGCAGGAACAAATTTTTAATGAAGGTGTAAAAAGCCGGACAACCCCGGACACTTGATGAAAAAGAAGTAGGACTGCCCCGGATACCCAAAAAAAGAGGACGGTGTCCGGGAAAAAGAGGACGGATGGCAACCCTAATTGAAAAGAAGTTGAGCATAAAAATATGAAACGTGTGAATTCAGACTAACAAATCAAGTGGCACAGAGCTATGTTTTTATTGAATATTTGAGGTGGCAATATTGTCATTTGATAATGTTTAACCAGCAAGTTTTGTTTTAAATTTTGTTTCAAGTTTCCCCAACGAAAAACTGCAGATTTAGAAAAAAATAAGTTTTCTCAATGTGATCTCAACAGTGATTTTTCACTAAAATTCGTATTTCTTTGTCCTTAATTAATGCTTAATATCACTTTATCTATTGGTATTAGGAACAAAACTATCAAAATCAAAATTAATAAGAATAAAATTTGCTATGAAACAAGACTCGACTTAGGTTCCTAGAATGAATGGTTTCGGTTATAAAGGCAAGGAAATACGAATTTTAGTGAAAAATCGCTGTTTTTCCTTAATTTATTCTCAATGAGGCACATGTTAGCGTTATTCGATTAAACTGAAACTTTGTCAATCGCACTTTTTATTTTATTGGCACATATTAGGGGGTTGCGTCGATAGAAAATCCAACATTGATTTTTTGTAACAACCCTACTGCGTATCCTATAAGAAAAAAGGTAAATTTATTTAGTCCCACTTGATTCAGCGTACCCCAATTATTTTAAAATGCAGGGTACTCCGCTTGTCTCAAAAAAAAGTGTTAAATTCTAGCACATTGTAATTAGTGATTTGTTATCGCTCGCTTAAGTTATCGATCGACATCGTGGGCTTGGCTGTTAGGCTTAATTTGAAACTTGTATACAAACAGTGTTTATTAAGGCTGAAATCTTTGATTAGTTGCGCCATAAATGATGCTAAAGCTTTTTTTCAATTAAATTTTGTTTCCTAAAAAATACCTTTGAATTGAATTCAGAATTAAAAAATGTACACTCACAATGACAATTCCACAAACTAAATCAATAATTGTTAATCAATTACACAAAAATCATGACATTGCTTTACATTTAAAATGTTTAAACAATGCAAACTTAATATTTTGTCCAAATATCTCAAAAAAAAAAAAAATAAATAAATTCCCACCAACCATCAATAAACTACAAATTACAAGCTCTGGCAAACTTCAAGACTATTCAAGCGTTATAAATTCAAAGAAGTTTCTGAAAAACAACCCACCACCCGTTTACAATACTTAAATCAAATCTATAACGAATTTAGTTTCAATAAAAAAAATCTGTACTAATTTACAAACAAACTTATGCACACACACACACACACACTCAAATCCCTTAGGGGAAAACCAACGGCGACAACGTTAACTTTGACTTAAATAACTGTTGATTCCTAAAATACAACCCTGCGGCGAATTATTCTCAAGAACCAGTCTTTTGGTTAAGGTCAATAATCGTACACAGTACACATCATCATGCAAGCACTTAAGAAACAGCTGATTAACTTTTTAAGTACCAACTTATGATAAAAAAAAAAAACAAAATGCCATTTTATATATTGAATTTTATTGTTTTAAAATGATGGCTGCAAAGGAAATACATATACAAACTTCTAGAAATTACGGCAAATTTGTTAAGTATTAAAAAAAAAAGAATTATATTTAGAAATAAAAGTATTCATTCAGTGGTTATTAAATCTATACTAAAGTTTAAAAAAAGCACAGCTGTTTTCAAGTTGTGCGTATATTTTGAACAGCTTTTAATAATCTTTATAAGTGCAATACTAAAGCTTTCATGTTATGACATTGATAGTATTTGTAGAGGTGAAATTTGTGTCAATTTTTTTTAATATTTTTACTGTGGGTGGTGGTTTTATTTATTTGTTATTATGACTTCATTAGGGATTTTTGTGATTTTTTTATTTTAATATAAACTTTCTTTAAAGTTTTAATATGAAAACAATAAACAAATTTCCTAAAAAGGTTGTTTTAGTAAATTAGCATTTTTTTTAAATTAATTTATTATTTGCCATTTAGCGAGGGCAGCTGAATAAAAGCGATACTATATGAATTTGAAATTGCCATTGAATACTAATTTTTCTCCACATTTTTAGCATTTCAAAAATAAAAATATTTGCAAAGAATTTGCTTCCAAAGGGTGTTTTTTAGGCGTATAGAGCATCCGATAGGGGTAACTGTTAAACTAGCTGTCATACTAATGAAGAGTGTTTGACTTTTTTCAGTATACTTTGGGCAAAACACCATGCAAACACTTGCAACAGAACAATGTTTACAAATCGAGGAAATGTATTTCCAATATTCGCGCTCTCTTCGCCAAACTTATGCAGCACTTCGTCCAGTTTACGGCGTGCACAATCGATCATCTGATCAGCTAATACGCAAAACTTGGACCACATTTACTCTTTTAAATAATATTCATCCAAATCGAGCCCGTACCGTGCGTACAGAAGAAGCAATCGCCGCTGTAGACCGTTGGTGTGAAAGAGGGTTCGTTCGAATTTGCCCGTCCGCTATTTGGAAATTTTTAAGGAAAGAAATTGGCCTACATTTATATAAAGCCATGATCTGGAAATCAAAATCGAGTGAAATTTAAATCGAACAAATTTTCAAAACGAACCGATCAGTGACTCCAGTTTGGCACCACACAACTCGTCAAGAGTAGAAACCCCAGATCAGGCGTGATAAAAGAAAAATACTGAGGTGGCTTGAGCTAGTCGTTGCGTTGAGATATTTCACCAAGTTTTCGAGTTTCACTCTAAAAATCATGAAGAACTACGGTAATTTTAAAAAAATGTAACTGAGAATTTCTTTTGATTTTAATTTTACTCGATTTTGATTTCCAGAACATGGCCGACAAGTTACAACTGGTGCAAGAATTGAAGCCAGAAGACTATCAATTTCTATGTGTGTTCGGTGATTGGGCTGAGAATTCAGGGCATGTTGCATCTCACTGCGCTGCTTCAGTGATTTCGAATGTTTATCAGCCATGTTCTGACAATCGCACGATTTGAAATCGCAAAACGCCAGGTTTATTTTATGGTGTTCTGAAACTCGTGCGTTTTGCTAGCGATCTGCCGTAGTTTCTTAAAGTTCCCTTAAGCATTCTTTTGAGGTTGGAAGTCACAAAATTTCTTGCGATTGCAATTTACAGTAAACGTATTATGCAATTTCAAGTCAAAGCGCCAATTTTTAGCGTTTTGCGATTGTCAGAACATACATATATACATCAGTGAAGTAGATGTGGACCAAAAAATTGTCAAATACTCCACAAAAAAAATAGTCACACAATAAAAAAATTATAATTAAATGCATTTACGAACATGCGCTCACTGGAAGTTGAAGCAAATTTTTATCGACAATTCATCTTCAGCGAAGAAGCTCATTTCTGGCTTAACAAGTGTAACAAGAAAAATTGCTGTTTTTAGAGAGAGAGAGAGATAGAGACTCTTGAGACTCCATAACATAGCGAAAAACTCACTGTTTGGTTCGGTTTAAATGCCGAATGCGTTCTCGGCCCATTTGTGTTTAAATCCGAAAAGGGCGCCAACATTACCGTACACTCAAAAACTGCAAAACTGCGCAACATGCCGTACAGCGCGCGTAACCATCACTTTGTTGAGCCAAACGTTTGGTTACCAAATTATCTTAAAAAATAAGCCTGTGAATTGGCCACCTCTTTCGTGTAATTTGAAACACTTCGACTAATTTTAAGATGGTACGTGAAAGCTCCGGTCTAGTTATGTTAATAAGCCAACAACGATTGATCATTTAGAATGTAACATTCGACGAATTTTTGACGAAATAAGACCGTGTATGCTCGAAAAAGTGCATCATAATTGGACGAATGGCGTTCATCAGACGCATTTGCGAAAGCCATATGCCTGAAATAATATTTTTAGAGATTAAATGGTTACTTTTTGTTATTTTGTTGTTATTTATTTTTAAAAAAGCTTTATGCCTCAACAAAAGACCCCTTTATTAACTTTAATTGTTCGTTGTTTAAATTGTTTGCTTAGAGATCATCTCCAATAACCATATCAATGTTTATCCAAAATTTTACAGAATATATTTTCTAAAACCTTTTAAAACCATGTCTAGTTAACAAATTCTGCCTATTTTTTTATTTTAATTAACAAGTTTTACAATTTCTTTTATAATATTTCCTCATAATTTAATATAATATTCGAAAAAAACGTGATTACAAAATTGATCTACTTTTAGTTTTCTTTCTAAACATTTTTGTTGATTTACTTTACTAATTTTCTTAAAAAATGTGCTAATTAACGTGTTAAATGGTGTTTGATTTAGCGATTGTTATGCAAAATCAAACAAATGCCTAATAAAAATCATGGTTACGTGTGAGAAGCTTTTACAAAAATTTGTGTAAAAGCCAGCGATTCTCTACTCAGTCGTACGATTTGTCAAAAAAAAAAGTGGTGTGTGTTCATCAAGTTTGGACAAGTCTATCCGACTGGCAAATGTTTATGAAAATTTTCATAAAATTATACGATTCTATGCGACCAGAGTTGCATTTTCTTTTAAATTAGCTGAGTCTTGGGTTGCCAGAAACCAAAATTCAAATAACCGGACAATGTAAAATATTAGCCCAGATTTTGTAAAAATAACTGGACAATTTAAAAAGTTTAAAAAAAAAATTAAATTTCGTATACATTTTGTTTACAAAAACATAAAAAACAAGGAATTGTAACAATTCAAATTCAGGCTTACGTCATATAACATATCAACACCTAAAACCCGAAAAAGAGCATAAGTAACAAAATAATTCAAAATCGACTTTTTTGCGCTAAAACACGAATTTTACAGGAACATTTTTTCTTATTATCTTAAAAACTATTCGAAAAATCCAAAATGTTCGTTACGTGTAAAACTCGATCAGTACATTCCACTGATCAGATTAAAAAAATCATGCTAAAATTAAGAATTCTAAAATGTTTTAAATTTTTGTAATTTTTTAAAACCTATGGAGGCCCTTCTGATATGTCTATAGATCCCTGATCCTTTACTTAAACTCGAATACAAGTTATTAATTGGCATCTGGAATTTGATTTCAAAAATCTCCCAATGTGTGTCGCTTACAATCAATTGGTATGTGTAACAAAAAATTGTCTGAATGACTAACGATCAAATCGAAGTTGTAAGCTAAAATGTTTGAAACTTTCATCAAAACTTAGTCTTTTTAAAATTTCCAAAGTACATTCTTTTCCTTTCTTGTGAGTAAAGATTATTTAAAATATTAAAGTACTTTCACAAAAAGCCTTTGCTTCTTTGGGCAAAATATAAATATTTTCTTAATATTTAGTTGGGGGATTCACAAGGTGTGCTATCATGTCATATTGTAATAATATCCTATAGTTTAAGCAAATTATTGTTGTTTCAAACAAAAAAAGTCCTAAAATGATAAGCATTTTTATTCTGTGTTTATTGTTTTGTCATAACTTTACAGAAGAAAGTTAAGTTTGTTATTATTTTAAGACATATGACTTTATGACTGACTACCTTGTGAGCCACCCAAGTTTGTTATTAAGACATTTAGCTGGACCAATGTATCGTCTGTTACTTAATGTCAACATAAATTTATTGGACCGATAAACTGTTCGTTAACGATTTTGGGTTTCTCAATATACCGACAAAAAAATTGTTTTCAGCTGGCAACGCCACTCAAAATACATCTAAAATTTGGGAGTCAGCTGACTTAATTTATCTGTACGGCAAATAAAAGGAATATAAATAATTGGCAGATGAGTGCCGGTTAGCTTTGCGATAAAATCGAAGCAAATGAGACATTGAGAAAACCAAATTTCTTTAATGTGCAGTTTTTCGTTGGGAAAAAAGATAATCAATGAGAAAATGGCCACAATTGTTTGAGAGTTATAAACTGGACAAGACCAGTGTTGCCATAACTTTTAGAGGTAAATTCAGCAAAAAAACATAATTTTTCATCAAAAAATCTGCAAAATCTGCGTCAAGATTTTAAAAATCGTCCGTTAATCTTTAAAGCACATTTGTAACATTTTTATGTAGTTCATTTAGAAAACGATGTAACAATTCATTTCAAATTATACGGCCATGTTCTGGAATTTTAAATCGATGGAAATATCTAAAGGTAGTCCTCGAAGTATGAGGTGTAAAAATTAAAATATTTTTTTGAACTTTCAACACAGAAAAGTTTTAAAAATTTGTTCTATTTTAATTTCACTCAAATGCGATTGTAAGAACATGACTGACAATTTTTGGATATTTTTACATTTAAAATATATTTCCAAATTTAAATTCTCAGGCAGAGTAGGGATTATTGACACCTATGTTATTTTAAACAAAAAATTAATAGTTTATTGCTTGACATATTATTTTAACTTTCGAGGGTTTTATTGAAAATTTACAAGATATAAGATATTGCAACTATTAAAGTTATTTATACATAAGTAAATATGTCCGGCGATATAAATGTGTCAAGACAAGGCGAATTTTAAATTTTTAAGTAATCTTCTGTGAATAAAATTCCTACTAATGAATTTTTTTTCCAAACGGTGCTTCCATGAATGGTTGATATAGTTCGTTAATCAATGCAAAAGTGGAAATAGTACAAACATAAGTGACAATGTAAAGAAGTTTCCGCCGCACAGTAGCTGAAAATCGTTTTTCATCGGCCAAAAATCTGTAACTTTTGAACCGATAGAGATAATTTTGCAATTTTTTTTTGCAGGAGAGAAGACTTCTTGAACTTTTTTACAGTTTTAATTTTGTTAAAATCCGTTCAGTAGTTGTTGAGAAATTTAAGGTCAAAGTTGAACTTTTGATGTTTTTTAGCATTTAGTATGAAAATGCTAATGATTGAGATTGAGAATTATGGTATTTTTTATTCAAAAAGTCGGATGTTTTTACAGTGGGCTGTTTTAAGAACTTTTTAATCTACATAACTGCCGAATTTCGCTAGCATATCTTTGTTCATGTCAGATTTATAGAATGTCAAACCTTAAAAATATTATTTTTAACTCATATTGAAAGCCCTTTTATTCATTTACACTATATTTTAATAATTTTAATGTTTGACATTCTATAAATCTAACATGAATAAAGGTATCATAATGAATTTTGGCAGTTATGTAGATTAAAAAGTTCTTAAAACAGTGGACTGAAAAACATCCCCATTTTTGATAAACAAATACCCAAATTCCCAATCCCGGAAAACGGCTTTAAATTTTTTTTTTGTTTAATAAAGGCAATATAATTTACCATTCGATATTGCTCAGAATTTTCTAGAAAATAATGGACATATTAGAAAACATTACTGTTCTAAATGTATAAAAATCGGTGTGCTGAATTATTAGAATTTTTTACTCAAATAATTTTTTTTTTTTTTTTGTTTGAAAAATTTGATTTTGAATAGGGCATATGGGAGTAAAAATGTCAAACTGACTATAAATTGCTTCTACAAGCATACACTTAATGTTTTCTTTTGAAAAATATAAACATTTTTATATATTTCTGGAGAAATTCGTATTCATATTTTCTTTATATGCATATACATTCGCCTCGTATATGCCACTATACCTTTAAAAAAAATGTATAGGCATGTAATAATACCTATGCTCATTTTGTGAATAGGTTTCTACATTATCAACTCTACAACAGGTTCAATTGGAACCAGTTCCACTAGAAAACTTTTTAGATTAAAAAAATAAATAAGTGTAAATTTAAAAATTTTTTTTTTTTCTTTTTTTATTTAAATAACAATAAGGACAAAAGAATCTTAAGAATCCGTTTTGTTCTCTTGGGACTAGCGATAAAAACTTTTTCAATAATATCGACTTTTGTGAGTTATTTTTGTGATCGCAGTTGATATAGCAAAGCTTCTTGAATACTTGTATCTCCGATTTCTTCGTTGATATCCTTAAGCTTCCGCCTTTTAGATCTATCGCTACAGTTCTCAAGTGATTTATTTGGCATCCCAAGGTTCTTTTCATTTGTACCTTCTGAAGATAAACTGTTGTAAAATCTAGGTTTACTCCATCCAACTTGTTTGAACCGCTTTTTTAAGTTTTTGACGAAATCGATTATTTTATTTTGCAGTTCCGATCGTATTTCAGTGCTGCAGGAATATAAATTGAGTTTTCCTTCAATGTAACTTAAAACATCTTCCTCCTTTTTATTTTTAAATTACTCTTCGGATAATTCTTTATAGCTGAAGCTCTCCATTTTTATAGATGTTTAAAAATTAGATTGTTATTGCTAAGATATATTTTAACAACTGAGATTTTATTCGAATACCACTGGCTTTTATACATAGCTTGCGTTATACTGTGTTCCTAGGTAGCATAATAAGGTAGAATAAAAAACTAAATTGGGCTAAAGTAGGATACGCTTAAAATCCCACAGGTATTGGTAATTATATAATATAAAATACCTAGCACAACTTGGCTTGGTACATTTATATTCCAGTCATATGAATAGGTAAAATAAAAAGAGCAAAATAAATGTTGCGAATAATTTTACACAAACTAAAAAAGTGTTCTATAGGCTGGTCCAAACAGGTACAAAAGTGCATTTGGGTTTAAAGTAGATACTTTCACCTTCCTACAGTTAGTAAAATCTCTCTTACCCCTTTTGACCCTCATAAATTCTATACTTCTGAATTAAAATTTGACTACAATATAGAACCTGAAAAAATATTTAATAACACAGCAGGTATAATCGGTACAGTAATACAACATAACATTGTTTAAAGACTGCTTTACTACCAATATAAAAAATGTTGAACCCACTATTGATAAGAGTTTGACATAAAACATAATCCATCCGATTAAAAAACTAGAAAAACCGTTATAAAATCAAGCCAAAAAATCCGTTTTATCCGAATATCTCCAAAGGCAAAGGAGATAACCTAAAAATTTAAGCATATTTTTTGTAGCACACCTTAAATTTAATTTTTTTGAAATCCATAAAATATTTTTGGTGAATTTTTTAAAAGTTTGAATTTCCGAGGTTACCAATTTTAGAGGTCCGCAAGTCACACTTCCGACCCTCCATTCTTTCAATTCAACTCAAAAGCTATCCGGCTATGACAGTTCAAAATTTCATTCAAATATGTTCAGCCGTTCATAAGAAGCAAAATAATTTTTCAAAACAAAACGTTCGTAAACCCTTGTGTTATATTTCAGTCATATGAGCAGCTTAAATAAAAATAGCAAAAAAAAAATGTTGCGAGTAATTTCATTAAAATGAAAAAAGTGTTTAACAGACAGTTCCAAACAGTTGAACAAGTATATATGGGGTTAAAGAGGACACTTTCAGCTTTCTGATGGTACTAAAAGCTCTTTAACCCATTTTGACCCTAACAAGTTCTACTCCTCTAAAATTCGGATTTAACTAAAATATAGAACCTGGGGAAACATTTAATAACACATCAGGTATAAATGATACAGTGATGTAATGAACCACTTTTTAAAGACTACTATCCCACTAATGTAACAAAAAAAATTTCGACCCATTATTGATAACGGTTTGCGAGAAATCATAATTTAGTTCTGATCAAATTTACAAAAATTAATTTTTTTCTAAAACAACATAAAATATTTGTTTCCAGCAGCATGCCACAGCCACAATTATCAATATTTTAATATAGTTTTTTGGATACCTTAGTTCTAATATGTTTGCTATCGAATGGCATAAAAATTTTTGAAATCGGCGATGACAAAAAATTGGACTTTTGGCCGATGAAATTTAATTTTCAGCCACAGTGCGCCGCGCAAAAAATCTGCAATTTTAAACCAAAAATCTTCAAATCAGCATTTTCACAATTTTGGGGATAAATTCTGCAAAATGCAGATAAATCTGCACTTCTGGCATCGCTGGACAAGACAAAAAAAAAACTGAACAATCCAGGCTATTCCAGGCCGTCTGGCAACCATAGCTGAGTCATATGATTTTGCATATTTTTTTGTGTGACAGTGTAGCATTGGCAAAAGATTATAAGATCCTTTTTAATTCCCATTGTTTTTATACCCTTCCCCGAAGGTGAAATAAGTGGGCGTGGCCAAAATAGATTTATTTATATCTAAAGAACGGCATTTATTTATAAGACTTTCTGTTCTTAAAAGCACCATGGTGAAGGGTATATATTATGGATCGATTACGGATGGCGACTGAACTGAAGTTGAGTTGCCAGCAGCGAACACCGGCAACGGCAATCATGTTAAAATAAAACAAAATTTTATTTTTTAACATGATCGGTGTTGCCTTATTTTGCTGCTGGCAACTCAACTTCAGTTTTGTTGATATCCTTAATCGACCCAAAATATTCGGCATAGCCGAATAAAGCTCTCTTGCTTGTTTTTTATAAGTAAGTTTACTTTCTAAAATACCCCTTTCAGACTCGACAAGTAAGTTGTGCAAGTTACTTGCCGAGTACAACAAAGTCTGTACAAAATTTTTATTCCTTACCCTCTACAAATCAAGAAATGCGCAAGTAACTTGCCGAGTGTGAAAGGGGTCAAACCAACTTTCTTTAAATTTCTTATTAAAATTCAAAAATTCTATGAAAAACAATATTTCATTCCTTTTTTTATTCTATCGAACTCCCACCCCCACCATTTTAAGCGCTTTACATTTATTAAAGTTGGCATCACTTGCTGCTGTCCATTTTACGTTCTTTTGTTACCAATTTGATTTCTATCTAGTCTTATTATGAGCCACCATCCATCCATCTATCCCTATTTTTTTTTTTTTTTTTTGTTCTACGTGCAGGAATTACAAGTTTTATTTTATTTATTTTATCTGATTCCTGGTTATACTTAAATAAAAAAACAAAAAAATAAAATAAAGCACACTTTCCCAAGAAAAGTCATATTATAGGTAGTGTTCTTATTTTTATTCGCTTCTACTTCTTTTTCGCCATTTTCAGTAATCATTTTGACATGGATGACATCACATGGGATTTTTTATAGAACATTGTTGTTGCTGCTATTGTTTTTTTAGTTTTCTTTTTTTTTTCTGCAGGTTTTATTTCTTACTCCGTTTAAACTTGAATTTTTTTGTTTTGTTATTTTGATTTGTTTTTTTTTTTTTGTTATTGTTGTAATGAATTTTTTCGTCAGAAAATGAATAATGAATGTTTGCATAATTTAGTGCAAGAATAAGAACAAGCATACGTTTTGTTTTGATTTTGTGTTGTTATTTTGTAATGTTAATAGGTATGTAGGTGTTTTATGGTGTGTGTGTTTGTCAAAGGATCCCAGCGGGAAAACTCAGAAGACCTTCTCACTTCAGGCCTTTTTAAAGGCCTGCTTAAACATTTTTTTTGGTTCAATTGCTATTCTTATCTAACAGCTAAATAATGCCTTATAGAAGACCTCGGCTCTTTGGTATCAAAGATAAGATAAACCTTCCACACTCGCTTCTATGAGAAGGGAGTAGAGAAGGAGTAACATTTTTTGTATTGTTTTTTTGCACAAGCAAAAGCAAAATAATAATTTTTTTTGATCCCGTTACCATTCTTATGTACCTGCTAAAGAAGCGAGAACGGAAGGCCTATTCCGTTATGACAACGTGTGTAAAAAAGATATGAGTATGGATTGGAGCGAGCAGGCCTTGTTTATCCAAAAGAAGGAGTACAAAGGCCTTCTAGAAGGCATCCGAACTCCTTCTTTTTTCCGCTGGGATAGTGCGTGTGTAAATGTCAAAAATTTTATTGGGGGAAAGAAATATTTTTAAATTGTAAATTATTTTTTGGTTCGTTAAATGTTACCAGCCAGCATTTTATGTGTGATATTATTTTAAGAATTTGAGTAAAAACAAACCAAAAAAAAAGAAGAATCCTTAAAAAAAATAAAGTTAATTTGTCATTTTCGTTAAAGAAAGTTTGATTTAAAAATCGATGGAGAAGAGACTAAAACGAAAAGGGGAAAATAAAATTAAAATACTATTCTTTTGATAACTGTAATTTACTCGTGGGAGTTACAAACCCACCAACCAACCATCAATTTATGTACAAATGTTTGTTTTTAACATTTGCACAACAGATAACGAAAATCTCCTTGGGGAAATGAAACATGTGCCTCTGTTAGTTTTTCTGGCCAAAGACATTTCAAGTTGAAATTCATTTTTTTATTTTGGGTTTATTGTTGTTTTTGTTTATTTGAAATCTAAACATTAAACTCTATTCTCGAGCACTGTTTTGATAACAAAAACGCTTATAACCTGTTGACAAATTGCAAACGTCCGTTGCGTGTTTTACTTTTATCGTTAACTTTTTAAATAACTTGAGTTTTATTGCATATAACTTTTTGTTTGTTAAATAAAGTTATTTTTAATTAATTAAGGGTAAATAATCTAAAATGGAAGTGGGTTTTTGTCTAGCGAAGCACTTAGAGAAAAAAGAATGTGGGGGGGGGAAGTTAAAATTGTTAGCGATTTTCGGGAAATATTAATTAAAATTATAGACTTTGGTTGTAATAATTTACAAATTTTTTTTAAAATATTTTTATGTCTTTTTTTATAAAGAATCTTTGTGTATATAAAGGGTAGTCTAACCATAATACACGATGTTAATTGTGAGTCACCTTAACGTCAAGTTTTTTGCCCAAATTAGTTTGATATTTCTTTGTTTCAGTGTTTGACAAATTCAACCCTTGGAGAGATACACAATCGAGCAACGCGTTAAGATTGTTGAAGCCTTTAACGAAAATGGGCGTTCAAATCCAAATGCATTTTATGCACTTCGTGATTTTTTGGTCAGCATAATCGAACAAATGTGTCCCAATCGGGAGAGTTGTGTGAAACACCTGTTTGGTGCGGTTTGTGGGCTGGCGGCATAATTGGGCCGGGCCGTGCTTCTTCGAAAATAAGGCTGGCCTAGCAGTTATCGTGAATGGTGCTCGCTATCGTAAGATGATAACGGACTTCTTGTGGCCGGAAATTGAGAATATGGGTCGGGACGAGATAACGGATTTCTTGTGGCCAGAAATTAAGGATATGTGGTTCCTACAGGATGGTGCCACTTGCCACTCAGCCAACGAAACAATGGCTTTTTTGCGAGAGAAATCCAATGGTCGTGTTATCTGACGTCGTGGCGACGTTAATTGGCCGTCACGAACTGATTTTACAACGTTGGACTTCTTTCTTTGGGGATATTTAAAAGAAAAAGTGTACGTCAATAAGCCAAGAACAATTCGAGAGCTTAAGAATGAGAAAATTCGGCGCATTAACGACAGCGAACCTCAACAAGTATGTCTCAGAGTCATTGAAAATATGGACCATCGGATAGAGGTATGCCACCGAAACCGTGTCGAGCATTTGGCTGATATTTTGTTTCACACATAATTGTCATAGATCGATCCTTCTATCACAACAAAAAATTACTTTTTAATTTTGTTAGGAACATTTTTTCATTTAAAATTGTTTAAAGAATAATTGGAATTCGGGCGGAGTTTTGCAATTCATCTTTAAATATTTCTAATTCCAAATACAGATTTTCTTATCACTAGCCGACGGTTTTTACATCACGCCGACTTAGAGGCTGTGTATATTTGGGCCTTGAACTGCGATATTTAAAGAATAATCTTTAGTGTCCGACCGAACGCACTTTTTGAGACCGAACCCGAACCCGAACGTCGGTAAATTTTGACAAGTTCGGCCGAACCCGAACTTTTTGTTAATAAATCTGAACAATTGTACTTTTTTAATGTATTTATTAAAAAAAAATAAAATTTCAGGAAATTATTACATTTACACTTTAGGAAGGATGCAACATGAAAAGATAAATTGCACTTTATAGTATTCAAAACTATTTAATAGTTCAAAAATAATTAGTAATTGCTTTTTTTTTAAGACAAAAAATAAAAAATAAATTTCAAGTTTAATACAGTATACATTAGGGCTATAACTTTTTCACACTTTTTGCGAAAATCAAAAACGGCATAGTATAGTCGTGTAAAACATTTAAAGTTATTAATAAAAAATATGATAATTTGTTCGGATTGTTAAGAAACTTCACGCAGGGATCGGGTTGAAGTTTGAAAAAAAACCCCCATTTTTATCTCACGGAAATTTTAAAAAATATACACCTGATGTTTGTATAAATTCTTATACGTATCACTTAAATGCTATTTTGGAATTTAACCACTGCTTTAGATTTAAAAATGTTCCTACGGTTTACAATTCATTGCGGTTCAAAATTTCTTAGAGGGTTTTATAAATTTGCTTCCCTGCGTGAGGTTATTTTCGCAAAACGGCGGGAGACAGGTGTTTTCATTACTAAAACATACATACATGTTAGTACTCAAACCTCAACAATGTATTTTTTGAATTCGTTGGGTTGTATTTTCTCTAAGTGGCGTTTAATATTGGCGGTAGTTTGTTTGCTTGGCAATGAACTCCCCATTGACATTTGTTTGGCGCAACATTTGCGATGAGCGCTTGCTCAATTTTTTTCAAAAAAAACTCCAAAATGGTTTGGATGACATTTGTATCCGGAAATATGTATACTTTAAAGTTTGGTTTGTGGTTCACCCAAAACTATAGATTATCTTACCATTCGCAGAATATAAATAGAGAGTATTTTTTTTTGCCAAATAAAATTTAACCGTTTTTTTTTTTGTTGTATTTTTTACCGTCTTCTAAAAATTACACATATAAAGACATTTTTGTACACTTAAGCATTTTATTAAGTCATCGCTGTATTTTATCGAACTAATAATCATAGAGAAAAATAGTTGAATTGATTTCGTATTATTTTCAAAAACAATGATGCCAAATAATAATTTGAAATTATAATAAATATGTTATTTCATAAAAAAGTTCGGTGTTCGGTAAAGTTCGGTAAAAATTTCGCCGAACACCGAACTTTGACCGAACGTCATTTTTTGCCGAACTCCGTAACCGAACCCGAACGTTCGGTCGGACACTAATAATCTTACATTTTTTTTTTAATTGACAAGAAGCCAATTCTTATCGTAGAAACTTAATCTTTCACCTTAAAAGTTTTAAAATTTTATTGTATTACATGATAAGAACGAACTGCCTACAATAGAATTTATTTCTATTTCGAAAGAATAAGTTTTGTTTTGTTAAATCATTTAATTGTTTTGTTTGTTTTATAAGTCATTTAACATTTTGTAATAATAATAGTTTTTTTTTAGCACTTTCAAGCTAAAAATGTATTTGTTTTTGTTAACACATATTCGCAATAACACATTTATTTGTTTAAAAATAAAACGCAAAAAAATTAGACATTTTTACAAAATTGCTTGTAAAGGTCAAAAACCTGACCGCATTTATTATTGTTTATTAAAAGTTTTAAACTTGAAAAAAAAAAGTTTAATTTCACAAATATTTAACAAAATTACAACACCAAAAATTTTGCAAGAAATTTTTTTAGTTTTATTCTTTAAATGAGTTCATTTAAATTTCCCTTTATCATGTAAAAAAAAAAAATGTAGACACAAAATTTACGGCGGCGGCAAACAATTGTTATTTAGCGCCGGCGAATACATTTTTTTAATACAAATTTAACATTTGAACTAAAATATTGGTATTTCATAGGAAATAAATGTACAAACATACATATTTACCTAGTTAACGTTTTATAAAATTATTATGTTCATATACATACAGACAAATGTACAGGGAAACCATAGATATGCAATTGAATGTTTTTCCTTGAGCGACCGTTCCAGAACTTTTAGTGAAATTTAGCATCGATTTTTAGTGCATATTTTTAAATATTTAACCCTTCGCATAATTTTTTTTTTTTTTGCTTATTTAAATCAAAAGAGCATTTTTAAAGAACAATTAACAGTCTATTAATCGGAAGCAGTTATGAAAAGATTAACATGAGCACCTGTCATATGGCCTCAACTCATGGTGGATCTCAACAACTGGTTAGCACACAATACGTTTACCAACCCAGATACAAATTTTAGAGCATAATTTGGCAAAATTATACACTTGCCCCTTGTTTAGGAGCTGGAGCTATCTAACCTCCGCTGCTTCTGGAAATGTGCTAACAGCTTCTGTAGATTAGCAACAGCGCCTAGTGAAAATACTCCCTCAGGCAGAACTTTGCCACAAGTGGGGAATAATCCGCCCACCACGAGATCCTCGAAATTATCTTTTCAAAAGAAAAGTAAAACAGAAAAAAATTACGACAAATCAATTGTCATATTGAATACCATATTCCTCTATACAATTAATTTTTTAATTGAAAAGGCACCAACAACCGAATTTGTAAATATAAAAAATACGTTTGTTAATAAAAATTGTTCACATTAAACAAATATGTTTAACAATGAGTTTGTTACATTAAATAAAGTATAAGTTAGCAATCAAATGAAAAAATTAATTACAAATTTGTGATTTTAACGAAATGTTTTGTTGCTTATTAATTTAAAAAAAATGTATGGCAATTTCAACAGAAAGAGATGCATTAAAAATGCTTATAAAATTAATTTTTTATTTAATTATAATAAAAATCTCATCACATATACAAATCTTTAACATAAACGGACATAAGATGGAATGCAGAAGAAGGTCTTAAGACGTGCTCAAAACGGATTATTGACACAATCATCAAATATAATTTGAAAACTAGAATAAATTAAAATTAAGCTAATAGTTGTTGTTATTAAAAACTTTATTTTTTGAAGCTCATTTTTTGGTCACTCTTCTTAAAGAGTAATTTATAGCCTCTTTTTCTAGTCTGTTTTGACAAGTTTTTTAGTCGTCTTTTTGACCGTTAGCCTGTGTTGATGGGCTTAAGCCATATCTTGAATAATATTTGAGTTATTTTTGAGTCTTTATTTAAAATTATTTAAGAGACATACACGAGTCGTACACGTAATCTTTTGTAAGCCTTTTAAAAGTTATGTATTTGTTTTTTTTCCTTTGGACGTGCGAAATCTCACTTAAAATAAACTTGAAACTGTCATAGGTATTTTTAACACTTGTATTATATTTTTGCGACTGCTTGACACTTTTTAATGTTATAAACAAAAACATCACAATAATCACTTTTTTATTGTTTAACTGTGCGAAATATGAAAGGAAAACCACATTCAAAATAGTCACATTTTTAGTGCCTTCAAGATGTATTTTACATTTTGTTTTTGTATTTTTATTTAATAAATTTCGCTGGAACGAATCTAAATTTTAATACACTAGATTTAATTATTCAAATTTTACACATATCGAAACTTGAAAAACAACAACAACGTGTTGCTCAAAGTTTTTTTTATAACTGCCGACGGTGCATTTTGAAGTTTATTCGCCGGCGGCGTTTAAATTTGCATCTGTTTAGCCGCAGTCGTTAGAACAATCACAATTAGCTGGCACAGAGAAAAAAACATTAAATTTTCAGCTTTTGGTTTATATTTTGAGCCAGTTGCATTGTCTAAATTGATTTTTATTAAATTTACTTTGTTTTCACTAAATCACTTAATTATATTTGTTCATGAGTTTTTATTTTATTGTAAACAAGTCACGTTAAAACCAATAATTTATGCGTAATTGTAGTAAAAAAAAGCAGCGGGTGGTGTTTTCTCTGAAACCAAATTTCCTTAGATTTATGTAGCAGCAATGGAAATTTTAGAACAAATATACTAAAATCTTTTTATTGGTTTTTTTACAAACTTTGATTTAAGTGGAAATGGCCTCAAATTTATTTGAGGAAAGAAGTCAAGCACACTGTTGGTTAAACTTAAATTCTTGAATTAGAAAACTTTTAATTTTCCTAAGGACTGCTTAGGAAAAAATCTTAAATTGGAAATCGAAATCGTTTTCTAGCTGTCAAAAATTCTCATGCCCATACAATTTGTATGAAGCATACCGAAATAGCGCGGCGGCAACGCTTTGCAATTGGAAAATCCGATTTTGACAGCGCGTTTAAAAGTGAAGTTAGCCGCTGTTGTTAATAAATAACGGCAATTAAGCTTTTTTTGGCCAATCTAGCGGTTTTATCTCCATGTTTTATTTCTATTATGTGGGTTTTATTAAACATGAAAGGTAACACTATTTACTGTTTTTGAACAACGTTGGAGGTTTTATTTATGTATGGCATTTCAGCGTAAGAGCAACGCGGAAGAAAACGAAGAGCTTTTAAAAAGAAACAAATTTTAAAAGCCCTTCAGATTTCACAACCTTAACGATTTTAGAATTTATTAAAATTGGTTGGCATTAAAAATTCCTCGTTTTGCTCCGGATACAGGGTTTTATGACAAAATAAAACCTTAAAATATCTCTTGATTTTTAAATTAAAAAAAAAAAAAAAATTAAAAGGTAGGCAAAAAAGATTTAAGCGTTATTAAAAAATAATTAAAATTACTTTGTTGGGCCTTTGAAAAAATATAGAAGAATTCTTTAAAAAAATACACCAGGGGGCAAATTACGACATTCGATATCGATCGAAATTTCCATTTGAATGGTATTGGAATTTCGATCCATATCAAGTCCCGAAAACGAATGCGATAACTTGTCCCCGGAGTTTTAAAGTATTGTCTAGAGTCTAAAAACAGAAATTAAAACTTGTTTTAAGAAATAATTCGGTGGTCCAGCCGTTTGTTTCAGTGTTTGACAAATTCAACCATGGCGAGGTACACAACTCAGCAGCGCGTTAAGATTGTTGAAACCTTTAATAGAAATGGGCGTTCAAATCAAAATGCATTTCGTACACTTCGTGATTTTTTTGGTCAGGAGAATTGTGCGCAAATTTAAGCAAACCGGGTCTCTAGGAAATGTGAAAACATGCTTAGGCTCGCCCAGTTCTGTTTGGTTTATGGACTGGCGGCGTCATCGGTACTTCTTTGAAAATGAGATCGGCAAAGCAAGTACCGTGAATAGTGTTTGTTATCGCGAGACGATAACGGACTTCTTGTGGCCAGAAATTGAGGACATGGACCTGGACGATATGTGGTTCCACTTGTCACACAGCCAACGATAAAATTTTGCACGAGAAATTCAATGGCCGATATTTCGGTTTGCCGTTCTAAAGTTTCGACTTTTCTTGGGCTAATTGGGACTTATTAAGCTAAGCTCTCTCGTTTTTGTTGTTCTGACAAGTTCCAATAAACTGTTGTTTTTTTAAAGAGCAGGGAGATTTCTCCTTATCAGAGTAATGCACATCGACCAAGTAAGGTCTATTGTACCAATTCCCCTTTAGTTGGCCAAAAAACCTTTTCCTTCCCATAGGAATTTAATTAGGTCTTTTGCTGGTGTTGCACTGACTAGAGAAACACTAATTGTGCCATGCCCTAAATGTTTACAGTCACACAGCAATTGCCCAGTGGATACGTTTTCATCAAGACATAGTCTGCATTCCTGGTCTTATGCCAGGCCCATCTGAAGAAGATGGTACTTGACCGTATGATGACCTGTGAGTTAAGCCGCCAAGAGTCGTAGTTCCTGTCAATTGAGAGCTCTCGTCCCTATTAAAGTACCGAAAGATCAGCTCCTTTGCCTGACGTATTCCCGGAAGCGATAGCCAGTATCTTTTATTTCCTGAGAGTCCAGCCCTAGAAAAGGGACTGGTTAGTGGCCAACATAGCTCACAAAAGTGTTAGCTAAGGGCTCACCATTTGGGCGTTCGAATCTGGCTAGTTCAACAGCCCTATCATTTCCCAGGAACCCCTAAGTGTCCCGGCACCCATCAAAGCCGCACTATATTCCTCGCGTCTAGCTCCTGTAACCTTTTTTGACATTCCGTCACCAACTTCGAGGATAGCTAACAGGAAAAGAGTGATTTAATGGCTGCTTGGCTATCATTGAATATTACAATGCTGTTGCCAACCATTTCCTTGTTTATTATATACATATATCAGCCATGTTCTGAAAATCGAATTCAAGTGAATTTGGAATCGAGCAAATTACTAAGAAACAATCCAGTTTTGAAAGTTTACAATAATACCACCTTGAATTCCACTTGTCGTTACCAGGAACTACTTCCAAAACCAGGAAAAATTATAATAATTAAAAATAATTTAACTGAACATCTTTAATGAATGCAGGCAAATAAGAAGTTGAAATGTTGCCTTTTTTAGCTATAAATTTTTTGAAAGCTTTTTCTTTTCTTTTGCATATTCTGCTTGTTTTCTTCTTTTGTATCAATATCTACTTGCCATAACAAACTGATAACACTGCACACAACACTGAGAAAAAAAGTGTAAGTTTCTGATTTATTATTTTATTCCTTTTCTATAGGTTTCCTTTAAAATTTGTATTAAAATAATATTGAAAATTTTTTAAAACACTTGCACATTTTATTTAAACTTCCTAAGAATTTCTCAAACAACACTCGCATTAAAATGTAATGGTCATTTCTTTAGGTATAATTAAAATTTTGGTTTTTTTTATTTCCTAGCCATTAAATTACAACATAGTTGCCTAATTCCTCTAAGATTTTTTTTAATTTCTTACGTTAAAAGTTCTTTGACCATGTTTTTTTCGATTTCTTTTCCCTGTTATACTTTGAACGAACCATTGTAGTTGTTGCAATTTACAGAGTGATCCATAACAAACAGCTGATGCCGGCTAATAATTTTTAAAAAGAGAGAGAAAGAAGCGTGTTTTCGTCAATCTCTTTGAAGAGATTTATTTACAAAAAAAAAAAAAATAATCTTAACACTATTAATAAAAATAACTTGATTTTTACAAGATTTTTAGTTATTTCTTTTTTTTTTTGTTTTCGATTTTATTGTTTTATTTTTAATCAGTTTTTCTGTTGTTGAGTTTCGAGGATTTTTTATCTTTTATTTGTCTACTTGATTTCGTATGCTTTATTTCTATGAAATTTTTTATTATACTGATAATAAAGAAATTTCAGTGAGCTTGACTGATTAAAATATTTTGTAATAAAGTTTTTTTTTATTTTATTTTAAACTAACAAAAAATTATTTAATTGAACAGTTTTAATGAGTTTTTAATAATATTTATATTAATGTATTAAGGAGAAATGATTTAAGCTAATTATTTTTTGGGTTAATTGTTTTACAGCCTGTTCATGGATTTCGAACGTCATCGTTCGCATAGAAAATTACATTTAAAACAAAATTCGAACATTCTTCGAAGTTTGTTTTTGTTTTTAATGTAATTTTCTATGCGAACGATGACGTTCGATATCGTTAAACAGGCAGTTAGCCTTTAGTTTTATAACCAATAACAAAATAATTTAGAATACACGCAAACTGTTAACTTACGTTTAAACAAAAGTTGCCAAATTAACCCTTTAGTCAATAAAAATGTTTATGCAAAACCGTTTTGGAATTGCAGTAATAACAATAACGAATAAATTTTTTTTTTTTGTTTCTTGATTACACAAACAAATTATAATTTATGGTTTTTGATAAACTAAGAACATAAACGAGAGCTCTTTACTTCCGCTTAACACAACCAATACGCACGAATTACAAATTTGAACTGAAATAATAAAGAGCCATGCACAGTGAAGTATCACACACAAAAAAATAACATACAGTGTTATGCTCACGCTCACTGCATCACACATACACTCCCGTGCTCACAACAAACATAGAAAACGACTAGAGCGAAAAGAGTGAGAAAAAAAATCTGTGCTAGCTCAACTAAAAAAAAACCCTTACTCTATGGTTGGGTTAGTAAAAAATAAGTTTACTTTGTTGTTTTAACTTTAAGGGCCAAATACACTTGTAAAATGCTTGTCCATCAGGCGAATTCGACTTAAAATTCGCCGTTATATCTAAATTTTGTGATCTTCCATCCACCATCGTCGGTGTGACGACACATTAAACACCCTGCAAATAATATTGGACTACCTGATCCATTTTGATAAAATGGACTTTTCCATGGACTGGTCCAATGTAATCCAACCATGGACCATAACATTGTTAAAAAGTGTTTATTATAATGTGACGACATGTCTTCGTTTTTTAACGACATGCTTTCGTTTTTAAACGACTTCAAAACAAATACTCTTTGTAATCCACAGCTGGGTTATATGGTCCTGCCCTAGGACATCGTAATGTTAAATATACCACGTTTTTTCCATACGTTGGGTTACTTTTGAACTAGTCTGTTTGGACTGGTGCTCTTATTTTCAAGGCACATATTCACTACTACTACTACAATGCTTGATGAGTGTTTTGATCAGTGTATTTGCGATTTTACACGTACCAAGGCGAATTAATTTTTCAGGTGGCGATGAAAGCACAGCTGTGCTACTTTTTTTTTCTTACTTAGAGGAAAGAATGTCAAAATTTGCTTGTGTTTTTGACATATCGACCAACGTAAGCAACAAATTAAATACAATCCTGTGTTGTACTTGTTGTAGTAGCCTTGACACGTATGAACATACATAGTTTTGGGAGATAGTTTTTATTTTGTTTTGAGAAAGTTTCTCCTCTTATTGTTGTTCTATAAAAACTAATACAAAAAAAAGATGTAAGCGAAAAATCTCGTTCTCAAACCCTCAATTAAATGTTGTGTGCTCTCTCTTTACTAAATGAAAACTCAACGAATTTTGACCATCATTTGTAAATAAAAACAACAATCACATATAAATAAATAGTCCCCCACACTTAGGCACACACACACACACAAATATCATTATCATTAGCACAACATTGTATTGTTGTCGTCATAAACAGCAGTAGCAACTATTCAAGAAACTCATCACCAACAACAACTAACAATATTAGAAAAAAGATTTTTAATCTTGTAGTATTTAGAGCAAACAGCAACAACAAAAATATAATTAACAAAAAAAATTCCATTCAGTTTATTTGGGGAAACAAAAACTCTCAGTTCTTGTTAGAAAAACATCGAAAATAGAGTGCAAGATTCAGGGAGAGATGTGTTAAATTACGGAGAGAGAGGAAAGCTTAAAAAAGAATTCAAAAATAATCCACAAGACCATGAACGTAGTGAATTAACCTTTTTTTTGTTATTATAAGCATGCCTTTCGAAATGAAGCTCAAAGTATTTCAACAAAATTTTAAGATTAAAGACGTTTTTTTTTAAGATTTAAAAATGAAAGAAATAATCTTAACGCAAAAAATGATATGGCTGCTTGTGTCAGAGATGTTATACCTACGTAGGGAAAAATCCCTATTCGTAGAGGGTATAAAAAAAAGTGCCGTAGGGGAAAAATAGAGATTGAGGGACTTTTTAAAATGTGGCAACACTGTATACACTTTTTGGCAATCTTTTTCGATTTGTAAAAAAAAACTACTAAGGCCCGTTTTTACAACTTACCGAAAGCTAAAGGTAGGATTTTATTGGCCGTATAAAAAGTGTTCCATTATTACTTTACTTTAACCTACCAGGTAGGATGAACACTATTTACTTTATCGCTTACTTTAGGTTAAAGTAAAGTTTTAATAATGGAACACTTTTTATAAGGCCGGTTAAAGTCTACTTTTAGATATCGGTAAGTCGTGAAAACGGGCCTAATAATATTATTGATACAGCAGCAGTGTTGCCAAAACTTGGTGACCAAAAATGGCTAAATTTACGGAAAAAATGGCTAAAAATGGGCTGAAAAATGGCTAAAAGCTTTTTTAAATAAAAACCCATTAAAATTCAATAACAAAACAGAAATAATTATTTTAAAGTTGTTTACGATGAAATTGTGAGTTAAGATCAATTTGTTAAATAAGAATAAACGTAAATTAATATTAAAATAAATTAATATTAAAAAATTAAATCATCGAAAAATTCGATGTCGTTATTGTTCATCTCATAGGAATCACTCACTCATTAGTTTCAAATAATCATAAGTTTTAAATCATTTGAAGATAAATCATAATCACGACAACATTTACCCAACTTTTTGAATCCAGATCTACAATAAAAAACAAGTAAGAAAGAGTAGTCGGTTAAACCCGACTTTATGATACCCTACACTACATTAGAACCTTTGTACCAAATTTTATCAAATAATCTCGAAATTGCGACCTGTACTTTGCGCACAAGGTTTACATGGACAGCCAGCCAGCCGGACAAACATCGTTAATTCGACTCAGAAAGTGATTCTGAGTTAATCGGTATACGTAAAGGTGGGCTAAGGACCAATATTTTAAGGTGTTACAGACATTTGCACAAACGCATAGTACCCTCTCCACTATTGTGGTGGTGGTATAAATATTGTATTGTTATGGTAAAAATATTTACCTAATTGATAAAATCGAATTAACGGTTGCTTAATGTAACCTATTTCTCAAATTACTTTTAACGATATTTAATTGGCTAAACACCCTCTCTACTTCAGCATTAGACCATGGAAGTGAGAGCAACTTTATAGTCAATTCTGAAATTTCTAAAAAAAAAATTTGCTACCGCCTGCATCCCTTTATTGAAATACTTGCCACCAGAAAGAAACACCGATGTTTGTTTGTGTTGATCCATTTTATAAATTTAATATTGGAATACTGTTCCTTTATTTTGAAAGATGTTTCATCATCATTGCTTAAGCGATTTTCAACAGTTGTTAAAGTCGTGATTTAAGTTAAAGGCGTTTTAATAGTTAAAAAGGTTTATTTTACTTTTAAAAATTTTTATAATAAAATAAAAAAATTCTATAAAAAAAAACGCCAAAAAAATTTTATGGCTAAACAAGTTGAAAAATGGCTAAAAAAGTGGCTAATGGCTAAACTCATTTTTTAATGGCTAAACAGGGTGAAAAATGGCTAAATCTAGCCACTAAATGGCTAAATTGGCAACACTGTACAGCAGCATTGTAAATTGCAAAAATTCTTTGATTTTTAGGTTAATTTGTGAAAATCTCTTCAACAAGAATGGAGATCCTTTGAGTTTAATTTTAAGAGCAATAAATAGATAATTTCTTAAAGAAGGGCATCAAAAAGTTTTCATTATCCCCCTTTAAAAGAAATAAGTTTCCTTTGATTTATCACCGTCACATGCCAATACTGATAGCGAAAGAATGTTTTCTACCTTCACTGGTGTTCGTACTTAGAAAAGTAATAAGCTTAGACATAAAACTGTATCTTCAATTTGCATTGTGCGCTCTTGTTAATAAGACGAATATAATAGCCTGGCCCACGATGTCGACCGCTATCGTTTATTTTGCACGACAAGTCGATCGACATTGCAAACGAACGATAACGAAACAGTTTAAATACAAATTTGTGGCCTACTAAATAGTAGTTTACACGATCACACAAGTCGTACGTAATGGGGATTTTTTCCGGACTGCGTTAAGACTTTTTAAAAAGTATATAACAACACTGGTTTGTGTTAACGTTTTGTAGATTGTTATGTCTACTTCCGATGAAGTCTTGGATGACATGAGAGATTAAAAGCCTCGAATACGGATACTTCTCCCACAGTTTTTTCTACCTTTTTTACCTAGCATTTACACGTGAAAGTAAATTTCTTGAAAGTCGCAATACACTCACACTTTTTCACTAACACACACATAATTTTGGTACTTTCAGCCAATCGGCTGTTTCTTCGATTTTTCGTTGATAATACGTATACTCTACTTGCAAGAAAGTATTTTCACGTGTAAAGCCCAGGTTAAAACAAACTTTATCTGATATTCTTATACACTCGCAGCCATCGACGACTGCTGACGTCAATAGTCAAACATCAATCCTTAAACCAAATTGTATTTAACCTTTGGTAGATCGAAATTTGCTTTGAATGATTATCCATTTTAATTTATTTTACGTGATTTCCTTACTTCTGTTTTTTCGTACTTTTGCCAAGAATTCTTCTTGAAGTTCAAAGTACATTTTTTGTTTTTCATTTTTTTGTCTTTTTCTTGTTGACCTTTTTCAGCACAACTTGAATGACAAATGCAAACATAGAGCTCGTGCCTTAGCTTTTTAACAATAATCAGTATTGTGGTTATTTTGTTGAACTATTTATGGTTTTTAATCCACATTTTTTTTAATATTATTATATGAGTGGTTGCAATCGAAACATGTAAGGGTAACCTGTCCTTAAAAACGCTTGGGTTCGAGCCCAGCTTCAGACAAGAATGAAAAATTATCAATAAATTGTTCATGTTGTAAAATTCCTTTTTTCATAAAAATAATTTAATGAAAATTAAATTTGATGAACTTTAGCCTAAATAAAAATATTAAAAAAAAATTTGGATTAAAAACCATAAATAGTTCAACAAAATAACCACAATACTGATTATTTATATGAAATAAAATAAAAAAAGCACTCATTCCATTAAAAGTTCGTTATCACCTCACGATAGCGAACACCATTCACAGTAACTGCCTGCTCGGCCTCATTTTGGAAAAAATACGGCCCGATGATGCCGCCAGCTCATAAACCGCACCAAACAGTCACTCTTTGTAGGTGCATTGGTTTTTCGACAATCACTCTTGGATTATCATTCGCCCAAATGCGGCGATTCTGCTTATTGAAGGAACCACTGAGGTGAAAATGTGCCTAATCACTGAATCACGTAGTGCACGATATGCATTTTGATTCAAACGTCCATTTTCATAATAAGCCTGAATAGCTTTAACACGTTGCTCGATTGTGTATTTTCCATGGTTCAAATTGAGTTAGTTTTAAATTGAGAAATGTCAAATAAAATACAGAAAAAAACTTGACGTTTAGGTGTGGTTCACATTCAACATCGGCCCTTAAAATTTAACCACCCTTTACATATCGTCACCTAAAATTCAAAAGCGTTATTTTTTAATTTTATAGGGACATGTAATTTAGTCTAATCATAATCAATCAAATACTCGATTTTGAATTTTTTTTTGTTACTCCCTTTTATATTTCAGGTGACGATATGTATATTGAAATTCAGATGATTGAAACTCGAGCATAAGTTATAACAACTCTTCGTGTGGTAAGGAACATCGGTTTTGGTATCTAAATTGATTACAAAGATTTAGTTATTCTTTAATGTGCCTTAAGAATTAGAAGAAGAAAGATTCTTAACAAAAAGTACGAACAAACAGAAGCAAGTAAGAACATGTAAATCTTAAAGCTTGATGTTTGGCTATTGACTGCCAGCCGTCGTCAATGGCGGTGAGTGTTAAAGGGCAAACCCCTCTGAAGAGATTGAAATATTAAAGGGCAACATGTACGTGAAAACCTGGGTTCGATTCCCAGCTCAGTCAAGAATGAAAAATTACCAATAAATTGTAATTCATTTTATGTTGTAAAATTCCTCTCTCCATAAAAAGAATTGAATGAAAAATACTATGGACTGGGAAAATAGTGGTTGTCGTTTGTGATCCTTAAACTTTTTAAAAGTTCATTTTAATTGAAAATAATTGAGATTTCCCAATAAGCAATTTTGCTTAATATACAATGGAAATTTTATAATTGCGGCTCTAAAGCAAGGTTTCGGTATGTCTGAATTTCAAAACATTATAATACTTTGAAGTCAAAAGTCAATATCAATCTTTGTATGTTTTAGTTCTATGAATACGACAAATTATTACACTGATTAGCACGACCAATTGGCAACAATTGAAGCCTTTTGGCAAATTTAACAGGCAGACAATCGAGTGTAAACTGAAACAATATGATTAGAGAACTTTGCGAGACAATTCAATTTCACGTCTAAAACGTAAGACGATTCAACTTGAGAGATCTTTCAGGGTGATCAATTTTTTAAAGACAAAGATAAAAAATAAAATCTCACTCAACACAGTCAATTCTTTAATACAGTTTACTTATTGTGTACCCATCGACACCTTTTCTGGTTCACATTGGGACAGATGACATTGTAAAATTCTAGATGATTGCATTGTAGAATCCATTAAAAAAAGCGAGTTAAGTTGTAACTTACGTTTTGGAACTCTTTTACATAAAACTTATAGGATGTTAAACATACAGGCAGTCTCATGTGTAGCCTCTACACGATTTTTATGCACATGGATAACTGTTTCACTTGATGTTGAAAAAGATGTGAGGTTAGGCTGCAGTAATAGGTCCCCTTTATTTCATCTGAAACTCAAAGTTAAATCGTACTGCAGATCCTATAGTGACGATTTAAAGCGCCTGACATCGCTATAAATGCTGCCCGTTTAAGAAGGCAGCCAATATATTATGCATTGTCAATTAAAAGTATGCTCTAATCTAGTTTGTTTGTATATCAGCTGCGCAACAGATGACTTTATGGATGCCATAATTTGTCAAAGTTTTCAGGGCTACGTTTGGGAATACGTGGCATTGTTGCACTGGAAAGCAACATGCGTTTAGGAATTCTGCCATTTTCTTTATCAAAGCTACTAAGCCCGCTTCTTTATTTCATTTTTGACTTCTTAATCTAAAAGAATTAAGGTAGTATTAGGTGAGGAAAGGCTGATATGTCCTAATATTCCCCTATCCAAAATTGTGTTTTCGAGAAGCACATGGTGCTGATACTTAACTGTTCAGCAACAAAAATCTGAAGGCCTTAGTCATTTTACCCTATTTATTTGCAAAATATTAGCCTGCGATGGATTTGAAAATTCTGATACACCGACATTGTAACATCGTAGTATGGCAACAAACGTGAAGGTATGATTTATTGCCGTTTGAAAATCGCAATATTTATAACCATAAATAAACCACATTAATTTCTACTCCATTGTGAGATAAAGCATAGGCGTGTTGACGAGTTTGTCGCCATCAATTTGAATGTCAACTTCAAAGGTAGTTGGTAGGTGAAAAGAAAAAGAAAAGAAAGTGATACATCCCATAACAATTCCTTTGGCGAATAAGGTTTGAAAACCTTTTCAAAACAGCTACTAGATTTTATTATTTAAAATAAATCTTTTAACTGCCATCATTTCAAAACAGCTCACTTAAATACTCTCATATTAATAAAGCATCAAACTTGTGGAAGCTCTCTCTTCTCTCGGTGTATTTGAAACTTCTGTAATAGTGATTCATACTCTTTTTGTGTTTATTATTACATTCTGTAATGATAACTGTGCCAGCACGACATTTTCATTCCACGAAATTTTCATCCGTCCTCAAAAGTATTAGTTGAGCGTATATTACAGTCGACAGCATTTTTGTTATTGTTGTTGCTGCTGTTGGCCTCTTACAATGTGCCCCCATTGTGTGTGATACAACAATATTATTTTTTTTATTATTCCTGTGCTTGCTATTGTTATACATAAGTATTACGAGTAGGAAAAAGTACCTTTTCACATTCTACAAAGCGCCAAAAAGTGTGCTTATGGTTGTTGTAATTCGACTTCACTACTACTTACCACTACTTATGAAAGTAAGTACTCTATTACTGTTTAAGAGCTGAGTTCTGAGTGCGTAGTTAACAACAATGAGCAAGAGCATTAGTACGGCAACACTCCTTCTGTTATTGTGATTTTACCAGGTATGTAAGTATGATGAGGAGAATGAATGCTTGTATGTTTTGGTATTTGTTACTGCTTTATTATACTCTTTACTTTTTATTACATGTTTTTGTTGGTTGGTCGAATTGTAATTCTCTATGCCTACACGCAATACACCAATTAAAATCATTTAAATTTTACTTTTGAGATCCCGTTAGATAACGTTGCCATATTTGAGATGGTTTTTTTTATGAGGGGCTGTTTTTTTTTTAAGAAGGACAATAAGGGATATTTAAGTTAATTTGAGAGGTTATTTTAAGAATATGTTTTATTAAATTTATATACAAAAGTTATACTTTTTTTAATAGGAATTTCTTAAGATGTATTTTCATTTTGTAGATTTTTTGGGGTTTTGATTAACTCAGATCGAAGAGGGGTGGCCTTTTTGATAAGGTCATATACTAGACATAAACTTAGGCCCTTGATTCGGGGTTTGAGTGCCTCCAACTTCTATAGGGCAAAGAAAATGGTATGGTTCATAGCTGCTCCGGTATTCCTTGGTAACTGTTATTTAGTTTGCTTGTTTATTGGCCATCGCGACTTTTTAGCCAAGAGGCTTATTCTAAATTGCGATGCGAAACAATTGCTATTCTGTATTGCGATATTCGCAGTTTTTTTAGTCGCATTTCAAATGCGAAAAGGCAAGTCGGTACTCTACATTGCGAAATTAGCGATTTTACAATACTGTAACATTCAATGCCAAATTTGGCAATGCCATACAAATTTAATTCCCCGCAATTTTTGCTTTCAATGTCATCGCTAAAATGTTTACATTTTGTTTTCTCTAAGGCATTTTAGCGATCGAGATTTAGCTTTAGCTAAGCGAATTACAGAATACGGCTGCAGTTCAAAAATATTTGACTTCAACTTTAATTTTAATAGGTTTGAGCCGATTTTAAAGTACACACAAAACAGAAGCTCAGACGAAATAAAACCGACATTGGCGGCACTGGCGGTGGCCCATCAATATATAATCCCCTGTCTCCCTTAGAGGAGCAAGTTGTGAAATTGTTAAACATGACGGATTTCGTAATGGATTACCGGGCGCACTTTCCTTGGGGGCAACAGCTGCTTCCAATCTTTAAAAGTATGGTGAAGACATGGCTGTAATATTATTTAAGACCAATAATAATAGCTTATTAAAATGCAATCAGTATTGTATTAAAAATCATAAAACAGTCAACAGTGACTTGCGTTTTCGATTTCCAGCACACCCCTGAATATCTACAGATTTTTGTGTAGACAATATGGAAAAGATCTCTAAATTTGGTTTCAAAGCTATCATATTTAGAATAATCTCCTGAAAGAAGAAAATAATATTGAAAAATTCCCTAGATGACACTCTCTAGATTATATCCTGAATGCGAATTACAATATTCGATATCGATCGAAATTTCCATTCAAATTGTATTGTAATTTCGATAGTTCGGCAGCAAAAGATATTGGCCAAATAAAAAGGTCATCACTGAAACAAACGCTTATTTCGAAAACTTAGGTAAAGCCAAATATTTAAAAATGTTTAAAAGAAAAATTTAAGCTAGGAGATGATTTTATCGGTCCATCTGGGGATTAGGACTAATATATATAATTAAGAGGTCCACTGATTTTCAATATACCTGATTTTTTTATATATAACACACGATATTTTTCTAAGGGCTATTATTACAACCTAATCATAAAGTCCTTATAAGCAAACGTGAACAATAGCTATCGTGAACGATAAAGTGACCATTAAGTTTTCTTTATTATTACAACTGTCTGATAAAATGAAAAATGTAATTTATATACTGTGGCAACGTTGCAGTAGATACCGACAATTTTTGGTTGTTTAAAATACGTAGTGGCAACGACTTACTTTTGGTTATTTCTTTAATTGGTAAATTGTTTTGTTTTTTATGTAAAATTGTGTTTTTTTTTTTTTTGAGTTTTAAAAATTTTATTTTACATAAAACTGTCATTGATGTTACCATATCTTTAGCAGGAAATACAGCAGCTTCAAAGTCTTAAAGTTCACTTGTAAAGTTACCATGAGCTGTTTGCTTATCAGTAGGGATGAGATTTTCATGCACTAAGAAATCGAAAATATGCGCTTAAAATATGCACTAAAAAAATTCAAAATATACACTAAAGAAAATAAAAAATATGCACTAAAAACTGAAAAAATTTCCATAAAAAATCGTTTTTTAATTTTACCAAAAACAAAATTATAAGAAATTCAGTCTATTGTTATTCAAATACTTAAATTTTAAAAGATTTTATTATTCGTGCTTAATTCCCAGTTTTTATTCTTGATAAAAACAATCGAAATTTATTGTTGATGGGATAAGCTATTCCTATGCGCATTTCACTGGTTGCTTAGGCCAGATCATCAGGAAACTTCATCCATAAAGATTTTAGAAAAACTAAAAATATTAAACCAAATAAACCTGTTAAACGTATAAGACTTATAAGCAACAGTTCTACTTGTAACAATATCAAAATGTTAACAAAAACATCAACAATAAACAGTGAGTTTATCTCATCTTACATTCCCCACTACAATTGAATTAAGCACGAATAATAAAATCTTTTAAAATTAAAATTTTGTATTCCCAAAAATTATTTTGTTATTCAAATATTTTAAAGAAACCTAAATAATTAATTAAAATTTTTGTTTGTTTAAATTGTACTTCAAGAATGCCAATGCATTTTGAAAAAATTCATTATCAGATCCCACTTTGATTCCAGATCAGATCAAAAATATTTTAAGTTTGATTTATTTTTTGAAATCCTTAATTTTTCCTGCAAATTGTTTTGGGTTTTTTTTTTAATTTGTTGGGCTATTGTTCCTTCCACATTGTTAATTTAACCTTCTGCAATATCAATTAATTTGACTTGAGTATTAAATGAATTAAATTCCTCCTTATTAGATATTGTTTCACCAATTTGTTCGTAATTTGAAAATACAAATGCTAATTTCGTTTACTTTTTTTAACGCAAAATCATCGATATCAACAAGCCCTTCTGACATTCTTAAATTTCTCAAAGGTTTTGAATGGAATTCTGAAGCATCTAGACAGGCCCCTCCCTATCTTGTTACTACTGGCTATGGTGGAAGGGGAACCAAAGGGATACATTTCATTAAAAATTGCAATATTATCAAATTGGCTTCCAATTTCCTCTGCAATGCGGTCTAACCCATGTGCCAAGCAAGTATTTTGTAACAGTTTTGGATATAAATATTTTAAACCCATTGGACGCCTTAACCATGTTAAAAATGCAGCATAGATTTAAAATAGAAGGATCTTTTGTCGAAATCTTGTATTTAAAGCAAAGCACCACACGAATTTATTTTTTTACTTTTACTTTGATTTAAATTTTGTTTTTGAAGTTTTTTTCTGGAGGCTTATTCTGAATTGCGATGCGAAAATCAATGTGATGCGCAAATGAAATGCGATGCAAAAGAAAATTGATATTCTGTTAGACTTTCGCAACCGCATTCGCAATTTATTTCAAATCGTGGCAACGCTGCTCAAATAAACGTCAGTGTCAACAAACGTCAAATTCAAAATAAATAAATTGTTTGTGTTTGGTTGTGAAAATTGTTAATAAAATTTATTTAGGACATTCTGTAGGAAAAAAAATAATAAAAATGGATTCTGTGGCACTGTGGTTCGACGACGAAGAAGGGCAAGAGCAAAATGAAAGGATACAGTGAAGATTGCTTACAAGCAAATCCGATATTCTAAGCTTGAATGGAAAAAGGTAATTTATTTTGATGCTTGCAAAATATAAACGTTTACTTATGCAGAATATTTCTTTTTTCAGCTTTACAAAAAATTTTAGATTGAATAAAGAAGAGCTGTTTTGCTAAACGCCTGTTGCATTGTAGTAATACTGCGCAGAGAAAAGCAAATAAAGCAGTTAAAATAATGTAGATGCAAACCATATGCTCATACAATACAAAGTAGGAAAAAATTTAAGTACACAATGCATCAACACGGTATTGATACATTGTGAACACACGTTTAGGAAAATAGCCTATCACTTGTATATGTCTTAAATAATATTACAGCCATGTCTTCACCATTCTTTTCAAGATTGGAAGCAGTTGTTGCCCCGAAGGAAAGTGCGCTCGGTAATCCATTACGGAATCAGTCATGTTTAACAATTTCACAACTTGCTCCTCTAAGGGAGACAGTGGATTATATAATTAATGATGGGCCACCGCCAGTGCCGCCAATGTCGGTTTTATTTCGTCTGAGCTTCTGTTTCGTGTGTACTTTAAAATCGCCCCAAACCTATTAAAATTAAAGTTGAAGTCAAATATATTTCATACTTTTTCCATCCTGCAGCTTCTTTTAGAAGTAATCCATTGATATTTAGTTCTCCAGTTAACGTTTGCCACAAAGTAGTCGGGTGCATTTGGTGTTTTCAAATGGACTCTTGCCAATTGGCTGTGCTTATTCATAAATTCTATTATTATTTCAAACTGACGCGGTGTGTTGGTCTTATTGCTTGCTTCCCTGAATTAAATAATAAATATATGATGAATAAATAAATAAAATATTCACCCTTATTGTGTTTGGTAATAGATCAGAGAGAACGTGAACTTATTTCCTTTAATCTATTACCAAACAGTCGTAGGCGTATTTTAAATACGCCAAACACGATAAGGATGATTATCTTTCACATACATGTTTGTACTTTGCAAATGATATTTTGTTGTCGAAAAAATTTTGCGAATTTGACATGTGTTTGACATTTGTTTGCGCAATGTAGGATTCCGATCTGCCACCTTTTCGCATTTGAAATGCGAATAAAAAAAAAACTTTGCGAATATCGCAATACAGAATAGCAATTGTTCGCATTTATGTATTTTCGTATCGCAATTCTGAATAAGCCTCCTGGGGGTCTACTATCTATTGCGATGCGAAAACAATTTCGATGCGAAAGCTAAATGCCAACTTTGTACTCTCCATCACTTTCGCAAAATTTTTTGAAAATGAAGCAATAGTGGCTATAAAAATTAAAGATGGCGCGGATTTACAGTAATGAAATACCAAAGTGTGTAAAAATATTTGAAATTGGAAAATTTAAGTAAAATAAAGTGATGATGCGAAAGACATATGCGCAAACGTATTAAAGAGTATCAATCGCTAGATTTGCTACAATTTTCTTTTGCATCGCAATAGAGAGTAGCCCCCCTGTATTTAAAAAATTTTTTAAGAATTTTTTTTATATAGAAATTAAAGAACAAATCAGTGAAAAATGTCAAAATATGCAAAAATATGCATTTAAAAACTAAATATGAAAAAATATGCATTTTCACCAAAATAAATCACAATATGCAAAAACAGATCGATGCCATTTTAACACAACTTTAATGATTCGGAAAAATAATTGGTCGACATCGTTCTTATACCGTGTTCAGATATGCACCTTAATTGAGTTTTACGCAATAAATGTTATTATTGAGCTCAATTATACATACAAAATTGTAATTTAGTTATTGCTCAATTAATACGAAATTGTTATAAATATTGAGTAAAATTAAAATGCGGCACTGTAACAAGTGTGTTTATTAAGCAAAACACAACTTACTAAACAATGTTTTGACATTTAGCAACTGAAATTACACAAAAAAAAAAGAGCCCGTCCATTAGGTCTGCGTAAAAGCCAGATGTTTATTCCTTAAAGATGTCAAAAGTTGTTTACATTTTCTTATACATGTACATTTTTGTTTACGTTGACTGTTGTATGTAGTAGTAATATAAATTGAGTTAGCTAAATTGTGTATATTGGTATTTCCACAGAAATGTCTACTTTTTGTCACGTAACGTCACCAACCATTTTTTATTGTTTCTCAAAGAATAATGAAAATATTATTTACTTTTTTGCATTTGGGCGTAGAGCGCAACTAGGGTTTCATTTAGTGAAAGAGAGGAAAAATTTTAACAACGTGGTTCTAAAATACAAGAATAATTGCTAGGTGACGTACGTGACAAAAAGAGAGCTTTTCTGTGGAAGTGCCCATATGTGAACTGAAAGATAATTATGTCAATTAACCGAATATTGACTCAATAAAAAAGGTATATCTGAACTAGTGCTGGGATACTATCGATTAATATCGATAGTGCAATATATCGATATTAATCGATAGTTCAGATTTCACTATCGATATACCGATATTACTATCGACTGAATGTTTGTACTTGTGCAGGAAAACTTTAATTATTTTTTTCATCACTTTATTGAATGTATAAGACGTATGTATATACGCACGTTATTTTAGATGGCAGTTTTTTAAAAATTGATAAGTACCTTTCTGAAGGACCCGAAGTAACAGGGAATATAAGATATTCCATTGCAACTTTAAAAAATTTTCTTAATTATAAACCCAAAAAGGTAATCAATCTAGTTCATTGTTTTGTCCTATGTTCTCAATTGCAATTGAATTTGGATTTGCATTTTTTTTTTACAACATTGCAAAAATATTTAACATTTCAGTCCCTATATAAACATCCACCAAATTCGACTTAAAGGCCTTTAATTAGCAGTAAAAAGCACAACAAAGCAATCCATACCACCCGCCATTATTGTTGTTTGTATTCATTGCTGTAATTCAGCGCGAATTAATAATAGCAAGTAAAAATTTGCGGCAAAAAACTGTGTGTGTATAGCTGCTATTAGATGTCTTCATATCTGTATTTTAAATACTAAAAATATCGATATTTATATTTTTCCTATCGATATTTTCGATATTTTTCCTATCGATATTTTCGATATTTTCAGACTATCGATAATATCGATAGTCTATCGATAGTTTCCCAGCACTAATCTGAACACGGTATTAGACTATTGACAAAAAACATGCATATGCATGGAAATCGCATCCCTACTTATCAGTCACTTTTTAGATTAATGTTAACTTGTAGTAACCAAAAACCATTTGTCTGTCGGTTAACTATCAAAAAAACATGTGTAAGTTGTAATAATGGCCCTTAAGGGTATTGAATAGTTTCTGGATTGGTTTTCAATATCGGCTCACAATCAAGATTTACTGAAGTATCGTATAAACCTAAATCTCGATTAGATTTTATAAAATCCAATATGAGAAACAACAGATTTTTCCAATAGACGAGAATATTCTATAGTTTCAGGCAAATAGAAAAAGCATTTCCCTTAAAAAAAAACCATCTGGCAACCATTATCGTGGCTCCCCTAAAGTCTTAACAACATTAAAAATTATAAATTGAATGAAATTGAATTGAAATAAAAAACGTATTCATTATAAGCTGTTGTGGCTTTCGTATTATAAAATTATTACTTGTTGTTTAAGGTGTTACTCTGAGGGATGATAAAGAGTAAATAACAACCTACAATAACAATACAATTATATCCCACTCACAAAGGTAAACTGATTAAAGGTAATTAGGTCTTGAAATATTTTATTTTTTGTTCCAACCATTTTTTTTTTTTTTTTGACAAATAAAAAAAAAGTTTCAAAAGATCACAACTTGCTTTTTCAGAACGTTTATTTATGAAGCAAAAATAAAAAAAAAAAAATTTGTTTGTTTGGTAAAGAAAACATTGGGACCAAAAAAATGCCAGGTAGTTTTGCACAAGAAGTACTTGATGAAAGATGCTCTTAAAGGATCACAACAAAAAAAAAAAAAAGAAAATAATAAAAGATTTTAAAGAAAAAAAATGTATATTGTTTATTTAGTCTTTCAAAATTCTAGTAATGCTTAATACTGTAATTTTACTTTTCTTTAATTTTGCAGTATCATGGCGAAGTTTTTTTTTATTTATTTATTTTTAAAAATTCATAATTATTTTAAATAATCAACATCATCATGATCTTTGTGTTTATCATCATCTTCCGTTCTTTAGAATGTGGTTAGACGTTTTCATTGTGTTTTTACAGATGACGTATCATAATCCTAAACTAAACTCTATTGTTCGTTTTTTTTTTTTTTTTGTTATTGAATTTATTTAATAAAAAAAAAGTAAAGAAAAGTGTAAAGTTTTGACAGGCAACTGTGTAATGATCACACAGTTTGACGGATAGAATTTTAATTCAGTTTTCTTAAATAATAGTTAAGTGAAATAATCTTTAAGGTTTTTGTAATTACTTTCCTAGTTAAAGAATATTATTTGAAAAATGTTGGTGCATTCATGGGGATCATATTAAATAAGATGTAAAGAATCTGATCTGATATTTAATTAGTTGTATGGAATTTCTGGAAATTTATGTTATTGATTTTTTAAATAAACTTGTTTAAATATTTTAGCAATGCAAGTGGTATATGGCCAAGGAAAGATGTACTGGCTAAGATTTGAAGAGTATTATAAGTTTTTACGTGGACAGTTTAATAATCAGGGAGACTGTTAATATGCAATAATATGCCACAGAATAAAAAGCTCAAAAAAAATTTACCCAAAATTTGGGGATATTTTCGTAATGTATTTTTCAATGAAAAATTACTCCAAAAAAATAAGAAAAATAACCAAAAACAAAAATTAAATATGACCCTAAATTTGGCTTAATTCTTAATTATGAAAAATAGCCTAGAAATTTTAAATGAATTTTTACCCCAAAAAAAGCTAAAAAAAAAAACACAAAGAGAGAGTTATATTAAAAATTTGGGTTGGGTTCAACTTACCGATAGCTAAAGGTAGAATTTTATCGGCCGTATAAAAGTGTTCCATTATTACAACTTTACTTTAACCTACCAGGTAGGGTGAACCTTAATTTACTTTATCGCTAACTTTACGCTAAATAAAGTTTTAGAAACACAACACTTTTTATAAGGCCGGTTAAAGTGTACTTTTAGCTATCGGTAAGTTGTGAATACGGGCCTAAATCTCAAATTTAAAATCCGGAATTTCAAAGTCCCAACTTTAAAAATGCAGAACTTCAAAATCCTAAATTTAAATACCCTGAATGAATATCAGAGTTATGTTCGGGAATAAATAATTTTTCATTAATAATTCACTGGTTGCTTAGGGCGGGTGAAGGGAAACCGGAGGAATGGAAGACGGTCAATGGGACGTGATGTCCATGGTCACAAGGGAGAAGCTGGCGTGGGCGGTCAATACTTTCGACCCATATAAATCACCGGGTCCGGATGGCATTTTTCCGTCCATGCTCTGCAAAATTCCGGACGATGCATCATTTCTGCTGGTGAATATATTCAATAAGTGCCTCAGTAGGAGGTATCTGCCTAGGGGGTGGAGAGAGGTTAGGGTGATTTTTATACCCAAGGCTACCAGCAGGCCACTCGAAACCGGGGGATTTTAGAACTATTAGTTTGTCTTCATTTTTGTTGAAGACTCTTGAGACCCGCCTTATTAGCAACGCTCAACATGCTTACCTGAAGGGCAAATCTGTTGAGAGCGCGTTACATGAGGTGGTGGGTTGTATTGAGCACGGTCTGAAGCATAGGGAATATAATCTCGCCGCCTTTCTGGATAAAGAAGCAGCGTTTAATAACATTAGGATTGAGGCGATTAGAGATTCGTTGTTGGAGTTGGGAGTTGAGGACTTTCTGGTAGAGTGGATAGTCTGCATGCTTGGCAGTAGGATTATAATTTCGAGCCTGGGGGATCATGTGATAAAGAGGAGGGTTACCAGGGGGACACCACAAGGGGGGGTTCTATCACCTCTACTGTGGTTGCTTGCGGTCAACGGGACTCTTAGGTCATTTGATTCAATGGGCAGGAAAGTTGTTGCCTATGCGGACGACTTAGTTCTGCTGGTCAGGGGAAAATTTCTGTCCACGATCGGGGAAATTATGCAGGTGATGCAAGGCGAACACTCGGCATGGGCAAAGGATAGGGGACTGGGTGTTTACCCTGTGAAGACTGAGCTGGTGCTATTTACCAGAAGGTATAGGATAGAGGGATTTAGGGGGCCAGTGCTAGATGGCGTCGATTTACCTCTATCGGACGGAGCAAAATATTTGGGTAAATTTCTGGACTGCAAACTGTCTTGGAAGGGAAATACTTAGGAGAGGATGAGAAGGGGACTCAATGCATACTACACATGCAGGAACTCCATTGGTAAGAACTGTGGTCTAAGGCCGGATATGGTAAACTGGATTTACACATCGGTGTTTAGGCCTATACTTACCTATGGATGTACTGTTTGGTGGGGTACGTTGGGAGTGGATAGCTATAGGAAAATGCTCAGCAAGGTTTAAAGAAGTGCATCTCTTGGCATCACAGGCGCAAGGAGAAGCACTCCGCAGGCAGCGCTGGACATCCTGTGAGGAGTGTGGCTGCTAGGAACTTACTTAGACTTTACGAGTCTTCCTTAGTTAGACCTAGGCGGGATGATCACACGAGAATTTTGTACGAGATGGGTCTTTTTGAACAGGATATTATTCTCGAGGGAATTTCGAATCATAAGGCTATGACCCTGGACTTCGGTTCAACACCACCAGCGGTGTTAGGCTAGGGAAATTTGGCGTGGATCAAATGGAATGTTTGAGGGGTGGGCAGTATTTACGGATGGATCCAAGATGGAAACCGCCACTGGTGCCGGTGTATATATCGCGGACACCGAGGTGAAAAGGTCATTCAGACTCCCCAATGAGTGCAGTGTCTTCCAGGCTGAGATCCTAGCGAGCTGGAGGGCGACGGAGGTGATACTGGAACACATCGTGGGTGGATCTGTGGTGACGTCGATAGGCAGGCGGAGCTTAGGGCATTGACAAATTATACGGTGCGATCGTGCCTGGTCGCTCGGTATAGGAATGCTCTTGGTGGACTCATGGAGGCATTCAATGTATGACAATGACACTGCATGGTTGATGGAAATGAGGTGGCTGACGAACTCGCGAGAGGGGGTTCGAATCTGGACTTAGCGGTTAGGGACAGGGGGGTTAAGCCCCCCCTATGTTACTACTATGGGGTGATACGGGAGAAATTCCGTGATGACGTTAACCGATCCTGTAGGGACAGAACGGATTGCAGGGTGTCCAGGGCACAATGGCCCAGATTGGACGCGGGGGCAACCAGGGTTCTACTGGGATTGGATAGGGGTAGTCTTAGAACACTTAAAGGGTTCTTGACGGGTCATTGTCCTGTCAGGGCTTTTGCGGGCAGATGGGACAACGCCATACCGGACTTCTGCAGATTGTGCGAAGATTCAGAGGAGCTGGAGACGATCGAGCATGTACTGTGCCATTGTCCCAGGATGCAGGGTCTCAGGCAGAAGTGGCTAGGAGATAGGTTTCACGATGAACTGGGGTGCATCGCTGGATGTAGCCTTGCTGATCTGCTGGGGTTCGTCAGGGAAATAGTGCGGATGTTTCTGTTGAGGGGACTGTAGAGAGGGAAATAGTTCTACGCGAAGTCTTCCAACTTTCTATCTTTCTTGTTTCTATCCATCTCATACTTCTTTTCTTTACTGTCTTTTCTTTTTTTCTTTTAATTGAAGGGATTTACAATGGACCATATTGGGCAGATCTTCAGGAAACCTTTTCCCAAAGACTTTAGAAAAGATAAATTTATTATAAATAAATAAAACTTTCAAGTGAATGAGAATAACAAACACTCAAATCTTATTTGCAACGATATCAGAGCTTAAACAAAATAACATATAAGCAGTTAGTTTCCGGCATGTTCTAAAAATCGAAATGAAGTGAAGTTGAAATCGAGCGAGATCTCCAGTTCAATTATTTACAAAATGACCGTAGTATTTCCTGGTTTTAAGAGTTGTTCTTGTAAAGATAATTGGTACTCACAAAATGAAATTGTTAAAATGGAATATTAGTATGAACTTTCAGTACAATGTCGTTTTTAAAAGTTGCTCGATTTCAAACACTTCATTTCAATTTCTAGAACATGCCCGTTAATCTTTTCTGATATTCCTACTACAATTGGTTGGAATTCTCCCAACATTAATTGTATGTACAGTACTTTTCGCTTATAGTCCACTACTATAGTTGCACAACTTTTGCGGACTATAAGCGAATTTGAACAATAACCGATTTTTTTTTATAAGCCATTTTATAGATAATAAGTGAAACCTTGTATAATCCACATTTTGGACTATATAAAAATGATTTTCTTCAATAAAACTACTCTTTTTAAACAAAAGAAAAGTATATTTAAAACATAATCAAATATTGATTTATTTTAAATAAATAGTTAAACAAAAATCTTTTTTATTAATAATTCAAATGCTTTAAAAGATTTCAATATAAACAAATGAGTTTGAGATTAATTTTAATTCTTTGAGATGGCGAAATCAAACACAACATAAATATCAAATTCATAGGATTTTTACCTGACAATTTTTTGTTATACCAAACGTCAAAGTCTATATGAAAAAACTCTAATATTTTTATTAGCGTTTTTTTCTATGAAGTTTGACTGTTGCCAGTTGATTATAAAAATTTTAGAAAACAATGTGCACTATAAGCGAACATTTTACGCATGCTAAGAAAATGTGACTTTTAAACGAAAAAGGACTACAAGCGAAATGGACCTTAGAACAAATAATATGTATGAAATTCGAAAAAATCTGCGTGTGGATAGGACAGTTTTGGCTTATATCCGTTTTTGGCCTTTAAGCGGAATGGACTATAAGCGAAAAGTACTGTAGTTGTAAGTGCTTTATTGTTTTCGCAAGAAAATCAAAACAAAGCAATTTGCCAGTTCAGTTTTTTATGTACGGGCACTTGCTTATTTATTATCAAAGATTACGCATTTTTTTCTAAATCGCATGATAGCTAGCATGGTTGGGTCATTGGCCCGGGCGCAAGGATTCTTTTTCATCTATGCTACTACAAACACTGGCTTGGCTAACTAAAGCTTCTCTGCATACCCGGCAAGGAAAAACACCTCAACGAAAAAATTTAAAAAAAAACCCCAAAAATTGCGTGGTGTTGTTTTTATGTAAAATTTTGGAGCCGTTCTTCGTTTTTTTTTTGGGGTCATATTTCCTGGGGTAATTTTGCGCATCAAACGGTATTCAGTAAAAATTTAAAAATTACAAACTTTATTAAAACATCAAAAGCGGAACAGTGACTTACTTCATAAACGCAGTGTTGCAATGCAACACTAAAAGGCAAAGAAAGAATTCATAGAATAGACATATTTTCTACAAAGTTCATTATTGTATGTAGTGTTTTTCTACAGAATTTCCCGGAACAAAAATCCCGGGATTTTTTTTAAATTTAGTTATGACAACTTTACTGCTGATCTAATTGTAAATAAGTTGTATCATGAAATAGATCTTAGCCGTTAAGCATTTTTTCTATTTTGCCACAGAAATAAAAAAGTTGAATGCATTTATAAACTTGTTAAATTGATCACAGGAAATGTTATTTGTTAAAATAAATCATATTAAATAACTAGCTGGCCGCCCCGGCTTCGCTCGGTAGCTGATTAGTAATGATCGATGGAGCCGTTTTCTGATTTTAGGTAAATCGAAAAAAGTGGGCGGGGAAATATTTTCTTTCCGTAAAAACCTAAGTTGGACCATGGCGATCGTTTTAAAGAAAAACTCGTCCAAATCGGTGAAATAAATAGAAAAAGTGGGCTTAGAAGTAGGCGTGGTAAATTTTTCTTTCGATGAAAACTTAAATTAATACGAACATTTGAAAACAAAATTAGTCAAATCGATGGAGCCGTTTTCTGATTTTAGGTTTATCAAAAAAAGTGGGCGTAAAAGTGGGCGGGCAAAATTTTCTTTCCGTAAAAACCTAAGCCGGACCATAGTGATTGGGTGGTATTATTGATTCCGTTCCGCGGAAGTGCGGAAAGCAATTTTTGTGCGGAAGCCAAATTTGTAATTATTCATTCCGTTTGTGCGGTATCCTTCCGTTGTTGCGGTATCATCTCTACCTTGACGGTATTGCCATATTATTGATTCCGCAATGTAGATATATTTCTTCATTTTGCTTACGCTCAAATTTTATAACGAAAAGCTAACGGAAGGAACAAAAATGTAAGGAATTGCAAAATTTGTAAGAAAAATTGTTTTAATTTAAATACTTTGTTTTTTTATATTTTTATAGGAGTAAAAGAGAAAAATACTCAAGTAAGTTGCGAATAGAAGCAATGGTTGATTTAATGAAAAAAAATCAAGACATTGCTTGTGGTTTTAGTCAACGCGCTCCAGCTGAAGTAAAAAAATTCTGGGAAGATTTAGCACTTACATTAAATGGTTCTGGACCGCCGCACAGTGGCGCCATTTGAGTTTTTTCGTTGCAAAAATCATATCTTTTGAACCGAATAAGATAATTGAACAGTTTAAACAGCATATGATAGATAACTGTTCAGCCTATGAAATGAGCGTTTGGAAAGGGTGCTACGCTCTGTAGGGGCCTAATTATGGGTTATCAAAGTTAAAATTAGTAGAAAAATCAATTTTATGGTAACTAAAAAAAATTATTTTTACATTTTTAGATTGTTTTTATTTTTTTTCTTTAGGTTTTTATGTTTTAAATTATTACCCAACAAATTAAAAAAAAAATTATTTTTTTTTAAATTTATTTTTTCAATTTTCTGTAAAATATTCATCACAGTTCGTAAGAGAAGGTATATCTAAAAGACTAACCATTTCTAAACTATAATTATTTTCTAACTCTATTCGTGACTTCACATGCCGCAGGGAAGATATAAGTGGATCGGAAGATGCTGCCAACATGTTGAAGAGGTCCTCATTTTGCCTTACCCTTGATGCTTTGAATGTGTTCTGCAATCTATATTTTTTATAAAATTTGTTAAGAGACTCCTGTGCTTCTTCAGAAAGCTCTCCAATTGGCAAAGACTGGTACTCAATTATATCTTTGCCATGCGCCAATATTTTATGGACGGTCGGGGTCAACTTCTTCTGTGGATACATTTCTGCTAAAAGAGATGCAGTTTTCGACGCATATTCTCCATATTTTGTAGAATTGACATTTTCTTTGCAGTTTAAAACATCCAAGATCGTTCCCAATCTTTTCACGATTTGATTGTCAATTCCAGTGATTCTAGTTACTGCCTCATCATTTTCAAAAAATCTCCTAGAAGTGTTTCCATCGTTTGAGTTACCGTATCCGTGCTTGGGACAGTCTACTTTTAGTCCAACTTGTTTAAAAAAAGCATCCTGTATTTGCTTCTTTCTGATCTTTTCCTTATCCTTTATTGATGTATTTTCATCGAAGTTTTCCTCCTCTTGTGGTAGGGTATACGCCAGTTTTAGCAAGAATTCCATACACCTTATCCTTGCGTGCAATGGTGACATTCCATATTCGTAATTCTCCTCATTTGTAGAATCGTTTAAATTACCAAAGTTCTTCTGACTCTTTTTGCAAATCGGGCATGACATTGTTGAGGTTGTTCCTGTCAGTTCGTTTACGACTTTTCCGTCAACCATGGTCAGATGGAACTCGTAATTGCATTCAATATATTTTCCTTCTCCAATTTGCAGCTTTGTAGGCTTAATCTTGCTTATTTGTTCTTCAATGTCCTTCACCGTGGTCCTTATGAGTTCTGCCGATTCCCTTGCAAACTGAAACATTATTGGTCGGCAATAATGCACTGATGACGGACGTGGATTTTTCCAGTGAAGGGAAACATCCGATTTAAGCCGCAAAGGAACAACAGATGCCATAAACATATTTCCGTCCGATATTGTAGCGTCATCGGAAGATATCCTTTGCTTATAAACGCTTTGTCCGGATGATCCATCGCAGCCCCATTTGCTGATCAATGTCAACTTCTCAGGAAGAATTTTCACCTCATTTTCAGGAAGACTCTCCAACAACCGTTTTGCTGTATGGCCCATGAGATCCTGCAGATTGGCTTTCGCAGAGACTTCCGTAAATTCCGTATGCAGTGGTCGTGAATTTATTTTGGCTTGCGTAATATGCTTGTATCCGGGTAAAACGTCAGCGCCGTGTCGCGTTAAAGATGCCCGTAGTTTCTCATATTTCTCTTTGGAAAGTTCTAAGTCCATAAACAAGGCCAAGGCTTCTTCGGAACCATACTTTTTAATGTGTGCGTTTGTGGGCGTGGGAATGCTTTCCTTAATCCTTTTTAGTCGCAGTGGGCTTGCATCAGCAACAGATTTGGTTATGTGCGACCTAACTCTTTCACTATCCTTTGTAAATTTAATAGACAGCGCTTCCGATAATTGCTTCGTGGTCAAGTCATTGGTGGCATCGGCAAGTTTCCTCTTTCTTGTGAAAATTGAACACTCCTCAATACTTTTTTTTGGCCTTCCTTTTGCTCCTCTGGTTGATGTGGTGGGTTTATCTACTGCCAATATATCCAGGATGGTATCTTCATTAAGCCAGTCCTCGTATTTGGAGTTGAAGTTCTGAATGGTTCGATTAGATTTCACCCATTTTGCCTTAATATTTGCATATATCAGATAAAAATTATTTTTTATAATTTCGCTTCTCTCAATATTTCCGTATAAGCTATCAAGTTCTTCTAAAGCAGCTTCCGTGAAAAAATTTGGTGTGGTTGACTTTCTAAACAGTTCAAATAATTTAAAATTGTTCAACGCCATGTTTTCAGTACTTAAATTGTTTAATGGTTTCAGTAATTGTTGCGCCAACTTTCAGTCGTAGACTAATCCAGGCATTATGCTTATTTTGCAATATATAGGCTTATGCTACCATGCCGAAAAATGTACCTGTTCCCTACATACATATGGATTTAGGCTGAATAATGCATTTTTATATTATGCACGTGTCCAAATAAGATTTGTGCCTACCTGTAGTCAATATTGTTCTTGACCATTTGCAATATATAGGCTTATGCTACCATGCCGAAAAATTTACCTGTTCCCTGCATACAAATGGAATTAGGCTGAATAATGCAATTTTGATATTATGCACGTGTCCAAATAAGATTTGTGCCTACCTGTAGTCAATATTGTTCTTGACCATTTGTACGCCAAAGTATTGTTTAAGTGAGGTACGTACCTGCTAATTTCAATGAGTAGTTTTTTTAGATTTTAGATCAAACTACTGTCATACAATTTCTGCAACCATGTCTTTTTAACCTTTTTTACCTCTAGAAGCCAAACGGGCACGTACGGGCAGATAAAATTTTTGAATTATGTAAAGAAATAATCAAAGAACAGATTTTGCAAATATGGCAAATATAGAAAAATATAGATTTTTGTTATTTTCCGTCAAAGTTGAAAAATAGTGAAAAAACGGATAGTTTTTAAATAGTGATTTACCAGGAGAAACACAAAGCAAACAGTTCATTTTTTTTTTATCATTACACATTTAATAAATGCATCAATCAATACAAACAAAAAATAAGGCGATTCGTTACCTATTTTTCGTGATATTACACCTGAAATCGCAACAAATTTACTAAAAATTGTGTGTTTTTTTGAAAACCGAAAGTCGGTCAACTTTGAACGGCTATATCTTCTAAACTAAAAATGTGATATTATTAAGAGTGGCAGATTTGAAATCGTTGAAAAGTTTCCTATAACATGAGTTTATTCAAAACTTCGTCGGTGCTCATGAAAATTTTGATTTTTGCAACCTCGTTTGCTCTACGGGCGCTACTGTGCGCCGTTAAAAGATGCCGGCGGTTGGAGAAAGGTATTCAGGTTTTATTTTTTACGTTTTGTTAAAGTGAGTATAACTTGCACCTGTATTGTAGGTATGGACAGACTACAAAAGCGGTGTAAAAAAGAAACTCTCAAAGAATAAACAACTTTTAGCTGGAACAGGAGGAGGTCCTTACAAAGAAATTCCATTAACTGAAACAGAAGAAGATGTAAGCGTTCTGTTAAACTTAAATATGGCTGTTAACGGAATTGCTAATATAAAAAATTTCGGTGTTTCAAGAACTCAATTACCGAAAAGAGATGAGGGTTTAAACATTTCGGAATTAGATTTGCCTTTGGAACAAGATACCTTGACTCAGGAAATGGATTTGGCGATTGAAGAAAATCTGACAACGTTAGAAACTGGGAATAAAGAAACAAGTACAGAGAACAGTTCTTTCGCAAATATAAAGCCACGGCCCTCAAAAAGAAACAGAAAAGAAGAAAAGCCAGATTTGCTTAAAGATCAAATTAATATACAAAGAAAATTGGCTTCTGACGTCGCATCTGCTCTAGAAACAATAAAGGAACAAAACAAGGAAAATTACAAAGTTATAAAAGATATAAAGAGAGCTATGTATAAACTTAGCGATGAAAAAAGAAACAAACAAAAATCTTTGAACAGCAGCTGGAAGAAAAAAAGAGGCACAACGAAGAAATGAAAAAATTATTAATAAAAAAAATTGCTCTTAAGGAAAGAATTTTGAAGCTGGAAATTGTTTAAGCGAAATTTTTTTTGAAAGCTGTGAAATAATTTAAAGTAAACATATTAATAATAGCTTCATCCTCAAATTTTTTTTATTTGTGAACTTACTCTCTATCGTTCATTTGTAACACAAGTCAGATTTATATCGTAAAACTCTTCTTTCTAACCGCATGTCCAAGTAATCATCGTCGAAAAAAGCAATTGTATCCATATTTTAATTAAAACTTCACAAATAACTTACTAAAAACACTTTTTACTTTACTTTTAATTTCTAATCTTGTCTTGAAATGTCTTTTTTTCAATCAACTGACACAAAATCAACTCAGAAATTATTAAAACAGGGATGGTAAAAATTTATTGCGGAAAGCTTATACCGCAGGAATGAATAATTGCAATTTTCATATCGATCGATATTTCTTTCCGTCGAATTTTCCTTTCCGTGCGGAATCAATAATACCACCCATTATTTTAAAGAAAAAATCGTCCAAATCGGTCAAGCTGTTCTCAAGTTATGCGATCAGCAACAGACAACATTTCATTTTTATTATATACATATGAGGGATTCACAAGGTGTGCTATCAAGTCATATCGTCATAATGTCCTAAATAATATTTTAAAATTGTTTAAAAAAAAATATTGTTGTGTTTCAAACAAAATAAAAATTTTAATGCTGTGTTCATTGATTCGTCTTAACTATACAGTAGTAAGATAAATTATAAGCTGTTGCCCATAGCAGTCCTATATATTTCTTGTAATTATTTTACGACATATGACTTAACAATTTTATGACATCCTTGTGAATCCCCCAATAGAATATTTTGCATCAATTTGTATTGAGTGGGAATTCTCGGGATCCCGGGAAATTAAAACATTTTTGCATTGTGATGCTCTGTCAACGCATTTGTTTTCAGTAATGCTTTGTAGCACTGCATTTATGTATATAGTCATCCAGTATTTTGGAATAGGACGATAAGTGAAAGCATACAACCTTAAAACACAATAAAGAAATATATAAAGCGGAAATGCTGATTAAAAATAGTTTATGAAAATTCAAAATCGGAAGTTTTCAATAAATATGTCGTTTTTTGTCCGATGAAAACAGTTTTAAGCATAATAAGTTTTTTTTTGCATTTCATTTGACATTTCTCAATTTCAGACTAACTCAATTTGAACCATGGAAAAATACACAATCGAGCCACGCCTTAAAGTTATTCAGGCTTATTATGAAAATGGGCGTTCAAATCAAAATGCATATTGTGCACCTCGTGATTTTTTTCGGTCATTTTAATCGTCCAAATGTCTGTAGGAGATGTGAAAACACCAGTCCATGCTCGTACAGCTCGTACTGCTGAAACTATTGCTGCTGTTCGCGATAGTGTGGCTGAAGAGCCGTCCACCCCTTAACTCGTCGTCGTGCCCAACAATTGCACCTCTAACGCTCGTCGTTGGTGAACATTATGCATAAAGACTTCCATTTACGAGCTTACAAGGTGCAATTGACTCCAGAACTAAGGCCTCTTGACCATTCCAAACGTCGTCTATGGTCAGAATGGTGACAAGAAATGGCAACAGTAAATGATCAATTTTCGAAGAAAATCATTTTCAGTGATGAGGCACATTTTCACCTCAGTGGATTTGTCAGAAAGCAGAATTGCCGCTTTTGGGCGAATGATAATCCAAGAGTGTTTGTCGAAAAACCAATGCACCCACCAAGAGTTACTGTTTGGTGCGGTTTATGGGCTGGCGGCGTCGTCGGGCCGTATTTTTTCCAATATGAAGCCGGTCAGGCAGTTACTGTGAATGGTGTTTGCTATCGTGAAATGATAACGAACTTTTTATGGCTCGAATTGGAAGATATGGGCATTTCCGTCAAAAGGTCCACTGTGACCGAAAACTTTTTACGATATTGTTATAGAGAAATATTTAGATTTTACTAATTTTATAAATTTACCCATAAATTTGGTCACTAATGCTAAGTTCGCACTTGGGTTTTTAAACGCGTTTAAGCAAAATGTTGATTTAGCTAATCAAAGCCGTTCACATTACATTTGAGATGATTAAGATGACAGATGATTAAGAAAAAACACACACACAAACACACAAAAAAACAACAAACAAATTTAAATTTCTTTAGGGCCATTATTATAACTTGGTGTTAGCTGTTATCCGACAGTTAACAGACGCTTTTTGACAGATAACACATTATTATCTGTCAATTTAATCTTAACTTTAGCTAACTTCAAGTTGTAATAATGGCCCTTAAAGTATTAAAAATGGATAAAAACACTTTTATAAAGTTATCAGTAGATTATTTTAATAATTTTAATGATGTAATTGTGAAAATTTATGAATTATTTAAGAAAAAAAAAAAAAAAAATAAAAACATTAAGCAGAAATCTTGGCCGGTTGTACACGGTTGTTGGCGCTTCTACATTTGAGGTATGTTCAGTGGATTCTATGTGGTTTATGAAGTGATTTAGTTGTAATCATGTCAACTTGAAGTGATTAACAAATCACTTCAATGTATGGGTAATCATCTCGATTTTGAAGTGATAAGAGCTTAATTACGTTCGAGCTGCTTAAACGCGTTTAAGAACTCAAGTGTGAACATAGTATTAGATGAACAATCAGACTGCAAAGTTGTGCAAACATAATTTCTTATATGTGAGAATGTTTTATTGTATGTTTTCTTTAATATTTATCTTTCTTAAAAGAGGTGATACAGTAATTTTGACTTAGCTGCACAATCTCCTTTGCACGATTTTTTGTGCAGGTAAATCAAAAATGCAGCTATCTTAAATGCATTTAGCTGCTTTAAAGTGCAAGTACGCAATTGTGGTTACCTGCATAAAAGTGCAGCTAAAGTTATGTGTTTGACGTTCAACTTTGCAGATAGCCAAATTGGTAACAATAAAGTGTGGAACTGAAAAGTCGCTGTAGTACAACGTTAACAATAGCGCTGCAAGCTGTCAAAAACTAAAAATTCGAAATTTTGAAATTTGTTGCATTCGTCAGCTTCAAATACTACTACAACTACTTTATTCTGTTCCAGACCTAAGATTTGCTATTCCTTTCATATATTCGTGGCAAAGTTGCTGTAACCACAACCCATATACATAAATGTAGGTACATTTAAACAAAATAAATGAATTATGTATAATGTTGTCAACTTGACTTGAATGCGATTTTTGTTTTTATTACAACTTAAATTGGATATTTATGTGAAAAAGTGGCCACCATATTTTTTCATGTATGCAGCTATCTTTGAAGTTTTATATGAAAATATTTTAAAGCTGCCTAAAAATATGGAAAATGTGCGTGCAGGTATACAAAATGCACGTAAACAAGGGTTTTGAAGAAGAATTACAGAAAATATGTATTTTGGGCAGTTAAGTCAAAGTGCAGCTAACTTAAATTATTTGTATGAAAATAATTTTAAAATGCCAAAAACTTTGGGCACTTATGTATCTTAAATGTGCAGGTAAAGAAAGTGCACTTAAAAAAGGAATTTGTATGGGATTATAAAGAATAATGCCAAAAATTATCCATTTTGTGCAGTTAAGTCAAAAGTGCACGTAAATAAAAGGCAGCTAAGTCAAAACTACTGTATTTGATAAAAATTATTCCAAAAAAATGTTCTTACGTGGTCTGTAATCTAAGGAACAGTTCAAAGAGAAATGTGTTATTCTGATTAACGGTAAATTTTTATTTTATTTTGATAATTATTCAGTCAAATTATTACGGAAAAAATTACACGTTCGAAATGTCACGTATCGACCCAGATTTTGGCTTAAAAAAAAAAAGAAAATACAGAAGATTTTGGAATCAAACCAAGACATTTTGATGTTACATTGCTACGTAAAATTCTGAAAGTAGTTTGACTAAAAAATTGTGCCAGGTTTCGCTGAATTACGCCTTTTTATACATGGCCAAACAAACTACTTCTGTTTTTTTCACGTTCGAACCGCTACTTCTTTTGCCATTATCTTTGACCTAGAATCGCTCCCTCCATAAACTTTAGCATAAATAACAATGCTTTCTTATTGCTATAATTTAAGGGTTTAGAGAACGTAAAAATATGTTTTGTTTAAAATGTTATTGCATTATTAATGCGTACGACTGTCACGTTCAACACTTTGGAATTACCCTTATGGATTGATATGGTATTTTCAACTGGTCGGTGCCATTTGCCACACAGCTAACGAAACAATGGCTCTTTTGCGCGACAAATTTTATGGCCGTGTTATCTCACGTGGTGGCGATGTCAATTGATCGCCAAGATCATGTGATTTGACACCGTTGGACTTCTTTCTTTGGGGTTATTTGAAAGAAAAGATGTACGTGGATAAGCCAGCAACAATTCAAATGCTAAAGGATGAGATAATTCGGCACATTAACGGCATAGAACCTCAATTATGCCTCAGCGTCATCGAAAATTTGGACAACCGGATGGAGGTGTGCCGCCTAGGTCGCGGCAGCCTTTTGTCCGATATTTTGTTCCATACATAATTGAACCATACCAATATTATCATAATAAAAAGAAATGACAATGATTTCCTAAATAATATGGGTAATTCCAAAGTGTTGAACGTGACAGTCGTACGCATCAAAAATTGAATAACATTTTAAACAAAAAATATTTTTACGTTTTCTTAACCCTTAAATTATAGCACTAAAAAAGCACTGTTATTTATGCTAATGCTTATGGAAGGCGCGATTCTAGGTCAAAGATAATGGCAAAAGAAGTAGCGGTTCGAAAGTGAAAAATACAGAAGGAGTTTTTGTGGCCATGTATAAAACGTCGTAATTCAGCGAAACCTGGCACAATTTTTTAGTCAAACTACTTTCAGAATTTTACGTAGCAATGTAACATTAAAATGTCATGGTTTGATTCCAAAATCATCTGTATTTTCTTTTTTTTAAGCCAAATTTCGGTCGATACGTGACATTTCGAACGTGAAATTTTTTCCCTTATAATTTAACTCAATAATGATTAAAATAAAATAAAAATTTACCGTTAATCCGAATAACATATTGCTCTTTGAACTCTTCCTTAGATTCCAGACCATGTAAGAAAAATTTTTTTGGAATAATTTTCATCAAATATCACCTCTTTTAAGAGAGATAAATATTAAAGAATACATACGATAAAACATTCTCACATATAAGAAATTATGTTTGCACAACTTTGCAGTCTGATTGTTCATCTAAGTGACCAAATTTATGGGTAAATTTATAAAATTAGTAAAATCTAAATATTTCTCTAAAACAATACCGTAAAATAATCAGCTTTTAATAACTTTTAAGTTTTCGGTCACGGTGGACCTTGTGACGGAAATGCCCATATGTGTTTTATTCAAAATCAACATCGGCCCTTTAAATTTAACCACACTTTACATCATACTAACTGGCAGTTCCAGAAATCGTGTTATCTTTTACGAGAATTTCAATTACTCAGTTCTGATTCGAAATGAAGTTCAAAGTTTTTAATTAATGTGAGTTAAAAAAGTTAAGTTATAAAACTTTTATAAGATTATAATAGCACTACAACAGTTCAAAGAATTTTTTAAAGCTGTCGTACAATTATTTGTACTATCCGGTAGCATATTGTTTTTTAACCTCTCCTTACTTTGAATGAAATTTATAATTCCACGCTAATTATCCTTGTTTTGAAATAAAAAGAGATTTAATTGCTTAAGAATTCAGTTTTTTTTTTTTTTTTTTGTCTACCTTCAAAGATTAAAATCATAATCTCTTCTGCGGTAAACTGGTTCGATATAGATTTCATTGTTATGATTCTTTTATTTCCTTTTTTATTGTTAAGCAAATATCTCTATGGTTTTTTTTTATTAGATGGGTGTGAAGAGATAATAAAGATGTTGAAGGATACTTAACAACAAATGAGTACGGATTTTTTAATTTTCCCTGGATTGCGCCACTTGAACTCGAAGTTTTTTCCAAGGGTCTTATTTTGTTATTGTAATGAATTTTTTAACACTAATATTTGTATTATAATTGTTTTGATAGTCTTTGTGTGAAAGCGGTTTTCCAATTCACTACCCAGGTTAAGAACATTTTATTTTGCACGTTAAACTGTCTTTAGAATTTATAGAAAATTAATTTTTTCGCCTACCGATTTAAACTTTGGTATATAAAAGTATGTCAATCTATAAAAACATCTGCTTCGGTTGGAAAGTTCTTGAATAATATGTAGCAACCCCTTGTTAATAACTGTTAAATTGTTTCAAGTGTTTTTTTTAATTATAGGATTGTCAAAGAAAAATAAAAGTTTACATTTTTATATCATACATAACCTTGACATTAAGGTGCTTTTGACACTTAAGATCTGTCATTATGTGAGGTAACTCGTTTAAAAATAAGTTGAATTATTCTTGAATAACTTGAAGAAAAAAAAAAAAAAAATCTAAAATAAGAAAGTTTTATATCCCAAAGTAAAAAAAAAAAAAAAAATTCAAAATAATCTTAAGTGTTTAAAGGGAACTGAGTCTTCAACTTCAGGCAAAAATGCACAAGCCCATAATTAAATCGTCGGCAGTACCTTCAAATTCTCTCTTATTTGATTGGTTTCATTTTTTATTTCCTTTTGTTTTTCGTTTTCTGTTTACAAAATGTACCTATAAAATTTAATAAATGTATTGGAGCATTGTTGAGACAATGAGTGTCTATGTTTGAGAGCATAAGAAAAAAGGATCTCAAAATAAAATACATTTTATTTTACGACTGCTTTCTAAGGTAAATATTTATGTCGAATTGTATGAAAAATGTGCTGTCGATGTAGTTCTGTTAGTTTAGTGTTCAAATCGTTAACAGATGTGTTTAAATTATCTTGTTTTTGGATGCTTCTGACAAAAATTTAAATTGGAAATTTAACCACATCCCATCCTGGATCACCAAATCCCGCGCAAGTTTTAGGGATAAATGATTCCTTTGGTACGACCGCTAGTAAGCGTAATGTCTGCGCTATAACGGGATCCACTGAAAGTCTTAAGTCAAGAGAACAGTCTGGACTAAAAATAATAACAATTTGCCAATTCATTTACTTCTACGACTTATTATTGCATCTACTACAGTTTGCAACTCAGCAAAGATGAGTTGAAATTAAAACAACTGCTAACGATGAGTTGTATAACAGATTTTTAAACCATAACTAGGGGATTCACAAGGTGTGCTATCAAGTCATATCGTCATAATGTCCTTAAAAAATATTTTACAATTGTTTAAAAAAAATATTGCTGTATTTTAAACAAAATAAAAATTTTAATACTGTGTTCATTGATTCGTCATAAGTGAACAGTAGAAATCTAAATTATAAGCGATTGCCCACAACAGTCATATACATATATTTCTTATAATTAATTTAAGACATATGACTTTACAACTTTATGTATCCCCCAAATGTAAAAACTGCAAAATTTCACCTGAACAAAATCAAAACAAATTCAGTTAGACGATACTTGAACGTTTCTCGATATAAATTTGGTGCAATTGAATAGGAAATCAAACCTTATTTCCATCCATTCTTTTACAACTTCTTTCTTCGGGATTACCAACAGTTCTAATGATATTAGAATTTGAACCAAAGTTTTTCTTAACAATTTAAAATTTCAGGCTCCAAGCTTGTTAGAATTTCTAAAGTGATCCAAATTGAAGACTGAAGAATTCGAATTAATAAGATCGTGAAGATCTCTTGATATCTGAGAAATTTTTAAGTGTAACCAGCGCTTGATTTCCACGGACGATGCAACACCAAAAGGTGAAATATCCTTATGATGATCCCTATAAGCTCCAGTGGGGAAGTTATATTTTACAATGCCGATTTGTTCGCAAAATTTTACGATTTTTTTTCGCAAAATTTGACGAGTTTAGACTTTCTGCATTAGAGTACTGCAAAATTGTATGAATGAAAAAAATTACAAGCCCGCCCCCCATAGTTTGGGGACATTTTGACCCGAAGTGCATTTCAGGGTTAATCGTATGACTTTAGAGTATATTTTTCTCAATTTTTATAAAAATCGGCACAAAAACATACAATATTTCGCTATCTTCTTGACCTTTGCCCTTCATTATTTTAGGGTTAATGGTTTCTAATTTAAGTAAAGCCTTCAGTTTTTATTATAAAATGTGTTGTACAAATAAAAATTTCTATGAAAGTGGACAAAAAACATAATAAACAATCAAATCTGGTATTCAAGACAAAGTCTTGACAGAAAGAGTACGAAAAAACAGAAGAAAAGGAAGAAACATGTAAAAAAAATTTAAAAATGTTAATTAATTACAGCAAATTTCAAACCACCAATACCATTGGTTAAAGATTGATGTTTGACTGTTGGCTGGCAGGTACCACAGTGGTGCAGAGTTTAGAACTGCAAAGAATTCTGATGATGAGAATGTGGTTATTCTCGAAACGTAAGTTCAGCCCGAATTCGTTCCCCAGCTCACCCAAAAATAAAAATTATCAATAAATTTTAATTAATTTCATGTTGTAAATTCCTTCCTTCAGTAAAACAAATCAATGAAAATTATATGTGATGAACTCAAGCCAAACTAAATGTAAAAATTTCAAATTAAAAATCGATAGTTCAACTTAAAAATCATAATTGTCTGAACTATAATGTTCTGAATAATTTTTACATAAAAATTCATAACAGTATAGAAAATTGGACTTATTCGCCAAAATATGGTAAAAAAAAATTAATTTTTTTCGAACATCGCAAAGTTTAGATCGCAGGTACGGAAAAACTATGGGTGGTATTGACATAGTTTTTTCATATTTTTATTCCCTATTATATCCTCAAAAAATTCGAAAATTTGTTTAACAAAATTTTTAAAAATTTTAAAATGGAGTTTTGGAACGTCCGTTGAAAATATTACTTTTTTTTGGTCGTACCTAAAATTAGGTTTACGGTATCCTACGAAGTCAAAAATTCATATACAAGTAATTACAGATATATTTTAAGTAAAAATTAGCTCTTATTCAAATATTTTGCAATATATGTTAATTCTGTTTCTACATACATTTCTTGTTCAAGTGGCTTGAGACACGTTAATGGCCTTAATAACTTTAAAAATTTTTAACTTAATTTTGTCCTTCATACCTCAATAAAACGATAATTATGTACACAAAGTAATTATTTAATGGCAAAACTTTATCAAAATCTTTATTTTTTCCCCCTTGTAAATGCACCATCAAACTTTAGTCTCGTTGTGGTGACATTTAACGTTATCGTATTATCCATTTTTTTATATTTTAACCAGTTCGTCAAATTTAATTTTCATTAAATTATTTTAAAGAAGAAAGGAATTTTACAACATGAAATGAATTTATGTATTAGTTTCGTAATATAAGCCACTGAGGCCAAATACATATTACACAGCACTTAGTACCTAAGTATTACATCAGAGAAATAAATATACATATGTATAAAAAATAAGCATATGTATGTATATAAAGGCACATTATATACATACGCTCCCCCGAGCATAAAAAAAATCACAAGGACATATAATAATATTGATTAACAGAATAAAGAGTAAAATAAAATTCGGTCCAAATAGGGAAGTGCATATATGATCAATTTTCAAACAATACATAATAATAACTACTAATTTGCATCTGAAAAATGCGTCATTAGTTTTAATCTGAAAGCGTTATTGGAGTGCGTGAAGGTTCGTAATTCTAATGGTAGGTGATTCCAATGATAAATAACTCTGACAAGGAAAGATCTGGTAAACGCTGATCTAACAATTCTGGGAACGATAAGTTGTGGGTTCCTAGTGCGAGGTGAAAATAGGAGAGCATTACGAAGCGCCAAGGGCTTGCCACTTTGTATAAGCTTATGAAACAGACTCAGATTGCGAAACGATATTAGTTTATTAAAAGAGCAGCCTAGAAAACTCTTCATAAAACCAGAAATATGGTCCCTACGTCGAACATTATACACAAATCTAACAACTGCATTTACCAAACGTCTCAATCTGGCAAGAAGGAAAGTTTATTGATAATTTTTCATTCTTGACTGAATGTCCGTGGGTTCGGTATTGATTTTTTTTAATTACGGGGCACTAGAATATTTCGTACCTTGAATTATGCACAGAAAAAAATAAAAATTGATTTCAATTAAAAACTTTGTGATATTAATTAAAAAATTAATTAAATTTGCACCAGTAAACAAATTAATAGTATCAATTAAACCAGTTAATAGTATTAATTAAACGTTTAATTTACTTGATTTAATGCTTTAATTGGTGAAAAATTTTGGAGAATTTTTTCTGTGTGCATTCCGTACTTAATTTAAGGAAATCCGCACTTACCGCACTATTGGCACGGATGGAATGATTGGTGTTTTCGACCAAATCGTTATACAGTGACATTTTTCTCTCTCATACCGTGCGAATGGTGGTGACTGAAATAGAGGTTGTAACAAGAATCACAAATTGAAAAAATGTGGTTTTCACAGATCCACAATTTTCTTTGAGAATAAAATTATTTTTTTGTGGTTCTTGTGTGAAATAAAACAAATTTTAGTAAATTGTACACTTTCTCGGTGACTTCTGACAATTTTAAAGTCCATAATAAAAAAGAAACGAAGAAAGAAGTCAACAAAATAGAAAAGCTTTTAACAAACATACAAAACATACTTTCCTTTCCAAAACATCATATTTCTTTTTAACATCATTATTGAACAACATTTAAAAAACATTTATCATCCAATCCTAAACAAGGATAATTATATCACTTTAAACTATACAATTTCATTTGACAAAGAAGCTCCTTTCCATTTAGTCAAAAGTTACAATTCACACTTTCCCAAGTCTACACGCACATAAAAAAACTGGCCAGCAACCAACCAACCATTAATGTAATCAAACTCTATTTACATTGACCTGTTTGTAAAATATCAATAATCATGTGGTTAAGAAGAACAAAAAAAAATGCAAGAAAAGAAAACAAAATATAAAAAATTAAATACAAAACAAATGAATTTTAAATACGACCAACTCATCCTGGTTAACAATTTTAACAATAAAAACATGCCTAGGGAATAAATGATGACTTTAATATTTTTTGTGAAGCACTTAACGTTGTTTAGACTTTATTTTTTTTTTAGATTTAATTTTTTATTTTTTTTTAATTTTTTTATTTTTTTAGTAAAACAAATGCGTTTAATACTCATTCCTTGTTGTGACCATCATCAGTCGCACATCAACGCATAAAAAAAATGTTTGTATTTGAAGTCCCTCGATTTGTTGCTGTTGTTTGTTGGCTGTTTTGTTTTTCATATTTTATTTTTCTTAAATAAAACACGACCAACAGAAAACAACTCAAATATTTATGGTAGCATATGGATGAACAAATATACTTAAAATATATGAGGGGTAGGTTAAAAAGGACTGTCAGGGAATTGATACAGAATTTGTTTCATAGAGCAGCATGCATGGTTAATAATTACCGTAGGCTGGAGATCCGACACCACGCGTTCAATGCGCTAATGCGTTTAATGCACCTGTCGAAAGAAGTTAAATCCTTTGCTTGCATCATCTGATCCGTATATAAGTATATCCGTATATAAGTATATCCGTATTAAGTCTAAGACATCAACTTCATAAACATTATTAAAAACTTAATGATGTACAAGGTAAAAGAAATGATAGTTAAAGAAAAAACTGTTTAAATCTTTTGGACTCATTTTGGCTGATGGTAATGAAACTTGGCATGCATATTTTTTATATTCCAGAAAGTGTATGTGCCAAATTTTAAGGCTTTTTCTTGAATAGGGAAAATTGTATGGGAGATGGGCGTGGCCGATTTTGTTGAAATTTAATTTTTTATCTTAATTAACTTAACACATATATTGCTTGCCGCTAGCATCGCAATGAAAGATAAACTGTAGATAAGAACATGTTCTAGAATTAAGCCTTATGGGTATGAAAATTTAATGCATATGGGGGCATTTGTAGACGCATTCGATTCATCAAATTGTAAGATCGTCTTGATATCTTAATCCGCTATTTAGAGCCTTGCAAAAGTATAATCGTATGTTTTTCGGTTATGTAAAAGAACAAAATGTGCGGTATAGAAAATGTGATTGCTGCAAACCTGGAACATAAATACTAAAGAAATATCAATAATATTAATAAAACTTCCAACCCTACCTACTCTTTTGCAGATGACAGCAACCAAGTGGAATTAGTTGACAGCTTCCAAGATCTTGGTATATTATTTGATCCTAAATTGAGTTTTACTCTGCATATAACAGCTATAATAAATAGAGCAAGGGGCTCTTTGGGTTATATAAAACGTTGGGCTAAAGAGTTTAATGATCCGTATATTGGTAAAACATTATTCATGGCACCAGTTCGACCTATTCTTGAATATGGATCGATAATATGGGACCCTATTTACAAAATCCATTCCAATGCCATTGAGTCGGTTCAAAAACAATTCCTGTTGTTTTGTCTTCGTGGATTACGTTTTAACCCCTTAAACTTGCCTTCATATGCTGCTCGACTTGCTCTTATTAAACTTCCTACATTAAAAAGTCGTAGAACTATGCTTAATGTGTCATTTTTGTTCAATGTTATTAATCGTAACATCTGCTGTGGACTTTTAGTTAATGATATTTCTCTCAAGATTCCTCAATGTCCACCCCGTAATTACATACCTTTATCAGTAACATTTGTTAGAGCTAATTTTGCTAATGCTGACCCTCTCAGGAGAATGAGCAATGCATTTAACAACTTATATAGATTTATCGACTTTTCATCAAATCCTGATGCTATAAAAAGGGCAATCACATTTCTTAACACTTATGGCCATTTTCTCATTAGGCAATTATCTTTTAACCCAACGAAAAACTGCACATTAAAGAAATTTGGTTTTCTCAATGTCTCATTTGCTTCGATTTTATCGCAAAGCTAACCGGCACTCATCTGCCAATTATTTTTTTTTTTTTGGATTTGTGTGCAAGATATGTTAAAAACGATACGCTTGCAATGGCAAAACCTTAGGTTTATATGCCAGGACTAAAAGAGTTGTATGCTATTCCTTCACATACAGTTGCTTTCTATAAAAGGAGGTGCTCCAAGGATTGCACAGAACGACCTATACAGTCGTATAGGAAGCTGGAAATCCTGAATTCCACTCCACGGATACTCTCTAATTGAATTTTGAATGGTCTTCCACCAGTAGCTAGTTTTCCTTTTTCCTTTTAAGAGTTTTGACTGGAACTCTACCAGTAGTTAACGAGTTTTAAATGGTCCTCCACCAATATCTATCAATTTGAGTACAAAATCGTTGGCCACTTATTTCCACATTGTTTCCACAAGTAAAAAGTAAGGTTAAAACGAAAGCATGTAATTAATGCTGAGACCCGAAAAACCGTAACAAATTACCCAAAACCCAAAATCGTTAACGGACAGTTTATCGTTCCAATAAATTTATGTTGACATTAAGTAACAGGCAAATTGTCGATACATTGAGAAAATGGCCATTAGTAATGTTATTGTTAATTATGTATAATATTTTTATGTGTATCATTTTGTAATCAATTATTTTTTAAATTGTCTGTAAGGAATAAAATTCCATAGACATATATTAATAAAAAAATAAAAAAATAAATAAATATCCTTTTTCTTAAAAATGCTATAACACTTATAACACTTTGCCATTCGTACTCATTTGAATGCAGACCAAGCGTATCCGATGTCGGTGCTATGAGGCAGAATATGAATTATACGCTTGGCCGAGACCTTGACATAGTCTCGGAATGGGGTCGTGCGAATAGGGTCGATTTGAATGCCCGAAAACCCCAATGTTGCGTTTTGATGCATAAACGCGCGACAAACCTGGGTGCCTCATCTGTATGTATGGGTGGTATAATTATTGAGGAATCAGAATCTCTTGATGTTGTCGGCATGAGGATAAAATGTGATGTCCGATGGACAGAACATATATATATTCAAGGTGTCGAAAGAAGCATTCAAGTGCCTCGGTTTTCTAAGACGGTGTAAGATATCCTTCACTCCATCTGATCTCCTTACTATTTATACCACCTATATCCGACCGCGTATAGAATACAACTCTCATGTGTGGGCCGGTGCTTCAAAGTCTATTTTAGAGCTTCTCGACCGCGTGCAGGAGAGGGCGAAGGTTCTCATTGGTGACAGTAGGGTATCCATTTCTATTGACTCCCTTGAGCACCGTCGCAATGTGGGTTGTATTTGCCTGTTTTGTCGTTACTACAATGGGATGTGTTCTGACGAAATTAGGGATCTGGTTCCCGAAACCCGTACGTTTGTTCGTAAAACACGTTTTTTCTCAAGAGCCCATCCTTATGTGGTCGATTGGCAGTTGAATCGCACAACGCATTACAGAGAGAATTCGTTTTTTTCCCAGCCTGTTCGTATGTGGAATAACCTTCCTGCAGAAGTCTTCCCTCTCACTTACAACATGATTAAGTTCAAATCGAATGTTCACAAACACTACTCCCTCTATCCTCCTTTCCACAACCTATCTTCCTAGTTCCAACATAATGCAATGCATTAGTAGGGGTCATCCCCTGAGTGCTGGTCCTAACAGTAAAAAAAAAAAATATTATAAATAATTTGCAATGAATGTTTTACAATACCAGATAGGAACTCGAACAATATTCTTAAGTTTGAAGAATGAAGCCTCAATTCACAATGTCAATTAAAAATTCGATCTTTTGATTACTATGTTAAGAATTCAAGTTTTAAGGCCTAAATACGAAATGTGATCCCAAAAACTCGGATCTACGATTTTTTTTTTTTAAATTCCCTAAGCTAATCCCGCGAAGCTCTACGCTTGTTTGCAGGAAAGAAACCAGAGTCCCCGGCCCGACCCGTTGAAGAAACACAAAATTAAATAAATAAAATCTGACCCAATTGTCTTCATAGTGTAGCCGATAAAAGAACATTAACTATAAATAGAAAAATTGAGTTGAAAGTATGACTTTCCAAAAATGTTGGTAAAATTCCTTTTTAATGTTATGTTTTGCAAGCCTTAAACGACTTTTCCGATTACCCACGCCCAACATTAACCAGCCAAAATTGATCTAAACGAAACTGAACTAAATGCACTTTAGGCCCTCACACACAATCCATTTTACATTGTTGGACTCGTATGTAACACATATAGATGATTGTATATCTATCATTGTTGTTGCTTCAGTGATGGGTTGGTTGGTTTGTTGGATGGTTGGTAGGTTGGTTGGTTAGTTAGTTGGATGGCTGGCTGGCTGGTTGCTCGGTTAGCCACTATGCTCATAAATATACAATGAGGATGAAATCTTAAAAAAAAAACAATAATAAAACACACATAACAAAATAAAAATGCTCCCAAATGTACATTCCTCGTAGTTTTATTCTTCTCATACGCTAGAGCAAAGAAGAATGATACTTAAAAATGTATTTGCTCAGAGTAAATAAAATAAAATGTATATAAAATAAAACAAAAAAAATAAATATAGCAACAACAACAGCATAAAGAAAAACAAAATTAAAGAGATAAGTGCGTTTGTTGCACGTTGGTAAAAATAAAAATGAGACAGACAGGCGGACGGACGGACAGACAGACAGACAGTCACATCACATCACATTACAAATAACAATAGCTGTAGCAACAACAAATAAAAAGGTTTTTCCTTCAAACAGTAAACAATTATTTTTATATTTTCTTAACAAATTGTGCACGCAACAATAAGAGAAACACAACATACTCCTCGTTCGTACTCGTACACGTACTCTGAAAAATAATGAGAGAAAAAACGTAAAAGAATTTTAAAGAAATTTTAACTTAAAAAAATCAACAAATCTTGGCAAACACTCTCACACAAATGAAAGCATCTTTTTCACATTTTCAAAACAAAAAAAAAAAAGTAAATAAATAATTTGAAATCTAAAAAAATCGCAAACTGAACTAAACCGAAGAACCATCAGACACAATAATACTTTTCCTTACACGTATCAGCGAGTACGCACTGCCCTGGTCGATCACTCAAATGCCAATCAACCGGTAGTAAGGAACCAGGCGAAGAAGAAGAAAGAACAATAAAAAACAGTTTTTTCAAAGAATTAATTCAATTTTAAACCAAAAAAAAAAAAAAAGCAAAAACATTATTTCATCATACATTTAATTATTGCCCTAAATACGAAAACGTGAAAGAAATAAAAGAACAGACAAAAAGGATGAAGAAGAAGAAGAAGACCTAACAACACAATTTTTGTGATGAAATGAAAATGTCACCACCACTAACCACTAAAAATGTGTATTGTGCCAATTTCCACATAAGTGGTAATGAAAATTGTGTAAAAAAGGAAAATTCAATTATTTGCTTCATTAACTTCAATCAATGACCGGACCACACACTTCACTCCACTGCACAACTGAACTAATTTCCACTTCCAGTAGTTTTAATGTCAAAACTGACAGGAATGCGTGTACAAAAAAGTTTGACAACAATAGAATTTACCTTTGTTCTGTCTCGAGCTTTGAAAAAGTTTGGAAAATATTTGTGACCGTTGGCAAACACATGTATGTATGTATGTATTTGCATAATGCAAAAACAGACGTTGGAGAATTAGAAAACAAGAAAATTAGAATTGCAAAACAAATATTTTAGATTAAAAGTTGTTTACTCGTAAAATCCTTATACGGTCAATGACTTTGAAAGACCTAAATATGTACATACAATTGTTAGAAAGATTTGTAGTTTCAAAGCTTTGTAAAACTTCCAGCCGATACATTCGCTTTACAAAAGTTTGTCCAGTTATGTTGTAGAGTTTTGTAATGGCTTATTCTAAAGAAATTGACCTACCTAAAGGATGCTAAGAAGGATCGTGAGAATATATTTCCAGTGCTTTTCGCGCTATACTAAGGAATAAACTGGGTCCTTCAACTTTTGCCTTTGGACTTTGGAAATTATATAATTTTTCACAGGGAACTGCAGAAAATTCTAGGAAAATAATTTTAATCATACACTCAAAAAAATTTTATATTAACTGTTTGTAGTTTATTTTAAAATAATTTTTTAAATTTTCAGGAACGTTGTCTAAAAAACAAATTACAAAAGACAAATGAATTTCCGCAATTAAAAAAAAAAACTTTGTGCGTTTGAATTTTTTTTCGAAACAAAAGTTAAAATCAGATATTTTTACTGAAATTAGCAGGGAAACCAGAAATATGCCATAAAAAAGCGTTGTATGCGCATTAAATATGCAGTTAAAACTGGGGGGTTAACACGTATTTCGATTCGAAAGAAATCATTTACGGATTAAAACAATTTGTACTGTGTATTACGATTTTCGTAATATTTGTTTCGAATAAACGGACGTTTTTCACACTTTATTGAAAACAAAAAATCACTTTCTTAAAAGAGACTCTCTATTACGAACAAAAATTGTTCATCAAATTTCCCATTTTTTAAAAAATACAACCTCTGTCATCGTTTCGAACGATTACGAAAATCGTAATACACAGTACAAATTGTTCGAATCCGTAAATGATTTCTTTCGAATCGAAATAAGCGGTAACCCCCCAGTTTTAACTGCATATTTAATGCGCATAAAACGCTTTTTTATGCCATATTTCTGGTTTCCCTGCTAATTTCAGTAAAAATATCTGATTTTAACTTTTGTTTCGAAAAAAAGTCGTTTATTTTGAAAGTGGTTTAAGTCCATTTTTTTAAAAAAAGTAGTTAATGATAACAACAATCGCAATCCTATATATAATCTTTTTATTAATAAACAATTTAAGTCTAGTATCATTAAATTCGCTATGATTTTGGGCAGTTGAAAATTAGTTAACTAACGAAATCCAAAAAAAATTATTTTGAAACCGGTTTAACTAAAATGAAACGTAAAGATTTTTTATACAAAACCTCTGGAAGAAGCAATTCATAAGAGATTAAAAAACACTAGTGGCGAACCTGTAAGTTGGCTAAGGATGAGTTGGATGCGATTCATAAAAGTGAACCCTAAAAAAGAATCTATGGAAGTGGATAAAGAGTTCAAAATACTTGACTTATAACCCTGTCGGGAAAGACCAAGGAACTTCAACAAAATAAAATTAACACCATTATACAAAAATGTACGTCCCATTTCAACTCCTAAGTATAAGGATATGATGGAGTTACTAAGGTATATACCACCTATGCACCATGAATATTTTAACAAAACCTCACACATAACCTAAATGAGGAAAAATAATATGACAAACTCTTTAATATTATCCTTAATAAATAAATGTAAATTTAATTTTTTAATAAATGAATTCATGTTTACTTTTAAAAACATTTTTTTAATTACATAAATAAAAATCTGTATCTAAACTGAAAGCTTCCCTATTTATTTTAAAGCTATTACATTCATCTACATCAATCATAAAATATTTACAATTTCTATTGCTTAATTTCTTTAAAATAAGTGGACTTATTCCTTATACAAACAAAAAAATCATTTTATTAATTTTGAAAGTGGTTTAAGTCCATTTTAGGTTCTGAAACACAGCTTATTTTTCTAGTAAAGTTTACAAAATGTATTACGTTATATATTCTAACATGTTTAAGGTCACAATGCCATAAAAAAAAATTAATACCACTTAACAATATTTTTGAAACAAATCAAACACAAACCCTTAAATATCTCAATATAAGAAAAAATGGACTTAAACCACTTTCAAAATAAACGACTCATATGTCCTTAAAATTAAAAATTGCTCATTTGAAGACACAATATTCAACAATTTAATAACATTAAAATAAATAATAAATATAAATTAAAAATATTATCGCTTAAGCCCATATTAAATTAAAATTCATATAAGAGATGTTTGCGCCGAATATTATCTATATATTAACATCCATATACATACGTTTTGTCTTAAAGGGATTTTAGGTACGGTCGCTAAATTGTTAAGAAATGTTAACATTTAAAAGGAAGTTTAAGCTATTTAAGGAACTGATTCGAAAATAATTTAATTTGCAGTAAAATATTTTTGGGACGAATTTAATTTAAAAGCCACAATTATATAGCTTGTGGATACAAAGAGTCTAATTTGGATCTGAAATTATAGCCCGATTCTTACCATTTGCATAGACTTCGTCCATATTTGATCAAATTATCTACAAAATTGGAACTTTGCGCATAAGTCTAACATTGAAGACAACCAGCCAGATGGACGGATGGACATCGTTAGATCACTTTAAAAAGTGATTGGAATACTTAAAGATTGGTCTAGAATCTAACCACTCCATAGGCTCGCGAGCAGTCAATAATTGTATTTTTCACACAGCCACGGTCGGCAATTCACATGTATACAACAACTTTGTTCGGGCCACTCCATAGTATCGCAAGGCAGTCAATAATCGTATTTTTTGACACAGACACGGTCGGCAATTCATATGTATACAACAACTTTGTTTGTTGCTTGGTTATCACTAGACTTATATCTAGACTCTAGATACAAATCGCATAACATGTATCCTTAATGACAACCTGCTTTGTCTTGCAATGTTAGAATAAAAATTAAATGTGGATGTCTAAATTGAAGTAACAGATTTTCGATAAATTAAAATGTATCAAAATATGCCTTAAAAAGGCAAAATATGCGCTATAAACCTAAATAATATGCACTTACAAATCGGTGCTTAAATTCATAAAAATCTCTAAAACGGATAAACATGCAATTGCATTTTTATGGTTTCCCTGGTAATAAGTGAGTTATTTTTTAACATTTAAAAATAAACGGATTTTAAGTCAGATTTAAATGAAAAGTGAGTTGACCGGGTTATAACTGAATTTTCATTTGTTTTATATTTTATTATACATTGATTTTACCTGCATAATATTTTGAGTGTATAGAAAAAAATAAGATCTCTGAATCGTGTTCTGAAATTGATTATAATTTTTCTAACTTCTGTCTAGGCGCAAAGCACCTTAAATCTCCCTTTATGAGAACAAAAACTTTTCTCGACTATTGCTTATTTTGTAGATGCTTTTAATGATGTTTTAAGGAAGAACTGGGGTCTAATAACCGCAGACGATATCGAGCAAAATAAGATCGAAATTTTTTATTTTGGTATTATGACACTCGATATCGAATGAAGTGTATCGTAATTTGAGATGATAGCATTCGATATCGAGTAACAAAGACATTACATCTCTCGAGTTTTCATTCGATATGTTAGTGTCTATCGTATGCAGAAAAACACGATAGTTTACTCGATATCGAATGCGGTAATTAGGCCCCTGTTCTCTGGACTTTCCGGCAACACATGTGTATGTAGGTACCAGTGATGCCAACAGTATAGAATTTTTCCCTTTTGTTTGGTTTTTTTCGGAAAATTTTAAGCGTAGGGAATGAAGAACAGATTTTTTTAAGGCAAATGTAGCGGGTTTTTAAATATTATCTTATTTTCAATATAAAGGGTGGTTAAATGTTAAGGGCCAATGTTTTTAAATAAAACACAAATTATTTAGGAAATTATTGTCATTTCTTTGAATTATGATAATATTGGTATGGTTCAATTATGTATGGAACAAAATTTCGGCCAAATGGCCGCCGCGACTTCGGCGACACACCTCCATCCGATGGTCCAAATTTTCGATGACGGTGTGGCATAATTGAGGTTCTTTGCCGTTAATGTGCCGAATTATATCTTCCTTTAGCTCTTGAATTGTTGCTGTCTTATCGGCGAACACCTTTTCTTTCACATAACCCCAAAGAAAGAAGTCCAACGGTGTCAAATCACATGATCCTGGCGGCCAATTGACATCGCCTCCACGTGAGATAACACGGCAATTAAATTTGTCGCGCAAAATAGCCATTGTTGCGTTAGCTGTTGAAACCACATATCGTCCACATCCATATCTTCCGATTCGGGCCATAAAAAGATCGTTATCAACTCACGATAACGAACACCATTCACAGTAACTGCCGTACCGGCCTAATTTTGGAAAAAATACGGCCCGAAAATGCCGCCAGCCCATAAACCGCACCAAACAGTCACTCTTTGTGTGTGCATTGGTTTTTCGACAATCGCTCTTAAATTAGCATTCGCCCCAATGCGGCAATTCTGCTTATTGGCGAATCCACTAAGGTGAAAATGTGCCTCATTACTGAAGATGATTTTCTTCGAAAATTTATCATCACACTTTTCAACAATTTAATAAAATTTAATCACACCTGTTTCCTGTTGCAATTTCTTGCCACCGCTCTGACCATTGATGGTCAAGAGGCTTTAGTTCTTAAATCAATTGCTCCTTGTAAGCGTGTAAATGCAAGTCTTTATGCATAATGTTCATCAACCACGAGCGTGAGAGGTGCAATTGTTGGGCACGACAACGGGTTGAGGTGAACGGCTCTTCTGCCAAACTATCGCGAACAGCAATATTTTCTGCAGTACGAGCTGAACGAGCATGCCCTGGTGTGCTCATATCTCCTACAGACCCGGTTTGCTTAAATTTTGCACGATTTTTCCGATTATACGCACATTTGGACGATTAAATTGACCGAAAAACCACGTAGTGCACGATGTGGATTTTAATTTGAACGCCCATTTTCATAATAAGCCTGAATAACTTTAAGACGTTGCTCGATTGTATATCTTTATATGGTTCAAATTGAGTTAGTCTGAAATTGAGAAATGTTAAACGAAATGCAGAAAAAAACTTGACGTTTAGGTGTGGTTCACATTCAACATCTGCCCTTAAAATTTAACAACCCTTTATAAAAGAATAACAACAAAAAATCAGTGCTTAAAGCTGATCGTAACATTCGCCAATTTTTATATGCGCTAAATAAAGAGCATTTTGTGTCACATGCTGCCTTGGAAGCTCCATTTTTCACTGCGTGATTTATGCTTATAAGCCAGCAACAATTGACGATTTAGAGGCCAACATTGCTCGCGTTATTCATGACATAAAGCCAGCAATGCTCAAAAAGGGTGTCCAAAATTGGAATAAATTTTTAAATGTTATACCATGTATTAATTTGTTGAGTTATTTTTTAGAATTTCAAACTCTATCGGGCTTAAAAAAATACCCTTTGAATGGATTTGGTTTTTTCCTTTTTTAAAGGCGACCTGTTCTTAATGGAAAGTCTTTATTTGGGTAGACATACATATGTATGTACATTAGGGTGACCGTTAGAAAAATTTTTAGGATAATCTGCTAATGCTTGAAAACATATTGATGAGAAAAAACTAATGGATGTCGTTAATACATTGTATCCCCCTAGGGGCGACTCCTTGGCGGTTATGGGGCTTTTTCTTCAATATATTCCAAGTCTGTATTGAAAATTTTGTATGGGAGCACTCTTAAGGAAAAGAAATAGCGGGTAGGTATTTTAAAAACAAATGATGGGGAAAAAACTAAAGTGGAGTCGGTCATACATTTGACCCATCTAGGAACATCCTAAACGCTGCAGGGGCAAAACTTAAGAATTTCACTAAACCGTCATTTTTTATGAGAGCCCCCTTTAGGGTTGGAGATATATGGCAAATATGATTTAAGAAAATGTTAGGCACAAAGATCCAATGAAGGTCCGTCATACATTTCATCCCCCTAGGAGCTTTTTCTTCAGTATCGGAGCTTTTTCTTCAGTATATTTCTAGCTGTATTGACAATTTTGTTTGTGTAGAAATACACCCATACTTATGTACATATTCCACCGTGCAAAAGATCTTAGTACGTGTCCGATTACCAGAAAAAAATCGTAAGAATACACTATTTACACTTCCTGACCATACCTTTTTTTGGATTAGCATACGCATAGAAAATAAAATAAAAATTGAAAGAAGAATTTAAGAATAAAAAAAACAATACAATGAAATCTTATTTAAAAAATTTTGGTGACTTTGATTTCAAATTTTCTTTTGTAAATTTTCCTGAAAAAACCCAACCATACAATACAATTGATTTCAATTTGTGGCCACTACAGTCGTATTTTACTTACAAAGATTTTTATGATTCAGTATTTCGCTTGGCGATTATTTTAGAATATTTTTTGCATATGTCTGTAAATAATGTTGGGAAAAAATATTCAAAATTACACACATCAGAAATCGAAAGAAAAGCAAGGAGATGAAGGAGGAGTATGAGGACAATCAGTAGTTTGTAATGTAGTATAGAGTAGGATGAGGATGAGGCAGAGAACTTTGACGATGGTGATAATAATGTTGTTGCCTTAAAGAAACGTGTGTGCGCAAACAATGAATTGTTTTATTAAAAATTTTATTTTTAAAGATAATCACGTACACGTTTTTCCATTCATTTAAAACCGTTTCAAACAATCAACCATTCACATCCACATCCACATCCATCCATCCATCCATCCATCCATCTATCTATCGGTTCCTACCCTAAAACTTTTGTTGGTTTTGTATTTATTTTGTTGTATATTGGTCCATACAAATCCATAGATTGTTTATTTTCAATATTAAATTGAAGGCTGAAAGAAATTCAAATTAAGGGGTGCGAAATATCATATTGCAAAAAAATAAAAATTTTATATTTATTAAAAATATAAAAATAAATAAATATTCGCACTAATAAATATTTAAAAAAATAAAATAGTGTGAACTTTAATAAATTCTCATACAATTAAAGCAAAAAGGACAATAAGGATTTTTGCATTATTTTCGTAGCAAAGCAAATAACCAAATAAACTAAAAGACTCAGCCGCATACACATTCTATACATTATTAATGTGTATTTAACAATGTTTATTATTGTTACAATTTATTATTTCTTTGAATAAAGAGCATAAAAAGGGTCTTCTAAAATAACAAAAACCCCGATGGAAATTCAAGTAGAAGGAAGGTACGTGTATTTTTACTCGTTACTTGTTTTCCAGAACAATAAAAGAACTTTGTTTGTGTTGCCAAAGTATTATAATAAATAAGAATGTACATTAATAATCGAACGGTATTGATTTACGCAGTTCCAAACATTGACACAATGCAAACTTGCTTATGTGCCCATGTTGCCAATCAAAAAGGGAAACTGTGCTAATAAGAATATGCCATTTATTCAAACAGTCTGGCGGGGGAAAGTGGCAATTTTAGTTACACTTCCTGTCTAATACTCATTGGTGAAATAATATGTTTAATATTCAACAAGAAGAAGTACTTACGACACACAAATCGTTTGATGAATTTGGCATAGTTACAAAGTTAATAAAATGTTATTAGGAAAGTTCTTGCCAAGGGTCTTATGGGCTAGGTCAGCAAAAAAAAAAGAAAAGAAAAAAAAGTGAAATAAAATAAAATAATAGCAGCAGGAAACTAACGGTATGAGTAGTGGAAAAAGAATCGTAATTGGTAGAAGATAAGAACATTACAATATGTACAAATCTGACTATGGGAATAGCAAAAAACCTTAAATTTGTTAATAATATTTCAATCAGATTTTCTTCTGATATCATAAAAACCGAGTTACAATTATATAGATAAGATACTACGTTGAAAAGTTATGGTGGTTGCTGCAATCAAACGAGTTGGGGATCTTGGGAGTACCACAAGTGCCGCCTATAGGATGATGAAAGAAAAATATAACATCTCCAGAATTACTTGCTAAGTTAAACGTAGATAAATTTTCACTAGGCAAGACATGATCCATCAACATCAGTCAGACATTTTTTAGCCTATTTAGGATACAAGACCTTTCATTCCCTCTTTCAAAAGAAAGAAATGGAAATCGAATTTGTTCTTCCAAAGAATTAAGGTCCCAAATAATATTGATTGGCTAAATGAGACCTAGAAATACCTTTCTGTCAAAGAAAAAAGACAGACATATTCGACATAGAGTTTCTTATTAAAAAAAAAAAACAAAAAAAAGGTAAGAGCTTTGCTGAATCTTATATACTCTTCACCATGGTGCGATAAGAACAGAAAGTTATATAAATACCTTTCTTTGGATATAAATAAATCTATTTTGGGCTACGCCTACTTGTCCAATCCCGCCCACATTTTGTCGGATGAAGATGCTTGTTCCACAAATATGTGATAAAAATGAAAAACAAAAAAAACAACAACAAGGGATATATGGGTTAAACTAGAGGTAGTCGCCGTTTATTGCTTATATATAAGCCATTTGTGAGCCGAACCGTCTCAATTTCAATAGCAAACAATTCCGGACTGTATGTGACGGCTGTAGGAAATATCGCCCAAAGAAAATGGCCAAAAAAAAAAAAAATGAAAAATCACCCAAATGAAGAATCGCCCAAGCGAACATGAAAAATGACCCAAAAAGGTAGATATGAAATTTTGCCCAAAAAAAACGAAAAAAAAACCGAAAAACCGAATTTTTTCCCAAAAAAAAAATTACTCAATTTGCAAAAAAGTGTTTATTATTCATATAAATTTAAGTGACATGTCATAACGTCCAGTGTCGTAGTGTCCTTGGACTTTATGACACTTTTAAAAGTGTCATAATGTCCATCGAAGAATTGTCATAACGACTTTGCAAAGTGTAATAACGTCCGCAACTTAACTTATAATCACCGGCCGGGCGCAAGGATTTTCTCCTCTTTGATAAAACAAGTACCGGCTTCGCTAACTAAAGCTTCTCTGCGAAGTCGGCCTTCGCTCGGAAACAAGGCACGTTTTAGAAGCTTCACTTAGCGAAAACGGTACTTGTTATACCATAAAGGAAAAAATCCTTGCGTCCGGCCGAAGGCCGGCTATGCCGAGACGCTTTAGTAAGCGCTGCCGGTATTTGTTACACCATAGGGTAGAAAATCCATGGACACTACGACACTGGACGTTATGCCATGCCACCTTGCAAAAAGCTATATTCTGTTTTGAGTAATTGATTATAACTATGCAGTGATTAATTAATATTTAACTATTGAAGAGTGCACAAAGTTTGGCGGAGGGCTCAAATAAGCATTACTGTCCATACTGCTGAGCAGCTGTTGAAGATACAATGCAATTTTTTACATAAAACTTACATTTGTATGTAACTAAATTTATATGAATAATAAACACTTTTTTGCAAATTGGGTAATTTTTTGCTTTTTTCGTCATTTTTCATTATTTAACTTTTTGGGTAATTTTTCATGTAATTTTTCAAAAGGCGATTTTTCATTTTTTTTTTTGCCATTTTTCTTTGGGCGATTTTTCCTACAGCCACTTTTTTAATTTGACTTAATATTTTTTGTCAAAATGCCACAGATATACATATAAATATATAAACCGTTTTTTTCCGGGGTCTTCAAAAGCCCCATTTCAACGGGCACACAGAGGAGTATTTGGCCTGAAAAGCTGGCCAAAAAGGCAAAACTGAATTTTAAGAAATCCTAAGAACTAATTACGCAGCTCGACAGACAACAATATTTTACATTATATTGTAAATTTTGAAGACTTTTATTTGGGATTTGTAGCTCTGAGACCCTGCTAAAGTCAGGAAAGTGAAGAAAATTATATGAGATTTAAATGTTTTTTTCGGTTTCTGGATGTTTATATGATTTTTTTTGCAGCTAAACGAATAAAGGTTTAACAAAGATTTTTTTTTCGCTGAAAGGTTTGATCAAAAGTTATTTAAAACAGAAAAAAAATTTAAAATATGTTGAATATTCATGTTGAAACAATTCGTTCAAAAGCTAAAAAAAACAAATTATACACTTTTTTTTTGCAAAAAAAGGAAAAGAAGAGGTTTTTAAAAGTGAGGTTAGCATGTCTACGAATTATGTTTGATACCACAATAAAATTTGGAATCTCTTATTTTAGAAACCAAAAAAAAAATGTGCGCAAGTTTGCGCCATTATTTTTCACGATTTTTTTAAATTTTCACTTTTCGTCTATTTTTGCTCATCGGGCACTTTTTCTTATACCTTTATATCGTCATAAACTTTTATGTATTTTGAATTATTGATTTCAACTGTTATTCACATCATTTTTAACACTTCACAATATTAATACCTGCCTATATGTAATTATAAATTGCAAAAATTCTTAATTATCCGTAATAGTTTTAAGGGAATGTCCCACACATCCCCATAAAATTTTTTTTTTTTTTGAAAAAATAGCTTTTTCCAAAAAGAAACCGAATTTTTTGAATAAAATTGTTTAGTAAGGTAGTTCTTTTGGACTTAATATTTTTTTAAACTCAAAATTTTTTTTACATTAAAAAAAATTTTCACCCAAGTAAAAAATTTTCAAGTCGAGAGGCGCGGATTAGGATTTTATTTTAGACCCATGGTTTCTTTGGAGAATTTTATGTAGATTACGTTTTTGCTATACGATTTTTAATTTTTTTTTCATCCATACAAATCGACCCGCCCTAATGTACATACAGTCTGTCAAGAATGAGTTTAAACCTTTAAAATCAACATTTGTTAATTGACTTTGCGATTTATACCAACTTAATACCTTAAGCTTCGTACAGACGATGGTCAGATCTTACAATATTGGTAAGCAGCGTTGCTTAAATTGCATTAAAATTGGCTAAAATGTCTTACAACTGTGTGAACATTGTAAGCTCATTTGTATTTGCAGATGTGCAAAATTAATGCATCTGACAATGGACCATTGTCAGAAAAATTTTGGTGTTGGCAACGCCTGCTTACAGTATTGTAAGATCTGACCATCGTCTGTACGAAGCTTTAGGAATGTGGCTTTTAGAAAAATCTTAAAAATTTAAACTTTTTGGTTCTTAAATTTTTTTATTGCATTTTTAAAACAAAAAATTTTACGCATTTTGCATGTAAATTTTTTTTTTTTGCCATTAAATTTTTAATAACTCCAAAATAGTAATAGATATATAATAAATGTGTATGGTTAGTTTAAGCAGAATTTTCCGGTGCATCTTCTATTAAAATCGGAGAACACGTTTTCAAGTTATGGCAAAATATATAAGGCAACCCAACGATTTAGGGGGTGAAGTATGCCACGCCTTTAAAAGAAAATCCTTACGTACTAGAGAAAAACGGAAAACAGATTTGAATTAAGGGCATCAAAATCCATATAATCCACATACTTTTATTTCTAGGGTAGAGAAAAATTTTTTTGTTGCGCAGTGTAATTTTTTCAAAATCTTCCACTAGACTTTTTATATCATACTACACCTAAAACTCTCAAAAAACTAAAACTTTTAATTCAAAAAACACGTTTAATAATTTTGGCCAGCTTTTCAGGCCAAATACTCCTCTGTGGGGCAGAAGGACGGAAGGGCATCGTGATTTGAACTTTTTTCTCATAAGGATTCCGAATATACATACTTTATAGGGTCGAGGATCAACATTGTAGAAGGCCCCTATTACGGTTTACAACTCAACTAAGTTGAGTTGTAATTTCATTTCATTTTGCATTTCATAACTTTGCTAAATTGGGGTGAACAAAAACATAACAAAAATTACAACTGATCACAACCAGTTGTCTTTATTACAACTCAACTGAGTTGAGTTTTAAACCATAGTAGGGGCCGAAGTTACAAGCGGAATGACAAAGTTATACCAACCTTCCCCGGAGAGGAGAAGACAAGATTTAATTATTTCTCCCAAAGAAATGACATCGTAAATATTACTGACATGCTTAATGCGATTAAGAAATATCCCTATAGGATGATAACATTGTCCATCGGTTGATCTAAGTTAGACTTTAAAAAAACTTTGATAATCATCTAACGGGTTTCTAAAACCAAATTAGCAGATAGAAAAGACTTGCCTTAACATTTGTTCTTCCAACGGAATAAGATCTTAAGATAAGATATCATTAAGATGCTTAAAGAGGCTTAGGAATGTTCTAATTACGCATCTCACTATCTAACAGTGAATTTCAGAACAGCAGTCTGCATGTGATAATATTAACATAGATTTAAAAATACGGATACCAGAAATCTTTGGTTTAAATTCTTTCTTCCAAAGTACATAAAATTTCATAAAATATAAAAAATAAATTTTCGCAAAATTTCCTATAAAAAGTAAATTTTCACAAAATTTCCTATAAAAATTAAATTTTTACAAAATTTCCCATAAAAAGTAAATTTACTATACATACAAGGTAAATTTTCACAAAATTTCCTATAAAAAGTAAATTTTCATAAAATTTCCTACAAAAAGTAAATTTTGGCAATATTTCCTATAAATGGTAAATTTTAATATATAGTATGTAAAAATTCCTATAAATAGTTTTCACGTTGATGTTTTAATTTGTATTTAAAATGTATATCCTCGCTGATTGTCGCCTTAGATCGGCGCATTTGTAACATTTTGATTGTTTAAAATTGTGCTAAAGAGTGTTAAAATGATCGGTACATCAGAGTTGTTTTTAATTGTCTAAAGTTAGTACGATTTTTGCCCAGGTTGTCGCATATTAAAAAACTACGTGCGTTCACATTATCGGCACATAAAATGCAACGAAAATTGGTACACTGCGCCGAAAGTGTGGTCATAGCTTAAAAGCTTATGTTGACAGCCTTATATCAATCTTAACACTTTAATCGCTGTTGTATTATTAAAGGCCGTTTACACTTTCAAACAAGTCTTAAATATTTTGACGAAAATGCTTCCTTCCTTGATCTAATTATTGTTGAAAACTTTAAAAAAATAATAACAACATCTATCATGACATGACAGGGTTGTATTTTCCTCAAAATACGTAAGACTTGTGTGATAGTGTAGCTGTCTTATAACTATGTACGGTGAGTACTGGGAATTTTCCGTGGCAGGCAAGATAAACCATCTTTAAATCGAATCAAAAAGTGAATCTGAGTCGATCGCAATAATAAAAGGTGTTACCAGCATCAGCACAAGCGCATTATACCCTCTCAAATATTGTAGTGTTGGTAAAATTTGCCGTGTTAAACTGCATTTTTTTTGTTGCAGTCTCAGATTTACTTTCAATCGAAAAATGTTAACCAAAAACTGCAAATTTAACTTAAAAAAGAACTTTCACTGATTACTGACAAGTATATAAGTCCAAAATAATTATCTTTCTGCTTTATTTTCAATCAATTTTTTCTTAATTATTATAAAATTTTTAATTAAACAAAAAAACCGCGTCCATAACTTACTTCCTTCAATATTTTACTCAGGTGTTTGTTAATATTTAAATACAACTTATGAATAATAATTTTTATTAAATTATTATTAAATTTCTGTGTTAATAAGAATTCTGTCTTGAAAAAAAAAACGTTCCAGCGGCACGAGTTTGTGATTCATGAACAAACTTCCTTTTTGAAAATTCATAAACAAAAGAACTAAATTTTATTGTGTAAATTTAAAAAGCAATTGAAAATGTCAAGTTTTCAAAGCAACTTCTTTTTTTCAACAATTAGGGTTAAAATAAGGAAAAGCAAAATGAAAAAAAAATCTTAATATTTACTTTTGTAAGTATTTATTTTGTACAAATGGGGATGTTTTATAACTAAAATTAAGTTTACTATGCAGCCATTAAATAAGAATGAATATGTTTTGTTTAATAAGGGGAGAAAAAATAAGAAAAATAATTCACTAAAGACATGATATTGTAAGTAAAAGTTGCTTGAAAAAATTTGAAGAGGGTAGAAAATAATGGGTCAAGAATGGCTTGTTTTGTATTCCACGTTAAAATAACTAGAACTTAATATTAAGCTACAAGTCAAAATTTCAGACGTTTTAGATACAAATGCTTTCAAAATGTAAATAACTCTATGCTTATAACAGCATCAGCGGAACTCCATCAACACAAGCTATTAACATAAAGTGTAAAAAAGTTTAAGGCTTTTGGCAATATTCCGCAAAGTGTTTTACGGATAAGGATACGTATTTGTCTAATCGTTTTGGAATTATCCACATTGCACTGAATTTTACAGAAAAAAAAAACAAAATTGGAAATCCTGAATGCGTTCTATTTATGGCAGATCAGAGTTGTTAGAACCTTAAAGCGTTTAAAATGGTCCACAACATCGAAGCATTCATATTTCATTTAATTTGAGATCCACATCAACTTTAGACGACAATCGACGGTAATAAATTTATTGTAGTACTACACAGGGTTGTCAGATGTGGCGATTTCTCGCCAAACGTGGCGAATTTCAAACTTGATTGGCGACCTAATATTCGATTTGGCGACACGGCGATTTTTTGGCGATATTTTAAAATAGTTGGCGATTTTGTTGGCTATTTTTGGTGAGCCGCGCATTTGTTTTGAAACTCGTTAAATTCCATACGAAAAAATTTTATTATTTTCATTCTAGTATTTTTATGTATGAAATTTAAGGCTTTTATAGTCAGTATGTATTTGAAACTAAATTATGTTATTGCTGTAGTTGTTTCTTTGGCCAGAGTGATGAATTTATGAACGTTATTTTTGTCAAGCTAAATTTATAAAAGGCCTTAATTTCCTTAATGTAAGTAAAATTCAATTTTTAATTACAATATTTTTTCCCCAACGTTTTGTCGGGTGTTTGTCGACTTTTTCAAGGGATTGTCTATTTAAAAATTATAAAACAATAAAATAAGTACAATAATGTAACACATAAACAATAAAGACTAACAATATGAATTTTAATCACATGAAAAAGTTTTTGATGTACTGTTTGGCTTAGTCCACTGTCTTCGTTTAATTAATAGTAGATATCCATGGTTTGTGTCCAGCCATACGTGAGTATAACCCTGCTTCATGTAACGCTCTCCGAACAGCTTTTGGGTTTTCATCTTTGCCAAAATCTTGTTTTATCTCTGCGGCAACCTGAGAACATGTTATTTTTGGATCACCTCTTACTTTTCGTACGATTTTTGCACGTTCTCTCTCAGTTAATTTGTGATGACGAACACAGCGACTTGCATTTTCAAAGTTTGTTTCGCCTTTGAACCGATTTACAATGGTCCGTATGGTAAAATGGCTACGATCCATTAATTCTCTGATCTCAGCAAACGATCTGCCTTAGTTATGCAAATGTAAAATTATTTACCGCTGAAATTCAGTCGTTTAACGAAATGTAATAGCGTGTGTCAAATGTTAAATTGTTGCCAAATTATTAAAATTTAAATAAACACTCAAAATATTATGTTGTTAAATTCAAACGAAAATTCATTTAAAACAACTTAAAATTCATTTAAAAAACGGATCATTTACATTTCATTTAAAACAAATGATTTTTACATTCATTTTTAAATTTTTTATTTTTTGAACAACATATTGCTTAAAATTGAATGATTTTAACGATTATAAAATATATTTTAAACGACAAAAATCAAACTACATAACAAAATAAATACGATAAAACATTATTTTTTTGGTAGCTTGTTTTTTGAATAACAAACATAAAAGTTAAAAACTAAAATTATTTGGAAAATAACTATATTTGTATTCAATTTTAACAGAACAGAAAACGAATTTAATAACCTACAATCAGTTACTGTAATAATTTTATAAGTGAAGAAATAGACGCCTAAAATAGTGTGCCTATACTTTTGTCCATTGTATTTTAGAACTTTTTGTACTTTTCATCTGCCAAGGGACTAACTAATCTTTCTACACGAAAAAAACTGCTATAATCTTAAAATATACAGAAGCCTGCAATAAATTAAGAGTAACTTTAATATAAAAAATATTCATTCTTTTTAATACAATATTTTAATGCTACATGACTGTTGTGCCTATACTTAAGTCCATCACTGTACCTATTTCAAGTTTACGAACATTTCTCCATTATAAAATGTGACAAATTATTATCACAAACAAAATTCGTTGTTATTTAAGATATTAATGGATCGTTAGGTACTTTTAGATGTTTATGAAACACAATGGACAAAATGACCGTTTGTAATTGAATGATATTCCATCTTATTTAAATCAGTTTTGGCCAAAAGTATATAGCTATTTGGACACTTCATGTACGTACCAAAGTTCTTGCTTTGGCTGTTCATTATATATGGCTATATCCAACTAGTAATGACTGTGTTGAAAATGTATTTTCAATAACGAACTTCACTAAAACTCTCCTTCTAAATAGAATGCAGTTCTTGACGCGGGAGTTTTGGCGTTGAAGGGTATAGCGTTTTAGATATATAATAGAACTCCTCTACTATTAACTATTTAATAGTGCAATGTTCCTTTTTTGTCTTCACTAATCATTTTTACTTGGTTCTAAATAAAAACTAAACAGAATATATATTATGGCGACTTTTTTAAAATTTTTGGGGGATTTTAGCGACTTGGAACAAATTTATTTTTTAAGATTTATAAAAAATATTTTTAATAATTTAAATTATCTATATTTTATTGTCAAAAAGTTAAAAATAAAGGCTTTGGCGATTTTGGCGATTTTTGATATTGAATTTGGCGAAAAAGGTCAAAATCATACTATTGACCTTTTCGATAGTTGCAAAAAAAAAGCGAATGGTAAGATCGTCATAATAAGGTCATCATCGGTCTCTCTTCATCATCCGTTAACTTATATAAATCTCTCACTCTTTTCTGATACTTTAAATTCTCTATGATGCTATTAACCCATTTATGTACATTGCACTTCAGTTTTATCGTTCTTACAAACATTTCTAGATTTTCAGATCTACTGATTCGTAATCGATGTAAAGGGTGGTCCAAACATAATGCACGATGATAATTGTGAGCCCCACCTTAACGTCAAGTTTTTTGCACAACTTAATTTAAAATTTCTTTTTTCAGTGCTTGAAAAATTCAACCATGGTGAATATACACAATTGAGCAGCACGTTAAGATTGTTGAAGCCTTTTACGAAAATGGGCGTTCAAATCAAAATGCATTTCGTGCACTTCTTGTTTTTTTTTTTTTTTGTCAGCATAATCAGTCAAATGTGTCCCCAATCGGGAGAATCGTGGGCAAATTGCAGCAAACCGAGTCTGTAGGAAATGTGAAAACATGCACAGGCTCGCCCAGTTCTGTTTTGTTTATGGACTGGCGGCGTCAACAGGTATTCTTCGAAGATGAAGTCGGCCAAGCAGGTACAGTGAATGGTGTTTGCTGGACTTTCTTCTTAAAGGATATTTAAAAGAAAAAGTATACGTCAATTATCCAAGAACAATTCAAGAGCTAAAGGATGAGACAATTCGGCACATTTACAACATTGAACCTCAATTCTGTCTCAGAGCCATTGAAAGTATGGTCAATCGGATAGAGGTATGCCACCGAAGCCGTGGCGAGCGTTTGGCCGATAATTTATTTCACACATAATTGTCATAAAACCTTCTGTCATAATAAAAAATATTAAGATAGTTCTCTGAAAACTTTGGGTTTTATTTACAATTAACATCGTGCGTTTGGGTGGGACCACCATGTAAAATATAATATGTAGTAATTTAGTATATTCATGGTGGTAACCCTCTATAAACCATATTACACTCTTTGTGATTGTGATCTGTGATACCTTTACACGTACATCCCGATCCATCTGGCACACAATGTTCAGAGACGACTTTTTTACAATTATATATTTGAGTCGTTTATTTTGAAAGTGGTTTAAGTCCATTTTTTCTTATATTGAGATATTTAAGGGTTTGTGTTTGATTTGTTTCAAAAATATTGTTAAGTGGTATTAATTTTTTTTATGGCTTTGTGACCTTAAACATGTTAGAATATATAACGTAATACATTTTGTAAACTTTACTAGAAAAATAAACTGTGTTTCAGAACCTAAAATGGACTTAAACCACTTTCAAAATAAAAAGCAATAGAAATTATAAATATTTTATGTTTGATGTAGATGAATGTAATAGCTTTAAAATAAATAGAGAAGCTTTCAATTTAGATAAAGATTTTTATTTATGTAATTGAAAAAATGTTTTTAAAAATAAATATGACTTCATTTATTAAAAAATTAAATTTATTAAAGATTTTGCCATATTATTTCTCCTCATTTAGATTATGTGTGAGGTTTAACCGATTAAGAATAATTCGATTAATCGATCAAACAAAAACAAACTCTTGTTCGAATAATTTTATTTTATTTTATTATTAATCGATTAAATTATGTCGATTAATCGAACAATTTTTTTTTTTATTAAAAAAATAAATTAATAAAAAGTTTAGTCTAGACGATATGTTGAATCAGCAAATGTATGCTTACACTCATATGCTTAAAAATAATAACAAATGTCTCTGTCAGCATATGCAATATGCTAGGTGTCTAGACGATATGCTGAAAATACTAAATTTTTCAAATTCATCATACGTAAGCAAATGATATTTCAACATATAAGTAAGCATACAAATTTTGTGTCTACACGATATGTTGAATTTTGTATGTTGCTATGCAAGGCGAATTCATACCAGGTAATCTCGGAACTACAACAAGTACAACTCGTACAAAAACCACAAGCAATTTGTTTTTGTAAAATCATTGTACAATGTCAAAAACAGAAATAAAACAAAACAGAAACAAAGATAATAAAAGGGAATAAACAAAATTTTGACATCCAACAGTGATTTTAGCTAATATCAGCAGGGCTTTTAAGACCACCTGTAATAAATTCGCCTTGGTTGCTATGTATGTTGAGTAATGAGAACATTTGTTTAAAAATTAAAAATTCATTTGACAATACTCTTTTTTTATTATTTTATTTAAAATTTGTTATCAATTATCGCCTTTATTGCAAAAATGAATAGTTTTAGTGTAATTAACACTTAATAATAAGTAAAAGTGCTTTATTGGTCTGGGTCAAATCCGCAAAAAATCAAAATATTTAAGGACTGGATTGATCTCTAAATTATTATTAATAAAGTCTCACAGTTAATTATTTTATTTCAGTTCTACCACTACGGTAAATATTTGTTCCCATACAAATACCACTCCCAAAAATATTACCAATACCATAACGCCCTTAAAAATGTTGATCGGTTGAGTAATTTTTAGTATTAAAAACATAAATACGACCAAATTTCAATACAATTATGCAAATTTTTTAACCGTTTTACTGTCCCGCTTTTTACGGGAGCTATAGTGAGTTTTTTTTGCCGATTATCACAAAATTGCATCGTGTTATATTATCTATATATAAAAGTGAATGTATGTATATTTATTTGTATATATACATTGTGCCTTATTGCAGGCCAAACCACTTGACCGATGGCCTTGAAATTTTCACACCATGTTACAGTGACCCTGGAAGAGACATTAGGCTATATAAAATTGTGACTGGGCAAAGGGGCGATGCCACGCCCATACAACCAAAAATTTTAAATCGTGTTATCTATGATATTTTTTGACCTACGGCGAAAATATTTGGTATATATGTTGTTGGCATGAATAGAAACATGTTTAATTAAAAAAGTGGGCGTGGACCCGCCCCTTTACACTAAAAGTAAAAAACGTTATATCTAATAAACTACTGAACCGATTGTATCAAATTTTCACAGAAGGCTATTCTGTTCTGAATTAATGTGTCGTAGGGTTCAAAAAGGTGTGATTGGACAAAGGGGCGGTGCCATATTTTTTCGTGGATGCCAATATTAAATATGGCATATTTTAAGAGCCGCTGCAAGCATTTTGTTGAACTTTTGGTAGTTGGATCTTCTGAGCCCCAAAATTGAAATCAATTGGCAGCGGGGGAAGTGGTACCCCCATAGGACGCCAATGTTTAATATCGCATATCTTAAGAACTGTTATAGTGAGAATATACAAACTTTGTAGAAGTCATTCTAATGGTATACTACACTTTTGAAAATAAAAATAAAGCGGGTAGGCGCAGGGGGAGCAATACCTCCCATAACATGCAAATATTAATTATCGCGTTACGTTTAAAGAAAAATGGGCGGGGTTGACGGAGGGAGAGCAATACCCCCATAAAACGAAATGCCACGGAATTCTCTTACTACGAAGCAGATAATAATTTAATAAATAAATTTTTGTTTATATATATTGTAAATACATCCTTTCAGTTTTATTTTATAACGATGGGGGTAGCGAAGCACACCGGGTTAAGCTGGTTATATATATTATTAACTAAATTGGACTATATTTTTCCCCAATATCAATATTTTTTACGGTTTTGGCGTATTTAAATGATTTGCCAGAGTGGGCTTTACACGGAGCTGATGGTAAATTGTAGGCCGATCTTCTCCAAATTTAGTTGTGTGATTTCTAGTTTTATGAAAATATGGCCGACCAAATTTTACTATTATAGCGTTATTCGGTACGTCTTAGGCATATTTAAGTATATCCGAGAATGGGTTTAACATGGGCCCTATGGTAAATTATGGAGTGATCATCTTAGTGTAATCTAGTCATAGAAAGTTCTTGCAAAATTAAATAGCAATCGGTTCATTCTGTCGCCAAATTTTGCTAGTTTCTTTAACAGAAATATCAATTTTTAAGGGTGTTGGGGTTCCAGTTTAAAAGAAGAATATTTACTCAGCTGATCGAAGTCTTTGCTTGATATACCATAAAATTAAGAACCCTTATGCCAGTCGAAGACCGGCAATAAGAAAAAAATTTATTAAGCGAAGCTGATGTTTGTTAATACCTATATTGAAGCAATTACAATTACTCAAACCTATATATTAAACAAAAAGATTTATTAGAATATAAATGTAATTTTAATAGCTTCAGAATTTTATACGCTACTGTACCATGCATTATATTATATGAAAGCTTGAAGCGTTCTCTAGAAAATATTATATGTAGAAAAAATACCTTAATATCGATAAAATTTTGAGATAAGAGCCGTTTTGACAAATTACATTAGTAACTAAAAATATTTTTTGAAATTGGTTATTAATAGATTAAGTACTCGGCATGTTTTATATACCATGCGAAAGGTATTTGGAAACACGCATCAGCGCTACCCATATTGCTGAGATCAAATTTATACTTCAGGAGATATTGGTTAAGAATTTATCAACTTTTATGTTCTACATCTCTAAAACAAAGTTCGTGGGCCAACATTTTTATTTTCAAAGCACTTCTAAATGCAATTTTTTGTTTGCCGATGAGCTAGAAATCTTGATAAGTTCCGGGGTTATGTAAAAATTTAAAAGAATACCAATTTTTATCTATGTTATATGCTACCAAATTTGCCGCATGCTGAAAAGCTTGCATACGACTTTCAACAAATAACATATTTGTCAACATACGTAGAAAATTTGTTGAAAAGTAAAAATATTGTGTCTAGACGATATGCTATAATTGTGAACAAACGTTTGCTGACTTCGTTAACAAAGCCTGTCATATGTTGGTAAGCATACGTTTGTTGAAAAAATTTGGTGTCTACACGATATGTTGGCGCTGAAAGCAAATTTTTCAACATAAATTTGCTGATTCAACATATCGTGTAGACTTAGCTAAAGACTAATAAGAAATAAAAGCTTAGAATTTGATTTATTCTCATACGTTTTTAGCGATTTTATACAAAATGTAGAAAAAGTAAAAAATATTGTTGCTATAGCCCTCATTGTAGTTAATCTCAATGTTTAGTAGGCAAAACCCGTGTTAAGTATTCATTGTATTTCAAAAATGTATCTTATGTTCGTATTAAACAAATCTTTGATAAACAATTGTAACAGCTGTTTTCTTTTTAAATCAAACGCTAAACAATTTTCATGAAATGTTGATTAAGTTAATTAGAGCCGTTCACATTACATTTGAGATGATTTAGATGACAGATGATAAAGAAAAAAAAATGCAACAAACAAATTTAAATTTCTTTAAATTATTAAAAATGGATAAAAATACTTTAATTAAGTGATCAGAACATCATTTTAAACATATTAATTATGGAATTTTTTTTTTTTTTTTTTTTTTTTGTTACGATAAACCAACACTCAGGGGATGCCCCCTATATATGCAGTGCATTGTGTTGATCAGGAAAATAAGGTTTGGGAAGGAGGAAAGAGGGAATAGTGTTTGTGGACATTTGACTTGAATCTTAATAAATTATAAGTACCGGGAAAGACCTCTGCGGGAAGTTTATTCCACATACGGAGAGTTCGACTGAAAAACGAATTTTCTCTATAATGCGTTGTGCGAAACACAGGACAATCGACTACAAACGGATGTGATCCACTGGATGAGCGAGTATTACGAAGAAATACTCGGGCGGGTGGAATAAGTTCACTTATCTCAGTGGAAAACCTCCCATGGTAATATCGATAGAAAAGTGTCACACAACCCACATTCCGACGATGCCCCAATGAGTCAATAGAGTTGGATACCCTACTGTCATTGATGAGCTTCACCGCCCTCCTTTGTACACGGTCCAGAAGGTTCAAAATAGACTTTGAAGCCCCTGCCCATATATGGGAGTTGTATTCCATCTTCGGTCGGATATAGGTGGTATAGATAGTAAGGAGATCGGAGGAAGTGAAGTAAGTCTTGCACCGTTTTAAAAAACCTAAACACTTGAATGCCTCTTTCGACACTTTGAAAACGTGTTTATTCCAGCGGACATCGCACTGTATTCTCATGCCCAAAGCATCAAGAGTATCCGATTCCTTAATATCAATGCCACCCATTAATTGTGAAAATGTACGAATTATTTAAAGTCGAATAAAAACATTAAGAAGAAATTATTATCCGTTGTACACGCGAGGGGTACTTATATGGTGAACGATTCTATATTATACTCAGTTTGAGGTATGTTCAGAGGATTCGATGTGGTTAATGAAGTGATTAAGTTGTTATCATGTCAATTTGCAGTGATTAACAAATAACTTCAATATATGGTTAATCATCTCGATTTTGTTGTGATTAGAGCTTAATCACGCTCGAGTTGCTAAAACGTGTTTTAAGTGTGAACATAGCATAAGTGTCACAATATTACAATAGAAAACGATGTAGTAGAAGATAATCCAACGACATCAAAATATGCCGAACTCCAATAGAAAAATACATACAGAGAGACAGCGGTTGTTTTATAGAAGAAGTTGTACGCAGAAGTTTGGCTGAAGATGGAAGGTCTGCAAAAGCCTTTCGAATATCCAAAGTTGTATCGGATTATTTAAGAATTAATGATTTTACGATTCCTTTAAGTAATACAACGATATGGAGCTTAGATGAAAAGTTGTACGCATCAAAAAAAGAAGTCATAGTGGATTTGAGAAAAATAAAGAAGAAAATGGAAGATTTTCCATAGTTGTAAATTAACGGTACATCCGTCCGTTTTAAAATATGTAATTTTTTTTTATTCGTTATTCTCATCGATAAATCGAATAATTTTTCAGATTTAATCGTTAGATCGAACGAACAATTATTTGAATTATTCGAACAAAGCTTAAAGGCGAATAATTGACAACTCTAATAGGTGGTATATACCTTAGTAGCTCCATCATATACTTATACTTAGGAGTTGAAATGGGACGTACATTTTTGTATAATGGTGTTATTTTATTTTGTTGAAGTTTTCCTTAGCCAATTTACAGGTTCGCCACTAGTGTTTTTTTAATCTTTTAAGAATTGCTTCTTCCAGAGGTTTTGTATAAAAAATCTTTACGTTTCATTTTAGTTAATAAAAATTTGTGGACTTAAACCCGGTTTCAAAATAACTTTTTTTGGATTTTGTTAGTTAACTAATTTTCAAGTGCCCAAAATCATAGCGAATTTAATGATACTAGACTTAAATTGTTTATTAATAAAAAGATTATATAGTATTGCGATTGTTGTTATCATTCACTACTTTTTTTTTTAAAAATGGACTTAAACCACTTTCAAAATAAACAACTCATTTGACTTTTCCTCATGTCCAACTGCCCCATGTCCAACTTTTCATTTTATCAAATCGGGATTTATTAGAGTTAACTGCAAGTCAATTTTTTATTTTCATTGAATTTTTCTTAAGTGCAGTTTTTATTTTACGATCAATTGGTCGTAGAATCCTACGTATATTTTGGCCTGAAAAAAATATGTAACACCAATCTTTGGAATACCACCAACCAAATACCCATCTAGTTGGAGATACGTAGACGCAAGTGGCCATACACTCAGAAAGCCACCCGACGACATTAGCAGAATGGCCATCGACTGGAATCCCCAGGGTCAACGGCGTATAGGTAGGCCTGCTCATATTTGGAGAAGACAGCTGGATGTAGGGATGAAACGATACCTCTAAGGTATCGATAATTTTACTCGATGTGGAATCGCTCGCAAAGTATCGATACCTACTCATTATCGAATAAAAAGTATCGATACTTACTTGTATCGGTACTTGTATCGGGTTGTATGATAAAGGAATAGAAAGAAGCATTTATAAACGTTCTTATTAGTGTTTAGTACTATACAATACAATAAGAACTACGATACATTAGAATTTTTGTGCAAAACGAAAAGTGTAAAAATGGAGACCACTTTTTGTTACCACCTAGTACCAATTCCCTTCCGAAAAGTCTTTTTTTATCTTAGGAAACGAAATTTTTTAGAACGTTCAGAATATCCACCTTTAATTCCAAAAATCAACAAAGTCACTGTGTATTTATTTTAAATGTAAATATGTATTTTTTTTTTTTTTTTGAAATAGGTAAATATATGTATAATAAAGTGTGGTAAAACCATAATCCACGATGTTAATTGTGAGTCACACCTTAACGTCAAGTTGTTTGTGCAACTTAATTTGACCTTTCTTTGTTTCAGTAGTTGACAGCTTCTACCATTGAGAGGTACACAATTGAGCAGCGCGTTAAGATTGTTAAAGCCTTTTACGAAAATGGGCGTTCAATCAATATACATTTCGTGCACATCGTGATTTCCACAATCGGGAGAATTGTGCGCAAATTTCAGCCAACCGGGTCTGAAGGAAATGGAAAAACAAATGTGCATGCTCGCCCAGTTAGTTCTGCGGCTGGCGGCGTTATCGGGCCGTACTTCTTTGAAAATGAGGTCGGCCAAGCAATTACCGTGAATGGAGTTCGCTATCGCGAGATGATAACGGACTTTCTATAGCCATAAATTGAGGAAATGGACCGAGACGATTTGGGTTTATAGGCGTTAACTGGTCAAACGGTTTCTTGACACCGTTACTGCTGCTCCAGCTTTTGAAAATAATCAAAAATTTAAGATTAATTTCAATACCAAAGTGAAACGATTACTTTTGACCAATACCGAGTATTTTTTTATCGATACTACTTGTTACTCGGTTGCTATGTATCGATTACAAAAATACTTGGTACTTACATAAAAGTATCGAATATGTACTTGTATTTACTCGTATCGTTTCATCCCTAGCTGGATGCCGAAATAAGAATTACATGACGCAACTTGAGCGAAATAAAACGTATTGCAAATTAAAGAGAAGATTGGAAGAACTTTGTTGTGGCCCTATACTCCGTAAAGGAACTACAGGATATAATATATATGTATATATAATTGGTCGATTACGGATGATTACTGAACTGAAGTTGAGATGCCAGCAGCGAAATAAAAAACTATGTATATTTTAACATGAGCGGCGTTGCCTAATTTCGCTGCTGGCAACTCAACTTCAGTTGTGTTGCTATCCGTAATCGATCCACAAGTCTTTTTTATTCCATTTTACTGCTAAAATGATTTTTTTTATAAATATGGCGGCTATAATTTCTAAAAAACAAAACATGTTTATAATAAGTTTATTTAACAATTTTTTCATAGAAAATCTGTTTCATAAACCTTTTATAAACCAGTTTTATTTTTTATAAATAAACCATAGCTTTAAGGTTTTTGTTTTCCCCAAGCTATGTAGTGTGAGAAATGAAATATTTCCCAAAATTTCCTGAAACAATTAAAACAATACCAAATAAGAAATAAAATCAAAAGTATTTAACACAAAATAAGTCTGGACACACGCATATCAAATTTTCTTACACGCACTCACACCTTCCGTTTAGTATGAGTATGTATGTTTGTATGTATGTATTTGTGACAAATTATAATTCTCAGCAGGACAAACATAAACAAACAGTTCTTTACCGTAATGATACTAATCTGACCACAATGTCGCAAACATGCCTTCCGTTGACTTTTCGTAGTCGTTCTGTTCTAAGCGAACAGGAATATTTTTTTTTTTTTTCGTTTTACTGGCCGTGGGTTGCAATTATAATTCGGTTATTACGGTGCCGCATTACTAACAAACAATTGAAAAGTGAGTGCGTAAAACGACATCAAAACTTAAGCACGTATTGACAGCAAACAGCATTAAATTGTGTAGATAAAAGAAAAATATAATAATAATACAAAAAGTGAATAAATAAATATGCCGTCGTGTTGTCATCGCCATCACCATCGTCATCACCATCATCATCGTCATCATGATAATAATTTACACCCTTAAACGATTAAACGCATGACCATTCAAATCAAAATAAAAAATCATAATTCACACTAAAGTGTGGACGGACAAAGAGACAGACATCGTCGAATGGTGTGAACGAATATACAACAACAGCACAACAACAACGACAGGAATACAACACAAAAGAGAATTGAAATTAAAATTATTTACACACTTTGAACATTTTGTTGATGTTGTTTGCCCCCATTTATTGTTGTCCACTGCACAAATGCGTCCGCTGTTGTTGTTGTCGTCGTTGTCATTGTCAGGCACAACAAAGTTTCGCAAAAATAGTTGTTCTTTGATTGACAAATGTTGTAATAATTACCTTAATTTTTGTTTTCTAGTTTATTTTTATCTAGAACATATTTTGTGGACTGGTTGCATTTTTGTTGTTGTTGTTAGTTCGTAATAGTGGCATTTATAGAATTAAATTTAAAAAATATCATTCACTCGGATGTTTCAAATGAAATTGAAAAAAAAACGTTAAACATTTTACGAAAAACCCTATAGTTCTAGGGGGTCAGCAATGATTAGCTCAACTATAACTTAAGGAGGTCCCCATTCATATGCACAAGAAACTTCTGTCATGTATTGGTTAGAATTGGCCAATATCTATACCAAATACAAAATTATTCCTTGAAGCAATTAATATTTTGATTTACGGTTAACACTTGCACTTTAAATTGTTCTGTTAAATCAATTCTTCTTTTATATAGTGGGTATACTACCACTACATATCCATATAAGGAAGGCCGCATTATCGAGTCTCCTTAGGATTCGGCTAACATATGGAGATTGAGTCCCTGGACATTCTGGTTGAGCTCCTGGTATATCAATATGCTCAAGAGCGGCCATTACGATCACGGAACTTGGCTTTACCAAAAGGTTCAGGACAATCCTCCCTAATAGAGGTGGAGCCTAGGACAATGGAAATCCCTGCCATGGACACCGAGGCCTACAATGGTATACTTAGGGTTCCAAATCAGAGCATGCACTGAAAGAATTTTCTTCGCAATACCAATGAATTTTGACATTAATCCCATGAAAAATTGCATTAAAAAGGAACCTATGCAACGCTTCGATGGATCGATGAAACTTGTTTCATTAAAAGGATTTAATGAAACATTACATTAGATCTATGAATATTATTCATTGGATGAATACTTTAAATAAAGAAAAAAAATTTTTTTTTTTAAATTATTTTATTTTTTTTAATTATTTTTTTTTATCTTCTAATTTTTTTATTTTACTTTATTTTATTTTTAATTTTTTTTCTGTCTCTGGCGGGATTCGATCCCTCAACCTCGGTGCTGATAGACTAGCTCGCTACCAGCTAGTCTACCGGGGCAGTGTAGTTTTTGTATTAAAAAACTATGTGTTTTACTCAATTAAGAGCGTAAATATGAGATTAAATTGTCCATAATAACAATAACAGCGTTGATTGAAAGTGGATTGAATGTTTTTGTTTCATTACTATAACGATATTTTTATTGTCATAATGAAAATTTAAATTTATGAAGGCAATTATTGAAATATGTTGCTTTTATAAAAAATTTTTTATGATTTCATAAATTTAGTGGCACACATGTAACATTCGATGTATGAAATTATTAAATCTTACATTTTTTAATTAACAATTAAACATTTTTTTAAGGAAACTATAATTTTTTATTAATTTATGAATAAAGTTATGTTTGTATATGGTTTTTTTATGTTCCCAATTAAAATTTTTTGTTTAAATTGGACAAACTTAAGTTTTCATATATCCAATGAAAATTTTTAACGTAATTACGAAATCCAATGAAGCGATTTTAACGAAAATACTTCATTATAACTATGAAATTCCATTTAGACAATGAACGTTTTCATTTACCCAAGGAAAGTTTTTTTATGAAAATGATTCATTAAATATATGAAGCATTTTTCTTTCAGTGTGGAGTAGGTGCTGGGGTATTTGGACCTTTTACGAGAATCTCAATAGCCATGGGTAAATCGCGCATTCCAGGCCGTGATTGACAAGGGAATGGTTAGCAACAGCATTGTAATATTCGCTGATAACCAAGCGACCAATAAAGCACTCTCTTCCTGTAAACTATCATCGAAGTTGGTGACGGAATGCCGAAAAAGGCTACAGGAGCTAGGCGCGAGGAATACAGTGACACTCTGTTGGATGTTCGGAAACTCAAGAATCCCGGGAAATGATAGGGCTGATGAACTAGCCAGGGCTGGCTCGAACACCACACTGGACTCTCAGGAAACATAGGAGATACTCGTTATCGCTTCAGGAAATGCGTCACGAAAAGTTACTATGTTTCCCAGAACTGCAATATGTACTGAAGGTCTTAATAGACAGGAGCTACGACTGTAAGCGGCGTAATAAGCAGGTTACCACACAGTCAAGTACCAACTTGTTCGGATGGGCCTAACATGTCTTGATGAAGACGATTCCACTGGGCATTTGCTGTCCAGCGCTGGCATGGGACAGAAGTAAACACTTATGGCCCGGTACATTTAGTGCGTCCCTTGAAAATTTACGCAAATACTTCAATCATGGCCAGAGATCGATAAAAGATCGTGGCTTACCACAGACGACTAATCTGCCAATACTGGAATCAGCAGCCTTCTGTGGCTTTAGGATTCAAACGTAAAACGAATTAAGGGAGATTTTAAGAAATTTGTGCATCTGTCTGTCTGTTTGATATTGCTATCGGTGGAGATTGGATGGGTCGATAAGTCATTGTTATAATTGGCCTCTATATGTTAAACTGCATTTATAGCTCTACATCTCGTTAACAATGTATTGAGAAATTGTTTTTTTATATTACTAAATGACAAAAAAGAAACAGTTGATTCAATTCTAAATATGTAGATAAGTTATTACAAGAACTTGGCTTCCTATTACAAGGACAAATAGGTTAAAAAACCTTCACTAATAAATTTGATATCTATATATATAAAATTGTAACGTTACTGACTGACTGACTGACTGACTCACTGATTCATCATCGCACAGCCTAAACGCCTGAAGCTAAACACTTTAAATTTGGACCAGAGATTAGTCACTCCCCAAATCGATCCACTAAGACGGGATTTTTGGAAATTCGAATGTTTAGGGGGTAAAAAAGGGTAAAAACGGGAATATCTAACAAATGTTTAAGCTATGTTTTTTTTATCCCTACTCTTTAGATTACGAAGAGACAAAGGAGGATAAATCAATTTGATTTAAGACAAGTTAGAGTGCTATATTCGGCTGTAACGAATCTTTGATACCCTCCACCGACAGTTCGAATGTTTAAGGAGTAATATCTGTATGATGTCTATTTATTATTATTTTAAACTGTGACGAGTTGTTATTAATTATGGTTTTAGGCGACTAATTTGTTTTCCGGTAGTAGGGTTTATATGGGGCTTAGGGTAAATTATGGACCGATCATCACGAAATTTCACAGCATCATTTCAAGTCCTTTAAAACAGTGACGTACCAATTTCTGTTATGATTGCATTATTTTTTACGGTTTTAGGCGTACTAAACTGTTTTCCGGTAGTAGAGTTTATATGGGGCCTAAGGTAAATTATGGACCGATCGAGATCACGAAATTTCACAGTGTTATTTCTAGTCCTAAAAAACTGTGACGTACCAAATTTTGTTACGCTAGCGTTACTTTTTACGGTTTAAGGCGTACTAAACTGTTTTCCGGGAGTAGTGTTTATATGGGGCTTAGGGTAAATTATGGACGGATCTTTACGAAATTTAATAGCGTGATTTCCAGTCAAATAAAACAAATTTTTGCAAAATCTTATCTCATTCCGTGTCTGTTCCAGCATTTATGTTATTTTTTGTAACAAAATTATCAATTTTTTTAGGTGGTGGTTCCACATTTTGATTCATAGCTCTGGTCCTACTGAACCGATTTTGCTGGATTTCAATCCCAAACTGCTTAGGATAACTACAAGCATTTTGGCACCAAGTTTGTTCATTCCTTTTGAGTTGTTCGAAAGTGAGACGGACAGACGGACAGGCAGACGGACATGGCTAAATCGACTTAGAATTACTCAAGGACCCAGAATATATATACTTTATAGGGTCTGAGATGAATAATAAAAAAGTTTCACACGGAATGACAAACTTAATATACCCTCTTCACAACTAATTGTGGTGGAGGGTATAAAAATTAAAGTATTTTCTTCCTCTCCAAGGAGGAGTACCTACAAACTTATCTTATATATTATATACTAGCAAACCCGGCGAACTCCGTTTCGCCACCAGATGGCTTCGTTTTATGTAACATTTCGTTTGGTGATTAAAAGATGAAGAAAAATTTTTTTTTGTTTTATATTTGAAAAGGAAAATTTTTATTTAATTTCACAACAGTAATGAATTCATTCGATTACAAAAATAAAGTGTTATTAAGTTGAACTTCTCTAAGTAAATGGCGTTAAAATTGAATGCCATGTCGGTTGGAATCATTGGGATCCGAGGTATCAAAACATTTTCTCCCTTGTACTTTCCTTTAAGCATTGTTGCTTCGATGACGTTATTCATCAGTTTTTTTTTACCGTAAGTCGGGTGCCATTACAAAGACGTGGTTGGTTTATATTTCGTAACATTATGGTTACATTATGGTTGAATTTATGAGGAGGTAATCCGGGTAATCCCAGGGAGTTCGATTGGATAGTTGACGACATCGTTCTGAGAAGTAATGGAATCTACCGATTTGTACGTTTCCAATTTGCCAGCGATTTCACTTTGAATCTTAAAATTCAGTTCGTCAACGTAGCTAATATAGCACGTTCGCTCAACAAATCATGATTTCTGTAATTTTGTGTAATGTTTGAAAACACCTTTCGGATGAGTTCGGACTTTGATTCGGTGAACCGGCAGAAATTGAAATATCCACCGGGATTTTGTCGTTTCCTATGTCCAGCAATTGTTTGGAAAATACGTCTCGAGATTGATTGTTTTGCAGCTCGACTCGCATTTTCAGAGTCAATTTGAGCTTCCTAACGTGTTTCCACAAAGCAGACGACTTCAAACATGCATTTAATTCATCGGCGGGCGTTGATCGTGGTATCACTGGAAGTGTTTGCCAAAAATCACCTGCCAACAAATCATCGTACCTCCAAATCGGCTTTGATTGTTTCGTAGTAGGCGTAAAAGTAGGCGTGGTAAATTTTTTTTCGATGAAAACTTAAAATGGAATAATACGAACATTTGAAAAAAAAATTAGTCAACTCGATGGAGCCGTTTTCTGATTTTAGGTAAATCGAAGAAAGTGGGCGGGGAACAATTTTCTTTCCGTATAAACCTAAGTTGGACCATGGCGATCACTTTAAAGAAGAAATCGTCCAAATCGGTCAAGCCATCCTCAAGTTATGTGCTTAATAGAAAAAGTGGGCGTAAAAGTAGGCGTGGTAAATTTTTCTTTCGATGGAAACTAAGAATGCATTGATACGAACATTTGAAAGAAAAATTAGTCAAATCGATGGAGCCGTTTTCTGATTTAAGGTAAATCGAAAAAAGTGGGCGTAAAAGTGGGCGGGGAACAATTTTCTTTCCGTATAAACCTAAGTTGGACCATGGCGGTAACTTTAAAGAAGAAATCGTCCAATTCGGTCAAGCCATCCTCAAGTTATGTGCTTAATAGAAAAAGTGGGCGTAAAAGTAGGCGTGGTAAATTTTTCTTTCGATGGAAACTTAAAATGCATTGATACGAACATTTTAAAGAAAAATTAGTCAAATCGATGGAGCCGTTTTCTGATTTTAGGTAAATCGAAAAAAGTGGGCGTAAAAGTGGGCGGGGAACAATTTCCTTTCCGTATAAGCCTAAGTTGGACCATGGCGATCACTTTAAAGAAAAAATCGTCCAAATCGGTCAAGCCATCCTCAAGTTATGTGCTTAATAGAAAAAGTGGGCGTAAAAGTAGGCGTGGTAAATTTTTCTTTCGATGGAAACTTAAAATGCAGTGATACGAACATTTGAAAGAAAAATTAGTCAAATCGATGGAGCCGTTTTCTGATTTTAGGTAAATCGAAAAAAGTGCGCGTAAAAGTGGGCGGGGAACAATTTTCTTTCCGTATAAACCTTAGTTGGACTTTAAAGAAAAAATCGTCCAAATCGGTCAAGCCGTCCTCAAGTTATGTGCTTAATAGAAAAAGTGGGCGTAAAAGTGGGCGGAGAACCATTTTATATGCTATAAACCTCACGGAGCCCGAGACCTTTCCAACGAATGCAAAACCGTGGAAATCGGTTTGTGCGTTCTGGAGTTATAGCGTCAGGAAGGAAAACCCGACTTATTTTTATATAATAGATTGTTGATTTTGGTATTGTCACCTTCAAAACTACAGGGTGTTTAAATACAAAACTTTAACATTTAGCATTTAAATAGATATATATTTTCACTAAAAAAATTTATAAAGCACCATTAGTCTTTTTGTACGCAGATTTGAATTGAATTAAAAAACACTGAGAAAAATAATACCTTTTCCATTAATCTACTTTTTTTTAGTTCTTTGACTTAGGACTTTGACTGATACTTATTGAGTTTAAGAAAATTGTCTCATTAAACAAATGTAATGTAATGACTAAATGACTAAATGACTAAATGACTAAAAACGTAAAATCAAACTTAAGGCTCAGTCAGCCGGGAGTAACAGTAACATTGCAAATCAGCCGCTTCATTTTGTTGTATGTAAAGCAATTAGAACGATTACGTTAGCAGTAAGATGTTACGTCTCAATCTGTAAGAAATAGATTGGTCTTACTTTTTTACGGTAGGGTTACTGTTACAACCGGGCCCGGCTAACTAAGCCTTTAGTTTTAAAAACGCTATTCAACCGAACAAGTTTAAAGAAGTTTGAGGAACTGACTCTTATTTCTTGTTCCTTCGATATGGTGTCCCTTTCCTGTTCCTTAGAGATAGTGTTTAGAAATAAAATTAGTTCTGTAAATCATTTTTCATGATCTTTGGATACTCAAATTACTAAAAGCCTTATTGATAAAAATATATTTCCGCGTGGTTACCACGTTTTTCAAGGAAATAATTTACGAGTTCAAACAATTTGTACTTCCCAGGGTTAAAAATCCTTTTTAAAACGAATTTTCTAAAAACATTTGTTTAATAAACCTTTCATAAATTTAAAATTTTCTTTTGGTGCATGCGATCAAGGATTTATAAAAACTCGTTCGAAATGACGATAAACATTTTAAAGCCTTTTTCTAAAACGTTTAATCACATACAAAATTTATGTAAGTGTACTTCTTAAAAGAAATTACAATTGTTACAAGTAATTCCTCCATCACACCATAAATAAAATACACTGACAAGCAACCTACAACTGCAGTAGCAAATATAAAATGGAACGAATGAACTATTACTATACTTTTCACCAGCACCCAGTCAAATACGACATCAACAAAATGAACAACAAAACTGCAACAACATTTATAGTCATAATTATTGTAATAAACTCAAAAACTGTGGACAATAAAAATTATAATAGGGAAACAAAAGTCTATGAAAATGAACTTAATTGAACTAAAAATAAATAAATAAATAAATAAAAGAAACATACAAACATGAGCATTTCGCTACAGAAATCAGTCGCTTTATTTCATATTTTTATACACACAATTCATCTTTATTTCTCTGCCAAACTTTTTCTTAAATTTCTCGCCTAAAAATGTCATATACATATAAAGACATTTTTAAAATAGATAATTTTTTCGATAAGGAAGTGAAAGAAGTTTAAAGGAATTGATTTATAAATGTAATTGATTTATAAGTTAATTAAGGTATCGTTTTAAGTCGCAAGCAAATGCGACCCCTGGGCCCATTGTGATACCCTTAAAAGCACTAATAATCAACAAAAGTATTATTACCCCAATTCAGTTTTATTACACTGCCACTTGCAAATTAAATTCAAAAATTTATCCTGGGAGTCAAAAAAATGCATTATAAAGGTTTCGTTTAATGTCCAATTTTCAGGATAGTATTTAAATCAATATTAAGTTAATTTTCATAACAAACTTAAATCGTATTTAAAACAGATTGGTTTTTTGAGTTTTATTTGAAAAGTCTTATTTAATTAAGATAAAAGTATGGTAGCACTACTAAATACAAAAAAAAAAATATAAAAAAGTGTATTTATTTACAAGGTGGTCTGAAAAAACAGCTAATGCTTTGCCTGTTGTTGTATTGTTGTGATATTGAGGCCACCTTGCTAAAATATTACAATGGAACCTTAAGTTGAAATTAAGTGTACCACATCGGTGACTTAAGTTTCACTTAAGTTTTTAGTGAAGAAGAGAATTTTGTATTTAAAACGATTTTAAAAATAAATGTGTTTTAATATCAATCCTGAAAATTGGCCATAAATGTGCTAAATTCCCAATTCATACTACATATTAATAAACTGAAATGTATTGTTGATGGGATAAGCTATTCCTATGCGCATTTCACTGGTTGCTTCGGCCAGATCGTCAGGAAACTTCATCCAAAGATTTTAGAAAAACTTAAACAACAAGCTTAAACCACAACAATATTAAACAGTAATTGTTGTTTTAAGGGGAAAACAATAAGAAAAAACAAAAATAAAAACAAATTACTTTATTTCATTGCTGCCAGTTCAGATTTTGCACTGCCACTTGCATATTTGTTATCAAAGTTTTTCTTGGGAGTCAACAAATTTTTCTTTATAAGATTTAGTTTTAATGTACTAAATTCCCAATTCTTACTACTATTGATAAACTGAAATTTACTGTTGGTGGGATAAGCTATTCCTTCTACAATGCCGAGTTTCAATTTATGCGCATTTCTTAGGTTGCTTAGGCCTGATCATCAGGAAACTTCATCCAAAGATTTAAAAAAAACTCAAGTCAACAAATTTTCCTTTATAAGATTTAGTTTTAATGTACAAATTCCCAATTCTTACTACTATTGATAAACCGAAATTTACTGTTGGTGTGATAAGCTATTCCTTCTACAATTCCGAGTTTCGATTTATACGCATTTCTTAGGTTGCTTAGGCCTGATCATCAGGAAACTTCATCCAAAGATTTAGATCTGCCAAAGTCACATCTTTGAGAAACTCCAGCATCCGTATTCTGTAATTCGCTAAAAATCTAAAAAATTGTTAAATCGATTTTTGGCTACGAAGGCAATTCTGTGAAATTTGGCAAATGCCATCAAAATTTTATTCGCCGCAATTTTAGCTTTTAATGGTATCGCTAAAATTTTGTATTCTCTAACGGCATTTTAACGATCGAGATTTAGCTTAAGCACAGCGAATTATAGAATACGGCTGCAGGTCGTGAACAAATTGCATACCAAGGTTTCTCAGTCAGCTGAGCACCCGTACAACAGGACATTCAGAAAGAAGGTTATACACAGATTTCTCTTCTTCTTCTTCGTCTTAACAACTTCTAAAGTAACTGTAACGACTGCAATCCATACTTTCTGTTAGAAAACCTATAAGTAATCTGATCGAATTTCTATCAGGTGATAATTTACACAAAATTCAGGTTAAATTTTCTATTGGGTTCAATTAAACCAGCAGTTTAAGACAAAATGACAGTTAAATTGATTTTGCTTCTTAGGCCCTAAATTTGTAAAACGCAAACGCAACGCCAAAAATTATATTGAAAGCAAAAACAAAATCGAAAATATTTCATAATTTTGTTGTTGTTTTCTATAGAAATGTATATTGAATTTTTAAATTTTAAACGCTGCATATCTTGTGGCGTTGATAATTTTAAAACGAAATATGTATTTCTGTAGAAAGCAACAACAAAATTTTGACATTGCTTTTGCTTTCAATGTTATTTTTGTCATTGAGTTGCGTTTTACAAATTTAGGGCCTTAGTTTTGGTGCTTAAATTTCTTAGAATAAAAAATTTTTTCAACAAATTGCATTTTCATTTCATGTTCTCATTCCCATACAATTTGTATGTAGCACACCGAAAAAGCGCGGCGGCAACGCTTTGCAACTGAAAAATCCGATTTTGACAGCGCGTTACGCTTTCTGAATTACAATTGGAAAAGGTGTAGTCATATTTATACGTCAAATGGCATTAAAATTGATAGACTAAAAAAAAAGTAAGTCTTACATTCGGCTATGCCGAATTTTATATACCTTTCACCATGATGCCACGCCCACTTGTCTCGCCCACATTTTGGCAAATATTGTGTATTGATAACCAAGATGCTTGTACCTAATATAAAATCTTTGGCTCCTGCCGTTCTCCAGATATACCGAAATCTATAATGTCTTGGTATGGGAAGTGCACCGCCCACTTGTCTATTACCGCCCACATTTTGTCGGATTTTGTTTTTTGATAACAAAGATACTTGTTCTTAATTTGGAAACATTGGCTCCTGCCATTCTCCAATATACAAAAAATAAAATAAAAAAACAACCACAATAAGGAATTTTTGGGTAAAATTAGAGGCAGGCATTGTTTTTTGGCAACATCTCAGCCATTTTCCTTTTACATTCGAAGAAGGGTATAAAAAGGTAGCTAAATATGAAATTAATGTATAATTCTTAATGCGCGTTTTGGTCATCTTCGCAAAAAATTATTTCCTTTTAAGTTTTTTTTTTTTATTGGCAAAAATTCCGAGAATGATTGATCTAAATAAAACAGGTCGTACCCGATTAAATTGATAACTCTCTATTATTTCAGCCAATACAACGATTGTGGAGATCGAATGAAAATGTTTTGAGTTACAGGCCTTAAAAGTTTATTTTTAGAAGTTTTGTCAAAAACTACAATTTTTAATTTTTCCATTTAGATGAAAAAATATACTGATTTTTTCGGGCTATATTTCATAGATCATTTTCTGGCAATCACATGATGTTTAAAACTCGTAAAAAACAAAAATTAAAAAAAAGTTTTAAGCCTTTAAGTGAAAAAAGCCGAGCTTATTTTTCACACAAAATTGCTTTAATTCAGTTTAAGGATGAAACATTTTTTCGATTAAAAACAATTTTGTATAAAAAATTAAATCGGTTTTTTCACTTATGGCCTGTTCGTCGATATCGAATAAATGCTTCGTTCGCTTAACTTTCATATAAAACAAAAACAATATTTTATAATTTGTTTTTGTTTTAAATGTAATTTAAGCAAAAGAAGTCTTCTTTCGAAATGGACGAACAGGCCCTTAATGGCGTACAATAACTTTCTTATCTTCTGTCAGAATTTTCTGCCTATTTTCATTAATTTTGATTAATACCTTATACCTTAGATATCCTAACATTTCTAGAGACGCAGATCCGCTTGTTTACTGCAGCAATAACATGTTATACCCAAACTTGAAGAAAATTGCGCAAAAAGCTATAAGTTTTCAAATGTTTTCTCTCGCATCTGAGAGACTGTTTTCCACTGCAGATCTGGTTTAAACGGAATTGCCAAATCGTCAATCTCCGTTTTTTAAATAAAAATCTTATTTATAACAACTTTAAATATAAGTACTCTCTAAAAATGTTTTCTTTGTATATCACAATATAAATTTTTTTTGTTAATTTTAACATTAACTGATTTAATTTCACTGGCCCATATCTAATCATAGTCAAAAATAAAGTCGACTTTTTCAAAAGTATACTTTAGAACAATGGTATTTACATGCATTTAAACCGGTTTTAGTTTAAAGTATACATTATTTTGACTATGTATAAGTATTGGCCATTATTTTTTATTCTTTAAATATGAATTTAAAATATCTTACGCTCTTATTTTGCAAAATAAAAATATTATTAATTTGAAATTTGTTAATTTTAACTTGAACTCAAATTCAATATGCGTATGCAGAAATGCGTATCGTTACATCACACTATTTTTTTACCACAAATTATTTTTATATTTAAGCACATTTTTATTTAAATGTTGCTTATATCATCAATAACCGCTTTTATTATGCTTTTTCTTTATCAATAACCGCTTTTATTATGCTTTTTCTTTACCAAAAATCGCCTTTTTACAAAAAATAAAGAAAAAAAATTTTTAATGTACCAAAAAACAATTTTTTTTTTTTTGCGAAATGTTTATTTTACGTCAGTATTGTTCTTTTTTTTTTGTCAAAAAAACAGCATTTTTTTTTTTTTTTTTTTTTTTTTTTTTTCAAAAAATGCTTTTTTACCAAATCCAAAAAAAATGTTTTGTGTAAAAAAAAAAAAAAAATAGCTTTTATAACAAATTCGTTTTATATAATAACAAATTATTCTACTAAACTTTAGTAACTAAAGTCAAAACTCTAAGGAAATATTTGATGAAAATTTTCATGAATATTTGCAAGTCGGATGGGCTTGAACTAAAAATCTGTCACTAAATTCATCATACTTTCACATAAAAAAATAAAAAATTTATGTTTAATAAAAAATCCGAATTCGAATCGGGCCTGTTCTGAAAATCACATGTTTTTTAAATCACACGTGTGATTTTGTGGTGTTCTCCTTTTTTTTGTGTTTCTCGGTGTGCTTTCAGCAATTGAAGATCACACTAAAACACACAAAAACGGGACAATAAAATATAACACGTGTTATTTTAGTAGGCACATGTGATTGGAAATCACGTAATTTGAGTAAAAGGCTTGACCGACTTTACTTTCTTACTTGTTATTTTAAAGAAAATAAAATTGTATATATTCAATAATCAAATAAATCGCGACCTTAGGACAACAAGGTTCTATTTGCCCCTAAACTGCATGTAAGATAGAACCTTGTTGTCCTAAGGTCGCGATTTATTTGATTATTTGTGTATGTTCCTAAATGCGATAATTGGGAGCTAATGAGTTAATGCTATAAATAACCATAACGAATTTTGTGATGATCGGTCTGTAATTTACCGTAGGTCCAATATATTTCCCCCTTCTTAAAATATTATATTAAAACGCCTAAAAACGAAATGAATCATTATACCCACACCACAATAGTGGAGAGGGTATTATGCATTTGTGCTGATGTATGTAACACCTTAAAATATTGGTCCTAGACCCACCTTAAAGTATACCGATACCGATATATACTAACGATGTCCGTCCGGCTGGCTGGCTGTCCATGTAACCTCGTGCGCAAAGTTTGGAGATAACTTGATACAATTTGGGACATAAGTTCTTATTGGCACAAGGACCAAGCCTATTGAAAATTCGCCGAATCGTAGGACCACGACGGAAGATAGGGGGAAATTGATTCCTTTTAGAAACTATAAAACCGATTATAATGAAACTTAAAACATAGATAGAACTATATTTATATGGACACAAAAAGTATGAATTTTTTTAAAAATAGGACCACGTGGGGAGATAGGGGCAATTTCTGCTTCTCAAACAAATTTTAATGATATTTAAAACCTAGATAGATCCATTTCTATATGGATATATAAGCTATACAGTTTTTCAAAAAAAGGACCACAAGGGGAGGTAGGGGACAATTTCTGCCTCTCACAAACTTTCAAACCGATTTTATTGAAGTTTATAAACATAGATAAATCTATATTTATATGGACACTGAAGCATGATGAGTTTTTAAATACTGTGGTGTAGTGTATCATATGGTCGGGCTTGACCGACTTTAATTTCTTATTTGTTTTATATTAAATTGAAATGAGGACCAATCAATTTTGTATGACTAAAATAAAATTTTAAAATTTCTGATAACCGACCCATAATTTAACATAACTCCCGTAATCTCGGAATATACTTTCATACACCTTAAACCGCAACGAATTAAAAAATTTTGAGGTAAACTTTTATAAAGGTTGGTTTCAGGGTTGGCTGCCCACTGGGTAACCCAGAAAAATCCAGCCGTTTTAAAAAAACCCAAGTGGGTTTTTTTCTTCATATTCATTTAAACAAAGATGGTATAATTTTTAAATTTTTTTTACAGAAAAATAAAAGAAAACAAGTAAGAAAGTATAGTCGGTCAAGCCCGACCATATGATACCCTACACCACAGTATTTAAAAACACATCATGCTTATGTGTCCATATAAATATGGATTTATCTATGTTTATAAACTTCATAAAAATCGGTTTGAAAGTTTGTGAGAGGCAGAAATTGCCCCCTACCTCCCCTTGTGGTCCTATTTTTGAAAAACTGTATAGCTAATGTGTCCATATAGATATGGATCTATCTATGTTTTAAATTTCATTGAAATCGGGTTGCTAGTTTCTGAGAGGAAGAAATTTCCCCCTATTTTCCCTCGTGGTCCTAGGATTCAGCCCATTTTCAATAGGCTTGGTCCTTGTGCCAATAAGAACCTATGACCCAAATTTCATCAAATTATCTCCAAACTTGCGACCTGTACTTTGCGCACAAGGTTACATGGACATCCAGCCAGCCAGCCTGCCAGCCAGCCGGACGGACATCGTTGTTGGTTCGACTCAGAAAGTGGCCAATATTTGAAGGCGTTACACACTTCAGCACAAATGCATAATACTCTCTCCACTGTTGTGCTGTGGGTATAATGATTATAAAAGCATACAAAGTGTTTATATGCCCATTTGTGCGTATGTTGATTTAACATTAGTGGGCTTTTCTCTTTTTATTAATTACTTAAATCGAATTCCTTTTAAAAATCAAAATCAGGCTTTTTAAAATGAATTCGATTTGAAAAATGCGGAATATGATTTGTAATATACTCAATTGGATTACGAAAATTCTGAATTTGTTTTTTAAAAACCTGAATTTGATTTTGAAGAGGCCGAAATTAAAGTTAAAATCCTATTCATAAACAGTGGCTCGGATTTTAAACATGGATACATTTTAACAAGAGCTAATGCTTTTTCCAATCCAAGACGATTTCTTTGGTTATTCTATATTAAACAATAAGGGGGAAAAAAAGTTTTCTATTGATGCTAAACTAGCAGGACAATTTATTACTGAAGCGAAAAAATCGTAAAAGTTTGCTGGTAAAATTTTAAATTTTTGACCATTGTTGTTCAGTTCTGATTTTTTTGATTGCAAACAAAGGAAAATTGCACTCATGTTGAATGTCTTTATTATAATTGAAAAGTGTGATTTTCGTCGTGTCAAATAAAGTAAAACAGTCTGTCATCTTATGATTACGTCTTTAATGTTGCAAGTTGCAACTTTTAAACCTGATTGTTTACACTTGGTTTAAGGCTGTTTAAATTGCAGCTTTTAGTGTAAATCTGAACTGAATACCGTTATTGTGAAAAATATTCTGCAACTTAAATTTTAAATGCCAAACAGGGTGCAAGAAATGAGAGAATGCTTTTGAGTTATCCATTCTTATGCTATCTACGTTTTCTTGACTGGTTTGTTTGTATACATAGAGACTTATATACATATTTGGGATGCATCACATTCGCCAAATAATGAGTGGGAGTAAGTACGCGTTTCAACAAAATTCCGTTTTGACCGTAGTATATCATTGTTCAACAAATTACATCAATGGCAGTTGCAATTGTAGCGGAGTCACTTTGTACAGCATTTAGATCTTTTTGAACTTTGAGTAACATTTGTTGGATATTCAAAGCTTCTTTATACAACTGAACGTTATTTAAAATTCTATGAATGTCATTGTCAAATTCATTTATATGTTCCGATCTTATTTGGGCATAAAAGTTCAAAAAGTAATCACTTGGCCGTTGAGGCATATATATAACGACTTATTTAAGCCAAGCTTTTCTTTTAACCATCCATGCATTTGATGATGTTGCCATAAAAAAAATATTGAAGATTTTCTTGCTAAATCTATACCGAAAAGAGCTGAGTTGGCAACATTGCTTAGACCAATTATTATTATGTATACCTTTAAACCAAAAAGAACAAAACCCAATAAAACCCATGAAAAATCCCACTGGGTTGGATTTTTTTAAAAAAAACCCGGGTTTTTGCCAGCCCTGGTTGGTTTATAATTTATAAATTTAATAAACACAAGGTTTGCTATCAAGTCATATTGTCATAATATCCTCCTATTTTACAATATATATGTATTATATATATGTTCCTTTAACTCCCACTGGAGCACAGGGCGCCCTTACAATAGTTTGAATAAATTATTGTTGTATTTCAAACAAAAAAGGTCCTAAAATAATAAGATTTGTATAAAAGGTATATATCGTCACCTAAAATGCAAAAGGGCGTAACTACACTTTATGGTTTTTTACAGGAGAAGGAATAAACGTTATAAATTAAAGACTACTTAAAACTTAATATCCAAATTTTAGATTCAAGCTTAGAAAACAAAGACGGATTTGTTTCTAAAAAAGAAATTAATGGAAAAAAGTACTTTTTAAGAAATGTTAGTTACGGCCTTTTATACTCTATTTTTCTGAAACCAAAAAGCCGTAACTACAAGAATAAAATTGTGCATAAAATAAAACAAATGGTTAAGATAAGAAAATAGTGCTTTAAGTACGTAACTAAAAAAGTTTTTAGGCAAGTGATGTCTTTTTGTATCTATTTATTGTAAGTATTTTAAAACAAAACACAAAATTCCTCATAACAATTAAAAAAATTTATTTAATTAATAAATTTAATTCGAGAAAATAAAATTAAATTAAAGTGGTTAAGAAAAATAATAACGCAATAACACACATTGAAAGAGAATCAAAGGCAACTTTGTTTTGATTTTTTTCTTGTTTTTTTTTGGAAAACTGTAGTTACGGCTTTTTGGTTTATGAAATTGTTAACGTTGCAGTTACGGCCTTTTGTTTTTCGGAAATAAAGTCGTTATTTTTGGACGTATACATGTAAGATTTTCTGTGTAGATGTGTTTCGGTTAAGTACGTCATAATCAATCAAAAAGTAAAATTTGAATTTTTGAGTAGTTACGGCCTTTTGCATTTTTGGTGACGATATAAGTTTGTCATTCTATTTATAAGTTCTACAATATGAATCGTAGAGCTCATAAATTTCATTGATTTAACAATGTCCGTCTGTCCGTTGAAATGGGGTTTTCGAAGACCCCAGAAATTATTGGGACTAGGTAGTTATGCATTTATGACACATATACTCCGTTACAATTTGCTATTAAAATTTAGCCAGATCGGTCCATAACTGACTGCGATATGAGCAAAAATCCACGACTGCCGCTAATTTAACCCTAAATCCCTTGTTGTTGTTATTTTTTTTTTTCTTTTTTTTTCTGTATATCTGGAGAACGTCAAGAGCCAAAGCTTCCAAATTAGGTACAACCATCTTGGTAATCAATACACAACCTCTCTAAAAAAACGGGGAATTGGGGAAGTGGCACAAGAGTACGCTAAGAGAAAAATTGTAAACATAGCTGGGCTAATAATACACAACATCTCTAAAGATATGGGCGGGATTGGAGACGTGGGCGTGGCCCCTTCCATACAAATACATTATTTCTGTATATCTGAAGAACGGCAAGAGCCAAAGTTTTTAAATAAGGTACAAGCATCTAGTTCATCAATTCACAACATCCGACAAAATGTGGGCGGGATTGAATTGGGTGGGATTGGCACAAAATACATTTATTTATATCTAACGAGCGGTATTTATATAACTTTCTGTTCAAATTGCACCATTGTGAAGGGTATATAAGATTCGGCATAGCCGAATATAGCACCCTTACTCGTTTATGATGTGTTTATTTTTTGTCATAACTACACAGCAGAAATCTGAGCCATCTGCTCTGAGCATTTCTTCCTTAGTTGCGGACCTAATTTTTTGGCGTTCGCATGCATTTTGAAAACACATTTTGTTATATTTTGAATATTACCTCCATCACGCGCATCAAAAACGAGTTACTTTGGGTATAGAAATTTCGTTATTAGAGTAACCGAACCGATTTATTACGATATTACGATGTCTTGACTCTTGTTAAGTGTATACACAAACTCCTCTGGTCGTATTTGAACATTTGATTAAATCGATTGTGGTCTAATTTTCTTAACATCTTCTGCCGCCATTTATCAGATTTTGAGTCTTTAAGGTGCACGTTTCTGCGGTAAGTGAGCAAACTGGCAACATCTATTAAAAAAGTTTTTTTTTGCATGTTGTTCTAACTGAAATCAAATATTTTTAATATTTTTGTTTATCAGCTGACTCAAATTTGAAAAAGCACACTTAATTATGAGACATAAGTATGACTACCTTGTGAAACCCCCAATTATTACTATCGGCAATGGTTATCAAAGATTCGGCATAGCCAATTATAACAATTTCACTTGATTTTTCTTCTTTTTTATCTCTCCACTGATCGTTTTCTCAGCCAAAATTTCAAAAACAATTTTTTTTTGTTTCCTTTAAGTTTCTGCTTTTACATAATCCAGGCGAAATGATTTTTACTCTTTTGCTTCTTTTTTAGCTCCTCCGCCGCTTTCGAAGTTTGCATTCCATGTCACAAATTCATAAACTCATTCCAAAAGATAATGAAACGACAGCATAAGTTTCAAATAAAAAAAAATATGAATGCGCTTGCATTTTTTGTAATACAAAACCAGTTGGGTGCAAATTCTTCTTCTTTTTCGCTTATTGACTCTCAAATATGAATATGGACAAATTTTATTTTAAAACGTATGGAAACGAGAGATGTTTTCACCACATATTCACTTCTGTGTTATTGTTCAAAAAAAAAAAAAAAAACGCGTGCTTTCGTTCCCAATAAAAAAAAAAAAAAACAGAAAAAAAAGTAATAACAACGAAAAAAACAATCACAATCATGACGATGTTTAAGATGATCATGAGGATGTAGTTAGTACTCGTAGATGTTGAGAATGAGGATGGATGGATGATATTGTCTGTCTGTCTGTCTGTGTGCGATATTTATGGCAATGCCGGATGGAACTGCATTCAAAAGAATTTAAGTGAAACGGTAGCATAAATACACTACAACAATATAATAGTTTTTTTTTTTGCATTTCTTAATCTCCTACCAGTCAGCTAACAGCACTCTCGACTCCCTGATCCCTGCCTTCTTGTCTTGCTCTAGATACAATAGTTTGAAGAGGATTATTTGATTGTTTTTTGTTAATTTCATTGAATGAACTTAGGGCCCCAAACGATTGAGTTCGTAGGTTTTTTTTTTGCATGTTTTTGATCTTTATTTCATTTTTTTTTTTTATGAATTTTTATTATTATAACTTTTTTTTTGTTTTTTGTTAAACCAAAGTTCTACTCAAAATTGAGGAAGTCTCTGTTGGGGTTGTGTGTTTTGCAAAACATAAAAAAAATAAAACATTCATAATTTAATACAACTAAAATTGTTTGTTGTGACAGTTTAAGAAGATCATTTTAGTTTTTTTGTATGTGAACTTTGCATAATTTGTTCGTTTTTAGGGACTAAGATTTAAAAAAGAAATTTAAAATTAATTACAGGTGCATTGTCAACGAATTTAAGTGTATGGAAAGGGAATGAGAGATTTTATTATTTGGAATAATCTTAAATGAATAATAATAACTCATTGAATAGTCATAGAAGAATAAATTTGGCGCCCTATAAACTTAAATTTTTATGGGATTCTTTCAAAAAGTCCATGAAATGTGTTTGTTGTTGTTGTAGCAGCGAAACGTGTAAAGCCAAGGCACATTTACGCAAGGTAGACTCATTAGGGACAGACATAAGCCCGTATTGTCAAATTTCGTATTATGTAAGACTCCTTGGTCGTTGTTCATTTTTCAAAACGTTTTAGGTTTTTTTTAAATTTGGTGGGCTATTCTTCCTTCCACATTGTTAATTTTACTTTCTGCAATATCAATTAATTTAACTTGAGTTTTAAGTGAATTAAATCCCTCCTAATTAGTTGTTGTTTCACCAATTTATCCATAGTTGGAAAATACAAATGCTAATTGACCTCTGTTGTTATTTAAATTTAATATGTATGCCTTTTACATTTTCAATTGCATAAACATCGGCATTAAAAAGCTTTTCATACCTTCTTAAATTGCTCAAAGCTTTTTGAATTCAAAGTAGGGTTTCTAAATACCCGGACTTTTTCTGTTCCTGGGAAACGAAACAAAAAATCTTATATATGGCCATTTCCTGGGGTCACGAACGTACGTTCGTACGCTTTTGATAATATAGAAAACAAAACTTTTCCTAGCCTTTTTTTTTGCAATTCGATAGCATTTGGGTAGCTCTGTGTTAAGTACAAAAGATGGATTTCATCGAGTTAAAGTTTTCATAATAAGAGTTATAAACGTGTGGTCACGAACGTACGCAAAATAGAAGTTTACTTCGGCTGAGAGTAGTGAAATGTAAAAATCTGCGCAATGGAACGGAATATTCAAAAGTGATTAATTTATTTTAAAAGTGTATTAATGTAGGGATCCATCCAGTATTTATAAAATAAAATATTTCTCTTGGTTTTTATTTAATTGGCTTATGTACGGGCCGCGAACGTACGATTTTTCCATATGTTTTTTTATTATAATCACCACGCATTTTCCCATAAATGTCTTCAAATTTCCTTAACAAAAAAACTTAACACTCCTTTTACAATTGATTGTAATTGAGAAATTATGAAGAAAGAGTGTAAACATAACATATTTCTTGCATGTAAAATAAGTATATAAAGATGTCTTTAGAAGTAGAAAATACAGGAAATTATAAAATTTTCCAGTTTCCAGCACAATTTCCTTAAGTAAAACAGCTCAGATATGCTAGGAAACCATTCTTTTATAAGAACATAAATTTTTTCTAATAATAGGCAATAAAAGACGATGATAATCAACATTTTATTTTTTCATCCTGGTAGACCATCATGGGGAAATGCCCATATATATTTTTTTTTTTGGAAATCACGAATTATTAAAACTTATTACTTTATTTGCAAGTTGGTAAAATTAATTATCTTTAAAGCAGCAAATTTTAAGTATTATTAAAGCATTTAAAAGCTCTTCAGAGATTCTATTTCTAATCTTGTTGATATGTATGTATATTTCCTGCTACCGAAAACGTGCTCTCGCTTTCTACAGACGTTGGTTTTATAGTAAACCAGACCATACACGATTCAATTCAATTGTCAACTGAGTCGGTTGTTGTCCAAATCAAAGCGTGTATGGCCTTGTCAGTTGATTAGTTTGACGGTTGTCGAGTTGGTTGAAGAAAAATCAAAAGATTTTGATTTTTTCAAGTTGACTACTAAGTCTTTCAATTCGATTGTACTGTGTGTGCTCAAGTCTCTTGATTAGCTGTCAAAATTAATTTTTGTAGTCAAGTTTTTTAAAAAAGTTGACAACTGAATTGAACTGTGTATGGGGCGCATAAGAAGCGCATCATACAAAGATTATAAATTTGGTGGCCTGTTACTCGCGAGTTAATAGACGTCAAATTCTTTTTTTAAGATTTTTTCAGGCTTTTGTATTTTCTTTACATTTATTTTTTTAGAATTTGTAGATAGTTCATTATTTTTTTGACATGTCATCAGCAATTAAAAAGACAAAGCAGTTCCCTCTGGGATGTCATCGGAGGGGACATCCGAACCACTGTCTGATGGAGATAGACCCTCCCCCCGAGACATGTCAGGAAAGATCTTCGCTGGTATGAGAGTGAAATTCAACAACACCTGGACTTTATGACAGAACACACCTCATACAGGGCAGTTCTGAATGCAGTTCACAGGGAGTCGGTGGAGAGTGCGATGAAAAGCCACCGAGACAATATCCTATTAGGAGGTCGTCCACCACCAGTTGCAAACGAAGAGCGGGACTAACCACGACGGACGAGGTTGACATTGGCACAATTGAGATCGGGATGGTGCTCACGTCTAAACTCGTACTGGTCAAGAATAAATAGCACCATCCTTGACCTTTGCCCTGCATGTGGAATAGGCCCACACGACGTACGACACCTATTCAACTGCAGTGCAAACCCAACCCAGCTAGAAGCAGTGTCCTTATGGACCCGCCCAAGTGAGGTATCACAGCAACTGGGCCTTGATTTAGCTGAGTTGGATGGACAGAGCGAAGAAGAAGAAGGAGAAGAATAGAAAATACATTTTATACATACTTGTTTTTTCAGGTCGAGCTGTTACAACAACAACCGTTGATTTATTGGCTTAAGAAAAATAGTTCGATTTGTAGGAAGTTTTTAGTTATTTTAGTAAAGAATATATTTTAATTGCTCGTTTATGATTTTAACTATGCTAACAAATTAAAATTTCAAAAAAAATTAAATTTTAAATTCCCGAAAATGCCAGGGATAAATTTAAAAAAAAATGTCCCGGGATTCCCGGTAATTCTTTCCCGCGTAGAAATTCTAATTAAAAGCAATAATAGAACGTGTGTGCAGCTTTATTAACTAAAAATAAAAATGTAGAACGAACAACTTGTTTAAACATTTAAAAAAATTTCGCCTTTTAAGATCTTATCAAATCAAAATTAAACTAATTAGAATTTTCTCTGATTTGAAAACTTTGCTGCGATTGAAAATTCTAATAAGCCAGGCATTTTTATTTATAAAATTTAGTATTAAAGTATTCAAATTAGATTGTTTTATATTTACACTTTCACTAGTAAATACCAGATGGCTCTTTTTTATTTAAAAAATAGCTGATAAATATTTAGTACTCTTCGTAAAAATTGGTAATAAGCAGGGAAACCAATAATATGCAATTGCATGTTTTTCCTTGTGCGACCAATGAAGGCAGAAACAATATCTTTTTCCGTTTTAGAGATTTTTATGAATTTTGGCACTGATGTGTTAGTGCATATTTTACCGTTTGCAGCATTTTTTTTTTTTTTTTCTTTTTGCATAATTTAGTTAAAAAGAGCCTCTTTGCAGTATTTTTTAAGTTTATAGCGCATTTTTTGCCTTTTTGAGTCATATTTTGATACATGTTAAATTTTTTTTTTTAGAGTTTTTATTAATTTTTTTCTGTTTTATGAACAAATTTTAATGTAAAAAAACACTTGTCGGGACTATAAAGTAATAATTACTAAACTGTCCGAAAAATTCAAATGTCCGGATTATTGGATAGTCCTAGTTAGCGAGTGTCCGGATTGTAGAGGTTATACTGTATATCATTTTACATATTCCCCATAAGAACTTATTTCCCAATTAGACTTTTTGTGTCTGTAAACCATCTAATTATTTTTGTATTTAGATTAAATTCGCCCTAAAAGTATGTTACTGCAAATTAAATTCTTTTCGAATCGGTTCACATTCGCCCAATTCCTATTCATTAATCGCTTTAACTTCTTTTTAAACGTTTTTATTAATAAACAATTTAGCAAAAGTCCCTAAAATCCCTTTAAGACAAAAAATCTCATATGGATGTTAATATCTATGTAGATAAAATTCGACACAAAGAAACAGTAGTGGTATTCACACCGAGCTTGTTAGTTTGTTAGTAGTTAATCTATACTTTTTTACACGCATTTTGTTTTTGTATTTATATTTAATGCGCTACCGGATTAACATTTAACAAATTAACGACACGGCACCCCTGATAAAATAGTTGTTAGTTGGTAACTTACAATCAGCTGTTGCAGTTTCTAAATAAATATAATAAAAAAGTAATTTGTGATACATTTCTAAAAAAATATTTGTGTTTTGGCAATTTTCGTGTACATTGAGAGTAATGGCCATTTTCTCATTAGGCAATTATCTTTTTTCCCAACGAAAAACTGCACATTAAAGAAATTTGGTTTTCTCAATGTCTCATTTGCTTCGATTTTATCGCAAAGCTAACCGGCTAACCGGCTAACTCATCTCCCAATTATTTTCCTTTTATTTGCCGTACAGATAAATTCAATTAGCTGACTCCCAACTTTTACATGTATTTTGAGTGGCGTTGCCAGCTGAAAACAATGTTTTTTGTCGGTATATTGAGAAACCCAAAATCGTTAACGGACAGTTTATCGGTTCAATAAATTTATGTTGACATTAAGTAACAGGCAGTTTGTCGACACATTGAGAAAATGGCCATAAGTATGTTAATTAAATGATTTTTTTATTTTAAAGTTACCAGACTAACAGATTTTTAAAAAGGGGGTCGTTCACAGTTGGTAACTTTAACAAATTAACAAACTACCGAGTAACAAATTAACAAGTTCGGTGTGAATACCACTAATATTTTTTTGGGAAAAGAAATAATTTTTTTATTAAAATTTCGAAATTTTTGTTTTTTTTTTTAAATGCATAAAAAAACAAAATAAGCCAAAGTATATTTATACCAAGGCCCATCTATCAGTAGTGCGATTCTCTATTAAATTTTAACATAATTTAAATTGTTAAAAATATTTAACAGCAAAGTTAACGTAAATATTATTCAGTAACTTTTTTAACAATACCGTTTACTGCTATGTTCTATTCTAACGTCAGGTATTCAAGTTATCTTAACGGCAAAATAATTTTCATTGTTTATTTTTAAATTCGTAGTTATTTTTCAAAAAAAAAAAAAAAAACCAAAAAAAAATTTTGGTAAATAAAAGCCCAATTAACATTTTTAAAATTCACGTTTTTTACATACATTTTGCCAAATAGCGAAAATTCGCGAAATTTTTTAATACTTCAAGCAAACCTTAAAATTGATTTGAAGCCACTAAAACGGTAAGGAATGGCAAAAATTCGGTAAAAATTGCTAAATTAAGGGAAATTTGCAAAAATTTGCTAACAGCGGCATGATTGGAAAGTCTACCACTTATTTTTTGAAAACACTATTAGTGATTGCTTTTTTAAGTTTTTTTTTGGGAATTTATAAAAATCATTAAAATTATTACATTTTAGATGCAGCTTATGGAATTCCGAATTTTCGCTATTTTTGCAAAAAAAATTTTATATATTCCGACAATTTGTACTTTTAAGCGATTTCCAATAAATTTTTCGATTTTTTGCAAGTTTGCAATTTTTCGCGAATTTTAGCCATGTTCGCGATATAAGCGCTTATTTCCCGTGGTTCTTTAGAGCTTTAAAGATTTTTAATAAATAGCCGCTGTTTGCAAATTTTTGCGAAGTTCCGCTAATTTAACACTTTTTACCAAACTTTTGCAAATCCTTATAGTTTTAGCGACTTTTTATCAATTTTATGGCTTGTTGGAAATATAAAAAATGTTTGCTATTTTTGCAAATTTTCCGAATTTTTACAACTTTCGCTAAACTAGCAAAACCTAAATGTTTTTTTGTTAGTTTCGAAAGTACTTTTAGTCGTTCCACAAGAGAATTTGTTTGCCCTCGATGACAGTGTTCGCTAAATATACTAATTAATTAACAAAGATGCCACTTGATTGAAATTTTTAGCTATGTTGTTAAAATTGAGTTACTGAATTGCTGTATTGTTACCGGAAGCAATAAACTGTGCCGGTAAAATAAACGTTAACGTTAATTGTTAAAAGTTAGAGAATTCCACTACAGGTCTGCTTACTTGTACAAAAACAAAAAACTTTTTCTTTTAAGCTGTCAAAAACTTACTACCACATATACAAAGCAAAAGGAAAAAACGTGTATGTAAACAACGTTTGAAAGCTCAAAAGAACGAAAACAATCATCATCAGGCTTCTTGCGCAGACCTTTTTAATGGGTCTTGATTTATAACAAGTACATGCAAGTCTACAACAAATCAACAATAAAAAAAACAACATTCATTTTTTTTGTGTAAAAACATTTGATACTGTCAAACAGCCAAACATAAAGAAAACAAAAAAAAAATCACGGCGCACTAAAATGTAAGCAAATTTTGACACTATCGAAAATAAGACAACTGAACAGCTGATCACTTGCATGTACTTGTAATAAATATACTTTGAAAAAAGCCATTAATGATTAAAATCTGTTAGCAACTTTTGATTTTATTCACAAAAGTCAAAAAATTTTAATTTATGAATTTTATAAAACGAAATATTTGTATGGGAGCCCCCCTAAAAAGTGGAGATAAGGGGCAAATATGTCTGGAGTAAATGTTAAGGACAAAAAAGTAATTGAGGCCGGTCATACATTTTATCTTACTATGGGCGACTCCTGGGCATTTATGGAACTTTTTTTTTAATATATTTATAAATTAAATATGGGGGTCCGTCATTTATTTGATTCCTCTAGGGGCACTATGGGGCTAGTTAATTCGGTGGCGGGCAATGTTATAAAAAATAATATTTAGTACGGGAGCTCCCTTAAGAAGCACAGATAGGGGGCTAATATGTTAATAAAAAATTGTAGGGGGGGGGGGGAATATTCTCGGGAGTCAGTCTTACATTTTACCCCTCTAGGAGCGACTCAGGGACAGTTGAGAAGCTTTTTTTGGCTTTTGTATCGTTTTCCCCTAGATTTGACCCCGATCAGGAGCCATTTGCCCCCATCCCTAACCCATGCGTTTTTTTACAAACTTCACAAAATTAGGGGTTCTAGCGTATCGAAATCAAAAAGTCGTGCACTATTCCACCCCTAATGTAGGTACATAGTATGTAATCCAAAACTTATTTTTTTTTTTTTTTTTCTTATAAAAAAAACACAAAAGTCATGATAATTTTTCGCTCCATTTCACAAGGCATTTGAAAACGGAATAAATTTTCAATATTAAAATAAAATTAATTGGAATTTTTTACTTAACTTTTGAGAAAACACACCTTTTTCAATTGCGAAAGACATTTTGGATTCAAGCAAATAGGTACATACTTACATACAACAAATTAAACTTTATTTTTTGAGACCTTAAAAGGCAATAAATAGAATTTTGTGAAATAGAACAGATATAAAAAATTATATCCGGCTACTTGTAATTAAAGTAAGAAAACTAAAATGTATACCTAATTAAGTTTGATTAAAAAAATAAATGAGATAGAAAACAAGGTAAAATCTTTATTGTATGTAACATAAAAAACAAGAAAGTACAGTCGATCAAGCCCGACCATATGATACCCTACACCACAGTATATAAAACCACATCATGCTTATGTGTCCATATACATAAATATGGGTTTATATATGTTCATAAACTTCATTAAAAAGGGTTTGAAAGTTTGTGAGAGGCAGAAATTGCCCCCTACATCCCCTTGTGGTCCTATTTTTAAACAAATGCATACTTTTTGTGTCCATATAGACATGGTTCTATCTATGATTTAAATTTCATTCAAATCGGTTTGATAGTTTCTGAGAGGAAGAAATTTTCCCTATCTTCCCTCGTGGTCCTACGATTTGGCCAATTTTCAATAGGCTTAGTCCTTGTGCCAATAAGAACCTATGTCCCAAATTTTATTAAATTATATTCAAAATTGCGACCTTTACTTTGCGCACAAGTTTACATGGACAGCAACCCAACCAGCCGGACGTCGTTAGTTCGACTCAGAAAGTGATTCTGAGTCGATCGGTATACTTTAAGGTGAGCCTAGGACCAAATGCATAGTACCCACTCCACTATTGTGGTGTGGGTTTAAAAATTACTGCCGCATTACTAGGTACAAACTTACGGTCTAATTTATAAAAAATAAAACATGTTAATTAAGGGTTTATTAAACGGATTTTGTATGAAAATCAGTTTCATAAACGGTTTTATTTTTTATAAATAAGGCAGTTAATAATTAAGAAAAATTTGTATCGAAATTAAGTTTTAAAATACGTTTAAAATCTTTTAAAATTATCTGTTTTTAGTTGAAAAAATAAATTAAGTTCGTTTTTAAATTAATAAAATATAGTTTTATACTTATTTACAATTACAACTTTTATAAACTTAAACAAGTAAGAAAGTACAGCGGTCAAGCCCGACCATATGATACCCTACACCACAGTATTTAAAAACACATCATGCTTATGTGTCCATATAAATATGGATTTATCTATGTTTATAAACTTCATGAAAATTGGTTTGAAAGTTTGTGAGAGGCAGAAATTGCCCCCTACCTCCCCTTGTGGTCCTATTTTTGAAAAACTGTATAGCTAATGTGTCCCTATAGATATGGATCTATCTAAGTATGTTTTAAATTTCATTAAAATCGGTTTAAATTCGTGGTCCTATTTTTAAAAAAATACATACATTCTGTGTCCATATATATATGGTTCTATCTATGTTTTAAATTTCGTTGAAATGGGTTTGATAGTTTCTGAGAGGAAGAAATTTCCCCCTATCTTCCCTCGTGGTCCTACGATTCGGCCCATTTTCAATAGGCTTGGTCCTTGTGCCAATAAGAACCTATGACCCAAATTTCATCAAATTATCTACAAAATTGCGACCTGTACTTTGCGCACAAGGTTACATGGACAGCCAGCCAGCCTGCCAGCCAGCCGGACGGACATCGTTAGTTCGACTCAGAAAGTGATTCTAAGACGATCGGTATACTTTAAGGTGGGTCTAGGACCAATATATTAAGGCGTTACATACATCAGCACAAATGCATAATACCCTCTCCACTATTGTGGTGTGGGTATAAAAACTTGACAACACTGTTACTTGTAAAAAATAAATTAAACAAAAAAAACATATGGAATACTTGCGGTTATTTTCTGTTGTTTTTGTCGTGGCCAATTATCTTATCAGTTATCATTTTTTTCTTGTTGTTTGTGTTAATATATTAAAAGTTTGTTTACGATTTCTGGCATGCACTTACAGCAATCCACTAACACAAACGATAATTTCTTGGAACACTATTCGCTTGCTGCACTTGACAAGTTTTGCATAAATAATAGCGCCAAAAACATGATAGAAAGGCATAATTTTCTTGTTTTATTTTAAATTTTAAGAAGTGAAATTTGTTATTCTTTTTTTATTAAATTATAACCGCAAACTACAAAGCAAATGTTTTAAATTTTTGCCTGACGTGAAAAACAAGCTGTTTAGAAATTATACGTTTTTTAGTTTATTTTTATAGACATTTTTAAACTTTTCAATTGAAAATAATAATAAAGTGCTAAAACTTTTAATTGAATAAAAAAATTCCGATAAATTTACTTAGTTTTATGAAACAAGTCACTTTAAATTTCCCAATAATTAATTAAACTCTTGTAGTTGGCCATTCGTCACGAGTGACAAAAAAAACTACCGTTTTTTTCAACATTCAAGTTTTCGCATAATAACAGCATTCTGTTAATAACATTTAGCAGGGCTGTTATTAAAATATATAGCAAAACACTTAACAACACTGTTAATGTTATTACTCCGCCATGAATACCAAACAAGAAGCAACATTGACAGTTTTATTAGATGCGTTTGTGTATGTGCTTTTTCGCACAACAAACGTTTTTCTGTCTAAATTTTCTTAAAATTACAAGTTTAATTAAAACTTGAATTACAAATAGAATGTCTACTCATTCATTTACCAAAATTGACCAGAAAGAGTATCTAAAAAAATATTTATCCGGTGATAAAGTGAAGAAAAAGAAAAAAGACAAGAAACATAAATCTACGTCATCTGCTAAAGTGAAAATAATTGATGATGATGTTAATCATTTGGACAATGGTCATGAAATTGATGAGGAGCTGCTATTGACAGGCGAAGATGCTCCACAGATAGTTGGTGAATATATCGAAGAAAGGCCCGCCGATAGTCTCAAATGGAAAAGTATTGTTATAAAAGATGAGCCAGAAGATGACAGAGATACCAGTACACAAAATAATGCAGATTTATGGGGAAGCAAAGCAGGACAAGTAAGAGTTAAACAAGAAATTGTAAAAGACAAACAACGTTCAAATAGATCTCCGATTAACTTGCCGCATAAAAGAAATAATAGATCTTCTTCTTTAAGTCCGTCCGGAAGGCGGTACAATTCACCTTCGCTACAAAGGAAGTCAAAAAGAGAAAATTCGCCACCGAGATATAGAGAACATTCTGAATCCCCTAATCGGAGACTTAAAATAAAACCTGAACCCCAGTCACCTCCAGCTAGAAAACCAGTTCTGTCGCAAATACCAAGACAAAAGGATAGAGAAAGTTCTTTTGATTTACTACCACCCCCTAGACGTAGGAGAAACTCCGACCAGTCACCGCCAAGAAAAGGTAAATTTTCAGCTAGAAGGGATATAAAAAGATCCCCTGACCCATCGCCACCTCGACAGAGAAAAAATTCCAATCAGTCACCTGCAAGAAGCACTAAAAGTCCAGCAAGAAAAGACCGAAATCGTTTCCCCTACGATTTACAAAATCGTCATACAAAAGATTTTGATCAATCTCCATTGCGAAGGGAAAAAAGTCCATTTCAATCGGCGCCAAGAAGACGTTCGCCTGAACAGTCGTCGTCTCGACAAAAAAGATATTTGGACCAATCACCCGCAAGAAGGAATAAAAGTCCAGCAAGAAAGGATAGAAAACGTTCACCTGATCACTCGCCACTCCGACGAAAAAATAAATATCAGTCACCTCTTCGAACAAGAAGAAACTCGGATCATTCATCGCTAGATCAATCGCCACCTAGGAGGGGAAGGAATTCAGATTCGGATCGATCACCTCAAAGAAGTGGCAGTAGTCTAGTAAGAAAAGAAAGAAGAAAACAAGACTCAGATCAACCACCACCTAAAAGAGAGAAAATCCCAAATCAATCGCCTCCTAGACGAAGAAGAAATTCCGATCTGTCTCCACCAAGACGACGAAGAAATTCAGATCAATCACCCCCAAGAAGACGTAAAAACTCCCCTACAACTTCACAAAAATGTTTTCCAGATAATTCACCACCTCGTCGAAAAAGAGACTCGCAACCAATACGCAGTAAACGAGAAAAACTGAATTCCGAATTCTCACCTCCACCCCGCCGATCAAGATGGGAAAAACAAGAACAAGAAAAAAGTCTCTCGCCCCCACCCAGTCACAAACCAAAACCGGGAAAAACTTTAGACGGCAAAAAAGCCGGTTTGCAAGATGCTAAGGCTTTACAAAAAGAAACAATGGAAAGGCGAAGACATGAAGATCATCTATTTGAGAAAATGTCTTCAGACATATCAGGACGCAATGCTGAGGTACAAGTTCGCTCAACCGGCCGAAGAGGACGACGAGCCCGAGAAGCGGATGAAGAAGATCCCGAAGAGCGTAAGCGCAAAGATGAGCACGAGGAGAAGAAAAAACAAAAATACGATCGTTGGGGCAAAGGTCTTAAACAAATAGAGGACCATAAAAATCGTATGCTTGAACAAGAATATGAAAGTAATAAACCTTTGGCCCGTTACTCTAATGATGAAGATCTGGAGCGTCATTTGAAAGAACAAGAAAGAGCTGAAGACCCTATGCTGCAGTATATGCGTCAGAAACGCAAAGAAAAAGAAAAACAATCAGGTAAACCAGAAGTTCCCCGCTATGAAGGACCTTTTCCTGAAAATCGTTTTGGCATACGTCCCGGCTATCGGTGGGATGGTGTTGATCGTTCGAATGGATATGAAAAGAAATATTTTGCTGTGCAAAATGAAAAAAGAGCACGTCAAGATGAAGCCTACAAGTATAGTGTGGAGGATATGTAAACGTTTTATTGTTGTATGTATGCGCATTTTTGTTGTGAAGAAGGTATATTTTTGTAATTTACAAAAACTAATAAATTTTGTTATAAACTTGAGTTTATAATCTTGCATTTATATTCTATTTTTTTTTAGTGGTACGTACAATAAAACTGAATAAAAAATTAATTTTACTTAGAATTTTCTTTCGGAATTAATATGTATGTATTCTTATTTTATAATTTCTGTAGAAATGACATTATCAAAATCACATTTGATCGGAATGGAATTCTGGGACCACATTAAAATTAAGCATGCATTTGCTTTTCGTAAAATGGAGCTGCAAAATAATGAATGTACATTTTTTTATAGAGACGAACACCAAATATTAATTCAGTAAAATGTTCATAGAAAATTTATTTTGTTAAGGCTCAGTTAGTCTTTACTTTCTGTTCTGTTACGAATCAGCTGATTTGTTGTTAAAAACCCTGTGAAATTGATTAGTATTTCTGTTCTGTTGCGGTTCAGTTTGTTAAAATCAAAAACTTGTTAAGTAATTGTAAGTGACAGCAAAATAAATAATAAAAAACAAATTTATATTGAAATAAACTGTTATTTGATTTTAAGAATTCATAAAATTTAATTTCTTCAAATGTATGTGCATTAAAGTTATCGAAATAAAACAATGGATGGTGCAAAACTAATAAATTTGTCATAAATGGCTGATAAGTTGCTACAGAAAAAGTAACTATTGCAATTTCGAAACAGAACGGCACGGTACAGAACAGAAACAAAAAGTAAAGACTAATTCTGCCTTTAGACTTTATTAAATTAAAAATATGTATTTTTATAAATTGTTATTGTTGTGAAATTGGAGAAATTCATCAATATTTTATAGAAAACTTGAGGAACCAAAACATTTCGTCCAGAGATTTCGAGAATGCATTTGCTAAATTTTCTATAAAAAAATATAAGAAATCGATCAATTTTCTGCAAAAAGAATTTGAAACTGTGCGTGAATTTTAAAATCTGCCAATGTGATATCAAAAAAATTTGTGAATTAATTAGCTCTCTTTATAAGATAATTTAAGAAACCGCTAAATTTTCTATAGATAATTCAAAAGGTTGACTGGTTTTTTTTTATAGAAAACTAGCTTAACCCTGTGTGCTTCGATACCCCCATCGTTATAAAATAAAACTAAAAGTATTTAAAATATATACAAACAAAAATTTATTTATTAAATTATTGGCTGCTTTATAGTAAGAGAATTTCGTGGCATTCAGTAGTTTCGTTTTTTGGGGGTATTGCTCTCCCTCCGTCAACCCCGCCCATTTTTCTTTTAAAATTTACCATAATAGTGGATTTTACCACGTTTGAAGACTAGCTATCATAGTTCTTCAGTAACACGATAATTAATATTTGCATCTTATGGGAGGAATTGCTCCCCCTGCGCCTACCCGCTTTATTTTTATTTTCAAAAGTGTAGTATACCGTTAGAATGACTTCTACAAAGTTTGAATATTCTCACTATAACAGTTCTTAAGATATGCGATGTTAAACATTGGCGTCCTATGGGGGGTACCGCTTCCCCCGCTGCTATTTTATTTCAATTCTATAGAAACTTAAAAAAATCGATAAATTTTTTTACAAATTTGAAAAGTAGACCAATTTTTTTATAGAAAATCGAAATCGATAAAATCTTTGAACAAAAAAATTCGAGAAGACGATAAATTTTTTATAGAAAATTCAAGAAATTCATTTTGTACAGAGTATTTGAAAATCAATTTGTTAAATTTTCTATAAAGAAATGTGAGAAGTCGATAAACTTTTATGACTGTTTGGTAACAGATTAAAGAGAACGTAAACTTATTTCCTTTAGACCCGTTTTCACAACTTACCGATAGCTAAAAGTAGACTTTAAGCGGCCTTATAAAAAGTGTTTCATTGTTAAAACTTTGCTATAACCTAAAGTGAGCGATAAAGTAAATTAAGGTTCAACCTGCCTGGTAGGTTAAAGAAAAGTTGTAATAATGGAACACTTTTCATACGGCAGATATAATCCTACCTTTAGCTATCGATAAGTTGTGAAAACGGTCCTTAATCTATTGCCAAACAGTCGCAGGCGTATTTTAATTTCGCCAACCACGATAAGGGTGAATATCCGAGATCCCGAAAACTGCTTACGTGAATTTTAAAAATCGACCAATGTGATATAAAAAATTTGAGAATCGATATATTTTCTAAATAAAATTTCAAAATATGAGAAATCGATACACTTTCTATAAAAAAAGTTTACATTAAAAAATTTGAGAAACCGATAAGTTTTCTATAGAATATGCAAACAATTATTAATTTTCTATAAAAACGTTGAGAAAAAAATTTAAGAAATCGATTTATTCTTGTAGAAAATTCGATAAAACGATAATTTTTTTAAAGAAAATTTAAAAAATCGATAATTTTTTTTTTTTTAAATTAGAAAAGTTGACAAACTTTATACATATATTTTTTTATTTTTTTTTTTTTTTTTTTTTTTTTGACCAAAAATAAAATTTTAATTATTATGTTATACACGTTAGTCTTAAATATTCTGAGCGAAAATTAAAGACTATAATTCAGAAATGGATTTTAAAATCCCTCGAAATTCATCACACCTTTTAAAGGCGTTCGTTTTGAAATCTATCGATTATCATCACATACCTGATTATTTGGTTTTAATTTTTTCCAGCAAAAATAAAAGTTATTTTTGGATTAAAACTCAAAACTGCCATTTTTGTTCCAAACAATAAAAATCAAAAAATAGCTGTTATCATGTGACTTTAATGAAAAAAGGAATAGGGCGATTCTATTCTGACGGGTGCAACATTTAGACGCTTTAAACGTCATTTACTAATAGAAAGAAACACATTTGCAATTAAGTTATTTCTAGAAGGGGTCACATTTTTTTATATGCTATTGTTATCTATTTACAAGAATTTATATGGAACGATCAAAAAGCCACGAAAGAGCTTTAAAGTGCATGACGGGTGCAACCAAATCGGCCCACTTTCATAAGATCATACCACAAAAACACAAAACTCTGTTCATTTTTAAACTTTTATTGTATTATTCTTTCTTATTGTGAAAGATGAGATATCAGACGATGATTATCAAATCAAACATCGTAGAGAAATATAATCCAATAATAAGAAATTTCTGTTCGCGCCAAATCTATGAATCTTAATGCTTCGAAGTGCACAACAACTTTATATTTAAGCTTACGTCTAAAAAAAATTATATTATTATAGATATTTTACTTTAAATTGACATCAAAAAAGTGTCAAATGGTGTGATTTGAAAATTGATGTTAAAAGTTGTCTAGAATAGAATCGCCCAATAACTGTTACGGTCCCAAACTGTAACTTCCAAAAATATACCAATTATTAGATATCGGCAATGGAAAATTTGCTTTCTAGGAAAATACTGGATGCATAAAGTTGCGCACTAACTTCTGCATAATTGCTGAGTCCCAAAATGCTCTCATTGAACGCATTTTTTTTTTTGATATAAGCACGAAATACAAAAATGATCCATTTTGGCAGCAGGAATTATGAACGTCAATGATTTAAACTTCAAAATTCAGCAGTCGTTATTAGGCAACTTCGCATCATATAAAATCGATCGATTTATTTTATGATAGCCAAAGACGCTATAAATTACCCAACAGAGTTTTGGAACTCGCTGGATTTGCCAGGCAGTCACCACACCTTCTACGACTAAAAGTTGGTTCTACGGGTTTTTTTACTTCGGATTTTAACACACCATGGCTGTGCAATTAAAAATTTTTTAATAAAAGTATGTAAATCATATTTCTTAGCAAACTCGAAATATTTATATAATATAATATTTATAATAACATTTACTTAAGTTTTCCTGAACAAAAGCATAAAAAAAAAATGTTCTTTTAAAAATCAAAAAAGTTTTTTAAAAATTAGAAATTTTATGATTTTTTTTTTTCTCTTACAAGGAAAGAATTACATACATACGTACATATTTACAACATCACCTGAAATATTTGAACCAAGAAAATTTTGCCTAATCTCGTCCAAGCCAAATATTACTTATTCTAAATATACGTGTGGCTTGGTTTAAGCAAAATGTTTCTTTATTAAGGTAAAGTTTTACAAAATGTAAACGAAATAAGTTAAAATCAAGAAATTATTTTGGACTTTCTTGTTTTCAGAAACGAAATTGATTTCTTTAGACATAAAAAATTAACTTTCCGTGTTGTTTAAAAGATATGATTGCTTTCTCGCGAAACAAAATTAATTTCTATATAGAAATTTCATTTACATTCGCTTTTAATATTCGAACACATTTAAGCGAATGTGAGTTACTTTTCGAAATTTATATTGATTTTATTTATATCACTGTCTAGGATAAAAAAAAATGATCAAAGTAATTTTTGGGAATAGGTACAAAATGTTTAATTAATAAGATTTCGTTTGTCGTGCTTAATTCACAATTTTTATTGAAACCGGCTTATCCCCTAACAATAAATTTCAGTATTTTTATCAAGAATAAAAATTTGGAATTAAGCACGACAAACAAAATCTTATTTATTATAAAAAAAAAATATTACATACTTTTTTTAATTTTCATTTAATTTTAAAGATATAAAAAAATGCATATCGTCGGCGTAATATACAAACCTGCTAAATCCACTTTTTAAGTAAATTGAGATGTTGATGCCGTGAATTGAAAAAATAAAAGGTTATTTGTTTTTGTTTTATTTTTCGTCTTCACCGGTACATTCCTCTTCTGTCATAGTTCCAATCCCCACGCACTTATAATAAGCGTATTCGATATATTTTATTTATAACCAAAATATTCACTAAACATAAAACTTTATCTCATAAATACATAAGTTTTAGGGATACATTTTTTTTTTTATTTTAAATGTCTTATGTGTTAAAGGATTTTAATTCGTACTTAATTTTTTTCTGATTTTCTATTAAAAGTCTTAAAATTTCTGCAAAAAATGTGGAACGCTTCACGATTTTGCGTGTCATCCTTGCGCAGGGGCCATGCTAATCTTCTCTGTATCGTTCCAATTTTAGTATATGTTCTGCCGAAGCAAGAACGAAGTGAGTTGGTTAGATGTACTATTTGTACGTACAAAATCTCAAAAAAGAATATGGGAATTGGAGTAAGAAAAATAAAGCAAAAACAAGTAAGTTGAATATAGAAATGTGTAGCACGGTTGATAAATTTGGTACCATTGTACTTTTTTTTGTACAATTCAAAGCTAAAATGATCGCTGGTACCCCCACAGCTCATAAGGTACTATTTACAAATTTTTCAAAAATTGTGTTATTTGCTTCAAAATAGCAACTCGTATTTACTGTACACTGAATATAAAAAGAATTCATTGTTTGGTGCAAATGGTCTTGTGAAATAGAGAATCCTAAATTTCGTAGCTTTTTTATGAAAGTTAACGGAAGATCGATCTGTGTATTTTGTTGTTGGATTAACCAAAACAGTTTTGATATTTTGCATTTATTCTTTTGCAAGAGCATTTGCACAAAACACTGAACTCCGCTATTGTGAATAGATGTTTTGCACTTGTTCTTTGGACGATTGCATATGCCACATTCTAAGGCCCAGAACAGACGGTGAAACGCAACTTCAACGAAACTGCAAATTCTAGTTATTTTCGAGTTCCATTTGAGTTTATGCCATAGACACACGACGCGACCATTTTGAGACCGGTCTGAAATGCATTGGAAATCAGTTGCATTGAAACCGGCGTGCAGGAAACTCTCAAAGAAAATCGAAATGATTGTGATAATTTTATTACATTCTGGTACAATTTAGGTTGCAGGGTGTTTGGAAAACGATTGAAACTGGTTTCAAAACAATAATTTCTAAAGGGTTTCGTTGCAGTTGCATTTTACCGTCTGTTCTGGGCCTAAATCAAGTAGCGGCAGTATATCAGCTTGCATTTTCTGATGATATTGACAAGTTTTTTAAAGATATAGGAAACCACTTCTGTTCTAGGAAAAGAGACGACTTCCTCTCATATTAAGAATATTTTGGAACGAAAACTCATAATATTTAAAATTATTTGTCCCGTCTTTATTATTTTATTCTGAATGGTTTTGAAGGAGATTTTACAAGCGCTAAATAAAATTTAGTTTTATCCGGACAGTCTACTCAAGCTTATAAAATGTCTTTCCGCTTTATGCAGTTCATATTGAAAATTATAAACACAATAAACTTGGAAATGCCATCCCAAAATGGCCGTATGTTTAGAATGCTTAAAATGTTTGTTTCGTCAGCTGAAAAAGGAGTTTTTAGACAAATTCGAATTATCAAAGCTAAGATTTAACGATATTTGTATATCATAGATATTTAAATATCCAGAAAAAACATTGAAAGTATAATACTTTATATGTACATATCATTTTTCGAAGCTTTAAGAAGTAAGTTAACTTCGAAGACAAAATTTAAAGCTGGCTAGCAAAATTTACTCCAGAAAATTTGATTTCAGTAAAAATATACTCGTTTTTACTTAAATGGTTTTTACTGAAAATTTAATTTAAAATCTTTCTAAATTAAAGTGCAAATCATGACACTATTAATAACGAGCTTCGAGTTCTGTGAGATTAAGATGCTTTACAAAAACGAAAATATTTTTGGTTTTTGGTCCAAAGTGACCACAATGACAAATGAATTAGATCAGTTAGTGTTTCCAGCGCTTAGTAGAATAATCAAAGGAATATTTTGCATTCCTGACTATTCGGCGAATGTGAAAAGAAAATTTTCATGTCCAAATATTATAAAAACAAAGGAACGGTTTCAAGTCTAACCGAAACAAAAGACTTTTTCTTTTATAAAGAAAAAAAAAATGATTTAGTACTATTGGGGTCGAAAAAGTACGATTTTTAAAGTTCGTTAGTACGATATTGGTTTTCTCACTTATCTTCCCTGATGTGTAGTAAAAATATATGCAGATATGTATTTTAAAGGTTTATTTTAAATCCACCACTTTTTATTATTAACAAACATGCGCACCAGCGTTGCCAGAATTAAGATTTTATCTTATTTTTCAAGATTTTTTTAACAAAATAAGATTTAAAGATTTTTTTTCTCAGATTAAGATTTTTTATTTTTAGATATAAAGATTTTTAGCTTTGCACAACATACATAATTTTCTTTTACAGTTTTTTTAACAGTAAAGTTTTAAAACAATGAGGTTTTATATCAGCTTGTTGTCTATTGGTTTTGCACACTATTGTACTTTTGTACTAACATGCATCAATATTTCTGAGCATACATAACATTAAAAAAGCATCATAGATTCGCGGTTGTTCATTTTGGGAATATTGATAAGAAAATTATTTGTGAAAAGAAAAAATGTATAGTATATATTTAAAGATTAATTTATTAAAGAACAAAAAAGTTCATGTATTCAGTTACTATGTCTTAGTACCAAAAGGTAAAACTAATGGAACTAAACCCTAGGATTACCGTCTTGGTCGGGCTAGACCAAATTTGTGTTTTCCTTGCAATATTTTTCGAATATAACAAGAAAACAGGGGCGTGAGTTCTATAATGATACGTGCTGAATCGTGTGAAACTAATTTGGATTCGATTGAAGCAAACTAGTGGGGTGAAATGTTATTTTTATATATAAGTCTATGAAATTACCCTTTTGGCCAGACCGAATTCTTGTTTTCTTGCAATATTTTTCAAATAGGAAAAAATATCATAAAAACAGAAACGTGATTTCTATAAATGATATGTTCTGAATTGAATGAATCAAGTTTAAATCAAATGTGCGGCATATGCGAGAAAGCAAAGTGCAAAATTAAGGACTATATATTCGATGACTTGCATGTAAAATAAAATAACAGAAAACTTTTTATTAAATTGGGGTTTTTAGCTGTTCTATTTGTGGTCTGCCTAGACAAAGAGGAGTGGTAAAAAGTTACAGTTAAGGGTTATGAAGCTTTTGGTTTGAAAATACCACATTCTATGCTTATGATAATTTGTAAACAAAGTATTTATACATAAGTGCTTACGAATATCTGTTTATTTTAATAAAAATTCCTTAGGAATATATTTAGGAAAATCCGTAGTTTTCAGTGAGCTTTTTTTAAATGCAAATTTCTCAAAATGCCTTCGATATAACAACGGTATCAAAAAATATAATATTAAATTGAGAACCCTTACGATTTCATATGATGTATGAGCTTCATAGCTCCCAAACTTAAATTTTTTTGCCCAAATATTATACGTCTCTTATATTAGAAAGTAGTTAAACTTTCGATGAAACTTCTTTATATAAATCAACTTTTTTACGTTCTTATTTGTTAGAAATTTAGTGCATTTAATATGTATTTTTTTTGGAAAATATAACTAATTTTAAACCTACAATTAAATTTTGTAGAAATACCGAAATTACGTAGTTTAATTTAAATATGTAGTTTCCATAATTAAAAGTAGCTTCTTTTAAAAAATTAATAATTTTTACTTTTTTGCCTTTTTATAAAAAATTTCAAGATTTTTCTCTTCAAAATAAGATTTTTTTTCGCGAAAAGAAGATTTTCCTTCCAAATCTTCTGGCAACGCTGATGCGCACACTTTTGCACACTATAAAATTGTTGCAAACAGTGTAGCCAGATCTTAAAAGTTTTAACAGTTAAATCTGGCATTAGACAAGGGCAGAAAATGCTAAAAATTATTTAAAAATATCCTAGAATTTTTACCAGGTTCTTGTTAAAAATGTATTAACATTATAAAATTTGATCAAAAACTAAATTAATAAATGGTAATATTTAAAAAAGTTGGTAGATAGCACAGGCAGTTGAGTTTTATTTGATTTTAGATTGTCGTGGTTTGATTTGAATGTTAAGTTCATCGCAGTTATGCTTTATGATGTTGATAGTAGATACAATTCTGGGCATTCCTTTTGTTCTGTTTAATTCTACTCGAAATTTGGTAAGTGGGAAATATCCCTACAGATAATATTGGATTACGTGGTCCGTTGTGACTTAAATGGACTATTTACAACATGGTCCAATATACTGTAGTATGGACCATTTTATAAGAAATTAACATGCAGTGCTGCCAACAACTGCATGATGTACATATACTTTTCTATAGTTAACAGTAGCCGTAGGCGTAATATAAATACCAAGGCGAATTAACTACAGGTGGTGTCGGAACGACAACAAGTACAACATTGCAAAAACAACAGGGTTTTTTATTGTTGCTTTGGAAGCCCGAAATGTCAAAACTTTGAATTCGCCGTGATGCAAACCAAAACAAAAATTTAAAATTTGTAAACAAAAATATATCAAAGTAAACAAAATTAAATAAAAAAATAGTATAAATTAAACAAAATTAAAAAATAGTCATTAAGGTAAAAGCAAAATAAAATAAATTCAAAAAATATTAAATAAAAACGTGTATTTCTGGTGTCATTACTACAGCTAGCTAGCATTGCAGCCTATGCCTCCACAATAATCGCTACTGTTGAAACCAGCATAACCGCGGATGAAGCCAATATATAGCAAGTGCCATTTAAAGGCATGAAAATCTTTAAAACAGCCTTTCCGCCACTGCAACGGATGTTATAACCATTACTTATGTACTCTTTTCAAAACACAAGTTATTGAAAATAATGAACTCAAAGCATTGTCTACAGAAAAGTTGTGGAGTTTATGAAGCATATATTTATGAAGTCAGCCACAATTTATTTTTTTTTTGTTTGCAAATATCCATTATAAACAAATAAGAATGTATAGTCAGTCAAGCAGAGATTGTACCTCATTTGGGCCCCATTGGCAATTTTATATTTATGTTAAAGTTATCGCCAATTGCAATACGCTTAATCCTCATGATACTTCAATTGGTTATAAGACAACTTAAATAAAATATACATATGTACATACAATTTTTTATCTAAAATTCATCAATATTAATATGTAGTTAAATATGATTTTTTTGTCGTATACCTTATAACTGTTAGGCTCCACAATAGTGGAGAGGGATATAGACCCAAGATCCACCTTAAAGTATACAGATCGTCTCAGAAATCAGAAATGGTTGCAAATATTGCTCCACTTAAGCCTGCGATCATCGTTCGGAACACGGAAAAAACTTCCACTTCCAGCTTTTTGGTGTTTTTATAGAGCCACGCTTCATTTTTTAATCTTACTTTTTTGACTGTTTTTTAGTTTTTTGTTTAACACTTTTTAGTTTATTTTTTCACTTTTTTTTAATTTTAATGTTTTTTATCACTGTTTTTTTCCAATTATATAAAAAACTTTTAAAAACAATTAAATATTGGCTTAAAAATTATTTAAATTCTAAAAGCCTGTTATTTCAATATAAATAAGAATATAAAGAATAAATAACAATAGAAAATGGTTAGCTCGAACTGTCAAAACCAGATGGCCTTTCGACACCACCTGTAGTTGAATTCGCCTTGATAAATACAAACCTGCTAAATCCACTTTTTAATTGAGATGTTGATGCCGTGAATTGAAAAAATAAAAGGTTATTTGTTTTAGTTTTATTTTTCGTCTTCAGCGGTACATTCCTCTTCTGTCATAGTTCCAATCCCCACGCACTTATAATAAGCATATTCGATATATTTTATTAATAACCAAAATATTCACTAAACATAAAACTTTATCTTATAAATACATAAGTTTTAGGGATACATTTTTTTTTTTATTTTAAATGTCTTATGTGTTAAAGGATTTTAATTCGTACTTAATTTTTTTCTGATTTTCTATTAAAATTCTTAAAATTTCTGCAAAAAAATGTGGAACGCTTCACGATTTTGCGTGTCATCCTTGCGCAGGGGCCATGCTAATCTTCTCTGTATCGTTCCAATTTTAGTATATGTTCTGCCGAAGCAAGAACGAAGTGAGTTGGTTCGATGTACTATTTGTACGTACAAAATCTCAAAAAAGAATATGGGAATTGGAGTAAGAAAAATAAAGCAAAAACAAGTAAGTTGAATATAGAAATGTGTAGCACGGTTGATAAATTTGGTACCATTGTACTTTTTTTTGTACAATTCAAAGCTAAAATGATCGCTGGTACCACCACAGCTCATAAGGTACTATTTACAAATTTTTCAAAAATTGTGTTATTTGCTTCAAAATAGCAACTCGTATTTACTGTACACTGAATATAAAAAGAATTCATTGTTTGGTGCAAATGGTCTTGTGAAATAGAGAATCCTAAATTTCGTAGCTTTTTTATGAAAGTTAACGGAAGATCGATCTGTGTATTTTGTTGTTGGATTAACCAAAACAGTTTTGATATTTTGCATTTATTCTTTTGCAAGAGCATTTGCACAAAACACTGAACTCCGCTATTGTGAATAGATGTTTTGCACTTGTTCTTTGGACGATTGCATATGCCACATTCTAAGGCCCAGAACAGACGGTGAAACGCAACTTCAACGAAACTGCAAATTCTAGTTATTTTCGAGTTCCATTTGAGTTTATGCCATAGACACACGACGCGACCATTTTGAGACCGGTCTGAAATGCATTGGAAATCAGTTGCATTGAAACCGGCGTGCAGGAAACTCTCAAAGAAAATCGAAATGATTGTGATAATTTTATTACATTCTGGTACAATTTAGGTTGCAGGGTGTTTGGAAAACGATTGAAACTGGTTTCAAAACAATAATTTCTAAAGGGTTTCGTTGCAGTTGCATTTTACCGTCTGTTCTGGGCCTAAATCAAGTAGCGGCAGTATATCAGCTTGCATTTTCTGATGATATTGACAAGTTTTTTAAAGATATAGGAAACCACTTCTGTTCTAGGAAAAGAGACGACTTCCTCTCATATTAAGAATATTTTGGAACGAAAACTCATAATATTTAAAATTATTTGTCCCGTCTTTATTATTTTATTCTGAATGGTTTTGAAGGAGATTTTACAAGCGCTAAATAAAATTTAGTTTTATCCGGACAGTCTACTCAAGCTTATAAAATGTCTTTCCGCTTTATGCAGTTCATATTGAAAATTATAAACACAATAAACTTGGAAATGCCATCCCAAAATGGCCGTATGTTTAGAATGCTTAAAATGTTTGTTTCGTCAGCTGAAAAAGGAGTTTTTAGACAAATTCGAATTATCAAAGCTAAGATTTAACGATATTTGTATATCATAGATATTTAAATATCCAGAAAAAACATTGAAAGTATAATACTTTATATGTACATATCATTTTTCGAAGCTTTAAGAAGTAAGTTAACTTCGAAGACAAAATTTAAAGCTGGCTAGCAAAATTTACTCCAGAAAATTTGATTTCAGTAAAAATATACTCGTTTTTACTTAAATGGTTTTTACTGAAAATTTAATTTAAAATCTTTCTAAATTAAAGTGCAAATCATGACACTATTAATAACGAGCTTCGAGTTCTGTGAGATTAAGATGCTTTACAAAAACGAAAATATTTTTGGTTTTTGGTCCAAAGTGACCACAATGACAAATGAATTAGATCAGTTAGTGTTTCCAGCGCTTAGTAGAATAATCAAAGGAATATTTTGCATTCCTGACTATTCGGCGAATGTGAAAAGAAAATTTTCATGTCCAAATATTATAAAAACAAAGGAACGGTTTCAAGTCTAACCGAAACAAAAGACTTTTCCTTTTATAAAGAAAAAAAATAAATTTAGTACTATTGGGATCGAAAAAGTACGATTTTTAAAGTTCGTTAGTACGATATTGGTTTTCTCACTTATCTTCCCTGATGTGTAGTAAAAATATATGCAGATATGTATTTTAAAGGTTTCTTTTAAATCCACCACTTTTTATTATTAACAAACATGCGCACACTATAAAATTGTTGCAAACAGTGTAGCCAGATGGCATATATTAAATCTGGCATTAGACAAGGGCAGAAAATGCTAAAAATGATTCAAAAATATGCTAGAATTTTTACCAGGTTCTTAAATCTGGCATTAGACAAGGGCAGAAAATGCTAAAAATTATTTAAAAATATCCTAGAATTTTTACCAGGTTCTTGTTAAAAATGTATTAACATTATAAAATTTGATCAAAAACTAAATTAATAAATGGTAATATTTAAAAAAGTCGGTAGATAGCACAGGCAGTTGAGTTTTATTTGATTTTAGATTGTCGTGGTTTGATTTGAATGTTAAGTTCATCGCAGTTATGCTTTATGATGTTGATAGTAGATACAATTCTGGGCATTCCTTTTGTTCTGTTTAATTCTACTCGAAATTTGGTAAGTGGCAAATATCCCTACAGATAATATTGGATTACGTGGTCCGTTGTGACTTAAATGGACTATTTACAACATGGTCCAATATACTGTAGTATGGACCATTTTATAAGAAATTAACATGCAGTGCTGCCAACAACTGCATGATGTACATATACTTTTCTATAGTTTACAGTAGCCCTGATGGTGTCCATTATTAATTCTTTATTTAAAAGTAAAAGTTTGTGAAATTTGTGGAAAAAAGGTAAAAAAAATTAAAAAAACCAAGTAAATATATTTAATAATAGCAATAATAGACAACAGTACACACCATAAAAGGCGATTAGTAAAAAATGAAAAAGAAAAATGCTTAAACTACCCCTTATATGTACTCCATACTGTAGTTACATGTAGTACTTTTAAAACTAACCCACTTTAGTACTCCATGGAGTAGTTAAGGGACTACTTCGTTGGGTTATATGGTCCCCTCCTAGGACATCGTAATGTTAAATGGACCACCTTTTACCCATATATTTGGAGTAGTTTTGGAGTACTCCTACTCCTTAATGGACTACTCTTTACATGCATGTTTGGACTAGTCTCGTTATCTGCAGGGTAGTTGTCCAGGAATGATCGGTATAGTTTTGTTGTAAGTATATCCCTTACATGAAAGTGCTATACAACAAAATGGTAGTGAAACTAAAGGACATAATAAACCACACAAAATGCTTGGCAAACACACACATTGTTTCCGTTTGGGGTTTGCCAATAAACATCACAAATATTCTCCGCACAAAGATTAATTTTTATTTCTGTTTTGTTTTCAATGAATGCAGATGCCAAAAGTGCTGCGGCAATTTTGTTGCTTTTTTCTTAAAACGCAGAAGAAATTATAAAATAAAGGCAAAAAATTTAAAATAAAAAGTGATTTAAACAACGAGCTGTTTTGTGGCAAGCAATACTACTAAAAAAATTTAATTTAACATTTAAAATTAATTGAATTGAATACATTTAGCATTAGACGCCACAAAAAGTTTGACAAATATTGAACATGTCTGCCAAATATTAAAAATTTTTAATATTTCTGCAAACATTGCTTCAAATGTTTGTCCAAACAGCAAACACCGCAAGTAACAACACAAAATATTTGCACAAACGTAAAATTTGTGAGGTTTATTATGCCCTTAACATTGTCATATTATTTTAGCAACCCTGTGCTAGAACACAACTGGGTTGTAAATAAGTGCTGATTCACACGCTTCAGGTTTTAGTCGACAACAGTCCTGCCACAACCAGACAAATTATTACAACCAAAATTTTTGAAAAAGTTACGAAATGTGTAAAATTATAATAATGCAAAGGTTACTTGCACTTTATAGTTTAAAATCAAGAAAACGAAACAAGAAATGTAATTCTTTTACATATTAAAAAAAATTCTATGCCCATACACTTGCCATATAATTCTTCAATTTAACGTATTGTACAATTATATCTCCAATGTCTATGTGATATTCGAAGGTGGCACAGTATATTAGCAACAATCAAAAGTTATAAAGTGAAATCTGTTTGAAACATTGTACAATGTTGTTTATGTTTTCGTATTGATTATGTTGACCTTTTTAATGAATGAAAGCTGAGCCATATTTTAATTGAAACCATTGCACCACTTATTGCATAGTATAGGGAAAAATAAAAATAATATGGCGAATAGTATGTTCAATAATATTGTATAATAGATGGGGCGCTTTACTATTAAATGAAGAGAAATTTAAATTATAAGTTTTTATTTATTTTCGTTTTCGTAAAAAATTTTGTTTTATAAGGGTTAAGCCCGTCAACTTTCCACACAAATTGAATATTTTTGAATGCGGCCTTTACAATAAACGAGATTTGTTATTTGTCACAATTAGAAAAAACACAAAAAATAAAAAATTTAATTGTTTTTCGCTTTTTAACTGCCAGTGGCTATGCTGTGAAATGTGGCGATTTTTTAATCCTTTTCACGATGAAAATTTACATTTAAAGATTATTTAGGGAAATTGGAAACGGTAGGCGGAATGTGAAATGCATTTTTTGTAAACACTTTCTAGTTTTAATATATCTAAAATATTATGAAAAGAAAATCCAAAAGTAATTTCATGACAATAAGAAACAATTAACAATAAGAAAGATATTTCTAATATCAAGCAGCATTGAGTTAATATTAGCCTGGTGTTCTTGATTTTTATGTAGAATCGAATTTTTTGCATTAAAAAACAAATGCTTTAAATTTTTCAGAAAATGTTCAAGAAAACTTGAATTTTTTGACTTGAATCGACATGTTAAGCAAATCAATTAAAAGTTTCTTATTTTTAAATTAAAATTTTCTTAAACTTACTACTGCTACACGTTTTTATGTAAAAAATAATTATCTTAAAAACATTAGATAAATATACATATGTAGTTACAAGTAGTTAAAGGTAAACTTATAATTTTCTTAAATTCACAGCTATTTTCTTATAGTAAATTCCATAAATTCCAAAATTATAGAATATATATGAATTTATATACTATAACTACGTTTATGTACTTTTTCGGCCGTGTTCTGAAATCAATTCCAAGTGATATTGAAATCGAAAAGTTTTTGAAAAGATCTTGTTTTTAAAGTTAGTAAAAATAAGCCCTTTCATACACTTCATACTTTAGGTACGCTCGTTAAAAAAATAAAAATCACTATCGATTTCAACATCATTTGATTTCAATTTCCAGAACATGGCCGTTTCTAAAGTAAAAATCACATTCCTTAGCAAAAATCATTTAAAAATAACTCTGGTTGCTGTTTTGGAAGAGATTTTTTGGTTTGAACAAAGTTTACAAAACCATCACTCATTTGAAACAAATCATGCTTAAGTCGTAATACACAGTACAAATTATTCGAATCGAAGTACCCGGTAGCCCCCAATGTAAATAAAAATATTGAAAAAAATAAAAAATGTGATTTGTAAAAGTATCAAGAAAAAAATTTATACTCGCATCTCCACATTGAAAAAAAAAAATTACCAATTTTAGTAAGAAATAACCAAAGCGGGCAGCTCTGGTCAAAAATTCACGAGTTTTTATCAGAGCTACCAAATTTTGTGAAAAAATCGTTAATTTCGTGAAAAAATTAGAAAACCCGTTTTTTTTTTTTTTTTTTTGTTTAAAACGATCGTCTAAAAACTTTAAGCGAGTTTATCTCGAAATGGTTTTCTTTTTGAGTTATGTCACTATTAAAGAAAATAAACGATACCTTCATAAATATACCGAGATCAAAATGACACATTTTTAAATTAAATGTGGGGCCAAATTACGGCATTCGATATCGATCGAAATTACAATACAATTTTAATGGGAATTTCGATCGATATTCAATGCCGTAGTTTGGCCCCATATCTATTTACAGTGCTATAAATATTTAAGGTTTTTGTTTTTAAATAGTCTTCAGAATAAAGGATACCTCCAACTTCATTTTCCAAAAAAATTTCTAATTTTCTTGCCAAAATAATGGTTTTGGCACATTAGCGTCTATATAAGCTAGGAATATCAATAATCCAACATATTTTTTCTATATATAAGAAGTACTTTATGTTCAAATTGAGCCAAGGCGGGTTATAACTTCACCTGATCTCCCTCCCAGCAAGTGTTTTCTCGAAATTTAGGTTTTTGTGCGATTTTTAATACTACGTATAGTGAAGGGTAAATATGACTCATCATAGACGAATATAGCACTTTATCTTGACTCAAAAAAAGAATGGTATAAGGGTTTAATGTTTTGATCACATAAACAAATGTATTTAATAGTCAAATAAAAAGTAAACAGTTTTCCCTCGAAATTTTACTTTTGCCCATAAATTTTTTAGGGAAAAGACAATAAATTTTGAAGAAATATTTTAATACAAAAATTTAAGCTGCTTCGTTTGCAAAGACATCTGTTTTCTATTGTGCCTAATATACAAACATATAAAATATTTAAAATTGACAATTTTGGAACAAAATTTTTTTTCCCTTCTCTCCAAAAGCTTAAGATCTTAAATTTGTTTACATGGTAATACAAAGTATAACGACTTGGTAGAATCCAAGGTCTATCCAATAGGTCTGCTCACCTCTACATCTATTGTTGCAATTGTTTGTGTAAAATTCCTCGTCGTTGTCAAAAGCCTACTAAAAAGTGTTCTGTATCCAATTTTGAAACAAAAATTGTTTTCCCTTCTCTTCAAAAGCTTAAGACCTTCAATTTGTTTACATGGTAATACAAAGTATAACGACTTTGTAGAATCCAAGGTCTATTCAATAGGTCTGCTCTATTGTTGCAATTGTTTGTGTAAAATTCCTCGTCGTTGTCAAAAGCCTACTAAGAAGTGTTCTGTATCCATGTATGTGTAGCTAAAAACCAAAAACGTAAACAAAAATATGTAGGTATTTATAAGCAAAATGTAAGCAACTTTTTATTTATATCGTTAAGAAATCTGCCGACTTGCGCAGACCTATTGGATAGACCTTGGTTGAATCAATATATAATGAAATTCTTTTCGTGTTTAAGAAAAGAGAACAAGTCGTTTGTAAATATTTTTCATGTTTACCCGAGAGATATACATAAATAGAATTAAAGCAAAGATATCAAACAGCTGAGTTAATAACATAAAAAAAATGGGATGATTTCAGTTCTACAATACTGCAAAAACAATATGAAAATTTCCTTAGTTGATTTTGTTTGTTTTTAGAATTGTATAAAATGTTAACATATTCAATATACGGCTTAATATGCAAACCTGCTAAATCCTCTTTCTAAGTTCTCGTTGATCAGCATGTCGTTTTTCTTCAATTTGAGTCTTGAAGTTTGTAAAACCAACTATATTTTTGGTTTTCCTCTCAAGCTGCACATATGAAATATAACAAGGTTTTTGTCTCTCCTGTAAAATTTACTGACAGGGAGTTAGCAAGGTTGCATATTAAGCCGACCGTTTTTTTTTATCCATATTCTGTCCTACTCAATACATCCTATAATACAAGCTTTTACATGACAAGATTTTTCATTCTACATAATTGTTTGACATGTCGGTATACATATCGCACCTGTTCATCAAAAGTAACACAACTCAAAAAATTCTATTTTCCACTTTTTTGAAGGAAACAGTGTATGATTACCATATCTAACGACTGTAAAATTTTTGGTATTCTATTTGTAATATTTCATGAGAGAAATGCCTTTATGTCTTTCTTTGCGTACTCATATTATTTGTTTTGATTCAATTAAAGAGTTGTAATTTTAGTTGCGTTGAAGTGTTCAAGGGTTATGGTGCTCAAATGAATCAGCGAAACTGTATTAATTCGAGTTGTGATTGTTTTCATGTTAAAAATCTGTTTATCAATAGCTGTTGATTTTGGGTTGTGATAAGCATAACTTGAAATAATATTGACATGTAGATCAAAAAATTTCATGAAAACTGTATTAAATCAAAAATCCGTAATAATTTCGGAAAAAGGAAGAAGAGAAATAAATTTTGTGATTTTATTGAAATATTAGTGAGTTTCCTTTATAACATTATATTTGTTTATAACAATAATTCCATCATATTGGCGGAATTAGTTTTTTGCCTCTACTGAAAACTTGTAAATTTTGAGTTGTGTTACTTTTGATGAACAGGTGCGATATGTATATTAAACATGCCTTATACTGCTCAAACAAAGGCAAATCCATAGCAACATACTCGCCCGAATTCGCCTTAAAATGATTTAGTTTATTTGGCAAAATCAGTTGTTTCCTTAAATTTTTAAATTGACAAATTAACAAGACGAATTAAATCAAAATGCTCGGAGCAAGAAAAAAAAGTTAACTGATCTCTCGAGCTATGAATTAAATACTAGGTGGCACTTTCCCTCAAACAATACAACAATAAAAAAACACGCTATTCGCCTGGTACAATTTTACCAATCTGACAAGAGCTTTGGCACAACTTTCAAACATTAAAGGCTCAACCATAATATGCAAAGTCTTGCTTAACCTACTGTCAAAAATTAACAAAAAGTCTCTCAAATGTATTTAAGAAAACAAAAACAAAATAAAAAACATTTGATTCCGTACGGAATGTACGATTAGATTCGCACCTTGCTTAAGCAAATGACAGTTTCATTAAACTTAGCAAAAAGTTTTCTTAAGTTCAATATGGTTTGCTTATATAATTTACATGTATTCGCTCATTCGCTTAAGCAAATTTAAGCACATTGTGGTTGGGCCTTAAAGCATACATAATATTTGACACTTTTTTACCTTTGCAAGTAGACTAATGAGACCAGAGAAAGGAATATCAAAATTTGTATTGTTGTACTTGTTGTTCACCTTGGTTGAAACATGAAGCAAGGCGAATTCACTAGAAGGTAGGGTCAAGTCAGCATGTGGTGTTTTTTTCGGTGGTCGACTTGTCAAACTTTGTATACAAACTAGTTTATCATGTAAACAAACCTTTTTTACAAGCAATATTTTTGACAATCCGACTACAGAAGCAGTGTTGTTGTAGTGGTGACCTCACCTTCTACTCAATTCGACTTGAGCTGAAGCGTGTGATCAGTGAACGCGGCGACTTTTAACCCCTTTAGCGATGGTGATTTGTATTTGGCGACGTGGTCATATTCTAAATGGTTGGTGATTATTTGGGCGATATGAGAAACTCATTTCTTTTAGATATTTTCATATTTTTATCTACAACTTTATAATAAATTTTTTATCTTGTTCTTTAATTCCAAATAAAATATTTGCGAATGAGAATACATAAAATATGTTCAAGTTTAATATGCAAATAAATTTTTATTATTGTTTTATTAATACATTTGTATGTTCTAGTACAGTTTTAAAATACATATACTACACAAGTATGTTTTAAAATAGAACAGAAGTTATCACAGTCAACAAACAGAAAGAGTGTAAAAAATAAATTTAATTCTGTTAATAAATCGTTAATGAACAGAGCTTTGATTTTTTACGTTTGTTCCAATTTATTTTCTTAAAAGGTTTCCAGATGTTATTGATATTGCCATTAATAGATATTCGCTTTAAGTATTCTACTACTTTTAGCGAATCGTCTTCTTTATTTGCCAATTCGTTTTCCGAATGTAGGCGACCATTTCAATTAAATTTCAATTTAAATTTTACATTATTTTAAATGATACATATCATAAGTTTTTTATTATCTCTGAAAAAGTTTCTCGATTTCTCGCCTCGCTAAACAGGTTGCCTGCATCACGGATACCAGTCCACGCTTGTATGTTACTAAGCCAAGTTATTTCTTTTCTTCCTCTACTAGGCCGTCCTTCAACATTTGTTCGCGTGATAATTTGTATTTTGGGTTCCTCATAATGTGGCCCAGGTATGCTGTTTTTCGCTTCTTTATGATGGCTATTAGCTCTCTACTTCGGTGCATTTAACTGAGTACTTCTCGGTTCGATACAAAGTGGGTCCATGGTATTCTAAGAATTCTTCGATAGATCCATATTTCAAAGGCTTCAAGCTTCTTTACGTCTACTGCTTTTATAGTCCATACCTCCATTGCATATAGAAGAACAGACCATATATAGGTCTTAACGAATCGTATTTTAGTTTCAAGATTGATATCATGGCTGATTAAAACTTTTTTATATTTAAAAAATGCATCTCTTGCCATTTCAATACGGCATCTGATTTCCTTTGAACTATCCCACTGGTCATTGATTGTAACCCCGAGATATTTAAAACTATGTACTCTGTCATCGTAGGAGTTTTTTATCTTCAAAGAAGCTGTGTTGTGGGCATTTTTTTTACTGACAATCATATATTTCGTTTTCCGTATATTAATCTTAAGGCCATATGTTTCACTATATTCCGTTAGTTTGTCTAGTAGATGTTGGAGTCCAGACATACGATCGGCCAGTATGGTGGTGTCATCAGCATATCTAATATTGTTGAGAAATATACCGTTTATATATATATACCTTTTCGAACCTTGTTAATTGATTCTCGGAATATTCTTTCGGAGTAGATATTAAATAGTAGTAGTGATCCTTGTCTGACTCCTTTAGAGATTGCAGTACTCTCAGTCATCTCTCCATCGACATTAACTTGTGCTGTTTGATGCCAATACAGGCTTCTAATACATTGGATTTCCTTGTTATCTATACCAATGGACATTAGAATTTCGATCAGTTTATCATGTTGCACAGTGTCAAAAGCCTTTTCGTAATCAATGAAGCATAAGAAAACATCCTTCTGTACATTTCTGCATTTCTGAACTAACATCTGTATAGAAAAAAGTGCTTCACGGGTGCCCATGCCTTTGTTTCTCTGCTTTTTCATAAATTTTGGAGTGAATTATTCGGAGAAATATTTTGAAAGCGTGACTCATTAGGCTAATGAGTCTATAATCATTACAATGTTTTACGTGACTTTTCTTGGGGATGGTTACAAAGATTGATTTAAGCCAATCTTGTGGGAACTGGCCAGTATCGTAAATAAAATTAAACAGTTTTGTAAGAAGATGGATGTTATCGCTGTCTATCAATTTCAGTATTTCAGAAGGAATCTCATCAGGGCCACAGGCTTTTTTGTCTCTCAGGGATGCTATTGCTACCTAAACTTCTGCGTTTCAAAACTTGATCGATTGCCATAAGTAAATAATTCTTTAATATATTCATTCCAAATATTTTTTTCTTTAATATCTAAAACAGCTTCGTTGTTATTGTTGTATAGCAATTTTGGAGTTGATTTGCGGTATATCCCGGTGGCTTCCTTTAGTTTTTTATGAAGATTAAAATCGTCATGTAATTCTTGTAGTCTTTCTATCTCCTGACACTGACTATTAAGTTGTGATTTTTTTGCAATGCGTATCGTCGTTTGAACCTCTCTATTTAATTCATAGTACATCTCATAATTTGAATTTTTATATTTGCGATGTTCTTCCATTAGTTTCAAAATTTCGTTTGTCATCCATTCTTTTCTTTCCGGTCTTTTGTTGTTTCCAAGAGAATTGTCTGCTATTGATTTTAGAGTATTTTTAACAGAAATCCATATATTTTCAACATCTTCTCTGTTAACATTATTTAACTCTCTATTAATACATTCTTTTACATTTGTGCGAGTAGATGGTTCGTTAAGTTTCGCTGTATCAAGTTTCCTATATGTTTTTTTCTTTGTAATTATGGTAAGTTTTGTGCACAAATTTGCCATTAGAAGATTGTGATCCGAAGGTACATCTGCTCCTGGATATGTTGAAGTTTTTGTAATAAATGAGCAGAAACGTTTGTTTATCAAAATGAAATCAATTTGATTTCTTACGATATTCCCTATTCTATCCTGGGGGGATTTCCAGGTATACAGTCGTCTTGCCGGAAGGCAGAAGAGCGTGTTTGCTATTTTCATTTTTTGTTCTTGACAAAATTTGATGAGTCTGTCACCTCTTTCATTTCTTTCTCCTAATCCGTATTGCCCTGTTATACCAGGAACTTTGTCTACTCCAACTTTTGCATTAAAATCACCTTGAATTATAGTTATCTCTTGAGATTTCGTAGCTTTCATCACATCTTTAATTTCTTTATAGAAAACTTCCATTTCTTTATTTATTTATATTTATTGGTTTGGCTTCTAACTTTATGAGTAAACTCTGTCAGATTTTGGGATAAATCCAGTGACACATTTTGCTATATCATTTTTTACTATAATTCCCACTCCGTTTCTGTGATTTTTATTAAGGTTTCCCGAGTAGTACATTTTTGCATTCTGAGAAACAAATTCACCGCTGTCTGGCCACCACGTTTCACTTATACCAAGAATATCGATTTTAAGATTGTTCATTTCTTTTATTGTATTAGCAAGTTTTCCCGTTTCATAAAGGCTTCGTACATTCCATGTACCGATATTGAGTTTTTGTTTTGTTTTACCTCCGGGGATTCTTAACACCCCCGTGTTACCGGAGATTGAGGGCCATTTGTTATTGTATTTGTTATTGTGTGTAGTCATAATTGTATGGTTTTTAATTTTCATTACTTCAGTGGTTTCCCGTTGCCTTCTGAAGGGTTTACAGTTTTCCTTCTTTGTTGCTCACATTAGCTAGTATTTTAACGGGTGTTATAATACCATTGACCGGTGTCCACCTGCCCCGAAGGGTCGGAGGTCGCAAGTCTTCTTAGTTGGTTACAAAGACAAGGATTGGTTCTGGACTTTACCAAGTTAAAGACGATCAGTTCCGTTACCTTGTATGCCCAACTCTGAACACCTTTTTAGCGAATGCGGATGCAAATAACAAAAATAGGCGAAAAGTTCCCAAATGCGAAATGGAATATTTGCCTAGCTCCAAATTATGTTAGCCATTGTTTATTAATATTATTGCATACATATGTAAATTAATTCCCATTGCGGAACACACTTTCATGGGGAAAAGCATATTAGTGACAATTCGAAGGTTAGCTTGTTGATGATGATAACTTTTAATAAATGTTTTCTTAAGCTCGAAGACAGTTTCTTGCAGTGAACTTCCATCAAATCTTAAACTATTGATTTCATATCAATTTATTTTTAACTATTAAAGCTGAATTGAACAATCTTCAATGTAGTAAATTCATTAAACTAAGTTTACTAATCTCACTAATATTGATGTACATATACATAAATCTATTTTTCTAAGCATTGATCAGTATTAAAGTTTTTTTGTTTCAAACAAGTTTTTTTTAAATTGTGCAGATTTTTCAGTTTTTATGTTAAAATTTATGTTTTGGTATATTATTTTCAATTTTTTGTACCATTTGTTTAATACATAAGCCAGTGCTTATGTATATCCAAGTTTAAGTTGCTTGCTTTATGTCGCTGAATTTTTTTTTTTTTTTTTTGTAAAGTTGCGTTTAAATTGTAATATTTTTATTGCAGCAATTTTTTGTTTTTGAAGTACTTGCGCTTAACAAACAAATAGCAAATTTGCACCCAAACAAAAATATATTTTAAGGCAAATGAGAACCAAAAACAAACTCTAGAGTAGATGAAAGTAACCCTCTTAATTGCGCTCTCTCCTGCAAAGTAACGATTTTCGTTAATAATATGTGTATGACTTTTTTATTGTATTAAAAAAAATCAAAAATATATTTTGGCTTTTGTTAGTCTCAATTTACTTCGCCTGTCGGGCAAGAAATGTCCTAGTGTAAAATTGGACTTATAAGCAGTTTTTCGGCGTGAAAGTTAGTTTTTTTCTCTTAACTTGCAATTTTTCCAAAAAATTATGGCAACGCTGCTGATGGCCCTGCGTGTGATTTACAGGACTAGTCCAAAAGTAAACCAAACGTATGGAAAAATATGGTCTTTTTAACATTACGATGTCCTAGGGCAGGACCATATAACCCACCTTTGGACTACTAAGGAGTAGTTTCAAAACTACTCCATGGTATACTCAAGAGGATTAGTTTTGAAGTCGTTTAAAAACGAAAGCATGTCGTTAAAAAGCGAAGATATGTATGTCATCTAACAACAAACACTTTTTAACAATGACATGGTCCATGCTTGCATTACATCGGACCAGTCCATTTTATCAAAACCCTGCAAATGAAATTGTACCACCTGATCCATTTTGATAAAATGGACTACTCCATGGAGTAGAATAATAGTGGAAGGCCAATGTACGCGTCATGCGGCTGCGGGCGATAATAGCATTGCCATTGTAAAAATGTTAGCATTGTTGACAAAATTGTTCATACAAAAAAAAAAAAGACACATCACAAAAATTAAGACTTGGTATTACTTGGAAAAGATGCCGCGCGGCAAAGTTGAATTTTTTCAACTTTTGTTTTAAGCCGCGTGAAGTAGACGTTGCCATACACACACATAATCATTTAACAAAAGAAATTTAAAAAACATTACAACTGAAGTGGAAAAAAAATCCAATTTGATAAGTAAATTCTTATTATGTTAAAATAAATCGTATTTTTTATAGATTGAACAATTTTTACAGCTTATTCAACATTTGCCGCTTTAAAATGTGCCGCTTTCATTTGCCTTACAAAAAAATTTCAAGCGAAAAACTAAACAGCTGATCGCCGCCCGCAGCCGCATGCCGTTTACATTGGCCTTCCACTATAAGGTAAAATGCGTTTTAGACATGGCCAAAATAGTCGCAAACTTCTTAAAATAACGCCATGTCGCCAAACACAAAATTATTGCCAAATAGGTATATAAGTCGCCATGTTTGGCGGGAAATCACCACATCGGATAGCTTTGGTTGGCGTCGTTGTTGGCAATTTCTGATGAGCCATGAATTTGTTTTAAGATTCGTTAAAGTCAATATTAACGACTAAAATTCTTTTATTGTTGCTTTAAGTAGACTATTATAAACTATGTATTTATTGTAAAAATTGTACCTTGTATTTACTAATAATTTTTACTTTGTTTTAAACAACAATTAATAATGGCAACTTTTTTCGTTTTAATTTTAGCAAATAATTTAATTTTTTTAAGATTTATAAAAAAAATTTTAAATATTTATTGGCCTAAGCTAAAAGTGGGTCTTTGGCGTTTTTGAAATCGAAATTGGCAAAAAAGGTCAAAATAACCCTGACAACCCTGCTAAACATTGCAAAGAAAAATACAAGGAAAGAAAACAAAATCATTGAATCAAGAGATGCCGGCCTAATAAAATAAATGAAAAAAACGCAAAAGGATGAGAAATATAAATCAATTAAAAAAAGTATTATTGCAATATAATAAAAAATTTTCCCCGTATTGATAAACATTATTGAATTTAACAAAAGTTCATTAAGAACAACTTCAATAGAAAATTTGTTTTGTAAATTTTTATAAAATTTAAAATTTCAGTTCGAATTAATTTATTCCTCTCTGAATTTGTTAGATCTGGTAGCCTTTTTATTGTATTTATATTCTCTTGTGTCTTCTTGTTTTTATTCTTTGTGTCATTCTTGTTGGACAAGTGTGTGTTTACAAACGCGTGTTTATTTTAGAAAATTTTTCAGAATACATATAAAAAAAATTACTAAAATACTTTTATAAAATAAAAAAATGAGCAAAAATATTATAAAAACAAAAGTGCCTTGTTATAAATAAAAGTGTTAAAAACTTAAAATTGCATTAAAAACTTTACGAATTGTAGGTCAGCCGCAAAATCTCGGTAAGTCCCTAAACAAAATCAAGATTGACTACATACATATGTACATACTTTTCCCTTAAAAAAAACAAGTTCATTTTTATTTTTTTTTATATGTAAATAATGTGCAAATTTTTATGGAATAAATTTGTCATATTTGCCAGACTTTGAAACAAATTAAATCAATAAATTCATTAACAAAATTCTCTTCCCTTAATGCTTATTGAACTTGCACTTGAATTGTGTGTGCCTTTATTTTTCTTATTTACTTTAACTAAACAAGATTTAATTTTTCCATCTGTTTGTGGCTGTGTGGCATTAAAAAATAATAATAAAATAACAACAACTACTTTTATAAAAAGCTCCAAAATATCAAGAAGAATGACAGCCAGCGACTGTAAATAAGCTAACAATAACATCATTATAATCAAAACAATGCAGTCACTCAGTCATAAACACAAACATATATCAACATGTATCGTAGACATTGTATACAAACAAAACTAAGGCATTTTAACAAAATTCTTAACAAAAAACATTGAATTAAACATGTTTTTTTTGTGTTGTTTTTGAATCCATAATTTGTGCAATAAATGTAGCACGAATAAATACTTTTTTTGCTAGTCTATTCGAATCAATGGATTTTAAAAGTTTTTTAAACATTTTTTGCACACAAACAAACATACTGTTGTTTTAATTTGTTTTTGATGGTTTGCTGTTTGTTTTGTAGTTTTAGTAGTAAACAAAAAACCTGTTTATATGTACATATGCATGTGTGTATCTACATGTTTTTTTTTGTGTAATTTGGCGCAAATAGTTGTTGTTTGTCGTTTTTGGTTAGTTTGAGGTTAGAAAGGATTTATGAAAAAAAAAATATTTAAACAAGAACTCTTATCGAAAAATGGACGTGTGACTTTTTGAAGGTTATGGCTAAAATTGGCATACATAAATAGAGCGTTAGAAATTTTATTTCTATAAAGTACCTATCTTTAATCTTGGTATGAAATTATGGCAGGAAATTTCCTATACCTACGTAGGTATGTATGTATGTATTATTTTCAAAATATTCTATACAATTAATAAAGTTATCTACCTACATATAACTTTTTTATAATTTTTTAAAAAAACCTATGAGAAAGTTTTCTATGGGTAAGAAAGTTTATTGATCATTTATAGCCTTTTTATACTGATCAACATCTACCATCAATATGCTATGTATGTACATCTTTCGACTATTTTAGTGTCATCACTAGAAAAGTGGCAACAAGTTCTATTATTATTGTGGCATCACTGACAAAAAGAAGTTTGTTTTGAAAGCAGCGTTACCATTTGTAAAGTTTTATCTTTTATTGCAATGTTTTTTTGTTAAGTATTTTTTATATTCTTAAACAATTTGAACTTCAAATACATTTTTCAGTTTTCTTTTTAAATTTTGGCACTATTGTGCCAATTTTTTTTTTAATTAGTATTGTGATTATTTTGTTGAAATATTTATGGTTTTTAATCCAAACGTTTTATATATTTTTTTAATTAGGCTTAAGTTCATCAAATTTAATTTTCATTAAATTATTTTTATGAAGAAAGGAATTTTACAAGATGAAATTAATTAAAATTTACTGATAATTTTTCATTCTTGACTGAAGCTGGGCTCGAACCCAGGCGTTTTTTACGGACAGGTTACCCTTACATGTTTCGATTGAACCACTCAATCTCTTCAGAGGGCTTGCCGTTTAACACTCGCAGCCATCGACGACTGCTGACGTCAATAGTCAAACATCAATCCTTAAACCAAATTGTATTTAACCTTTGGTAGATCGAAATTTGCTTTGAATGATTATCTATTTTAATTTATTTTACATGTTTTTCTTACTTCTGTTTTTTTTCTTCCAAATGGTGACATTTTTGTTTGATGGTAGATGTTAGATGTGAGCAATGTAAACGAGTGTTTCACATTTTCTACATCTTTGATGGTAGATGTTAGGAGTGGGTCAGTATAAAAAGCCTATTAAATACCTACTAGTGCTGGGAAACTATCGATAGTACCATCGATATTATCGATAGTCTTAAAATATCGAAAATATCGATAGGAAAAATATCAATATCGATATTATTATTATTATTATTATTTAAAATACAGCTATGAAGACAGCAACTATACACACACAGTTTTATGCTGCAAGTTTTTACCTGTTATTATTAATTCGCGGTTAATTACAGCAATTACTACAAACAACAAGAATGGCGGGTGGTATGGATGGCTTAGCTGTGCTTTTTACTGCTAATTAAAGGCCTTTAAGTCGAATTTGGTACATGTTTATATAGGGACTGAAATGTTTAATATTTTTGTAATGTTGTAAAAAAAAAAAAATGCAAATCCAAATTCAATTGCAATTGCGAACATAGGACAAAACAATGAACGACCATTAGAGGATAAGTCCGCTAGATTGATTACCTTTTTGAGTTGAGAATCAAAACCAATTTAGAAAATTATTTAAAGTTGCATATAGTCCTGCTACTTCGGTTCCTTCAGAAAGATACTTATCAATATTTAAAAAACTCATCTAAAATAACGTGCGTATATACATACATTAGAGCGACTCACCAAAAAAAGTGCTCGATGTACCCTCCTAAAAATGCAATTTTGTGTTAACTCTAATATGATAGCGGATTTAGTTTCTAGATCATGTATGGATGAAAATAGGACTAAAGAATGAAAAAAAGAAACGATCCACGACTTGAATTTTTTTCTAATTTGCGAAAAAAATATGCCGCTAAAAAGTCGTGGATCATTTCTTTTTTTCTTTCTTTAGTCCTATTTTCATCCATACATGATCTAGAAACTAAATCCGCTATCATTAGAGTTTCTACAAAATTGCATTTATATATATATTCCAGAACACCGTGTAAAATGCATCTAATTTGCAAAATCTAAACTATTTACATACAAAGATGATATACTTGCCAAAAGATAAAATTTGAAACCCATATTGCCATATTTAAAACGAAGGGTTACCACCCCTTTGCATTTTTGTCAAAACGCGAACAAGCACGAATTTCAAAAAAAGCTGAGACACGTATTTAATTAAATCGACTAAAGATTAAAATATGTTAATTTGGCACTTTTATTACAAACAACCCCGAACAAAAAATTCAAAAACCGTTTTTTTTACAGAAAATCCTTAAAAAAAAGGACATGAGTGATTATCCTTGGAAAAGTTGTATGTACAGTTGGACGCGCCTTAAAAAAACCTTTCTTACGATGCATATGTTGGTAAGGAAACAGATTCTCAAATTAACAAAACATGCAAAAATAGACGCATTTTCAAACTGGTCCAGCTCACGAGAGGTCAAAGCTGGAGCCGAAATATTCAAAAGGTCATCTTAAAAAAGTCCAAGGTTCATTTTTAGGAGGGTACATCGAGCACGAATTTTACTTCCATACAATTTGAGTCGCTCTAACATACATACGTCTCATACGTTCAATAAAGTGATAAAAACAACGAACTGTAGCCTGATAAAAACTAGTTAAAGTTTTTCTGCACAAGTGCAAACATTTAGTCGATAGTAATATCGATATATCGATAGTGAAATCTTAACTATCGATAAACATCGATAGTATAAAATATCGGTAGTATCCCAGCACTAATACCTACATATTTTACAATTAAGGGCAAAAATCTACATACATCCTACTATTTTAAGTTTTTTTTAAATTATAAGTTATGATATCAGGAGAAGAGTACATATGTATGTAGGTAGGTACGTGTACTCGCGATAATATGAACACCCCAAAATATGAAAACTTATTTTCTTCCATTGCCTTCTCTAAAATATGAACTTGAGCAAAAGCTTTAAAATATCAACAACTTATAGTTGTATTTTTTACGGTTTTTTCTGTGTAGGTACAGTGTTAAAATCAAAATCAATTTTTAATTCAACCTCATAATAACTTGTGGATTTCTCTAGCTATCGCTTTAAAATTGTCTTCAGTTATTATTAAAAATGTTTTACATACACTTTTTAATAAGTTCTCACATTAACATGGAATTTTATATGGGTAATTCCATGTCAAATATACCAAGAGTGGGACACGACCCCTTCCGATTTTAATAAAATTTTGTCTTTTATCTCATATGGAACATATATGAACGAAAAAATATTTAAAAAATTTTTTTTCGAACGTTATGTCATATTCAAAATGTCATAATTTCGCCGAATAAGCCGAATGTGTTGAGTTTATTTCTTCAATATCTTGACGATGATGATTTTAATGACTGAAGGTGAGTGTGAAACGGTAGCAAAGTACTCATGAAAGTACAATTTGGCTGAAGTGTAGTTTAGGGGCGTACGAAAAAAAAAAAATATGTCACCCGATTCAGAATTAAAAAAAAAAAACAAAATAAAACTTTAAGGGGGTGGAGGCCCAGGGGCGCCCTGAAACCAAAAAAACTATCCCGCCCACTTAGTGATATGTGTGGATACTCAAATTTAAGTTAATGTGCTCACGGTTACAAATATGTATTTTGTTATTGTATTCGCTTATTATTTTTTCCCCTCTATGTTAATTTAAGTATCTTTTATACGCAGAAAATCTTTAGTTAGCGAAGACGGTATTTGTTATATCATAGATAAGAAAATCCTTGCGCCGGCTATGCTGAGAAGTTTACAGCTTATTTTCGGTGTGCGAAAGAATTCTTTCTTTCGTACAAATACATTGAAAACTAAAACAAAATTTTTAGAATTTCGGAAATAGGCTTTTAGTTGCAAAAAATTAAAGAAATGCGAAATTGGCAACACTGATTTCAACTATTTAACTGGGGAAAGCGATTTTTAAAACACTTTCAAACACAGCAGCCAGTTTGAAATTATGGAGAAATCGCTAAAGTAGTGAGATTTAGTCGTTCTACTGTTAAAAAAAGCTTTGAAAACACCAAAAACGCTGAAACGAGCCAATATCTATAAGACCCTAAAAACTTTCAAGACGCAATGTATTAGTTTTCGAAAAGTAAGTGCCGCAAAATTAGTGGCTTAAAATTTTATACTTTGCATGACTTGAAATTACTTTGAAAAAAAAAAAAATGATTTTTAGAACAGGGCCTGTGTATCACATTAATTAGCTGTTTACAGTGAGACAACCTCCAAAATAAAACAGAAAATGAAGAGCTAAGAGATGGCAAGAAACGTTATTGTTTCACATTTAATTTACCTTAAAACAAAATTATCATTCAAGTACAAAAAGTATTTGTTAAGTCACATATTACCCAACAAACACGGAGGTTTTATTTTAAATTGAAAATGATTTGAAATCAAACGTTTTCGCAAACGACAAACGTTTGATAATGATTTGAAAATTATTTGAAAATCATAGCGTTCTCAAAAAAGGGGAAATAATTAATTCTCAAATGTTATTCAAATATGGATTATAATACAATGTGGAATATAAATAAAAATATTTTATTTTTTTTAAATTTAAATTTATTATTTATTTAAATAAACTGTGAGATAAACATTCGGCACCATAGCGAAAAGATGAAATAATGTTCTTTCCGTCCTCTAATTCTTGGAAAGACAAACTACTTGACTCCCTTTTATTTTGAGGATTGTAACACGGCGATCGTTCGACAAACTTTCTTCACTTTCCCGTTTTATTTTCCTTTTTTTCGTATTTTTTTCATAAGAAATAAACTATTCACTTTATATTAAAATTTATTTTTAAAAGTAAAACACATGTAAACACAAAGTAAAAAATGTAACTTTAATCGCCATTTTTAATGATTACATTTATTTTTCGCTTAAGTATTGCCAAGTTATTTTTGATTTGAATTTTACATTTGACAAACATTTGACTTCAAATTGATAAAACATTTAATATCAAATGTTTATTTTCAAATCATTATCAATTTGAATTTAAATGTTGTTAATTGAAAAACGTTTGAGAATTGTGCTTGATGTCAAATGGGTAGCTTTAAAAATTGCAAAAATAATATAAATAGACTTTTTCTTTCGAAATTTAATGGCTTAACTCCGAAATTAAATTAATTGCTGTGGATAAATTCCCAAAACTCTGAAATAAAATCGTGCTACGATACAACTTGTCATAAAAACGATTACGTATGTATGTACAACCATGGTGAAATAAACAGGTGGCAGCACTACGCCAGATGTCAACTTTTTGCTCTTGCATTGTTTGTCTAGGTTTATGTCAAGGTTTTGTTTATGTTTACAAAAAGTCCACGTTTTGTGCTGTGATTAGTGTGTTTAATTAAAGTTTTTTGATAATTTTAAAATAAAACAAGTTAGAGTGCTATATTCGGCTGTGCCGAATCTTTGATACCCTCCACCGACAGTTCGAATGTTTAAGGAGTAATATCTGTATGATGTTATTACTATCTTAAACTGTGACGATTTGTTATTAATTATGGTTTTAGGCAACTAAACTGTTTTCCGGTAGTAGGGTTTATATGGGGCCTAGGATAAATTATGGACCGATCATCACGAAATTTTACAGCGCGATTTCCAGTCAAATAAAACAAATTTTTGCAAAATCTTATCTTATTCCGTGCCTTGTTCCAGCATTTATGTTATTTTTTGTAACAAAATTATCATTTTTTTTAGGTGGTGGTTCCACATTTTGATTCATAGCTCTGGTTCTACTGAACCGATTTTGCTGGAATTCAATCCCAAACTGCTTAGGACAACTACAAGCAATTTGGCACCAAGTTTGTTCATTTCTTTTGAGTTGTTCGAAAGTGAGCGTGTTTTCAACAGACGGACAGACAGACGGACATGGCTTAATCGACTAAGAATTACTCAAGGACCCAGAATAAATATACTTTATGGGGTCTGAGATCAATAATAAAAAAGTTTCACACGGAATGACAAACTTAATATACCCTCTTCACAACTAATTGTGGTGGAGGGTATAATAAATAAGATATTGACCATAATTAAATAAAAATTGGCTAAAAATTTATTTATGTATTTCATCACGTTCAGCGGCACGCTTTGATTTTTGTTTAAAGTATTCTTTGACGTAAACGGTGATTTAATTTCCACTTTTGTTGTAATGTTGTATTTGTTGCCGTAACGATGCCACCTGCTTATCCAACCATGTGAACAACGAGCTGCCAACTTTAATGTCGATTGTCCTTAGCAGCTTGTTAGCAACATGTTCATGCATAATAAATTTATATACTGGTGCAAATTTTTAATAATTCAACTTTTAAAAATTAACGATGCAATACAGTATTGTTAAAACACTTTTCTTGCTGAAATTATCCCAGATTTTGACATTTCATATTTTGTTTACCCACCATATAAAAATAAGTTTATTAACAACTAAATTCAAAAAAAGACTAAGTTTAAGTTTAAAAGAACACAAAAAAATAAGTAAAAAGATCGGTAAATTGGCAACAAGAAAAAAGGGCTGTAATAAAGTGCTTTAAATTGTATCTTTGGACAATTGACATTGACACTGAACAGCTGTTTTTCCCAATTAGCAGATATTTGGCAACTCACTATCCAGAGTTTAGCAGTTTGCTATCCACAGTCTGTTAGTGTTTTATAATTCAACTCAACGCTAACTTCTTGCCACATTTTCATTGTACAGAACGCTGTAACTGTACGTAAAGCAAGCCAAGATCTGGAAGACCTTCGAAGCTCTCAATACGAAATGTGAGCAGTATTCTAAAAGAAGTAAGCCAGAATCCTAGAGTAAGTGCTCCAAAATTGGCCTTGAAAACATTCTAATGTTTGTGTCACACCCACAACAATTATAAATGTTTTACAGGATAATGACTTTAGAAGTAAAACAGCGTGTAAAAAAAAAAACTAATTAATTTCGTCAAAGTATGGCTGAGTTTCAAAACGTCTGTTGCATATTTCCAAAAGCAGCGGAGGTAAAAAGTTCTAACTGCTACCCCGGGGGCTTTAGGCAACAGGAAAAAGGATATTTCACCTTTTGGTGTTACATCCTCCGGGGAAAATCAGGTTAAGGTCATTCCTGGATTGGCAAGGTGACAATTGACCAGTCTGCCTTGGTTATTTACTTAAGCTCGGCTCTTGAATGTACTGACATTCTGGGTTGCAACAAACTTCCAACAGACAGAGCTCCTTGGGGTCCTATGGACTTCATTGAGTTCTTGGTCGTTCCTCACTACTAAACTGAGGCATAAAAGGGGTTAAACAAAGATCAGCTTTGAAACAGGTGTGATTGCAGACCAATGTGTCTTAGTTAAAGAAAAACAGTTATTAAAATTATTGAAGAAGAGATACTATCGGAGAGCACGTTGTGGTTGTGGTTTAAACCCAAAGTCGCGGGTAGGGTTACATTGGAAGACGTATTTTTCACCCTTGTGGGAAAGTTCGGTCTATGGATCACGCTAGGTGCTGTTGCTATTCAACAGAAGCTGCTTGACCTAATGAATATCAGTGGAGGTTAGATAGCTTTGGCTCCTAAACAAGGGGCGGGCGTAAAATTTTTGGTGGATTATACTCTCGAAATTGCTAACTGTGTGTGCTGGTTGCTCCCACACTCGAATTCACGAAGGCTCACTTGGGCAAAAACATGTTCTTCTGGTGCACTGTTATATTTACCGATTAGAGTTCGAGAAAAATTAATTTTCCGTGCTCTAAGGCAGCTAAATTCACTACCAAAATCACAAGGCCATAATCTAATCGAGTACGTTTGGATTGTTTTGCAGGGATTGGTGCAAACATATGACAAGAAGCCTGAAAATAGCCCTGATTCGTGCCCTTCAAATATTAACGACGGCGCGAGTTCAGTGAACCAACTTAAAAAAAATTTTAGTTAATTGTATTTAGTTTTTGTGGCTGTTGTTTACAATAATTTTTGTAGATTAGAAAAGTTATCGAAATCTTTTTGTAAAGAAAAGATTAGAAAAGGTATTAAAAACTTTACATACATGTACATATGATACTTAACAATATTTTTTTTATAAATAAGCAAGTAAGAGTGTTTTATTCTGCTGTGCCGAATCTTTGATACCTTCCACCGACAGTTATAGTATTTCGGTAAATTATGGACCAATCATTACAAAATTCTGTAGAGTTTTTTCTGGTATTTAAAACCCTAAATAAGAACAAACTCGATATACATAGTAGTGAAATTTGTTATAGCGTCTTATATGAGACCTAAGGCAAATTATAAACCGATTATTACAAAATTGCATGGTATTATTTCTGGTCATATGCATTTAAATTGGAGCAACATTTACTACAACATCTATATCTGCTACGGTTTGAGGCGTATTTAAATGATTTCCCAGAGTGGGCATTATATAGGAAATATGGTAAGTTACACGCAGAGAAAAAATATGGTTGGGCATGGTTACAGCAACAACACTATGTTTAATGTAACAATATATTGTTGTCGTACACAAATAATTGTTATTTTTATTTAATATCAACAATGTTATAGTTACTGTAAACATATCAATGTTTATCGCAATTATGAATTTAAGTATTGTTGACCGAAAAATAATTATTTTTCTAACAACTTAATTATGATAACTTTCTAAACATATTATATTACTCACAACCATATCATGATATTTGATAGCCATAACATGATAACTTTCTATACATTTATCGTATTATGTTAAAGATGCAATCAAACTATTTTTACTCTAATCATATTATGTTAGCGCCATTTGTAAAATAATTTTGAAGCAGTTGTGTCGTTTTTTTTATTTGTGAGCGGTTAAACAATTAAAAGATAAAATTCCATAAAAAGAATAAGTTTAAAGAAATTAAAAAATTAAAATATTAGCGGAGTTCATTCAAGTATTAGTGATGTAATAGTGCAAATGCAAAATATCATAGTTTTTTTGTAAAATCCAACAACAAAACACACAGAGATTTCGGTATATTTTATAAAAGTGCTACGATATTTCATCAACATCTTAAAATCGAAAAAATGGACACACGCGGTTGCCCATGAAAACCACAGATTTTTCATTTGCTCTTTTGCAAGATTTATATTGAACTCCGCTTTTGATTAACATTAAGAAAAATTGTAAAAAGCCACAAAATAAAAAATCGATGCAAAAATATTTTAATTTATTTTGTATTTTTATGACAGCTATGAAAGGTGCTAATATGATTGCTTCTAAATTTATTATGATTAACATGATGATAATATGATTACTTCTTAGCTTATTATGATTAACATGACAATAATATGATTAATTTCTTAGCTTATTATGATTAACATGACAATAATTTGATTACTTCTTAATTTAGTATGATTAACAGAATAATAATATGATTAAGGGAAAAATATTATGATGTAATAGTACGAGTATATTTAGTCATAATATGATTCAATAATAATCTTAATATGGTGACTACAATCATAATTCTTATCATAATATGTTGCTCTTAGAATATGTTTACCAAAACCATGTTTTTTCTTTGCGTGTATGGACCGATTTTCACGTAATTTTCTACTGTGTTTTGAAGCCTTATGAAACTACTAAACGGTTTTCCTAGAGTATGCTTTATATTGGGCCTATGGTAAATCATGTACCGATCCTTACTTACGTAGTAGCGTTATTATTTACGGTTTTAGGCGTAACTAAAATCAATCCGAAGCGGTATCAATTGAACGGTAAGTACGGATTTTCTTGAATCAAGAACAGAAATATTAATTTCAAGTACGCATTATTCAAGTGCGAAATACGTAACTTATCCATATTTAATCCCGAATTTGTACTTGAAATAATCCGAAAATGAGATTGATTCAAGTAAAATTGAGATTGAATCAATCCGAAAATGCGCTTGACCAAGACCAAGACCAAGGTAGGTCAAACAAGTAAGAAATTATAGTCGGTCTAGCCCGACCATATGATACCCTACACCACAGTATTTAAGATTTATCTATGCTTATAAACTTCATGAAAATCAGTTTGAAAGTTTGTGAGAGGCCCCTACCTCCCCTTGTGGTCCTATTTTTAAAAAACTGTATAGCTAGCCAGCCTGCCAGCCGGACGGACATCGTTAGTTCGACTCAGCGATCGTCTTAGGGCCATTATTATAACTTGGCGTTAGCTGTTATCCGACAGTTAACAGACGCTTTTTGACAGATAACACATTATTATCTGTCAATTTAATCTTAACTTTAGCTAACTTCAAGTTGTAATAATGGCCCTTAGTGATTCTAAGACGATCGGTATACTTTAAGGTGGATCTAGGACCAATATTTTAAGGCGTTTCACACATCAGCACAAATGCATAATACCCTCTCCACTATTGTGGTGTGGGTATAAAAAGGAAATTTTCAAATTTAATGTCGGGTATTTCCTTAATTATAAGAGAACCCACCTTAAAGTATACCGATCTACTCAGAATCACTTTCTGAGTCGAACTAACGATGTCCGTCCAGCTGGCCGGCTGGCTGGCTGGCTGTCCATGTAATCTTGTGCGCAAAGTACAGGTCGCAATTATGGAGATAATTTGATGAAATTTGGGTCATAGGTTCTTATTGGCACAAGGACCAAGCCTATTGAAAATGGGCCGAATCGTAGGACCACGAGGGAAGATAGGGGAAAATTTCTTCCTCTCAGAAACTATCAAACCGTTTTTAATAAAATTTAAAACATAGATAGAACCATATCTATATCAGGCGCGGATTCAGGGGGGGGGAAATAAGGAAATTCCCCCCCCCCGTAAATTATAAAAATATGTTTTTTTAATTTCGATAATACAATAATTCCCAATAATAATATTTTTTTTAAAGTAAAAAATTTTTGGAAATCCCAGCAAGTTTTTTTTGTGTTTTTTTTTTATGAAGTCTCTAACGAAATTTTCAATAATTTTTTTTGTTATTTTATTGAAATTCTTACGATTTTCGATAAGTATCCACATCTTTATCATAATAGTTATTTATTAGATATTTCCAATGAAACCTCTAGTTTACCGTATTCAATTACTTATTATTGCACATTCAATCCCAGCAGGTGCCATCTATATCCAAAGACTAAACGTTTGACTTGATAATGCGTGCGGTTGAATTATTAAAAAGCCTTAGTATTTGCAATATTTATGTATGTGTATGAATCAAAATTTTATTCGATAATTTTTGACGAAAGCAGTGATATGTCAGGGAAAAGCCAGATTTCCTTATCTTTAAGATATTTCAACATACAACAAAAAGTTTTTAGGAAAGAATTTATTGGCTTTGTTGTAACCGCATTTGAAGAGGCTTCAAAAGATATTGATATTCTTAAAGCTTTGACAAATTTTGGTCCTGACCTAAAAAATTGTGTAGGAGATGGAACAGATGGATGTCCTCTGATGTCAGCAGAAAATGGAGCTGTTCAAAATTTCTGGAAAAGCGACAAATGCGAAACAAAAGCCTTGCTATTCCCATAAATCGAACAACTCAATTTCCAAAAGCAATAAAGTGCCATTACCTTAAAAAGAAACAGCAAAATTTTTTAAATATAATCATCCCAAGCGAAAAACAGTTTAAGCAAAGCTTTTGGGAGACAAACTCTCTTCAATATGCGGCTTTGCAACAAGTGTACTTCATATAGTAGAAGCTTTGGAAAAAATATCGGAGGAACTCACTTAGTACTTTTGAATTTATTTGCGGAATATACATATTAAGTGTGATACCTATTGTAACACAGACACTTAGTATCATTTTACAAAAGCAAGATATAGATATTCAAAAAGGATCAAGCCTTATCAAAATTTTAATCATGTGCCTTGAAGAAAAAAGAAATAAAGCCGAAGAACAATTTAAAGCGATTTTTGAAAAAGTTAAAGTTATTTGCGTTCAAATCGAGGAACCTCGAAAAGACAAGATTTGAACGAAATAATCTCATCCAAAATTATGAAGATTACTACCGAGTTGTAGGTTACATTCCTCTTATTAAATTTATTTTAGAAGGTCTCATAACAACTTTCCCAATAGATATCCCAAATGTATTGAACATACCTACACTTCTACCTCAAAGTGTAATCAAGTCATATACAGATACAAAACTTTTAAAATCAAAACTAGCTGATGCGCTGATTATATTTGATAAAAGAGATAAACACCTACTTACATCTAAACTTGAGCCATTGGCAACGAACATGGAAATTATCTATCATGAAAATCTATCAGATAACGTTGAATATGCTTTTATAAACTGTGATGAAGATATCTACCCAAATCTAAGAAAAATATTTCAAATTTTCGTTTCAATGCTCGTCAGTAAAGCTACGAGCGGGAGGTCATTTCCTACCCTTCGTCGAATAAAAACATGGTTCAGTAGTGCGATTCACTAACTTTTATAACGATAATCGAATCGTTAAAATAAGTATAACGAAAATTTATCGAATATGCTATTCTGTAAAATTTTTAACGATATTCGCTGTCGTTTAAAGTCAGCTGTTACTTTAAGCAATTTTTTTGTCGTTATCTTAGCGACAATAATTTAGTTTGTGTTTATTTTATCGATAAAATGTTTTTTATGTTTAAAATAGCTTACATACATACAAAGATATATTCATATGTATATGTATGAACAAAAACAAAATAATAAATTTAAAATTTGCAAAAAGAAAGCAAATTAAGAACAAAAATAAAATTCTAAATGTAAAATTCACAAAAAAAAATATATAAAACCACAAATTAACCCTTCGTCTTACTTATGAGTCTGGCCAGACCTTTTTCAGTGCATTTTAAATGAAAAAATATGTGTAACAAGGGGGGTTAAGAACAATTTCATATGTTTTTATTTTATTCTCTTTTGTGCTTTTCGTTTTTTTTTAACATTTTGTAGACAGAGATGTTACAAAAAAAACAGCTGTGTACTATCGTTAAAAAAAATTACAGAATCACACTATCGTTACTGCAAGCGAATATAAATGTCGACAAATATTACGATTGTCGGATCGTTAAAAGTTAGTGAATCGCACCACAGATCAACAATGACAGAAGATATACTGTACTGTCTAAATTTTCCTCACAAGCAAATCATAAATTGCTTATTTAAAATGATTAATGTATATTAAACTGATCTTATATTTTATTTAACCTTTTTGTTGAGTTATTTTAAATTTTGGAAAAAATTTCTTCATCCCACCACGCGATGGGCAATTTAATATTGATAATGAAAATGAAAATATTTTTTTTAGACCATTTTGGCCAAAAAAGTTTCCGCACCAAATGCAATTTCTAAAGCTCCTCAAAAAAATTTTTTTTTTTTGAAATTTCCATACACATTATATATGGTACATTTATTGTTTATATATGCTATTTAAGTTTAAAGTGCGAGTTGATTTACATAATGGAAAAATATCTTGTGCAACTTTAATAGCCCGTGCCGCGCTGCTGAAAATTATCACTGTTTCATATATCCGCCAAATAACTCATCTATCACAACATCTAAAAAAAAAAAAATTTAGTTTATTAAAAAAACCGCGAAATAGAGTCGCGATTTTTTTTGCGCCCTTCTTCCGTACAAATGGTAAAATCTTGTTATATTCATGAAATTGTTAGAAAATACTAAAAATTTTGTAATTAAATGTTAATTTTGTATAGTAAGGAGAAAAATTGAAATTCTAAAGTTTATCGCGTTTGGTGCGGAAACTTTCTTCACGATCGCGAAAAAGTAATACATAATTTCTTAATATTTTTTCACGGTCTATACGGCTATGCGATGAAGAATTTGATATTCGCAAAAATTGCAAAAAGGACTTACCCTAATACACATATTGTTTTTAATGAACTTTAAAAAAAAAATTTTTACTTCTTCGTATCATACAAAATTTCCCCCCCCTAAGGCTCAAGCTGGATCCGCGCCTGATCTATATGGACACAAAATGTATAAGTTTTTAAAAAAATCGGACCACGAGGGGAGCAATTTATGCCTCTCAAACCGATTTTAATGAAATTTAAAACATAGATAGATCCATATCTATAGATAGATCCATATCTATAGGGACACATTAGCTATACAGTTTTTAAAAAATAGGACCACAAGCGGAGGCGGGGGGCAATTTCTGCCTCTCACAAACTTTCAAGCCGATTTTCATAAAGTTTATAAACATAGATAAATCCATATTTACATGGACACATATGCATGATGTGTTTTTAAATACTGTGGTGTAGGGTATCATATGGTCGGGCTTGACCGACTATACTTTCTTACTTGTTTTAATTATTTTTGCAGCGTCGAAACCAAAATTATTTTCGTTAAAAACTCTACACACAACGAAATTTTCAGCAGTGCCGTCCATCAATAATATAAACTTTACACTCGATTGTCGAAAGCCGACGAAAATTGTTTGTCGAATGCAACCTTTAATATCTCCCATCAATTCTAATTAAATTTTAATCGATATTAAATGCTGAAGTCTGTCTCTTGCATGTACCTTTTGTCTCCATTACTTAAGTTTATAAATTTTTCTGTATTTACCTTGAACTTTTAATGTTTTTGTTTTTGTTTTCCTTTTTTCTTTTCAAATTTATTTATCTTTATTTTTTTTACAAATTTAATATTGTTCCTCTGACTGATTTAAATGTTTGTTAGTGTGCTAATTGTTATTAATTGCTTAAAATGTTTATTGGGTTATTGACCACAAGATTCGTAAATGATTTTAAAGGAATATTTCTATATGGAAAATATAAATAAAATAAATTAAAAAATGATCTTCATGTTAAACATTTGCAAATGTGGGCCATAAAACTTATGCACATATCGCTCATTTGCTGCAAGACCGGCATAACTCAAGAAATGAAATTTTGAAGTTAGAGATGCAGAATTGTTCGCTTTGTTTTTCTTTATATTGTGTATTTAATTCATATTTATATCCTTTATACATTCCCAGTTTGAAGAGAATGTGTCTTCTTTTTCTCTAAGAAGTTAGAGCAAATCAAAAACTTTAAATGCGTTTATCTCGAAATGAATTTTTTTGAGTTATGCCGGTCTTGCAGCAAATGAGCGATATGTTGTGCTTTAAAATATTCTTATTAAAAATATTAAAAGCTAAATGAGTTTACTTTCTTGATATAATTAAAAAAAACTTACGTATTTGCCTTTTTACAAGACATTCTTTTAAATTAATACATGATCTTTTCTTTAAAGAGCTGTTGCTAACCGGAGTTTTATTTGTTTTTATATTTGAATAGTAGTAGTTTAGATTCTATTTTTCAAATTTTGCAAATTCTATTTCAAACTATAGCACGTGTTTCCCATTTAACCATTATCATCTATGGCGTTCACAACCACCACAACATTGCACATATTCCCTATAATGGCTTTGGCATCAATTCAAGCACCACGTTAAACAGCAGGCTTGAAACAAGCAACTCAAAATGTCTTTGCCAACATAAGCAACAGTGATTATTTCTTTGGAAAATTCTATTGTTCTTATTCGCTATACTATTCCTGTGCTGTAAGTAGCAAAGTAACCCTCCTTAGAGTCTTGGTGTTTTTCTGGTATTTCTTAAAACTTACAGCGTCACCCATAAGTAATGGAAATTTATAGGAATAGCTATAAATAAAAAACTATTTAGCAGGAGTTTAAAGGAATAAAGTGGTTAAATCGGAAAGTTTGATTGTGAGTTTAAACAAAAATCTTTAATTAAAATAACATTCGAACATCTTAATATCGCTCTAAAAAATCACCGTATTTCTAAAACATTATTTTACTGAAGAAAAAAAAAAAACTTAATCGGATCGTCCCATGCAATTCCTACTTTGGTACTTCTGACATCCACAAACTATTTTGAAACTTGTTTTGAATATATTTTTTTTTTTTTTTTTTTAATAATTTATTTTTATTATTGAATCTTTCTTATCGAAATTTACAATATGTATTCAAATCTTAATTCTACTTGTTGTTTATTAGTTGTTACCTGTGTAACCACTAACTACTGTATTCAAATTTTTAAGACTGTCTTCTAGTAAGGCTCAAAGTATCGGTTCTTTTTAGCCTCTGGTGACCTTCGAACTGAAGCAAACCCCGAGCGAGGTAGTTAGGGTGAACCATTAGTTTATCGATGTAGCTTATTGAATATTTTTTAATTTCCTCCTGGATAGTGGGGACGTTGAGATCTCTGTGGATAATATCATTACGTATATACCATGGGGCGCAGACAATTTGTCGTAATATTCTAGACTGTCTTCTTTGAAGCTTTTGGATGTTAGATGCGCATGCAGTACCCCATAATTGGATGCCATATGTCCATATTGGTTTTATGATGGACTTGTATAGAAGAACTTTGTTGTCTAAAGACAAGTTTGAGTTTCTACCGAGAAGCCAATGTAGTTGAGCTGCTTTAAGTTTCATAGCCGTTGTTTTCGCTTCGATATGACGAGACCAGGTCAAACGTCTATCTATATGAACTCCCAAGTACTTTACATGGTTTTCTACCGGAACAGTGATGTTATTTATTTTTACTGCTGGGCACGTTTGTCTTCTGAGCGTGAAAGTTAAGTGAGCACATTTAGCCGGGTTAACCTTTATTCTCCATTTTTCTAGCCATGCCTCTAGTTCATTGATGTGGGACTGCAGATTTTGCGATGCGACTTTTGGGTCATGGTTAACGCTAATAAATGCTGTGTCGTCTGCAAATGTAGAGGTATGCGTGCTCAGGTTTGTTGGCATATCCGCTGTGTATATTATATATAGAAGCGGTCCTAATATGCTGCCTTGGGGAACACCAGCAGTAATTTTCTTGAGGGGGGAGTATTTATCTTGCGACCTTACTATGAATGTTCTGCCTGTTAGATAGCTCTCCAGAAGCTTGTGAGTGTTTTGAGGAAGCATTCGTGTTATTTTGATGATTAGCCCATCATGCCAAACTTTGTCAAATGCTTGGGAAATGTCTATAAACAGGGCTGAGCAGTATTGCTTTTTCTCAAACGCCGATCTAATAAGGGTGACAATTCTATGCACTTGCTCTATTGTACCATGTTTCGCTCTGAATCCGAACTGGTGATCCGGGATGATGTCGTGTTCATTTAGATGAGGAGTTATACTTAAAATGAATATTTTTTCGAAAAGCTTTGATAGGATTGATAATAAGCTTATCGGTCTGTACGACGCAACCTGGCTAGCATCTTTTCCTGGCTTGGGAATCATAACAATTATAGACTTCTTCCATGAGGATGGGAAGTATCCGACTCTTAATATAGCGTTAAAAATGAACAGCAAGATTCTGGAAGCAGACGAAGGTAAGTTTCTTATCATTGACCCTGTGATACGGTCAAGTCCGGGAGATTTTCTAATATTCACTTTTTCTATTGCAGATTTTACTTGAGTAATGTTAAATTTTAATGGATGGTTTACCTTATCAGGAATGGTTGGACGACAGGAACAAGTATGTGTATCATGTGGCGTGAAAACTTTCTCAAGATGGCCCGCGAAAGCGTTTAATTTTTCATCTGTGTTTTTCGCCCAAGTGCGGTTTTCCAGTCTTAATGGAGATTCTTGGGTTATAGGGCATTTCATATGCCGTACAGCCTTCCATAAGCTATAATTGGAGTTTTTTGTGGCATCTAGGCTGTTTAGATAGCCTTCTATTGCAGACTCGTGGTTCTGTCTCAATTTGTTGCGAAGAGTTGTCAGGCATAATTGTAGTTGGGCCTTAGTGGTTGGGGAACGACTGTTTTGCCATTGTCTTCTTAACTTCCTTTTTTCTCTGATAAGGGTCTCTATATCCGTCGATGTATTGTAAGGAGCACGTTTAATTGTCCGCTTGATTGGGGTTGCATTTCTTGCTGCAGCATCCAAGACTTCTGTAAATCGGTCGACAGCTATTTGGATGTCAGATGAATTTTTTAGGGGAATGCACTGTGATAGGTGAGAGCTCACATACATTTTATACTTTAACCAATTTGTGTTTCTGTTTGGATAGGAAAACCAGTTTGCAGCTGCGGCGTCAGAGTTACATTTTAAAATGAGGATTGAAGGTGAATGATCAGACGAAAGATCATAGGAGGAACTAACTAGTACCTGATCGCGCTTGATGTTTTTGATTACAGCAAAGTCAATAAGGTCTGGTAGCTTGTTGAAGTCGGTTGGCCAATAGGTAGGCTCACCACTCGATACCACATCAAAGTTATTTGCAGTTACGGTATTATATAGCTGATTACCTCTAGGACTAATAAGTCTGGAGCCCCAATATGTATGTTTAGCGTTGTAGTCGCCAGCAGCAATGAATTTCTGGCCCAATGTGGAGAAGAAGTTGAGAAATTTATCGTGTAGAATTTTGTGCCTCGGGGGACAATAAACGGATGTTAACGTTAGTTTGAAATCAGTCAGATTTATAGATGTGGCCTGGATACAATCTTCTTCGAACTCTGGCAATGGTAAGTGTCTGATGTGTTTGTGCACAATTATGGCTGTGCCACCACAAGCTCGTCCGCTGGGATGTTTTGTGTCATACGTAAGGTAACCATTTACCCTAAAGCAGTTTTTATGAGTAAAGTGTGTTTCAGAGACAAGAAGTACGTCGATTTCATGCCTATGAAGAAAGTTTGCAACTTCGTGTTTATGTTGGGATAACCCGTTTGCATTCCAGAAACATATTTTTAACTGGTTAATTTTTTGTTGAGTAGAACTTGCAGGAGCATGTTCTGGTTTCGCATCATTTCCTGAAACATGCTCTGCATAGTGGCCATGAAGTTATTCATAGTTTGAATTAAATTTTCAATTGAGGTAGGCATTTGTAGACCTTCCCTAGGAACATTAGCGTATGGAGGTTGCTTTGCGTTGGAAGTACTCGGGGGATTTTTCGCATTAGGGTTTCCTTTTAGGACTTGGGCATATGATTGGTTTTGTTTGTTTGTTTGTGTAGTACTAGCAATAGAGCCAGCGGCTTGGCTGGGCGCATGTGATGGACCATATTGGGAGTGAGTATATTTTTGAACTAAAGCTGGTTTTTTTAAATGCAAGAAGACTTTACAACCCCTATAGTTTGCCGTGTGATTTTCGCCACAGTTGCTGCATTTCTTGACATTTGGGTCAACTTTAGAACGATTACATTCGGCGGTTTTATGAGCGTCGCCACAAACCACACATACGTGAGGCAATTTACAATATGATTTTGTATGCCCATATTCCTGACAGTTTGTGCATTGGGAGGGACCCTTTCGTTTTATTGGCTCCTCAACAGTTATTCTTCTGTTGAGTAGGTATCGCAAGTTGTATATGGGATGAACTGAATTTTTGGTTTTGAGAACCGATGAACCAAACGATATCTCAATGCGGTGCAGTGGTTGGGGAACTTTGTTCCTGTTCAAAATGTTATGAACCGATTTTACCTCGTACCCCTCTTGCTCTACGGCAGATTTTATTTCATCTGTAGGAACGGAACTATCTATGCCTTTTATGACAATAATCAATCCCTTAGCACTTTTTAATTGGTATGTATAGTAGCTTTTATTTTCTGCGTCCAGGTGTCTTGATATAATACGAAAGTTCGTTTCTGTACTGGCTTGAATTTTGGTCTCTTGAATTTGTCCGCGTCGTATAGAAACGACGTAGAAATTGTTCTTACCTACAAGTTGAGTCAACATGTTGACTATGCTATTTGATGTTTGCTCCCGCAGATAGATAGGTGGCGGTTTAACTTCTTTAGTGGCTGTCCCATTAGCTAATTCTGCTTCTTCATCGTCAGGTATGGATAGTACAGAGAATCTGTTACCATTTGTTGGCAAAGAGACTACGTTAGAGCCTTTGTATTGTTTGGCCACGCGTTCCTGTTGGGTGGACCTAGGGCTAGCCTTTCTCTTAGTTATTGTTATATATCTGTCCATGCCTGTTTGCACTTTAGTACTTTTTGGTACAGCTCCTGTATTTGTTAATGCAAATCGTGATGTTCCAGGTTTTTCGTTATTATTCCTCTGGTCAGACGGCTTCACACTTTGAACCACATTTACGGTCGGATCAACACACTTGCTCAGGTTGGGCACACTTGAACTTAAATTTCTGTATGGAAAACCAGTTGCGCTGGCAATTTTTGCACTTAAAAGATGTTTGTTTAATTCAGGGTATCGAATGTTTTCATTGCTCACGCTCGGGGAGCTTACCACAATATACGCATTTCTGCTATTTGTGCTGGGCCTACTCTCCTTATTGGGAGTATTTGTGAGGCTCATTCACAAATCTCTTCGGGCACACTAGTTATTGTTCTTTTTTTTTCACCTATTACAAATATTTTTTTTTCACCTACGGTAAATATTTTTTCACTTTTTTTTATTATATTATTTTTTTTTTTTTGTATTTTTGTTACTCACTGATACACGTCCGTACTCGTCAAGAGCTAGTTCGCAACGAATATATGTATAAAGTTCTGATTGCATCGTGGATACAGTGGGGTATTTGGTGCATAAAGTGGGAATCAATTTAGGTAGCCTTTTCCGAAATGCAAATTCTTTGTTTTTCACTCTATTTTAGTTAGAAATTGTAAAAATAAATAGACCGGTCCATAATTTAACATCGGCCCCATTTAAAGTCCTCTCTCGCAAAACACTTGCATGTTTCAAAATCTATTCGTAAAGAAAAATAAATGGAAATGGCATCTAGCATAATATGAGAATATCGAGGAGGATTTAGACCAGGCAGATCAATAATTGATCAGCTAAAAACAGAAAAAAGAAAAATGCTACGAACGCGACATAGCCATACATTTTCTATTTATTGACTTTAAACGGGCATTTGACTGCATAAAGAGAGGAAAAATACCACGGGTATTCTCAGTCCTAGGAATTCCTGCAAAACTAAACAGGCTTACCTGCGCTACCTTAATGAAAACTACTGCCAAAGTTTTAATCCAACACACAGAAACCGTACCTTTATAGTGATGTAAAACAGGGAAATACACTATCAACGGTCGTATTCAATCTGATGCGACATTATACAATTAAAGATCATGCATGGACGGGCAGTCTGCTAACTGGTTCGGGTATGACAATAGCGTCTGCGGAAAATATCGCAATTTTTGCTAGAAATACTCCCCACATGGAAGAACTATTCACGAATATTGAAAAATAGGCTGCGGTATAAATCAGAATAACAAAATATGTATATGAAAATGTCGATGAATGTGAATAGATGGCAGATACAAAAAATATCGAGTTTCGTATACTTTGGCGCACTTCTAAAAAACGATAACAGCATACAGGATGGCATAAGTTGTAGAATGTCGGCAGTAAATAGATCTTTTTATGCTCACTAGAAGATCTTCACGTCCAAACTCAAGTCTTAAAAATCATGTCAATTAAGCGTCTACAAAACGACGATAATCAGACCCACGGCAACGTATGACTGCGAGCCATCAGCCGCGTCTTAAAATGTTTGAGAGAAAAATTTTACGCACAATATTTGGCCCAACGCGTGATACATAAAAGCGCAACGTTTAAGCTGGGTGGGAAACGTACATAGCTCGCATGGACAACAGCAGGCCGCAAAAGATAATGCTGAACTACACTGAAAAAATCAATTCATGCGTACTTAAATCCAGCCGAAGCGGTGTCAATAGTACGGTAAGCATGGATTTTCTTAAATCAAGTTCAGAACGCTTGATTCAAGCACGGGTTATTCAAGTGCGAAATACTTAACTTATCCATATTGAATTCGAATTCGTTCTTAAAACAATCCGAAAACAGGATTGACTTAAATAAAAGTGAAATAAAAAAATAATTTCAAACTGTGCTTAATTCAAGAATTTTTAAGACGGTTTAATCTCGATTCTTACTTGAAATATTTCCTTTCAGAAGTTACAGTGCCTGTATGCAAAATTTTAAGAAAACCGGTTGATTAGTTTAGAAGATTGGGGAGGGGGAGATTTTACCCCTCTTGTCCTTTTTCACGCCCTAAATAGTAAAAATTATAGGCTGTAGTTCTTTCCAGATGTTACACTATTTGCCAGCAACATTTTAAGAAAATCAATTAATTAGTTAAGAAGATATAGGGAGGGGGAGCTTTGAACCCTCTTGCCCTATTTTGCGCCCTATTCCCTATTTCCTTTCAGATGTTACAGTGCCTGTATGCCAAATTTTAAGAAAACCGGTTGATTAGTTAAGAATATATATGGAGGGGGAGCTTTCATCCCACTTGCCCTCTAGCGATATGAAATATACTTTACGACCTATTCTTATACTTAACAAATACAAATACAAAATTTAATAAAAATCGTCAATCCGTTTCTGAGAAGTTCAAAATGGAGGGCATTCTGTTGATATTTGTATGGGAATATAAAGAGAAATCAAAATGCCATTTCTCCGGAACGACATTACCCATTTACAGGCTATCCCCAACGTATTCTGAAATTTTGGTTGTAATCGGTCGACCTGTTTCTGCAGTTAGTGGTGACATCAAAGTGCACACTTCTTTTTTTAAATATAGATGAACATTCTGAAAGCGGCTTATAAAACGTAAACATAGGGTGAGTTCCTAAACATTAAAGCAGATTGCAGTGATGCGGTTTTGATACTGTTTATATACAAAGTAACGAGCTATTTTGTTTACTTTGTAAAAAAAAATTAATGCACTGTTGCCTTTGTTTGCGCATCGATAACTGTTATTATACACTTAGAGACGTGTGACATTGTCAATGTTTACACAGGCTGCGTTTCGGAATGCATGACTTTGTCCGGTTGCATTGCAAATTAATTTTTCGATTTTACCCATATTTTATTGAAATTTTAATGCTTCACCGATAGACATTCTGTTATCAATATTTGTGGCAAAGATATTCGTTCAAAAAGTGCTTAAAAAAATCAAACAAGTTAAAATTATGCAGGTGGAATCGCTACGGCAACAAATACAACATTATAACAAAAACGGAAATTAGGTCTCAGCTTTATTTTTAACAAAAATCAAAGCGTGCCGCTGAACATGATGAAGTAAATAAGTTTTAAGGCAATTTTTTTTTTTATCTAATTATGGTCAATATCTTGTTAATTTTAATTTAAAATTATCAAAACTTAAATAAAATACACACATCACAGCACAAAACGTAGACTTAAACAAAACTTTGACAATAGATTGGACAAACAATACAATAAATAGCAAGATATCGTCATCTGGTGTAGTGCTGCCACCTTTATTATTTCACCATGTTTTAATCACGAATATTCCCAGGGAAATTTTTCTAACTTTGCTCGATAAAAAAAAATCGTCCAATTGTTAATTCTGTTGTAGCAAAAAAAAAATAAAAGAATAAGTGGCATCACCAAACTGGTTTTGCTTTTTGGCTTTGAATTAAATTTTGTTTGCTTAAGAACTTTAAGTAAGTTTTATATATATTTTTAATTTAAAATTATTATAAAACACATTAAAAACAGATATGCAACTTCTTGTTAAGGAGTTTGTGGAGAATTTAAAGTTTCTGCTGAGTCAGGCTTATCGGTTATTCCAACGGTACGCCCTCGAAGAATGATTTAATTTCAATAAGATTGAAAACTGTTTTGTTTATAAAACAAAGATTTGCTCCTTATTTGCGTTCTGTCGTCGTTAATTTAATTGACAACAAAAACTTTTCCACTCAGCAACACAATTATTTGGAGGCTTCAGTTTTTTATAAACTTTCTTCTGAATTGCAAGAAAATTTTAATTTTTTTTTGGGAAAAAAGTGAGATTTTTTATTCATAATAGGAGAAATGGGGAAAAAGAATAATTTCTCGCGGCAAAAATTACAAATTAAAAGAGAAAACCCAATGAAAATAAGGAGATCATTTGTTGTCCGTGGTGATTTATATTCGAGATTCACTTAGAAATGAACTATTAAATATAAGAACGGATATTTTACACTTTGAGGTAACAGGGAAATAAACCAGAAAGATATTGATAATGATTCGAGATCAGTGCATCTTCCAGCGATCAAGGAGATTAGGTGTCCTCCCACAACCGCCGATACCATTTTAGGATTATTTATGGGGAAAAGGGCGTATATTCTAGGCTATGACCGAAAGGATTTAAGGTCCCTGCAGTATATTAAAGGCCGAGATTTGAGCCTTTAAAGTTTTAGAATTTCAATTTGCTTATGTGTCAGGCTTATCGGTTATTCCAACGGTACACCCTCGAAGAATGATTTCATTCCTAAAAGATTGAAAACTGTAGGACAAACGATTTGCTCCTTGTTTGGGTTCTTTCGTCGGTAATTTATTCATTTAATTGCCAGCAAATATTTGTCCACTCACCATCACAATTATTTGAAGGCTTCATTTAGTTAAGCCCGTTTTCAGCATCCCTGTCTAGAGTTCTTTATAAACTCCGTTCTAAATTGATAATTTTTTTTTTTTGGGAAAAAGTGAGATTTTGTTATTCATACTAAAAGAAATAGGGAAAGAGAACAATTTCCAGCGCCAAAAATAGCAAATTAAAAGAGAGAATTTCATCGAAATAAACGAGGTTATTTGTTGTCCATGTTGAAATGTTCTCAAGATTTAATTAGAAATGAACTTTTAGGTATAAGAAGTACGAATATTTTACGCTTTGAGGTAACAGGGAAATAAACTTGAAGGATATCGGTAATGATTTGAGATCAGGTATCTAATTACCGCATCAAAATTTTTGATTTTGGTATCATGACACTCGATATTAAATGAAATGTTTCGTTATTTGAGATGATAGCATTCGATATCGAGTAACCAAAGACATAACATCTCTCAAGTTTTAATTCGATACGTTAGTGTCTATCGTATGCAGAAAAACACGATAGTTTACTCGATATCGTATGCGGCAATAAGACCCCAGTGCATCTTCCAACGATCAAGGAGATTAGGTGTCCTCCCACAACTGCTGACACCATCTTAGGAGTCTTTATGGGAAAAAGAAAGAGCGTATATTTTAGGCTCCATAATATATTTCAGTTTGATTAATTTGGTCGTATTGAGATGATTTAAGGTCCGTGCAGTATATTAAAGACCGAGATTTGAGCCGTTAAGAAAGTTTACAAATTCTATACCCATGGTGAAATCAAATAATCCCAAATGCGAATTCAATCTTTCTCTTTGTTAAGAAAAGAGATTAATAATTGATTTATAATAGATTGCGTCCTTCACATTAAAAAAGTTTTAACATTCTCTCCATTGACATTCAATAACTATTAAATGAATTCATTTACTTTAGTAACTGACTTTAACCTTCGCTATATGCTTCTTACATTGCAATGGTCTTTAAGGTCCCCCTTTTTATGATGTTGTTGCAAATCATAAAACTTGAAAACTACAAGGGAAGGTCTTTTCCTTCAAAGTTCCCCTTTTTTTTATTATAAAATTTTTTTCAATGCTACTTCTTACATTAAGGGTAACAAGAAGTTTTCCATTGTTGTTATTTTACAAAAAATGGGGTTGATTTCTGTTTAAGTGATTTTACTTTTCTAACATCCAGTTACTTGAATGACATTAGTTGAGTTTTGATGATAAAATGCTTTTCTTTGGAATTATAATGGTTGGGAAGAAGAACTACTTACATGACGGCAGGAACTTTTTATTTTTTTTTTATTAAATTTAACATTCCTTTGGTTTTATCGGGAAATGAGAATGTATAGGTGTGTGTGTGTGTGTATGAGTGCGTTAGTAGTTCAAGTTTTTAATCTAAACTCCTGTGAAATAACTTTACATCGTCTTCATAATTGGAAATGCTGTTCCTTCGTGTAAATAAATCCCTCTATTGTTTTGAGATCTCATTTGGCTTTGATATTTAAATCATTGTTTTTGTTGTGTGTATTGTTAATGTGTTGTTAGTGCTTTTGTTTTGTTGTTATTTTCATTTCATAGATGCTTTTTTTCCTCCTGAGTTGGTTTTTGTTGTTTAAGGGATGTCTAACAATTATGGGATTTTTGTAGGGCAAAAGGATCATCTAATTTTTTTTTTAAAGGTGTATATGTGTTATGCTTTGGCTTTTCTGTAGAAAAATAACATCACATAATTCCTCTTATTTCTTTAAGATAAAAATCCTTGAACATTTTTTTTAAGCACTGAGAGAAAACTTAGTTTTTCCTCATTTTGAAAACTTAAAGCATTCTGGAGAAGTTTTGGTAACAGCAGTCGTGCGTCTTTTAGTCGAATTGGAAGCACTGCAACTGTTGGACTTTTCGTATAGTTGAAAAAACTATAATTACTGATCTTAAGTTGGAACAATTTCAGTCGTTTTTTTTTTGAAGAGTTAAAACAATTGAAATATTCTTAAGCACATTTGGAACTACTTCAACTTTTTTGAAAGTGAATGTCTCAGTTTTAGGTAGAAAGGCTGGTCTGGTGTTAATTCTCCATACCCTCACCCAGAGTCCAGTATGATCAATTGTGACACCTTGAGAGATAAAACAAGAAAATAAGAAACAAGTAAGAGTGCTATATTCCGCTGTGGCGAATCTTATATACCCTTCACCATTGTGCGAGTAGTTTCTATTTGTTAAAATTATTTCGTTAAATATATGAAATAATAAAGAAGGGTGATAACGAAAATCATATTGGTCATTATGGTAGTATATGTAAACAAATACGAAGGGGGGTGAGGGGATAGGAAGAAGAGACGACAACCGGATTTGAACTTCGCTTTGCATAAGGACCCAGAATATATATACTTTATAGGGTGTAGGACCTTCGATGAAGGGTATAAAAAACAATCTTAATTATAACAAGTTAGAGTGCTATATTCGGCTGTGCCGAATCTTTGATACCCTCCACCGACAGTTCGAATGTTTAAGGAGTAATATCTGTATGATGTTATTTATTATTATCTCAAACTGTGACGATTTGTTATTAATTATGGTTTTAGGCGACTAAACTGTTTTCCGGTAGTAGGGTTTATATGGGGCCTAGGGTAAATTATGGACCGATCATCACGAAATTTCACAGCGTCATTTCTAGTCCTTTAAAACTGTGACGTACCAATTTCTGTTATGCTAGCATTATTAATTATGGTTTTAGGTGTACTAAACTGTTTACCGGGAGTAGGGTTTCTATGGGGCCTAGGGTAAATTATGTACCGATCTTCACGAAATTTCACAGTGTTATTTCTAGTCCAAAAAAACTGTGACATACCAAATTTTGTTACGCTAGGCGTACTAAACTCTTTTCCGGTAGTAGGGTTTATATGGGGCCTAAGGTAAATTATGGACTGATCGTCACGAAATTTCACAGTATTATTTTTAGTCCTAAAAAACTAGCTAGCGTTATTTTTTACGGTTTTATGCGTACTAAACTCTTTTCCGGTAGTAGGGTTTATATGGGGCCTAGGGTAAATTATGGACGGATCTTCACGAAATTTAACTGCGTGATTTCCAGTCAAATAACACAAATTTTTGCAAAATTTTATCTCATTCCGTGCCTTGTTCCAGCATTTATGTTATTTTTTGTAACAAAATTATCAATTTTTTTCGGTGGTGGTTCCACATTTTTATTCATAGCTCTGGTCCTACTGAACCGATTTTGCTGGATTTCAATTCCAAACTGCTTAGGATAACTACAAGCAATTTCGCGCCAAGTTTGTTCATTTCTTTTGAGTTGTTCGAAAGTGAGCGTGTTTTCAACAGACGGACAGACGGACAGACAGACGGACATGGCTTAATCGACTTAGAATTACTCAAGGACCCAGAATATATATACTTTATGGGGTCTGAGATGAATAACAAAAAAGTTTCACACGGAATGACAAACTTAATATACCCTCTTCACAACTAATTGTGGTGGAGGGTATAAAAAAGTGTAATTTTTGGGATTTCAGTATTTTGGTCATAACTCTGCTATTTATATACCGACGTGTTAAAGAAGAAATTTGCCAGTTATTTTGGCTATAAAACGTGGACTCGGGAAGATCTATGGTTCTAGAAAATGGGTATTTTTCAAAAAAAAAATTAATATTTTGGTCATAACTTTTTCGTATCTGAACCGATTTTCCCGAGTTTTTCAGAAAATATTTTCTATTAAAAATTTCCGATCTTCTGATATATAAGGCGTAACCATAGGTCATATTACAGTCAAAAAATTCAGGTTTTTATAAAATTTTTAATACTTTTTGTATGAGAGGTACCACGCCTACTTCTCCAATCTCGCCCACATTTTGTAGGATGGTGTATATTTATAACCTAAATGTTTGAACCTAATTTTAAAGCTTTGGCTCTTGCCGTTCTCCAGATAAACAGAAAAAAGTAATACAAATACAACAACCACAAGGGATTTTTTGGAAAAATTAGAGGCAGTCATGGTTTTTTGGTCATATCTCAGCCATTGTTGGACCGATCTGGCTGAATTTCAATAGCAAGAAATGGTGGACTATATGTGACATAAATGTAAAACAACACATATCAAACGTAAGACGGACAGACGGATATCTTTAAATCAACTTCTCTCCTCATAAGGACCCAGAATATATATACTTTATAGGGTTTAAGATCAATATTGTAGAAATTACAAACGGAATGACAAACTTATATATACCCTTTTCCACCTGTGGTGAAGGGTATAAAAATGCATAAAATAATATCGAAGGAAGAAATAGTTGAAGTTACAAGCGGACTTTAAAAAACAACTCTAATGTGCATAATAGTCATATACAAGTCTAAACCCTAGATTCTGTTAAGAACCCCTTCCTTAATCTTTCCTAGATTAAAGCCCAGTGGAGGCTTGACTACCTTCACACATTCGGAAACATGCTGTTCCGAACCCAGTCTCGCGAAATTATTCGGCTACATTGTTACCGGTTGCAATGACCTCGTATCCACCATGTCTACACAAAACTCTCCTAAGATTTCCCCTAAAGTTCTCATACAATCATTTATTATTTTTAAAGAAAATTGTAAACATATTATGGCTAATATAACCACATAATTGTCACCTACAACCATATAACGGTTGAATTAGTCGTCCATCAAGAAGCCACAACCATATTATGGTTGCCTCCAAACATGTTATAGTTAATACCCTGTTCGTTGATTTCGAACGTTAACGTTCGCATAAAAAATTATATTTACTGCCTGTTTTTAGAAAACGTAAGCAAGTGAGTGAGTGAGAAATTATATTGAAAACAAAAACAAATTTTCGTTTTTTATTGTTGTTTTCAATATAATTTCTCACTCACTCACTTGCTTACGTTTTCTAAAAACAGGCAGTTAAAACAAAAACAAAATTCGAAAATTTGTTTTTGTTTTAAATGTAATTTTCTATGCGAACGTTAACGTTCGAAATCGACGAACAGGCTGTAAATATGACAATAATTTGTTTTAAAATTAACAATAGAATTTTCCGCTTTTCCAAGAGCAACATGCTATGGTTGAAAACCAACCATGCTATTATAAGTGATCAAAATATTTTAGTTATTATTAACCATAACATGTCCGGAGGCAACCATAATATGATTGTGGCTTCTTGATGGACGACTAATTCAACCATAATATGGTTGTCGGTGACAATAATATTGTTAAATGAATCTTAATATGTTTAAAATTTTCTTCAAAAATAGTTTTGTTGGAGGTGAACATATTTAAACATGTTTTTTCTCTGGGTGTAGCAATATTATCCTTTATCAATTTAACGGCCTTCGACAACGCCGTTGATTTAATCGTGGGTCCTTTAGAAGAGTTAAAAAATGTTCAATTTGAGGTCTTTTACAATTAAAACAACTTCACTCTTGAGGCTTTAAGAAGCGTTGGAACGAACAACTTCTATTGTTGGTCCTTTAGAGGAGTTTCGATCGCAGGTCTTTTGGCACAGCTGGAACAATTTCAGTCTTGGGTTTTTAAACAATGTTGGAACAACTTCATTCATGATTCCTTGGGAAGTGTTGGAATAACTTTAATCACGGCTCCTTTTAAAGACTTTGAACAATTTTAAATTGAAGTCTTTTTAAATTCAAACAACTTCTCTCCTGGATCTGTTAGAAGCATTGGAACAACTTTTATTGTTGGTCCTTTAAAAGAAATGACACAGTTTCGATCGTAGTTTTTTTGGCACAGCTGGATCAATTTAATTCTTGGGTTTTTAAACAATGTTGGAACAACTTCATTCATGATTCCTTGGGAAGTGTTGGAATAACTTCACTCCTGCGCCTTTAAGAAGCATTGAAACCGCTTCTATTTCGGGTTCTTTAAAAGAGATGCAACAATTTCGATTGTGTGTATTTTGGTACAGCTGGAACAATTTTAGTCTTGGGTGTTTCAATAATGTTGAAACAACTTTAATCGTGAATCCTTTAGAAAAGTTGGAACAACTTCAATCGTGGCTTCTTTAGAAGAGTTACAAAATTTTCAATTTTAGGTCCTTTAGAATTAAAACAACTTTACTCCTGGGTCTTTCAGAAGCATTATAACAACAATTTCGATGTAAGTCTTTTGGCACAGCTGGAACAATTTACGTCTTGGATTTTTAACAATGTTGGAACAACTTCAATCGGGGCTCCTTTAGAACAGATTACAAAAATTCCAGTTTAAGGTCTTTTACAATTAAAACAACTTTACTCCTGGGCCTTTAAGAACCGTTGGGACAACATCTATTGTGGGTTCTTAAGAAGAGATGCAGCAATTCCGATTGTGGGTCTTTTGGTACAGCTGGAACAATTTCAGTCTTGGGTTTTTCAATAATGTTTGAACAACTTTAATCGTGAATCCTTTAGAATTGTTGGAATAACTTCAATCGTGGCGGCTTTAGAAGAGTTAAAAAATTTCAATTTGAGATCTTAAAGTCAAACCAACTTCACGCTTGGGTCTTTTAGATGCATTGGAACCGCTTCTTTTGTGGGCCCTTCAGCAGAGATGAATCAATTTTGATTGCAGGTCTGTTGGCACAGCTAGAACAGTTTCAGTCTTGGGTGTTTCAATAATGTTGGAACAACTTTAATTGTGAATCCTTAAGAAAAGTTGGAACAATTTCAATTGTGCCTCCTTTAGAAGAGTTGAAACAACATAAGTCGTGTCCCTGTAGCATTGTATAGTCAGTGCTCCTTTACGGATCGGAGACTTGGAATTTCACAAATCTTGACGGGCAAAAACTGCATTTGTTTGTCAATAAATGTCTTCGGCGAATCCTTCAAATATTTTGATCACAAGCAATCTAAAACTCTGAACTATGGTTTAGAACACATCAACCTCCAATTGAGCACGATATTAAAATACGTAAATAAAGATGGTTAGGACATACTCACCAGATGACATCAACAGAAATTCTCTTGAATTTAATCCTCAGGAAGTTAGAAGAGTAGGTCATCCTAAGAACACGTGGAGAAGATAAGTGGAGGCCGAATTGCAAACCGTTAACCTAACCTGGAATAAAACCAAGAGACCAGCATTAGACAGAACCAGATGGAGATCAATTATTGAGGTCCTATGTTGCTTAAAGGAATTTCGTGAATTAATAAAAGTCGTGTCTTATGTTGTTTCTTTTAAAGGAGATGAAAAAGCTTTTACCGTTTTTCGCTTAATTCACTAGATTTGGAAGGACTGCAGTCGTGGGCTTTTAAGACTTCTAATTAGGCTTTGTCAAATCTTAAAGTACTTTTTTTTAAAGTGTATTTCTGTAATTTTATTTCTTTAATAACTTAAAGACCCTAACACTCCAGCAAAGAGAAATCTCTTATTTTACTACAAAAGCCTTGGGTCATTAAAGAAATATATGCAATACATTTAATTCGAAGCATTTCTTTGTAGATTCTTTATAACACACAAACAAAACCCTAAAGTTTTCCTTAAAATTTAAACAATTTTTTTCAAGCTTTAATGTCGTTTCTTTGTTTTAATAATTGACAGAAAAATCCGACGACCCCTTTACAACAATGTACTCGTATAGATTAATATTAAAATGAAACTAGTTTTCTAACCAGTCTACTACATGCACGTGTGCTTGCTTGCTTACTTGTCTTAAATGATTTCGTTAAGGAATTTGAAGAGAATTTAAACTGTGTAATAGAACTTGACCATAATCACAAAGAAGATGCCATGCAACCCAGCATTTAGAAATCAAGTTTGAAGCAATTCGACACAGACTCTGTAGGGTGTGTGTTCATTATTAAACATCCATTCAGTCATCCATCCTTCCTTAATGTTTGGCTACACTGAGACACTGCAGGAACCTGGTTTTTTCTATTTTTTTTTTTATAAATTACCACTAATTTATAAACAATTTTTCATTTTGATAATGTCAATTATTCTTTGAAATTGTTGTTGTATTGTTCGTTTTTGTATTTGTTGGAAATAAAATAAAATATAAACTTCCTTTTTGACATTTCATCATAAATGTGAGGAGAGAGAGAGAGAACTTTCTTTTGTGCAATTTTTAGGATGTGTAATATATATAATTAATCTTAGACAATTAGCCTATGTTTTGATTTTTGTTCATTGGGTTTTCTTTTGAAATTTTTCATTTCGTTTTCCCATTTAAAGAAATCTTTGTTTGCCTTGAAATGGGGTCAGTTCAAAGTTTTAAGAAGTTTGTTGTCAAATTTTCTAGTTCCTTTTATTGTTTTATATTTAACAAGGTTGTGATCTATGGATATCCTGTTGTTTTTTTAAGAAGACAAAAATAGAAATTTTTTTATTTGGTAAAATATAAAAATCTTGGAATGGAATGCAAGCACAGAAAAAAATTTTAATTGATTTCAATTGGAAAATTTTTGATATTAATTAAAAAATTATTTAAATTTGCACCTGGGGATGTCAGACGTGCTCTTTTTATTAAATGTGCTCTAAAAACATGAAAGCGCAAAAGAGTACGCAAAGTGCTATTTTTCAAAAAAATTATATTTCATTAAAAACATTATGTAGTTATAAAACAGAAGGGGCACAACTAAAACTGTGCTTGTATTGATGCTTATTAGTATTAGTGAGATGGCAGAAGTACCCACCAAACACAAAGCCAAGCATTTGAAATAAATGGTGCATTATATTTCCTTATTTTATATTTAACGCATTTGAAGTAATATAAAACATTTTTTAATAGTTTAAATTATAGAGATTTACTGTTCACAGAAAAAAGTAACAGTAAAAACAGTACAGTAAATTATTTTTCGCATAACATCATTTATTTGAAATGAAACACGTGTGTTTGCTGGGTAAATTCTCTTGAAAAAAAAAATACAAAAAATATAAGAAAATGTGTCTCATCAAAAACTAAATTAAAGAGGCTAAGAATACGTGTAAAATCTCTCAGCACAATTGTGCTATGGAGCGCCCACCATTGTTATAAAAGTACTTTATATCACAAAAATATACTATTTATTCAAGGAATATTTTAAAGCGTAACTTTACACGAAAAAAGTTACTTTTTTTGAAAGTATTGCGTAACTTTTTTTATTCTGCCCCTCCTGGCAACACTGCTGTGTACCCCCGCGTTCCATAAATTTCGCCATCTACATATAATTTTTACTCATTAGCAAAAATTAAGAAAAAAACAATTCGTTGTTTTTATACCCACACCGCAATAGTAGAGAGGGTATAATGCGTTTGTTCTGATGCGTGCAAATCGTCAATTGGCCATTTTCGGTCCCAAAATCGTCAAAATTACGATAATTCGACAAATATTTAAACCGTGGTTAAATTATCGTGCAACGCAAGTTGTTAAATCAAAAAGTCTATGAATTTTCAATCGGGTTGATATATGGGCTTTGCGCAGGACATTCCATTTTTGAAATTTTAACTTGACAGCCAAAAGTTAACGATCCATTTATTTAAACTCAACTTCTTCTCCACATTGGGCCAGAAATTCATTGCTGCTGGCGACTACAACGCTAAACATACATATTGGGGCTCCAGACTTATTAGTCCTAGAGGTAATCAGCTATATAATACCGTAACTGCAAATAACTTTGATGTGGTATCGAGTGGTGAGCCTACCTATTGGCCAACCGACTTCAACAAGCTACCAGACCTTATTGACTTTGCTGTAATCAAAAACATCAAGCGCGATCAGGTACTAGTTAGTTCCTCCTATGATCTTTCGTCTGATCATTCACCTTCAATCCTCATTTTAAAATGTAACTCTGACGCCGCAGCTGCAAACTGGTTTTCCTATCCAAACAGAAACACAATTGGTTAAAGTATAAAATGTATGTGAGCTCTCACCTATCACAGTGCATTCCCCTAAAAAATTCATCTGACATCCAAATAGCTGTCGACCGATTTACAGAAGTCTTGGATGCTGCAGCAAGAAATGCAACCCCAATCAAGCGGACAATTAAACGTGCTCCTTACAATACATCGACGGATATAGAGACCCTTATCAGAGAAAAAAGGAAGTTAAGAAGACAATGGCAAAACAGTCGTTCCCCAACCACTAAGGCCCAACTACAATTATGCCTGACAACTCTTCGCAACAAATTGAGACAGAACCACGAGTCTGCAATAGAAGGCTATCTAAACAGCCTAGATGCCACAAAAAACTCCAATTATAGCTTATGGAAGGCTGTACGGCATATGAAATGCCCTATAACCCAAGAATCTCCATTAAGACTGGAAAACCGCACTTGGGCGAAAAACACAGATGAAAAATTAAACGCTTTCGCGGGCCATCTTGAGAAAGTTTTCACGCCACATGATACACATACTTGTTCCTGTCGTCCAACCATTCCTGATAAGGTAAACCATCCATTAAAATTTAACATTACTCAAGTAAAATCTGCAATAGAAAAAGTGAATATTAGAAAATCTCCCGGACTTGACCGTATCACAGGGTCAATGATAAGAAACTTACCTTCGTCTGCTTCCAGAATCTTGCTGTTCATTTTTAACGCTATATTAAGAGTCGGATACTTCCCATCCTCATGGAAGAAGTCTATAATTGTTATGATTCCCAAGCCAGGAAAAGATGCTAGCCAGGTTGCGTCGTACAGACCGATAAGCTTATTATCAATCCTATCAAAGCTTTTCGAAAAAATATTCATTTTAAGTATAACTCCTCATCTAAATGAACACGACATCATCCCGGATCACCAGTTCGGATTCAGAGCGAAACATGGTACAATAGAGCAAGTGCATAGAATTGTCACCCTTATTAGATCGGCGTTTGAGAAAAAGCAATACTGCTCAGCCCTGTTTATAGACATTTCCCAAGCATTTGACAAAGTTTGGCATGATGGGCTACTCATCAAAATAACACGAATGCTTCCTCAAAACACTCACAAGCTTCTGGAGAGCTATCTAACAGGCAGAACATTCATAGTAAGGTCGCAAGATAAATACTCCCCCCTCAAGAAAATTACTGCTGGTGTTCCCCAAGGCAGCATATTAGGACCGCTTCTATATATAATATACACAGCGGATATGCCAACAAACCTGAGCACGCATACCTCTACATTTGCAGACGACACAGCATTTATTAGCGTTAACCATGACCCAAAAGTCGCATCGCAAAATCTGCAGTCCCACATCAATGAACTAGAGGCATGGCTAGAAAAATGGAGAATAAAGGTTAACCCGGCTAAATGTGCTCACTTAACTTTCACGCTCAGAAGACAAACGTGCCCAGCAGTAAAAATAAATAACATCACTGTTCCGGTAGAAAACCATGTAAAGTACTTGGGAGTTCATATAGATAGACGTTTGACCTGGTCTCGTCATATCGAAGCGAAAATAACGGCTATGAAACTTAAAGCAGCTCAACTACATTGGCTTCTCGGTAGAAACTCAAACTTGTCTTTAGACAACAAAGTTCTTCTATACAAGTCCATCATAAAACCAATATGGACATATGGCATCCAATTATGGGGTACTGCATGCGCATCTAACATCCAAAAGCTTCAAAGAAGACAGTCTAGAATATTACGACAAATTGTCTGCGCCCCATGGTATATACGTAATGATATTATCCACAGAGATCTCAACGTCCCCACTATCCAGGAGGAAATTAAAAAATATTCAATAAGCTACATCGATAAACTAATGGTTCACCCTAACTACCTCGCTCGGGGTTTGCTTCAGTTCGAAGGTCACCAGAGGCTATAAAGAACCGATACTTTGAGCCTTACTAGAAGACAGTCTTAAAAATTTGAATACAGCAGTTAGTGGTTACACAGGTAACAACTAATAAACAACAAGTAGAATTAAGATTTGAATACATATTGTAAATTTCGATAAGAAAGATTCAATAATAAAAATAAATTATTATTAAAAAAAAAAAAAAAAAAAAAAATTTATTTAAATTTGCTTACGTTTCTGTAATCATTTTGTGTTTAGGAGGATATTGATTGGGCCAAAACCTCCGATCCTAGTGTTGGGGCTGCCAACACACCGTAAGTTGTCACCTACTCACCCAGAGAATAAACATGTTTAAATATGGTCACCTCCAATAATACTATGTTTAAAGAAAATTTTAACCATATTATGTTTAATTTAACCATATTATTGCCAACGACAACCATATTATGTTAAAAATAGTCGTCCATCAAGAAGCCATAACCATAATATGGTTGCCTCCAAACACATTATGGTTAATAATAACTAAAATATGTTTAACACTTATAATAGCATGGTTGGTTTTCAACCATAGCATGTTGCTCTTGAAAAAGAGGAATATATTATTGTCAATTTAAAAACAAATTATTGTCATATTTAACCATAACATGTTTAGAGGCAACCATAATATGGTTGTGGCTTGTTGATAGGGGACTTATTTAACCATAACATGGTTGTCGGTGACAAAAATATGGTTAAATTAAACATGATATGGTTAAAATTTTCTTTAAACATAGTATTGTTGGAGGTGACCATATTTAAACATGTTTTTTCTCTGCGTGCTTCCTGAGACGCATCTATGCTAGCGTGCCATTCAGCCCAATACAAAATTGAGCTTCAAACGAAGCAGGTTTGTAAGGAAGAAATGTAAGAGTTTCGCTTACCATACCGCTTCAGAAGACATGAATTTTATATGGCGAGTTCCTACTTTGAAGCAATACATTTTTGATACAAAATGCGCTTTACACTCGGAATGTTTTTTTACAGTTATTTTTTTTTTGATATTCTCCCTTACAAACCTGCTACTTAGTTAGGAAATATCGTGGCACTTGAAATGTTTTAGATTCCCGTCCTTGTTCCGCTTGGTGTGCACTCCTGTCCAGAAAATCGGGTAAATTGTCTTCTAGGATCCGAAGGCAATCTTTGGGGCTACTCTCTACTGCGATGCGAAAGAATATGGTAGCAAATCTAGTGATTTGTACTCTTTGATGCGTTTGCGCATGTTTTTTTTCTTTTCTTTCGCAAACTATCACTATTTTTCTTATTTAAATTTTCCAATTTCAAGTTTTTTACATATTTTGATATTTAATTGCTCTCAATCGGCGCTATCTTTAACTTTTATTATCATAATTGCTTAAATATCAAAAAAATTTGCGAAAATAATAGAGACTACAAATGGCCCGTGGTGCCTCTAAGTAAAACAGGCACCATAAAGCTTCCGCCTACATGTTTCATCGTTTTTTTACTTGGTGCCTTTTTAAGGTTTCGTTCGCTAGGACGGTGCCAGTGGTAAATCCAAGAAAGGAAGAAAAGTAGTTAGTGCTTAAGTTGTAAAAGGCCTTATTCATAAAAAATATTTCATGTTAATAACAGGTTTATAAGATATAATTTTTATACAAATTTGTTTAATAAACCTTTTATAAAACTGAAATATTTTTTAATGAATAAGGGGGTAAATATTTAAACGAAGAAAAAGGTATCGAAATTCCAGATTATTTGCTAGTACTGGTTCACACATATCAAGTTTGACTCGTCAAGTCGTGAGTTTTAAGGTGAGGTGGAAATAGGGAATGGAAAGGGATACAGATTGACCTGACCGTACTCGTAAATTTTCTTTTAGCCTTTGGTTTTTATATTTGTAATATTTTATTTAGAGTTTAAGGTAAAAGACAAGAAAATTGACGACACAAGCTGATTGGATGTGAACGTAAGTGCAGGTTTTAAGGAGAATTGAAGAAAACCTGTGCCCATGTTCTGTAACTCTCGCGTCGAGAAAGTTTTCGATTGAAATGTGTGAAATGAAACAAAAATGCCATAAATTGAAACAAACAGCTGTTTTTCTCACTTAACTGTGTCTGTAACTTTTTTTGGCGAGTACAAGCTGTCACGTAAGGAAATTACTAGCCAATTTACAGAAAAAGTGTGTCTGTAACATTTTGGTGAGAAAAGTTCCCGCTTTGAACTGTCAAATAAACTCACGAATAAAAATGGGGCGAGAAAAAATTTTAACACTAAAAAACAATTAAAAATGCAAAGAATAATAATAATAATATTTTATTCTTGGCACATTTTCATTGTTTTATTATTTTGCTTTTAATATTTTTATAAAATATACGAATGTCTTCAAAGCTCGTTTGCAAACAACAAACATTAAAGTCGCTCTTTACACAATTTGGTATAACCGACGGTTGTGTTTTCGCCGCCGTCGTTGAAAAATTTTCAATTTAAGTAAATTTTGGTCGCCGTCAACGATATGTGTTACTGGCGTTCTGAACGTATGCAATGCCACATCGGCTTCGAGTGCAATATTATGACATTTATAACGTAACGACGTAATCTCTTTTGATAGTTTTCGACACGAGTTACAGACACACATTTTTCTCACTTTTCGAGAAACGATGGAATATTTTGTTTCACATCTTTTCGATGCAAGAAGTTCTCACTTAAGTTACAGAACATGGGTACTGTTCAGCTAAACCTGACTTGTCTTTTACCAGCACTTAAAAAGGCAAATAACGCTTTTTCTTAGACCCACCTTAAAGTATGCAGATGACTTAGAATCACTTTCTAATTGGCAAAAAGGCCAATCCTATTGACAGTGGGGCGAATTGGTCCATAATTTCATATAGCTCCCATACAAGCTGCTTTCCGGAAGAGGGCCTTTGTGCTCACTATCGTACCGATTTTAACGGAATTTAGAACATAGGAAGATCCATATTAATATGGACACATAAGCCATGCATAGGGGGCCATTTCTGCCTCTCCGAAACTATTTTTAAGAACCGATTTTTAAGAAACTTAAAACATAAATATATCCATATTTATATGGCAACATAAACTATGCAATTTTGGCATACTCTTTCCAACATTTCGGCCTGTAGCTCATGAATAAATGCTTCAATGTTGTTTTCCAATGCGTCAATCGAAGCGGGCATGTGTGTATAGACATGAGCTTTAACATAGCCCCACAAAAAATAGTCTAAAGGCGTTAAATCGCACGATCTTGACGCTCAATTGACCGGTCCCGAACGTGAAATAAAATGTTCACCGAACTCGCCTCTCAATAAGTCCATTGTTAAGCGTGCTGTGTGGCATGGGGCACCGTCTTGTTGAAACCACATGTCATGCAAGTCAAGCTCTTGCATTTTGTGCAAAAACAAGTTGGATATCATCTCACGGTAGTGCTTACCATTCACAGTTACGTTACGATTCGCATTATCTTTGAAGAAGTACGGTCCAATGATGCCACCAACCCATAAACCGCGCCAAACTGTGACTTTTTCTGGATGCATTGGTAGCTCTTGCAATGTTTCTGGCTGATCTTCACTCCAAAATCGACAATTCTGCTTATTAACGTACCCATTGAGCCAAAAATGAGCTTCGTCGCTGAACACAAGAAGCGCTCGATGAACTTTCTTAACAGAGCACGCATTTTGATAATAAAATTCAATAATTTGCAAGCGTTGTTCGTTTGTAAGACGATTCATGGTTAAATTATAGACCAAACTAAAGAAGTTTGACAGTGAAACAAAACACGAAACGTGCGTTAGCTGTTTAAACCAGTGTTGCCAAAAAGATAATAGCTAAAAAATCACCCATTACTGTAAATAATTTTAGTAAAGCACAAATAGGTTTGAAAAATCTTCAATAGTGCGTCTTAAGTTTTATAAAAACACTACTTAAAACCTTTGTATACCAAGTGCTGTAACCATTATTTGCCTCGACTGTTAATAAATCTTTTCTTATTACTAAATATTTCAAAGCCAGTTAACACCCCTTTTTTTCATTGAAAGTTCTGCTTTTAAAATAGAAAAAAGAAGAAAATTCGCTATGGTTTATTTGTGTGCATGTATGTAAATTATGTATTTTCTTGCCAGCAAAAACTGTTCGCTTGTGTTGTTCATAAGCAATTTTCACAAATCATAACTATAATTATTGAAAAACACTTAACTTATATTTGATTTTAAACAAACAAACTGTGGGATACCGAACAAATAAAATTTGCCTACTGAGGTTGTTAATACACGGGATGGCTTAAGAATCATCTCTCTCCCTCCACTCGATTACAAGCATAAATTTTTAAACACGCAAGGAGTCTTTTAGCTCTCCCCTTAGCAGGGTAGCATTTAAAAAACACTTATGAACTCAGCAGAGTAACAATTTTGTTAAATAATTGCTGGAAAAACTCTTGTAAAAAAAATGTTGCCAAGTTAAAAATGTCATAAATTAAAAATATAATTTTTTTTCGTCACATTTGCATTTCTATTGATATGAATTGCCTTTAAATAAACGTATGCAAGTCATTCGAACTGACAAGGAAATCCTTTACTTTATGATCCTTTTTCTTGTTATAAGGAAGTGGAAAATGTAATGGAGAACGTGTGTGTGCGTATGAGTGTGTGCTAGTTTTCCTTTTTGTTGTTGCTGTTGCGTTAAACCATAAAAATTAAAAATGCATAATTTTTAATGATTTGTATGTGTATTTTATTGTTTTCTTCTACAGGATCTTTTTTTTTTTGATAATCCATTTTGTCTCGAATTTTTGTTGCATGAACAAATTCTTTTTGATACCTTTTCTCCTTTTTAATTCATTCGATAAGGAGTTTTTCCTTTTCTTATTATTTTTCAAAAGGCTTTTGTTCCAAAGTTGTCATAAATCCTCGATGAACTAAAAAAAAAACTTTTAGTTCTTTAAAAAGCAAAGATTTAAATAATTATTACAAAAAAAACAAAAACCTTTGAAAAATATCACAGCGGTGTAAAGTTTTTCCAACTGGTTTTTATTTGTAATAAAACTTTTAATACCTTTTCAAAATGTTTAAATTTCATTGAAAATCATTCTATATTCATGTGTGATGTGCGATGTCCTTGTTCTAGATACAATATTTTAATCTATTGTTAAATAAAAAGGAACTTTGCACTAGGGAGCTGTAAGAGTTTTTACTTTCCTTCTATATGGGGTTTCTTTTTTGGAGAACAATAATAAATTTTATTTTCTTGTCTAGCTGGTAATAAAATCATTGTTCATTCGACATCGACCTCTACATCCTTAACTTTATATTCCGCTCTTAATCGTTTTTCCAATTTTATTAGAATTCCAACTGAATCATCTTTTTTTTTAACTGTGTCTGCTTTAAAAACTGATTTGTGCAGGATCCCTTCATTTTTCGAACTAACTTTACTTTTAGTTTTGTGATTTATTATTCGAAGTTTATGGATTTGTTTTTATATTTTTGTTTCTAAAGACTTAATAAACCATGACACGTCGACAATCCGTTAGACAGATATTAAATGTCTTTATTGCTTATTGTTAACTTGGTCGTTAAGATAATTCTGCATTAATAATTCATTTAAAATTAAATTATTTTTTCTTTGATTTATATAAAAGTGACTTTGATTCGTTTTGTAATAGTTTTATCGATAAAAGTTATTTGTCATATTTGGCACTCAAAACAACCAACCAGTCTGTAAAGGTTCTTAGGCCCCTATAACGGTTTACAACTCAACACAGTTGAGTTGTAATAAAGACAACTGGTTGTGATCAGTTGTAATTTTTGTTATGTTCACCGCAATTTAGCAAAGATGTAAACCATAATACAAAATTTAAGAAATTACAACTCAACTGAGTTGAATTGTAAACCGCAATAGGGGCCTTAGGTCAAAAGAAATATTCTTATGAGCCGAAGATTATGGACGTTATATCGTCAGCTCAGAATTGGTTTGACCTACCGACCATTTTTAAAAAAATTGAGTTAGGTATGGGTTATATATATTTTGAATTCCCGCTTTTTATATCCAAAATCTGTTTCGCGAAATTTTTTGTGGTTTCTGAGATATAAAGCATTCATTTTGCTGCATATCAACTGTTTCAAAATTGTTTAAGTTTAGTTTTGCTCTACAAGCCACTGTTTGGCGATTGCAGCAAATTCTTCATACAAAAACGTACAAAGTAAATTTTACTGTTGCTTTGCTGCATTGCCGTAGGAAAAAAAGTAGTTAAAGCAAAAGCAAAATAAAATGACAACAACAAAATAATTTTTTGCAAAATAGTTTTATAATGGACCCAACCAAGTGTACGGTTTGCTATTATTTGTGTTTTTAGCCTACCTAAGGGAAATGCTTCAACATTTTACTACAAACGAAAATTAAATATGTTTTATCTTACAGCAACCATTATTATGTCATATATACCAACTTTTACTTATTGTGCCTTTTTGACGGAAGCTCATAGTGGTCGGAGTGGTAACAATATTGATAGTGCTTAAATTAAAATTTTAAATGAATTAATAAAAGATTATCCACTTATTAAAACTTTGACATTATGGAGCAATTCTTGCGTACCTCAAAATAAAAATCAAATTAACGCAACCGCAATCAAAATGTTATTTAAACAAAATAATATTGATGCCGTAATACAAAAGTCTTCAGAACCAGAACATTCTTAAATTCAAAAAGTGGACTGTGTCCATGGTGTTATTGACCGGTACTTAAAGAATATTGAAATTCATAGTCCTCTTCATTTACTAAATTTGCTCAAAACAATGCCAAATAATAAAACAAAACTTAAAGTTATGGAAATGCTTCCGGAAAATTTTCGCACATACTCGTTGGAAGCAAATAAAATGGACTTTCGAAAAGTCCCTTTTGCTAAAATTAAAGTACATACTTCTATACAGTTAAAATAATGATTTATGTATAAATTATAAAACTTCTACCAGAGAGGAAAAATATAAAAATGCAATTTTGGTTAAGTCTGCACCAAAAAATTGTTTGAAAACTCCTGAGAATTTGTTGACGAATGTTTTGAAAATATCGAAACCATCATTTATTTCCAGCGATAAAAATAGAGACATATAAGACTTGCTTATATTTCTTCCACGTGTTGATAAAGCTTATTATAAAAATTTACTCAATATTAAGTTTTAAATTTTCTTTTTACTTTTGCATTATTCAAGTTGTTTAATTTGTGGCTTTTTATGTAACTTTTCATAACAGTAGAACTGTTTTTTCTGTTTTTGTAAAGTAAAATCAAATAAAAAAAACTTTAAAAAAAATTCTCAAAAATTACTCAATACACAGCAATAAGTAGACGTATGCAGCACAAAAAGCCACTTTTAAATTTTTTTTTTTAGAAAAGTGGCGTATGCGGCACAAAACAATATTTTTCATTTTCAAAAAAATACTATTAAATTCTAACTTTATTCATGAAAGTGCGCAAAAATTTGCATTTTTCTTCAAAACATATACCGGAAGCAGTGGTAAAAATAAAAAAAATTCTATCGGGTACAATTTGAATACTCTTCATGTAAATCTTCTTTGTTGTTTTTCTCCACTCCGACTTTTTGGTATATGCGCCAAACCAATTCTGAGCTGACGATATATAATAGCATAAATGCTATACTAAAATGCCTTTAAGTTAAATCATTTATTAAATAGTATTGAAAGATCACATATGTAAGTCAAACTACGATTCATACTTAAAAAGGCCTTAAACGTTAATAACACAGTGCAAATATAAAATTTTGAAGTTAGTTAGTATCGTATAGGAAAATTGTACAGCCTGACATCAAGTCACTCATTATCGTTCTCTTTAGCGGCCCACTAACTAGACTTGTCGGTCGACAGATTTTACGTTTGACTGTATTGCCACATCAACAATTTCACAAAAAAAACAAAAAAAAAAAAAAAAAAAAACGCTAGCTTGAATCGGCAAAACATACAAATAGAGCAATAAAAACACAACTCTGTGCAGTAAACAAAAAATAAAGAATCGAATTTTGTGAAAAATATTTTATAAAACTATCAAATTTTATTAGTGACTAGCATTTTCACTTCTAAATTAAGCATTATTTATTTCGATTTAGCAGCGAATTTTTCAAATAGCATTTAGCATTATTTTTAGCATTTTTGTAATATTTTTTTTTAGCATTATTTAGCATTTTTAATCCTAAAAATTTTATATATTGCTATTTCTCAATATAACTTATCACTACTGTCAATCTCTACAATTGTATTTTGACATTTATACGTTTATACAAATGTATAATAATAGCAACCCTGTAAACACCAAAAAAAAAAAAAAAATAATAAAATTAAAGAAGAAATGGAAGATTTTACTACAGAAGAAATGACGGTTTTAGAACAGCAATGGCAAAAGCTGAATGCAAACGAATTGATGAACCAAAGTTCAACTATTGAATTCTGGATAGGTGTTTAGAATATGATGAAAACAGATCATATTCTAATGGTATTTTGACCAACACTTTGGAAATTAAGGACAACTATTCATATAATGGTGTGTTTAATGTATAATTAAATTTACTGAAAATGCTATTGAATAGCCTTTTATGTTTTTAACAGGGACCGTAACAGTTATACCTTTTTTCATAAAAGTCAGATGAAAACAGTTATTTTTTGATTTTTATTTTTTTGAACAAAAATAACTGTTATTTTTTGATTTTTATTTTTTCGATCAAAAATAACAGTTATTTTTTGATTTTTATTTTTTTGAACAAAAATAACTGGTATTGTTTGATATTTATTTTTTCGATCAAAAGTAACAGTTATTTTTTTATTTTTATTTTTTCGAGCAAAAAATAAAAGTACGTGAAATGTACGTGATTTAATAATGTGAATGTGCGATCAGTTTCGCACTTTGCTTAAGCAAATGACAGTTTCATAAAACTTAACAAAAATTTTCTTTAGGTTCAATATGGTTTGCCTCATATGATTTACATGTATTCGCACATTTGCTTAAACCAACTTAAGCACAATATGGTTGGGCCTTAACTCTGCCATTTAATGACTCATCTCTTCAGACGACGAATAAATTTTATAATCTCTCAATAAAAAGAAAGAAATACATAGTCCGTTCAAAATTGTTGAAGATATTTGCATTTCAGTCACATCATCTTTTTTTAAAATAACGGTTATTTTGGAATATTTTAAAGAAATATAATATTTGCAGGTAAATCAATGTATAACTCATTCATTAAAATTATACAATTATTTAAGAAAATTGAGCATTTTTTTAGCATTCTGAAATTTTATTTTTAGCATTTTTAGCATTGTTTTAATACCCATTTAGCATCCAATTTTTTTTTAATTGTGGTCACACTGGTGACTAGCATTAAACTCGCTACTTTGTTAGCGTCTCATCTTTCTTCTTGGACATATCTGTATACTTAAGTTTATTTTCTTATTCACTCAGGACCTTGCATGGATAATTTTATCTCTCTAGGTCCAATACCAACGGCAATTCAAAAAGTACCAGTCAAAGAATAAAAAATCGACCAAAATGTTAACTCTTATAGACTCTCATCCACCCAGGACATTGCATCTTCAGTTCAAGAAGTACCAAACAGTTCCGCAATAGATTCTTATTCACTCAGGACATTGCATGTTGAATCTTATGTTTTAAGGTCCAATTTTAACGATAATTGAAAAAATACCAGTTGTAACACCAAAAAGCTAAAGAAAAATATCAAATTTCCCTTATTTCCTTTTTTGTGTACTATTTTTTCCCCCAATTAAGTATCAAAAATTGCAGTATTGTAGTGGCAGCCTAAAATTAAGTACGAATATGTCAATGAATGGAGAAAAATGTTTTGTACAAAAAAAAAAAAAAAAAATACCAAAAATAGTTACGATTTTCACCACTTAAATGTTCGAATTTCGAAAAAGTACCAAATTCGTATTCTTATTTTTTTGATAAGTTTCGAATATGTTCTATGTTTATTGGTTCAAAAGATAGATGGGGTGTCAAAAAAGAACCAAAATTCAGGTTTTAGCCGTTTACTCCCTAATAGGGCCGATTTGCAAAAAAATACAAGACACCTGTCCGCTTATTTTTCTAAAGAACAACGATAAGTACTAAATTTTTTGTATCTCTTTTAGTTTTGGAGATGTGAATTAGGTTACCGAATTTTCCCGTTTTAACTCTTTTTTACCACCTAAACATTCGAATTTCCAAAAACCCCGTCTCAGTGGATCGATTTGGGAGTGACCATTCTCTGGTCCAAATTTCAAGCTTCAGGCGTTTAGGCTGTGCGATGATGAATCAATGAGTAACGTTACAATTTTATATATATGTGACAGCGCATAGAGAAATGGACCAGTAAGGTAAAGGGAACAGTAAAAACCAACTGCACAAAACAAGAAGAGGGACGACCTACACGCATTTTCAAGGTTGACCAACAAGGTTGAGATGTGTCGCTTTCAAAGGAAACCCTTTGGTCCCTTTCTATTTTTCGCGTCACATAAATCAGGTGTTTGTCGTTGAAAATGCAAACGAACGATAGCGGTTCTGGGGTTCGTAAAATTTGTACTGTGTATTATGATTTGCGTACTATTTATTTTGAATGAACGGACGTTTTTTTTATACCTGATCGATAACAAAAATTATCTTGAAAACATTAACTCTAATGTAACTAATAACTTTTTATCACATTTCCCCTCTTGTTTAAAAATACAACTCTGGCATCATTTCGAACGGTTACGAAAATCGTAATACACAGCACTAATTGTTCGAATTTGGAAACCATTCTTTGGAATCGAAATACGCGTTAACCCCCCTGTTCTAAAGTTAAACGTTCCGCTTCGATCGAAACAAATAAAAGTCGGACGGGACAAGGTTTGGACTATAAGGCGTGTTAGGCAATACATTCCAACCACTATTTTTTTGAGTATCCGGCTAGGCTACTGGTAGTGAGTAGCTGGTCTATCAGTGCTGGGGTTGCGGGTTTGATTCCCTTCAAAGACTCTGCTCTCCTGCAGACAAGCAGAGTTTTAAAACGGTCTTGCAACCGGGCTTTATGTCTGGTTGCATATTCCGAGCTATAAATTCGGCCAATGCTCGCTTAAAACGATTTAATTGTGTTAGGTACAGGTCTCCTGCGATCGTCTCTCTTTGAATTTGGTTTTTTTAACGTTCACAGAGAATTTAGGGCATGCAATATCGTCTTTCAGCGTATCTTGGCTTTAACTTTTGTAGCGACCAATTTTCTGGCTTTTAGATAAATCCTGAGTGCTGCTTGAGTCGCTCCCAATGATTTTTCAAGTTGTTTTAGAGTTTAAAAACAATCTTCATGGAATAAATTTCCAATTCAAAATCTTCAAACTCTTTTTGGCTGACCTGGCGGTCGTTGACTTCCGTGTCAATATCACCACTTCTTAACCAAACAAACCATCCCTCGCACGTTGCATTCTATGAAACTTATTCAGGATACAAGCTTTGCTGAACAATCGATTTGCTTCAGCTTTCTTTAACTGATGCTTTCTTGGTGTAAAATTCCACAAAATTGTGGAGAATTTTTTCTGTGTAGCGCTATTTTAAGTCCTTTAAATCGTACGTACTTGTAGTGTTGAAAGTAGCTCATTCCTTGGTCGTTTTGTGCGAGGGATAGTATCTCTAAAGATGATTTTTATAAGTTTGGAAGTGGACCTATCATTTGTTGATATTTAAGAACAATTAAAAGTGCTCGATGCATCACATTTCTAAATATCGAAATAGGATAAAAAGTGCTTATCCTTAGAATCTTTTGTGTTGTTTGGAAGTCTTTTAACACTGGGTCATTAATGAAGGAAATATTTATGAAGTATTTTACACAGCAGGAAATGTCTTAGTATTGTAATATAGTGCAAATTTGGATAAAGTCGACTTCGTAAATCTTGCTAAATTGCAGAAAGAAGATTATTTGTGTCTCTGTCAATATTCCCCATTCTGAGCGCCTGCCAATACATATTTATTCGTTTGCACTTCCCTGGGTTGTGGTAATATTGAGACCTCGTTTAGCCTAAATACTTAACTTAACTGAGGAGATTGAATAGAAGGTACAATGTTCTTCTGTGCTCCACAAAGCATTAAGTATTAAGAGCAAGCCTGTCTCTATTTGCATAAAATATTTATGCCATTGTCCACAATAAAAAGTTAACTTGAAATACTTTTTTACGGCAAACAAATTTTACACTTTATGCCATCGCATTCCGAAATGACGGAAGATTTTGGATGTGCGAAAAGAAATGCTAAAATGACGTTTAGCCTTTTTTTCTTTAGGAGACGGCTTAGAAGCAAAGTGAATCAACAATTCAGGTAGATTCCTTAGAGAATATTTCAAAGAAATTTATCTTAAGTTTTATCAAGTAACAAAATTTTCCGTGAATATGTTGCAAAAAATAAAAATTAAAGGGTTTATTTTTTATATTTTAGTTTTATTTGGGGATTTTATTGTGTTTTATCTGCTTTATTCTGTTTTATCTTTAATGCAGTATTGAGCGAATTATTCTCTAGGGAGTTGTTGACTCATGTTTATCCTGTTGCTGCTGTACTTTTTGTTATTTCTTTTCATAATACATATTACCAACAACAACAACAAAAAAAAAAAACAAATAAATAACTTTAATCTAGAAGTTATTCAATTCAATTCAATTGTAACAAGTTTCTTTAGGGGATGATAATCACATCAATTCAAGATTTCAAAACGAGAGAATACCAAACTCGGGAAAAGAGAGAGTTTTTTTTAAGAAAATTTTCATTCTAAAGGAATTTCTTTAAGCAAAAAAGGGGTTTCTTATTAACTCTCTTTTGATTCATCTTTGCTCACTCTCTTTAAGGTTTGTTTACATTAATGCTTGTTCTTGAATGATGATAAAACACCCCTTCGTATTTGTTCGTGTATTTTTTTCGCACAAACCTGTACATGTTCAACCTCACACACCACGATATATGAAAAAAAAAACACACACACTTACACAAACCCATGGAATTGTAAAACAATTCGCGGTGTATCCTTAAAACTTCAAGGATGATTTTTATATCATGTTCTTCCTGTTTTTTTTTTTTTTTTTTAATTTTATTATTCCTTATGTTTCTTTTGCAGTTTTGTAATTATTTTCTTACGGCGGCTTTATCATCAAGGAGAAAACGACTCTCTGACACAGTTTTCTGCTGCTATTCAGGGAAGTCGGTCGTTCTTTTCGTCGTTGTTTTTGTAGTAATAAAATCGCGTAAATTCTTTGTTAGGAATTGTTTTTTTTTCTTTGTTGTAATATTTTGTCGTTTTTTAAGGTTTTGTTAAACGTTTTTTTTTTAATAAAAAAAGTCTTGAAGGACAAAAATAACTAAAATTTTGTTTGTTAAAAAAAAAACAAACGAAACAAAGGAACTCTTGTTATGGATAATAGTTTTGACTTGAAAGTTTCAAATAATTTTGTAAATAGTTTCTTTAAAAGAAAATTAATTTACAAAAAAAATTCCATTTCATTTGTATATAAAAAGGTAAATACATTTTAAATAAAAGTTTATATTAAAACTAATTAAACAATTAAAAAAAATATGTATTCATTTCCTCAAATAAATTTTATCTTCAAGTTTTCTCTTAAAAATTAAAACTTCTTAAATTAAAAAATGTTTTCTTTAAATTTTTATAAGAATATCAAGGAATCTTCTCTAGAAAATTGAAAATATTTAAATATTTCTTTAAAAAAAATATATATAATATTCACAGAACTTTTCAATAAAATGTTTAAAATATCGAAAAAATTTCCTTATAAAAATATCAAACAAATTTTTGGAGAAAATATCGAAAAATTTATTGAAGAAAATTGAATATTAGTATTGCGGTTATTTAAGTTATTGAGCTGTTAATGGTTTTTAATCCAAAATTTTTTAAGAATGTTACTTTCGAAACATGTCAAGTCAACCTGTCCGTGAACGTAGGTTCAATCCCACGGTCAGTCAAGCATAAAAAATTATCAATCAATTTTCATTCAGTTCATTTTGTAAAATTTCTTTCTTCATAAATCTTATTTAATGAACTTTAGCCTCATTAAAATATAAAAATTTGGATTGAAAATTTAACACTTTAAAAAAATATTCCTATAGAAAATTTTAAATAATAAAAAATTTTGTGTTAGAACGTTAAAAATATGGAAAAATTTTCTTATCTAAAAATTTAAAAAATCGAGAATTTTTTTCATAGAGAATTTAAAATATCGAGAAAATTTCTGAAATAAAATTTTAAATATAGAGAAATTTCGAAGATCTTATAAAATATGTTGTTTAGCTCGTGGAAAGTTATAAATGTTCTCGATATTTCCAGAAATTTTCTAAAATAAGATTTTTATAATCGTGAAATTTTTTCAAGAAAAATTAAAAATATCGCGAAATATTTCAGAAAGAAAATTTAAAATATCGACAATTTTTTTTTTAAAAAAAGTCTAAAATATTAAGAAATTTTCCATAGAAAATGCAAAAACCATGAGAATTTGTTTTTAAATGTTGAAAATATAGAAAACTTTTCTTAAGATAATGAAATATGTCTAGAATTTTTTTTTAGAACATTTTAATTGTCGAGAAAATTTCTCTAGAAAATTAAAATTATCAATTAATTTTTTCTAAATCGATTGATTTTCCTTAGAAAAATAAGTTTGTCGATAAAATTTTTTCAAGAAAATTAACTGCCTGTTTGTAGAAAGCGAGCGTAAATGTGACTCGTTCAAATTACATTTAAAACAAAAACAAAATTTAAAAATTTGTTTTTGTTTTAAATGTAAGTTAAGCGAGTCGCTTTTGTGCTCGCGTTCTACAAACAGGGCAGTAAATAATTTTAAGATAATTAAAGTCATCGATTGTCTTTAGAAATTTTCTTTCTACACAGAAAAAAATAAAAATTGGTTTCAATTAAAAAAATTTGTGATATTAATTAAAAAATTAATTAAATTTACAGTATCAATTTTAACGTTTAATTCACTTGATAACATGTTTAATTAAACCCGATTTTATTTTTATTAATGCTTTACTTGGTGAACAATTTTAGAGAATTTTTATATCGAAAATGGAAAAATCAAATCATGAGAATTTTTTTTGCTAGAAATTTAAATGCATTGAAAAATTTTCTCTAAAAAATTAAAAATATTTATACAAAACTTTTCTAAAGAGAATGAAATTTGTCAAGAATTTTTCCTTTAAAAGTCTTTAATTGTCGAGAAATTTTCTCTAGAGAATTAAAATTATCAATAAATTTTCTCTAAATCTTTTCTTTAGAAAAATAAATCTATCGATAAGTTTTCTCTAGGGAATTAAATAAGTTTAAGATAATTAAAGCTATCGATTAATTGTCTTTAGAAAACCAAAGTTATAATTGCCTTCAGAAACGATTTTTGCCTACAAAATTTAAGTTATCCAAAAATCTTCTCTATGAAATTAAAGTTATCTTTTTTGTTTTAGACAATTAAAGTTTCCAATCAACTTTTTCTAGAAAATGAAAACTATCGATAAATTTTCTTTAAAAAATTAAAGTTAAAGTAAAATTTTCTCTAAAGATTTTATGTCTTTAATGAATTCTTTCTTAAAATAAAAGTTATCGATGAATTTTTTATAGAAAATAGAAGTTATTGAAATTATAGAATTTTCCCTTTTTTAAAAAAAGTTTCTTTAAAAGATTTAAATTACATTATTCTTTAATAAGTTCAAGATTTTTTAACAGATAATTCAAGTTTTTAATAAATTTTTTCTAGAAATTTCAAACTATTATCATTGCATTATTTTAGTTAATATTTTAATTAATTCATTATTTCATTATAAAGTTTACAAAGTTTTTGATTAAAAGCTACTTGCAATCATGCCATTAATATGCAATTAACATATTCATTTAATATAATTTTGAAAATTAAAAAATTATAAAACCTTTATTAACATAAATAAAAAAAAAAACTTCTAAAAATAATTTATACACTATTAAGCTCATGAATAAAAAAAAAATGCAAGAACTCTGTAAACCCCCGCCCTGCATATACATACATACATACATAGAGCACCATTTTAAACGTTACCGTTAAAATTATTACAGGCTCAAAACAAAATTAAGTTCTACTTTTATTAATTATGTTAATTTTCAAACAAAAAATTATAAATCTTAATAAAAACACTTCATTACTCCCTTTTTATACTTTTGATATGCAAATAAAGTAATAAAAAGTTATGTAAAATAGTACCATTTAGCACTAGTGAAAAAAGAAGCAAAACTGTTTTAATAACCCAAAACACATTATTACAAACACGTGACTCCGATACAGACTCTTTGCTCACTCTCACAACACTTTTCTTGTATAGAACACAGAGAAACAAAAACAAATTTTCTTTGTTTTTGTTTTGCTTTATTCGTTTGAAAATTGTAGGTGCAATTTATATTAACACCGACAACAACCAAAAACAAGTGTAAATATACATATTTGTTGTTGTTTTTAAAATATTTAGTTGTATTTATTATTGTTGTTCTTTTTTATTGCCGCTATAAAATGTTGGCCATTTGGTGCAAGTTCGTTCCATTATTTTTCTCAACAAATTTTTTTGTTTGTTGTACATTTTACAAGAACAAAGAATTTTGTTTTATGTATATTTGTTGTTTATTTTATTGGTGTAAAATTTAATTTAATAAAAAAAAAAAAAAACAAATAGGTACTTTTTTGTCTTGTACTTGCTTTTGGAAATGGACTTTGTTCTTAAATTTACATTGACGTTTAAAATTGTATGTGGTCATTCGTTGTTGGAATTTTTTTTTTTACAAATTTTTGAATAGATTAAGAAAATGTGATAAGTTGAGGATTAGATTTGCAACTAAAGTATTGTGGTCACTTCCTTTTTCAAGTTAATTTAGTAAACACTTCAAACTTAAATTAAGAAATTAAAAAAGTACATAATATGTATATGAACTATGTACATATGTATGTACATTAGGGCGGGTCGATTTTTTTTTTAAAAATCTACATAAAATTCTAAGAAAATTCTCCGAAGAAACCATGGGTCTAAAATAAAATCGTAATCTGCGCCTCTCGACTTGAAAATTTATATTTTTTTTTTGAAAAAATAGCTTTTTCCAAAAAGAAATTGAGTTTTTTAAACTCAAAATTTTTCTACATTAAAAAAAATTTTCACCCAAGTAAAAAAATTTTCAAGTCGAGAGGCGGGGATTAGGATTTTATTTTAGACCGACCCATGGTTTCTTCGGAGAATTTTCTTAGAATTTTATGTAGATTACGTTTTTGCTATACGATTTTTCATTTTTTTTTTCATCCATACAAATCGACCCTAATGTACATATTCTATGAACATTTTAAAAACCACAATTTTATAAGGAAAATTCATCGATATCTCTAGTTGTTAATAAATATAATTTTTTGTTATCAATAACTTTATTTTTTCTACAGTACATTTATCACTTACTCTAATTATATATAGAAAATTAATCGGTAACTCTAATTTTATGTATTAAATTTATCGATAACTTTAATTATTCAAAGAAAATGTATCGATAACTTTTATTTTCCACAGAAAATTTGTTAACATCTTTTGCATATTATAAAAAATGTAGTTAGTCTCTATTTAACATTAATCGATAAGTCTGATTTTCAACAGAAAACTTATCGATAAGTCTAGTTTTCTTTGGACAAATTATCGATGAGTAGTTTTCTAATAAAAACTTATTGATATCGATAACTTTAATTTTTTATGAACATTTTTGAATAACTCTAAATTTTATGTAATGAATTTATCGATTACTATAGGTTTTTTTTTTAATATAATTTTAACTACATATAATTTTGTTTAGAAAATTTATAGACAACTTAAATTTTTTATAGAAAATGTTTTACAACTCAAAATTTTTATGGAGAATTGATCGATAGCTAATTTTTGAAGAAAATTTATCGATAAGTCTAATTTTATGCAGAACATTAATCGATAGCTTTAGTTTTCCGTAGAAAATTGATGGATACCTCTAATATTCTATAAAAACTTTTATTGAATCTCTATTGAAAATTAATAGATAAGCCTGTTTTTCTAGAGAAAACTTATCGATAAATCTAATTTTCGATACAACGATTATCGACAAGTCATAATCAAACAAGTCAAATAAAATAGACAAGATTTCTGTTAAAACTTATCGATATCGATAACTTAATATTCTTTGAAAATTTTTGAATCATTTTCAATTTTTTGTAAAAAATTTATCGTTAAATATAGTTTTTTATAAAAAATGTTTTGATAAATACCTTAAATTTTATTTATCGATAACTTGAATTTTTTTAAAAAATGTTTTATCCCATCAACAATAAATTTCAAGTGTTTTTGTCAAGAATAAAAACTGTGAATTAAGCACGAATAACAAAATCTTTTTAAATTAAAATTTTGTATTCCCAAAAATTTAAATTACTTTTTGATAATAAACAGGCAAGTGCACGGCCTAAAAAACACTTAATTGACAACATATTCTTTTGTAAGTTGTTGTTGTTTTTATTTTGTTTTTCTTAGGCCCGTTTTCACAACTTACCGATAGCTAAAGGTAGGATTTTATCGGACGTATAAAAAGTGTTCCATTATTACAACTTTACTTTAACCTACCAGGTAGGTTGAACCTTAATCTACTTTGTCGCTCACTTTAGGTTAAAGTAAAGTTTTAATAATAGAACACTTTTTATAAGGCCGGTTAAAGTCTACTTTTAGCTATCGGTAAGTTGTGAAAACGGGCCTTAACCTACTTACAACTACAATTAATGTTGAGAGAATTTCAACTAATTGTAGTGGGGAATGTAAGATGAGATAAACCCACTGTTGTTTATTGTTGATGTGTTTTGTTTAAGCTTTGATATTGTTACAAGTAGAACTGTTGCTATAATTCTTATACGTTTAACAGTTTTATTTGGTTTAATATCTTTAGTTTTTCTAAAATCTTTATGGATGAAGTTTCCTGATGATCTGGCCTAAGGAACCAGTGAAATGTGCATAGGAATAGCTTATCCCATCAACAATAAATTTCAAGTGTTTTTGTCTAGAATAAAAACTGGGAATTAAGCACGAATAACAAAATCTTTTTAAATGTTTTACAACTTTAAATTTGTATGGAAAATTAATCGATAAATAATTTTCTAAGGAAAACTTATCGATAAGTCTAGTTTTCTAAAGAAAATTTATCGATAAGTATAATTTATCACAAACTAATTTTTGATAGAAAACTTATAGGTTACCGTAATTTTTCTTAGAAAATTTATCGATAACTTGAATTTTCTGTAGAAAATTATCCTGACGATATATAAAATTTTCTAAAATGAATTGCTTAAATTAGTTTATCGATAACCCTAACTTTGTATAAAAAATTTATTGATGACTTAATTTTCTGTGTTATTTATGGATAACTTGGTTTTCAAAAAATAATATAACTTAAATCTTAATTTTCTAGAGAAAATTTATCTTTTATTAAATTTCCCATAAAAAATTTATTTGTGTCTTTAATTATATATGGAAAATTTATCGATAAATATTTTTATATTGAAAGTTTATCGACAACTATATTTTTCTATTGCAAACTTATCGATTTCTGCAATTTTTTATAGAAACTTAACCGATACTTAAATTTTTAAAATAAATTTCGAGCCCTATTTGCGATTTAATCGCAAGCGATAAAAGGCAAATTTAGCAAGAGAGGGCTCGATAATTTTGTATAGAAAATTAATCCTTATTTTTTATTCTCTGTTGAAATTTAAACGATAACTATAATTTTCTAAAGAAAATTTATCGATTACTAAAATTTTCTATTTAAATATTATCGATAACTATAATTTTCTAAAAAAAAAGTTATCGATAACTATATATTGCTATTGAAAATACATCGATATCTATAATTTTTTTTAGAAAATTCGTTCATAATTATTATTTACATATACAAAAATAACTTTGGAAATTAAGTTTTGAATTTTCTGATAACAAAAATTTTCTTTAACAATTTTTTCGATAACTTCTTAGTTTCCGTTTTGATTTTTCAATCCATTATACATTTTTTAAAATATTTTTAAAATTTATTTTAAAATTTTATTTGCAGCTTTCATTTCATTCATCGCCAGTAAATTGTGGCTTGTGTCCGATGAATTCGTTTCGTTGTTAGACTGTAAAGGTGAGTTTTATAAGTTGTAAATTGGTAATTCAATTAAAATATTATAAAAAAGCATTGACGTTATTTTAATAATATTTTTGTAATTTGTGTTTTTAAACAAATAGAAATATGCAAATTGAAATTAAATCCAGAACATGTCAGGAATTATTTAAATTGTCGGTTTAGTATTGCAAAATTAAAAAAATGTAGAGAGAAACATTTTTTAAATGTTTGGAATGTCATTAAACTTGATTGTGTTATTTTTTTTATTTTTTTTTATACTGAAAAGAGTATCACACGGGTGGTTTAAATGCTGTGTTAGTAAGTGATTACAGGGTGATTGAAGATACTGAAGACAAGTTGGTGTTTTTTTTTTGCGAATTTTTCATTCGTCATCGTAAAACAGTTAGTAAATTACATTTTACAAGGGTTTTGCAAAGCCAAAAACGGTGAGAACGTCGGTTTTAAAATTAAAAATTAATTTATGTATTATCAATTTTGGTTTAACTTAGTTTCAGTTCAGTTCTTTTTGTTTGATTTCATTTCCAACTTCTAGTTTAGTTCTAGTCAAACTCTAGCCTAGTTCCGTTCTAGTTCAGTTTAAGTTGTAATTTGTCATAGGTATTGACGATAATTTTAGCATTTCCAATTAACTCTTCATTACCACACAAAAATGTATTAAAGAACAAATTTTAATTAAAAAAAACTTTTTTAATATCCTGTGGCTACAATCAATACTCACATATACAACAACACCTAAAGCATACAAAAGATAATTATTAGGTGTTAATTATTAATTAATTGCTTTTAGGTAGAACAAAATAATTATTATTTAAATCCCCCTTAAATGAAATACATAAACAGTTTTTTTGTTGCAAAAGCAAAATTGAAAACTCATCGTATTTTTTTCACACATAAAGCCATATTAAATGGAAAAACAGTTCATGTTTCGTGGCCTTGAAAATTGAATTTAATACATAAAGTTTTTTCATATTACAAAAACAAACAAACGAACAGAAAAATAAGAACTTGCAAAAAGTCCACAGAATCAACAACTTGGAGGATAATAATAAGAGTAAGCACATAAAGTACTCACTAAGAGTAAAAAGGATAAAGATGGAGCGAGAGCCATGCGAAAGTAAAAGTAATGCCACGCCAAATGTAAATATTATGATGATGAAATCAAAACAAAAAGTTAAGAGTCCCTCTTTTTAAGGCGAGGAAACAAAAGAGAGGAATAACAACAATGTTGTTGTAGTAGTAAAAGATTTGCGTCAATGAAATAATAAAAAAAAAAAAATATTCCTTTAAAACACCAACACAAAGTGACCAATATGAACTTAATACTTTTATTCCTTTTTTCAAATATACTTCTGTGCATACAACATTGTAAAAGAATCATAAAAATAATATATGAAATGGGGTTTTATTTTGTTGTTAACAAATACATATACATATGTTTGTACGTGTGTATATCTAGCGATTAATCGCTGGATATACATATATATCTACTTATAAAAACATATAAGTACACAATTGACGAAAGAAGACTACTAGACAGACTAGCCGGTAAATAAACTGCAGAAAAGACATTTTGTTTTTAGAACTTACACTCACACACATTCATAAATTCCTAAAGTACACCAAGGGAGCGGGGTAAAGTGAAAGAGAGAAATAAAAAGCATAATATGGCTCCAAGGTTATAGTTTTATTTTTACACTAACATAACAAATTTATACATTTTGTTTTGTGTACTTTGTGTCTACTAATGTTGTATAGGTACATAAATGGAAATAATCCCTATTTTACACTGAAAGAAATTATTGTGTAACCAATTTTTGAGTAAGATTTTAAGGCAAATGTTAACATTTATATTTAGAACCAGACAAAACTTACCGGGAAAAATTTTAAATTATTTTATTTTATTATTACACTGTACGACAAATTTCAACGTTTGGCCTCACCCATGATCAAACTGACCAGATTCTGAAAACAAAGCTTAAAAAAAATTTTACGTATCTCTAAGTTTTTCTAGACCAATTCATTTCTCGTTTTTACACACAATTCAGTTTTTAATGTGAATCCACCTGTACTAACCAGGGTTTAAAAAAAACTGCAGTCGAAACAAAAAATTGTCGAACTAAAAACGAAAATGCGTGTACAACTATTCGCTCATCAAAGTTTTCCTTGGGATTCAAAAAATTTATTAACAAGGTTTCGTTTAAAAGTGCTTAATTCCCATTTCATACTGGTGGCATGTCATAACATGTCATAATGTCCACAACTTAACTTATAACCAAAAATATTAAAATGTGTAAAATTTGTTTTAAAATACCGTTAAAATTTCAAGAGGTTATCAAAACTTAAGAAAAACAATTATTATTTGTTGATAGAAATTTTTTACAATTCGAGTATATGGCTTTTCATACAGACTATGAATCAGCTTTAAGGCAGGCTTTAGAAAATGTGTTTCCTAATACGTAATTTAAAGGTTGCTGGTTCCATTACTGCCAAGCTCTGAGAAGGTAAGCAGGTTTGGAAATTTAATAAAAAGAAATAAAGACTGTGGTAACTGGTACCGAGAAATCCTAAGTCTGCCATTGGTTGGCTTCGCTAACTAAAGCTTCTCTGTATAGCATGCCTTCGGCCGGGCGCATGGATTTTATCCTATATGGTATAACAAAAACCGGCTTCGCTAACTAAAGCTTCTCTGCGTAGTCGGCCTTCGTTCGGAATCAAGGCAGATTTTAAAACCCGGTACTTGGTTTACCACAAAGGTGAAAATCCTTTCGCACGGCCGAAGGCCGGCTATACGGAGAAGATTAGTTTAGCGAAGCCGGTTTTTGTTATACCATAGAGGAGAAATTCCTTGCGCCCGGCCGAAAGCCGGCTATGCGGAGAAGCTTTAGTTAGCGAAGCCATTTCCAAAGTGTCATAATGCCCGCGGACATTATGACACTATGACACTGGACGTTATGACATGCCACCTTCATACTATTGATAAACTGAAATTTATTGTTGATAATAATCTATAAGCTATTCCTACGCGCATTTCACTGGTTGCATAGGTCAGATTGTCAGGAAACTTCATCCAAAGATTTTAGAAAAACTAAAGATATTATACAAATAAAACTGTTAAGCGAATAAGAATTATTCACCCCAGTTTTACTACAACAGTAAACAATGAGTTTATCTTTTCTTACAGTCCCTCATTAAGTTGTTTAGATAGCGACTGTTTAGATTTAATAAATCAGAAGTAAAAGAAACCAGGGACCGTAACAGTTATGCCTTTTTTCATAAAAGTCAGATGAAAACAGTTATTTTTTTATTTTTATTTTTTTGAGCAAAAATAACAGTTATTTTTTGATTTTTATTTTTTTGAACAAAAATAACAGTTATTTTTTATTTTTATTTTTTCGATCAAAACTAACAGTTATTTTTTGATTTTTATTTTTTTGAACAAATTTAACAGTTATTTTTAGATTTTTATTTTTTCGGGCAAAAATAAAAGTTATTCTTTTAATAAATTTACGTGTTTTAATAATTTAGATGACTTTAATAATAATTTTAATGTGCATAAGGAATTCCAATGATAATTAAACACTAAAATAAAAATTTCAAGTCAACTAAATTATTAAATCACGTACATTTATTTAGAGAATAACTTTTATTTTTGCTCGAAAAAATAAAAATAAAAAAATAACTGTTATTTTTGCTCAAAAGAATAAAAATCAAAAAATAACAGTTATTTTTGATCGAAAAAATAAAAATCAAAAAATAACAGTTATTTTTGCTCAAAAAAATAAAAATCAAAGAATAACTGTTATTTTTGATCGAAAAATTAAAAATCAAAATTTTAAAAATCAATATATTTTATCATTGACAAGTGCATAAGGAACAATATGGTATACCTGAATAAGTTTTTCGACATTTATTTCTATGTGCTTTTTTTTGTTTTAAAATGCCAATATAACTGTTATTTGCGGTCCCTGAAAGAAACAGTTTTTTCTAGCCAATGACAAATGAAGAAGTAGAAGAAATGGCAGTTTTTCTACTTTGACTGCAGTTTTTTAAACGCTGGTTTCGATTACACCCACACAAGTTGATCGAGATGTTTTTAAGCTGAAGTTTTTGATATTTTAACTAGACTTAATTTAATTTTCATTAAAATAGTTTTAGTGAAGGGAGGAATTTACAACATGAAATGAATTAAAATTTTTTGACAATTTCTTCTTATTTTCAAATCAATTATTGTTGTTTAATTTAAATTTTGTTTTTTAAAAAAATTTGTTTGAAATTTATAAACCAAAGATCCCTGAAGAAGCTGTCCATTGTGGCAGCGAAATATGGGATAAACTATAAAAAATATATTTTGCATAACCTGACCTTGAGCTTGATTTGAAAATAAGAAGAAATAAAATTAAAAGGTCGAAAAAATAGACTAAATAATTTTTGACAATTTTATTCTTGACTGAACACGGAATTGAACTCGGGTCAAATTTACTAGTTTCGAGAACACCCACATTCTCATCATCAGAATTCTTTGCCGTACTAAAGTCAAACATCAATCTTTAACCAATGGTATGGTGGATCTAAATTTGCTGTAATTGATTATCCATTTTCAATTTTTTTTACATGTTTTTAAGCTATATTTTCAGAACCTGGTCAGTTTGATCATGGGTGAAAAATCCTGTCGTATAGTGATATAGTTCCAGTTCTGCTCTAATTCAGTTCTAGTTCACATTTTGCTTAGTTTATTTTTACTTTAAAGCCACCACTTTTTTTGGCAGTGCATTTAATGTGCTCGTCCTTTGTATTCATTATAGGCCTTTACCCTCTTTTTCACTCTCACCTCTCTTTTTAAGGCATACAAATAAAAAATCAAATCATGTTATTTTCTTTGGCACAAAATACGTTAAAATTTTACTACCAAAATACGAGTGCAAAATGTAGTAGGCAACACTCCGTTAACAGACAAGGACATGCGTAGGAGTAGCCTTGATAATGGCTCCTTCTTCTAGCGTCAATCCCCCCCACCACAAAAAAAAAACAACCAAGAAAGTGAATGAAAACAAAAATAATAAAAAAAAGAAATTGTAGAGAAACCAACAAAATGCTTTAAAAAAAGAAACAGAACGAAAAACAAAATTAAGAAAAAGAGCAACGTGGGAGTTATCGGGATTAAAGACCAAACCCAACCATTACTTGGGGACAAATGAAAAGGATGCTTATTATAAATTTTTTGCGTCGTATTATTTTTTCCTTCCTTGAGTGAGTGTTGTATTAGGAGTGGTATTACTGGTAGTCTGAAAAGCGAGTGGTTTTTCTGTTTGTTCGTATTAAAAAAAAGAGTGATGTTGAAAAAATATATATTTAAGGATTTAATTAAAACAACTGAAGGTTTTTAGAAAAACTGTATTTAATTAAAAAAAAAATTTTTTTTTTGAAGAAGAAAAAATTAATTAATTAACTTTCCTTTGGGATAAATTTTTTTATAATTATGAAAATAATGATGATTCATCGAAGTATAATTTAAAACATATCTAAAGGTGTTGCATTAAATAAATTTTTTTTTATTGGAAAAAAATTATTTCGAATAAAAGAAATACTGTCTGGCCCACGATGTCGACAAGGCCATTTCTTTCGTATATTTATATTATTTTAGTTTTTTTATTATATGCCAAAGAAATGTTCTTGTCGACATTGTGGGCCTGGCAGGTTAAGTTCAAGACAAACATATCAAATTTTAAGTTTATTCTCAAATATAGTTTTAACTAAATATAAAAACGATAATTAATATTTTCTGACTATAGGAGGTTTAACTCAGGGGGGGTATCCTATGTTAGTACCAGTTACAGAACGACAAATTACCAAAAACAAAATCCCTCTTACACATTCTTATTCACTCAGGATGTTGCATGTTACATCTATTGCTTCTAGATCAAATATTAACAGAAATTCAAAAAGTATCAGCTAAAAAACAAAAAGTACCAAAAAGTTCCCTCTTAGAGTCTTATCACCCAGGACATGGCATGTTTCATTTTATGTTTCTAGGTCCAATATTAACGTTTATTAAAAACAAAAAAAAAAAAAAAAAAAAACAGTTGTAGAACCAAAAAGCGAAAGAAACAAATTTAATTTCGCATATTTTCCCTTTTTTTACTTGTTTTTCTCCCCATTGAAGTATCAAAAATTTCAATGCTGTAGTGGGACCCCATAATTAAATACGTATGTTTGTGCCAAATAATGGAGAAAAATGTTTTTGCAAAAAAAGTAACAACAATAGTTGCGATATTCACCCCTTAAATGTTCGAATTTCGAAAAAGTACCAAATTCGTGTTTGTATTTTTTTTGCTGGTTTCGAATGTGATCTAATCTTCATATCTATTGGTGTTTTCTTTACTACAAAAAAATGTGACATTTTATTTAAAAAATTGCAATTTGGTGTCTGTTTCTTAAAAATTTTGCTAACGAAAAGGTTGGTTTGTTTAATTCTAAAAAACTCACCCTTTTCGGGAGCAAAATTTTTAGGAAACAGACATCAAATTGCATTTTTTTTTTAAATAAAATGTCACATTTTTTTGTAGAAAAGAAAACACCATATGTTTATTGCTTTAAAAGACAAAAGCAAAATAGTACCAATTTAGGTTTTATCCGTTTACTCCTTAAATTGGCCGAATTTCAAAAAAGTCGGTGTCTGGTACTTTTTTGAAATTCGGCCGCTTATTTTTCTAAAGAACAACGATATGTATTAAATTTTTTTCTATCTCTCTTAGTTTTGGAAATATTGGATGAGGTTAGTTCTCTTCTAAACTAATATTTTCTGAGTATCGGAGGAGGACCCTATCCTAAGCACTTTAGTGGAAACTTTTATAGCCTGTGTCCGTAAGGAGGTTCCGTTCTTCATTTTGTTGAGAAAAAATTTTAAAATCGGACCGGAAACATACAAACTTTTCAGCTTTATAATATTAGTATAGATAAAAACTTTGAGATCCTGAAGCTTGCCCTGGGTTTTAACAGGGTGGTTATTAAATGAATTTTAAAAAGGATTAATAACTGCTCTATTGTTGTCTTATCAATCGTGTTAAAAATTTTAAATTTTAAATTTTTTAAATCGGTTTATAATGGAGACAGTTAACTTTGACACCCTGTAGCTTGTCCTGGAGATAACGAGTTTAAACGTACATTTTAAACGGTCAGTTTCAACTATTCAGCTAAAACGGACAGACTTAACGTGCAGTTCAATTCTTCAGTTTTTAACATGGATTCGAACGAGCAGTGGCCGTATTCTGTAATTCGCTAAAGCTAAATCTATGTCGCTAAAAATCTTGAAAGTTGATTTAGCGACTTTTGCCTATGAATGCAGTTCTGTAAAGTACGTGCATTGCTAAATTTGGCAATGCCACAATAATTTAATTCACCGCAATTTTAGCTTTTATTGTCATCACTAAAATTTTTAAATTTTGTATTCTCTAAGGCATTTTAGCGATAGAGATTTAGCTTTAGCTAAGCGAATTACGGAATACGGATGGACGGTTTTGTTATATACGCACTCTCGCTCGACACAAAATGAACTGACAACTGTGCAGTTGAACTCCCACACACGTTCACTTCAGTTAAAACTGTCAGTTAAAAATATAAAAATTTTATATTTCTCAGTTAAACTGAACCGTTAAGTTGAACTGTCAGTTATTACCCACTCACGCACAGTTTTAACTGTACGTGAATGGCCGGCCTTAGCTTCGGGGATGAGTTTTGGCAACCTGTATATCAACAGGGTGGTAACATATTTATTTATTTTCTTTCAGCAATAAGATTTGTAGTTTAGAATTAGATAATTTTTTTTTTACAAAATGTTTCTACGAGCCCACTGTGACTAACGTCAATTTAACAATTTGTTTACTTTTTTGTTAATGACGATTGTTTTTGTGTTTTTAAAGAATTATTTTGAATAATAATAATAAAAAAAAAAAAACAAAAAACATAAAAAATGTGTTGTTGTTTTTTTATGATAAATATTATACATATGATATTTTTGCCAAATTTGAAAACTAATACTAGGTATGGAAAGTTAAAAACAAAAACAAGGAGTCGAAAAACAAAATTTATGCAAATTTTATAAAGTAATTTAATTTTTGTATAGTAATTTTAAATTTAAATTGCTTTAAGTGGTAGTTTTACTTTTCTATGTAGTATGTATGCATGTATGTATGTATGTACCTATCAAATCGGTAACAACTGGTTAAGACTGGTAATTATTTGCGGGTAATCAAGAACAATAGCGTCATATGACTGATGTTTGATAATCATTTACTCGAAATTTTGTTTTATTTATTTATTACATATATGTATGTACTTATGTTAAAAATATAATTACAATATTCTATCTTAATTTGCCGAGCATTTAGAAATCTTTAAAATTTTTATTTTAACTATAAAAAAGTTTTTTATAAATAAATTTTATAAAACTTTAGTACACATTTTATTAAAAATTTAGATTTTGTCTATAAAAACAACGAAATTTTTAGGCGGGCCATATTTAGAAAATATCTGGTTTTGCTTTCATATCAACAAAGCTAATTTTTAGAGAAATTTTATTTTTAATATTAAGTGTAGGTAAAATTTGAGGCGGGCCATATTTTTAAAAGTTTCTACTTTACCTAGAATGTAAAATATTTAAACAAAAAATTCAGTTAGTTGTAAATTAAGTATTAGTATTTAAGAATTTTTCTTTTTATATTTCATATAAATAAATTCTCAGGCGTGCCATTTTTGGGTAAATATTTATTTTTCTAAAAATTTCACTTTGCCTTAAACGGAAAATATTTGAACAAAAAATTCAGGTTATTGTAAGTAAAGTGATTTTTTTAAGAATTTTGGTTTTTATATGAATTAAAACTTAATTCTCAGGCGGGCCATGTTTGAAAAAGTTTTTATTTTTCTGTAAAATGTAAGGCCATTTAGTAAAACTTTAAGTTTATAAAAAAGGTAATTAATTAAGAATTTTTGTTTTAATAGTTCATTGCAATGGAATTCTTAGGCGGGCCATATTTATAGTTATTAGTACTAATATTTAGTTTTTAAGTTTTCAGACTAATTAAATAGTATGATATATTGGTTAAAAGTTTTAAGTTTTTCCCACAAAAAGAAAGAAAAAATAGTACGATTTAAAAGAATTTGCACTTTTAATTTTAAAATATATGAAGTTCTTAGGCCGGCCATAGTTATAACTAAAATAGTTTTTTACAAAATCAAAGCTTATCATATAAAGATTTAATTTCTATAAGATTTTAAGGTTTTAAAATAAAAAATGCCAAGTTCTTAGGCGGGCCATATTAATTTAAACAAATTATTTTTCTTAAAATTTGGCAATTTTATACGCAATATCAAAATAATATTCTAAAATAATTTCAAAAGATTTTGTTATTCGTGCTTAATTCCCAGTTTTTATTATTGATAAAAACACTTGCAATTTATTGTTGATGGGATAAGCTATTCCTATGCATTTCACTGGTTGCTTAGGCCAGATCATCAGGAAACTTCATCCATAAAGGTTTTAGACAAACTAAAGATATTAAACCAAATAAAACTGTTAAACGTATAAGAATTATAGCAACAGTTCTACTTGTAACAATATCAAAGTTTAAACAAAACACATCAACAATAAACAACAGTGGGTTCATCTCATCTTACATTTCCCCACTACAATTAGTTGAAATTCTCTCAACATTAATTGTAGTTGTAAGCAGGGTTGTCAGATGTGGCGATTTCTCGCCAAACGTGGCGATTTTCAAACATGTTTGGCGACCTAATTTTTGATTTGGCGACATGGCGATTTTTTGGCGATTTATAAAATAGTTCAAATCGCCAACTGGCTATTTTTGATGACCTATGAATATGTTTTGGAATTCGTTAAATTCAATAATATCATTTTATTTTTATAAATGAAATTTCAGGCAATCATATGTATGATTGGTATTTGAAGGTATGTTCAAATGGCCGATGAAGTTAATGAAAATCTTCTAGAAAAGTGTTTTTTATATTTAAAATTGCACTTGAAAAAATCAATAAATAGAATTCCTTAAAACATTAATATGTTTTAAGTCTATAAACATTTTTACATTACGTATGTGGCAATTTATTATTACAGATAAAAAAATACGTTGTTGTTAGTGATATTTTAAAGATTTTTATGAATCCTAACATACCTTTGGACGTTTATGAAACACAATGGAAAAAATAAGCGTTGGTAAATTGGAAAGATAACTAAATAAGTTTAGGAAAACATTTTAAAGCTACAAGGATACGGCAGGGACGTACAATTTCAAGGACTTTACTTTGGCTGTCCTTTACATGCGGTAATTACAACTTGTAATGCCTGTGTTGAAACTATGAACTCCACTAAAGCTCGCCTTCGAATTAGAATGCAATACGAACTTCTAGACGCGTTATTAGGAGTTATAAGTTATATGAATGGGAATAGTACATGTTGCTCTGCTTTTGTACTTTCGTTGAATAAATGTAATACCCTCACAGTGTATTCCAAATAAGAAGACAAATAGCGAGTGTTGCCGGTGAAGCATTTAGATATACAAAAAAAGTGCAACTATTTCTAATATTTGTTTAGTACTAACCGCAAAAATTCTTTATTTGTTGGTTTAAGTAGACTACTATAAATTATTTTATAGTAAACATCGTACCTTTTTTGTGTTTACTAACTATTTTTATTAAACAAAATATATATTCTGGCGACTTTTTTTGAATTTTTGGCGTATTTTAGCGATACGGAACTAATTTATTTTTAAGGATTTATAAAAAATATTTTTAATAATTTAAAAAAATATGTATTTTATTGTCAAAAACTTGTAAACAAACGCTTTGGCGATTTTGGCGATTTTTCACATTGAATTTGGCGGAAAAGGTCAAAATCAATCTGACAACCCTGGTTGTAAGTAGGTTAAGAAAAACAAAATGAAAAATGTAGTGGGGAAATGTAAGATGAGATGAACCCACTGTTGTTTATTGTTGATGTGTTTTGTTTTAACTTTGATATTGTTACAAGTAGAACTGTTGCTATAATTCTTATACGTTTAACAGTTTTATTTGGTTTAATATCTTTAGTTTGTCTAAAACCTTTATGGATGAAGTTTCCTGATGATCTGGCCTAAGCAACCAGTGAAATGCATAGGAATAGCTTATCCCATCAACAATAAATTTCAAGTGTTTTTATCAATAATAAAAACTGGGAATTAAGCACGAATAACAAAATCTTTTGAAATTAAAATTTTGTATTCCCAAAAATTGAAATTACTTTTTGATAATATTCTAGAATTAAAATTTTTAGAAAATTTTAGCTATTTTTATTAAGAATTTCTAAATTCCGAGGCGGGCCTTTTCTTTAAAAAATAAATAATTTGCTTAAATTTAAAAATTTCGGTAAAATTTTGATTCTTAAGTCTTAAAATTTTTGTTTTCTGTGTGAATATTTTTTTTAAATTAATATTTGATATCGTTGCAGGCCTACATTTTTTAAATATGAAATTTTTTGTTATTTAATTATTTATTGGGAGTTACAAATACAATTATTCTATTCTTACTTGCTAAAAAAATAAAAATCAAGATAATATTAAAAAAAACACAATTTCTGTCATAAAGATTAAATTTCGCTAAAGTTTTTAGGTTTCTAATCAAAAACTGTAAATTTTTTAGGCGGGCCACATTTATTTTTTTTTAAAGCTGCCTGAGAACCCTTCGATATCGTTAACTATCGTTTGGCAGCTGAGTATGTCAAATGTTGACATTTCTGTTCAGTAAGGTTTGGCAAGTCATCATGAAACGCTAGAACGCTGCGCTTCAAAATTGTGGAAATTTACTTTGAAAAAAAGGGTTCGCAAAATTCATAAAGCACTTCGACCATTTTACGAAGCTTGTTTCTGGTTAAAAGGCTACGTCAATTAGCAAAATTGCCGTTTAACGAATCAAAATTACATTCGCTGAAATTATGTGCAAGGAGATGCCGTTACGGTGAATGGCGGCGCTATCAAGCCGTGCTGATAAAATATTTGTTTCCAAAAATTAATTAGCTAAACAAACCACATGAAGTCCGTTATAATCTTGCGGTAGAGAACACTATTCACGGTTACTGCTTGGCCGATCTCATTTTTGAAAAAGTACGGCCCGGTTTCGAACAACAGCAATGCTTTCCGCAGAACGAACTGGGCGAGCATGCACAGGTGTTTTCACATTTCCTACAGACCCGGTTTGCTGAAATTTGCGCACAATTATCCCTATAGTGGACACATTTGGTCGATTATGCTGACCAAAAAATCACGAAGTGCATTTTGATTTGAACGCCTATTTTCGTAAAAGTCTTCATCAATTTTAACGCGCTGTTCAATTGTGGACCTCTCCATGGTTGAATGTGTCAAATACTGAAACAAAGAAATGTCCAGTTAAGTTCTGCATACAACTTGACGTTAAGGTGTGACTCACAATTAACAATGTGCACTCCGTTATTTGTGATTTAATTTTTGCTGAGAATTTTTAATAAATTTTTGCTTGGACGGAACTTTTCGTTTAAAAAATCAGTATTTTGCTTTAAATTTTTAATAAAATTCTGATTTAAAACTGTTCAATTTACTGATTGAAATTCTTCTCTGTACAATATTTTGTTAAATTTCTTGTTTAAACAATTTCATTAAAAAAATTATTAAATAAAGAAAATCTTAGTTAATTATGCTTTGTCTACAAATATGTAAAACAAATATTAGCAATTACAAAATCCTTGAAAATGTTATTGCCTCTGTTTAAAATTGAAAATTTTTAGAAAAGACAAGAGCAGCAAAAGAAAAATTTTTGTTTTCAAGACAAATCTTGAAATATTTTACTGTTGAGGCTAAAATCTGACAAAAAGTAGTAAAAATGTTAATAAACATTTGACATATTTTTCTTTTGAATATAATTTATGCTTTTTCTAATGACAAAAGTTCCATAAAAAAATATTTTTATTGATTGATGGCATAGAGAAACAGAAAATTTATTGCCAACATACATTAGTACAAGAATGTTTTAGAAAAAAACAAGATACATAATTTAAAATTTATAATCTGAAAATATTACAAAAATGTTCTTGAAATGTTTATGTTTATGTAAATACATAATTAAAATTTCATTATTTTATGCATTTTTGTTTACTTTAATTAAACTTTCTCCTCTTTAATACGGGGTTTTGCTACTTTAATCATGTTCAATGAACTTGTTACCAATTATTTTTCATGGCCAAAAATAAAACAGAAAAGAAAAAAGTTTTTTTTCAATTATTTCTTAAACCAAAAACTTTTATTTCTTTGTTAAGTTTTTCCTGTTAATAAGACATCCTGTTGATTTTACACACACACACTTTAAACCTCTATATGTGTGTATGCATGTAGATTTCAACGTAACTGTACTGGGAACAAAACAATAATATAAACAAATTCTTTGGCACAAAAGAAATACATATATTTTTTTTAAGACAAAATTTCCACAATTTCCACAATTTCTCAACTTCCACCCCCAAAATCAAAAAGAAAAAAAAAAAAAAAAAATAAGTGAGGAAGTAAAAAATGCACAAATCGACACACTTTTTTTTAACAAAAAAAGACATCACCATTTATAAATAACAGCAGAAACATGCAGAAACAATACAATGAATACAAACATAAACAGAGAGTTTAAAGAGAGTAAATAGTGAACAAAACAACATGTTTTTACAATTTCTCCCCACAAGAAGGGGAGTTAAACACCCAGATTGTAAAAGACCAAAATAAACACAACTTTCACATACACACATACACATAATCTACTCTAAACACCAGTGTTGCCAATGATGAATTCGAGAATTGCACATGTCTGACAGTGGATTGGAACATAAGAAAACTAAGTATAAATTCAAGGAAGCTTATTATTATCGATATTTTTATAATATTGATCAGTAAAACCATCAACGAAATTTAAAATTACATTTGCGATTTAAGTATAATCACCCGATTCAAATGAAATTACACCTGATATCTTATTAACATTTCGTTTTATAAAAAAACTAAAATAAAAAACTTAAAAAAATAAATTTAAAGGATATGAATAATAGTCATACTACAGTCAAACTTTTCTATAGCGAACTTCTATTTAATGAACCTCTCCCTATTATGAATTACAGTGAAACTTCGATATAACGAACTTCGTTATAACGAAAAACTCAATATAACGAATTTGAAAAAACCTTTTTATTGCAAAGTTTTTCATACAAAAATGCTCTATAGCTATAACGAAGAAATTCTGAGCTATAAAGCCTCTATATAGCGAAGTATTTTTTCAGAAGCTTATATACAACGAAATTATAATTGAGAAATAAATACATATAACATTTTAAGTGTGTAATTCATTAAAATCCCGTTATCAAAAGCCTCTACATTACGAAGTCTTGAACTAAAGCCTCCATACAACGAAGTTAGAATAAAGCAAAATTAAATTTTAAGCATAACGGGGAAGTCCCTTTTAAAAACAACGAAAGGTACATAAATGTCTTTGCATACATATATAAGGCGCCACAAATGTAGTCAGAACTATTTTGGTTCTTTGCCAAAGTGAGTGTTTTAAAGCATAAATCAATTTCTTACGAGAAAAAATTTCTTTAAGTCCCAATTTACACTAGGGACATTTCTTGCCGGAAATTTTTTGAATTCTCTTTTAATCTTACCCGAAGCGTTTACATATGAAACATTAGAAGTCAGAAATAAATTAATACTTGTATGTAAACTACGAAAAGTGAGAAAGAGAAATGAAAAAATGTCCAGTACAGATAGTCATGTACTACACACTCTACCTTTTCAACCCCTCGCCATCAAACTTCGTCTGTCCGGCAAGAAATGTCCCTAGTGTAAATTGGGACTAATTGATGCTGTTGATCGTGGTGACAAATCTAAGCAAGCAATTGCTAAACAATTTAATAAACCGCCGAGTACTCTTTCCTACATCGCAAAATACATTCGACAGCTTAGCATCTGTCGAAAAATAGTGAATTTTTATTATGTACATAGTATTTTCGTGTTAAATAGAATTTGGACAAAAAAAAAACTGTAGGTATAATGAATTTTGTTCGCATTTCTTTAAATTTCGTTATACCAAGGTGTCACAATGCACACGTATAACGAATCAATAGCTTTAACGAAGTATTTTTCGATCCCCTCTAGATTCGTTATATCGAAGTTTCACTGTAATTTCAAGAACAGTGCTTTTCCGTTTGAATTTGATATTCTTAGTGCTGGTTCACACACATTAAGTTTAACTTGTCTTGAGTTTTTAGGAGAGAGTGAAAACTAGAATGAAATAAGAAACAAAATTGTATACATTTTGTATATTGACAACACACCTTATATGTATGTATTTGTTTTTTTTAATAAACTTCGGATTCTATATCACTATTAAGATCATATTTATCGAAAAACAACGGCTTATGCTGGCGCAAATCTATATTAATTATAAACAGTGGCTTTGGTTGAAAGACTAAAAAAGAAAATGAATCAAAAAAATCGCTTATAAGCTTGTAACCAAGAAAGTCTTGAAATGTGTGACTATGCATTTTTTTTATCAGCGATATATATAAAATTTTATAAATTAAATCAAATCTTGATTTCAACTACTTAAATATAAATTTTTTTCAGTATTTAAAAAACAAAATGATAAAGACACATGTGCAAAACTACAAAAATATAAAAAAAGAATTTTAAATTTTACCTGATATACACCTAAAAAACATACGCTCAACCCACGGCAATACAAATTAAACTCAATTCGGGTAATTTTCCAGGAAGTGGCAACACTGATAAATATACATTAATTTGAAAAAAATTTTATAGAAATTATTTCGCCTAAAATGCTTAATTCCAAACTGAATTACCTTTTGCAAATTTTTTTTCTGGGATATTTAAAGTTGTTACAAACATCAGTACAAACGAATAATACCCTATCAGCTCCCTACAAATAATATGACCAGTCCAAACACGCGTATAAAATGTAGCCCACAAGGGACTAGGACTAGTCCAAAAGTAACCCAAACATATGGAAAAACGTGGTCTAATTAACATTACGATTTCCTAGGGCAGGTATTCATGAGGATTAGTTTTTAAGTCGTTTAAAAACGAAAGCATGTCCTTAAAAAACGAAGACATGTCGTCTCACTACAAACACTTTTTAACAATGACATGATACATGCTTGCATTACATTGGACCAGTCCATGGAGTAGTCCATTTTATCAAAATGGATCAGGTAGTCCAATATTATTGTGGTGTAGGTATAATAATTACACACAGTTTACAGATGAAATTAATTTCACATGGGCTACACATGCAAGTTAAAATTACACATGGATTGGCAACACTAATAAACACCCCCCACTCTGTGTTTTTCACTACATACTGGGTGAGAGAGACAGAGGCAATTAAACGAAAACAAAGAAAGTTTGAAACAAACAAAATAAAAGACCGAGATATAAACTTAATATATTTCAATGTTGCCACTTAGTGAGTAATTACCCTAATCGGGTGTTATTTTAAGTGGTAGATCGTAGGAAATTTTTTTCGTGTACATCAGGTGCAATTTAATTTAGAAAAGGTTTCCATCATTTAGTAAAGACTTACAAAAGTCTGATAATGAATGGCCAGCATGGACTCTTAGATAGAAGCCGATGTACATATAGGTAGTTCCAAAGTGTTGAACGTGACAGTCGTACGCATCAAAAATGCAATTACATTTTAAACAAAAAATATTTTTACGTTTTCTTAACCCTGAAATTATAGCACAAAGGAAGCACTGTTATCTATGCTAAAGTTTATGGAGGGCGCGATTCTAGGTCAAAGATAATGGCAAAAGAAGTAGCGATTCGAACGTGAAAAAAACAGAAGTAGTTTTTTTGGCCATGTATAAAAAGGCGTAATTCAGCGAAACGTGGCACAATTTTTTAGTCAAACTACTTTCAGAATTTTACGTAGCAATGTAACATTAAAATGTCTTTGGTTTGATTCCAAAATCTTCTGTATTTTTTTTAAGCCAAAACCTGGGTCGATACGTGACATATCGAACGTGAAATTTTTTCCATAATAATTTAACTGAATAATGATTAAAACAAAATAAAAATTTACCGTTATTTCGAATAACATATTTCTCTTTGAACTCTTCCTTAGATTACAGACCATGCAAGAAATTTTTTTTTGGAATAATTTTTATCAAATATCACCTCTTTTAAGAAAGATAAATATTAAAGAAAACATACAATAAAACATTCTCACAAATAAAAAATTACGTTTGCACAACTTTGCAGTCTTATTGTTCATGTGAACAAATTTATGGGTGAATTTATAAAATTAGTAAAATCTAAATATTTCTCTATAACAATATCGTAAAATAATCAGCTTTTAATAATTTTTAAGTTTTCGGTCACGGTGGACCTTTTGACGGAAATGCCCATATCGCACCTGTTCAACAATACTGTATTAATTCAAAATTTTTATTTTTTTACTTTTTGAAAGAAATCGACATGTTATAGTAATATCTACCCGCTCTTAAAATATCGTGCTGTTTTGTCTCCATTTTTGTAAAGAAACAGTTGGTTTTAAAATACTTTATCATATGCCTTTCATATGAAATTAAAAATTGTTTAGCTTCTACTGAAAATTTTGAAATTTTGAGTTAATACAGTATTGTTGAACAAGTGCGATATGTATGTTTATTTAAGAAAGTTATTCAAATTAAAAAAATTACCTGGGCGAAAATACGTTTTTAACTTTACAAAAAGTAATAAATTTAATTTTTTTTTTTGCCTTTTTCAAATGTTTAAGTTGAGAGATTTGTTCCCTTTACCTAAAAAATTTCGAGGAAAAAACTGTTCACTTTTTATTCACTGATATAATATACTGATATAATAAACTATATGTTATTTGATTTTTGTATTAAGATGCTATTAACAAATTAACTTAATATCATATTTTAAAAGATTGCAAAATAAAAATGAAAAAAACTTTTTATGCACGATATGCGTGCATATTGAGCAATAAACTATATGTTATTTGATTTTTGTATTAAGATGCTATTAACAAATTAACTTAATATCATATTTTAAAAGATTGCAAAACAAAAATGAAAAGAACTTTTTATGCACGATATGCCTGAATATTGAGCACCCTTAATATTTGAAAAACTGATTTGAGGAACAAACTGTTGTCAAAAAATATTATAGCAATTTTAATTTATTTATTAAAGAATGTATCCGAAGAAACGGCAATCAACATTTTGAACCTGCCCTAGATATATTTTAAGTTATTTTTTTAAATGTATTTTAAGTTAAGAAAAACAAAATAAAAACAACAACAACTTACAAAAGATGTTGTCAATTAAGTGTTTTTTAGTTGTTGAGAGAATTTCAACTAATTGTAGTGGGGAATGTAAGATGAGATAAACCCACCGTTGTTTATTGTTGATGTGTTTTGTTCAAGCTTTGATATTGTTACAAGTAGAACTGTTGCTATAATTCTTATACGTTTAACAGTTTTATTTGGTTTAATATCTTTAGTTTGTCTAAAATCTTTATGGATGAAGTTTCCTGATGATCTGGCCTAAGCAACCAGTGAAATGCATAGGAATAGCTTATCCCATCAACAATAAATTTCAAGTGTTTTTGTCAAGAATAAAAACTGGGAATTAAGCACGAATAGCAAAATCTTTTGAAATTAAAATTTTGTATTTTAAGTTTTTAATGTTAATTTTGTTAATTAATTTACTTTATTTTGTGTCTTCTTTTTTGTAAAACTGTTTTTTTTTTTTGCTTTATAAAACTTTAGTTTTTTTTTATCAGGCGAAAGTTATTTAAATCAGTTAATTTTGCTTCATCTCGAGCGTTATATGAAATTTTGCTGGTGGAAACACTGGTTTTTTACACAGTCATACACGCACACATCAAAATATTTTAACGGGGGGAGGAATACAAGTAAAAGTTATGACAATAAAATGCCATTTTTGCAAAAAAAGAGAGAGAATAGGAAATATAAAAACATGGAAAATTGAAATGCAGTGGGGGGGAAAAACATGTGTTGAATATATTTTTGGTAAGTGACTGGCAGTTTGCGCTGTGTTTGTGTTCATTTAATTTATTAACGAAAATTAAAAACAAAACAAAATAGTAAAAACTATTTATATAAAAAAAAAAAAAAAACAGATTTACTTAGAATAAGGTAAAGGCAGGGAAAGCAATAAGTGGCGTAAAATGTTTAAAAACAGATATGAGTACATTTTAATAAATTAAATGATATTTGTATTAAAATTAGCGTATAAGTGCGAGGGTTGTTTCGAAAATTCTGGGTTTGTTATTTTTACTGTTTTTTTTTTTTTAGATACAGAAAATTCTAAAATCTGCAAAATTTTCTTTGGTAAATACATACTTGTAAAAAAAATTGATTTGACAAAATTCAAATATGTAGGTAAGAATTTCTTTTTGTATTGATATTTTTGTTGTATTGATATTTGTGTGGAAATATTTTTTGATTAAATTGAAGAAAGAACATTCAAATGAAAATTCTGTTTTTGTTAAGAATATTATCAATGTACATAAGAATAAAAATCGATTCGTTTAACTTAAACCAACCCCTTACAACTCTATTTGAAATCGAATAAAAACATGTGGATGTGAATTACAGAACACCATTCGGAATTCGGATTCTAGAACACTCCCGTATGTGGAGTGGGTATTATGCATTTGTGCTTTTGCTTGTAACACCTTAAAATATTAGTCCCTGACTCACCTTTGAGTATACCGATCGACTCAGAAAGTGATTCTAACGATGTCCGTCCGGCTGGATGGCTATCCATGTAAACCTTGTGCGCAAACAGGTCGCAATTTTAAAGATAATTTGATGAAATATGGCACATATGGAGGTTCTAATTGGCACAAGGACCAAGACCAAAAAGGGGCGAATTGATCCATACTGTGGGGGGGGGGGGGGGAGGGGTTGCTTTAATACCATGTGAGATAAGGCCATGATAAGGCCATGATCTCTCATTCAATAGGAAGATAAAGCCTTTTTTTATTTGAATGGGAGATAAAGCCGTCATGGTCTTAGCTCACATTAGCAATATTAGAAAATGGCTTTATCTCTCATTTCAGTTCCGGAGACACTAAAGTTAAGTATTGAAATCTGGCTTCGCATACTAACATTTTTCTGCGTGGCTTAGGGTTTTTTCCTCCAGTAGGACGCGGCAGGTGGCTTCGCTGAATAAAATTTTCCTGTGTGCGGTACAAGAATAAAAAAATGTTTTTCAATGATAACTAAGGATTATGGCTTTATTGCTCAATTTAATGGGAGATAAAGCCATAATGGCTTTATTGCCCAATCATTGAGAGGCAAGGTCATATTTAAAATTTTGCGAAATGAGAGATATAGCCATATTTTTTTTCGCAAATGAGAGATAAAGCCATATTTTTCCAGAATATTGTTATGCATGGTGTAAACATTCTGTAAAAGGGAAAATCCTTAGTTATCATTGAAAAACATGGCCTTATCTCACAAGGTTTTTTTTTTGCCCCCTCCGTAATTTCATATCGCCCCCATACAAGCTGCTTTGCTGAATAGAGTCTGTGCCCACTATGAAACCAATTTTAATGAAACTTTAAACATACTAGATAGATCCATATTTATATGGACACAAAAGCTATACTGTTTTTTAAAATAGGACCACGAGGGAAGATAGGGGACAATTTTTGCCTCTCCCAAACTATCTAACAGATTTTAATAACATTTAAAACATTGATGGATCCATTTTCATAAAGTGGTGTAGGGTATCATATGGTCAGGCTTCGCCACCTATACCTTATTATTTGTTTTTATGCTTTATTGTTTTGTAAGTATGTATATAAAAAGGACCTTTAGAATTAAACTTTTGTAAAGTTTCCTCATAAATTGTTTTTCTTTGGGTTTAAATACATTTTTAGAAAAGTTTCCCTTGAATTGTCAAGCACTGTATAAAAATGATTGGTAAGTTTTTATTAAAAAATTTCAAAATACATATCGATAAATGTTTAATGTAATCATTTGTTAAACATCGAGTTTTCGAAGAATTTTCAATTGAAATGTTCAGTCGGATTCTAGCTTTTACTTCTATTCCCCGTTCTCGCGTTTCGAATCAAAGCGCACACTCAAAAACGCAAAGCTTTGCATTATTTGAAATTTTAATACTCGATTGTCTGAAAAATTTAACAAAAAAAAAAAAAAAAAAAGAAGAACACAAAGAAATGTTAAGAGGGAACAAAAGAGTCAGCCGGAAAGAACCTGGAACAGATAGTAAATATTTATTTTTTGGTTTTGTTGTTGTACAAAAAATATAAATAAACAGAGAAAATATTATATACAAAAAAAAAAAAAAAAAAAAAAAAAACAACTACATACCAACAAAGATTTTGTATATTAAAAAGAAAAAGCTTTCGAATTATTGAGAAAAGTAAAGATACGCAAAGAGAGTAAGCTTAATATTAAATGAGAGTAAGAGAGTATATTTCGGTAAAATGGCAAATACTCGTTAATGGCCGTCTATACGAACTGGATAGTGGGACGTATGATTATTGTAAAAATTTTTATCAAACGGTCAAGAACGCTATTTTTAATAAAACGTTTTAAACGGATGAATTTTAAAGAACAAAAAAATATATAAAAAAAACATTTTTAAAAGAGAACTACATAGAAAAACTCTAAACAGAAATTCAAGTGAAAATAATTTTTTTTTCGATTATATTTGAAAATTTAATTTTTAAATTATTTCGGAAATTTTTTAAAAAATATTTTTTTGTGAAAATAATTTGTTTGTAAAAAAAAGAACTACAATACAATAAACGATCGCTTTTAATAAAAATGTTACAATCAATCAAGTGTAAGATAAATTATTGAATTTTAATAAAAAAATTAATAAAACATATGCTTGTATTTCCAATTAAAATAAGAAAATTTTAAAGTTGTTTCTAATAGTAACTGTTTGTTTAGTTTTGTTTAATTTTTAGAAAAGTTGAAAGTGAGAAAAAAAAATCAAACATAAAAACGTCATAAACATTTTACAGCGTTACTTTTTTAATTTAAAAAACCTAAACCAGTTTAAAATTAAAACTATTTTGTTTTTTCAACAAACACATTTTAATTTTTTGTTTTAAATAATAATTACTAAAAAATAACAACCAAAATAGATTAAAAAAAAAAAAAAAACTTGAAAAAATTTACATAATTTATTTACATACATTTGAGAACTAAAAATATACACAGAAAACAATAACAATTCAATCCAACCATTCTGAAAAAGACAAAAAAAAAACAAACAAAAGTTTGTCTCCCCCAATTTGGTTTTCTTTTGTTTTTACTGTGTGTTTTATTGGGTGTTTGTTTTTTTCTTTCTTTTGTAAAAGTGTATGCGTAGAGGTTTGTAAGATGTGTATGTCGCAGAAAACAAAAAAAAAAAAAAAAAAAAAAAAACAATAACACTTAAAACCACAACAAAATAGCAGCAACAAGAACAACTAAAAACTAAATGAATCTGAAATATGTATATCTAAAATACTTTTAATAATAAAAAAAAAACGAAAACAAAAACAAATCATAATATAACGGTCATCTCTCCCCAACTCTTTCTCTTTTAATCACTCCATTATTCAGTATCAGTGTGACCAGATCTTAAATATTTTTTTAACGGCTTAAGGGCCAATCGGTTACACAAACAAATGAAAAAGTATATTCACAAAAATTTGTTGTTGTCAAACTGTTTGTGTCGTTTATTTGTCCGGAAAGTAATATACAAATATTGTTTAGACCAGTTTATTTGTTTTTGTATAGTTAAGGAAAAGTTGGGGCTTAACAATTATAATTTTTCAGCAATTTATTTAGATATAATCACGAAATATCGAAACATTTCGCACCCCCAATGCAATATCGACAACCTTAATGTTGAGCAATCACATTAAAACTGCAAAATATATGTAATTAATAATAATATTAATATTAATTCTTAAATTTCATGAACTTAAGCCTAATTAAAAATATTAAGAATTTGGATTAAAAACCATAAATAGTTCAACAAAATAACCACAATACTAATTATTAATTCTTTGTTACAGAAAAGTCAACTACATATTTTAAATAGAATTCTTTTTAGTAATGGTATTTTGAATAAGCAAGAACACTTTAAACATTATTCCTCTACAGTGATGGAAAATTGAAATATTTAGATGGTACTGACCACCAAGCAAAAGAGTACTTTTTCAACATTTTGGTACTTTTTTAAAACATTTTTTTTTTGCTTATATCTCAGCCTTTATGGACCGAGATAAATTTCAGCTAAATTTCAACAGCAAAATTCTGACGAGGACATCTAAAATTAAAATATACCAACAAGCAGTGTTGCCATAACCTTTTGATAAAAATAAATTTTATGTCGGCAATGTTGGAAACAGGGCTGTGGAGTCGAAGCTGTAGAGTCGGAGTTAAGGTTTTTGTACCGGATTTTTCGGCATAAAAAATTTAAAAAAATATTCTAATAATTTCCAAAATGAAAATACATTTTCGATGCAATATTAAAAATATTGATTCGGAACTTACTGAATCCCTTTTTTGCTATATTTAACCATTTAACAGGTACTGCATTAAAAAAAAATTATTTAAAGTAGAATAAGGACCACTCTCATATACTTTTAGCATTAAGGTAAGATTAGGAGTCGGAGTTGGAATTTCAGCGGTTGGAGTCGGAATTAGTACTTTTTGTTGACGACTCAATGTTAAAAAAAAATCAATGCTAAATTTCTAAAGAGGAAGCATAGTAAAGAGTACTAAAACGGACGTGGGGGTACCGTGGTATTTTTGAAAGGAAAAAGTACTGAAAATAGTACCATACTACTGAATTTTCCATCACTGTTTCTCTACATTTAGGAAAATTGCAATTACGTCGATATTGTACCGCAGGTTTATACTATAGAATTTTTATCTTTTTTTAAATACAACTATATAAATTCGATTTTGACATTACAATATTAAAATTTCTTTGTGTTTTTATATCGTTATAATTAAATGGTAAATAATTTATACAATCAGTATGATAATGACATTTCTAAGACTCCCTTAGTATTCAGGAGTTATCCATTTTCACACGAAACCCGATTTTGAGTGCAACAATTTTTAGACAAAATTTGTAATAATTTATAAAAAAAACTTGAGTTCAATCAATAAAACTATTCCTCTAAATTTTAAAAAAAAACATCTTTCTGCCAAAAATATGTTACATTAAATACTTTACTATTATTATATACATAGAAGAAATTGAAAATTTTTCCCGCAGTTGTATATTTTTGCACAAACGAACACAAAAGTTGGTAAATGCAACATATTATGTTCATATATGCAACTTATTTCTCAGAAAATAAATCGCCATGAGTTAAGTGCAAAATGCTTAATGAAAATTTTACAGTTAAATCAAAATCAGAAGACATTCTTACTTCAGGCCTTTTTAAAGGCATGCTTAACCATTTTTTTGATTCAATTACTATTCATATCTAACTGCTAAAGAAGGCCTCCGTACTCCTTCTTTTTCCCGCTGGGACACTCTATACACACACTCACACACATTCTTTTAAACTTCAAAATTGCTGTCATCATCAAAACTACACCATTTTTTTTTAACAAATCACAGCCAAATCTAGATTTAACGTTTAAATAACTAGAAAAGGTGTTTATTTAATAAAAAAAAATTTTAAAATAAATAGGAAAATATAACAACAAAGAAATGCTTTTTTAATCTGAAACAATTTCATAGATAAGTAAATATTAAAATCTGGCAAATTTGTTTTGATGTTATTTTTTTTTTAAATTTCATTAAAATTTCAAGGCCATATTAAAAAAGAAAAGTATGAATGGCGTGTTGAGAGACAGAGATTATCACAAGTACTTAAAATTAGACTGCTAATACATTTAAACTCATTTAAAAACAAACAAAAAGCCAACTAAAAATATCGACAACTTTTTTAAAGGAAATTTCGATTGATCGAAATGAAAATTAAAAATATTTATAACTGTTTTTCAAACATCGAATTTTTATTAAACCTTGAAAGCTTTGATAAAATGTAACAATTAAAAAATAAAATATTAAAATTTAAAAAAAATAAGTACACACAATGGTTTAGAGAAAATCAAAAAATTTCGAAAAATTTTCTATAGCTTAATTAAAATTTTTCTAGCGAAATTTTAAAATTTTTAATTTTCTACAGTACACTTAAAAATCGATAAATGCTTTGGAAACAAAAAAATCTCGATAAAATTTTTAAACGAAATAAAACTGTCGGAAACATTTCCAGAGAAAAGTAAAAATATCGATAAATATTCATGTTATCGATAAATTTCCTATAACTAAATAAACAATATCTAGATGTTAGGAAAGTATTCTTTAGAATATCTTTTAATAAATTTTGCTTTAAAATTTACAGTAATCGATAATTGTTAAATAAAATATTAAAAAAACGATAATTATTTTTAAATTAAAAGTATCGCAAAATAAAATAGTTTTTCTATAGAAAATCAAAGTCATCGATAACTTTTCTATTGCAAATCAAAGCTGTCGATAAGTTTTCTATTGAAAATTAAAGCTATCGATTAATTTTTTGTAGAAATTTAAAGTTATCTATTACTTTCCATAGAAAACCAATGTAATCAATAACTTTTCTTTAAAAATCAAAATCATAAATAACTTTCCTATAGAAAATTAAAAGTATTCTTAACTTGTTTATAAAAAATCAAAGTTATCGATTACTTTTTAATAAAAAATCTAAGTTATCGATAGCTTTTTCTATTGATAAAGTAAAGTTATCTTTAATTTTCTGTAGAAAATTTAAGTAATCGATTAAATTTCTATTATAAATCAATGTTATCAAAAATTTGTTTATAGAAAACAAATGTTATCGATAGCTTTTCTACAAAAAAAATTAAAGTTATCGATTACGTTTTTATAGAAAATTAAAGTTATCGGAAATTTTAAATTGAAAACTTAAGTTATTAATAACTTGTATCTAATCAAAGATATCGATAACTTTTCTATTCAAAATCAAAGCTATCGATTAATTTTCTATAGAAATTTAAAGTTATTCTGTTGAGAAATCTTAGTTATCAACAACTTTTCTTTTAAAATCGAAATTATTTATAACTCTTCTATAGAAAATAAAAGTTATTGATAACTTTTGTATAGATAATCAAAGCTATCGATTATTTTTCTGTTAAAAAAGTAGAGTTAACTTTTCCATAGAAAATCGATGTAAACGATTACATTTATATTAAAAATCAAAGTTATCAATAATTTTTCTATAGAAAAATCAATTTTATTTTATCTATAGAAAATAAAAGTAATCGAAAACTTTCCATAAAAAGTCAAAGTTATCAATAACTTTTCTATACAAAATCGAAGTTATCGATTACTTTTCTAAAGGAAATCTAAGTTATCAATAACTTTTCTTTAAAAATCAAAGTTATAAATAACTTTTCTTTAAAAATCAAAGTAATAAATAACTTTTCTATAAAAAATTAAAGGTTTCGGTATCTTTTCTATAGAAAATTAAAGTTATCTTAACCTGTTCAATAGAAAATTACAGTTATTGGTAACTTTCCATTGAAAATCAAAGTTATCAATAACTTTTCTATAAAGTTTCCGTGGAAAATTTTAATTGTCGCTTAATTTTTTATTGAAGTTTCAAGTTATTGCCTAATTTGGTAGTTATTCGCGTTATATAAAAAAAATTTTTTTTTACATTTTTTCATTTACATTTTTTCAAATTTTCTAAAAATTTAGTGGATATTAATTTCTTAAAAAATAAAATAAAAAGAAAGTTGTCGTTAAGATTAAAATTAAATATTTTGTTTACACATCGTTTTCGACTTTAGGTATCGACAAATCGATATTGATTCTTTTTTTTTTCCTTTTTAAGTTGTCTTCTATTTTTAAATAATAAATTACTAATAAATAATAAATGATAGTACAAAGTTCATCAACTATTAAAATGGTGTCAATTAATATTATATATTAATAACTTTAATGACTATAAAAAAATAATTGTTATTAACTTAAGCTGTGTTTCTTAGAAATATAAAAAAAAAAACATTTTGTTTTCTATAAAAACAAAAAATAATCATGTAAAAAAAAACACTTGGATTTTGTTTAGATGTTTTATATCAAATATTTAATTGACTTGCTAATGTTTGTTCTTCTAATATTTTATTAAATAATTTTTTTTTTATTTAATGTTTATTTATTAATTAATATTTGAATAAAAAACTTTTGTATTAAATGCTTAGACAAACAGACACACACAAACCCATATTAATTTCATTTATTGAAGAAAAAAAGTGATCGTTAAAAAAAAACAAGTGAGTGAGTGTATAAAGAACAGTGTTGCCACCAGCGCACACTGGTTAATTTGAGCTACTTTTTAGGCCAAAATTAATTGACGCCAAAGTTTTGGCCGATATGGCTGAAATTTGGAGTTTAAGAGTTTTCATGGGCAGCACGCTGGGGTTTTTGATTTTTGTAATAGTTGGCATTCATAGGGTTGCCAACATATCAAAAAACTGAATATCGCGAAAACTAAGGCTTTAAGGCCAACAAAATGGCATACAATCTATGCAAACAAAATTAAATTTCTCCGTGAGCCTTGTACATAAATTCCGAGTTCTTTTTTTTACTTTCTATCAATGAAAAAAAAAAACGGTAGCCCACTGCCGCCAACATTCTCAAAAGCTTATGCTAAGCTTATATTTATGGAAAAAGCCATTTATTTGAAGTTAAGTTAGAATTACACGTTTTGTTAATAAAAGCAATAACGTCCACGAAAATATTTTTTTTTTTAATTACTAACTATCCCCTCTCTTCAACATATGCACTATTTCCTTCTTTTTGTTTAATAACTGGTAAAAAAAACGTTTCAATTTGTGTCAAAATTACACTTTTTAATGCTGAACTATGAACGTTGCTTGCAAATGTCAACTACGACTGTCCATAAATCAGTTGATATTTGTTAATATGCTTTGCTTTGATATACATATGTATTCCTTATCGTACTTCATTAACAAAAACATTATTATTGTTTGTGTAAAAATTTATTTTTGGCCAAAATTTCGGGTCAAATTACCTACTGTGCAGCAGCTAAACTAGCAAAACCGAAATTCAAAATATTCCGCACGAGAAGGAGTTTGCACTCGATGACTTCCAAAATTTTGCACTGTGTGATTTTTTTCAAAGTGGCAACGCTGATAAAGACCAAACAAAGAGTGTAAGCGAGTGATGAGTTTTGTGTTATTGTTTGTTAGGAGTGAGTTAGCAAGTGAGTGATTAAATGAGTAAGTAGGTGAGAGTGTATTAGTTTCAATAAAATTAATCGTTTTGGCACGCAATGATTTCGTGATACCTGTACGGACACACACACTTACACAAACATTATTGCATACAGACACTGTTAAATGTTGGTGTAAATTTGTGTGTGATTTTTTGTACTAATAAAAACAACATCAATAAACCATGTTTTTTCTGCTTCTGCTTCTAATTCTTTTTTTCTATTTCAATTTAATTAGCATAGAAGTTTTACAAAATAATAACAAAAGCAACAACCATAAATAACAAAGTGGTAGCAAAAAAAAAAAACAGATAATGTAATAACAGATTGTATTAATAAAATAATTATACACACAAAAACAATAACAATAACATAAATTTGAAATAATTGTTCTTCAAAATAAACAAACAAAAATCAATTTATTAAAAAAAAAAAAACAAAAATGTTCTTAACTTTATATGAACTTAAAAAACTATCGTTTTAACAATTATAATTAATATTGAATTTTTTTCGACATACAATTTCGAAAAGCAGCTTTACGAAGAAAGAGATCTTAAATACCACTTTTGTTGGCCTTCGGGATTTTAATAAAAGGATTTTTATTACCGGAATCACCTATTTCTAAAGGTTAGTTTTTATAATTTAAAGATTTTAATAATTAAAAAATAACAAGAATGTTTCTTTATTATTTCCTAAAATAAAAGTAGTAATTAATTGATTTTATTAGAAATTTTGAGATCGTTAAAATTTTTTAATAAAGAATAAAATAATAAATCAAGAAAAAAAGTTTAATATTTTCATGTTTCAATACTTAAGAGCACAAACTAAATATGAGCCGTTTATTTTGAAAGTGGCATAAGTCATTTCGGTTTTTAAGTCGAGATATTTAAGGGTTTGCGTTTTAACACGTTTAAAAATATGGATGCTAACTTTCGAGAAGATTCACTTGTATTTGATACATCATGATAATGATATTTTTCTCAGTATTATTATTATTATTATTATTTATTATTATTATTATTTATTATTAACTCGATTTTTTTTTAAAAAGTGACTAATGCCACTTTCAAAATAAACGGCTCATATGTACATATGTGTAAATCGGCAAAGGCAAAATAAAGGGTGGTCCAACCAAAACACACATTGTTAATTGCAAATAAAACAAAAAGTTTTTAGAGAATTGTCTTAATATTTTTTATTATGATAGAAGGATGAATCACAATTATGTGTGAAACAAAATATCGACCAAATGCTCGCCACGACATACGTACATACATACCTCTATCCGAGGGTCCATATTTTCAATGACTTTGAGACATAATTGAGGTTATATGTCGTTATTGTGCCGAATTATCTCATCCTTTAGCTCTTGAATTGTTCTTGGCTTATTGACGTACACGTTTTCTCTTAAATATCCCTAAAGAAAGAAGTTCAACGGTTTCAAATCACATGATCGTGACAGCCAATTAACATCGCCAAGACGGGAAATAACAAGACCATTGAATTTATCGTGCGAAAGAGCCATTGTTTCGTTGACTGCGTGGCAAGTGTTAACATCCTGTTCGAACCACATATCGTGTAGGTCCAAATCCTCAATTTTTGGCCGCAATACGTCCGTAACCATCTCGCGATGGCGAACACCATTCCTGATAACTGCTTTGCCGACCTTATTTTCAAAGAAGTACGGCTCGATTAAGCTGCCAGCTCTGGGCGAGCATGCACGGGTGTTTTTACATATCCTTCAGACTCGGTTTGCTGAAATTTGCGAACAATTCTTTCGATTGTGGACACATGTGGCAGATTATGCTGACCAAAAAAATCACGAAGTTCACAAAATGCATTTTGATGTGAACGCCCATTTTCGTAAAAGGCTTCAGCAATCTTATCGCGCTGCTCAATTGTGTAACTCTCGATGGTGGAATTTGCCAAACACTGAAACAAAGAAATGCCAAATTAAGTTGGGCAAAAAACTTGACGTTAAGGTGTGACTCACAATGAACATCGTGCATTATGGTTGAACCGCCCTTTAGTTAAGAACAGTTTCCGTCTCTGTTTGTCAACTGAATTGAACAAAAAATACACCATTTGAAAGGTACATACCTACGGAAGTGTAAAAGACATATTAAATTGAAATATTAGGGGGTAAAAAGGGGTAAAGTTGGCCCTTAATATCTCCAAATATAAAAGAGCTACAAAAAAATTTACTTATCGTTGTTCATTAGTAAAATAGGTGGACAGGTGTCTGATCCTTTTTGTAATTCAGTCCTTTTGGGACTTATTTGGCACCTCATCTATCTCTCAAACCAATAAACATAGAAATAAAGATTATACCAAATTCGTTACTTATCTAAATTCATAAGAAACAATTCGGACTTTGGTACTTTTTTTAAAAACATTTTTCTACATGTATTGACATATACGTGTTAAATAATGGGCTCCAACTATAATATTAAAATTTAAAATACTAAAAGCATGTATGGGGAAGAAAAAAAGTATAAAAAGGGGAAATATGGGTAATTTAATTTCATTATTTTACTTCTGTGGCAATTGCATGTGGTACTTTTTGAATTTTCTAAATCATTGAACTTAGAAACATAAAATTATAGCTGCAGGATCCTGAATGAATAAAAACCTATAAAATTAAAAACGTTGATACGTTGTTGTTCTTCAACTGGTACTTTTTGAATTTTCGTTAATATTGGGACATGCATTTTTCCGATTGAATAAGAATCCGTAAGGGGGAACTTTTGGTGCTTTTTCGTTCTACAACTGGTACTTCTTTTGATTTCCGTTATTATTGAACCTTGAAACTTAAAATTTAACACGCAATGCCCTGATTAGGTAAGAATCTATAAAAGGAAAGTTTTGGTACTTTTTTTGTTCTTCTGAAACTTTTTGAACTTCCTAGAAACATTTAATTAAACATGCAAGGTCCTAAGTAACTAAGAATCTGTAAGAGAAATGTTTTCGGTACTTATTCGTTCTTTAAGCCCAGTACTCTGTTCAAATTTATGAAAAATGTTGAGCAACATTTATTATTTCACACGAAAATTTTGACATGTATCGATGTTACCTATCATGCGAGTTTGTACAATTTGCCGATTTTATTCATGCAAAGTATGCGACATTGTTTTGCGTATGTAAACAAACCCCACATGTATTTTATAAAATAATTTTTTTTAATAAAAAATTTAATAAAAAATAAAGTAAATATGGATAAAAAACTGTCACCGGTTGTGTTATATTAATTTTTTATTTCTTATTAAATAATCAGTTCATCCTTTTTTGCTTTTGCTTAAAATTCCACGTGAAATAAGTGCAGCTTACCTTATTTCGCAGTTGTAAAAAAATGTTGCCAGAAACATTTCGGAACTTTTTCATAAAATGAACAGAGTACAACTCTATCAACATTATTTCATAGATATTCCGCACAAGTTTTTTTCATATGCGTTTTGACAGCATTTCACGTGAAATGTTGAACAGAGTACCAGGCTTTACCTGGTACTTCTGGAAATTTTATTAATAGTGAACCTAGAAACATAAAATTCAACATGCAGAGTCCAGAGAGATTAAGAAACTATAAAAGGAGACTTTTTGGTTAATAAGATACACTTAATAATTTAACATAAGTATTTAGATCTATATCAGTGATAACCACTCCATAGACTCGCGAGCCAGTCAATAATCGTATTTTTCACACGGACATGGTCGGCAATTCACATGTATACAACATCATAATATCTTTGTGTGCGAGCGTTCGGGGCTTTTTTAGTTCGGGGCTTGGTTATCACTGATCTATATATATAAAACAGGATGTGTGTATGTATGTATGTATGTAACGTATGGACTCCAAACCGGCTAGGCCGATTTTGATGAAATTTTCAGGGAATCTTCAGAATATTCAGGCGGGTGACACTGTGAAGTCTGTGAAATCCGGTCTGCGGGCGGAGGGGCATGGCAAAATCCAAAATTTCATACTGCACCACCAATGACATCTATATAATTTGGACGATTTTTTCTTTAAAATGATCGCCATGGTCCAACTTAGATTTATACGAAAAGAAAATTTTGCCCCGCCCACTTTTACGCCCACTTTTTTCGAATTACCTAAAATCAGAAAACGGCTCCATCGATTTGACTAATTTTTCTTTTAAATGTTCGTATTAATGCATTTTACATTTTTATCGAAAGAAAAATGTACCACGCCTACTTTAAAGCCCACTTTTTCTATTAAGCGCATAACTTGAGAACGGCTTGACCGATTTTTTCTTTAAAACCATCGCCATGGTCCAACTTAGGTTTTTACGGAAAGACAATTTTACCCCGGCCACTTTTTTCGATTTACCTAAAATCAGAAAACGGCTCCACAGATTTGACTGATTTTTCTTTCAAATGTTCGTATTAATCCATTTTACGTTTTCATCGAAAGAAAAATGTACCACGCCTACTTTAACGCCCACTTTTTCTATTAAGCGCATAACTTGAGAACGGCTTGACCGATTTGGACGATTTTTCTTTAAAACCATCGCCATGGTCCAACTTAGGTTTTTACGGAAAGAAAATTTTACCCCACCCACTTTTTTCGACTTACCTAGAATCAGTAAACGGCTCCATCGATTTGACTAATTTGTCTTTCAAATGTTCGTATCTTTTTAACGGATTTAAAAAATCGAACGCAAAAATTTTTCCTAATTTGGACAGGACAACGTCTGTCGGTTCAGCTAGTTTTAATATATAATAATTTCTATATTTGAGTTTTGTGTTAAAGCAATCTTTTTTCGAAATTTTAAGCGTAATGTATCATGATAACCCAAATAAAACCTTGGTTGTAAAAACAAAGTAGTAAGTACCTAAGTTGTAAAAAGGGCAGTATGAACACCTTAAATAAAAGTGGGTTTATATGCAACATGTTTTTCATGCAACATATTGACAAAAGAAATTGAAAATTTTTTCCCACAGTTGTATTTTTTGTACAAACGAACATACAAGTGAAGAACATGTCAACATATGTATATGCAACATGTTTCTCAGAAAATAAATCAATGGCAATACATTTCTTTGAAAAAAAAACACAATTTTTTATCAACATTTAACACAAGTTTATCTCTCATATAGTTTTTTGCCCCAGAGCGGGTCTATTTTAAACTGACAAACAAAAAATTTTTTAATAACAACTTAATAACAATGTTCTTTAAATATTTAATAATTCTTTTGATTGTTTATAATTAATTTAGCTCTAGGTCTTTTTTGATAAAAAAAAACCAAATTTTAATATTTATTAATCGAAATTTAATTAAAAAAGGTCAAATAAAACTAAATATACATATACATATTTTATAATTCTATAATTAAATTTTTTTTTTTGATAATCTAACAACAAAATTCTATTTTGCTTTACTTTCTAAATTTAAGAAAATAATTTAAAGAATAGATATTTGATGAGAAAAACAGATCTCAATACAAGATATATCAATAAATACAAGAGATGTCCATAACTTTCTAGAGAAAATTGTAGGCGTTAATGAAATGAAATTAATAAATAAGTTGTTAATAAAGAAAGCTTTTTAAATTGGAATTTGACTCACTGAAAACAATCGAAAAATAAAAATGGTTAAAAATTTTTTAATAGATAAATATTTTTAATTTAAAAAAGGATTACAAAACAAATTTTGTATGAAAACTTTACTTAATAAACGTTTGTTAAATTTACTAATCATTTATGAATACGGGGGAAAAGTTTTAATTTCTATGGATTGTAAAAATTAAAAATGTTCTAATAAAAATTTAAAATAAATTTTCATATTACATATTCATATTTTGTATTTATATAAATATAAATAACTCACCATGAGAAATAAATTCCCAGATTCTAAAAATTTAAAATATTAATTTTTATAGAAAATTTAAAATTTCGTAAAAATCTCTAAAAAAATTTCAATAAATTTTCAATAGAGTTTTAAAATTTTCAGAAAAACAAATCTTTCCTCAAAAATAGGGCTGTAGGAAAAATCGCCCAAAGAAAAATGGCCAAAAAAAAATAATGAAAAATCGCCCAAAAAATTTCCATGTAAAATTGGGCCTGAATTCATATGAAAAGTGACCCAAAATTTGTGGCCTATTTTTCGTTATTATTGGGTGATTTTTCGTTTTTTAAATTATCATATTGAAAAATCACCCAAAAATATTGTATGAAAAATAGCCCATTTTTTCGTGCCATCTTTAATTTTTAAAATTTCTTCCAAATCTAACATACTATTTGTCTAAATCATTCATTATCATTATACGTCGAATTCCTACATGTTATTTGTAATAATAACTATGACACTCCAAAAAGTGTCACAGTGTCCATGGACTTTATGTCACTTTGTAGAGTGTCATAATGTCCACAACATGCTTACAAACTCGAAAGCATAGCCGACCTTCGGCCCGGTGCAAGGATTTTCTTCTCTTTGATAAAACAAGTACCGGCTTCGCTAACTAAGGCTTCTATGCACAGCCGGCCTTCGGCCGGGAGCATGGATTTTCTCCTCTATGGTATAACAAAGACCGGCTTCGCTAACTAAAGCTACTCTTCGAAGTCGGCCTTCGTCCGGAAACATAGCAGATTTTAGAAGCCTTACTTAGAGAAAACGGTACTTGGTATACCATAAAGGAAAAAATTCTTGCGCCCGCCCAAGGCCAACTGCGCAGAGAAGCTTTAGCTAGCGAGAAAATCCTTTGGCCCGGCCGAAGGCCGTCTATGCAGAGAAGCTTAAGTTAGCGAAGCCGGTTTTTGTTATATCATAGAGTAGAAAATCCTTGGGCCCGGCCAAAGGCCGGCTATGCAGAGCAGCTTAAGTTAGCGAAGCCGGTTTTTGTTTTGGTAAAATAAGTTTCTTTAAAAATAGTTTTGTTGGTTTTTTGCAAATTGGGTATTTTTTTTTTTTTTTTGAAAAAATTTCGTTTTTGCTTTTTGGGTAATTTTTCTTTTTTTTGGGCCCTTTTTCGTTATGTTTGGGCAAAATTTCATATTTAACTGTTTGGGTCATTTTTCATGTTCTTTTGGGCGATTCTTCATTTGGGCGATTTTTCATATTTTTTTTTGGGCCATTTTTCTTTGGGCGATATTTCCTACAGCCTCAACTATAAATTTAAGTGTATTAATCAAATATGAATAATTGGGAATTTAGCACGTCATAAGGAAATCGTATTAATAGTAAATCGGCCGTAGGAAATATCGCCCAAAGAAAAATGGCAAAAAAAAAAAAAAAAATGAAAAATCGCCCAAATGAAGAATCGCCCAAGCGAACATGAAAAATGACCCAAAAAGGTAAATATGAAATTTTTCCCAAAAAAAAAACGAAAAAGGGCCCAAAAAGAAAATGAAAAATGACCCAAAAAGCATAAACGAATTTTTTCCCAAAAAATTTAAAAAAAAAATTACTAAATTTGCAAAAAAGTGTTTATTATTCATATAAATTTAGGTGACATGTCATAACGTCCAGTGTCGTAGTGTCCTTGGACACTTTTAAAGTGTCATAATGTCCATCGAAGACGAGGACGAGGACGTTATGACATTTTGCAACGTCCGCAACTTAACTTATAATCAAAAATGTGTAAATTTTTTTTTAAAATACCGTTAAAATTTCAAGTGATTTTTTTAAAGATACTTATTTAACCATAATATGGTTGTCGGTGACAATGATTTGGTTAAATTAAACATAATATGGATAAAATATTTTTATAGCTTTTACTCCGGAAGCCGGTGTTTGTTATACCATAGAGGAGAAAATCCTTGCGCCCGGCCGAAGGCCGGCTATACAGATAAGCTTTAGTTAGCGAAGCCGGTCTTTGTTATACCATAGAGGAGAAAATCTTTGCGCCCGGCCGAAGGCCGGCGATACAGAGAAGCTTTAGTTAGCGAAGCCAGTATTTGTTATACCATAGAAGAGAAAATCCTTATTTTCGATATATATGTATATATTTAATATATACACCCAGAGCAAAAAGCTACAAAACCATTTTTAAAAAAATTCTACCGATATTATGTTTAATTTAACCAAATCATTTTCGCCGACAACCATATAATGGTTAAATTAGTTTCTTGAAAAATAGTTTTGTTGTTTGCAACCATAATAAAACATGGTTTTCTCTGCTATGTAAGATTATGGTAGAATTTTAAAAATAGCCCATTTTTTTTGGGCCATTTTTCATACAACTTTCATACAAATTTAAAAAACGAAAAATCACCCAACAATAACGATAAATAGCCCAAAAATTTTGGGCCATTTTTCATATGAAATCAGGCCCAATTTTACATGCAATTTTTTTGGGCGATTTTTCATTTTTTTTTTTTTTTGGGCGATTTTTCTTTGGGCGATATTTCCTACAGCCTAGTAAATCTATGGAAATAAGAAAATATCGATGAATGTTTTATAGAAATAAAAAAATTTTCATAAATTTTTAATCAAAAATTAAGAAAATATTGATTAGTTTTTATAGAAATTAGAAAATTACTAAAAATATTTTAATAAGATTTCAAAAAAAAAAAAAATTAAAAATATCATTAAATTTTTAGTAAAATTACAAGTAATCGACAAGCTTTAAAAGAATATTGAAGTAATCGATAAATTTTCTATAGAAAATTTAGGTAATCGATAAATGTTTTTATAGAATATATAAGAAATCGATTAATTTTCTATAGAAAATTTAAGTTATCGATAATTGTTATATAGAAAATTAAAGTCATCGATAAATTTTCGTTAAAAAATTTAAGTATCCTATATAGAATATTGAAGAAATCGATTAATTTTTTATAAAGAATTGAAGTTATCGACAAATTTTATATATAAAATTTCTTTAGTCGATAAAATTTCTATAGAAAATTTTAGAAGTCAATAAACTTTATATGGAAAATTAAAGTAATCGATCAATTTTGTATAGAAAATAAAAGCAATCTAAATATTTTCTATAAAAAAATTAGGCTATCGATAAATTTTCAAAAAAGAATTAAATTTATCGATAAATTTTTTATAGAATATTAAAGAAATCGAAAAATTTTTTATAAAAATTGAAAAATGTATAAATTTTCTCTACAGATAATTTAATTTTTCGATAAATTTTATACATCAAACTTATAAAGTCGATAAACTTTCTATAGAAAAATTCTAGTAGTCAATAAATTTTCTATAGAAAAATTTCAGTAGCCAAATAATTTTCTATAGAATATTGAAGAAATCGATTCATATTCTATAGAAAATTTAAGTAATTGATAATTTATTTAGAAAATTGAAGTAATCGATAAATTTTCGCTAGAAAATTCAAGTAATTTAAAAATTTTCTACAAAGAATTAAAGTACAGTCGATAAAATTTCTGTAAAATTTCAGTTGTCAATAAACTTTCTATAGAGAAATTAAATTAATCGGTAAATTTCTATAGAAAATTAAATTTATCAAGAAGTTTTCTATAGAAAATTAAAGTAATCGAGCATTTTTTATAGAGAATTGAAGTTATACATAAATTATATATAAAAAATTTCTAAAGCCGATAAATTGTTATATAAAATTGCATTAGTCAATAGACTTTCTATAGAAGTAGTCAATAAATTTTCTATAGAAAATTTAAAAAATCGACAAATTTTTTAAAGAACATTGAAGCATTGAGAGAATCTATAAAATTAAATTTACTTTAAGAATTAAACGATTATTTTATGTATACAAGTTCTTTGGTCAATAAACTTTCTATAGAAAATTCCAGTAGTCAATAAATTTTCTATAGAAAATTAGAGTGATCGATAAATTTTCTATAGAAAATTAAAGTTATCCATAATATTGAAAGAAAATTGAAGTAATCGATAAATTAAAAAAAAATTATTCGATAAATTTTTAATATTAAGTATTTATTTAAAATGTTAGCAAAGTTTTTTTTTATAGAAAATGCAAGTTATCGATAACATTTTATAGAAAATGTATAGGTTTTGTAAGGAATATAAATTATATAATACAAAATAAAAAGTTGTTAATAGATATCAATGAATTTACTAACTTAAACCAAGATTAACGATAGATTCTGATAGCATTTCTCAAAATAAATCTTATGATAAATATTTCATAGAAAATTCCAGTTATCTAGATTTTTTTTTCTCATTTTATAAAAAAAGAAAACTGAAGTTATCGAACTTTTTTAATAAAATCCAATATTATTTCTAAAAATACTTATAATATTCTTTTTATTTTCATTAATAAATATAAAATTCGGTAAAAAAAAAAATAATTATGCTTATGATATCACATTTTTTTATCTTTTTTAATTTGTTTTTTTTATTTTTTTTATTTGACATTTTGTTGTTGTATTGTGGGGCTCAGGTTTCTTACCATCGGTAACAGTGTAAATTTTAATTAAAACTATTAAAAATAATATCATCTAGTAATTAAACAATATTTTGAAATTCATGACATGTTCTTCGGTGTTTTTTTTTATTATTACAAAAACACCTGATAATTTATGTATTCTTATAATAAAAATATTATATTTTTATGTCTTATCAAAAGCTTTTTTTTTAATTTTGTGTAAGAGATTTTACTACCAGGTATGTTAATTAAAGCAAAGCATTTGTCATTTAACTAGAAATATTTGAGAATTTCCTATATAAATTTGCAAATTTGTTTTTAATTTTTTTTTTCTCTTTACTTTGACATTAACAAATATTTGCTTAAAGGGCTGTTTGCAAATCAAAATTGTCGTTCAGTGTCTCTTACTAAAATTGTCCTTCGAACCTGCTTTTGTGTTCTGCAAACCTATGAAATATTCAACATTATGCATTTTTTTGTAGAGTAAAAATGTAATAATATTTTTGAAATGTCTAGACGAAACACACACTGCATCGTAAAATAATATATCGTCACCTGAAATTTAAAAGGACGTAAGCGACAAAAGATATAAATCGACTTTTTGGATTGATAATGATATAATTAACGAAAATACAATCATAATCAATAAAAAATTCTGTTTGGCAAAAAAATGAATTTCGAAGTTTTTTGTTACAAAAATTTTGTATTTATCTTGTAAAAAATATAATAATTTTCATAAGCAATATTAATGGCTATTTTCTTAATGTATCGACAAACTGTCTGTTGCTTAAAGTCAACATAAATTTATTAGACCGATAAACTGTCCGTTAAAGATTTTGGGTTTCTCAATATACCGACAAAAAACATATTTTTCAATTGGCAACACCTCTCAAAATACATGAAGAAGTTGGGAGTATAAGAGGAATTTGAAAAAAAAATCAATCGATAAAATTAATTTTATACAGCAAATTTGCCAATACTAATGTTTTCACATTTTTATAAGTATTTCTAGAGAAATTAATAATACACAGCCGAAATCTAAAAGATGGTTTCAACTGCTTTTCTACAAAAAAAATTATCGATTACTTTGAATTTTAATAGATAATATGTTTGTTTGCATTTTTGATATACAACTTATCGATTACTTGATTTTCTTTAAAATTTGTGTAGATTACCTTAGACTTGTGTAGAAAATTTATCGATAACATTGATTTCCTATAGAAAATTTATCGATAACATTGATTTTCTATAGAAAATTTTTTTTTTGTCTCATTATTTATTTATTGAATCTTCTTCATATATTAAATATGAACTAACAATAATTAATCAAATCTTAACCTAATACGTTATTTTGGGGGTAATTTTGTTGTTCACTTCACCTTGCGTTGAGAAAATTTTTTTGAAATTTTGAAAATTCAAAATATTTTATATGAAAATTTTCTCAACGCAAGGTGAAGTGAACAACAAAATTACCCCCTTTATGTCCTGCCTGTTCACTTATATAGGTGCTTATCGCTCATCTAATTGGGTAAGTGCTGCAGTGTCTCTTCTTCTTAGCGAGTGTGGCCGCCATGATTTAAAATATTTCGAGCTAGTGGATTTGGGTGTTGTTCAAGCCTTTTTAAATATTTTACTGCATATTTTGTTATCATAGTTTTTACTAATAGCACATTGAGATCCTTATGAATGTTTGAGTTTTTAACATACCAGGGAGCGGCTGTGATTATTCGAAGAAGTTTATTTTGGCGCCTTTGAATTTTTTCGATATTATCGGCCGAGTCAGTGCCCCATAACTGAATACCATAGCACCAGATTGGCTTTAAGATAGAGTTGTAAAGTAACAGTTTGCAGTCGAGACTAAGGACAGAATTTCTTCCAATAAGCCAATGAAATTAAATGGCTTTTAGTTTCATTTGAGTTAATTTTGCCTCAATATGGCATTTCCACGTTAATCGCCGATCAGATGTATACCGAGATATTTAACATGCGAATGTTGAGAAATTATTTGATTATTAATTGTAATAGGGGGGCAAGATTCCCGGCGCAGGGTGAATGTAATATGTACGCATTTTTGCTCATTGACCATTATCCTCCATTGTCTTAACCATATTTCCAGTTGAAATATATGATGCTGTAAGTAACGAGATGCTTCATAACGGTTTTCGTGGACGCTTAGAAAAGCTGTAACGTCTGCAAATGTTGAAGTTTGGGTGTAGTTGCTTGTTGGCATGTCCGAAGTATGAATCAAGTATAATCGATTGAAAATTTGATTACACTACGTGACAAAATTTCAACAAAGTCGTGACCAAATGAATATGGCAGCTAATCTTTATGTAAAATTGTCCGCTGAATCCGAATATGAAGTCAGAATTGTCAAAAGTAGAACAGTTTTTGAGATATTGTAATTGTAATTGAAAACGGATTATGTAATTCTTTCTTTCTAGTGAAAGGTTAGAAAATTTCTAAAATAACCATGGATTGCTTGTGAAGATTGGTCAAGAAATGACAGAGTTACAGGGGACAAAAGTTCAAGCTTCATTGAAAACTTTATGATTTTGTTCAATTTTGTTCCTTTCAAGTTATTTTTTTTAAACCAATGATTTAAAAATACTAATGTTTTATTGCATACGACATTAGATTATTTTAATATGAACATTTTGAGCCAAACAAGACATAGACTTGTACAAAAATGACAAAGCTACAGAAGATTTGGTAAGTTAACTCACATAGATATTCAATAGTTTCAAGCAATTTTTAATATTTATTGTTACTAAAAATTTAGCTTTGTATATTTATTTGTTGTGGGTTAATGCAATTAATCTTCTGTAATTTTGTAATTTTTGCACCGATCTGGTTCCTATTGGGCACAAAATGTTCGTATTGGAATAGGCTAAAATTTTATTTTTTGGATATTTGCATTTCAGTCACAGCATCTTTTTTAAAAACACAAATAACGGTTATTTTGGAATATCTCGAAAACTGTTCTACTTTTGAGAATTCTGACTTCATATTCGGATTCAGCGGACAATTTTACATAATGATTAGGTGTCAAATTCATTTGGTCAAAAAATTGTTATCAAAAAAAAAATTTTTCGATTACTTTAATTTTCTAAAGAACAATATTCGATTGCTTTTATTTTCCATTAAAATAGCGATCGGTAAAGATAATTTAGCGATAATTTTGATTTTTTACAGAAGTAAGATCGATATTTTGATTACCGCCGTAAAAAATTTTACTATTTGCAATTCATTTATAAAACTTTTTCAATATTTATAATTCTTTATAAAACAATGTTGACATTTTAAATATTCTATAGAAAACTTATCGAATTTTTTTAACTTTATATAGAAAATTTATCGATTATATATTTTCTACAAAAAATTTATCGATTGGCTTGATTTTCCATAAAAAAAATTACCGATTATTTTGATTTTCTATATACTGTATCGATTAGTTTTCTTTTCTTTAGAAAATGAATCGATAACTTTGATTTTCTATAGAGAAAGCTTATTGAACTCTTTGATTTTTTATAGAAAATGTAAAATGTTTCTTTGATTTTCTACAGAATTTTTAAATTTTAGATAAAAAAGTTATCGATTACCCTGATTTTCTATGGAAAATTTATCGACTACTTTTAGTTTTTCTATTTCTTTACTTATTTGTAGAAACTTTATTGATTACTTTAGTTTTATATAGAAAATTTTCTTTAGAGAATTTGTTGGTATAGAAAATTTATCGTTATTTTTAATAGAAAATTGTTTGAAATTTTTGTTGCTCTATTAAAAACTTTTCGATTTTCTTCCTTTTTCTTTAAACATTTTTTTTAATATATTTTTTTAATTATAAAATATTTTTTTTAATTATTAAATATTTTTTAAAAAATTTATAAATATGTATTCCAAAATCTTATGAGATCACTAAAAATAATATCATTACAAATATATTTCATAAATCTGTCATTTGTAAAAGTATTTGCCTTTTTTAATGAATTTTGTTGTATTTCCTTTAAAATGTGAGAATTCTGTTTTATTTTGTTTCTTTGTTTTAAATCCATTTACTTTATTTTAAAAAGTTATTCACTGTTCGGCATAAATAATAATAAAAAACAAATTTCAAATGAAATTTTAATCGGTCATTGGCTGTTATTGGCCTTGAATACTAGAATAAATAAAAAAATAAGATTGAAAAAAAAAAAATTAAATTAACATTTCTGTTAAATGATTCTCGTTTTTTTAATAGAAATTAATTTTTTATTTATTTTATTTTAAAACCACCAGTAGACCCGAAAAACCAAAAACATTTTACTGAGAATTCTGTTTAATTTTGCAAAAAAAAAAAAAAAAAATAAAGGGTTCAATTTGTAACAAGAAAAGAATCTTAACGAACACCAAATTTACTTTAGTCTGGAATAATATAAAAACAAAACAATTTAAACAAACAACAGCTAATTTATGGTTGTTTGTATGTATCATTGTATCTAGATTTCAGTTTAACAAAATGTTTCTATTTTTTTTATTCCATTTCGTTTGTTTTTAATTGTATGTTCGAAAAAGAGCCATCACACGATGAGCCAATTTTTTTTTGTAAATTTGTACATATGTTTATTTAGATACAACTTGAATACAAATAGACAAAAGTATCTGCTCAATGTAGAAGAAATAGAATAAAATGTATCTGGACATTTTTACTTTATATTCTGTGAAGTTTTTTTTTGTTTTTTTATATACATACCACCAACGACGTCATCATGTTTATTTAAAGATATTTATTTAATATTTTCGGTTTTATTTTCCTTTTTATACCCTCCACCACAATAAGTTGTGAAGAGGGTATATAAAGTTTGTCATTTCGAGTGAAATTTTTTTATTATTCATCTCAGACCCAATAAAGTATATATATTCTGGGTCCCTGAGTAATTCTAAGTCGATTTAGCCATGTCCGTCTGTCTGTCCGTCTGTTGAAAACACGCTCACTTTCGAACAACTCAAAAGAAATGAACAAACTTGGTGCCAAATTGCTTGTAGTTATCCTAAGCAGTTTTGGACTGAAATCCAGCAAAATCGGTTCACCACCACCTAAAAAAATTGATAATTTTGTTACAAAAAATAACATAAATGCTGGAACAAGGCACGGAATGAGATAAGATTTTGCAAAAATTTGTTTTATTTGACTGGAAATTACGCTGTTAAATTTCGTGAAGATCCGTCCATAATTTACCCTAAGCCCCATATAAACACTACTCCCGGAAAACAGTTTAGTACGCCTAAAACCGTAAAAAATAATGCAATCATAACAAATTTTGGCTCGTCACAGTTTTATAGGACTATAAATGACACTGTGAAATTTCGTGAAGATCGGTTCATAATTTACCCTAGGCCCCATAGAAACCCTACTCCCGGAAAACAGTTTAGTACACCTAAAACCAAAATTAATAATGCTAGCATAACAGAAATTGGTACGTCACAGTTTTAAAGGACTAGAAATGACGCTGTGAAATTTCGTGATGATCTGTCCATAATTTACCCTAGGCCCCATATAAACCCTACTACCTGAAAACAGTTTAGTCGCCTAAAACCATAATTAATAACAAATCGTCACAGTTTAAGATAATATTAATAAATAGACATCATACAGATATTACTCCTTAAACATTCGAACTGCCGGTGGAGGGTATCAAAGATTTGGCACAGCCGAATATAGCACTCTAACTTGCTTTTTTCTGATAAAATATACTACAAGTTATCACAATCTGTACGATTTTTCGTACTATGTATGACAGAATGTATTCAAACTTCTCTGGAGCATTTAAAATATTTTCTCCAAAACTTCAAAAATTTTGAAACTTGAAATTTCCATACAAAGTTATCGATGACTTTGACATTCTACAGAAAAGTTAAAAAAGATAACTTTGATAATCTATATACATACACATGTAACGATAACTTTGATATTTTATAGAAAAATCTATAACTTTCATATATTATTGAAAAGTATCAATCACTTTGATATTCTATAGAACATTAATCGGTAATTTTGATGTTATATAGAAACATTTTTGTTAACTTTGATTTTATATAGAAAAGTTATGGATAACTTTAATATATTACAGAAAAGTAAATGATAGCTTTGTTTTTTTTTTAAGTTGTCGATAGCTTTCTTATATATGTATATTAGAAAAAATATCGATAAATTTTATATTTCATAAAAATGTTATCGCTTTCTTTAATATTCTATAGAAAAGCAATAAATGGCTTTGATATTCCATAAAAAGGTTATCGATAGCTTTTTTTTTTAATTTATCGATAACTTTAATAAATTATAGAAACTTTTAACTTTTATTTTTTATAAAAAGGTTAATATTCTATATAAAAGCAATAAATGACTTTGATTTTCTATATAAAAGGTATCGATAGCTTTTTTTATAAAAATTTTATAAAAAAGTTATTGATAACTTTAATATTTTATGGAAAAGTTGTCGATAACTTTCTTATATTATTGAAAAGTATCGATAACTTTGATATTGTATAGAAATGATAACGATATCTTTGATATTCTATAGAAAAGCAATAGATAACTGATATTCTATAGAAAAGTTATCGATTGCTTTTATTTTCTATAGAAAAGTTAGAGAAACTATGCTATTTTATAGAAAAGTTATTAATAGTTTTCATAAGTTATCGATAACTTGGATATTTTATAGAAAAGCTATCGATATTTTAGATATTCTGTATAAAAGTAAGTAATGGGCAAAAAATATCGATATATCAAAATATCGATATTTAAAAAAAATTATCGATATATATCGCCGATATTTAAAATACCGTTGTATCGATATGCCGATATTTAATTAAGACTATCGAATTCGATATTTTTAAGAACTTTTTATAAGAAAATTCAAAATTTTAGCCGTTTTTGAACGGCTTAGTCATCGTATAGACTTGCAATTTTTTTTGCAGCAATTCTTGAGTTTATTCTTAAGAGGGGTGAGAAGATTGGGAAGGGGTACATGTGCTCTGAAATTCTGCGTTGACTTGTAAATCCGCACTTTCAACTTGAAGTTGTTATAAATCGACACATCGAAATATCGATATTTTTAAACAATAAATATCGATAGCCTTCAAAAATATCGATTCGATATATATCGATATATTTCTTCAATTTGCCCATCCCTAATGAAAGTTGCCGAAAACTGTGATATTCTATAGAAAAGTTGCCGCATACTGTAATATTCTGTAGAAAAGTTATCGGTAAATTTGATATTCTATAAAAAATTTAACGATATCTTACTTTGATCTACTATAGAGGAGTTATCGATTACTTTGATTTTGCATTGAAAACATATTGATAACTTTTATTTTTTAAAGAAAATGTATCAATAACTGATTTTCTAAAGAAAAGTATCGTCAAACAAATAAATTTTTATAGATAAGTTACGAAAACTTTAAGCTTATATTTTCTATGAAAATTTAATCGGCAAATTTAATTTAATATAAAAAAATTTACGCTATATTTTATTTTCTATATAAATTGCTTAGACATTTTTTTTGAAGAGTTATCGATCACTTTGATTTTGCTTTGAAAACATATTGATAACTTTGATTTTTGTGAAATAACAATAACTTTGATTTTTTATAGTAAAGTATCGATAACAATAATTTTATATATTGTTAAATTTTTATAGATAAGTTATCGATAATTTTAATATTTAAAAAAATATTATATATAAAAAAATATTACATATTAAATTTTATCGGCAAATTTCATTTGATTTTACGCTATATATTATTTTCTATAGAAATTTGGATATAATATTCAGTTTTTTATAGAAAATTTATCGATATTTTTAATTTTCTTTCAAAGAGCTTATCAATATTTTCAATTTTCTTAAGAAGACCTATCGATATTTTAAAGTTTAAAAAAAAATAAATACACGCTTTCATTCTACTCTAGAAATTTAAGCAATTAATTTGATCTTATAAAAGTAATTTTTGGGAATACAATATTTTCAATTAACAAGATTTCGTTTTTTTAAGAAATTTATCGATGTTTTCAGTTTTCTTTGACACATTTAGCGATGTTTTTAATTTTGCTCTAGAATTTTTTTCTTTTTTGAGTTTTTTGTAAATATTTTTTTTAAATATTTTAAATTTTTAAACATTCTATAGAAAACGTATCGATTACTTAAAATTTCTCTGGAAACTTAAAAACTTACTAATGGCCATTTTCTCATTAGGCGATTATCTTTTTTCCCAACGAAAAACTGCACATTAAAGAAATTTGGTTTTCTCAATGTCTCATTAGCTTCGATTTTATCGCAAAGCTAACCGGCACTCATCTACCAATTATTTAATTTCCTTTTATTTGCCATACAGATAAATTTAATCAGCTGACTTCCAACTTTTACATGTATTTTAAGTGGTGCTGCCAGCTGAAAACTTTGTTTTTTTGTCGGTATATTGAGAAAACCAAAATCGTTAACGGACAGTTTATCGGTCCAACAAATTTATGTTGACATTAAGTAACAGATAGTTTTTCGCTACATTGAGAAAATGGCCATAAGACTTTTAACATTTTCTTTATTATTATTATTATTATTTTAATTGCAATTTGTTTGACTGTTAGTTTGTTACTTATATTTAATTTGTTAGTTAGTTATTTGATTAAACTTTTCATTTTACTTCAAATCAGTGTACGACGACTTCTTATCATTTGTTTATATTCTATTGACCCACAAATTTTACTGGACTTGTATATAATATAATGTGATGCAATAAAATAACAATTGACAATCATCTTTATTTAAATAAAACAAAAAAAAAAAAAAAAAAAAAAAAAAAAAAAATACAGTTTTGCAAATTATTCTAAATACATTTAAGGAAAAGAAAAATGTTTACAATCAAGAATACAAAACGAAATTATAGTACGTTTTTTTTATAAACGTCACATTGCGAAATCATCTTCATACGTCAATTGTTTTAATGAAATTCAAGTATTAGAAATTAATTTTAAACAAAAAAATTAATTCACAAGCTAAAGAAACTTTACTAAAAAGAGTCCTTGACGGAAATTAATAAATTCTTTGTTAATTTGATTAAATTTCGGAAATGTTTTGAAAAAGAGTTGAAGCTTTTAAAAAGCTTAAATTTTGTTTATTTATTTTGTAAATATTTAGAATACATATTTGTAAGTTTATTAAAGCGTTTTGTGATCATATTTTAAATTCAAGGTTAACCAAAAAGTACGTTGAACTTTTTTATTAAAATATTTCTAGACCAACCCCTCATTTCGTTTTTAACCGCAAAGCTTTTTTTAGATTTTTAACATATCTTGTTTATTAGAAAATATATTTAAATACATAATATATTTTAATTATTTATAACCGTGTTCAGCTAAAATTTTATATTTTTCTCAATGATTTATTTGTTATCAATTTTGATTTCTATAATATTTAAAAAATCACGTGACTTTTAGAGCGAAATACTGAAGAGGGGGAAAGAAAAAACAACAACAAAACTACACTCTTGTAACCACATTTTAAAAATAAAAAATGCATTTGTGTTTACAAAACAAAAAGTTTGTTTACAAATGTGAATTTTATAACGAATCTAGGAAACAGCTTTTGTTCCACTCGAGCACATGGTTCACGAGCTTTTTCTTTTTTTTTTTTTGGTGAAAATAACTATGTATAATAATTTGAAATAAACAAATAAATAAAAAACATTGTAAACTTATCTTAAGTAAACAAAAGTGTTTTTATAATTAAAAAAAACAACAAAAAATGATAGATATATCAAATGACTTAAGTGACTGCCATAACTACTGGAAATTAATCAATTTGAGCAAAACAAATGATTAAGTATAATTAAAGATTGTTTGAGTGTGTATTTAAGAATAAAAATTAACCACAATTCTAAGATAAGTTTAAAACAAATACATTTTTTTCCATAATAAAAACAAAATTAAATCATTTTTAAGAAAACTTATCACTGTGCCAAGTTTTTTTTTTAAGAAAACAAAAGCTAATCACAGTGATAAGTTTTTTAACAAAAGCTTATCACAGTGACAAGTTTTCTTATAAAAACTAATCACAGTGACAAGTTTTCTTATAAAAACTAATCACATTGATAAGTTTTCTTATAATCAAAGTGATAAGTTTTCTTATAAAAAATAAGCACAGTGATAAGTTTTCTTATAAAAAATAATCACAGTGATAAGTTTTCTATTAAAAATTAATCACAGTGACAAGTTTTCTATTAAAAACTAATCACAGTGATAAGTTTGCCATTAAAAACTAATCACAGTGATAAGTTTTCTATTAAAAACTTATCACAGTGATAAGTTTTCTATTAAAAACTAATCACAGTGATAAGTTTGCCATTAAAAACTAATCACAGTGATAAGTTTTCTATTAAAAACTAATCACAGAGATAAGTTTTCTATTAAAAACCAATCACAGTGATAAGTTTTCTATAAAACCAATCACAGTGATAAGTTTTCTAATTGAAACAAATCACAGTGATAAGTTTTCTATTAAGAAGTAATCACAGTGATAAGTGTTCTATTAAAAAGTAATCAACGTGATAAGTTTTCTATTAAGAAGTAATCACAGTGATAAGTTTTCTATTAAAAAGTAATCACAGTGATAAGTTTTTTAATGATAACTAAGTACATAATCACAGGGAAAAGTTTCCTAATGGAAACAATGTTCTATATTTTTAATAGGTGGTTACAATTTCTACAAATGCTTCCAATATTTGCCCCAAACAACACAACACAAAACGTTTGTACAAACGTTAAATTTTGACATGTTTGCCAAGCCATCTGTGTGGTTTATTTATGCTCTTTAAATTTAAAATAAAATTACATTTTAAATATTTTAATACAATTTAATCAAATGAAATTAAAAATGGCGCCAATGTAAAATACATTTTACACATTTTTATTATATAAAATTCAAAATAAAAATAAATTGCAACTAAAACAACAACAACAACAAATCGAAAAAACCCCACGTGTAATAAACTGATGTGAATTCTTCTCAGAATGACCCATTGACTGCAGTAATGACGTAGATAAGAATTGTTACGTTATTTTTTCGCTACTTTTCTTTTAATTTTATACGAAATAGAGACAGACACAGACTCTTTGTAGAATATACATACAAGTTTATTTACTGCAGCAAATGAATTAACAATTTTTGTACTTTTTGTTTAACAAAGAAATTTTTTATAAATAATCACAAATAAACAAAATGAAAATAATATTAGAAAAATGAGGAATGTACATATGTACATATGTATGTACATGCATAATATAGAATTAAATAATTGTGTTTTTGTCAACAAAATAAAAAGCTAGAAAAGAAAGAGAGAGTGCAAATTAATAGAGAATAAAAATAGAGAAAGCTTTCGTAATTTTGCAAAATTATTGTGAAATTATTTACGGCTTTGATTTGTTTATTTCTTTTTATTGTTGTGTTTATTTTGAATTTTATTTTAAATCACAAGTTGATCGAATAGTTTTTTTTTTTTTTTTGTTTGAAACAAACAAGTGCAAACTAATTTCAAATTTCAAAAAAATTTGAGGATGTAAACTTAAAATTTTAAAAAACTTTTTTTCGCCTTTTCATCTTAATAATAATTAAGTAATAAATATTTTTAAAGACAACTAACAACATTTGAAACAAAAACAAATTCTAAAAACTTTGTAAAAAGCGTTCTTTAGACATCGTGAAAATGGCAGTTAGGGTTGTTTAACACTTTAAATTATAATAATTTTTTTAATTGTCTTGTAAATTTTTTTTTAACAAGAAAAATAAATTTAAAAAAAAAGAAAGCTTAAAGCTTTTAAGCTGAATTAAAAGCTTGAGGGTTTAAAAAAAAGCTTTGAAGTATGCTAAGTGCTTTAAAAAAGTATAGCACATATAATTGTTTTAAATAAAAGAGTTTTATAAACTTAAAAAGCTTTCGCCACTGTTAAAATTCCATAAATTTTTCAAAAACATTTTATCAAAATTGATTTTTTTTTAATAGAAAAGAAAAATTGTTAACAAAAACTTTTAAAATATAACAGCCGTACTTTTTATAAGTTTTTTTTTCGAAAATTTTATGAAACAGTTAAGTTTCGTTTTCTAAAAAAAAAAAATTGTTGTCAAAAATTTAACACATTGAGAAATTTTCCATAGAAACCCTTTAAGCAGTGATATTTATTTATTAAAAATTTTTTGATATTGATTTTATTTCATTTTGTTTTAGAAAATTTCTTACTGTGACTAGTTACTTTTTTTTAGTGAATTTGTCCCTAATATTATCTTGTTTTTAAGTATCACCGACAAATTTTTATTATAAAAAATGTATCACTATGATAATTTAAAAAAAATGCTTTTTTAATTAATACTGTGATAACTGTACTTTAATTTTTCTTTAGAAAAGAAAGGTATCTCCGTAATGATGTCGTTTTTCGTTTAAGTGTTTTACTGCAATGTATTTAAAAAATGTTATTAAAATTTTTTTTTTTTTAAATTGCCATAATAATTTTGTTTCAAAAAGAGCATTGTTATGATAATTTTTATTTCGTAAAACTATCTAAAAGAAAAGTTACCACAATATTTCTTAAGCAGTCATTTTTGTTAAGAAAAAGTTTTGCTAAGATAATTTTTTTGTAGAAAAAATATCCCTGTGACTATTTTTTATAGAAAAAAAAAAGAATTGATTACACTGTGCAACAAAAAAAAAACCAGCCTCAACACTTGCAACGTGAAATGAAAGTAGTCTTCTAGTAGAGAAAATTTGCCAAAGGTTTCGAAAAGTTAGCTCGGGCTCCCGAAATATGGGCCCCTAAAGTTTTTGAATTCTTTGAAAATTCCCGAAATTTCGAGAATTCGTTTTAGATACATTGCACGAACTTTTGGTCTTTGAAGACCCCTAGTGAAATTTGATGCCAAAAATATTCGTAGAATATTTTAACCCTTAAAAGTGCCGTTTTAGTATACTTTTGTGTAAGAGTTGGGAAAAAGGACAAAAATTACCCCTTAAAATGAGAATTAGAGGGTTAATAAATTCTAAGAAAAGAATCGCTGTACGATTCTACTGAAGACATCTGAAATAATTTTTTAGCTCAGAAGTACATTTAGTATATTCTTTTTGACTTATACCAAGCGCCTTTTCAAAACATTCAAAAACTTTGGGGCCCATATTCCGGGAGCCCGAGCTAACTTGTCAAAACCCTTTGGCAGATTTGCTCTACTAGTAGTCTACTTTCATTTCGCGTTGCTAGTGTTGAGGCTGGCCCAAGTTTTGTTGCACGGTGTTATTTTTAATGATTTTTTTTTTAAATAAAACTGTGATGATTTACAACGGAAAAAAAGTTATGGCTTTGATAACAAAAAAAAAAAAAAAAAAAAAAAAAAAAAAACAATTGGGTTATTCACAAGGTGTGCTATCGAGTCTTATTGTCATAATATTTTACAATAGTTTAAAAAATTATTGTTGTGTATCATACAAAAAATTTGCTTAAATAATAAGATTTTATGCTGTGCTCATTATTTGTCATAGCAACTCAGTAAAAATCCTTATTATGAGAGTTGTTCACAGCACTCATATTTTTTTTTTTTTATTATTTTAAGGCATTACCTTGTGAATCCCCTAATTAATTTTTTTTCATTAAAAAAATGTTATTTGCAATTTTTTTTTTTTTTTTAATTTGTTTTTGACCATGAAATCATTCATTCATTAAATTTACTTTCCAATGATTGAATTAAACTTAAATTGGTCTTTTTACATTTAATAATAATTTCTTAAAATAGCCACCTTCCAATTTATTGTACAAGAAGAAAAAATAATAACGAATTGTACTTGATTTTTTTGTTGTTATTATCATCACATCATCATAACCGTCAGGCACATCAGAAAAAAACATGAAAAATCAACGAAAATATTCTAAAAAAAACAATAAATTTTTTTATGTATACATATCGCACTTGATCATAAAGAGGGTATTTAAAATTTCAGTAGAAGCAAAACTATTTTAAATTAAACATTAAATGCATGTAAAAAAGGATTTTTAAACCATCCTTTTCATAACTAAAACTAAGACAAAATACCACGATATTTTTACAGTGGGTAGATATAAATATTATGGGTAGATTTTTTCCAAAAAGTGAATATATAAAAATTTTGTGTTAATACCCTCTTTATGATCAAGTGCGATATGTCCATTCATACACACTTATATACCTACATACATATGTACAAAACATGTTTGTAATACATACAATAAGAGTTTTCATGAATTCGCTTCAAATTGCAAGTTGTGCAAATGGGCAAATTTGCAAGATTTGTTTCATAAAGTCCTATTTTAACGTTTGTAAAAAACATCAATACAAAAATGAATTTAAAAATAAAAAAAAAAACAGTGACATTTGTTTTTAAAAATGCCCTGAAGAAAGCCAAATGGCGAATTTACTCCGATTATTCCAAGAATTTGCTGTTTGTAATTCGTTAACGCCTGAATTTTTCGTTGAAAACGACGATAAGCATAAAACCCCAGTTTGTATAAAAATGCACAATAGAACTGCGCATATCTACGAATAAAAATTGTTAGGCAAATTTACGAAATTCATTAATGACAGTTTATTTGCGAGGGCGTAAAAATGCACAGTTTGCACAGATTGCAAGACTTTAAAGCGATATCATGAAAACCCTTAATATCGAACCAGTGAAAAATAAAAAAGTAAAAACAAAACCAGAAAGGAACAACAATAATAAAAGCACTCTTATAAAACTTTTAATATGCAATCTGACAAATTCATATAAAATACATACATATGTATATGAATTATATAAAAATGTATTTATTATATACATACATTCATACATACATACTAAGCTAAAAACCACTGTTGCCAATTAAGAGATTTTCCCGCTAAATCTAGCGTTTTTGAACTGTCAGTAGCGGGAAAAAATACGTTTAAGCGATAAGCGGGATATCTAGTGATTTTCAAACATCTCTCAGTGGCTCATTTTCGCTACAAAAACCTTTCTCAAATTTAAAATTTACAGATTTTATACTTTTTCTTATTAAGTATTTTGTTTTTATGGCTAAAAACTCCTCCCCCAAGCAATATAATTCACTATCTTTTATCTAACTTATTTTATCTTTGGTAAATAGTTGCCAAAAATAGCGTATTTGTTATAAACTTTTTTGCGTTTTTATAAAGGAATTGGTATACCCTCCACCATAACTAGTTGTGATAAGGGTATACTAAGTTTGTCATTCCGAGTGAAACTGTTTAATATTCATCTAGGCCCCATAAAGTATATATATATTCGGGGTCCTTGGGTAATTCTAAGTCCATTTAGCCATGTCCGTTTGTTGAAAAAAGATCAAATTGTTTCTAGTTCTCCTAAGCAGTTTGGGACTGAAATCCAGCAAAATCGGTTCAGTAGAAAAAGAGTTATAGTTCAAAATGTGAAACAACCACACTAAAAAATGTATCATTTTGTTACAAAAACTAGCATAACTAGTGGCGGAATGCACATATTGATATAAGATTTTGAACAAATTCATTGTATATTGGACCATAATTTACCGTAGGCCTCATAAAAAGCCCACTATCATAAAACACTTTAGTACGCCTAAAACGGTAGCAAATATTGCTATTGTAATAATTTTTAGTCTGTCACAAATTTGTATGACAATAAAAAGTTGACAGTGTAAACTTGTGTGCCGATATAAAGCCTTCTCTTGGAAAAAATTACACAAGTACACGGAAAAGCGTAACGCTCTCAATCTGTGTTCTATTATTATAAAATTTGGTCAGCCATAGTTTTATAAGACTATAAATTACTTTTTCAAATCTTGTAAACATCGGCCTAATTTACCACAGCTCCCATATAAAGACCACTCCGGGAATTTTTTAGCTGTATGTGAGGATAGCAAAGATTTGGCATATCCGAATATATAAAACTAAAAAATGTTTAGGTTTTAGCGGTGTTTTAAGAAAATTCCCGCTAAATTAAATATTTAGCGGAGTTCAGTGTTTGATGTAAATGGTCTTGCGTATAGATGGGATTCTATCGGACATTTAGCTGATGTCTGCGTAAATACCGGGTATATTACTTTTTTTGGGTATTTATAAAACGCAAATGAATATGACAATCATTAACTGTCAATAAACTTAATTTGATTTAAAACTACTTTTGGTTTTTTAAAAACGTCGTTAAATACTAAAAAGCTGGTTAAATTGCTCTAAAACTTCAAGAACCCGTAGTGTTTATTAGAAAAGCTAATATTGATTAAATTATTTAATAAATTTTTATCAAATTTTGTAAGAACGTTTATAGCCACTCTTTGGGTAAATACCAGGGTATTTACCAATTCTCACCCAATTTTCCCTATTTACCGGGTATTTACCAGTTGGATTTTTACCCTTTTCTTTTCTATAGTCTTGCGGAAGTGCAAATGCAAAATATTGTAGTTATTATTCGCAATTCGATACAAAAAAAAAAAAAAACACAGAATTGCTTTGGCGCAATACTTAAACTGTAAAGCATTTTTTTTTTGCTGCGAAACATTTGAGTTTGATTTTTGAAAGGAAAAGACGTATGGAAAAGTGTACTTTGTGTCGTGTACAAGCAGAGTTTGTTATGCTGGGTACACACAGTGCAACCTACATGCAATCTGTTTCAATGCAACCTCAAAATATCAAAGCGTTTTGATGTTGATGCAACCTGGAATGAACGAAAATTAATTTAATTCACTAGATTGCGTAAATGTGTTGCATAGTGTGTACCCAGCATAAGTCTATTACTGAAGGAAAGAAGAAGAAAGAGAGAAGGCATACAAAATACCTAACTAAATGCTGCAAAACAAAAATTTGATTATATGGACAAGAAAGCAGTTTCAAACTAGAGTTAAAGAAAATTTTTCTAGCAATGGAAGAGGACGAAAAAATAATCTAGAATCTTTGGCTCTGCTTTGTGGCATTTTTAAACAATTTCACAAAATAATCAAACACATATTTGAATATTTTCACGACCAATTATTCTGTATATCAGCATTTAACTAATATGAATCTGGCATTGCAAAGTTGGTTTTAAATACCGCTCACTGTCAATGACAAAATTATTGCAATAAACACTGAATACCACTATTATTTTTATTATTATTGTTGTTTTTTTAAGTTTTGTATATGTATGTAGGTATGTTAATTAATATGTATGCAATAACATGTAGAACAACAATCTTATAAATTTTTCTTTCTTTTTCCCTTCTTTGCTCTTACTATCAAAGAAAGATAATAACAAAAACACTAGCAAAACGACAATCAATACGAAAAAAGCAAAAATGTAAACAAAAAAACAAAACAGTTTTAAATTCTATTCTGCTCGCAAACAGGGTTGTCAGATGTGGCGATTTCTCGCCAAACGTGGCGATTTTCAAACTTGTTTGGCGACCTAATTTTTGATTTGGCGACATGGCGATTTATAAAATACATAGTTAAAATCGCCAACTGGCTATTTTTGATGAGCTATGAATTTGTTTTGAAATTTGTTAAATTCAATACTTAGAAATAATTTTATTTTAATTCTGGTATTTTTATGAATGAAATTTCAGGCTATCATATGTATGATAGGTATTTGAAGGTATGTTCAAATGGCTGATGAAGTTAATGATAATCTTCTAGAAAAGTGATTTTCATATGAAAAATTGCTCTTGTAAAAATCCATAAATAGAATTCCTTAACACATTAACTGAACAACCTAAACAAAAGCGGCAAGCGTTTTTTTAAACATGAAAATTTTATTTAAATACAATTTCAATAAAACATAGCGATCTGTCAAATAAGATTTATCAGCCGGGTGGTTTCTAATTCGCATTCTAATGGTTTGTTTCGTATAAATTGTATGGAAATGAGAAGTTTTGACATACAAAAAACGCGTCCGCTCTTATTTAGGTAGCTCAGTAATTTGTTTTAAGTCTATAAACATTTTCACATTATGTATGTGTGTGGCAATTTATTATAACAGATTAAATGCATACGTTGTTGTTAGTGATATTTTAAAGATTTTTATGAATCCTATCATACCTTTGCACGTTTTGAAACACAATGGAAAAAATTAGCGTTGGTTAATTGGAAAAACAACTAAATAAGTTAAGGCCAACATTTTAAAGCTACAAGGATACGGCAGGTACGTACAATTTTAAGGCCTTTATTTTGGCTGTCCTTTATATGCGGTAATTACAGCTAGTAATGCCTGTGTTGAAACTATGAACTCCACTAACACTCGCCTTCGAATAAGAATTCAATACGAACTTCTAGACGCGTTATTACGAGTTACAAGTTATATAAATGGGAATAGTACATGTTGCGCTTCTATTGTACTTTCGTTGAATAAATAAATTACCCTCATAATGTTTTCCAAATAAGAAGACAAAAAACTGCAACTATTATATATAGTGCATTTCTAATATTTGTTTAGTACTAGCCGCAAAAATTATTTTTCTGTTAAGTAGACTACTATAAAATATTTTATAGTAAACATCGTACCTTTTTTGTGTTCACTAACTATTTTTATTTCGCTCTAAATAAAAATCAAACAAAATATATATTATGGCACCTTTTTTTAAATTTTTGGCGTATTTTATCGATGCGGAACTAATTTATTTTTTAGGAATTATAAAAAATATTTTTAATAATTAAAAAAATATGTATTTTGTTGTCAAAAACTTGTAAATAAAGGCTTTGGCGATTTTTGACATTGAATTTGGCGAAAAAGGTCAAAATCAATCTGACAACCCTGCTCGCAAATACCGAAAAAGTAGATACATTCATATGTAAATATGTATATATGTATATATGTATGTATGTATGTTTGTATGTACTATATATGTAAAAATAAATAATAACAATAAAATGTGTTCTATCATCAAAATTTTGAAAAAAGCTTCCAAGAAAAAGCTTTTCCTTTTATTATTTATATGTACTTAAAATTTAAGTCTTGAATACCTATAAAAAATGGCTTTGTGTGCATGAGACAAAATATCGACGCCTCTTTTGCCGTCACCTAACTCTGACTCAGTGATGTCAGATTAGAGGATTTATCCCCAAATTGGGGATTTTATTTTGAAAACGGGGATAAGAAATTTAATTAGGGAATTGGGGATTTTGTCAGGGAGTTTCTTTTAAATATGTATACTGATTTTTTCTTAGTTTTTATTCTATATAAAAATTCATGACTGGGAAGTCTTTCACTAAGTCATGACTTTATATTTAGTCAAGCCGTTACAAGAAAAAATTGAGGCGATAGAAACAGATTCATCCTACTTGGCATAAGATTAGATGGGATCTGGGCTACGGTTTTGAAGAATATATAAAATCTAAAATCAAATTTTTTTTAAGACTTTTAAGTATTTTGCTCAAAATATATGCTGTAACCCACTAAGACGGCCCAATTTCAACTTAATTATATAAATAATTTAAATAATTAATTTATGAATATATTATGAAGATTTATTTGAAGGACAAAAATTTAATACTTTGGGCTCATCCTTGACAAAGGTTTATTAATACGAAGATGCCGCTGGACCACGATCATTTAAAGATTTTGCCAAGTTGGTATTAATACTGCTTTGTGTTCAAAGGGTTTTTCAAAAGTGAACCAACAACCTATGTAATTAAAATAAAAAAGAAAATGTTATACGAATCGCTAGCATCATTATTACGAACACACAGAAAAAAATATCAATGCTAAATAAACATGGCTTAATATTGATTAAAAATCAAATGAAATTTCTGCAAAAGTATGGATTTTATTTAAAATTATCTTGATTTCATGTTTGTTTAATATGAAAAATGTTAAAATTAAATTCTTCAATATTGAAACCTTAAAAACCTGTTTTACACTTGTTTTTTGTTTTTTCATGTTTAAAATAACCTAAAAAGAGAAGTTAAACGATGATGAAACCCATATCGGGCCATTCTGCTATCAAAGGGGAATACAAAAAAAGTGAAACAAGTGTTACAGGAAAATAAATAATTATATCTTCTGTTGTTCTGGCTCCGCGGGTATATGTTGTCTCTGAAGATTCTTCTCACTGTTATTTCGCACTCAAACCAACTTGATTCTACATGAAATTCACATTGTTTCAACTTCATTCAACGTGATTCGGATTGTTATTTCAATATAAATAACATTTTGCTTTTGATTTACTGTAATGTTAAATTAACATGAATAATAGTTATTTCAAAAGAAAAAAATGTTCGCAAGTTATTGTAAAATCATGTTAAGTTAACATGAAGCAACTATGAAGCAAAATCACTACCGAAAACTGAAGAATCAAACTTGTTTTCGACGATTTTATATTGATTTTTTTCTGTGTGAATAAATACTCATTTTAAAAGTACTTCGACTTGTTGAAGCACGTTTGAACCAACCCCAGAAATGATAATACTGTTTAATTGAAGAAATATGTACCAACAAATTAAGCAGGTTGATAAATTTTATTGTGAACTTTTTGACTTTGTTTATCAACAACAACTTCGAATATTTTATGACAAAGTTTAAGAGTATTAAGGAGGATTTTTAAGAATAAAATATACTTTTTTGGGGATTTCTGGGGATAAAAGTTTACGATTTGGGGATATAATTTGAAAAACATCTGACAACCCTGTTCGGACAACCCACTTTTCACTTCCTTTGTTATTAATTTTAGTTGTTTATAAACAAACCGAAAGCTAAACAACTCAATTAATTTAAGTTGCCATATTTCTTAAAAACAAAAAAATAGAAAAACGTAATTTTGGTGATGCTATGAAGTAATCAATAACCTTTTTATTTATACAATTTAGCAAATCGATAAATTTTAATAAAGGCAAATACGAAAGTATTTCTGATTCGATCGATATACCTTAAGGTGAGTCCTAGGACAAGTATTTCAAGGTGTTACAAATATCAGCACAAACGCAAAATACTTTCTTCACTATTGTTGTGTTGGTATAAAAATTAAGTATTTTTTTTCAGAAAATTTAAAGATATCGTTTAATTGTGTATAGTAATTCAAGTAATTGATAAATATTCTATAAAATATTTCAGCAATCGGTTAATTTTCTATGGAAAATTCTAGCAATCGATAACTTTTCCTAAGAAAATTTTCAGCAATCAAATAATTCAGCCAACACAAAAATTCTAGCAATCGATAAACCTTCTATGGATAACCCCAACAATCGAAAAATTATCTATAGAGTACCTATTTTAGAAATCTAAAACATTTCTTTTTCTTTAGAAATATTTTACATTTCAATAAAATAAAAAGATCAATAGATTTATTAGAAAAAGTATTAGAAATTGGATTATTATTGTTTCCAAAATTAAAAAATTACACAAATTGAAATTGTTAACAATTAGCCTTTAGGAATGCGTTTTCAGGGCAAAATCGCGGTTAAATGTGTAAACAAATAATTCATAATTTTAGTTCGTTTAAATCTCTTCGCATTTCTTAAGACTAATTTAACCATTGTCTTACCAATACCCACTTGGGTGACCATTTCGGTTTTATTTCTTTAATTATTGCCTCAAATTTGCTTCAGTTAAATGGAAATGTTACTCCCTAAACAGATTGGTAAGTTCTTTAAAAAAAAACAACAAAAAAAAATGTATGACATAGGTATGTGTCATGCCACCCGGCTGGGTGTTTTTAACCGATATAAATACATACATACGTAAAAACCTTTGGCAAGGTGAAGGTTAAACAGTAATCACATGTTTTTTTATATTCACACCACAATAATGGAGAGGGTATTATGCGTTTGTGTGAATGTTTGTAACATCTTAAAATATTGATCCTCGATTTTTTTTTTTTTTAGTATACCGTTTGACATAGAATCACTTTTTGAAACGATTTAACAATGCTAGTTAGTCCATCCGTCCAGCAGATTGGGTGGCTGTCCGTGTAAACCTTTTGCGCAAAGTACAGGTCGCAATTTTGGAGATACTTTTATGAAATTTGGTTCATATGTGGGTTCTTATTGTTACAAGGACCAAGCCTATTCAGAATTTCAAAAAGCCCCCACTCCTGCTTCTATCCGGAATAGAGTCTTTGTGCCTATTTACCATCTTATTATGTTGGTATTTAGAATAAATTTGGTCCAAACTTATTTTATTACAATCTAAATCGTCTTACCGATACAAAAAACTATTCCCAAAAATAACTTAAAATGCCATAAATTTCTTATAAATCGTGGAACATACATATTGACATCAAAATTGGCGACAATAACTTTTATGATAGCTACTTATGTCATGACAAAATGTTGTGCTTAAATAAAGAACAAAAAATCTCATATAGGCAGAAAAAGATATCTAAACTTAAGATGTCTTCATCTACCAGGCGCGGATCCAGCTTGGGCCTTAGGGGGGGGAAATTTTTTATGATACAAAAAAAAATTTGTTTTAAAAGTTTATTAAAAGCAATTTGTGTATATTATATTAAAAAAACTCAACAATAAGGTTATATAAAATATTCAATATAAATTAAAATAAACTAATCTTTTTAAATAAGCAATTTATGATTTCCTTGTGAGGCAAATTTAGATAGTACAGTCTATGTTCAGTTTGTCATTGTTGATCTGAGCCATGTTTTTATTCGACGAAGGGTAGGAAATGACCTCTCGCTCGTAGCATTACTTACGAGCATTGAAACGAAAATTTGAAATATTTTTCTTAGATTTGGGTAGATATCTTCATCACAGTTTATTATAGCATCTACATCGTTATCTGATAGATTTTCAGATAATTTCCATGTTTGTTGCCAATGCTACAGTTCAGGCTCAAGTTTAGATGTTAGTAAGTGTTAATCTCGAGTTGTGGTTTTAAAAGTTTTATATCTGTATATGACTTGATTACACTTTGAGTAGAAGTTTTGGTATGTTCAATACATTAAAGATATCTATTGGAAAGGTGTTTTGAGATCTTCTAAAATAAATTCAATAAGAGAATGAAACCTACAACTCGCTAGAAATCTTCAACATTTTGGATGTAATTATTTCGTTCAAATCTTGTTTTTTAGGTTGGAACCTCGATTTGAACGCAAATAACTTTAACTTTATTAAAAATCACTTTAAATTGTTCTTCGGCTTTATTTCTTTTTTCTTCAAGGCACATGATTAAAGTTTTGATAAGGCTTGATCCTTTTTGAAGATCTATATCGTGCTTTTGTAAAATGATACTAAGCGGCTGTGTTACAATAAGTATCACACTTAATATGTTAATTCCGCAAATAAATTCAAAAGTTCTAAGTGAGTTCCTTAATATAAGGCTCTTGATGAAGTATCTCTACCTTTCCACTCAGATATGTTTTCCAAAGCTTCTACTATATGATGTACACTTGTTGCAAAGTTTAAACCTGAGTCGTGACGGTCCACCCATCTTGTCTCGCATAATGTAGAGAGTTTGGCTCCCAAATACTTTACTAAAAACGTGTTTTGCCTGATTTACGGGAAATAGCAAGGCGTTTGTTTCGCATTTGTCGCGGTTTCCAGAATTTTTTAACAGCTCCATTTTCTGCTGACATCAAACGACACCCATCAGTTCCAACTCCTATACAGTTTTTTAGGTCAAGACTAAAATTTGTCAAAGTTGATGATAGTGCCATCGCATCAATTGTCACATCAGCGTCATAATCAATATCTTGTGAAGGCTCTTCAAATGCTTTTACAACAAAGCCAAAACAATTCTTCCCTAACAACTTTTTGTTGTATGTTGAAATATTTTAAAGATAAGGAAATCTGGCTTTTCCCCGACAAATCCTTGCGTTCGTCAAAAATTATCAAATAGGAATTTTTTTCATATAACTCATATATATGTATGTACATAAATATTACAAATACTAAGGCTTTTTAATAATTCAACCGCACGCATTTTCAAGTCAAACGTTTACTCTTTGGTTATACATAGATGGCACCTGCTATGATTGAATGTAGAATAATAAGTATTTGAATACATTAAACTAGATGTTTCATTGAAACTATCTAATAGGATGAAGATTTGGATACTTATTGAAAATTTGGTTAGAGATTCAATAAAAAAACAAAAAAATACTTATTGAAAATTTCGTTAGAGATTCAATAAAAAAAACAAAAAAAAACCTTGCTGGGATTTCCAAAAATTATGTACATTAAAAAAAGATAATATTAATGGGTATTCTTGTATTATCGAAATAAACAAAACATATTTTTATAATTTACGGGGGGAAATTTCCTTATTTCACCCCCCCTGAATCCGCGCCTGTCATCTACTTATATGACATTCTAAAGTAAGTATATTCAGAACAAAGAACTTTTACATGAAACTTATCCTCATAACATAATTTTGTTCTGGCGGGTCACAAGTAGGGTACATTCTCGAAAATTGGTCTCTAAATACTGTGGTGTGGGCTCACATATGGTCGGGCATGACTGACTATACTTTATTACTTGTTTTCAATTTGCTAAGTACTTGATAAATTTCGTTTATTAAACATAAATTTCACACACACACATATTAAAACTTATCTGGTATTTTATTTTTATTTTTACTTTTTTTTTTTTTTTTGTTAATTACATTCACTTTTGTTGCTTCTTCTTTGTAGGTATTTGTTTATATGACGAAAAATGAGTTTGTTATTATTTTGTTCATGATGAAAAGCAATTCTTTCTTCTGGGATAGGAGAATAAGTTTGTATTAGGGTTTCTTACTTTGACTTTTTTGATTCCCGAAAAGAGAATATATTTTTCCCATTCCTGGGAATATTTTTATATTATCTTTTTATTCAACTGAATGTATTCAAAAGTAAAAAGGTTTAAAAATCTTAATCATTAACCCCTATTCTGCATTTCGATTACGTTCCCGCATTTAGTTACGCATTAATCGAAAAATAGGTATTCCAACACTGAAAGAATTACACTGGTTTACAGCCAAAAAATACCAAGAACGCCACATGCCTAGATAAGTTATTCGGGACCTCCTGAACACGAAAAACGCTGTAATTTTTTTTTCTAAGTACAGTTTTTTAGATAACAGTACTTTTGTTTTTTTCGGTGTATGGTCCCACTCAAACCCTTGTGGAGCCCAACCAAAAAGTCCGCATATCGGGAAAGGTAATTGAATGCCTTTTCCGTCGATATGCTGAAAATATCTATCTGATAAAGAATGGCTGAGTAATGGCACCTCAAAATTTGCCTATTTTTTACGTTTTTTTTTCAAAATTTTTCATTTTCATATAAATTAAAATCATGAAATTAATTTTGGATTTTGGATTTTTTTGTTTAAAAGAATGAAATTGATTACTTTGGAAAATTAACTTCTTTCCGTAAACAAAAAACTGAATCGAAGAAAAAAGAAGAAGACAAGAGTATTTTTAACCAACTTTTTTTTTTTGCTATGAAACGTATGAAATCGGAACTAAAAAAATAAGCAATTTTGTAAACATGACAAAACAGTGGTAAATAAATTTAAAAAAAATTAATCGTGGAAACATTAATTAGATAATCAAAAAAAAAATTGTAGTTGAAACTTTATTTTAAATAATCAAAATTTTGATTAATTAATATGTATTTCCAAACGGAGAAAATTTCGACTCGAATCGAAACGCAGAATAATGGAATGAAATACATACATATATTTTGTGTTCACTTGTGAGGATTTTTCAATTAATCTTTAAAAAAAATATCTTGTTTTCATAAACGAATACGAAACTATTAGCTCCTCAAATTGGGCTTAAATGAGTAACTATTGTTTGCTCCGGTCGAAAAAATAGATTCTTTTATTTATTTATAAACTGGCAGTCAGCTAAATGTTACAAAAACTCAAATTTAGGTCGAAAACATTAAAAAAAAAACGAAAATTTCCCGTCTAAAATATTTTCTCCCGGTATTCCTGAATATTTTTTCCCCGAATAAAAACCATAGTACATATGTATGTTTTTCCTTAAAGCCATGAGTACTCACCCTGCATCAACAACAAATAAGAAATATATAAATAAAGCAAGAACTATGATAAAATATAAGTCAAAAACAAAAAAAAAATTAAAAAAAAAAAAAAAATATAAACACTTTTGACCTTGAATGTGGTTAATAACTGTGTAATATATAAAATGAGGATAGATATCTACATGTGTACATATATATATATATATATATATATATATATATATATATATATATATATATATAAATGCATACATACATACTTATTTATACATACTCATGTAAACTTGTGTACATATATAAGAGAATATTAAGCTTTTTGCTGTTTATGAACTTTTTGTTATTATTTTACACGTTGTTTGTTTTTTCAAGATAAAGAAAAAACATGTGTTTATTTAGGGAGTGTCGGCAACACTTTTCTCTGAGTGTGGTTTTCTTTTCGGTTTGTTTCGGCTAAAATATTTTCTCTTTTCTTTGCGGTTTTTATTAACAAGTCTTTCTTAAAAATTATCCTAATTTGTTTGCTTAGTATAGTACATAGTGTTTAAAAATAGATAGTGATACAGATGGACTAGTCATAAACGTAACAACATTTAGGGAATTTCGTTTTGTTGTTTTTTTTTACTCTACAACACGATTGGTAAATGAGGTAATATTTAATTTGTTAGGCCCAGAACAGACGGTAAAACGCAACTGCAACGAAACCCTTTAGAAATTATTGTTTTGAAACCAGTTTCAATCGTTTTCCACACACCCTGCAACCTAAATTGTACCAGAATGTAATGAAATTATCACAATCATTTAGATTTTCTTTGAGAACAGATGAAACGCAAACATGAGTTTCCTGCACGCCGGTTTCAATGCAACTGATTTCCAATGCATTTCAAACCGGTCTCAAAATGGTCGCGTCGTGTGTTGTTCCTCAAAGGAGTCTATGGCATAAACGCAATTGAAACTCGAAAATAACTAGAAGTTGCAGTTTCGTTGCAGTTGCGTTTCACCGTCTGTTCTGCGCCTTATTCCGTCTGAAACTCTTTAAATATTCATCTAAGACTTCAAACTGGGTCTACTAAGTCGAAAAATACTCTCAAAAATTAACAAGAGAATGAAAAATACACGCAGCAATAAGAGGGAGAACAAAAAATACACACATTCCTAATTTTTAATGTGAGTTTGGGATACGAATGTAGAAAATATTTTTTACCTATGTTTAAAAAAATCAATAAATCTAAAAGTAGACTTACTGCCGTATTCATAAAAAGTTAAAAAGAATTTGAAATGCATTTTAAGAAAAAATTTTATGAAAATTTTGCCTTAAAACACATTTCAAACATATTTTTTATGAATAAAGTTTAAGAATTAAACTGAAAATTTTTTAAATTTTAACATTTTAGGGGAAACTTTGAATGTTAGAGAAATTAAAAAAAAACCACAAAAACGGTTTTTAGAAGTTTTGATTTACATTTAAAATAATAAAATTTTCCAAATATGTAGGTATTTGACAAAACTAAAATTTCCTTTATAGGGAAATTTTTTATATTTTATGGAATTTAAAAAAAAATAGTACCTATTTTAAAGTTTTTTTTTTGAATTTTTTCTTTATTATGAAATTTTTCGTTTCTTAGGATTTTTCAAAAACTTAAATTTCTTTAAATGGGAAATTTTTTTATGCTGAGAAAATTTTCGAAATTTTTTTAATTTGTTTTTAAAATTCTTATGAAAATAATAAAACTTTTTTAAAAATAAAAATTTCAATCAAAAGGAAAATTTTCAAAAATATCCTAAAAAGAAAAATTTTATGAAACTCCCATTAAAAAAAAAAGATTTAATAAAAAAAAAAACTAATAAAATTTCATGAAAATCAGTAAAAACTTCGCCTATAAAATAATGTGTTAAGTAATCAGAAAAATTTTAAAGCACTACTTACAATTCTACTGAAAGAACCAATGAATTTTACAAGGGATGTCCCAAAATGAACGCATTCAAAAGTTAGTCATTATTTTTTACCTATATATACATCCAGTAATAAGTAGTTATAGAATCAGTTATAGAAAAAAGCTACTAAATAATGAGTAATAGAAGCTATTCATTTTGAAAAAGTAAGCGAAGTTTTACTGGGAATTTTTTTTTAAATTAAGGAAACTTTTATCATTTTATTAAATTTGTTTTAGGACATGTTTATTTTGAATGATATAAAATTTTCTAAAAACTTATTCGGAAAAATTAAAGTTTTCCTTGAAAGGAAATTTTTCTATGTTTGTAAAAAAAATTTGGCTAAATTGGTTTTTAGAACTCTTCTTTTTTGAAAAAGCAATTAAAATTTTCGAGAAAACTAATTTTTTTTCAAAAGCAAAATTTCAAAATTTTTTTTTTTATAAGGAAACTCGCATTTTCCCTGAAAGTAATAAATAAAAATTTTATAAATCTTAATTTCCCTTTAAGTTCATTTTGCATGATAAATCGAATTTAAATTTTCGGATTTTCATAATTAATCTTTATATTGAATGTTTTTGTTAATAGTTTCCTTCTGTCCAAATAATAATTTTTTTTTATTTAATTATAGGTAGATTTATTTTCAACAAATTAAAAATTCTGCTATTCAATAAAAAAATAAATAATTATTCTTTTCATAATTAATCAATTTTCAATTGCCTTTGGTAAACTGATAAATTTTTATGGATTTTCAATGATTAACACTTAAAAGTCCCATACAAATTAAATCAATTTCAATCTACATATTTTAAATTCATTCTTTATTTAATTATTTTGCATATCCAGAATATCCAGAAACTAATCTTGCTTTTAATTTCGTTATTTTATTATTTATATTAAACAAATTCGAGTTTTTTTTTTCGTTTTTTGCTCAAAACAATTTTGCAAAAACGAAAATATCGTTTAAAATTTTGTATAACCTGATCAGTTCAAACAACAAAAAATGCGAAATCATTTTATAAGCAAATTAAGTTAACAAAACAAAATGAAGAATAGTTATCATAACAAAGAAAAAAAATTAAAAACAAATTCATAAATTTAACAACACCGAATACAATCAGAACAATAACAAAATACAAAATTGAGAGAGAAAAAAACCTCAAAGCAAATAAAAATTAAATAAATGATAACCAAGAAAAATTAGTTTTTAATAGTCAAAACGAATTTTTATACCCTTCAACACTAGTGGTGAAAGAGGGGTATTCTAAGTAAGTCATTCCGTGTGAAACTTTTTTAATATTCATTTAAGACCCCATAAAGTATGCTTTATAAATATGTTTATATATTCAGCTTATTGAGTAATTTTGAATCGATTCAGCCATGTTCGTCGGTCTGTTGAAAACACGCTCACTTTTGAAAGCTCAACAGTGGATCAGGAGTAGGAAATGAGTAGTGAACCCAAATGTGGAACAATTTCCCTAAAAAATAGATTAACAATTTTGGTTTTTTATCGAAGTTAATAACATTCAATTTTATTATCTATATACATATACATATATGTGGCGCGAAAAATACAAAGGGACCTAAGGGTTTTGCCATTTTAAAGATTTAAATACGTGTATCTTCCCTGCAGGAAATGTCACTACTGAATCTGTACTGAGTCACTATTGACACAGTCACCAGTACTAGTGACTTATTATACCCCAGGCAACGTTATTTACAATAGACATTTAACATGTGCGTGTCATTGGAAATCTACTACTGACGTTGGTTCTACTGACTAGGTAGTTCCTTTGGGAACATATGTATGTAGACATTGGAACCAGAGAATCGCTAGTACATTTTAGTAATAGTAGTCTACACTTTTTGTAAGAATACGAAATCATAAGTCCGAGTTTAGACGAGCGAACATTTGGAAGGAAAACATCTGGAATTCTCTTTTGTTTTTTCATTCGCGGTCACACAGACGAACATGTTGCCGGACACATTCTGTTAATTTTGTTGTTTTTTTTTTCTCAAAAAGCAAAGTAAATGTCAACAAAGAAAATGAGAACAAAGCGTGTCGCCGAGTACCGAACACAAAAACCATTCTCTCTTCCCCACCCGTAATTTGCTCCAAACAAAATGTTTCCCTTCCAAATGTTTCCCTGTCTAAATGGGCACTAACAATCTTCTTTTATTATTTCTTCAAAAGCCAAATATAGTGGCAAATGTAATGTAGTGTAGACACTTCGTTGACAATGTCACCAACATAGTCGACAAAACTGGTGACATGGAGACACTGCACCCAGGTTTCCTTCAGGGTTTGGTGTACCATCACTGAACATGTTGGTATTGGTCTCATTTGAAAGCGACACATCTCAACCTTGTTGGTCAACCTTGAAAACGCGCGTAGGTCGTCCCTACCTCTTGTTTTGTGTAGTTGGTTTTTACGGTTCCTTTTACCTTACTGGTCCCTTTCTCTATGCGCTGTCACATATGTATATTTATATAAAAGAGTTGCGTGAGTGACTGACTCATTCATCATCGCCCAGCCCAAACCGCTGACCATAGAAACTTGAAATTTGGACTAGCGATTGGTCAAAACGGGAAAATTCGGTAACCTTATATCTCCAAAACTAAAAGAGATGCAAAATAAAGGTAATACTTATCGTTGTTCTTTAGAAAAATAAGCGGACAAGTGTCTGGTACTTTTTTGAAATTCGGCCCTATTAGGGAGTAAACGGGCAAAATCTGAATTTTAGTACTTTTTTGCCATCTCTTGAACCAATAAACATAGAAACAAAGTTAATACCACATTCGAAATTTATCAAAAAAAAATTGGTACTTTTTCGTAATTCGAACATTTAAGGGGTGAAAATCGTAACTATTTTTGGTACCTTTTTTAACAAAACATTTTCCTCCATTCATTGACATATACAATACTGAAATTTTTGATACTTTAATGGGGGAAAAATATAGAACCCAAAAAAGGAAAAAAAGGAAATTTTACATTTTTCTTGCTAGAATTTAAGCAAGTTTAAACCTAGAAAAATAAACTTTGGCTTACAAATATGTCCACGAAGAAAAAGGAGGCGCTAACGAAGTAGCGGATGTATGCTAGTGGATTTTAAAATTAGCTCTGTGTTTATTAAGTTTAACCAAATATTAAAATTTTTTTCTTTTAAACATAAGCAAAATTCATCTAAAAATTTTAAAATTTAACGTCTTATATAAAAATTCAAATCATCTACTTTCATAAAAGAACTTAAAATTTCCAATAAGTTTCTTTAAAACAGTTGATCTAAATTTTATGCAGTTTTAGCGCTTTAAAACTACTCCATGGAGTACTCAAGAGGATTAGTTTTGAAGTCGTTTGAAAACGAAAGCATGTCGTTAAAAAACGAAGACATGTCGTCCCACTACAAACACTTTTTAACAATGACAAGGGCATGCATTTTATCAAAATGGATCAGGTGGTCCAATTTTATTTGCAGGGTAGTCGTTTTATTAGGTTAGCTCTGGTTTTGGAGATATACCGTTATTTCGAAAATTAAGGAGGTTGCATAACATAAGTTCGCGTAACTCAAAAACGGTTTAGTTTATTGAAATTACTAAAAAAAATAGAAATTCCGCAATTAAATTTCCTTTAAGAAAAATAATTTTTTTTTGGAAAAAAAATAATTTTTTTATCAACATTTCGAAATTTTTGTTTTTAAAAATTCATAAAAAATTGGAAAATGCAGCAGACATATAAAAACGAAGCTCTAAACAAAACAAGCCATAAATGATTAAAATTTGTAAGCAACTTTTGATTTTATTCACAAATGTCGACAAATTTTAATTAATTTAAGAATTTCATAAAACGCAATATTTGTATGGGAGCTCCCCTAAGAAGTGGCGAAAGGGGCAGCTATGTCTCGAGAAAATGTTAAGGACAAAAAATTAATTGAGATCGGTCAACCATTATATCCCACTAGGGGCGACTCCTGGGCATTTATGGGACTTGTTCTTCAATATATTTCTAGTCGCATTGCACATTTTGTATGAGAGTCCCCTTAAGGAATGGAGATAGCGCGTAGGTATGTTAGAAATAAATGATTGAGATGAAAAAGGACGTGGGGTTGTTCATACATTTGACCCATCTAAAAGCATCCTACGCGCTGTACCGGCTCAATTTAAGTACATATTTCAACCATACAAATATGGCGGTTTAAAAAAATTCTTAAATTTGGCCCTGCAGTGCCTAAGATGCCCCTAGATTTGAGTTACACAAATATATGTTGTGCAACCTCCTTCATTTTCGAAATAACGGTATACCTCGAAAACAAGATGTAACCTAAAAAAAAAAAAAAAAACGGTTAGCACTATTGGATTCAGCGTACCCGAATTATGTTAAAACGCCATGTGCCTGCTTGTCTATTTTTTAACTAGCAAAGTGTAATTAAACTTAAAGTGTTACATTTCAATAACTATTATAAAGATTTTTCAATAAAAATTTTAGTAATAATCAATAACCAAAATTTCTAAGGTTACGTACTATATATATATATATACCAATCATGTTATACAAAAAAAAAAATCACCCAAAGGGAGGGTACTTCTTTCAATTTTTAATAGAACTTTTAAAACAAATACATAATGCGTATTTTATATAAAATTAAAAAAAAAAATCATAACACTATTAATTTAAATTATTACAAAGTTCTTTTCTTGTCACAAAATTTTTTAGTGATAAGTATTTTTTTCATAGAATTTAATAGTTTCTTGTTTTACCTTCTTTATCTTATTTAAAAACACCAATAATAACAAATTTAATTGTTTGCTAAATTCTAAATTTATAAAAAAATAAACCTTGAATTTGAAATTAAAAAAAAACTTTATAACTGGAGCCCACACCTTTATTTCTTTAACTATATTTGCTTGCCTCTTTTGGTTTTTATTGTTGTTGCAGTTTTTTGCTCTTGAAGCTCAAGGAAAACCACTTTACATATTTATGGTCAAGATAACTAACTGTGAACAGTAGAGACCCTTCATAGAATATCCGATAGAAGACGAACTTAAGGTACTTTTACACGACATGTATTATATTTAGCAGTGTACTTGACAAAGTTTCCACTGCAAAATGCATACAGGTTGTACAATAAAAAAAAAAATTACTTCTGTAAATGTCAGCTCGAATTAGCCGTCTAAAATTTTTCAAATAGAGCGTGTTCTATTTTGAACTCACAAACCATCTGACATCAGCTGTCAAATGGTTTATATGTGGCGGCAAATAAACATTAAAATCTATTTACAAAATTTTTAATTCTGTAACTGAAATACAATAAAAAGGCGAATAGAAATCGAAATTAGTATATAATTGGCTATTGTGAATGTTTTTAGGTTATGTCAGATGAAACAAAAAACGAACGTGTGAAAGCTAAAATATAAACCTTCTCTTTGTCTGTCAATTTAAACCGATACGTGCTACATATGGATTTTTCATCTGACAAAGCCACTGTAACATACACGTCGTTTAAAAGTACATACCTTTTCTCTCTGCAAGAAGCTCTAACTTGACCAGATTAAAAAAAAAATAATTTCAGATTTCAAAATGCCTTTTAGTTATTTTCAAAATTTTATAAACTTTTTACAAAATAAAACCTTAACAATTAATCGTTAAAGCTTTAAATAAAAGCTCGAGTAAGAAACACAAATAAAACTGAAAGCTTTTATTATAAGCTTTTTTATGCTATAAAATTATATTTTTTATAAAAAGCTTTTATTTTTTTGTTAAACAAAAAACCAAAATCCTTAACAGCTATTTAAAAACTGCAAAAGCTTTTTAAATGCTTTTTATAACTTTTTTTTTTGAAAAATCTTTTATAATTTAAAAAAAAAAAAACAAATACGTTTGTCATAAATGCTTCTTACTAAACTTATTTAAAAAACTTTAAAAAAGTGAAAGACTCCTTTAATAATTGAGTAAAACAAAACAGCTAAGACTATTAGGGTTTAAATAAAAGGCAGTTAAAACTGTTTGTTGTAAATTTATTAACCTATTTTTAAGTAAAAAACTTTAAGAATAATTAAAATTTTTTTAATAAAAAAGTTTGAAGAGGAAAACCTTATTATACAAAAGCTTGTGATAAAAAGTACAAAAAAGCTTTAAATAAAAAATTTAAAAACATATTTAATTAAAGCTTAAACAACTATTAAGGTATAAAGCTTTTAAGGTATAAAGCTTTTAATAATTAAAATAAGATACAAATATTAACTATTGTTTGTTAAAGATTTTGGGAAAAAGGTTTTGGGGATTTTTTTTAAATCTTTTAATTGAAAACTTTTGCAAGGCATATTAAAAATCCTGTCTTAAAATCAAGTTAACAAGAAAAGAGATTAATGACATTTCACTGTACTGACTTTGTATGTGTATTGTTGTTTTAAACGTAAAGGTATTTGTAAAACAATCAATAATCATAAAATTAAATACCATGAAAGATTAAAATTTTATTGACTTTTTATATAAAACTTATGGCAACTACCAGGTTATAGAGAGCGAGAAAGAGATAGAGGGAGGGCAGGTTAATTACAACTTACGTTGTTTAAAAAAAATCACTACTAAGATTTTGTTATAAAAACAAACAGTTTGCGGTTAGCAAATCCTAAAAAAAAGAATGCTATTTTTAAATTTCATATCTCTGACATGGTTCCTACATGGTCTTTAACAACAAAACTTTATACAAAAAAGCCAGATAAAATAATCTTACACATTATACCTTTTTTAAAAGCTTATCATGATTTTATCACTTTAAAAAAGTACTTCAACAATATTATAAATTTTCTTTTAATCTTTGAATCAAGGTTTTAGCTCTTGAATGGTTTTATTTCCCTTTGCCACATCTAACAGAGCGAGACGTTCGAAGTCCAAGTGTTTGTTTTTTTTTTTTTTTTTTGCTTTTAAAAAAAGCGCACTTCAATCAAAAGTCCGCGCAAATATTTAAATATGTATTAACAAATGCAATTTGTAATTTATTTTTATGGCCTGGTACAAGTCGGTGAGTGTATTAATGTGTCCAGTACATAAATCTGTGTAAATGTTTAATGGTTTTTACGAGATGTCTGATAATTACTTAAATAAAATACAAGTGATCACATTTTTACACCCCTTTTAAAAAGCTCAAGTCTTTTATTTTACTTTGTGCAAAAATCAATAGAAATAAAATACCCTACTGTAGTTTTTTTGGAGCAAATAAAATACTTTTTAATAAAAAAGCTTTTTATATAACGTTTTTCTAACTTACAAAAGAGAAAAGGACAACACTTAAAAGGGGGGAAAAAAATTAAATGAAGTCTTAATTCACAAGCTAAAAATTACAAAACTAGAAACTTTAAGCGTTTATAATAATGCTTTAAACCAAAAGGTCTAAATAACATATACAATTGTTATATAATTTCTTTTAAAAGTACTTCAAAGTTTTTACAAAACTTTTTAACGCAATAGAAAGCTCTTTTTACAAAAAGGTAACAAAAAGCTTTTTATAACAAATATCACAAAAAGCTTATTAAAAACTGAAAATTTTCTTTTAAAACGGCTAATAAAAAGCTTTTTTTAAAAAAAAGCTAATATAAAGCTTTTGACAAACATTTTAATAAAAAGCTTTACACAAAAAAGCTTTTTCAGGTAGGCTAAAAAGTGTTTAGAAAGCAGCTAGTAAAAATCTTTACAAAATGGCTAAAAAAAAGCTTTTTATAATAAGGCCTATTAATAAAAATCTTTTTACAAAAAATTAAATTAAAAGCTTTTTACAAAATGGCAAATAGAAAGCTGTCTGCAAAAAAGCTATTGACAAAAAAGCTAATTAAAAGTTCTTCACAAAAAAGCTTATTACAAAACAAGCTCATAAAAATACAATTTTGTTACAAAAAGGCTCATAAAAACTATTTATAAAAAGGGTCAAAAAAAGCTCGTTAAGCTTTTTGCAAATCACTTTAAAAAAAGCTCATGTGAATTTTTTTTTTAAAAACCCAACAAGCTTTTAAACTAAAACGTAAACAAAAAAAGACTAATAAAATGCAATTTTTAAAAGCTAATTGAACATTTGTTTCTCAGTTGTTCTTTAAAAGCTTAAACTTTTGTTCAAATTTTAAAAATTGTTTTTATAAACGCATATATATTTCCGAAGGTATATTTTTTCTTAAAAAGTTTATCAAAAAATGTGTGAAAAAGCTCATTGAAAGCTTTTTCTGAAAACCCCACAAAAACTTTTTTATTTTTTGCACTTCAAATGCTTTTTATGTTAAGCTTTTAACAGCGGTCTTTTTGATGTGTCAACACATTTTCTGAACTTTTTATAACACTGCTTTTGAAAGCCTTTTATCAACTATTTGTCTTTTTATTTCACAAATATTTGTTGCATTCATTTTGTGTCTGTAAACAGATCATTAAAATTAATTTTCTTTTTATTGTATTATTCTTTGTCTGTTAACGCTCATTAAAAATTTTAACGTGGAAAAAAGTTATTCAAAAAAATATTTTATTTACACATTTGTTAATACTTTAAGAATTTTGCAAAATCTTTTGCTAATTGATGCAAATATGAGCGTATTGTAATTTATACTTTTTTGTGGAGTGAACTTTTTCAACACGTCAACCAACACGCGATAACAATCTGGGTGTCACTTTTGTATAAAATGTTTACCACCAGACAGACGAATGTCTGTCTAGCAATTTTTTGTTTTTGTATTGACAGATACTTGTCGGTATTTTTGTCTAGGAAAACTTCTTATTGTGTGTTTTTTTCGTAGTTTTCAATACATGAAAATTAATCTTTGTTGCTTTCCCGCGTCAGTGATGATGATCACTTTGTTTAAAAACTAATCGTAGACAAATTTTTAAGTGTAAGTGTAATTGTAATTTTTATTTGTTTTTCAAGTAACGCACGAGTTGAAACACGTTTTTAAAGTGTTTTTTTGTCTGTTAAAAATATTAAAACGAAGAAAAATTTAAATTAAAAACAAATAAAATTAAAAAGATTTAATAAAAATTCGATTTTTAAATGAACTTCTTGAATTTTTTTTTAAAAAGAAATCGTCTGAAGTCCAGAGTTGCCAACACTACAATAGAAAGTTGCACAAAAGTTGAAACTATTCAAAATCATTATTCGAAACTTTAAGTGACTTAATTCGTTTGTTTTTCTTACAAAACAAAATTTCTATTTTTGTTATGAAATTTTAGTTAAACGATCGAATAATATATATTCGTTCGATATCAATGAACAGGTAGTCAATATCTATTTCCAAATCAAGGTTGGCAAAAGGAATTTAAATTGTGCCAAAACACTTTTTAATTAAGAGTTTTGTTTTACATATTTCCAGCAAATGCAAAACTTGATATCAATCAAACCCATTTTGAGATTTAAGAAAATTCTCTTTAACAAAAATTGATCGCAAGAACATTTTCAATAAAAAGTCGGACATTTTCAAAAATTATCTCAATAGCATTTGAAGAATGATTACAACTAATATTTAAATATTTGATATACAAAAAGAAACATTATCAGCCGTATTCATAATGAAAATTTGGCATGAAGTTAGCAAAAAGTTTATTCATAATACACTAACCAAACTCTGGCTAACGATTTACTAAGCTCTTGTTAACGAGCTGCCAAACGTCTGCCAACTTGTGGAAAACAGCCGTTTAATGTCAAACAATTTTGTTGGTTTTTTTTTTAAATAACTCTCTTTTTTTATAATTAACTGTCTTTTACATAATTTATTCTAATTTTAAAAACTTTTTAAAATTTATATGTGTGAAGCGAAAAACAAAAAAAGAAAAAATGACAAAGTCAGCGATGATTAATGCAAAACGTGTTGCATTTTTGAATAATACAATGTGGCATCATAAAAATTCAGAGTTGATTTATTAAAAGTTGGCAGATGGAGAAAAGTTCGTTATGAATTAACTTTGTGCCAACAAGCTGCTAAGCTTAATCGGCATTCTAGTTAGCAGCTCGTTGTACGTTGTGTACAAACTGTGGCTAACTTTTTGTTATGAATACGGCTGTATGGTTTTACGTTAAAAAGGTTGTGAATTGTTTCTTTTTTAAAAGAAAATTGTAAAATATTTTCTAACCCTGCTTCTGATACGATTTAATTACGTTTGTGCGTTCATATAAACCTTGTGATCAACGAACGCGACGTCATATTAAAATAGTTATATCACCACCATCAATCGTTTACAATATGCAGCAGTTATTACAATAAAAAGTTACTTCACATCAGCCGATCGTAATACATAGTTTTTTTCTTGCTGCTGGGGCAGCACTGTCCTTGCTATCCGTTCCCCTATTGCACCTGCAGGTGAGAAAAGCAGGGAAACCAAAAATATGCTCTAAAAACGAGTTTTATGCGCATTAAATATGCATTAAAAACTTGAAAATATAATCAGTTAAGCCCAAACACTATAGTATTTACAGACGAAGTTATTTGTGCCGAATATTATCTAGACATTATCATCCATATGAGATTTTTTGTCTTAAAGGGATTTTAGGGACGGTCGCTAAATTGTTTATTAATGTAAACATTTAAAAGAAAGTTAAAGCTATTTTAATATGGGAGCTTTGTGCATATGTGAGCCAATTCGAAATAATTTAATTTGCCGTACACTATTTTTGGGTCGAATTTAATCTAAATGCCAACATAATTAGATGCTTTACGGACTCAAAGAGTATAATTTATGGTTTTATGGGAAATATGTGAAATTATAGACCGATTCTTACCATTGAAGCAACACGTTGGGTAAACAGGTAGACTTTTAAAACTGAAAAGCCAGAATTTCGCAAAAAAAAAAAAAAAAAAAAAATTATTTTTTTTATTTATTGCGAAAGCTTTTGTAGGTTACTAAAAAAATTTAATATGTATGAAAATATGCCTCAAAAAGGCAAAAAAATGCTGCAAAAAGGGTCTTTTAACTAAATATTCTGCAAACGGTAAAATATGCAAAAATATGCACTAACAAATCGATGCCAAAATTCATAAAAAGCTCTAAAACGGAGAAATATATTGTTTCTGCCTTCACTGGTCGCAGAAGGAAAAATATGCAATTGCATATTTATGATTTCTCTCGTGATAAGTTCAGATAGTGCTCGCAAGCAATTATGTATATCTGGCGAATAAAGGCAGTGCCTCAATATTTAGATCATCCTTTTTGGCGCTCGCAAAGATCCACATAACATTTACTAATTTGTTTAAGCTTCCATACACTTTAACTAGTTTATTTTGTGTGACAAAAAATATCGTAGAAGAAATTCAAAAAGTTTAATAAGTTCTATAAAAATATCACTCTTCAAAACTAATCCAAAGAAGTTTAAAATAGAGAACACAGTACATATTTTTAAAATTTTTAATAAAGTGGCAACACTGCTTATGCCACTCTCCCTTAAAAGACTTCTTTCTGTAAACATTTCTTTAAAACTAACCTCAAATCTGTCCAGGCTACAGAACAGCTGGCTGTCTAGTAGGTTATCTGGGCAGATCTCTCGGGCTGTGGACGCGATAATCTGACTGGATTCGTAATGGGCATGACCTGGCTGTTTAACAGGCAGCTAAGGACTGAGCGTATGGAGTACTATTGTGTTTAGTATGGATGTTTTTCTTTCTCCTCCGATATTAACTTTCACTATTTCTTATGCTTTCACTCTTTCTTTTTTTTATCTTCTTTTATTATCTAACGCGTCACAATGGACCATATTGATCTATGGGTGAGAGTGTGAAGATTGACTTCGCACTAGCCTTTCCACCTAACCTAAACTCAAATCTAAAAATTTTAACTACATATTCTTTTAAAAAACTTGGTTTTTCCATTGACTTATAAGTGCGAGTGTCCTTATTATTTTCTTTGTAGACCATTGTCTGGCTCATTTGATTTAAGATTAAACGTTTTTTATATTGTTTTAATTATTTCCAAGAATATAATGAAAAAAAATGGTTGTAGAAACTATCTGATAGAAACGGCTGTTCCAGTTGCAAGATTCAAAGCAGCTGAGAATTTAAATTGGATTAATCTAATGCGTCGTTGCAATTCTTAGTTTCTTTTTTTATAAAAACTATAATCATAAAAGAGTTAATGAAATTTCAGTTCATTAATGCATAATTTAACACAAAGTTGTATTAAGAGTTTATTGTTACATATATTATATATAAAACTATTTAAATAATTGATAAAGTTGTGGCAGATTTATATTTTTATTTTTTTTTTACTAAACTCGAAAATATTTTGTTTAAGACTTGGAAATGCTATTCACAAAGAAGGCTTGCCAATACATACATATTTTGCAACTGGATATTTAGATAAACTAAGGCCTGGAACAGAATAAAGTAGTTGTAGTAGTAGCTAAAGCTGACGAATGCTAACACAGTTCAAAATTTCGAATTTTGCGTTTCAACTTTAACTGCAATGACTACTACATCTACGTATTCTGTTGACAATTCTTTGAAACTGCCGTTTTTAACTTTTGACAGCTTGAAGCGCTATTCGTATCGTTGTACTACAACGACTATACTGTTCCCCACATAAAACTTCATTTCCACGACAATTATTTTCTCGCGCCGAAAAAATCCGACTGCAATAAGGTTAAAGATACAGCGACGGTTTTGTTTTCCTTTAAAAAAAAAACTTAGCAGAGCCCTTTTTAAACTTTTATTTAAATTTCTTTTTAATATTTTACCAAAATTTTCTTATTATATTTTCCTTTTTTTTTCTTTCTAGATTGTAAAATCAACAAAAACCGTTAAAGGAGCACCACAACTACATCAAAGACCTCAAAGGAGGTCAAGCCCCAATTTACTTGGGAGGGCTTAACAACTACAATAAAAAAGGCTTCCCTTAAATAGCCAAAAAGCTTTTGTAGCAGACCGCAACTAAAAATAAAAAAAGAGTTAAAAAAACAACTCTTTACAATTTTCAACAAAAATACAATGACAGAAAATCAGTTATTTTCTATGTCGACAGAATTATTCGACACCTCTTCCAATAGCAGTAATCCATTAAAATACGACTTGTATTCGTTGGGTTTAACAACTAGTGTAGGATCAGCCACTGCATTATTTGCCACATTAACAAATACAAGTAGTGGCGGTGGTCTAGTAACAAATTCTCTATTTACTCCCATAAGCAGTAGTAGTAGTAGTATTGGTATTGGTGGCGTTGGTGGTAGTAGCGGAGGCAGTAATGTTATGCTAACGAATGCCATAACAATACCACGCAGTAATAATCCAAATCAAAGCCATAATCCCTATCAAGAAGAGGCGCAGCATCATCCCAGCTCCAGTCCATTTCTGATACATTTATTGCAGCATCAGCAGCAGAATCTTCAACAACAGCAGCATCAAGTTAATAGCATAATGTCTTCTTCAGGTAATATGCAACAACAACAGCAGCAGCAACAGCATCAGCAACAGCATCAATCTGGTTTATTGTCTAACTCTCTTTCCGAATATTCTGATTATGCTTTGGATGCTTTAGATACCCCTCTTTCACCTTCCCTTCTACAAGATGTTAGTTTGAGCGCTGCTGCCAATAATCAAAGTCTGAACTCTGGACATAATTCTACACCGACTTTCTATAATCAAGATCCTTCTTCACCTCTTAGTAATAACAACGGCTCAGTGGGTAGTAGTGGAGCTGCTGGCAGCAGTACTAGTGGAGCTTCTAGTAATCTAAATAATTCCTCTTCTACCGATATAACAGGAGTGGTAACATTTCTCAATTCCAATGCCCATAACGAGGACTCTTCATCTCTGTTGTACGACTCTAATTTGGCGCCCAATTCGATGTGGAGTGATATTGGCAGTGCTATTTCCACCAAACATGAACCCTTTTCGATGGAAGACACTTACATCTTTCCTTTGGATAAAACCGAAGTAAATAATGCAGATTTCGGGGATTTCGAAAATGATATCGCCAATTTAGAAGATATTGGCAATTTAGAGGATTTTTTACCTTCTTCCGGTTCTAATGATGAGGGTCCACATTCATTTCATTTGCTATCGCCTTCATTGCATGCAGCCGCACAAGCTAGCACGCCCTCGCCTGGTATGGGTCCACCCATTGAATTATTGCAACAACAGCAGCAGGAACAACAACATATGCAACAATATGCGCAATTGCAAGCCATGCAACAAAACTCTTTAGCGGCTAATGAAAATAATACAAATTCCAACAATAGAAATTCTCTACAGATACAACAACAAAATCATCAAAGTTCCTCTAGTCCCTATGAAATTTACCACAGTACACCAAATAAACGGCAAATGCAACAACAACAGCAGCAACACAACAACAATTTTTCACCCGGAAGTCTAGTAAGAGTTTAAAACACTTTTCTTTATTTCTTTATTAAAAAAATACTCACTGTGTCCTTTTTTCTTTTTCTTTAAACAGCCTTCTCATTCTCCTTTACAAATGAATTCCATTACGCCACCACCACCTCATGCCAATCGTTCACAATACCAACAAAGTCAAGTGAAATCGACCAATATGCACCAGTTATTGAAAAATCGTTTCTCAATATCACCCGACCGAAATAATTCTTCCTCCTTGTTGGGTCATTCGGTACCATCTACACATGGCTTGTTAATGACTTCAAATGCTTTAAGTCCTAGCAGTGGCAGTAGCGGTTTTGGTAGTACAAATGGTGCCACCATAGGTTCCGGTTCCTCGAATGCGCCTGTGATAAGTGTGAATAGTGCTCGCAAACAATTTTATCAGGCAAATGAAGGTAATACAATATCAAGATTATCCTCTTCGGCGCCCACCCACCTGGGGCCAGCTGACATTTGGATGCGAAGAGAACCCAGACAGCATTTACTTTCCACCAGTTCCTTGGCCGAAGCTGAATCTTTTTCATCCTTAAGCACCGCCAGTGTTTTGTCACCCGATGGCCATGATTACTCACAAGATGATGATGACGACATTTCAACTGATTATAACAGTGATCATTATGATGATTTTTCTTCGGATAATGGTTCAGACAATGAAGATGATAGTTCCACAATTCGTGGCCGTTCAAATTCTATCAGTAGTAATCCATTGTCTTCTTCCAAAGGCAAAGAGAGATTCTTTTGGCAGTATAATGTTCAGGCCAAAGGCCCCAAAGGCAAACGTTTGGTATTTCAATCGAAATTAGAAGATCCACATATTTTAAATGAGGTCACCGATCCGGTATTTAGTCCTAATTGTTCGGTTAGAGGCATAAAAGTGTATAAGGTGATTTATTATTAAAAACCAAGGACAAAAGAATTTTAGTAACTTTTTTAAATTTTGTCTTTTCTTTCTTTTCCTTTCCTATTAACAGCATAGTGGCAAGGCCCGTAAGGGCGATGGCAATGATTTGACTCCTAATCCTCGTAAATTGCATAATATAGGAAAAGAACTAGACCGTTTGAGTCGCACGATTAACGACATGACCCCTGTATCTGAACTGCCTTTTAATGTTAGACCCAAGTCGCGTAAAGAGAAAAACAAATTGGCTTCACGGGCCTGCCGTTTAAAAAAGAAGGCCCAGCATGAGGCTAACAAGATTAAGTTGTATGGTTTGGAAATTGAACACAGTAAGTTTGAAAGTAGATACATTCATTAATGTTTGGAAACGTTGTTAAACTTGAAAAAAATGTATCTTTTCAGAACGTTTGATAAATGCTATAAGTGATATTAAACAGAATCTAGCTTACAAATATCGCAAACAAAATGCTGGCGAAAATCCCGATGATGTGGATCAACAAATTGAAAGAATTTATAAGCATGCTATAGGTAAGTACAAACTTTGAATTAACACGGATCATTTTGGTCCGTTATTTTTACTAGTTCACATGATGTTAGGATTATGTTTTAGCAATTAGAAATTGGGAATTGTTTCCTTGTGAAGGTTACTTTATATTATTATAAAAATTTTTTTTTCCATTTTTCGAATTTATTCTATGAGTTAAATTTCTGTTATGTATTTTGAAAAAAAAAATGTTTATGATTATGTTTTAGTTAATCTGGCTTTTGACTTTATTTTTGTTTTTTTTAAGAGAACATTAATTCTTTGTTTCAATACAATTTTAAATCAATCTTTTCGGGTTATTAATAATAACAGCGGATGTGATTATTAGAAAATTATTTTTTCTTTCAATAACATAATATTCCACTACGAAAAGGAGAAAAAAGATTATTCTTTTACAAAGTGTATTTAAACAAGTATATAAAAAACTTTTTGTTCAACACTTGTGATTCAAAATATTCTGTTAAGGGATGGATTCCGCTTTAACAGCTGCTTATTTCTTAAGGCCAGAAAACAATTAAATTTAAAAATTAAATTTTTCATTTATCTAGAAGATTAAGACAAAATGTTTGCTGTCTCTGAATAGTTTTTTTACTGGTTCAGCAAGTGCATTATATGTATATCGCTCATTTTCTGCAAGACCGGCATAACTCAAAAAAATCCATTTCGAGATAAACGCATTTAAAGTTTTTGATTTGCTGTAACTACTTAGAAAAAAAGAAGACACATTCTCTTTAAACTGGGAAAGTATAAAATATGTAAAGATGAATTTAATACACACTTTAAAGAAAACCAAGGCGAACAATTCTGCATCTCTAACTCCAAAAGTTAATTTTTTGAGTTATGCCTGTCTTTCAGCAAATGAGCGATATGTGTAATTCTAAATGTTAGTCAACGGCCTTCCTTGTAATGTTATGATGGCTTTTCCCGAACGTATGACCCAACCAGTTCATCTTTTTTATACGTATGTATGTCGGTAGTCATGGTTTCTATTGTGTTTTTTGCCAGACATCAAATATTTAATATTATTTGGGGAGAGAAAACACGATATACTCTACGCAAACAGCGGATTACAAATACTCAGCCTTATTCCAGTTGTCGTTGTCGTAATCGATCAAGTCACTTTTTGTAAGAGATTAAAGAACACTGGTTGTGTGTTACTTTAAACTCTTACAAAAAACGATTTGAGCGATTACGAAAACGACAACTGGAATAAGGCTGACTGTCTTCTCTACTGACGTTCCACGTTTCGCAACCATATAATTACACTGTAGTCTTATCACGGCATACGATAACGAGCAAAATTGATCGAAATTTTTTATTTTCGTATCATGACACTCGATATCAAATGAAACTTATCGTAATTTGAGATGATAGCATTCGATATCGATTAACCAGAGACATTACATCTCTCGAGTTTTCATTCGACACGTCAGTGTCTATCGTAAACAGAAAAATACGATAGTTTACTTGATACGATAGTTTACTCAATATCGAATGCGGTTATTAGTTCCTGATTTCACGTTCAAATTGAATAATTTGATTAGCGAGCGTAGAGTTATTTGATTTGACTGCCAAACTTTGTTTAGTGCGCCATATGCTTGGTTAGCCTTTACATTGCGGTAGGCTACGACCAGAAGAAGTTATTATGCTGCCGAAATAACGGAAGTAGTCGACATCTACAAGCGAGTTTTTGTCTTATAAATATATGTTAACTTTTAGACCGGCTTTGGATGCATTCTCAACAAGGATATGAAGCTTGTTTTGTTCCATGAGAATATCTAAAAGAGATGAGAGCAGACGTCCTTGTCTCGAAATTTTTTTTTTAACTGGGAATTGGTTGCTTATAAGTGCCTCGTGCAGCACTCGACAACATGCATTATAATATAAACAGTATACTGATATATCAGTGGTTCTGGAACCCCTTTGCATCTTAAAGCGCCCAATACGGTCGGTTTGTGTAACGTAACAACAACCAACCAGTTGTTTACACAATTGACAATTTTGCGTATTATGCAAACGGTTCGTTAGGTCTTTTAGCGGTGATCATATAATCGCTTTTTTTATCTAGGGCCGTTTGTTTTGTGTTAAAATTTTGGTCAAAAGATTCCAATTTTGTGGACATTTGTGTTGATACAATACATTAAAATCAATATTTTTATATTTCTATCCGAACGTTGATGGATTTAAAAATTAGGTTTCGTAAAAGATTGCAATAGATTTAATTGCAGTCAAATAATTACAGCACATTTCGTTTATAGTCACTACCGGTTATAGACACATTCGCGATATAGTCCATTGTATCTGTAATTTCTGCCACTATAAGTAAATTTCATATAGATCATATACGTTATAGTCCATTTAGCGATATAAGAACATTTACCATATAGTATGCCATTCATCAGCGGCTAGCAAAGGCAAATATAAAGCAAATTGTTAGCGTTATAGTCGCATTAGCAAAATTTAGTGAATTCTTTTTAGATTTTAAAGCAACAGTCCACTGAACTCCAATAAAAACAAAAATTTCGTCTTTGGTATTAGGGATGAAATATCTTTTTATTATTTTAAAATTTTTTTACAGTAGACAATACTGTAGCAAAACTTGCTGTCAGTGTAATAAATTGGTTACATTCTGTTAAATGCCTTATAGTGGCATATACATATGTATGTGAATTAGGCTTATAGTCACATTAGCGATATAGTTCACGATTTGTCTGCAACTAGAAGATGTAACTTTAACCGAAAAGTACTGTACTCCTTTTTATACCCTCCACCACAATTAGTTGTGAAGAGTGTATACTAAGTTTGTCATTCCGTGTGAAACTTTTTTATTATTCATCTCAGACCCCATAAAGTGTATATATTCTGGGTCCTTGAGTGATTCGATTTAGCCATGTCCGTCTGTCTGTCCGTCTGTTGAAAACACGCTCACTTTCAAACAACTCAAAAGAAATGAACAAACTTGGTGCCAAATTGCTTGTAGTTATCCTAAGCAGTTTGGGATTGGAATCCAGCAAAATCGGTTCAGTAGGACCAGAGCTATGAATCAAAATGTGGAACCACCACCTAAAAAAATTGATAATTTTGTTACAAAAATAACATAAATGGTGGAACAAGGCACGGAATGAGATAAGATTTGTTTTATTCGACTGGAAATCACGCTGTTAAATTTCGTGAAGATCCAGCCATAATTTACCCTAAGCCCCATATAAACACTACTCCCGGAAAACAGTTAAGTACGCCTAAAATCGTAAAAAATAACGTTATCGTAACAAAATTTGCTACGTCACAGTTTTTTAGGACTAGAAATAACACTGAAATTTCGTGACGATCGGTCCATAATTTACCTTAGGCCCCATATTAACCCTACTACCGGAAAACAGTTTAGTACGATTAAAACCGTTAAAAATAATGCAATCATAACAAATTTTGGCTCGTCACAGTTTTATAGGACTATAAATGATACTGTGAAATTTCGTGAAGATCGGTACATAATTTACCCTAGGCCCCATAGAAACCCTACTCCCGGAAAACAGTTTAGTACACCTAAATCCATAATTAATAATGCTATCATAACAGAAATTGGTACGTCACAGTTTTAAAGGACTAGAAATGACGCTGTGAAATTTCGTGATGATCTGTCCATAATTTACCCTAGGCCCCATATAAACCCTACTACCGGAAAACAGTTTAGTCGCCTAAAACCATAATTAATAACAAATCGTCACAGTTTAAGATAATAATAATAAATAGACATCATACAGATATTACTCCTTAAACATTCGAACTGCCGGTGGAGGGTATCAAAGATTCGGCACGGCCGAATTTAGCACTCTAACTTGTTTTATTAAGCAAAGATCAGGCATTGCTACTCTATAGAGGGAGCTTCTAGCGATAGTTTAATTTCTCCTTAATGATTGCTAATTTTTTTAATGCATTCAAAATCGTTATTTTACATCACTGCTAAATAACAAATTGTGTATAATTTTTATAATCTTGTTTTTATAACAAATTGTCTTTTTCTTCTTTTTTTATTTTCTTTCTTGTAGGAGGTTTAGCTATTGCTGGCAGTAGCACCGATTTTGTAAATAAAGTTTTGGAAAATGTCAAAAATGGCCAACCTAGTGGTGGCTTAGAGGAAATTAGAAATACTTAAACATTTTTGCATAACTTAAAATATAATTTGTTATGAAAAAATAACGAAAAAAAAATTATAATATAAAACAAAAAAAAACAAAAAAAAATTTATATACAAAGATGAATACTGCAACATAAAGAGGCAAAGAAAAATATATATATTTTTTAAAAATGAAAGGAAAAAAAAATTAATGAATGAATTAAAAGCATAAAAGTTATAAAATAATAAAACATATACATATATACATATAAAACAAACGAATTATAATAATACATACTAATATGAACGTTTTTTTGTAAAATGCTACCAGTTTTACCTGTTTTTTTAATATAAAAATTTAAAAGAAAAATCTATATATAATTTTTTTTATTATTAATTAATTTTCTGTTTAAATTAAGTTAATTTTTTTACTAGGCATTTGTTTGTTAAAAGTTAAGTTTTTGATTATGCGATTCTGTTAATTAAATAATTAATTATAAACACACACACATTATTGACCCTTATAATTTTTATTTGCTTATCAAATAGTTTTTATATTTTCTTATTTAGTAATTATTTTTATTGAAAATTTATTTTATTTGCTACGAGTTTTGTTACTGGTAAACAAGACTTTAATTTGTTTTATTTTTCCTTTCGGTCATTTAGTTTAAATATATATTTTTATTTTTAAGTATTTTATAAATTAACTTTTATAACAAGTAAAACTTTGCACTAAGCAAAAAAAAAAAAAAAAAAACAAATTTACATAGAGCAAGTTTTTTTGCGGCAAGTATCCTCCAGTAAATAAAAGCTTAAACGTTTTTCTTGGCTATAAAATGTGTAATCAAATCTGTGGGATTTTGACAAAACATCGTAAGTCAAATTTTTAATCACACGAAGTTTACGTTTTTAAAACTTTTTAATTATAAACAAAATTTTTCTTTCATTTTGGTTTATTTTATTATTTAATAAAAACTATTTTTTCAGCGATTTTTTTTAAAAAACTTTTATCTCGACTTTTTGTCGAAATGCCACAGAAATCTTTCCAAGAATATTATTTTAAGAAATTTTAAAAAATTTTTCTCTTTTTATTATTGAGAATTCTATTATTCTAAACTGATTACACTACGTGACAAAATTTCAACAAAGTCGTGACCAAATGAATCTGGCAGCTAATCATAATGTCAAATTGTCCGCTGAATCCGAATATGAAGTCAGAATTGTCAAAAGTAGAACAGTTTTTGAGATATTCCAAAATAACCGTTATTTGTGTTTTTAAAAAAGATGATGTGACTGAAATGCAAATATCTTCAAACATTTTAAACGGATTATGTATTTCTTTCGATTTTAAGTGAAAGGTAATAAAATTTCTAAAATAACCATGGATTGCTTGTGAAGATTAGTCAAGAAATGGCAGAGTTACAGGGGACAAAAGTCCAAGCTTCATTGCAAATTTTATGATTTTGTTCAATTTTGCCCTTTTCAAGTTATTTTTTTTAAACCAATGATTTAAAAATCCTAATGTTTTATTGCATGCGACATTAGATTATTTAAATATGAACATTTTGCGCAAAACAAGACCTATGTCTTTGGTAAAAAAAATGACAAAGCTACAAAAGATTTAGTAAATTTACACACATAGAAATTCAATCATTTCAAGCAATTTTTGTTAATAAAAATTTAGCTTTGTATATTTATTTTTTGTGGATTAATTCAATTAATCTTCTGTAACTTTGTCATTTTTGCACCCATCTGGATCCTATTGGGCACAAAATGTTCGTATTAAAATAGGCTAAAATTTTATTTTTTGGATATTTGCATTTCAGTCACAGCATCTTTTTTAAAAACACAAATAACGGTTATTTTGGAAAAGTAGAAGAAAACTGTTCTACTTTTGACAATTCTGACTTCATATTCGGAATCAGCGGAAAATTTTACACAAAGACTAGGTGTCAAATTCATTTGGTCAAAAAATTGTCACGTAGTGTTATCAAACCATTTTCTTACGCTTGAGTATAGGTTTGGTATGTATTCATGTATGTGACTTTAATCGATCGATTTTAAAACGATTTTATGAATTTCGAGCGATTTTAAAAGCAATTTCTGAATTATAATACAGGTGTGCGATGGAAATCGATTTTCAAACGATACGATTTGAAACCGAAAATATCGTTTTCAGTATCTTTTAAAATGGATTTTAAATGCATATTCCTTTTATTTTCAGTCTTTATGCTTTCAAATTTTATATTATATACGTTAACTGAAGTGTATTCTGAACGAAAATTTTACCCCCATATTCATAAAAAATATTTTTATTTTATTGGAGGTTTATTGAACACATTTTCATAGGAAACTCGTTCAATAAACCTCCAATAAAACAAAAATATTTTTTATGAATATGGGGGTTAGACTATAATTCAGAAATGGATTTTAAAATCCTTCGAAATTCATCACACCTTTTAAAAACGTTCGTTTTGAAATCGATCGATTTTCATCACATACCTGATAGTCCTAATGTTTTGCTCAAAATACAGTTCAATAAATATCAAATTGAAGAGAGTAGAGTAAGGAAAAAAGAGGAAAATGTATTAGAAATACATTTATAAGATAATGAAAAAAATTAACGATTTCAAACCGTTTTGTTTTAGAAATCGTTTTCCATCACATACCTTGGGTCTAATCACCGCTTACGGTATCGAGCAAAATTTATCGAAATTTTTAATTTTAATATCATGACACTCGATATCGAATGAAATGTATCGTAATTTGAGATGATAGCATTCGATATCGAGTAACCAAAGACATTGCATCTCTAGAGTTTTCATTCGATATCTCAGTGTCTATGCAGAAAAATACGACAGTTTACTCAATACGATAGCTTAATTATAGCTTATTAGACCCCAGATTAAGCTTTTGATTGGTTGGTCAATGTGGTAGCAGAAAAACTATGTTACTCCCTATCCAGACTTGCAAATCATCGTCCAGACTGGCAATTTTTTTGGAAGTTCTACTTTGAAATTGCATTAGTGTCCATGTTATGCAATTCTAGTATTCCAATTTTTCTAATTTTATATTGTTCTTTCTCTTCTCCTTTTTATATTTTATATATAAATTCAAATACACCTACAGCCAATTTCAAGTTGAAAAGTGTGAGAATTACAAAACAAAATAGAATTGCAGAGTACATAAAACTGAGTACCCCTCCCCAATTATTTCACCTCTCTCACCAATAAACTCTAAAATGACTAAAGGCTCAACCATAATATGCATAGCCTTGGTTAACCTTCTGTCAAAAATTAACAAAAAGTCTCTCAAACAAAATAAAAAAACATTTGATTCCGTACGGAATGTGCGATAAGATTCGCACCTTGCTAAAGCAAATGACAGTTTCATTTAACTTAGCAAAAAGTTTGCCTAAGTTCAATATGGTTTGCCTCATATAATTTAGATGTATTCGCTCATTCGCTTAAGCCAACTTAAGCACATTGTGGTTGGGCCTTAATTCCTGTTGCAGCAATTCTCGAGTTTATGGGCGAGACAGGTGAGTAGATTGGTGAGGATCTGCAAAACTAGAATTTCATTTCCAAGCTGAATTTTTAAAAATTCAAGCAATAAGGAATGCAAATCAAGTAGAGTCGATTGTGACTCTGTTTTGAAAGGCCCACATCCCGCGATTTAATTTCAAGGTGGCTAGAGACAGTCCGTTGCGTTGTCTTATTTTAAAATATTCCCATCTGGCTGGGTATTTAGTTTGTAGAAGAGGGAAATATAAAAAGATAGTAGAGGAATTCACGGTTTGCTTTTGCAGGCCGACCTTGTACATCCTGTAGGTCTTGTTAATCTTTATTTAAAACACGACAACAACAAAATGCATACATTTTCACTTAAAGTATTGTAGATGTCGTAAACTTAGTAAATTTAAAATGTATGCATTTTGTTGTTGTCGTGCTTCAATTCAAGTTTTCAAAGTTATCAAACCTTGAATTGCGCTAATGAAAAGAATTTTCACAAATAGCAACTGGGAATTTATTTCTCATTGTGAGTAACATTTTATTATGATAATTAATATAGTGAAAAGAATTTTCTTTAAAAAATTTATCGTTCTGGAAATTGAAATCGATGTCTATTTTCAAATAAACTTTTTTTTGTAAAATTTAACGCATCTTTAACTGATTTCAAATGAAGTAGTGGTAAAGGTAAGTGGACCTCAAAGTATGAGGCATATATAAGAATATATTTTTATAAACTTTGAACACAGGATAGTTTTTTAAGTTTGTTCAATCTCAATTTCACATGGTTTACATTTCCAAAATATGGCCGTATATATTTTTTCTTGAAATAAAATTCTTATGAGGATTTAAAAAATAAAATAGTTTTTTGCTGGGTACTTAGTTTATAAAAGAGTAAAGAGAAAAGGGTATAGCTTTGCCTTTTATCTCTCCCTCTCTCCTTGCATCTCCTGCAGTCTTTTAATTAAACATTTTTAACAACAAAAAGACCTGCCTTATGTAAATTTTATTGCTTAATTTCTTATTAGTTTTATATTTTATAACAAAAAACTTTTAATTATAAAAATTATTGTGAAAAGATGAAATTGAAAAAAAAATACTGAAAAAAATTCATAAAAAAAAATACCTAAACTACAGCAAAACGCACTAAATAATTGTTTTAAACTTAAACTTTAACTTTAACTGTATATTAATTATGCTTAAATATATATTCTATTAATATGTTATATCATTGAAAACTAATTATATATTTCATATACTATTCATATACATATGTATGTATATAAAAAAAAATTACTTATTTTTAATTTATAATTATATATACTTATCTATATATAAAAATTAAAAGAATAACGAACAGAAAACTAAAAACAAAGCAAACAAAACATTTATGAAATACAACATATTTTTACAAGGTGATATATTTTTTAATTTGTTTCGTTAACTTTTTAAGTTTAAGATTATCTTTTAAGTTTAAGAAAGATTTATTACAAAAAAAAAAAAAAAATAAAAAAATACACTTATTATACAATTATATTTTTGCTAAATAAACAAATCCATATTTAATACGTAAAAATATCGAAGAGAAAAAAAAACTTAAAAAACAAAATATTTTTTTATTTAATTTCTTTTTTTTTTCAACAAAATTTAATTTTGCTTTTATTTTGTTTTCGCTTCAATAAAATTGTTTAATTTCCTAATTTCTTTCCCAGTTCTTAGTTAAACGTAAAACCTGACTGCTCTAGGTATTCAAGTGTTACACCACTTGGCCCAAGTCTTAAATGTATTTTAGGTACATATTTAAAACACAAGACATCAGCTCGTAATTGGTTCGACCTACCGACCATTTTAAAAAAAAATTTAGTTGGGTATAGCGCAGTGTTGAAAAATTCAGTACTTTGGTACTTTTTTCAGTACTTTTTCATATTAAAAATACCGCAGTACCCCCGCGTTGTTTTCAGTACTTTTTTATCCATAGAGCTTTTTAAATCTTAACTTTTGGTTTTGGTCATCATGTGTTTGTTGCAAAATTTATGTTGTTGTATTTAAAAAATAATTAACGTCGTTAACATAAAAATGCAAAGAAAGCGTGGGCGACTGGATAAGAATATTTATAAGAAGGGGTGCATTGGATAATTTAAATATTTATACCATATTTATATTAACATGCAATGTTAAGGAAATGGTTTATAAAGTAAAAGAAACTGTAAAATCATTTTATTCGACAATTTGCGAAACTTCAATAACTAACTTTTTTTTTGAAAATAAAACCTTGAAAGTGAAAATCAGCTTCCACTCAGAAAATATTGTTTCTGGAAAACCAATAGCATAATACTGATGTTATTAATGCTATTTACAAACGAGAAAGAAAACTATAATAAGGTCAATTCTCAATTCCGTGTTCCAGCGAATCTTTCAGAAATAAAGCATTTCAGAACTGAATATTTTCACATTTCTTGGAAAAATATAACCAATATTAAGAACGAAACTAATAATTTGGTATTTGATCGATACCACATTTTCAAATGCAAAATTATGTAAAAAGCAACGATAGAAATTAACACGTAGCAACTGTTTCAAGTTTGATAAAAACTAAAGATCTATTAAAATTAACTGGTAGTTGCTGTTGTAGTTATAATATTTCTGATGGTTTCTTAAAGTAAATTTGCTTAATGTTAAAACACTGAATTAAAAGCTTTATTTTTAAGCATTCATGTTTTAAACTTTTTTTTTAGAACTAAGTTCTAAGTATGTAAAATATGTCAAGGTCTGAATAATGTAGATAACTTTGCAAAAGTTAAAATATAAATATAAATACCAGTATAAATTTATGTTGAAAAAATTAAGTTTTTAATTTATATTCATATTCATAAATGTATGAACTATTTCAAATATTTTTTTTAGAAAATACTGAAAAAACGTACCTTAATCGGCTCATACACTTGTAATATAACTGTTCAATTTTATCGCCAATGGGTTTATAATATTCGAAGGTGACACAATATATTGACAAATATCGAAATGAGAAAAGAAGTGCAATATACTGTGAAATGTGTTAGCAATAATGTACCATGTTGCTTTCATTTAAAGGTTATGGCGCATATTCATAAATTATTACCAAGTGTTAACTTTTTTAAGAAGCTATTTAAGTTATTCACAGATGATTACCTTCAGCTTAAAAAGTTTACACTTAATTATAGGTAAAGCTGTTACTAAATACCAACTAACTAATACATTCAAAGAACAGCTGATGGATATCATTTTATAATTTATTTCAAAAGTACAACACTTTTGAAGTGGTTATAAAAAAATAAATGGAAAAAATTATAAGAGATATTCAAATAATATGAGATAAAAACATGGCAAAAAAACAGTTTAGACTTATAAAACGCAATGGAATCCATTTCAAATTCATTTCTACTGCATCCAAAAAACATCCTTACAAAAAAAAAAAAAAAAAAAACTAGAGATGTGTTCTTAGTCGATAAAATTCTATTGAATACTTTTATTTTTACAAGTCCTTATTTAAATTGATTTATATAATATTATAACCAAAAAATAACCTTTTTAGAATTTGTGTTAATTCTTTAAAGAACAAAAAATAGTTTGATAAGCTTTTTAATTAATTACAGAATATATCGTTCAAAATGTTATCCAAATTTTGTTTTCTCTACATGCCAATATGCATGGTTGCATTTCTTCTATCAGCTGATAGCTGTTACTACGTTAGTTATGAATTGTGAATAATGCTATGTTCATACGACGTTATAAACCACTCGTTTCGGTCGTTGAAACTAGTTTGCCAAACATGCTGTTCATACGATTCATTCCTGTTTCATTTTGACATTTTTTTTGTGTTGTTAGTGTGATTTTTTTTAAATAGATAAAAAAAGTAAATAAAACCTAAACATATATTATTTAACACTTTTATTGATATTATTATGTTATAATTATCACTTTATTTTATTAGACATCAATTTTTATTTTGTTTTTTTCTTTGTTTTGCTTTTTTTTGAGAGCTAGTTCAGATAAACTAACGATAAATGTTATCAAAATTGGAGATGATAGTACATCTTTCCTGTTTCGCAGCCTGTTTCAAAATGAAACGACCTGTTTCGCCCACAAAATTTTGTATGGGGAAACAAGTCGTTTCAATCATGTTTGGGGCGCGAAACAGGAATAAGAGAGCGAAACACGAATATTGCTGTCCGTGTGAACATGGTATAAGATCTATAACTATCTATGAACTATTTTTTAGTTTCTGTTTTGTTAGTTACAACTTTAGTTATGATTTTTGAATATGCGCCTATGTTTTTTTTAATGAGAGTTACGCCATATTTTAATTGAAATCATTGTGACACTTAGAGCCACTTTTTGGGTTTGAGATTAAAGTTAATTTTATTCTATAATTAGCTAATCTGAGAATTAAGTTAATCTAGTATCAATTGAATTTGATATTTTTGGGTGGTGGCTTAAACCATGTAGCGCTACCATACTGAGCACAAATAAATGGCAACATTTTTTGCAAATATCAACTTTTTATCAAGCAATATGTATGTTTTTAAAGAAGAAGAAGACAATGAGAGAATTTAATATTGTTTACAAAGTAGAAATTTTTTGCGTTTAAAGAAAAATTATTTTACAGAAAAAATATAGAATGGAAAAATTATATAAAAGTTCTAAGCAATGTTTTACAATGTATTTTTTGTTTATATTTTTGCAAGTTCTTTATGTTAAACATGTGTATGTTGACAGTTTAAGTTTAGGTTTAAACCACCACCGTTGGCCGCTTAAACTAGCAAAAAAAAAAGTTAAAAAAATACAACTCAAAAAGTAAATACGAAGATTAAAGTTAATTTAATCGCTAATCTCTAACCCAAAAAGTGGCTCTTATTGATTAATATAGTGCAATATAGAAATAATATGGCAAATAAAATATACAATGTAAATGGATGAGCCGCTTGACGCTTATATATGTATAACAGAAATATTATTTACATGTGTACCTCCAATATTAATACTTTATTGCTATTAAATACTTAGATAAATGAATTCCAGTAAAATATTTTTTGTTCCTTTTATTTTTATAAATTATTGTTATATTTTTTTAACAAAAAGTACCATTTGGTGGGAAAAATACTTTTTTATTTGAAGTTCAGTACCATTTTGAAATTAAAATTTTGCAACACTGGTATGGCGTAAATATATTTTGAATGCCCCCTTTCTGAATCCAAAACCAAATTCACTTAATTTTTTATGGTTTCTGAGTTATTAAACATTAAATTAAATTATTTTGCTCTACACGCCATTGTTTGGCGAATGCAGCAAATTTCTCATACAAAATCGTACAAAATAAATTTCATTCTTGATTTGCTTCATTGCTTTCATTGTAAGATAAACAACTTTGATTCGCTGCATTGCCGTTAGAAAAGTGGCGTCTGCGGCACCAAATAATAATTTTTACTTTCAATAAAATACTATTAACTTCGTTCATGATCGTTCAGCGGTGAAAATACAAAGAAATCCTATCGGGTGTATTTTCAGAAAACTTCATGTAAACCTTCATTGTTGTTTTTCGCCACTACGACTTTTTTTTTAGCAAATGCGCCAAATTTTAAATATATTTATTAAATATATTTCTAGCAAAAATTTCTTTAAGTGTCACTTGACTTGTCCCAAAATTTCCTGTCGCCTCAAACAGAGAAAATTGTACTCGACGTCGACTTAAAAGCGCCGTAGAAAATTCCAAGTGACTGGCAATAGTAAACGATTGTTGTCAAAAACGACCAAGAAAATACAATTATTGTTCCGATGCTGTCGGCTTGTGGCGACGTCGACTTCATTAAAAGAGGTTGGTCTCTCGCCAAACCGAACCACTTATATAGGATTTTTGGGAATTCGAATGTTTATATCCTTAACAAAAAGTTATACTTATCGTTGTTTATTAAAACAAAATATATAAGCTGACAGGTGTCTGATACTGTTTTGAATTTCGGTTCATTTTGGGAGTTAACGGGTAAAACCTGTATTTTGTCACGCCATCTATCTTTTAAACCAATATAAGCATAGAAAAAAATGTTATTACACTTGAAACTTATCTAAAAAAAAATACAAACATAAATTTGGTACTTTTTCGAAATTTGAACGTTTAAAGGGTCAAAACCGTACCTATTTTTGGTACTGTTTTAACAAAACATTTTTCTCCCTTCATTGACATTTTGATACTTCAATGGGGAGATAAAATGTACTGAAAAGGGAAAATCCGAGAAATTTCTTTCTTTTACTTCTCCTTCCTATATGTGGTACTTTTTGAATTTTCTAAAATATTGATGCAGAGTTCTGAGTGAATGAGAATCTATAAGATGAAAAATGTTGGTTCCCTTTTGTAAAAACCTAGACACATAAACTTTGGAAAATGTTAAATGCTAGTATATCTATCGGGCATGTTCTAGAAGACGAAATGAAGTCGAATTGAAATCGAACGAGATTTTCCGCCTTATTTCGGTTGTCGTTGTCGTAATCGATCAAGTCTATTTTTGTAATAGATTAAAGAGCACTGGTTGTGTGTTATTTTAATTTCTTACAAAAAACGACTTGATCGATTACGACAACTACAACCGGAATAAGGCTGTTTGATTTCAAATTTTTAAAAACGACAAGTTTTTCCTATTTTTAAGAGTCGTTTTTTCTAAAGACAATTGGTACGAAAAGTATGAAGTTTATAAAAAGGAATATTTTTATAAAATTTCTTAACATATTGTTACGTTTTTCCTTTAATAAACGCGTTTGAGTTCTTTTAATTGCAAATCCGAATAAAAACACACACTTATTCAACTTAACAAACTTTATTAATTATTTTGTTCACAATTGTTAGTTACGAACAGAACCGTTTTTCAAAACAGACTAAACTAATTTTACATGAGTCACCCCTTTTTATATTTCATAATTATTTCTAGATTTTTCCTGAACCTTCCCGTAAAAACTATTTATTATGTTCTATAACCATTTCTAGAAATTACTGGGAAATTTATATAGGAATTATTTTTAAAATAACAGTTGTGTTGAAAATTATACATGACAATTTTAAGTAACATAAAACTATAACTTGCAAGATAACTTATAACTATAACTATAAATAATTCTTAGATAATTTAACTTTCGTAACAATATGCTTGTTTTCAAAATTTGTTCGAATTTAAATCCACTTTATTTCGATTTATAGAACATGCCCGTACATGTATTTTATAAAATAGAACAAAAGTTTTGTCCAGTACAAGTATACAATTTTCAAATGCAACGGGATAATTTTGTTTTACCTGAATTTTATCTTAGTCGTAGCATTCCAAAAAAAATTTAATGAATAAATGGGTTTAAGACATAAATATGTCTTAAATTAAAAAATGGAGTTTTCTATTCTTTTTCGAACTTCTTGTTTAATTTTTTTTCTTTTAATTTAATTGCAATAAAAAAGGCGAATTCATTACAGGTGGTTTTAAAAGCCCTGCTGGTAAATTTTTTTTTTTTTAACTTTATCATTGTTGGATGTCATAATTGTGTTTCCTATTTTTGTACAATGATTTTACAAAAACAAATTGATTGTGGTTTTTGGACGAGTTGTACTTGTTATAGTACCGAGATTACCTGTAATGAATTTGCCTTGCAATAAAATAACAAATATTTAAATTTTTTTTTCTATTAAATACTTTTACAGACATTTTTTTTAAACAACATTTTAATAAAGTATTGCTTTGCTACTGGCATAAACACGCTTGAAATCGCCATTATATAGAAAAACGGTTCCATAATGGGGTTCCACAGACTCTTTGGAGTTCAAAACACACTTCTAAAGATAATCAGGGGTGTCATAGAAACCAATTTTATTGGAATTGGATTTGAAACCGACAAAAAAAAATACGTTGGTGTCATGAAATCGAATGTTGTCGGTTTTTCATTCGAACTTAAATTAGTGTCGGTTTTAGGTGTCACAGAAGCCAATATTATCGGATTTTTATTGAAAACAAACCAAGCAGCTTACAGCTCTTGTTTTTTTATTGGAAATACAAATAGTTTTGAAAAGCTTAATTTTTTTATTTAATTTTTTCAACAGTTAGATTTTTTGCATAGATGGAAGTAAATAAAATTGTTAAAATAGAATTTTTTGCATATCTCCGGCAGCGGGTTGCTGCAAACTCACAAAAGTCTTCTCCTCACTTTTTCAGCAAATATGCAACAACAGCAATTTATTATTATATACATTTTATGGCTTGTTTAAAATATTGAAAAATTTCGCGAATTTTTGTGATTTTTGCAAACTTTTTTATGCTATTTTCCGACATTTTATTTTTTAAAACCCATTTATCGAATTCAAATAATTTTTAGGGGTTGTTTCCAATTTTGCATTTTTTTTGCGAATTTTAGCCATGTTCGCGATAGAAGCGTTTTTTCCTCTTATAGGTATATATGGTTCTTTACAGCTTTAACGATTATTAATAAATATTAAACGTTGTTATCATGCCCATGTTTGCAAATTTTTGCGAATTTCCGCTAATTTAACAATTTTTACCGAATTTTCGTCATTCCTTATAGTTGTAGGCACTTTTAATCTATTTTATGGCTTTTTTGAAATATTAAAAATTTTCGCGAATTTCCGCGATTTTTGCAAACTTTCCGAATTTTTGCGCAGCTTTGCTGCTTTTTCGTCGCAAACTATAAAATTAATTTTTTTTTTTTTTGGTCTTTTGATAAATTCGCTTTATATTTTTACAAAACAATAAAATTATACAAATGCAAATATTATAACGACGGCATTTATTTCATATGTTTACTGTTTTACCATTCTTATTTTCTTTTTATTAAAAACAACCATAAATTGCATTTAAATAGGTAAACACATGCTACAAAACATAAAACAGATAATTCGAATATAGTTTTTATTTGTATTCGAAAATAACAAAACCGACTTGTTTTCATGACACCAAATTAAACCAATATTGGTTTACAAAACCGACAAAAACCAAAACCGACTTGGATTCTATGACACCCCTGAATATATAAATTTTTTTTTTTTTTAACTTTTAAACTATTTTATTTAAAGTTTTGAAAAATCAATTAAAGATTTTTTATCGCGTCAAATTTTTCAAAGATCAAATTAAAAAAAACTTTGACTGAAAGCAAGGCTGACGTTTATTTTAACAAATGAAGCACAGCCGCGAATAACGTTATAAAGCCACTTTTTGCTAAATCTGTTTTTTTTTTGCAAATTATCGTTAACATTTCTCTCTTACATTCTTTAAACATCATATCATCTAAAATTATGCACCTTAACCTCTTCAAAATGCAACAAAAAGAGTCAGCAAGTGAAAGAACGTTGCAAATTAACAAAAAAAATAATACAATCTAATGATTTTGCAACTTGGAATAACGTTTTAAAAGAGGCTTGCGTAGTGGAAAAACGTTTTAATTGACATCGCGATTGTGGATATGAAAAGTTTTTCCACTAAAAATCTTATTTTAAATTAAAATTAATTTTGATAATATAAAAAAAAAAAAATTTTAAAAGTAATCCTGCCTTGTACAAACGTTTTTTGCTCTCCTGATAAATAATTATATTGTCACCTACAACGTAATTCGTCGCTGTGCTTCAAATATATATTTCTCAATCGAGCTTATTATATAAGTCGATGTCGACGTCAATTTTAAGTTGTTTTCACATCATGTCGGCGTCTTCATCACTTTTATTTAGTTTTTTTCTTAGAATCTTGTATCGGAAATTTATCTTTTTCTTTTGATTTTGGAAAACTTAAAATAAAAATATAAAAAAAAAAACTTATAAAAGTAAAGTGCATTTGGCCGAAGTCTAAAATGCATTTTATGTAATTAAAACAAGTGTTTGGCCAACTGTTCATTGACTAATTTAAACATTAAATCTTAACAATTATTAACATAATGTGTGTCCATTTACTTTCTAAAACTAACATAAGACATGTTCATTGAAGACGTCGCAAAATTGTCTGTCGTTTAAAACAGTAAATTTTACTAAAAGCGCCGTAGAAAATACCAAGTGACTGTCAATAGTAATCGATTGCTGTCAATAACATCTAAGATAATACAATTATTGTTCCGCTGTCGTCGAACTTCATAGTAGGGGTGAACATCTTTTGTAACAAAACTGAATTAAGGGATCCTTAAAAAATTTATTTTGTCCTGCTTCAATATCGGTTTAATCTTACAAAAAAAGTAGGGGATTATTTTGTAAAAACCTTCCTTCACCTTGCGTTGAAAATATTGTTATATAAAAATGTTTGTATTTTAAAAAATTTTTATTAAAATAGTATTCAAAATAAACCCAAAATCACTTTTGATACAAGTTTGATTCATTTTGATGAACTGGGAATTTTTTTCGTACTCTTTTTATTTTAAAATTTTATTTGTGACACCCAAAACAATAAAATCCTTTGGTTTCAAAATTAATTTATATTCCAATTATTTAAAATTGCAATTAAGATCATTTTCAAAACACACACTTTAAGTATTTAGAGCATTAATTTTTTTTCGCAACATATTGTGTTCATTTTATTCTATAACAAAAAAACTACAATTTTATTAAAAATTTAATTTAACAAAATTTATAAAAAAAACCTAAAATATTGTTTAGCTTGCTATTAAAATTACATAATTATAAATAATATGCACACAGCAAGTTTGTCTAAGCAAGTCTTTAGCTTATTGAAGAGGGTGAGAGAGAGAGAAAGAGAGTAAAAGGGGAAAGAAAAATGAAAATTTTTTTAATCTTCCTTTTTCTCTACTTTCTTGTGCTTATTGAAGAGGCGACAGAAAGGGAGAAAAAGATAATGATAATTCTTTTCAGTTTCTATTCCCTTTAAACTAAAAACTTGCTTTTGAAAACTTGTTGTGTGTATATTTAATACAGATTTTTAGCTATTTTATCAAATATTCCACTATTTAGGCATACAAAAATTTATTCAAAATTACAATGAATAAACAATTTACCGATACTCTACAAGTACCTTTAATGGCTAAGAAACGAAATTTTTCAAAAATAAGTTTGAAAATAATTTTGAAATAAAATTTAACTATAAAAAGATTGATTTGTTTAACGGTTTAAAGTAAAACAAAAAAAAAAAAAAAAAAAAACCTAAACACACAATAAGTGATTTAAAAAAAGTTTAAAACTTTATTAAGTTCTAATAAAAAAAAAAATTATTTTACTAAGAAATTTATGCTAAAAAAAAACAACTACAAAAAGAATTTCAATATGCATTGACAGTGAAACAAACGAACTAGTTTTTAGGTTAGTTATTATAACAAATTACTTTATTGTTAAATTGTTTGAAATTTGCTATAAATTACAATTTTTCTTTTTGTTAAATTAAGAAACAAAAAAATTTTTATGTAAAATTTAAAAAACACAAACATACATATTTAATTAGAACTTCAAATTTCGTACACTGTTTTCATAATAACATTTTAATTTTATGTATAGTCAATTACACATAGCAAGTTTTCTTGGTTAGTCTAGGAGCACACGCTTCAGCTTTGGTGTTTTACCCTGTTCGATTCTGGTTTTGGGGTTGCTAACTGATTGTTGTCCGTCACCTAATTGCCTGAGACGCATTTATTTCAGTCTGCCATTCAGGCTAATCAAATCTCTGTCTTCTCACTTTGGCTGCAGTCAGACTGATGTCTTAACCCTGTTACCAGGGTGTAAACCGGATAGTGAGAAAGACTGTGAAAGACTCCATGCCTTCAAGTGGCCCTTTGATGTCCGTATGAACCACAGTACTTAATATATAGAAATAAAGAAAGTTGAAACAGATGTGTGCGTGGAGCTATTTGGAAAACTTGAGGAATTGAATTAAATAGAGCAGCAAAATAAAGTCCCCTTTTATACGGTCAAAGTTTACTTTGACACAGATTTTTGAATTTTTTTTTTAACTTTTTTCGTGTTAAGATACACAAAGTTTAATTTGCCAAATTTTTTGTTTTCTTTTGTTTTATATAATATAAAGACGCAGCCAACTTCAGGTATAAACTACGAAAGCAAAACAAAACGCATTTGCGAGTACAGGAAAGTCTGTACTCCCGCGTTATTCTCTTTTTCCCTCGTTATTCTCTTCTTCCCTTTGCAAACTAATTCTTTTCCCCTTTGCAAAGTGACTTTTGACAGTCTAAAAGGGGTCTTAGAGTTCAGACTATGAAAAAGTGATAGACTACATAAAAGTAAAAAAAAAAACTGCAGCAACAATAATCGCTCAATGTGAACCATGAATTCACTTTTTGCCTATATCGCCTATAAACTTCGTCTGTCAGGCAAGAAATGTCTATAGTGTAAATTGGGACACAGAAAGGTACTTTTTTTTGAAAAGTATTGAGTTTCTAGGGAGCGAGAGAAAAGGTAACTCCATTCTTTTTCTCTCTCTCTTGTTATAAGCTTTTCTTGTGCAACAAAACTTGCTGTTGGTATATTGACTACGATAAACTTTTTTTTTTAAATATTTAAAATTTGTTTTTATGTAAACAGAGTAATAAATGTATAAGAATTATAAAGTATAAAATCAAAGAGTATACCAAGAAAATGTTTTAGGCATTTTTATGTTTTTTAAAATTTTAATACAAATTTAATTTCGAATTTTATGTTAGAAACATAATTTTTACAATAGTAGTGGTAAATTTTTTTTAAAGAAACCCGTTACAATTGAACAGTTAATAGCTGATTTGTAGACTGGTTTCTTGTTAATTTGTATTATCACCTTAATAACATAAGGACTATATATGCCTATAGATCCCGTATGTGGCTTATGAAACCATATTTCTATATATAGATCTCGTTTAGGGGCTTTTTACTGCAAAACATTCGGTCTTTACTCGTAAGTTTCAAAGATTTTTTAAAATGATCTATAAATCTTGATTACCCCGCCTTTTTCGGATTGTTTTGAATCAAGTTTAGACATCTGGTCGAACAAAAGCTGCACTTCATGTATTTTGATATAAAAATGACTAAGTTGGGTTTAGTCGTAGTTTAAAGAAAGCAGGTTTTGTGGCTCTCGATTCTGTTTCAAAATATTTTTTTTTAAAACTTGATTTATCTGGCAAAAAGGAAAAAGGACTTAAGTTGACTTTAGCCCATTTGAGAGCTTTATGTTAAAAAGTGCCCATGGACAAAGTTTCAAATATTTTGTACGATTTTTCTTGAAGTTATAGCAAACTGACTTTTTGCTTATCTCTTTTAAATGTGTCATAACATTTGGAAAAAAAAACTTAAGTACACTTCTGACCGTGATTTTAGGGTTATGGAGGAATTAAAAATTAAAAGAACTATAACACGTCAAATCACGTTAAAAGTTTAAATTACGCCCACAAAACTAAAAAAAATTGATTAAAGCATTTTTTCCTTATTGCCACAGATAAATCGAGTTCTATATGAGGCCGTCAGCGCAAAAGTGGTGTAAGCCTCAATTTTTCACATTCTGACTTATCTATGCCAAATTGGTTAAAACTACGAAAATAAAATAAGAAACTAGTTTATCTCTTGTTTTACCAATCACTTACAGAAAGCGTTGCAACAGTTTGTGTTGCATTTGTTTATTTTTGCTCCACTTATAATTCCAAAGAAGCCATAAGCCACACAAATATGAAATAAATGTAATGTGGCTTGAACCACTTTTGAGCTGACGGCCTCATATAATGCTGATGTTCACGTGCTCTAAAGCGGCCCATACACTTGTAACATTATTTTTTTTGATATCCGCCATATTATTTCCATTTTGTCCTATATTATGCAATGAGTCGCATAATAGTTTTATTCATTCAATAAAAAGATGAACATAACCTAAGGAATAACATAAACAGCATTGTAAAATGTTGCCAACACATTTCACTTTCTTTTCGCTGTGCAATAAAAATCAAAAGTCTTTTGATTGTTGCCAATATATTGTGTCACCTTCGAATATCACATACACATTGGCGATATAATTGTACAATGAGTAAAATTGAACAATTTTATTGCAATTGGATGAACCGCTTAAGTCTCCACTAGCCATCTAATGATGTTATGAAAAAGCTTTCAAGACAGATTGCTTAGAAACGCTGTTAAAACATGAGAAAAACTACTAACATGATAAGTCTATACTTAACACTAACATCATGTAAGTGTTAATGTTAAGCATTTTATGTCTGTTGTAGACTGGGTGTAATGACAAATGACTTGTTGTAGTAAAAAGATAAACATGAATTTACTTTTTCGAAGATAATTCAAAAATTTTCAGAAACTTTTATTGACTTGAAAAGTTGCAAACTGGTTTTAACCGATTTCGAAAGTTCTGACAGTCGCATCTCGCATTACATTTGCGATTGTGAGTTTAGCTCGCATGAGAGGTATTCTGTAAAACGAAATTGCAAGACTCTTAGGGAGCTTAAATCGCAACTGTAAACTGAAGTGATTTAACGTATTTACCCCTAATCAAACTTTTAAGAAATTATTTAATGATTAATGAATTCAATTTAAACATTGTATGTAGTTATATCTATTGTGTTCTTCTGCTTAAGCGATTTCAATTAGCAGCTGATCTAAATAATATTCCAAAAACGTGTATTGTACCAGATCGCGTGCGTTTTAGAACATGATTGACGATTTACAATTCCTATGCGGTTTTACGCTCGTGCGAGTGTCAGAACATACTGTAAGATATTGACAGCCTGTTCGTCGATTTCGAACGATAACGTTCGCATAGAAAATTACATTTAAAGCAAAACAAATTTTTGAATTTTGTTTTTAAAGCTGTTCCAAACGGGATGTCTGAAAAGTTTGCAATAGATTCAAATCTTTAACCCGATCTACAATTGAAAAGAATAAACCAACTTTGATGTGAGAACTTCTCACACCGAAAATATGTGTAACAAAATAGTAAAGAAATAGAAAAAAGTGTGTCTGTAACTCATGCCGAAAACTATCAAAAGAGATTACGTCGTTACGTTATAAATGTCATTGCATTCGAAGCCAATGAGACATTGCCACACATACATAAAATAATGTAAATTGCAACTTTAATGTTTGTTGTTAACAAAATGGCTTTGAAAATATTCGCAAACTTGTTTAAAAAATATTAAAAGCAAACCCATGAAACAATGAAAAAATCAACCAAGAACATTTTGCATTTTTAATACATATCGTCGGTTGATAATTTAAATGTCGTATGGGGATTTTTTGTGGTTTTGAGTTAAGATCGATTCTTTAGGGTTTCCCATCTGATCTTTCATTTGGCGAAATCAGTTTTTCGATACCTCATACGGTTTTTGATTTCCAACTCAATTTACTCGAAACTATCGGAATCCACATACGACAATTAAATTATCAACCGACGATATGTATATTTTTTTTTTTGTTGATATTTTTTTACCGCGTTTTGATTTGTGAGTTTATTTGACAGTTAAAAGCGGGAACTTTCCCACGAAAATTTTACAGACACACTTTTTCTGTAAATTGGAGAGTAATTTCCTTAAGCGGTTCATACACTTGCAATAAAATCGAACAAAATTAAAATTGAAAGCTTTGAACGGTGATATTCGAAGCTGGCCATTATATCTGTGGCATTTTGATAAAACATCTTAAGTCGAGATAAGATAGCAAACAAAATTTAAAAAAAACTTGGTGAAAAAATCATTTTTAGCAAATAATAAAATAAACCAACATTAAAGAAAAATTTCGTTTATAATACAACATTTTAAAAACGTAAACAAAAATGTTTTTTTAATGAAAATTCGATTAACAACATTTTTTTCAACTTTTTATATTTGACTTAAGATGTTTTGTCAAAATGCCACAGATATTGGCAACAATCAAAAGACTTTTGATTTTTATTGCACACCGAAAACAAAGTGAAATATATTGGCAGCATTGTACAATGCTGTTTATGTTATTCCTATAGGTTATGTTCATCTTTTTATTGAATGACAAAATGGAAATAATATATCATAAACAATAATATGGCAAGTGTATGTGCCGCTTTACGTGACAGCAATTACTCTCCAAAAATGTTACAGACGCTGTTAAGTGAGGAAAACAGTTGGTTGTTTCAATTTATAGCATTTTTGTTTCATTTCTCACATTTCAATCGAAAAGTTTATCGACGCGAGAGTTACAGAACATGGGCCCAGATTGTGTTGTAAAAGTCTTGCAGAAATTTTCCTTTTTTAATCTCAAAATATGACCTCTACTATAGTGAAATTTATATTCTTAATTTGAAACCCCCTCCTCTTTCACTAATAAAGCACGTAAGTTCCTTTAAAAATGTACAAAATTTTAAAAATACTTAATTGTTTATGGAAAAAAAAAATTGTATTGAATTTAGAATTTAATTAAAAAAATAAACTTAAGTTCAAAATTTGAAATTGTTAAGGATTTGCATTAAAAACAAAGAAAATAAGTTATAATTTTAAAAATTGAAGTTAAAAATTGTAAAAAATTAAAAAATAAGGTTATGATTTCAAATTTATTTTTTTTTTTTTGGTTACATTTTCCGTTAACAGTACAAAAAAGAAAATGAAGACAAATTTCCCTCCTTTTTCTTAAACGTAATAAGACTAAAATTGTGTATAAAAAAAAATAATTGAAATAAAATTTTAAAAAAATTTGAAAATTATAAAAAATATTACAAAATCCAAAATTACAAAATAAAATACATTTGAGCCTGAATTGAAAACAAATTTCATAAATAATAAAAAATTACATTAAATTATTAAGGGAACAGTAAAAAAAAATTAATAAATTCAAAACTAAAAATATTTAGAAATTATAAAATATGCCAACAAAAAAATACATTTTGAAAATAATATTTAAAATAAGTATAAAAACAAAATTTTAAATTTATAAATTTAAGCTTAAAACAAGAATACAAAACTTTTAAAATTTGACCAATTACAATTTGTTTGAAAAAAAATAAAACATTTTGAAAAAAATTCTAGTTTTTAAAGCAGGGATGAATGTTTTAAGAAGACACAAAATTTTCAAAAACATAACAAAAATAAAATACAAACTATAATTATTATAATAATTATTAATGTATAAATGTGCTTTAAATTAATGTGCTTCATTAAAAAAAATTATTTATTTCTATTTACAAAATAAAATTTACATACAAAGCATATACATACAAACATAAATGCTTATACATAATTTACCAATTAAGTAAAAATAAATATGTATTTAAAAATAAACATCTCAATACAAAAATAGTAGGGGTTTTCAAATATAAAATAGCGGTATGTATTCATTATTAAAAGCAAATAGTAATAAAAAAAATTCAATGTATAAAATAAGACCCTTATGTTGAGTTGCATTCGGCAAACGATTTTCGCTGGCTTTTAAGCTTCTAAGAGATTTCTTGCCACTGCTTTACAGCCTTAAAATCTATGCAAATTTCTTTTGCTAAAAAAAGGTCCTGTTCGGAAATGCATCACTGCAAATATCAGCTGTTCGAAATATATACAAAAGCAAATGATGCGCAAACAAATCAAAAACACGCATCACAAAAATAGCTGATGCATATTGTGTTCTAAAATTTAACCAAACTGCGTAGCAATCAAACATCGTCATCAGCTGACTTAGATAAGCATCGCAAACTAATTACGAATGCAGCGCAGTGATGCTAATCCGAACCGAGCCTTTTTTGGCAAAAGAAATTTGCATAAGAGTTACGGCTGTAAAACAATGGAATGAAATATCGTAGGAGATAAATTGCTTCATTTCCAAGATCCCTTCTCCGAGCATAAAAATGTTGACAATTTAATTATGGTTGAGCATAACTTACGAAGTATGTAGTTTTCTTTTCCAAAATGTTGGAAGCATACCTCATTCTTTTTCTGCTTCTGGCAAGTTCCAGTAAGCGGTAATTTTCATCAGACGAATCGGCGAACAATAATGCCGTCGTAGTCATGTTTATTTTTTTTAAATTTGTCAACAAAAGATATTTATTCAAAGTACCAGCTCTTCGAACTGTACTACTGTGAGTAAAGGGAGAATAAGTCTCTACTTTCTGTTCTGTTACAAATCAGCTGATTTGTTTTTGTTATTAAAAAAACTGTGAAATTGATTAGTTTTTCTGTTCTGTTCCGGTTCAGTTTGTTAAAATCAAAAACTTGTTAAGTAATTGTAAGTGACAGCAAAATAAATAATAAAAAATACATATTTATATTAAAATAAACTGCCCAGCCAGCAAAATAATCCGACGTCGTTCAGATATCTGAGAGAAACGTCGGCAAAAAGTCGGAATCGTATACGAATTCTGTCAGATTTCTGACCCAAAAGCGTATGAAGTGGTTGACACGAATTCTGACAGACATGTCGTGGGAAATTTTGGGTTTTTGTCGGCATTTCTGATAGATATCTAACAGAAATCTAATGAAAAAGGTATGGGAAGTTCTGATGTGTTAGCCAAGATTTTTTTGCTTTCGAACTGATAGCTGAAAGAAAAAGTTTTATTGCAAAATATGTACATAATTATAAATTTTACACGTACGTACCTTTTTTATGCTTTTTATCTTGAACAAATAAAATAAAATTAAAATTATTGCTAACTGAATGACAATTGTCATTATTTTAAAAAAATAATAAGTTTCTTTAGACAAATCTGAATGAATTCCGTCGGAATTCTATTGGACTTATATGTACATAAATTCCCCCCGATATATCCATGCGAAATCGATAAGAAATCGGCCAGACAGTAAGAATATTCAATGTCTGACAGAAATCTGAACGAAATCTCTAAGTCTGGGTTCACACTATGAAAGTTTTCTTTCAGAAAGTCTGAGTTTATAGATGAGAGGGGAAGAGATTATGCTTTTTCCTCTCCTCTCTCACCCATAAACTCAGACCTTCTGAAAGAAAACTTTCGTAGTGTGATCCCAGACTAAGAATGAAGTCAGACATTTGCACGAAATGTCTGATTTCGACAATGTCGAAGTATTTTGCTGGCTGGGTGATTTTTGATTTTAAGAATTCATAAAAGTTAATTTTCTCAAATTTATGTGCATTAAAGTTATTGAAATAAAACAATGGACGGTGCAAAACTAATACATACATTTTTCAAAAATTGCTGGTAAGTTACAGAACGGCAAGGAACAGAAGAGAAACAGAAAGTAAAGACTAACTGCGCCTTAAACAAAATCAGTCAAATTCACAATGTTTCTTTTTATACCCTCCACCACATTTAGTTGTGAAGAGGGTATATTAAGTTTGTCATTCCGTGTGAAACTTTTTTGTTATTCATCTCATAAAGTATATATATTCTGGGTCCTTGAGTAATTCTAAGCCGATTTAGCCATGTCCGTCTGTCTGTCCGTCTGTTGAAAACACGCTCACTTTCGAACAACTCAAAAGAAATGAGTTGCTTGTAGTTATCCTAAGCAGTTTGGGATTGAAATCCAGCAAAATCGGTTCAGTAGGACCAGAGCTATGAATCAAAATGTGGAACCACCACCTAAAAAATTGATAATTTTGTTACAAAAAATAACATAAATGCTGGAACAAGGCACGGAATGAAATAAGATTTTGCAAAAATTTGTTTTATTTGACTGGAAATCACGCTGTTAAATTTCGTGAAGATCCGTCTATAATTTACCCAAGCGTAACAAAATTTGGTACGTCACAGTTTTTTAGGACAAGAAATAACATTGTGAAATTTCGTGACGATCGGTCCATAATTTACCTTAGGCCCCATATAAACCCTACTACCGGAAAACAGTTTAGTACGCCTAAAACCGTAAAAAATAATGCAATCATAACAAATTTTTGGCTCGTCACAGTTTTATAGGACTATATATGATACTGTGAAATTTCGTGAAGATCGGTACATAATTTACCCTAGGCCCCATAGAAACCCTACTCCCGGAAAACAGTTTAGTACACCTAAAACCATAATTAATAATGCTAGCATAACAGAAATTGGTACGTCACAGTTTTAAAGGACTAGAAATGATACTATGAAATTTCGTGATGATCGGTCCATAATTTACCATAGGCCCCATATAAACTCTACTACCGGAAAACAGTTCAGTCGCCTAAAACCATAATTAATAACAAATCGTCACAGTTTAAGATAATAATAATAAATAGACATCATACAGATATTACTCCTTAAACATTCGAACTGTCGGTGGAGGGTATCAAAGATTCGGCACGGCCGAATATAGCACTCTAACTTGTTTTTCTATCAAATGTGCGCTTTAAAAGCAAATAAAAGAATTCAATTAAGGATAGGAAACTAAAACTGCGTAAAACTTGATAAACTGTCAGTAGTTTTAACTTAAGGTGTAAAATATTTAATTTAAACTTTCCCTGAAGGAAATGTCGTTAGTAAAACTGTACTAATTTACTATTGACTTCGTCACCAGTACCACTGACCACTTATATCCCAGGCAATGCTTTCTATATATGAAGACATTTTCATATGGTTGTCATTGAGGATCCGCTAGTGCCCCTAGTACTATTGACTAGATTGTCTTTATCGAACCACAAAGAGATATTGGAGCCTTAGATTCACTAATACATTTAAATAAGTTTAGTCTACACTTTTGTAACTTTTTATAATATTTTAACACTACCCTGCAGTGCGCTGGACCAGTCCCAAATTGGTACTTTCACCTATCACTAAGGGACACTGTTAGTCTTTTACCGGTAAAACGACCGGAGATTTAAACATGTGGTTGTCGTAGAAACAGTCAATTGACCCCCTATAGATAACTTTGGGACAGTCTGTTTACCGGTGCCACAGTATCAATCCCGTGGTTGATGCCGTCGTACCAGTACAGGCATAACTTCAAATTAACACCTCTTCGATAACAAAGGGACAGAAAGGTGTGAGTGAACACCTCTTCGATAACAAAGGGACAGAAAAGTGTGAATTGACACTTATTCGATAACAAAGGGACAGAAAAGTGTGAATTGCATCGCGAAAGACAACGTTGAGTCAGAAAAATAACCAAAAAATGGGTCAATTGACAAAATAAAACTGCAGGGTAGTAATAGTGCCCTTAGAACTATTGACTAAGTAGTTTGTATGCGGTCATGTGGACATTGTCACCAAAAAGTCACCTAAAAAACGATAAAAGTGTTGAGTTGAAGACACCAGAGACCCCAGGCTTCTTTCAGCGTTAATAAATACATTTGCTCTTAATTCTGAATCTTTTATTATATAATAATTACTTAAACTATATGGAAAAATATCAAAACACAAATGTTCAAATCTGCCCTCCAATATAAATTGCATAAAAAGGGGTAACAAAATTAAGTTATAAGGAAAAACACGTGAAAATTTTTATAAAGAAGTCAATATGTATTTGAAATTTTTTTAAGGATTTGCTTAACAACTTTCCCTTTTTCAAATATGTTATTCAAAATTTTGTTCAAAAACAAGACCTGAATGAAGAATTAATTGATTTTTTTTAATTTCATCGATATAATCTCGATATCAAAATTATTTGTCTATGCGATATTCATTACAAATATGATTGATTATATTATAAACTTTTCGATTTGATGCTTTGAAAGTTTTTTTAAATAAATTTAAACAAGCAAGCGTTAGTCTGGCCTAAGTCTCTTCATGATGAATGAACAAACTAACCTCAAAAAAAAAAAAATAAACAAAAAAAAAAAAAGAATTTAAAATCAGCTGTCACAGAAGACAGCGCTGCCAATTTCTTCTCCTTTAAAAAACACCTGAAATTTCCAACAGAAATTTGGAATTTTATAAAAAAATTTAAGAAAACATTTTTTGTAATATTTGTCAAACATTTTGTTATATCTGGTTTAAAAATCGTGGCGAAATATTAACAATTTCTTGCTTAGAGCGTAGAAAAACCTCCACCAAAATTGTAGAAAATTCGATATTCATGAAATTTTCACATTTCGCACACTGGGGATGTGACTGAGAAATAAAATGTTAAAAAAAAAAAAATAAAAAAATTCTTGGTTCATCTGGGAATCGAACCCACAGTCTTGAAGAAAATGTCTGACAATAAAAACTATAAGAACAGTTAATTTTAAAGCCGGGTTCAAATCCTGCATCAAACAAACATTTTTTTTATATATTTTTAAATTTAAAAAAATGTATAAAAAACTAGTTTTTATATTTTTAAAACAAAAATATGATTTTGTTTCTTATATTAAAAAAAAATTTATAAAGCCCAAATATGAATAAAAATTCCCCGGGAGTTTTTTTCCTATTGCCATTTTAACAATTTAATTTGCATAGGAAAAATGGAAGAAGGGAGAACACTCCAGGGGAATTTTTATTCATAATTGGGCTGATAATGATTTCTTTATCAGCCCCTGTAATTAAAAAAGAGCTTCTTAAACTATTTTCAGAAAAAATATTAAATACCACAAAACAGGTTTCTGAAATTTGAAAAAAAAAAAAAAATATAGAATTAAAAAAATTTGTAAGAAAAACAAAAATAATAAATTGAAAAATTAACTACCTCATAAAATACAAAATTTTTAAAATAAAAAAAGAAAGTAAACCGAAAATCAACAATTAAATGATTTATAAAACAAAGACAACAACAAATTTATTTTTTAATTAAAAAAAAAAAAAACAAAATTTAAAAATAGAAATAAAATTTTCATATAAAATTTTCAAATAAAAATATTTCAATTAAAAATTACAAATAAAAATTTATATATCAAAAAAAAAAAAAAAAAATTAAGTTTAAGAAAACAAACACTTATTTTTGTACATAATTTTATGTGATAATTTTATTGATTTTTTAAAAAAACAATAATTCAAAGATATAAATTTCGGTAAAATTAAAAAAAAAATCAATAAAAATAAAACAAAACACAAAAAGAAACTTTTTGAAAAATTTCGAGTTTTTTTTCAAATATTAAAGATCTTTTAAAAATGATACAATACTGTGTTGAAATAAAATTATAAATTTTTAATAAATTTAAGTTTAATCTATAAGAATAACAAACAAAAACAAAATCACACTTACACACAAATAATTTATAAAATATTTAATATATTTAACAAACAAATAAAAAAGTTTCATTGTATAAATTTTAATATTGTATTAAAAACGAAACAATTATTAATTAAACAGACAAAAAAACTGGGAATAAAAATTGAAGTTGTTTTAATTAAAATAAGGGTTTGCTAGATCCTCCATCGGGAGCCTCAGTATTTTGGTCAATTTAGACAATGCCTTGAGTTCACTACTGCAAAGTAAACAATTTAATTAAATTTTTTTTTTTCAATAAAAAATAACACACAAAAACAAGAAAACGTAACATTTTAAATTCAGTATTTTTTTTATTACAAAGTTATGAATTTAATACACGTGGCAACGAAAAGCCTGTTAATTTTGACAATTCAAACCAATTTGTTTTGGTTTCACAACGTTTGTTTAGAAATGGTTGACATTACGAGCCGTAAACACTTACAATCCAATGCAACTAAAGGCGACCGAACACGACATGTTTTTGTCATCTGACATGTCAAATTTTCCACTGCAATATACATACATACATGTCGTGTGTTACCTTTTAAACTTTGCTTCTGTAAAAGTCAGATGCAAAGTCATCTCACACAATTTCAATTAGAGCATGCTCTATTTTCTTCTGACAAATCATCTGACAACCGAAATCTATGCCGAGAAGAAACCGGCAGCGGCGTCCACTATTGACGGAATCATTAGCCGGCTGCAGTTAATATTTTAAAATACCGAGATATGTATGATCATCGCACCATTGAATGGAATTTATGTAAATATATATTTTAAAACCGTTTCATTATAATATCCTAAATTGGTATCTTTGAATTAAAAGAAAAATCTTATTTTATTTTCTCAAAATTTTTAATTTTTTCTTAACAGTTTTAACAACCCAGCAAAAACTTTACTTACCTGGTAAGTAAGCAAGTAATGTTGGAGAATAGTAAACACTACACTTTTTTTCGGCTGAATAACTACTTATTTTTGTTCGAGGTGTCCACAGAATTCAGTACTTACAATACACTTACTAGAAGTCAAAAAATATCTAGTTATTCACCCTTATTGTGTTTGGCGTATTTTAAATACGCCTACGACTGTTTGGTAATAGATTAAAGAAAACGTGAACTATTTTCCTTTAATCTATTACCAAACAGTCGTAGGCGTATTTTAAAAACGCCAAACACAATAAGGGTGATTATTTAACTAAGTAAGTAAGTTGAACTGTAAGTACTTACAAAATACTTACCAGAAGCCAAAAAATCACTAGTTAATAGGCCTAATAGGTAGTAATTGAGTACGTTACCAGTAAGTAAATATTCAGTACTGAAAACAACAAAACTAATAAGTGGTTATTGAGCTGATTTTTAGTAAGCAAATGTTCAGTAGTGAAAATAATAGCAGTTATAAGTAGTTGCTGAGGTCATTACTAGTAAGTACTTATTGAAGTTTTCAGAAAAATGACAACTGTAATGTCTGTTAAACGGTAACAAAGTTCTAAAGTGAATAAAAATTGTCAAGAATTTCTTCGCTTATGTCAAAATTTATGCTAGGCCCCTATATACCCAGCAAAAACTTTACTTACAATCCTACTTTTAATGACTTCAAGAATTCATTACTTTGTAGCTTTATTCGCCACTTTTTGGATTATTAGTTATATATTAAATAATAACTTTATTATTATATCTTAAATATACAGAAAAATTTAATTTTTCATTATGACATTTCTTATAAGAAACTGTTAAGAGTAAAAACTTCGCCTACAAAATAATGTGTTAAGTAATCAGAAAAATATAACAGCACTACTTGCAATTCTACTGAAAGAACCAATGAATATTACAAGGGATGTCCCATTTTTTAACTTACTTACATCCGGAAAAAGTAGTTGTTATAGATGTAGTTATAGAAGAAAGCTACTAAATAATGAGTTAAAGAAGCTATTCATTTTGAAAAAGTTAGCGAAGTTTTTACTTGGTTGTTAATATTTAGTACAAAAAGGTTGCATTGCAAGTTCATTGTAATAAAAAGATATGAAAATTCGATAAAAATTTAAAAGTTATTTAACAAAAACAAATCAGTATATAAAAATTACTTAACTAAATTACATATTATTTATTTATCAAAAAAATGTGGAACGCTTCACGATTTTGCGTGTCATCCTTGCGCAGGGGCCATGCTAATCTTCTCTGTATCGTTCCAATTTTAGTATATGTTCTGCCGAAGCAAGAACAAATGTGTGTGTTTAAAAGTGGTATTTGTACTTACAAATAAAGAAAAAAGAAACTAGGAATTATTAGAATTATGGTTGGAATAACTCAAAACACATGGTTGTTTTTTTCTTTTTGATTTTAATAGTGGTGAATTTTGCTCTCCAGAGTTGTATTTGCTGTTGTTTCGTGTGATGCCAGATTAGTGTAAGCATTTTGGCAGTTATTTTAAATATAATTTTAATACAAAGCGGATTTCGTGATTTCAATTAAATATTTTTTAACAATTTTATTTCTACAGAGTGGAGCAGAATGAACTGTGTACTAAAGCATATAATTTTTAAATAATTTTAGTAAAATTTTTTTTTTTTGGTTTTGTTTCAAGGGGCTAATTTTGCATTGCGATGCGAAAGTCAATGCGACTCGAAAATATACATATAAATGCGAACAATTCTAATTCTGAGTTATGATATTTTTAAAATACGAATAAAAATTCAATAAAACAATTTGTAATGCTGGGTACACACAGTGCAACCTACATGCAATCTGTTTCAATGCAACCTCAAAATATCAAAGTTGATGCAACCTGGAATGAATGAAAATGAATTTAATTCACTAGATTGCGTAAATGTGTTGCATAGTGTGTACCCAGCATAAGGAGTAAAAATTACAACAATTATAAAAATCATAACATGTCGACTGCACAGCTTTATACGCTACATAACAGAGCTGTAAATGAATCATTATTTTTTGATTTTAATTCGATACGAATTAGCTAAATTGTGAATTAATACTTTTCAGAGCAAAAACGAATTAAATGAAATTTGAATCAATTCAAACGAATTAGGCAGAAATGAATTTCAATTCGTTTTCCAATTCAAATGAATTTGTAGAATAAGTCTGTGTTCATACGGCTCATGTCTTATTGACAAGATTGCTACTTTATAGGCGAGAGGGACGAGGGGAAAAGAACCGAGTACACAGATGCATGTACGTCTTTACGTTTTTCTTTCTTATTCGTTGTTTAATTTTGTTTTTGTTTTCAATATCAAATAAAACAAAATAAAAAACATGTCGTCAACATGTCATGAATCATTTGAACACCAATTCATGTTCAAAGAAGAAAAAGGAAGAATCTTGTCAATAAGACATGAGCCGTATGAACTCAGACTTAGTTGCAATTCGTTTTCAATTCAAAATGAATTGCGATTCGTTTCCAAATTAAATGAGTTTGTTAAAGTGAATTGCAATTAATTTTACAGATTCATTTAAATTGAATTGATTTTGAATTCTTTCTAATGAATAAGAACAATGAATTGCAAATCAAATGAATGAAATCAAATTCAAGAGCAGATCAAGGGGAAATTACTAAAATTTACTATTTTTATTAAAGTTGGTAGTTTTTAGTACAAAAAGTGAACAAATTTTACAATTGTAGTAAAAGTAGTAAGGATTTCTAGTTAACGAACACAGCTTTGACAGCAAAAATGTTTTTGGGACTCAAAGTTGCTAAAATCTTTAAAATTCCATTGGAAAATTAAAAAAAAAAGAAATTTTCCACAATATAAAAATATGAGATTTTTTTAACAAAAAATTATTGTTACACTATTTGATAAAAATAAAAATTTAAGTTTCTTTTAGCAAATAAACAAAATTTTTCCATTTTTATAGGATTTTCGCCTATACCTAATAATTTAATTCCTATTCTGCCGCTACCTGACAATTCTATGCCAATACAAAATCAATTCAATTCAATTAAATTAAATTCAAATGAGGTGGAAATGAATTGCTTATTCTTTTTTTAATTCACTTGAATTCATTCAAAATCAATTCAATTTAAATGAATCTGTAAAATGAATTCCAATTCACATTTACAAATTCTTTTGAATTAGAAACGAATTGCAATTCATTTTACACATTCATTTAAATTGGAAATTAATTGCGATTCATTTTTACCAAATTCATTTGAATTGACTCAAATTTCATTCAATTAATTTTTTTGTGTGAAAAGAGTTAATTAAAAATTTGCTAGTGATTCGCGAATTAATTCAAAAATTAATGATTCATTTACAGCTTTGCTACATAAGTAGGAAAAATAGAAACGATTCACTTGTTTGTTGTAGGAACAACAATAGAATCACTTCAAATGAATAGTTCGATACATAAAAAACAGATATGCAACTGCTTTAACGTCAAAATTCACTAGTACAATTCTATGTAACCACATAATACGTACATAGCAGGGATGATAAATGAGAAAACCAATATCGTACCAACGAAGCTTTAAAGTCGTACTTTCTTGGCCACAAAAGTACTAAATCATTTTTTCAGAATTTTTTTTTATTTTATTTTTAAAAACAAAAATGTAATACAACAACAAAAAAGGCACTTTAAATTCATTCATACATGTAAAATATAGATAGCGAAAAATACATGATCATTAATTATACATACATAAAAAAAGGGTGGGTTAAATTTTTTCGCGTCAAAAGAACATCGCGATTCTTGTTCTATAAGTCATTCCAAGAAACTTTTTCAAAGAATTCATATATCAAAAATGAATTTCGAGCCCCAGATTTTTCAAAACAGTTTTCCAAAATATTCAAGAATAGAGGCAACGCAATTGTATTTGGTCTAGAGTTTTCATACACTTTTTAGAATTTATCGTTTTTTTTTGGAAAATTGACGATTATTTCTCGAAATGAATTAAATTAAAATAAAATTTTTAAGCGTTTTAAAAATATGTGCATACGAGCATCTTCAGATTGCATTTCCAAATTTATTGTATTTACAATTTTCAATATGTACTGCAGAAACAGGAAATGAGAAGAAAGTCCGAATATAATAAAATTAAATTTAACGCTTGTAAAATCTTCATCAAAATAATTCGGAGTAAAATAAAAACGGAGTGGGTTCTCACTGTTTCCAAATTCTGTTGATAACTTCTTGACGTGACAACCATCTTGTTGACGAATATTTGAAAATATTATCAATTCGTTCCAAAATAATCTTGAATTAAGAGGAAGTCGTCTTTTCTACTATGTAGAACTATTTCAAAGAATTCATAGATCAAAAATGAATTTCGAGCCACAGATTTTTCAAAACAGTTTTCCAAAATATTCAAGAATAGAGGCAACGCAATTGTATTTGGTCTAGAGTTTTCATACACTTTTTAGAATTTATCGTCTTTTTTTTTGGAAAATTGACGATTATTTCTCAAAATGAATTAAATTAAAATAAAATTTTTAAGCGTTTTAAAAATATGTGCATATGAGCATCTTCAGATCGCATTTCCAAATTTATTGTATTTACAATTTTCAATATCTATGCAGAAACAGGAAATGAGAAGAAAGTCCGAATATAATAAAATTAAATTTAACGCTTGTAAAATCTTCATCAAAATAATTCGGAGTAAAATAAAAACGGAGTGGGTTCTCACTGTTTCCAAATTCTGTTGATAACTTCTTGACGTGACAACCATCTTGTTGACAAATATTTGAAAATATTATCAATTCGTTCCAAAATAATCTTGAATTACTACTATGTAGAACTATTGCAGAAGTGGTTCTTTTATGCTGCCGCTGATACTAAATTTAGAATGAGCATAAGCAATCATTAAATGAACAAGTGCAAAAATCTATTCACAATAGTGGAGTTCAATGTTTGGTGCAAAGGGTCTTGCAAAAGAGCAAATGCAAAATATCATAGCTGTTTTGTTAAATTCAACAACACAGATGCATGTACTGTCTTTACGTTTTGCTTTCTTATTCGTTGTTTAATTTTGTTTTTGTTTTCAATATAAATAAAACAAAATAAAAAACATGTCGTCAACATGATATGAATCATTTGAACGCCAATTCATGTTCAAAGAAGAAAAAGGAAGAATCTTGTCAAAAGGACATGAGCCATATGAACTCAGACTAAGTTGCAATTCGTTTTCAATTCAAATGAATCTGCAAAATGAATTGCGATTCGTTTCCAAATTAAATGAGTTTGTTAAAGTGAATTGCAATTCATTTTACAGATTCATTTCAATTGAATTGATTTTGAATTCTTTCTAATGAATAAGAACAATGAATTGCAAATCAAATCTCTTGGATTTCATAAAAAAGGTACGACTTTTTGCATTTTCGCAAGACTATTTGTACCAAACACTAAACTCCACTTATATTCATTGGACAGTAAATACGAGTTGCCATTTTTTTTTATCAATTATAAATATGTAGATTTGAAAAAATTGGAAATTGTACCAAATGAGTCACGGGGGTACCAGCGTACTTTTTAGTTTTAAATTGTACCAAAAAAAGTACAATTGTACCAACTTTATCAACCCTGGTTCATAGTTACTTTATCAGCAGGGTAACACCAAAAATAGAACACATTTATTATTTTTGTTTAGTTTATGTTATACATAATTTATTTAGCTCTACATGAATAGAACAAAAAAGAAATATTTTGCTGTTATTTCAAATTAATTATTTTAAACAAAAAATAAGAATATTAAAAAAAAGTTTTTTAAGAGACTCTTTTCTTAAAAAAGAATATTTAATAAAAATTTGCCAACCCCCCCCCCCCCCCCCCCTCTAGATTTTATCCTGGCCATGTATTCGTGTATTGTTATCGGGAATATGTATGCCTGCAAAGTTTCATCCATTTGCATTGAGTATAAGGCGGTTAAATTAACGTTACAAGATTTGATTTTCCGAAGTGAAGCTAAAGAAAAGGTTTTAAATAAATAAAAACAAATCAAATTATTATTTTTCCATTGAAATCAAGATGAATTCATACAAGGTGGTCTTATTTTGAAAAAGTTTACAACACTGTTAACTATTTTAACGTTGTCTCAAAAATAATACAACACTGTAGTTAACAATTCAAACAAATTTTTCATTTTGTTTTTAATTTTGAATTGTGTGTGTTAAAATTTAATAATTTAAAAAATTTTAAATATTATAGTTTGAAGCCAAAATTATAGATTATAGTTAAGATTCCCCAGAACCAGCAGGACGCTATACCATTTTGACACATGGTTAGTTGTCAGCTGTTGCTAACGTAGCAAGATAATTTCACATGGTGTAAATTCGCCTTGATTGAAATTTAAGTGCTGGTTCACACACGTCAAGTTTGACTCTTCAAGTCTTGAGTTTCTTTTGAAATGAATAAAATTATTATTAGTTTCGTTCACATTTGATTAAGTAAAATTTTTTTCTATTTAAATTAATATTTATGAACAAAAAATAAAACAAATTTATTCTGGATATATGAGAAGGTTCTTTTCAAAACTTAATTAGACATTTCACTTTTTGTGATTTTGCACAATTTGAGAATAAATTTTTTTTTGAGGAATGTAATTTAGAACTGGAATAATTTAATTTTGACGAAATCATGCCCTTTTTATTCTATTTTTTCTGTTGTAAAGTAAGAGTTTTGTTCCAATTTTATTTTCGCTGAGTTAACATCTCAATGTTAAAAAAAATCACTTCCGCCAAAAGTGGAATAGTCAAGTTTTGAAAAAAAACTCATATGAAAACTAAAATTTAAAATTGTTCAACTTATGCCCAATTTCCAGGAAAATATTTAAATCAATATTAAGTTAATTTTCATAAGAAACTTAAATCGTATTTAAAACAGATTGGTTTTTTGAGTTTTATTTGAAAAGTCTTATTTAATTAAGATAAAAGTATGGTAGCACTACTAAATACAAAAAAAAAAAAAAACTATAAAAAAGTGTATTTATTTACAAGGTGGTCTGAAAAAACTGACTGTTAATGCTTTGCCTGTTGTTGTGGTATTGTTGTGATATTGAGGCCACCTTGCTAAAATATTACAATGGAAACTTAAGTTGAAATTAAGTGTCCGATGTGGTACAAATTTAACTTAAATTTTAGTGAAGAAGAGAATTTTGTATTTAAAACGATTTTAAAAATAAATGTGTTTTAATATCAATCCTGAAAATTGGCCATTAAAATTTACATTTTAATTTTAATTTTATTAAATACTAGCATATACCCGCTATATCGTTAGCGTCTCCTTTTTCTTCTTGTTTAAATTCTAGCATTTAACCCGCTACTTTAGTAGAATCAAAAAGCTAAAGAAAAATATCAAATTTCCCGTATTTCCTTTTTTGGGTACAGTAGACGCTCGCAAATTAGAACCGCTTTGTTTTTAAGGCGATTCTAATTTCTGAAGTATTCTAATTTCTGGACTTTTTTTTCGAATAAAAAATAAAAAATACTTTTAAAATTTTTTTAATTCAATTTTGTTTGATAAAAACAAGAAAACAAAACGTAACAATTCAGTCCAATACATTAAATGTATTTTTTTAAATTAAAAATATGAATATAAAAAAACTAATGGCAACAAAACATAACAATTCAATAAGGAAAAAACATATATGATTTGGTAATTTTTAGTTCAAACAGAATAAAAATAAACTGCGGATTTCTTGTGTTCAAATAACAAAAAAAAAAAAATAAAACACGCTCTGAAATTAGAATTTTAAATTCGAATTTAAGAGCGTTTAATGTATTGCAAACACTGATTCTAATTTCTGGACGTTCGAATTACTGAAAGCTCTAATTTGTGAGCGTCTACTGTACTATATTTCTGTGGCTTGGTGCTAAAAGGGCCAATGTCAATATTTTGCTGTTTTGAGTTAATCGTTTCATTATGTGTATTGGTTTACTCTCTTTTATTTTTCTGTATCCGTCAATGACTGAGTTAACCCAGAACAGTTTAATGAGTTTTTTTAGATAGATTAGATAGATAGGGTGCCAAAAAAGTACTAAAATTCAGATTTTACCCGTTTACTCCCTAATAGGGCCGAATTTCAAAAAAGTACCAGACACCTGTCCGCTCTACTATAAACTCTATAAAAATAATTTCTTAATAAAGCTGAATGAAAACTTGGTTAAAAATTGTAGCATGTGCTGCGAACGATCAACTGGTCTATTCAACTCAATTTTACGACCATCTACAACGTGTAGGGGCCGCATAAGGTCCTTTAGACAATATCTTTTGGGCATATTAATGGGTTAAACGTATTTATACCCTGTTCCACTTTGGCGCCGTTTGCTCCAGTGGGACTTAAAGGAATATAATTCAAATACCCTGTTCCACTATCAACTCTAAAAAAGCCAGATAAAAAGCATCGTCTAAATTTCTTATTACGTATTAACATAATTTTTTTTTTTTTTGTTAATTGCCACAGGTGTATTTTTTGATATTTTAATAATAAAACTAGTAAAAAATATTTTTAGTACAATAAGGGTCAAAAAGTACAATTTTTTACTTAATTAAGTACAATTTAGAAAATGTCATTTATCATCCCTGTTGCAGACAATTCCTCGCACGGGAGAAACTGTTTCACGTGCTGATTCCTATGAGAGATTCTGCCATAAAAACGCTTATATTAATCGTAAATTGAATCGTTTATGATGTACATATGTAGAGATTAACTAACGAGCCTGTCAAAAGCATGCCAAGAATCGTATGAGACTTATGTAGGTATTATTTTACAACTCGTCAAAAAATACTCAGCCGTAAAATAAGGGAATCAAGCGTATTTTTCATGCCAAAACTTCTAATTTTCATACAATTTTTATAAAACAAACCTTAAGGTCGTGGAATCAACACCATCCTGTCGGAAAATCCTTTTTTTCAGATCCTTAGGCCGGTTTGTCTTATTAAAATTGTATTGGCAATAGCATTTTCATACTTCAAAAACGGTCTTATTTAGGTAGCTCAGTAATTGTTATACGACTCTTACAGAGAGTCCAAAAGGTTCATTCCAAGATTTAAAGACGAGCGTGTCAAAACAAAAAATTTTTAAAAATAATAAATTAAAAAAAGATTTAGATGCGCCAAACAAACAGCCTACATATGTATGCTAGCTGGGAAATAGATAATTTTATACATGTATGTACGGTGAACTCGCGATAACGTGAACTAATTTTTACGATGGCGTTTCACGTTTTCGAGTTTGTTCACGTTATCGAATGCCAAAATTTAAAAAAATAACACCCCTTTTTAAAAATAAATAGATAAACAAGCATTTTAAAACAAATATTTTATTAATTTTTCTGGTATTGAAACCACGATCACTCTCTTTAATTTGGTGGTAAATTTCTAAAGCTTTTGCTTTTAACATCAGTCCGCTTACTGGCAATTTTTGGTTTCGCATGCTAAGAAACCATTTGTAAAGAGTTTTTCCATTTTCGGAAGCTCAGAAGAACGTAATGTTTAACACTTTCCGGTACCAGAAATAGTGTTATTTACACGATTTGTTATTTCCTGTTTTTTTTCTTCTTAATGAGCCAATTTAGACTAGACTAATTTTTAGTCGGATTAACTTTTGTTCTTTCCAAACTACACTGGATTAATTATTCTGGCATAAAATTGTATACGTACACGCAGCTTTGTATGTGTTAGTATTTTTTTATTTATTTGACGTTTGGTGTTCGTTCGCTGTAAACATAAAAACATTTCGGGCGCCTAACACCAGCAGATGTGCTTAATTTGTGAACAACAAGAAAAATAAAAAAATTGTGAAGTTTTACTGTTTGCATAAAAAATTTTGGAACAAAGAAGAAATATTGCTGGAAATCTTAATTTTTTTCTTGACATCTGCAGCAGTAACGTTTGGCTTAACTTATTTTAATGACACAGCGATTTCTTCCAGTCCTTCTTGTTTTTTATAACTTTTTAAGTAGTCTGGATGTGTCACTTTGTACAAAAACTCGCGCGGTTTAAATTCCTTTATTAATTTTAAAGTTTGTTGGCGTGACCAACCACCCTCTGTTTTTATATTCATGTTTACACGACGGAGAACAACTAACGATTAAAATCGCTCTGCAAAAAAGAAAACACTGAACCTGTTTTTTTATAAGTGTGTATGTATTGGTTTTGTTCTGCTAATGCGGGGTTGAAGCTGGATTAAAAATTATGCCAACCAAAAACGACTCTCTTCACCTCTTTCGCCTACAAGCTGTCGTTTTCTGCCAGAACAATTAGTCTGGTCTAAATTGGCTCAATGGAACAAACTGTTTATTAAGCAACACCATATTTTCTCGTCAAGCCTGACACTATAACCTTTTTTCAATAATTCAAGAATATGTATTTACTTTATCTTTCAAAGATTACACTTTCTATTTTTTAATGATATTTTTCACTTTCACATTTAAACCAATAAGTGAACTCAATTCGGGGATTTCCCAATTAAAAAAAAACATTTTGGAACATCTGGAAGCTCTAAAACGTGAGCTTCCAGATGTTCCCGTTTAAATTAGTCTGTTTTAAAAATAAATTTGTTCTCGTTTCTGAGACGTTCACCCTTTTGAGTGTTCACGTTTTCGCGAGCTCATTGTATGTTTATTTAATATAAAAGAAACATTAACAAAACCAATGAGAATTCACAAAGAATATAAAAATGTACGAAATAAACAAAATAATTGCGATTTATACTTTTATAAACAGCTTAAATTGGATATTTATGTGAAAAAGTGGTCACCATATATTTTTATGTGTGCAGCTAACTTTGATGTTTTGTATGAAAATATTTTAAAGCTGCCCAAAAATATGAAAAATGTGCTGGTATACAAAATGCACGTAAACAAGGATTTTGAAGAATAATTCACGAAAATATGTATTTTGGGCAGTTAAGTCAAAGTGCAGCTAACTTTGACTTAACGTATGAAAATAATTTTAAAAATGACAAAAATTTCGCGCATTTATCTTAAATGTGCAGGTATAGAAAGTGCGCTTTTATTATTGGTTTCAATACAAAACATTTATATTTTTTTAATACATGGCAGTAAATTTTTTTTAAATATGTGGATAGTATGTATGCATTAAATTAAATTGTCCATAAATTTTCTTTTACAAATGTCTCTCTCTAATCAGCAAAAAAATGTGGAACGCTTCACGATTTTGCGTGTCATCCTTGCGCAGGGGCCATGCTAATCTTCTCTGTATCGTTCCAATTTTAGTATATGTTCTGCCGAAGCAAGAACAAATGTAAGTGTTTAAAAGTGGTATTTGTACTTACAAATAAAGAAAAAAGAAACTAGGAATTATTAGAATTATGGTTGGAATAACTTAAAACACATGGTTGCTTTTTTCTTTTTGTTTCTATTAGTGGTGAGTTTCCCATCACAGAGTTGTATTTTTTATTGTTACTTGTGCTGCCAGATTCGTGTAATCGTTATGGCAGTTATTTTAAAATATAATTTAAATTTTCTTCGCTTAATATTTTCATTTTAGTTTTTATGCGATTTGGATTTCGTGAATTCAATTAATTTTTTTTTAAATTTTCTTTTTACAGGGTGGCGCATAATGAACAGTGTATATGGTTTTAAGTCTTTATCATTTTTTTATTAATTTTTTTCAGTATTTTGTAAAGAAGACTTGGGGAATTTTATATGAATAACAAGACAACATACAAAATTAATTTAATTTAATTTTTTAAACCAACATACAGTGGGCTGAAACAACTTCAAAGCGAGGATTAATTTAGGGAAGCCTGTATTTAATGACACAATTTTTTGTTGAGTTCTGTGTATATTGGTATCTAACAAAAAACTTTTGTTGTACAATTTTAATGGAATTTTAATTCAGCCTAAAAACTGAAAAAACTATGTAATTTTTTCGAACAATATATTGTTTTTTAATGGAAACAAGACACATTCATTGCTAAAATATGAAATTAAAATTCATCTTCATAATTTTCTTTACCATCATCATCAACTTAATGTTATCATCATCAACAACGGAAATATTTAGCAAAATAAGCAAATCAAGTGCTGTTTGTGGTAAATTTTAATTATGTAGTTTTTTTTATCATACTTTTTGTTTTTACTTTAAATTAAAGGATTTGAAGTTATAAGAAACCGATTAAAAATGTCTTCATTATATTTTATGCGACTGCGTATTGTTCTTTAAAATTTTTTAAATCTTTATAGCGAGCTTCTTGTGCCTCCTCAGAAAATTGGCAATAGAGCATGGGAAACTAATTCGGGTACAAGAATTAAGAATTTGTGTAAAGTGAGAGGCATATAAAACCATGGGTAAAGTTTTACGAAAAGATTTCCGGTTTTATGGGTAAAGTCGCAAAATTTGTGAAGTGAATCTCGTGACCACAGGAAACAACAATAAGTAATGGGTGATTTTTTAAGAGCTATAGGAAAGTTAATAAAAAACACATAAAATTCAGAAAAATGCATGCAATCTTTGTTTGAATCGATAGTACGGTCCATATAATTTAATGTTTGAAGATTATTTCATGCAAATGTTGACCGTGACTGCGCCTCAAATGGTCCATCCGCTTAGTCCAATTGGCATACTCTTTCCAACATTTCGGCCGGTATCTCATGAATAAATGCTTCAATGTTGTCTTTCAATGCGTCAATTGAAGCGGGCATGTGTGTATAGACATGAACTTTAACATAGCCCCACAAAAAATAGTCTAAAGGCGTTAAATCGCACGATCTAGGCGGCCAATTGACTGGTCCTGAACGTGAAATAAAATGTTAACTGAACTCGCCTCTCAATAAGTCCATTGTTAAACGTGCTGTGTGGCATGTGGCATCGTCTTGTTGAAACCACATGTCATGCAAGTCAAGCTCTTGCATTTTGGGGGGGGGGGGAAAAAAAATGCATATCATCTCTCGGTAGCGCTCACCATTCACAGTTACGTTACGATTCGCATCATCTTTGAAGAAGTACGGTCCAATGATGCCACCAGCCCATAAACCGCACCAAACTGTGACTTTTTCTGGATGCATTGGTAGCTCTTGCAATGCTTCTGGCTGATCTTAACTCCAAAATCGACAATTCTGCTTATTAACGTACCCATTGAGCCAAAAATGAGCTTCGTCGCATAAGAAGCGCGAGTGAACTTTCTTAACAGAGCGTGCATTTTGATAATGAAATTCAATAATTTGCAAGCGTTGTTCGTTTGTAAGACGATTCATGGTTAAATTATAGACCAAACTGAAGATGTTTGACAGTGAAACAAAACACGAAACGTGCGTCAGCTGATTAAACCAGTGTTGCCAAAAAGATAATAGCTAAAAATCACCCGATATTATACGTAATCTTTTTATCAATTCTACATCACTTTTTGTAAGTTTAACAGAAACTTCCGCATTTCAGAAAAATAAAAAAAACTTAAATAATCATTTAAACGAAACAAAAGTAAATGTGCTTCACAAAATCTGAAATTTTTTAAAATGGGGCAAAAACGGGCAAGTTTTTTTTTGATTATGCCCAAGTATTCTCACAAACATTTTGAAAATCAACATTTCTTTAAAAAAAACTAATTTTTTGGACCAATTTAAAAAAATATTTAAAAATAACTTCATTTTTTTAATTAATCCTTGGTTTGGTACTGTTCACCCCTCTGTGCAACAGTATATTTTATTCACCATTTGATAATGAGCGATTAAGCCCATTTTCTATTAAATGACTACGCCAACAAGCAATTCTGCAGGCATGTATGTGCGGAGCACAATGTTGCCACCACTTGCAGGACATAATTATTTGAAGCTAACAAAAAAATTCCCCAATATTTTATTAAGAAAAGTAACAATCGCATAAATCAAAAAAGTTATAATCAGGGAAACCAGAAATATGCAATTGCATGTTTTTCCTTGTGCGACTAATGAAGGCAGAAACAATCTATTTATCCGTTTTAGAGCTTTTTATGAATTTTGGCATCGATTTGTTCGTGCATATTTTAGTTAAAAGAGCCTTTTTGCAGCATTTTTTAGGTTTATAGCGCATATTTTGCCTTTTTAATGCATATTTTGATACATATTCAATTTTTTTTAGATGCCTTCAATAGCTTTCGCAGCAAATAAAAAAATTTTTTTTTTCCACAAATGTGTTACTTTAATTCCGACATCTACATTTAATTTTTACTCTTAAATTGTAAGACAAAGCAGGTTGTCATTAAGAATAAATGTTATGCGATTTTATCTAGACCAATTTTCAGTATTCCGATCGACTCAGAATCACTTTTTAAAGTGATCTAACGATGTCCATCCATCCGCCTGGCTGGTTGTCTGTCCATGTTAGCCTTGTGTGCAGAGTATAAGTTTCAATTTTGTACATAATTTGATCAAATATGGACGAAGTCTATGCAATTGGTGAGAATTGGTCTATAATTTCACATCCAAATTAGACTCTTTGTGTCCGCAAGCAATCTATTAAGGATGGTATTTAAATTAAATTCGTGCCAAAAATATTTTACCGATTTTCGAATCGGTTCACATTTGCTTAAAGCTCCTTAACTAGCTTTAAATTCCTTTTAAATGTTAACATTTGTTAACAATTTAGCGACCGTACCTAAAATCCCTTTAAGACAAAAACCCATATGGATGTTAATATCTAGATAATATTCGGCGCAAACATCTGTCATATGAATTTTAACCTTTTTAGGTTTTTTTTTAGATTTCGTTATTAAATTGTTGAATATTGTGTCTTCAAATGAGCAATTTTAATTTTTAGGGCATATTTTAAACATTTTTCAGGGCATATTTTCCAGTTTTTACTGCATATTTAATGCGCATAAAACGTGTTTTTTAGAGCATATTTCTGGTTTCCCTGGTTATAATCAATTTCAGCCATATAGCTTATTATGCGCCCGGCTGTTTATTTAGATCATAGTTAACCAAAACTCTCATTAAATGAAATGCGTCTGTATTGGATAACATAACATTGCCCAGCAAACACAAAACTAGCATTGCAAATGTAATGAATTTTATGAATATTATTTTTAGATGAAAGTACAGATATTAATGATCTTTGTCAACTGGTTGTCTGTGTAAGATGCATTGATGAACATTTTAATGTTTTTGAATCAATGTTGACATTGGAAACTTTTCATGGGCATGTAACGGGAAAGCTTTTGATGGAAGTTGTAAGTGATAAACTTTTTGCTATTGTTGATGTAAACAAAATTGTCGGTGTCTGCACAGACGGGGCAAGTGTAATGGTAGGAAAAAAGAAGAAGAAAGAAGTTGTATCAGTTCAGCCTATGAAATTTGGAAAGGGTGCTACGCTTTGTAGGGGCCTACTTATGGGTTATCAAAGTTAAAATTAGTAGAAAAATCTATTTTGTGGTAACTAAAAAAAAATTATTTTTAACATTTTTAGATTGTTTTTATTTTTTTTCTTTAGGGTTTTATGTTTTAAATTATTACCCAACAAATTAAAAAAAAAAATAATTTTTTTTTTTAAATTTATTTTTTCAATTTTCTGTAAAATATTCATGTATAAGCCAGCCCTCGTATTTGGAGTTGAAGTTTTGAATGGTTCGATTAGATTTCACCCATTTTGCCTTAATATTTGCATATATCAGATAAAAATTATTTTTTATAATTTCGCTTCTCTCAATATTTCCGTATAAAGCCTAGTACTCTGTTCAAATTTGTGAAAAATGTTGAGCGACATTAATTATTTCACACCAAAATTTTAACATGTATCGATGTTACCTATCATGCGAGTTTGTACAATTTGCCGATTTTATTCATGCAAAGTATGCATGAAAGTAAATATGGATACAAATCTGTTACCGGTTGTGTTATATTAATTTTTTATTTCTTATTAAATAATCAGTTTATCCTTTTTTGCTTTTGCTTAAAATTCCACGTGAAATAAGTGCAGCTTACTTTATTTCACAGTTGTTAAAAATATGTTGAAAAAAACATTTCGGAACTTTCGGAACAGAGTACAACTCTATCAACATTATTTCATAGATATTCCGCACAAGTTTTTTCATAAGCGTTTTGACAGCATTTCACGTGAAATGTTGAACAGAGTACCAGGCTTAAGCTATCAAGTTCTTCTACAGCACCTTCCGTGAAAAACTTTGGTGTGGTTGACTTTCTAAACAGTTCAAATAATTTTAAATTGTTCAACGCCATGTTTTCAGTACTTAAATTGTTTAATGGTTTTAGTAATTGTTGCGCCAACTTTCAGTCGTAGACTAATCCAGGCATTATGCTTATTTTGCAATATATAGGCTTATGCTACCATGCCTAAAAATTTACCTGATTCCTGCATACATATAGATTTAGGCTGAATAATGCAATTTTGATACTATGCACGTGTCAAAATAAGATTTGTGCCTACCTCTAGGGACCATAAGTCAATATTGTTCTTGACCATTTGTACGCCAAAGTATTGTTTAAGTAAGGTACGTACCTGCTAATTTCAATGAGTAGCTTATTTTCAAACTATTAGATCAAACTACTGTCAGTCAAAACATATAAGGGATGGACGCCATACAATTTCTGCAACCATGTCTTTTTAACCTTTTTTACCTCTAGAAGCCAAACGGGCACGTACGGGCAGATAAAACCTTTTGTATTATGTAAAGAAATAATCAAAGAACAGGTTTTGCAAATATGGCAAATATAGAAAAATATAGATTTTTTTTTATTTTCCGTCAAAGTTGAAAAATAGTGAAAAAACGGATAGTTTTTAAATAGTGATTTACCAGAAGAAACACAAAGCAAACAGTTACTTTTTTTTTATCATTATACATTTAATAAATACATCAATCAATACAAACATAAAATAAGGCGATTCGTTACCTATTTTTCGTGATATTACACCTGAAATCGCATAAAATTGACTAAAAATTTTGTGTTTTTTTTTGAAAATCGAAAGTCGGTCAACTTTGAACGGTTATAACTTCTAAACTAAAAATGTGATATAATTAAGAGTGGCATATTTGAAATCGTTGAAAAGTTTCCTATAGCATGGGTTTATTCAAAACTTCGTGGGCGCTCATGAAATTATGGAATACGTAAGACTTGTGAGATAGTGCAATCTAGTCTTTATGCGTCCCTTACACTTTTCAATTCAATTGTCAACTAAGTCTTTTAACTGAATTGATGCTTGGCCACACACTTCATCAACTGAGTTGAAAGACTTCAAATTAATTTTAAAATTTAATGATATAAACGACAATTTTTAAAATACTTAACTTTTTTTTTTGCAAAAGAAAACTACAAACATTAATTTTGACAGCTACTCAATAGACTCGAGCACACACAGAACAATCGAATTGAAAGACTTAGGCTGGGTTTTTGAGATCTCAGTTAAACTAGGTTTAGTTATTCTGAAAACTGATTTGTGCCGCCAATACCAAGTTTCTATACAAAATGTTGCCGGAACAGTGCAGTCTTGCTTAAAATGTGAAATAATAGAAAAAAAATCACATTTCACTGGAAAAAATCCGAGTTGCAGAGAACGTTAAACTAAGTTCAAACTTAATCCCCATCTGAAAAACACGTCCTTAGTAGTCATTTTGAAAAAATCAAAATCTTTTAATTTTTCTTCAACCAACTCGACAACCGTCAAACTAATCAATTGACAAAGCCATACACGCTTTGATTTACTGGGTATACAGGTTAACACTCAAAATAAAAAACATATCGAACTTGATCATAACGATTGTAACAGTTTTATTTTTTCACTTTTTTAAAAAAATCAGCACGTAATATTCATATCTATCCGCTGTAAAAATATCGTCCTATTTAGTTTAATTTTTAGTTATGAAATGGTCGGCTTAAAAATTCCTTTGCATACGCCTTCAATATAAAATTAAAACTTGTTTGGCTTCTACACAAAATTTTGAAATTTTGAGTTAACATCCTCTTTATGATCATACTGGGTGGTATTATTGATTCCGTTCCGCAAGTGCGGAAAGCAATTTTTGTGCGGAAGCCACATTTGTAATTATTCATTCCGTTTGTGTGGTATCCTTCCGTTGTTGCGGTATCATGTCTATCTTGACGGTATTGCCATATTATTGAATCCGCAATGTATATATATTTCTTAATTTTGCTTACGCTCAAATTTTATAACGAAAAGCTAACGGAAAGAACAAAAATGTAAGGAATTGTAAAATTAGCAAGAAAAATTGTTTTAATTTAAATATTTTGATTTTTTTTATATTTTTATAAGAGTAAAAAAGGAAAATACTCAAGTAAATTGCAAATAGAAGCAACGGTTGATTTAATGAAAAAAAAAAAAATCAAGACATTGCTTGTGGTTTTAAACATATTAATAATAGATGTATCCTAAATTTTTTTTTATTTTTGAACTTACTCTTTATCCTTCATTTGTAACACGTCTTCAGATTTATAGCGTAAACCTCTTCTTTCTAACTGCATGCCCAAGTAATCATCGTCGAAAAAGGCAATTGTGTCCATATTTTAATTTAATATTAACTGCCTTTTAAAAGTTCACATATAATTTACTAAAAATACTTTTTATTATACTTTTCAATTTCTATTCTTGTCTTGAAATGTCTTTTTTTCCATCAGCTGACACAAAATCAACTCGTAATTAATTAAAACAGGGATGTTAAATTTGCTTCGCAGAAACTGTATACCGCAGGAATAAATAATTGCAATTTTCATATCGATCGATATTTCTTTCCGGAAAAATTTCCTTTCCGTGCGGAATCAATAATACCACCCACTAATTAATTATGTTATATTTAGTTTTTTCTTGTAGTTTTTTTTTTATAATTTATTTAGTTCAAAACTACAATTTTCTAAAAAAAAAAAAAAATATTACAAAAATAAATAAGAAAAAAAAACTAAAAAAATAGAAAAAGTAATAAATTAAAAACTACACATATTTTGAGCTATAAAAAGCATTTATAAGACAAATTTAAAAATTGACGATTAAACAAAAATAATTAAGCACTTTTTGGAGAGTATAAAAAGAGAGATTTTAGTATTTGTGTACATATTATTTGTTTCGATTTGTTTAGTTGTATCCAAAAAATAAAAAGTATGAGATAACGTTATTCAAAATATTCAAGATTTAGTCATGTTTATGTTCTGGCTGCAAATCGAACCAGGTGTTGAGGCCTTCTTCAGAGATTTCAGGATCGTTAAGAGGAATTTTGAGCTGAAAATATGAGAAGAATAAATATCAAAATAAATATATAAACAATAAAACATTGAATTTTTTTTTTAAATTTTAGAAAATGGATAAATTTATTTAAAACACTTATGGCTAATAATTCACTGATGGTTTAAAAGCTGGTTTAGTTGAACTAAACTTAAATTTATATGTAGTTTAAACTCAACAACTATAAATCAGTGTTCCATGTATTATATGTTGTTAAACTAATAACATGTGGCAGCACTACGACAAATCTTATCAAATTCATATGGTGTGTATTGGTAGTTTAAACGCCCAATTTTATGCGTTTAAAGATGGTTTATATGTTTAGTGATTTATAGATTTGTTGATTTTAAACCAAAAAGAGAGTTTAACTTGCTCTGATTTTTTAGCCCTTAATCGAACAAAATCCGGACTAGAGTTAAAAAAATGAAGCGAACCAACAAATAAAAAGTTAACGCCTAAAACAAGTAAGAAAGTATATAGTCGGTCAAGCCCGATCCTACGCACAGTATTTAAAAACTGTGCGTAGAGTCGGGACCCATGTGCAATTATCGACCCGACAGAACAAAATTATATTACGAGGCTAAGATTCATCTAAAAGCTTCTTTTGCCGAATATTATTTAGATGTCTTCATCTATAGGAGATTTGTTTGTTTTGAAGTGATTTTGGATCAATTTTAGAAAGTAGATTGTATGGCGGCCTATATTAAATTATGAACCAAATCTTACCACTTCACTTGTGGCAATTAGAACTAGAGTTTCTACGCGGGAAAGAATTCCCGGGAATCCCGGGACATATTTTTAAAATTATTCCCAGGAAATTTTTTCCGTGAATTTTCGGGAATTTCAAATTAAATTTTAATTTGTTGAACCATTTACAAATTCTAATAAAATAAATGCAAAGAAAATACAAAAGCCTGAAAATATCTTAAAAAAAGATTTTGACGTCTGTTGGGTCAAGGGTAACAGGCCAACAAATTTATAATCTTTGTATGATGCGCTTCTTACTTTAAAACCAACGTCTGTAGAAAGCGAGAGCACGTTTTCGGTAGCAGGCAATATACATTTCAACAAGGACTAGAAATATAATCCCTGATAAGCTTTTAAATGCTTAAATGAATGCTACAAAATGTTTTTAAAAGAAAATTAATTTTACCATGTTGCTATTTATAATAACTACTAAATATTAATAAGTTTTTATAATTCGTGATCTTCAAAAAAAAGAAAAAAAAATTAGGGGGTACATTAGGGGTATAACCAAAATAAGAACCTATCATTACGGTATGGGCAATGTTATACTGATATTAAAAATCGATATCAGGGGTCATTTCGGTCCAAAAACCTTCGGCACCGAATGGAATTTCTAAAACACCAAACATTTTTTTTTTTTTTTTTTTAATTTTTATTACAAAAAGAGGCTTGCTTTCCCTCAACAATAAATTTCAGTGTATTTATCAAATATGAAAAACTGGGAATTTAGCACGTCATACGAATATCGTATTAATAATAAACTTTGTATTCCCGAAAATAACTTTGGTAAAAAAATTAAAACAAGCTTAATTAAATAACTTATACATTATTGTTGTATATTATAAACATTAAATTGAGAGTTCGTGTTGATTTACAGAACGGAAAAATGTCTTGAACAACTTTCACCGCCCGCTCAGCGCATATATTGCTGCGCTGCTGTTTAAAAATTATTGATGGCTCCTTAACCCAGTGTCGAAGAAAATAGTTGTGAGCGTTATTAAATGTTTCCAATGACTGACTTAAAATTTCAAAGTTTTTTTCATCATAAAAATGGTCCGAAAACCAAACGTCATACCATGCTCCACAAATAAATTCACAAATTGGTTTTAATTCAGTTCGGTAATTTGGAATAAGTATATATGCTAAAATTGCTAGTATAGCATGAGAGTTCCAACGAGCATTGCTTATTGGGGGTATAGATTTAAAATGTATGTATGGAAATATGTTATTATTTTTGTAATATCTGCATGCTTTGCCGAGCTCATATAAATATTGCATGTCGTCACGCTATTTTATATTTTTAGATTCGATGCGTTCTTCATTTTGCTTGTAATTTATTTTTAAATAATCGTAATCACTAATTAATTCATCAACAAAATTGTATGAAATATTTGGGGATGATGTTTTTCTATGAAAATAATACATATTTTAACGCATATGTTTTATAATGGGAATCCTTCCCTTTCTCTAGTTTCCAGAAGCAGATAACGCGGAGAAAACGTACAATAACATTACATAAAATTGTTTGTTTTTTTAGTTTGACTATTGATTTTTTTTGGTGGGAGTCCTTCCCCAAAAAATATTTGTGGGAACATCAAAGAAGTTAATATTAATAAAAATATATGTATTTTTACGTTATATTTTTGTCGTATAAATTGTAATATAAATTTTTATGGTGGGTATCCTTCCCTTGTACCGTTTTTTTTTGGTTTCTTTTTTTGGAATGCAAGGAATCGCCATTTCATAAAAAAAAACACGAAATGCAAAGACCAGCATGGCTTTCGACGTTAGAATTATGGATTTCCTGTAAAACTGAAAAAAATTATAAGCTAAAACTTCATCGCGATCGGTGCCGAACCTTTTTGAACGCTCGTGAAAAAAGGAAGGCACATTTCTTCATATTTTTTTATGCACTATCTCACTATGATAGGTCCTTTTTGATATTTGCAAAAAAATGCAAATGGTTATATCCCTAATGTAAATATAAATGTAACAATTTGTTTGGTTTTGTTTTAGTTTTCTGTGGAAATAATAAAGCTAATTTTTCTTGGACTGTTGTATAGTTGTATATTCTTTTAAAAAAGTAAAAACTTTTGTCTTGAACTCATTTAAAGAAATTGTTTTATTCAACGAATCCCGGGATTCCCGGGAATAAGATATTTTTTGTATCGTTTCCCGGGAATAGAAAAGGTCCGGGAAATTAGAAACCCTAATTTAGAACCTTATTTTATAAACGTATCTCTATAATTGCGATCAGTATACTAATCGCACAAGTATACTTGTTAAAGTGGACAAACGGCTGGACGGACGGACATCGTTAGATCGATTGAAAAGGTGATTCTGAGTCAACTGGTGTACTTAAAACATCGGCAATTATGAAATAGAGAACAAGTTTTAATTTTTGTTAATTTTTTTAAATCCTTTTATTCATTCTTGCTTTGTTTTTAGATTATCCTTTTTTTTTGTATGACACTGTACCGCAGGATTAAATTTATATAAAAGAACGTTTAAATTTGTTTTAAATTCTAAACATGAAAAAATTATCAACGCAGAAAAAACCAAAAACATACACAAAATATGCCACGATTAAGATAAACTATTCCACCACGTGTTGCATTCGATTAACCGGTTGAATGTGCAACAGTTTAAATATATGCGTTTTTTCGTTTACAAAAAGGGGTGCTTTTGAAAATAGACCTTTCACACACATCCATATGTATATTTCTACTACATACACACATATGTTTTTCTTTTCTCAACCTTTTTTTCGATTATTTTATCTGTAAACATTTAAAATATTTGTTTTTAAACACAATTCCCATATTCTTTTTAAGAAAATTGTACGTACAAATAGTACAATTAAGCAACTCACTTTGTTCTTGCTTCGGCAGAACATATACTAAAATTGGAACGATACAGAGAAGATTAGCATGGCCCCTGCGCAAGGATGACACGCAAAATCGTGAAGCGTTCCACATTTTTTGCAAGAAATACAACAAATAACTTAAATAATTTGAAAAGAAAATCAAGAAAATTTAAGGACAAATTTTTTAAACCCCTTTTTTAATCGTCTAAATGCCTGTTTTTCAAAATAAAATAAAATAAAAATGTTCGCTTGGGAATATATATTGCAACAATAATAAAATAACTCAAAATTGTTTTTGTTTTCAATATTAATTTCTAAACAAAAATTTTTATTTTAGTTTGAACAGGCGTTAGATTTATTAAAAAAAAGAAAAAAATATATAAAGTTTTTAAAAAACTTCAGCATTTATATGATACAATTTTATTACATTTATAGAAAATTTATCGTTTTGTCAAATTTTCCATAGAACTTTAATTGTTGTTCGCATTTTGAATAGAAAATTGATAAATTTTTCAGGTTTCTTATTTTATAAAAAATTTACGATTTTTTTGAATTTTCTAAAAATAATTTATCAATTCTTTGTGAATTCTGTATAGAAACTTAAAGCTTTTATTGAATTTTATATTAAAAATTAATTGATGTCTCAAATTTTTTTTCTTAAAAAATTTAACAATTTTAACCTTTCTATAAAAAATTAATCAACTTCTGGAATTTTCTATAGAAAATTTATCAGTTTCAAAATTTTTAAAAAGAAAATTTTTCGATTTCTCTAATTGATTTTTTAAAAAATTTTTTTTTATATAAAGTTTATTAAATTTTCATATTTTCATTTTCAAAAGATTTTGTTATTCGTGCTTAATTTCCAGTTTTTATTCTTGACAAAAACACTTGAAATTTATTGTTGATGGGATAAGCTATTCCTATGCGCATTTCACTGGTTGCTTAGGCCAGATCATCAGGAAACTTCGTCCATAAAGATTTTAGAAAAACTAAAGATATTAAACCAAATAAAACTGTTAAACGTATAAGAATTATAGCAACAGTTCTACTTGTAACAATATCAAAGCTTGAACAAAACACATCAACAATAAACAACAGTGGGTTTATCTCATCTTACATTCCCCACTACAATTAGTTAAAATTCTCTCAACATTAATTGTAGTTGTAAGTAGGTTAAGAAAAACAAAATAAAAACAACAACAACTTACAAAAGATGTTGTCAATCAAGTGTTTTTTAGGCCGTGAATAAAAACTGGGAATTAAGCACGAATAACAAAATCTTTTGAAATTAAAAATTTTGTATTCCCAAAAATTGAAATTACTTTTTGATAATTTTCATAGTTTTTATAAAAAAACTAGTCAACTTCTCCAATTTGTATAAAAAATTTATCGTTTTTTCGAATTTTCCAATTGTTAATTAAATTAATCGTTCTATTGAATTATTTAAGAAATTAATAGATTTCTCCAATTTCTTAATAAAAACTCATCAAACCGTTTTATAGAAAATTTATAAATTTACAAATTTTTTTTTTATAAAATTTATAAACCTTTTAAATTTTCTATAGAAAATTAATAGGCTTCTTAAATTTTTTTTATAAAAAGTTTTTTAAAGAAAGTTTATTAATTTGTCATATTTTCTTTTTAAAAAATCAAACAACTTCTCAATTTTGTATAAAAATTTGTCATTTTAACAAATTTTCTATAAACTCTAATCGATTTCTAAAGTCTTTTCAGAAAATTTATCGTTTTAAACCTTTCTATAAAACATTAATCAACTTATTGAGTTTTCTTTAGAAAATTTATCGGTTTCAAAAATTTTTTAATAGAAAGTTTAAAAATATCTAATATTTTTCAGTGTTCAAAAAACTACATTACCTAAACATTTTTTTACTAATACTAAAACTAGTACTCTAAACAATTACAAGTAGCGGCAAAAGAGCAGTTGTCTTGTTTTGTAGCATTACCTTTTTTAAAACTACTGCTACGTGCAAAATATAAAACCAAAAAAAGGAGTAGCAGCAGTAAAAACAAAAATGAAGTAGCAACTAAAAAAAACTTGATAATTTTCTATTGGTTTGATTGAGGTTTTCGATTTATAGCTACACGCACAGAAAAAATATGGTTGGGCATGGTTACGGCAACAATGTTAAGTGCGACTTAAATGTTTGTTGTTTGCAAACGAACTTTGAAAAAATTCGAAGATTCTTTAAAAATGTTAAAAGAAAAATAATTAAATAATGGAAAAATGTGCCAAGAACAAAATGTTTTAATTATTATTCTTATCATTTTGCATTTTTAATAGTTTTTTTTTTTTTTTAACAGTTCAAAGAGGGAACGTTTCTCACAAAAATGTTGCAGACACACTTCACTTATTTTTTGTAAATTGGAGAGTTATTTCCTTACGTGACAGCTAGCACTCGCCAAAAAAATTTACAGACACAGTTTAGTGAGAAACACAGTTGTTTGTTTCAATATATGGCGGCATTTTTGTTTCATTTCACACATTTCAATCGAAAAGTTTCTCGACGGGAGAGTTACACTTGTTAAAAAAATATGTCTACTTTTCAAATATTTATAAAACAATAATCGATTTTTAAAATCTTCAATAGAAAATTAATGAATTTCATGAATTTCTATACAGTTTTTTTTTCGATTTTTCGAAATTTGCATAGAAATTTTTCGTTTTAGCAAATTTTTTATGAAGAATTAGTGGATTTCTAATTTTTTTATTGGAATTTTGTATTTTCTTATATTTTTCTATAAAAAAAACTTTGTTAACTTCCCAAATTTTTTTAAAAATATAGCGATTAATTGAATTTTTTAATATAAAATTAATCAATTTTCTAAAAAAAATTTTTATCGATTTATCGAATTTTCCATTCAAAATCTTATCAATTTTTAAAATTTATCGATCTCAAAATATTTATAAAAAATTACTTACCCTTTTTGAATGTTCTTTAAAAAATTATGCGGTTTTAAAATTTTTTTTGATAGAAAATTTATCGATTTTTTAAATTTTAAAAAAAATTTCGATATCTCAAATGTTTTTTATAGAAAATTTATCGATTTCTCAAATTTTCTAAAGAAAATGAATCAATTTGCTATTAAAAAATTATCGATTCCTCAAATTTTCGATTCAAAATAAATCGATTCCTTAAAGTTTCTAAAGAAAGTTTATCGTTTTCTGAATTCTTTATAAAAATTTTTTCGATTTCTTGAGGAAAGTTTTTGATTTCTTTAACATTAAAAAAAAAAAAAAATCATCATAGTCCCTAAATTTTCTATAAAAATTTTATCGATTTCTCAAATTATTTCTAAATAAAATATGTATCGATTTTTTAAATTTCTGTAGAAATTTTTTGATATAGAATAAGATACAATAATCGATTTTTTGAATTATCTTTAAAAAACTTTTGATTCCTAAAAATTTTCTAAAGAAAATTTATCGATTTATCAAAATTGTCCCTTTTCGACTAGACAAGATTTGAAAATTTTAACTCACCATTCCAATAATAGGACTACCACCCGACAAGAACCCCTTTTGGGTGCACACCGTCACCTCCAATTCGGATTGCATTAGTTCAGCGGTTGAAATTAAATACTCAAATGTGGCATCGTACACCGGATTACAACTGTCCTTTACAACAATCGTCTTACGTTTTGATTCTTTATTGCGTGCTGGCAATAGATACAACTTCACATAAGGATCGGGTATACTGGAAGGGTCCCTCAAAGGAATATTCATTATTTTGTGTATTGTGACGAATAGTTTTTGCCTTTGAATCATATAGTGTAGGGTTAATTGCATGCGACCCAACCTAAATTCACCAGGCGAAGAAGTAACATCGGGTACGCGATGAGTTAAAATCGAATCACCGCCAATTAGAGAGGCACTAAAAGGTTTGGGACTACGGGGTGGTGTAATCGATTGTAAATTGGCAGAAGGGGAGACTTTTAAGTTGGGCTCTTCCTCGGTTATGGTAGATTCGGTAGAAGAAATACGACTAGATTGAGATTGTAGGTCCTACGAACAAAATCAATATAATAAAATATTTTGGTATAACACGGTATGCAAATCTTACCTTGGATAAGGCTTTCTCTTGTATACTGGGCGTTTTATTAATTGAGGTGGTGCGTGACAATAGAGGCTGTGCGGGCTCAGGATTTTCTGGATCCTCTACTATATCGGCCTTTTTCAAAATCCTCAAAGACAAAGACATTATCAGCTTGGATTCAGGTCCTGATTTTTGAATTTGGAATGGCTGGGATACCAGTTCCATATTCTCCTTATTCATTAAAGAAGCTATAACAAAACCAAACTGGCCAATTTCATTACCGGTCTTTTGATCGAATATTTTAATTTGGAGTGTATCATTGTCGGGATTGCCCACCAAAAAGGTAAAACCTTGTTCCCAGACTGGTGAGTCATCACGCATAATCATGGCCGTCTGCTGTTTTTGTTTACCCACACTGGCAACCAAATAGGGATCTGGTTTCGAGTGAATACGAGCTTGTTTGAGATTCTTGCAAGAGTCAATGAAGACGGTTAATAAGGCAGTACTCATGGAGGTGACTCTAAGCAGTTGGGTTTCTAAGAGGGCAGCTTGAAGGTCAATTGGATCGGCTGTAAGAGTATACCACTGTAAGCGGACATGGAGTAAGCCATGTTTTGCTTCTTCCAAAGTTAACCACTGAAATTAAAGTACATATTAGAAAATTAGGTTGGGACTTAACATTCTATAACAAAAATTTAAGACTTACCGTATCCACAACACCTCTTTTAACCGCATTGATGATTTCGATAGAAGCTCTGGAAAGTTTCGAAATATAAATTAATAAATTTTGTTTAGAAATTTGTAAGTACATAAATATTTTTAAAAACGGGAAATTCTTAACTCAACTCAACAAAAAAAAAAAAAACGAGAACTTATAAAACTTTTCTATTTAAAACGTCTCTAATTGTTAGTAAGATTATTTTAATTAAATAATTTTGTTAGTATAACAATGACTTTAACCAATTTTGATTAAGAAATGGAAGGTTATCGAAAATAAATAACATTGCACGATTTTAATTGTCATTCTTGCTTAGGGGCCATATGCTGATCTTCTCTGTATCTTCTCTGGAATTAATAAAAAAAATTCTTTTGTATTGTAAAAGTGTGTGAGTTGCCAAGACAGAACCTTCGATTTTCAGGTTAAATGGTGTATTTCTTAAGGAGATGGATGGGGATAAAAGTATTACTGCCTTGCGCCGATTTCACAGCATCAATAATAAATAATTCTATTTTTAGAAAGGAGAATTCTATAGCTTTTCCTTTCAAGGAACTTAAAGAAATCTTTAAATCTCTGAGCAGCAAATCGATAAAAAATTTGTTTCTTTCTGAATGTATTAAGCTAGAGTTACACAACACGCTTTTAATGCGTTGAAGCCTTAATCCATCATTAAAAAAGGAGAATCGGTGATAAATTGTATTGACACAGCACACGGGTAAATGCATATACGCATTGAACACATGATGTGGAATTACTTTCTTCGCTTGTATGCATCGCATGGGTCTTGGAATAAGGTCAAGAAAGTATCAAACGCATAGAACGCATGTTGTGGACTACCAGCTTAAAGTCAGTGCACCCGAAAAAGATGCTTTTAGATCGAAGAGTAAAAGTGTACTAGTGTTAAAGAATACTCCCAAATGGAATATAAACCTTTTTCATGCCATCGCATTCTGGGGGGTAGGGGATAAAGGTGCAGCCATTACCTTACGCTCTACTTGGACTTAAAGCTGCAGATCTTTAATTAGCAGCGGTTTTGCTTTTTTCCAAAATACGTTTTTATATTCGATACAAAATTTCAGAGTATTCTCGGATTTTTTCCCTTAAACTTATCCCGCGAAGCTCTATGCTTGTCTGCAAGAGACTGAGTCTCTGGTGGGAATCGAGCCCGCAACACCTGCGCTGATAGACTAGCACACTACCAGCTAGCCTATTTTTAAATTCTTGGTAAAATTGTAAAGCTTCTTCTGAAAGTCTTTATTTAGAATTAAAGATCTTTAAAAACGATATTGTTCTAATTGTTAAAAGTCACATTTTCGAAAATTTCATGTCTTTCAATTTCGGAAAATTCACCGGAAAGACTTTGTCTTGAATAATTATTATCAAAGTTATTTTCGGGAATACAAAGTTTATTATTGATACGATATCCGTATGACGTGCTAAATTCCCAATTTTTCATATTTGATAAATACACTGATCATGAATTATCATGAAATTATGCAATCAGCCAGCAAGATAAGCGATTTATACAGCACTTGTTATCGATTTAATTGTACGAAAAAGTGATCCACTTTTGTAACTAGTTCTACTCATTTTCGATATTAAAGTTTCTTAAGTCCGGCCGAAGGCCTAACAATGCTATGTTTCGCTCGATTTTTTAAACGAAAACTGTACAATTTTTCGGGATATAAAAATTCGGGATTTTAAGTTTCAGGCATATGACCCCAACCCTTTTAATAAATAAAATTTCTATGAAAAATAGAGTTGAGTTATATCTCAAAATAGGAAAATACGCTTGATTTTCAATGTATACTTAATTTTTTAAGAAAGTTTTTCACTTTCGAATAATTTTTTTAAATTCTCGGGAGTTTTTTTATTATAAAGGGAAAATATTATACATAAGTTCAGTACCCATGTTCTGTAACTTTAGTGAGAACTTCTCGCATCAAAAAGATGTGAAAAGAAATATTCCATCGTTTTTCGAAAAGTGAAAAAAACTGTGTCTGTAACTCATGTCGAAAACTATCAAAAGAGATTACGTCGTGACGATATAAATGTTATAACATTGCACGCGAAGCCAATGTGACATTGCAGATGTTGAGAACGCCCGTAACAGATATCGTTGACGGCAATCAAATTTTGCCACTACCGCATATTCTACAAGCTCAAGCCAATCAACAAGGTCCTCATTTCATGATGGGATCACGTGGTCCACTACCGCAGCAACAATCACAAGGTGGTTCGCTTCTAGGTTCTCAATCGCAAACAACAACATCCTAGCATTCCCCCGAATGGTAATCAACCACAACAGGGCGCCCCTCCTATAGGCCCGCAGCAACCAGGTGGTCCTCAGGGGGTTCCACCACCACAAGGACCCTATCATAGTGGTCCTCAAGGACCGGGTCCTCAGCAACAAACACAATCAATAGGTGGTCCTTAGCAGCCGCAACAGCAGCAGCCAATAATAATAACGCACCGGGAAATCAACAACGTCCCAATAGTGGCCCCTCAGGACCAGGTGCTCCTGCACCGGTACAAGGACCGTCACAACAGCAGCAGCAACAGGGTTCTAATCAACAGGGACCGCAACAACCGCAGCAGCAGCAAAGTCAATACAGAGTTGCATATCAACCACCATAACAACAGCATTCCCATTATTCAGGCTATCCGCCTCAACAACAACCACAATATCCATCACAAGGAGGCTATTCCTATGGACTACCAACACATAGCTATGGACAGCCACCACCTAACGCGCAAACTGGCTATCAACCACATGATGGTATGCCACCAACTTCTGTGGCCAGTGGACCACCTCAGCAGCATCCCTACGGTGGCAGCGGCCCAGGACAACAAGGTCTTCCTGGTTCGTACGCTCCACCACCTAATCAGCAGTTGCCGCCTGGACAGCAACCATCACCAGGACAAGTGTATGGTCCACCAACTGGAGGTCAGGGACCACCACCACCTAATCAGTACGGCCCACCACAGAGTGGGCCGTCGGCCCAAATCCTCCTCCTGGCAGTGGATATAGTTCATCACCCAGTACTTGGCAAACACCACCACCCAACCAACAGCCAGCAATTAGTGGTGCAAATGGTCCTTCATCGCAAGCAACCCCTATTAGTGTACAGTCATCACCACGCCTACAGAGTAGAATGCGATGAACACATTTCAAAATTCCTGTTTACGTATAGATCAGCTGTTCACGACTTCCGCTCTCGTATACCCGCCAAAATTGTGTTTGGAACAAAAGGTTACAGACACAGTTTAGTGAGAAAAACAGCTGTTTGTTTCAATATATGGCATTTTTGTTTCATTTCACACATTTCAATCGAAAAGTTTCGCGACGCGAGAGTTACAGAGCATGGGCACAGGGTTTGGAAAATTTCCGAAAAATTAAGAAACTTGTTTAGACAGAATTTTGGTTTGAACTTAGAGATTTGTTGGAATTTCTACATACAGTCGATTTCAAAACGATCGTTTTTAGCAGATGTGATGAATTTCGAGAGATTTTAAAATCCATTTCTGAATTTTACAGCCGTGTCACAGATTCCGTTTGGAATGCTGCCAATTCCGTATTTACCATTCCGTTCAAAATAGTTTTTGGTGCTTTAGATTCCAATCATTTTCATTAAACCGAAAAATTTTGTTTAAATGATTTTTATGTAACCAATTTGGCAGCATCAATAGTTATCAATGTGTAACATGGCAACAAATTCACTAAGCAAAACAAAAAACAGCTGCTAACAAAAATTTTGTACAAAAGATTTACATTTGAGTTCTTATTTATGTATAAAAAAGTGATACATTTTAAAAATTGTGAAATTTTAAAAGTAAATATGCCGGGCGTATCAATAATTGCTGCACTGAAAGAAAATTGTCACTGTTTTTAATTTTGTTTTGTTCTTATCAGTTTTCTTTTGTTTTGCGTGTTGCCGTTATGTAAATTTTGGAAAATTTTACGAATAAAAAGATATGGCAATGCTTCATAAATTCATTACGAAAATTTAGTTTTTTTCTAAAAGTTTTTGTAAAGAGTTTTAAATATTTATAAAATCAAGCGCTAAAAATTATTTAAAATATACTTCTTTTCAAAAATAAATAAAGAAACCATGTTTGTTTATGAATAGAAAGTATATTTTTATCATGAAAACAAAAATGGTATCATTTCGAAATTTTTTTTGTTATTAATTTTCTAAAGCGCCAAAACACGGAATGAATTCCGTTTCCAAAAGGAATTGTACTCTGTGACATGGCTGCTAGTTTTAGTTTTGTTTAAAGTACAGTTAAATTATTTAATATAAAATTTAAAAGAATATCGGGCATATTCTAGAAATCGAAATAAAGTGGAATTGAAATCGAACTAGATTTTGATCTCAATTATTTACAAAACTGCTGTTGTTTTTCTGGTTTAAACAGTGGTTCTTGTAAAGATAATTGGTGCTCAAAGTATCAAGTATATAAAAGGGAATATTTTTATGAATTTTCTATCAAGGTACTTTTATAAAAAATACCGATAACATCTAGTGAGAGGTAATTGTGGAAGCCTTACCGCAAATTCCCTTATTTTAGAACGTTAAGTGATTTCCTTAGAGTTCGGTTTAAAAACATTAAAAAATTCTAAAATAAAAAATGAACAATTTTCCTTTTTGAAATGTTCTTTTCAACTGGCTGAAATGGAAATTTTATTAATTTCATGAGAAATTTACTAAAGCGAAAATTTGAAATTAATAAAAATTATTTTGAGAGTTAATATTAAAAAAAAAAAAAAAAAATATAGAAAAGAGGCTAATGTTTACAGTGTATAACGTGTTGTAAGAATAGTCCAAACTATTTTAGATTACCGTTATTGCATTTCACATAAATTTTGTACTACAAAAACTTAAAATTTGTTGATACATTTTAAAGAATATTGAAAACACATTTCACTACTAAAAAAATGATAAAACTACTTTTTATAAACACTTAAAAACATATTGAGCCCTTACCGCAAAAATAACTTAAGTGACATCATTTAAAATTTCCATTTTTCAATAAATAAATTTGTTGGCAACACTTGCATCATCAACTTAAATGTCATGGTCACATAACATAGGGTCTCCAGCTAACAATTTTTTGTCATACCAAACGTCAAAGTCTATAAAAAAACTCTACTATTTTTGTCAGCGTATTTTTTATATGAAGTTTGACGTTAATTATGACAACAAATTGTCAGGTGAAGACTTCATGTAAGTTACCGTTACGATTTTATAGCAAAAACAACATTATCGTAAGCGACAAATTTCTTCTTTCAAAATGTTTATGAAATAAAATAAAAAAAAACCTTCTCCTGTAAAATTGTTTTTTTTGTCGCTTAAGCTTTTTTTTGCGGTTAGGGCTCGATATTTTAATAACAAATCTATTCCAAAACTTATTAATATTTTAACTTTCAGAGATATTTATTACGAATTAATTTCAAAATGCTTTTGGTTTTAATAAAAATTTCTAAAAAAAATTCTCACGAAACCCAGGATTCGAAATCGTATTTAAAATCAAATTTCGATTCACATCGAAATATAATATTGCTTTTTCTTTAGTCTTGGAACAGATTATTTGTTAAAAAATGCTTTGAAGTAAACAATTATTCCCACCTTCCTAAAGATTCATCATCACCAGTGCGATCCCAGTCATATAAACGAAAACTGATAACAGTCAGTTGAGTTACCTCCACCACAGCCTTAATTCGCCAAAAAGGTGAATATTTTATATTTTTTTTTGTGAAAGTTTAAAGTGTAGGCGTTTAAAAAAAGACAATATAGCATTTAAACGTAGAAAGGTATTTTTTCAAACATGAGTTATTAAAAGGAATTTTTTTCATATTTTTGGTGCGTTTTTTGTTAAAAACCAATAAAATTAAAAAAAAAAAACATTTTCAATAATTTGACAGTTTAATGACAGTTCACAAACAGTGCTTTTTAATTTTGTGGAGTTAGTAATACATCAAGAGAGAGCGAAAGAGACATAGACAAACAGAGTGTTAAACATGAACATGCTGTTAAGTGCAGAGAACAACACGATACAGCCAAGAGTGGTAGACTAAAGCTGGACATATGTGTTTAAAGCTGGAGGTCCACTGCACGCATTGATGCGGATGATACTTTTAGTACATTTTATACGTCTCTAAATTAAAGTTACAAGCAACAGCTGATATTTTTAATCAAATACAATGACTTTTGACAAAAAGAAATCCACCACACAAACATATTTACCGCTTACATTAAAAATAAAATATTATTTGTCATCCATGGCTATTAAAAACAGCGGAGGGCTCAATCTGGCAGGCGTGATCGAATACTTTTTCGATTCGAAAGCAATTGTATTTCTAATTCTTTCAGTACTACTTAAGGTAGAAGTACATAGCACGCGTTTATTCGTCGACGTTTGTCGTGCGTTTAAAAGTTTTAGCCCATGAAAAATTTAAAGTTACACAACGCGCGTTGCAAAAGCCATTCCTGTCAGCTGTTTTTTATTTGTTTACTTATTTGTGCATTGAAAACGGATTCGAAAGTATATCAAGGTTTTGTTATTTTATTGAATTTATTCTTTTTATATAAATATTGTATGCTTTTTAAGCTCCTCAAAAAGTTTTTCTTTTATAATTCACAAATTTGTTAAATTATTTTTTTATTGTCAGCTGATTACTTGTCAAAAATACACAACGCGTTAAAAAGTTCAAAATTAACCAACATTCTGGCGCAAACGGGTCAATATATTTTGCATGTAGCTTGTTCTATAAAAATACACTAGTTTAACTTTTTTTGACAGAAGACGACAGAGCGCGCGCGCACTAACGCGTGTTATGTACTTCTACCTTTAGCGAATCTAAATAATTTTTTCAGTGTTATAAAGCTTATTTTTTTAATTTTTACAACACTGGAAAAATAACCAATTTTGGACGTCATTTTTTTGTTTGGTAGCAAGCGGTGTAGAGAAGAAAAAGGGGTAGAAAAATAGACATGATTTCTGTTTTCTCTTCCTCTTCCTTCTCTATACCGTTTGCTACCAAACAAAAAATGACGTCTAAAATTGGACGTCATAAAGTTCATCATGTAGATTGAGTCTAACTCAATTTGAACCATGGAAAGATACAGAATCGAGCAACGCGTTAAAGTTATTCAGGCTTATGGGCGTTCAAAAATGCATATCGTGCACTACGTAATTTTTTCGTTCAATTTAATTGTCCAAATGTGCGTACAATCGGAAAGATCGTGCAAAAATTTGAGCAAACCGGGTCTGTAGGTTATGTGAAAATACCAGTGCATGCTCGTACAGCTCGCACTGCAGAAAATATTGCTGCTGTTCGCGATAGTGTGGCTAAAGGGCCGTCCACCTCAACTCGTCGCCGTGCCCAACAATGGCACTTCTCACGCTCGTCGTTGATAAACATTATGCATAAAGACTTGCATTTACACGCTTACATTGTGCAATCGAGTCAAGAACTAAAGCCTCTTGACCATTCCGAACGTCATCACAAGTCAGAATGGTGGCACGAATTGGCAACAATGGATGATACATTTTCGAAGAAAATTATCTTCAGTGATGAGACACATTTTCACATTAGTGGATTCGTCAATAAGCAGAATTGCCGCATTCGGGCAAAAGAGAATCCACGAGTGATTGTTGAAAAGCTGATGTATCCACAAAGAGTGACTATGTGGAGCGGTTTATGGGCTGGCGGCATCATGGTCCGTACTTTTTCCAAAATAAGGCTGGCCAAGCAGCTACCGTGAATGGTGTCCGATATCGCGAGATGATAACAGACGTCTTGTGGCCAGAATTTGAGGATATGGACCTGGACGATATGTGGTTCCAACTGGATGGTGCCACTTGCCATATAGCCAACGAAACAATTCGCGAAAAATTCAATGGCCGTGTTATTTCTCGTCCTGGCGATGTTAATTGGCCGCCACAATCATGTGATCTGACAACGTTGGACTTCTATCTTTGGGGATATTTAAAAGAAAAAGTGTACAGCAATAAGACAAAAACAAATCAAGAGCTAAAGGATGAGATAATTCAGCACATTCATGACATTGAACATCAATTATGTCTCAGAGTTGTTGGAAATGTAGACAATCGGATAGAGGTATGCAACGAAGCCCTGACGACCATTTTGCCGATATTTTGTTTTACACATAATTGTCATAGATTAAACTAATTCTCTTAAAACTTTTTGCTTTATTTACAATAAACATCGTGCGCTTTGGCTGGACCACCCTTTAGATGTATACCAAGATATTTTACATGCGAGTGCTGAGGTATTATTTGATTATTGATCACACATTTTAAGACTTTCTTTGTTACAAGATTTATAAGCGATTCATAATGATTCATTTGAAAGGGGGGCATGATTCCAGACGCAAAGTGAATATATCTCAACTTCCATTGTTTTAGTCATTTCTGCAATTGAAATATCTGGTCCCCTAAGTATCGAGATGCCTCATGACGGTTTTCGCGTACGGTTAGAAAAGCTGTATCTTTAAAAAAACTTGAAGCTTGGGTGTGGTTTTTTTTAGCATGTCCGAAGTATAAACTAAGTATAATAAAGGGCCCCGGATACTGGGACTCCAACGCCATTTGACTGTACAGAGCCAAAAAGATCTCCTTTAATAATACATATTCGAGCTCCTCAGCTTCCAACGCATGAAGTAGGATTACTGTATACCAGGGTTTAAAAAACTGCAGTCGAAACCAAAAACTGTCGAACAAAAAACGACAATTTGTGCACAACTTTTCGCTTTTTGAGTTGGTTTGACATCGACTGATTACATTTAATGAAACAGAAGTAAAATCAACAGTTTTTTTTTACCAATGACAAATTTAGAAGTGGAAGAGATGGCAGTTTTTCTACTTTGACTGCAGTTTTTTAAATACTGCTGTATACTTTGTCATGCTTTGCAGGCGTCATGAAAAAATGACAAGAAAGTATCGAAACGCATAGAACGTGGTTTGGACCTCTAGCTTAAACATGGATTAATAGACGATATATGAGAGTTATTTGGAAGCTATAAACTATTTAGAGATTAAGATTAGAGAGTAAATTTGTTATTAAATATATTGTGTTAGAGTGACAGAGAGAGAGAGAGAGAGCTAAGTTATTAGTTACTAGGACATGCAGTAATGGGTTTTATAAGGATTTTCTTTTTTAATTTATTATTAGGTCACGAATTTTAGAAATGGTTTATTTTTATTCATGAAAAAAACATGCTGTGATTAGTTTTTAAGTTATACACCACCTGCCCAATGCATCATCTTTTTGTATACCAGAATCCCATAAATCTGAATCCCATAAATTAAATACGACCTCTTGGCCATGAGGAGAATTTACAATGGCCTAGAAATTGTTAAGGTTTTTTTTTTTAAATAAATTTCACTTTAAATTTTTTCAATATTTAATTAATTTCATACAATTCAAAATGCTTTCTTAGTAGGCTTTAAGCTGCCCTTTGATTAATATCGCATATCTAACAAAAGCTCTACTTACTTAAAGAAATTTTCAAGATTTTGAGACATTTTTCCTTAAATTATCTAATTATTTTAGTTTTCGAAATTGTGGTGGGTTCTTTTTCATTTTTTTTTTGTTATGATAACAACTTACCTTCCCAAAGGTTCATCTTTTTTTGAATCATCAGCATCGAATAAGCCAATTTCAAGAGTTTGACCCATTTCAACAAATATTTTTGCCTTTATTTTTGTTTGTGATCAAAACGATCAATAAATGTTATCATTCACATTAAATAGGTTTAAAGGAGTAAAGTTTGATTGGAATTTTTATTTGAGTTTGAAAGTGAAAAATGTTGGAATAAATAAAATAAAATGAAATTTAAAATAAAACTGAACAGATACATAAGAAAAATTATTTTTATTTTAAAAAGGCATGCAAAAAGTTTTTTTTTTAAATATTATAGAAAAAGAAAAACTTGTGCTAAAAGCTTTAAAACCAGAACAGAAATAGAATTTTGTTTTGAAAATTTTTATAGAGAAGAGCAATTTTGAAAAGCCAATAAGAAATTTGAAAGAGAAAAATAAAAAATTTTTAAACAAAAATTAACTCACCTCACACCAATAATCCCATTTGGGATTGACATTGTTTTCAATAATTTGAGTTTTAAATTCTTGCGAGCCGACATTGATAATGGCATAAGGATCAGACTTACCCTTGCCCAACATGCCAATGTCTTTCTTCATTAAATCTTTTGCCTCCACTACATGGATGCGTAAAATGCCCTGAACAATTAAATAATTCAAATTAAAATAAAATTCAAATAAATAAATCTCAAATATTTTATCTACAAACCCCACCTCTGGTTCTGGCATTTTCAAGGACCTCGCTGGCACCTCATCGCTCAAAGTTATTGGCAACTTATTTGGCAAAACCATGACATTACCGATTTGTTCCACTATAATCCGTCGCAATAGGTCACTTAAACCCGGCATATCCATAAAGTCTATAACACCCACTAAATTGAAATCAATATTGGGATTATTCAAAAAAAATATCTGCAGACCCCCGACCAATGGCATGCTACGTATGAGTGGTTTCATTACCACTCTTACCCAGCCGTGTATTTGGAAATCTTTAATGCCTCCTTTCATACTGCCCAAATAGAAATTAATATCACAGTCACTGGCATAGAAAAGATCCAGGTCCATAATGATCTCATTGCGTCCGACATTTTTATCATAGACCTTAACACCGCCTATGCGGGGTGGTATAGTGCCCAAAATAATGCGATCAAAACGAAAACCATTCATTTTGTACTGAGCCAGAGATTCGGCAACGGCTGGTTCTATAGTTTCCTTGACTAGAGTGCGGGCAAAGTGGTTGGCATTGGGCCAGAGTTGTTTAAGAATCTGGAAAGATGAAAAGAATTAAGAAAAGGGATATTTGGGATTGTTTCAAAGTAAAAGACCTTATTGACCCATTCACAACGCTCGACATCAGGGAAGTAGACCTGTAATAAAATAAAATTTTATTTGAAATTTTCATATCTAATTTTCATTAAATTATTTTAGTGAAGGAAGGAATTTATAACATGAAGTGTATTAAACTTTTTTTTTAAATCTTTATTCTTGACTGGACCATTAATGAAGAGAAAATTTAAAAAGTTTTCTGTTTCAAAAAAGTATACCAGTTTTGTTTTAGGCTAGGGTTAAGAAAAAATTGAAATTCGGGCTAAATGGAGAGAAAAACGTCCGTAAGTCACCCCTAGAGATGTAAATTGTATGAGCAACCCCCATTATTTCGAAAACCGACTCTAGAACAGACGGACAGCCAGACGGACATGAAGTCCAAGATTCAAAATGGAACCAATTAGGATGTAATCCAATCCAATTGCGTTTTTTTAATCTTGGACTTCATGTCCGTCCGTCTGTTCTAGATTCGGTTTTCGAGAAAATTAAATCGGGACCATATGAAGGGTTAGAGATGGAGGATAAGTTTGTTCTAGAGAAATATTGGGGATGTAAAAATAATTGGGGTTGCTCATACATTTAACATCTCTACGGGTGACTCCTCAGTAGTTACGGGCGTTTTTCTCTCCATTTAGCCCGAATTTCATTCTCACAGATTTCAATGCGCGTGCGGCACGGCAATTTTCAACCGATCGAGCTCTAATTTTTATCAATTTTTTTTTAACCCTAGCCTTACACAAAACTGTTCTCTTTTTTTGGAAAATCACCCTAGAAGACTTTTAAAATAAAAAAAAAGCTTAACGAAACTTTCTTGTGAAAAAAATAGAATTTTAGTGAAAACTTTTTAGCGAAAACTTTTAATAACGTAATTTTATGAAAATTTTCAGAAAAAAATAATGTTCTGTGCGAATTTTGAGTATTTACTAGGATGATCGATTATTCGACTTTTTCAAAAACCGGGTTTCGGTTATTTCGAATAATTGCTATATAAAAAAAAACCGGTTTTTGGTTAAGCATTTTAAAAATAACCGGGCTTATTAAATTAAATAATTAAACGAAAATCAAACTAATTTTATGGGTAAGAAGCCCATAAAATTTATAGTAATGACTTTGAATTTCTAAATTTCTGTTACGTGACCTTTACTGATCTGCCCCACTAACTTCGCGGTTTATTCTCCAGGGGAGTTCTCAACCCTATAGTCGATCAGGTACGTACAAAAAAAAATTATTTATAAGGACACCAAAAAAAAAACTTACTTAAACAACGATGAAACACAGTCACATAGGGAAGCGGATGTTGCTTCCAATCTGCCCTTACCCAACCATGATCGCATTATTTCCATGTCAAATCTCTTACGATCCCCATGTAGAGTAGATATTGCCATCAACCCCAGTATTTACTCTCGCTAGTTAGTAAGTAGATCGTAGTTAGTAGTTAGCCGAGCACCAAGGCTCCCGAAATCTCTTGGTGTCCGAAGTATTTACGAAGTAGTTAGCCGAACACCAAGGCTCCCGAAATCGCTTGGTGTCCGAAGTATTTACGAAGTAGTTAGCCGAACGCCAAGGCTCCCGAAATCTCTTGGTGTCCGAAGTAGTTAGCCGAACGCCAAGGCTCCCGAAATCTCTTGGTATCCGAAGTATTTACGAAGTAGTTAGCCGACCGCCAAGGCTCCCGAATTCGCTTGGTGTCCGAAGTATTCTACACGTATTCACCTACAAACAGTATTTAACCGCACCTGATTAAGTAAACCGTATTTAACCGAACCTGATTAAGTAGCCCGTATTTAACCGAACCTGATTAAGTAACCCGTATTTAACCGAATCTAATTAAGTAACCCGTATTTAACCGAACCTGATTAAGTAACTTGATTAACCCAAACCGTATTTAGCCGACTGAATACAAACCAGTAGTCCACGTATTCTTACCAGTAGTGAATACGAACCAGCCGGTAGCCGACTAAATACAAACAGTATTTAACCGAGCCTGATTAAGTAACCCGTATTTAACCGAATCTAATTAAGTAACCCGTATTTAACCGAATCTAATTAAGTAACCCGTATTTAACCGAACCTGATTAAGTAACTTGATTAACCCAAACCGTATTTAGCCAACTGAATACAAACCAGTAGTCCACGTATTCTTACCAGTAGTGAATACGAACCAGCCGGTAGCCGACTAAATACAAACAGTATTTAACCGAACCTGATTAAGTAACCCGTATTTAACCGAATCTAACTAAGTAACCCGTATTTAACCGAACCTGATTAAGTAACTTGAATTTAACCAAACCGTATTTAGCCGAACACCACGGTTTCCGAATTCTCGTGGTGTCCGAAGTATTTTAAGTCATTTCTAGTATTTAATACCTAGTTAGTCACACCATGGCCCGACAACCGTCAGCCACTGACTTATCCGAGGCCATAGTTAGCCAAACACCCGAGGTTGCGAGATCCTCCTGTGTTCGAAGCGCTCAGCTCATCTAGTCGGAGTAGTAAGTCATGTGTACAGCCAACTACGGGGCGCACCCAATGCTCCGTACTCGGCATAGTTTCGATTGTAGATTTAGATACTAACAACCTCTAACCGAAACCTGTTTATTATCTTCTCTGCTAGATCGAATCCTCAGTAACTTAACGCTGCCCTACGGAACGCCACCGTACGTGCCTACTGGCAGCAACATCTAGCCGTTTCCAAACGTCATCAGCCGTACGTGCACGGAATCACGCCGCATCAGCCGAAGGCCGTCTTAGTTCTAAGTATTTAGCGTAGATTAAGATTCCGTAAATAAAGCTTTGTTAAAATTATTGTAAGCGAACATACACGAAAACATCCCGTGTTTCATTTCAAAGGAAGCAGACCTTAGAATTGACCCTGGACAGACTGAGTCATACCTCAGCTGGGAAAGTAAACTGCGTTACAAATTAACCCTACATTTACATTTAATACTAGCATTATAAATTATAAGTAACATCACAAATTATAATAACCTTGAATACCCTTATTATTTTACTAACAACTATGAATACCCTTACTATTTACCTACATAACCTTTTTACCCTATAATTCTCATTTAGTTTATTTTATTTTTGAATAAATAGACAAGGTTTTGCTCAGAACAAACAGAGTAGATATTGCCATCAACCCCAGTATTTACTCTCGCTAGTTAGTAAGTAGATCGTAGTTAGTAGTTAGCCGAGCACCAAGGCTCCCGAAATCTCTTGGTGTCCGAAGTATTTACGAAGTAGTTAGCCGAACACCAAGGCTCCCGAAATCGCTTGGTGTCCGAAGTATTTACGAAGTAGTTAGCCGAACACCAAGGCTCCCGAAATCGCTTGGTGTCCGAAGTATTTACGAAGTAGTTAGCCGAACGCCAAGGCTCCCGAAATCTCTTGGTGTCCGAAGTATTTACGAAGTAGTTAGCCGAACACCAAGGCTCCCGAAATCGCTTGGTGTCCGAAGTATTTACGAAGTAGTTAGCCGAACGCCAAGGCTCCCGAAATCTCTTGGTGTCCGAAGTATTTACGAAGTAGTTAGCCGAACGCCAAGGCTCCCGAAATCTCTTGGTGTCCGAAGTATTTACGAAGTAGTTAGCCGACCGCCAAGGCTCCCGAATTCGCTTGGTGTCCGAAGTATTCAACACGTATTCACCTACAAACAGTATTTAACCGCACCTGATTAAGTAAACCGTATTTAACCGAACCTGATTAAGTAGCCCGTATTTAACCGAACCTGATTAAGTAACCCGTATTTAACCGAATCTAATTAAGTAACCCGTATTTAACCGAATCTAATTAAGCAACCCGTATTTAACCGAATCTAATTAAGTAACCCGTATTTAACCGAACCTGATTAAGTAACTTGATTAAGCCAAACCGTATTTAGCCGACTGAATACAAACCAGTAGTCCACGTATTCTTACCAGTAGTGAATACGAGCCAGCACTCAACCCGTAGTTAGTCGTATTAAGCCGACCACCGATACCGCCGAATTCCATTCGGTAGCCGACTTAATACCAACCGTATTTAACCGAACCTGATAAACCAGAACCGTATTTAGTATGGTACCCGAAGTATTCTACCAGTATTTAACCGAACCTGATAAACCAGAACCGTATTTAGTATAGTCCCCGAAGTATTCTACCAGTATTTAACCGAACCGGATAAACCAGAACCGTATTAAGCATGGTACCCGCAGTATTCTACCAGTATTTAACCGAACCGTATTTAACCGAACCGTATTTAACCGAACCGTATTTAACCGAACCTGATTAACCCAAACCGTATTTAGCCGACTAAATACAAACCCGTATTTAACGTATTATTAGTCATATTCAGCCGTCTGCCGGTGCCTCCGAATTTCATTCGGTAGCCGACTGAATACAAACCAGTAGTCCACGTATTCTTACCAGTAGTGAATACGAACCAGCACTCAACCCGTTATTAGTCGCGTTCAGCCGACTGCCGGTGCCTCCGAATTTCATTCGGTAGCCGACTGAATACAAATCGTATTTAACCGGACCTGATTTAGTAACCCGTATTTAACCGAACCTGATTAAATAACCCGTATTTAACCGAACCTGGTTAAGTAACTTGTATTTAACCGAACCGTATTTAACCGAACCTGATTAACCAGAACCGTATTTAGCCGAACGCCAAGACCTCCTTAATCTCTTGGTGTCCGAAGTATTTTTAATTAGTTTCTAGTATTTAAGACCGTAGTTAGCCGAACGCCAAGGCCTCCGAAATCTCTTGGTGTCCGAAGTATTTTTAAGTAGTTTCTAGTATTTAAGACCGTATTTAGCCGAACGTCAAGGCCTCCGAAATCTCTTGGTGTCCGAAGTATTTCTAAGTAATTTCTAGTATTTAAGACCGTAGTTAGTCGTGTGTACAGCCAACTACGGGGCGCACCGAATGCTCCGTACTCGGCATAGTTTCGATCGTAGATGTAGATACTAACAACCTATAACCGAAACCCGTTTATTATCTTCTCTGCCAGATCGAATACTCAGTAACTAAACGATGCCCCACAGAACGCCACCGTACGTGCCTACTGGCAGCAACATCTAGCCGTTTCCTAACGTCATCAGCCGTACGTGCACGGAATCACGCTGCCTCAGCACCCGTTCCCGTCTACAGCCACGCCGAATCAGTCGAAGGCCATCGTAGTTCTAAGTATTTAGAGTAGATTAAGATTTCGTAAATAAAGCTTTGTTGAAATTTTTGTAAGCGAACATACACGAAAACATCCCGTGTTTCATTTCAAAGGAAGCAGACCTTCGAATGGACCCTGGACAGACTGAGTCATACCTCAGCTGGGAAAGTAAACTGCGTTACAATGGCGCCCGAGCAGGGACTCGATTTCAGATACGCACCCTGTGGTAAAACCTCACCAAACCACCAACGGAACTGGATCGGATCAAGCACAAAGCAACGAAATCTTATGAGCTAAAATACGCTACCGACGCACCCACTGTGATATATCTATCCGCTGCGGGAGGACCAACTAACAAAAGTATGTCGTCAGCAGGAAAACTTATTAACGAAGGGTTACTGTTGACCAGCTCCGTCGTCAGCGCAGCGAACTGACACATCTGAAACGGCAGAGGGCGTTCTCGAATTTTTTTTTTTTTTTATTTTTATTTTTTTGAATTTGGTAAATTTTTTTTTTATATTGTTATTTTATATTTTTAATTAATTTCTTAAATTATTTTATTTAGTATATTTATTTTTTATATACAGAAAATTTTTTTTATTTTGTTTTTATTTGATATATTTAAGTAAGGAAAAAACCCTGTAATGGATTTTTTTTTCCGAAGTAGGAGGGGACTGTAACGTGACGTTACAAATTAACCCTACATTTACATTTAATACTAGCATTATAAATTATAAGTAACATCACAAATTATAATAACCTTGAATACCCTTATTATTTTACTAACAACTATGAATACCCTTACTATTTACCTACATAACCTTTTTACCCTATAATTCTCATTTAGTTTATTTTATTTTTGAATAAATAGACAAGGTTTTGCTCAGAACAAACAGAGTAGATATTGCCATCAACCCCAGTATTTACTCTCGCTAGTTAGTAAGTAGATCGTAGTTAGTAGTTAGCCGAGCACCAAGGCTCCCGAAATCTCTTGGTGTCCGAAGTATTTACGAAGTAGTTAGCCGAACACCAAGGCTCCCGAAATCGCTTGGTGTCCGAAGTATTTACGAAGTAGTTAGCCGAACACCAAGGCTCCCGAAATCGCTTGGTGTCCGAAGTATTTACGAAGTAGTTAGCCGAACGCCAAGGCTCCCGAAATCTCTTGGTGTCCGAAGTATTTACGAAGTAGTTAGCCGAACACCAAGGCTCCCGAAATCGCTTGGTGTCCGAAGTATTTACGAAGTAGTTAGCCGAACGCCAAGGCTCCCGAAATCTCTTGGTGTCCGAAGTATTTACGAAGTAGTTAGCCGAACGCCAAGGCTCCCGAAATCTCTTGGTGTCCGAAGTATTTACGAAGTAGTTAGCCGACCGCCAAGGCTCCCGAATTCGCTTGGTGTCCGAAGTATTCAACACGTATTCACCTACAAACAGTATTTAACCGCACCTGATTAAGTAAACCGTATTTAACCGAACCTGATTAAGTAGCCCGTATTTAACCGAACCTGATTAAGTAACCCGTATTTAACCGAATCTAATTAAGTAACCCGTATTTAACCGAATCTAATTAAGCAACCCGTATTTAACCGAATCTAATTAAGTAACCCGTATTTAACCGAACCTGATTAAGTAACTTGATTAAGCCAAACCGTATTTAGCCGACTGAATACAAACCAGTAGTCCACGTATTCTTACCAGTAGTGAATACGAGCCAGCACTCAACCCGTAGTTAGTCGTATTAAGCCGACCACCGATACCGCCGAATTCCATTCGGTAGCCGACTTAATACCAACCGTATTTAACCGAACCTGATAAACCAGAACCGTATTTAGTATGGTACCCGAAGTATTCTACCAGTATTTAACCGAACCTGATAAACCAGAACCGTATTTAGTATAGTCCCCGAAGTATTCTACCAGTATTTAACCGAACCGGATAAACCAGAACCGTATTAAGCATGGTACCCGCAGTATTCTACCAGTATTTAACCGAACCGTATTTAACCGAACCGTATTTAACCGAACCTGATTAACCCAAACCGTATTTAGCCGACTAAATACAAACCCGTATTTAACGTATTATTAGTCATATTCAGCCGTCTGCCGGTGCCTCCGAATTTCATTCGGTAGCCGACTGAATACAAACCAGTAGTCCACGTATTCTTACCAGTAGTGAATACGAACCAGCACTCAACCCGTTATTAGTCGCGTTCAGCCGACTGCCGGTGCCTCCGAATTTCATTCGGTAGCCGACTGAATACAAATCGTATTTAACCGGACCTGATTTAGTAACCCGTATTTAACCGAACCTGATTAAATAACCCGTATTTAACCGAACCTGGTTAAGTAACTTGTATTTAACCGAACCGTATTTAACCGAACCTGATTAACCAGAACCGTATTTAGCCGAACGCCAAGACCTCCTTAATCTCTTGGTGTCCGAAGTATTTTTAATTAGTTTCTAGTATTTAAGACCGTAGTTAGCCGAACGCCAAGGCCTCCGAAATCTCTTGGTGTCCGAAGTATTTTTAAGTAGTTTCTAGTATTTAAGACCGTATTTAGCCGAACGTCAAGGCCTCCGAAATCTCTTGGTGTCCGAAGTATTTCTAAGTAATTTCTAGTATTTAAGACCGTAGTTAGTCGTGTGTACAGCCAACTACGGGGCGCACCGAATGCTCCGTACTCGGCATAGTTTCGATCGTAGATGTAGATACTAACAACCTATAACCGAAACCCGTTTATTATCTTCTCTGCCAGATCGAATACTCAGTAACTAAACGATGCCCCACAGAACGCCACCGTACGTGCCTACTGGCAGCAACATCTAGCCGTTTCCTAACGTCATCAGCCGTACGTGCACGGAATCACGCTGCCTCAGCACCCGTTCCCGTCTACAGCCACGCCGAATCAGTCGAAGGCCATCGTAGTTCTAAGTATTTAGAGTAGATTAAGATTTCGTAAATAAAGCTTTGTTGAAATTTTTGTAAGCGAACATACACGAAAACATCCCGTGTTTCATTTCAAAGGAAGCAGACCTTCGAATTGACCCTGGACAGACTGAGTCATACCTCAGCTGGGAAAGTAAACTGCGTTACAATTTGGATTTTAAAAAATTAAAGGAACTGAATAAATTTATTATTTAAGATATTTTCGCAATATTTTTTTAAAAAAATTTTAATTATTTGGTGGTTATGCCTACGAAATACGTTTGCCTTTTCCTTTACCCAATTGTAGTTTTGGTAGGTACTTTCAAGTGTTGCTCGTTATAAGTGACTATAACAGAAAGTCTATCGACTTTCCTCCCGCCGTCTTGCAGTTTCAGCCACATTTTTTCATCGTATTTATTGTTTTCCATATGGGATTTTCCACACATTTTTTGGGAAAAATCCCGGGAAATTCGTTCGGGAAATCCCGGGGTTTTTTTTATTTAATTATGCTAAGGATAAATTCAAATTCGATATGTAGGGCAATGTTTGATGCTCGGAAATTTCTAACTTCACCTTTTCCAATTGTAATTCAGAAGTATAAAGGGTGTCCTAATATTAACGCAAGATTCGTAGAATTGATTGTTAGCTGTCAAATTTTTTTAGGGTTGCTGACCCTTTACTCCATAAATGGCGACCAATTCAAATCTTGCGTAAATTTTTGGTCCCGTTATTAAGCGGGAATTCCCGGGAAATTGAAAAATACATCCCGCTATCAAGGGAAATGAAGAAAAAGGAAAACTCTCATCCTATTGCATTAGCATTTTTCATAAAAAACTGTATACAAATGGACATTTTATATGGGAGTGCCCTTAAGAAATGGAGATAGCAGGGAGGTTTTTTAAAAACAAATGTTGGAGATCAAAAATATAGTGTAGTCGTTTATACATTAAACCCGTCTAGATGCATCCTAAAAGCTGTGAATGTAAATTTATTTTTTTACAATTTCATAAACTATATACATACACCCAGATGTATACTATGTATTTTTAAAGACAATTTTTAACATATTATGTTTAATTTAACCATATTATAATTAGTATTGTGGTTATTTTGTTGAACTATTTATGGTTTTTAATCCAAATTTTTAATATTTTTAATTAGGCTTAAGTTCATGAAATTTAATTTTTCATTAAATTATTTTTATGAAGAAAGGAATTTTACTACATGAAAATTAATTAAAATTGTTATTGACAATCTTTCATTCTTGACGTGGCTGGGGCTCGAACCCCAATTAAAATGGATAATCATTCAGGAAAGCAAATTTCGATCTACCAAATGTTAGAATACAATTTGGTTTAAGGATTGATGTTTGACTATTGACGTCAGCAGTCGTCGATGGCTGCGAGTGTAAGACGGCAAATCCATCTGAGGAGATTGAGTGGTTGCAATCGAAACATGTCATAGTAACCTGCCGGCCGGGGTTCGAGCCCCAGCCACGTCAAGAATGAAAGATTGTCAATAACAATTTTAATTAATTTTCATGTAGTAAAATTCCTTTCTTCATAAAAATAATTAAATGAAAAATTAAATTTCATGAACTTAAGCCTAATTAAAAATATTAAAAATTTGGATTAAAAACCATAAATAGTTCAACAAAATAACCACAATACTAATTATTGTTAAAGCTAAGGCACGAGCTCTATGTGAACATTTGTCCTTCAAGTTGTGCTGAAAAAGGTCAACAGAGAAGAAAAAGACAAAATTGAAAAAACAAAAAATGTACTTGGACTTCAAGAAAAATTCTTGACAAAAGTACGAAAAAACAGAAGTAAGGAAAAAACATGTAAAATCAATTAAAATGGATAATCATTCAGGAAAGCAAATTTCGATCTACCAAATGTTAGAATACAATTTGGTTTAAGGATTGATGTTTGATTATTGACGTCAGCAGTCGTCGATGGCTGCGAGTGTAAGACGGCAAATCCATCTGAGGAGATTGAGTGGTTGCAATCGAAACATGTCATGGTAACCTGCCGGCCGGGGTTAGAGCCCCAGCCACGTCAAGAATGAAAGATTGTCAATAACAATTTTAATTAATTTTCATGTAGTAAAATTCCTTTCTTCATAAAAATAATTTAATGAAAAATTAAATTTCATGAACTTAAGCCTAATTAAAAATATTAAAAATTTGGATTAACCATATTATTTTGACCGACAACCTTATTATGGTTAAAATAGTCCTCCATCAGGAAACCACAACCATATTTCGGTTGTCTTCGAACATGTTATGGTCAATAATTACTAAAATACGTTTAATGTTTAAAACTTATAATAGAATGGTTGGTTTTTAACCATAGCATGTTGCTCTTGGAAAAGAGGAAAATACTAATGTTAATTTTTAAACAAATTACTGTCATATTTAACCATAACATGCTTAGAGACAACCATAATATGGTTGTGGCTTCTTGATGCAGGACTAATCTAACCATAATATGGTTGTCGGTGACAATAATATGGTTAAATTAAACATAATATGTTAAAAATTTTCTTTAAAAATAGTTTTGTTGGAGGTGACCATATTTAAACATGTTTTTTCTCTGCGTGTATGGGAGCCCCCGCGGCAGTAATGATATATTTTGTGGATTTTTCTCATTTTCCTTCAACTTTGAATTTGATGAACTGCCATTTGCCACCACTACACCTTATGCCTTTTTCAAACATCTTAAATTAAGAGGAAAAAACTTAAATTACGGGAATATTAACAACAAAAGTCAGAAACTTTTAAATATATAACATATTCTTTAAAAACCCGGGTTTACGCAAAAAAAACCGGTTTATTCGGTATTCGAGAAATGGTCGCCTTAAGCAAACCTAAAAAATCGGCCGAACAATAACCGTTCGATCTCCCAGGTATTTACAGTTCAATTACCAACAAAAATTTTAAGATGTTTGTTTCTTAATTTTTTGGGTTAAATTTTAAAAACGCAAATGCAAATTACCTAATAATTGTTAGATCTGCTAATCAAATATAATATTTACAGAACAAATTATTAAAAAAAAATCTGTTTAAATTTTAAATTTTCTAGTTGTTAATTGCCGTTGAAGCGGAAAAAATCCATGTGATTGCAATTTAATAAGCAAATTCAAATCAGTAATAACTCACCCAGGCTGGCAACTCATCAATTCTAGCCAATATCACCTCCTTTTCCGAAGCCATTGCCGAAACTTTGGCAATATTACGCTTGTGTTCCGTAGTCTTACGAAAACGATCACGAGCCACTGACAATATAACTGGAGCTATAAGCCATGCTACCGACCAACCCATATAGCCAACAAAATATATCGTTCCAACTATGGCGACTTTCTTGGCCACCGTATAAATGACAGCAAATATGCTGTCCTCGGCAGTCGAAGGTTTTGGTGGAGCATCACTGGGCAATTCTTTGCTAGCAGCAGCCATATTTTCATTAGCCTTCAGGGCAGCCAATTCGTTTTCTTCGTCGAGGAAGTCAACGGGATCGGGAGGTATTTCGTTAAGATCAGCCAAAGGGGTTGCTGAAATTAAAGGCCGTTCCTCGGTTTCCGCTTGTTGTGGTTCAGGCGATTCCTCAAATTCACTGAAAAATAATAAAAAAATTATAAATGCTTTTCCATTTTTTTAAATTACTGATAAAAATGTTTTAAAATTTTTAAATTAATTTAATATGTAATTGTTTAGACAAAACTTTATGACGCGCTAAAGTTTTTATTGAAGACAAAGTATGAATCATTTTGTTTATTTTTTATTTTTTTCTATTTTATTATGAACTTTTTTAACAATTTGTTTGTGTATTCTTTGTTAATATTAAAAAAAAGAATAAAACAAATGTTTAAGAGTAGGGAATGGAATATAGAAGTATGTATTTGGGTCTTGTACATAAATTCGATTGTGCAATATATTCCTATAGTAAATATTATTTGAATATACTTTTATGTACAATACAAAATTTGTATAGAGATGCTAATGAATTTCATATTATTGTTGTTTTGAAAGTGAACTATTTTTAGTTGAAACCCGACAGAACATTGATCAAAAATAATGCTCCAACATGGGCATCCATATCATTATTTTAGTAATGGGTGATTTTTTAAGAGCTATAGGAAAGCTAAAAGCAACACATAAATTCAGAAAAATGCATGTAATCTTTATTTGAATCGATAGTACGGATCATATAATTTAATGTTTGAAGATTATTTCATGCAAATGTTGACCGTGACTGCGCCTCAAATGCTCCATCCGCTTAGTCCAATTTTGGCATACTCTTTCCAACATTTCGGCCGGTATCTCATGAATAAATGCTTCAATGTTGTCTTCCAATGCGCCAATTGAAGCGAGCATGTGTGTATAGACATGAGCTTTAACATAGTCCCACAAAAAATAGTCTAAAGGCGTTAAATCGCACGATTTAGGCGGCCAATTGACCGGTCCCACGCATTTTGATAATAAAATTCAATAATTTGCATGCGTTGTTCGTTTTTAAGACGATTCATGGTTAAATTATAGACCAAACTGAAGATGTTTGATAGTGAAATAAAACACGAAACGTGCGTCAGCTATTTAAACCAGTGTTGCCAAAAAGATAATAGCTAAAAAATCACCCGATGGAACACAAAAATTTGTCACTTTAATTTTTTTTTACTATTTTATATTAATTTTCAATTAAATTTAAAAAAAAACATTAAAGAGTTATTCGATTTATGTAAATTTCAATAAATATGCATAGTTTTTCACTCCATCAGAACTCAAGGGTTTTTAATGTTTCGCTTTCTTCAGAACTTAAGTAGATGTTTTGTTTATACAAATGTTGCAATATCAATAATTTTCATAAGGTTAATATTAAACAGAATGAAAAATAACAAAAAAAAAAAAAAAATGGTTGTAGAATTTCAAATGATGTCATCATCGTCTATTTAAGAAGTACTACGTGTACGAATAATTGTATATGCTTCAAACAGTTTGCTAGTAAATGCTACATGGCACATTCTTTATTTTATAAAAAGTTTATTGACACAGATTTCTAGCTGGTTGTTTGTTTTATTAGTTCAAGGGCAGAATTAGTTGTAACTTAAGTAATATATTTGAAATGACATCAAGTAAAGAACACTGCAAAGAAAACCTCTACAAAATATTTAATGATTTACAACCTTATTTATAAAAAACTAGCTTAACCCGTTGCGCTTCGCTACAATGCTTTAGCAAACTTTGAAGACTCACCCTTTAATAGTTCTTCAGTAGAGAGATATTTATTTTTATTTTCAAAAGTGTAGTCTACCATAACAGTGACTTCTACAAAGTTTGAACATTCTTACTATAACAGTTCTTAAGATAAGAGATATTAAACATCGTCGTTCTATGGGGGGTACCACTTCCCCCGCTGCTATATTATTTGAATTTTTGCGCTCAGAAGATCTTACTACCAAAAGTTCAACAAAATGCGTGCAGCGGCTCTTATTAATATTTCTATATATGAGGGGTACTGCTCCTACTCTGTCTACCCCGCCCATTTTTATATTGAAATTTATAGTTTACCATAAAAGTAGCTTTAACCACGTTTGAAGGCTGTCCCTTTAATATTTCTTCAGTTGAGCAATATTTAATATATGCATCCTACAGGAGGTGTTTCCCCCTGCGCCTTCCCGCTTTATTTTTATTTTCAAAAGTGTAGTACACCATTAGAGTGACTTCCACAAAGTTTGAACATTCTCACTACAACAGTTCTTAAGATATGCGATATTAAACATTGGCGTCCTATGGTGGGTACCACTTCCCCCGCTGCTATTTTGTTTAAATTTTGGGGCTCAGAAGATCATACTACCAAAGGTCCAACAAAATGCGTGCAGTGGCTCTTATTAATATTTCTATCTGTGAGGGATACTGCTCCTCCCCTGTCTACCCCGCCTATTTTTATATTGAAATTTATAGTTTACCCTAATAGTAGCTCTTACCACGTTTGAAGACTTTCTCTTTAATAGTTCTTCAGTTGAGCGATATTTAATATATGCATACTATGGGGGGCGTTTCCCCCATGCGCCTACCCGCTTTATTTTTGTTTTCAAAAGTGTAGTATACCATAAGAGTGACTTCCACAAAGTTTGAACATTCTCACTACAACAGTTCTTAAGATATGCGATATTAAACATTGGCGTCCTATGGTGGGTACCACTTCCCCCGCTGCTATTTTGTTTAAATTTTGGGGCTCAGAAGATCATACTACCAAAGGTCCAACAAAATGCGTGCAGTGGCTCTTATTAATATTTCTATCTATGAGGGATACTGCTCCTCCCCTGTCTACCCCGCCTATTTTTATATTGAAATTTATAGTTTACCCTATTAGTAGCTCTTACCACGTTTGAAGACTTTGCCTTTAATAGTTCTTCAGTTGAGCGATATTTAATATATGCATCCTATGGGAGGTGTTTCCCCCATGCGCCTATCCGCTTTATTTTTATTTTCAAAAGTGTAGTATACCATAAGAGTGACTTCCACTAAGTTTGAACATTCTCACTACAACAGTTCTTAAGATATGCGATATTAAACATTGGTGTCCTATGGTGGGTACCACTACCCCCGCTTCTAGTTTATTTCAACTTTGGGGCTTAGGAGATCCTACTAATAAAAGTTCAACAAAATGCGTGCAGTGGCTGTTATTAATATTTCTATATATGAGGGGTACTGCTCCTCCCTTGTCTACCCCGCCCATTTTTACATTAAAATTTATAGTTTACCCTAATAGCAGCTTTAACCACGTTTGAAGACTCTCCCTTTAATAGTTCTTCAGTTGAGCGATATTTAATATATGCATCCTATGGGAGGTGTAGTATACCATAAGAGTGACTTCTACAAAGTTTGAACATTCTCACTATTACAGTTCTTAAGATATGCGATGTTAAACATTGGCGTCCTATGGGGGATTCCACTTCCCCCGCTGCTATTTTATTTCAATTTTGGGGCTCAGAAGATCCTACTATCAAAAGTTCAACAAATTGCTTGCAGCGGCTCTTATTAATATGTCTTCTATGAGGGGTACTGCTGCTCCCCTGTCTACCCCGCATATTTTTATATTGAAATTTATAGTTTACTATAATAGTAGCTTTAACCACGTTTTAAGACTCTCCCTTTAAAAGTTCTTCAGTTGAGCGATATTTAATGTATGCATCCTCTGGGAGGTATTTCCCCCCTGCGCCTACCCGCTTTATTTTTATTTTCAAAAGTGTAGTATACCATAAGAGTGACTTCTAGAAAGTTTGAACATTCTCACTATTACAGTTCTTAAGATATGCGATGTTAAACATTGGCGTCCAATGGGGAAAACCACTTCCCCCGCTGCTACTTTATTTAAATTTCGGGGCTCAGAAGATCGTACTACCAAAAGTTCAACAAAATGCGTTCAGTGGCTCTTATTAATATTTCTATCTATGAGGGGCACTGCTCCTCCCCTGTCTCTCCCGCCCATTTTTATATTGAAATTTATAGTTTACTATAATAGTAGCTTTAACCACGTTTTAAGACTCTCCCTTTAAAAGTTCTTCAGTTGAGCGATATTTAATGTATGCATCCTCTGGGAGGTATTTCCTCCCTGCGCCTACCCGCTTTATTTTTATTTTCAAAAGTGTAGTATACCATAAGAGTGACTTCTAGAAAGTTTGAACATTCTCACGTTCTTAAGATATGCGATGTTAAACATTGGCGTCCTATGGGGGATTCCAATACCCCCGCTGCTATTTTATTTCAATTTCGGGGCTCAGAAGATCCTACTACAAAAAGTTCAGCAACATGCGTCCAGCGGCTCTTAAGATATGCGATACATATCTTACCAATTCCCCTGCCCCTATCGAAAAAATAAGTAGCCTATTTTATTTTAAGGGCTCACGTGATGTTACTGTAAAAATTTCAGGAAAATCGGTTCAGTAGTTTCGGAGTATAGACGCCGACAAACAAACAAACATACAAACATTTTTCATTTTTATATATATAGATAAAACCGATAAATAAGAAGTTTATTAAACAAATTTTCATACAAAATCCGTTTCATAGCCCCTTTAATATTTATTTTATGTTTTAAAAATAAGGCCGTTAATATATAATATCAACATTAAAATGCACTTAGATTGTAATCGGATTAAAAAATATTTAGATGAATTGGATAATCGATTAATTTAAATGTAAACACTAAAAATTGCGAATACACCCAGTAGTTTTTTGGAATAGATAAGCTGTATTGTCGACTTTTCTACACTTAAGCGGCTCATACACTTGCAATAAAATTATTCAATTTTACGTATTAATATCGCTAATGTGTACGTGATATTGGTTGGTGTAACAATATATTGGCAACAATCAAAAGACTTTTGATTTTTATTGCACAACGAAAGTGAAATGTGTTGGTAACATTGTACAATGCTCTTTTGTTATTTCTATAGGTTATGTTCACCTTTTTATTGAATGAATGAAACCATTGGGCGACTTATTGCATTATATAGGACAAAATGGAATTAGTATGGCGAATATCATTTACAATAATATTGCAAGTCTATGGGCTGCTTTAGAGAAAAAAAAATTTTGTTCGGTATGGCCACGAACAACTTCTTCAGTGTGGTTGCAGTTTTTCCAAAATATTGTAGTTTTTGTCAAACATACTAATTTTACTTTTATGTCTATTACAATTATATTATGGTTGCTCACAACCATTTACGTCTGAGTTCATACGGCTCATGTCTTATTGACAAGATTCTTCCTTTTTTTTCTTTGAACATGAATTGGCGTTCAAATGATTCATGTCATGTTGACGACATGTGCTTTTTTAATATTGAAAACAAAATTAAACAACGAATAAGAAAGCAAAACGTAAAGACAGCACATGCATCTGTGTACTCGTTTCTTTTCCCCTCGTCCCTCTCGTCTAAAGTAGCATGTCATAAGACATGAGCTGTATGAACACAGACTTAACAACATTACAGCCAAGACTATAAGCAAGACTATATACAGATATTCAAAGATTATTGACAAGACTAAAGGCAAAACTATAGATAGTTTTGAGTGTATCCAATAATTTTAACCTAAGTACGCGTCTGAATATAGAACACACATAAGGTGTAAAATAGAAAAAAACATGTATGTTTGTACTCTGATATATTTGGAGACGAGTGTCGGGCGTTTGAAAACTAAAGCGCATAAAAAATGGCAGGTAACACAACGCTTGTTATTTAAGCATTTTTTGTCAGCTGTTTTTAATTTATCTAACACTTTGCTTATACCAAGTTACGGCTATTTTTTTGTATTTAAGCCTGAGTTCTTTTCTACGGTATCCGACTACATGTTTTTTAACTTTTCAATACGTTTTTCCTACATGACTCAAAATTTTTGTTTATTTTTCCATTCACAATTCCTTATATTTTCCAAGCCATTTTCTATTTTTGAAACAGTATCTACATCTTTAAAAAAATGTTTACCGAAAACAAATAAATCGTTTTTATTACGATTACTAAATGTATTGTCAACGCTAAAAAGTAAATAAAGTTTTTGGTAAAACAAATACAACTTTATCAAAGTTATTTTCGGGAATACAAAGTTTATTCTTAATACGATATCCGTATGACGTGCTAAATTCCCAATTTTTCATAATTGATAAATACACTAAAATTTATTGTTGAGGGAAAGCTAGTTTCTATGCGCATTTCACCGGTTGCTAAGGCCAGCTCAGCAGGAAACCTTTTCCAGAGATTTTAGAAAAGCCAAAATTATTAAACAAATAAAACCCTAAAGCAAATAAGAATTGTAAACACTCTAAGTCTTACTTGTAACAATATCAAAGCATAAACAAAACACTAACAATACACTTTCTTTTATCACTTTTTTATCATTTGATATCCTAAAATCTATACAGGCCTTCTCAAAATTGTACTCCAAATAGCAAATCTCATCTAAATCACCCTCTATATAACAGAAGTTTAAAAAAGGGAGAAAAAAAATGTAAAAAGCACTAAAGGCACTAACGAAAAATTTAAAAAGCACCAAGTTAGTGCTTTTTCTTAGTTTGGCACTAAGGATAAAATTTTGGCGTTTTGAGGCATCAAAAAGCACCATAAATAGTGCCAAAAGCACTAAGTTGGCATCACTGTTAAGCGTACAACAAATCGACAGCCAGCCTAACTCTCTCACCGTCTCTGATGCGGTCACCTATATGAATTCGCCGTGCTATAGACAACACTTTAGAGTATTAAAGCTATATATGGATGTGTCAGAAGCTTGAAGGCCTATTTTGTTATATTACTATCTAATTAGTTGTGAACTCCTTGAAAATTGTTTAGTTCTTTTATAATTTAAATATTTTCCATTGAAAAAATATGAAAAAAATGTATAGGGTTTGAATCTTATTTCAATTTTTTTAGAAGCTTCCATTCAGATATAAGGAAAATAAATATAACAAAATGAGGCCATTATTTATTGCTTTAATATGAATTGCTTAGATTTGCGTGTTTGGCAGCTTACTTTTTGTAGAATTTTAAATTTTGGAAATCAATTTTTTAAACAATACTAATTTACTCTAATTTTTATTTTATGAAGTTAGGCCTTTTAGCTTCTGACACATTCGTATAATATTCAAACTTTAGACAGTACCATTAACATGGCTACAGGCAAAGCTTTAGACAATACTATTGCAAACAATATTGCTTAGACTATATAGAAGACCATAGACAAAACTATAGAACAAATTGACTATTTTCATTAATTGCTGCCAAATAAAACTGTCATCAATTACCAAACACTTTATATGCTTTTATCAGCAAAAATTTTCCAAATAATGTTAAAATACTACAAAAAAAAAAAAAAAAAAATATATGTCAATTTACCAAAATTCTTGTAAATAAGACAGAATATTTTTTTTGCACAAGTACCATCATAAACATTGAATTGAATTGTTTCGTGTGTGGGTGCTAAAGTTTAATAGGAAAGTGTGTTTTATTTTTGCAAAAATTTCATTAAACAATTAATGACTGTAGACGAAGTGATGAACAATAACAAATTTTGCTAAAAAAATATAATAAAGTTTATGTCAATAAAAATTAAATTATGAATAATAATTTATTTGAGTTTGATAAAAAATGTTGTAGTTTTAATGCACAATTAAAACAAAAGAAAGTAAAAGGAATTTATTGCAGTTTTTTTTTCGCTTAAAGGAGACAGCCATCATCCTCTCTCTCTCTGATGCGGTCACCTGTATGAATTCGCCTTGGATTATATTCAATATTTCTTTGGCCTTGTGTGTTTTTTTTTAAAAAAGCTTTAATCATATGGGAGAGTAACTACCTGTTGCATGTGGCATAAAGAATATAGGGTGGTGGGTCTTTAGGCACTTTGATTTTGAAAAAAGTACAAAAAAAATAATAATAAACATTTCTTGTTTACACGCATAAATTAGGTTCATGTATGTTGTGGGGTTTATTATAATGTTATATCTAGCGTAATAAAACGAATACTTTACGACAACAATACAAAAAAGAAACGTAATTTCTGCATAATTAAAGCAAAATACAGTAAAAACTGATGATAAAAGCATAAAATAATTAAGCTCTTAATAAAAAAATAAGTTAAAAAAAGCTGATTCAGCTAGCTAAATGAGGGCTTAATGAGATAAAAAAATTGTCGTAAACCCTTAAATTTTTTTATACCCTCCACCACAATTAGTTGTGAAGAGGGTATATTCAGTTTGTCATTCCGTGTGAAACTTTTTTACTATTCATCTCAGACCCTATAAAGTATATATATTCTAAGTCCTTGACTAATTTTAAGTCGATTTAGCCATGTCCGTCTGTCTGTCCGTCTGTCCGTCTGTTGAAAACACGCTCACTTTCGAAAAACTCAAAAGAAATCAACAAACTTGGTGTCAAATTGCTTGTAGTTATCCTAAGCAGTTTGGGATTGAAATTCAGCAAAATCGGTTCAATAGGATCTGAGCTATGAATCAAAATGTGGAACCACCACCTAAAAAAAATTGATAATTTTGTTACAAAAACTAACATAAATGGTGGAAAAATGCACAGAATGATATAAGATTTCGCAACAATTCGTTTTATTCAACTGGAAATCACGCTGTGAAATTTCGTGAAGATCCATCAATAATTTACCCTAGGCCCCATATAAGCCCTACTCCCGGAAAACAGTATATTAAGCCTAAAACCCTAACTAACAATGCTATCATTACAAATTTTGGCAAGTCACAGTTACATAGGACTAGAAATTAAACTGTTAAGTTTCGTGAAGATCGGGCCATAATTTACCATAGGCCCCATATAAAACCTACTTCCGGAAAACAACTTAGTACGCCTAAAAACGTAAAAAATAATGCTATCATAACAAAATTTGGTACATCAAAGTTTTATAGGACAAGAAATAAAAATGTGTAATTTCGTGAAGATCGGTCCATAACTTACCCTGGGCCCCATATAAGCCCTACTCCCGGAAAACAGTTTAGTACGCCTAAAACCGTAAAAAATAACGCTAGCGTAACAAAATTTGGTACGTCACAGTTTTTTAGGACAACAAATAACACTGTGAAATTTCGTGACGATCGGTCCATAATTTACCTTGGGCTCCATATAAACCCTACTACCGGAAAACAGTTTAGTAACCGTAAAAAATAATGCAATCATAACAAATTTTGGCCCGTCACAATTTTATAGGACTATAAATGATACTGTGAAATTTCGTGAAGATCGGTACATAATTTGCCCTAGGCCCCATAGAAACCCTACTCCCGGAAAACAGTTCAGCACACCTAAAACCATAATTAATAATGCTATCATAACAGAAATTGGTACGTCACAGTTTTAAAGGACTAGAAATGACGCTGTGAAATTTCGTGAGGATTGGTCCATAATTTACCCTAGGCCCCATATAAACCCTTCTACCGGAAAACAGTTTGGTTGCCTTAAACCATAATTAATAACAAATCGTCACAGTTTAAGATTATAATAACATCATACAGATATTACTCCTTAAACATTCGAACTGTCGGTGGAGGGTATCAAAGATTCGGCACAGCCGAATATAGCACTCTAACTTGTTTTTATTAAAATTCAACTAGCTGAATAAGGGATCAACTAGAACAATTTAATATATGGTTACTAAATGTTTAAATTATATATATGTTTGCATATATATGTATATTGTCGTAAGCTCTTTTATATTTTTGTAAATTAAAATTCAGCTAGCTGAATAAGGGATTATCTTGAATTATTACCAATTTAAGCTATTGTAATGTTGTAATTTTATATTTAATATCTAATTCTGCCAGCTGAATTGGCAAAAGATTTTAATATATAGTTACTTAAGCTATTAAAACTATAAAATTATTTTTCAAAAGATATTCAGCTAGCTGAATTACTAAGATTTTAATAAAGAAAGAAGATAACTATATTCCACTGTATTAATGTAGTATTTCCTTTAATTATCTAGCTGAGGATGCTATTAAGCCATAATGCAGCTAGCTTAATAAAACTAAAATAATTAAGATCAAGATTAAATAACAAAACTACAGTAAATTATTAATTCAGCTAGCAGAATTAAACTAAAAACCTAAATACTAAAGAGAGCACAGTATTAAAAATAATGAATGTTTTTTATTATTTTGAATTCAGCTAGCTGAATTTGACTAAAATGGCATAAAAAATAAAGAAGGCTTAAGACTAGTTTAAGAGTATATTTCTTCTAGTAAACTGATTATAGACAACACTATAGATTAAGCTAAAATATACCTTATACCTACACTCATAATATTATTACAGTAACTGATTGTGGGTTATTAAATTCGTTTCCCGTAGTGTTAAAATTGAATAAAAATATTTTTATTTTACGAATAATTTTATTTTTTAATATTTATGTTTGTTATTCAAAAAACAGACTACAAAAAATAATGTTTTTTCGTATTTATTTTGTTATGTAGTTTGATTTTTGTCGGTTGAATTATATTTTTACAGCCAATCCCACGATGTCACACGTTAACGTTCGCATAGAAAATTACATTTAAAACAAAAACAATTTCTAAAATTTGTTTTCGTGGGACTGGCTGTAAAAGTAAAAACTATTCAATTTTAAGGAATATGCTGTTTAATAAATAAAAAATTTAAAAATGAATGTAAAACTCATTTGTTTTAAATGAAATGTAAATGATCCGTTTTTTAAATTAATTTTAAGTTGTTTAAAATGAATTTTCGTTTGAATTTAACTACATAATATTTTGAGTGTGCGTATATAAACTTATGAATATACATTATGTATATACACTATATACATAAATATGTATATCCATGTATATACATATATATATATATCCATGTATATACACTAATATAGACTAAATTATGGACTAGTTTGAAGGCCCGACTAAAGACTTAATAGATAAATCGATCATAGACTATACTACAGACTTGACTATATAGTCGAATTGACTAAAAGTTCGATTATAGACTCGACTGTATAATCAACTTTAAACTATATGATATGCTGTACCTTAAACCAGATTTTAGACTAGCATATTTCCCCGATTATTGACTATAGAAATTCAATAGACGTGACAGTTATATATATATATATATGTTCCTCTAACTCCCATTGGAGCATAGGGCGCCAAAAGTGACAGTTAACTCACATGAATACTGCTGCCGTATTCTAATTCGCTTAGCTAAAGCTAAATCTCGATTGCTAAATTTAAAATTTTTAGCGATGACACTAAAAGCTAAAATTGCGGCAAATTAAATTTGTATTGCATTGCCAAATTTAGCAATGCAGGTTACTGAATTACATTTGTAGCCAAAAATTGCTAAATCAACTTTATAGATTGTTAGCGATAGAGATTTAGCTTTAGCGAATTACGGAATACGGCTGCTGGTCTATAGATAATGCCCTACAGACTTGACTACGAATTAGATTAAAACTTGATTTTCGATTAGAATGTAAGCTCGACTAAAGTTTATTTGATTATTGTTCAGTTATATGCTTGACTAGAGACTTTAGACTCGACTTTAAGCAAAACTATATCGAGGCATAACCGCAAAAAAAGCTTAAGTAACACCATTTTCCATTTTCGTTTTTTTTAATAAACGACTTTATTGGCAACACTTGCATCATCTCCTAAAATGTCATGGTCACATAAGGAACCGTTACGATTTTATAGCAAAAACAATTTTATCTCAAGCGACAGTATTCATACAAAATTTTTATGAAATAAAATAAAAAAAACCCTCTCCTGTAAAATTTTGTTTTTGTCACTTGAGCTTTTTTTGCGGTAATGACTCGATATGCTCGTCTTTTGACACGACTATAAAGTGGATAAAAGACTAGACAATAGGCTAGAATTAAGACTCTAAAACAGACTATACTATAGACTCCAAAATAGACTATAATATAAACTTGTCTTTAAAGATAAAATTTAAGGGTAACACTAAATACGACCGTTGCATGTGCGGAATGCGCATCCTCGAGTAACCTAACTGGCCGGGAGCTGCACACAGAAATAGGTGAGACGATAACAGTACCAAACATTATTTGCCTTATGCTAGTATTAAAGGAAGCCTGGAAAAGCTGTGAGAAATATATAAACACCATAATGAAGAAAATAGATGGGTGGTAGTTTCGAACCTTATATTATAGGAGGATATCGAAATGGAAACAAAAATATGTAACCCTTATGTAATCGAATCCAGACCAAGCGTATCCGATGTCGGTGATATGAGGCAGAATATGAATGATACGCTTGGCCAAGATCTTGACATAGTCTCGGAATGGGGTCGTGCAAATAGGGTCGATTTTAATGCCAGAAAAACCCAATGTTGTGTGCTGACGCATAAACAAATCAAGGTGCCTCATCTGTATATCTGGGTGGTATAATTATTGAGGAATCAGAATCTCTTGATGTTCTGGGCATGAGGATACAATGTGATGTCCGATGGACATAATATATATTCAAGGTGTCGAAAGAAGCATTCAAGTGCCTCACTCCATCTGATCTCCTTACTATTTATTCCACCTATATCCGATCGGGTATGGAATACAACTCTCATGTATCGGCCGGTGCTTCAAAGTCTATTTTGGAGCTTCTCGACCGCGTGCAGGAGAGGGCGAAGGTTCTCATTGGTGACAGTAGGGTATCCAATTCTATTGACTCCCTTGAGCACCGTTGCAATGTGGGTTGTATTTGCCTGTTTTATCGTTACTACAATGGGATGTGTTCTGACGAAATTAGGGATCTGGTTCCCGAAACCCGTACGTTTGTTCGCAATAGACGTTTTTCCTCAAGAGCCAATCCTTATGTGGTCGATTGGCAGGTGAATCTTACAACGCATTACAGAGAGAATTCGTTTTTTTCCCGGACTGTTCGTTTGTGGAATAACCTTCTTGCAGAAGTCTTCCCTCTCACTTACAACATGATTAAGTTCAAATCGAATGTTCACAAACACTACTTCCTCTATCCGCCTTCCCACAACCTATTTTCTTAGTTCCAACACAATGCAATGCATTAGTAGGGGTCATCCCCTGAGTGCTGGTCCTAACAGAAAAAAGGATCACTAGTCTATGGATTAAAGGCTAGAATGTAGACGTGTTTATAGAATGTATACTGGACTGTAGACACGACTTTGAGGTTATCTGTAGGCTCAACTATTCACTCGACTTTAGCACGACAATAGACTTGACACAACTATAGGCCTGAATAACTGACTTAGTCTAGACTAAACGCTAGTCCAAACACAATTATATAGTTTATTTTTACAAGACTTTGCCTTCGTTATAGCTTGAGACTAATCCAAAAGAAAAAACTAATTGTAGTGAAATTTAAAATAAAAAATAAGCTCACTGTTTATTGTTGGTGTTTTGTCTAAACTTTGATATCGTTGCAAATAAGACTCGTATGTTTGTAATTCTCATTCGCTTTACAGTTTTAGTTGTATAATAAATATAACTTTTCCAAAATCTTTGGAAACAGGTTTCTTCACGCCTAAGCAACCAGTGAAATGCGCATAGAAACAATCTTATCCCCTAACAATAAATTTCAGTGTATTTATCAAGAATAAAAAATAGGAATTTATCGCATCATTATCAATAAATAAAAATATATAAGAAACCCATTCTGTATTCCCGAAAATAACCTTGATATGTCGGCTTTTGATAGATATTTAACTCATTTAACTCATTTTCCCATTTAAACCCCTTTTACTGTTATTTTATTTTTTCATTTTTATTTTGATGAACTTGAACTTGAAAATATTATAACAAATGTTCTTGATGTTAAAATGTGTAATTTTGATTTTAGTATTATTTATTAAAAATGAAGGACATTATTTAAATAATTAAGTATAAATATGTGTTAGTAGTGTTAAATAAAAATAAAAATTTAAAATAAAATCTCACCTCATTTTTTGTTTTAGTTTAAAATAACGAAAACATGCAGGAAAAGATGCAGAGTGTAAAGAAAAAAAATGTTCAAAAAATTTGTGATCTCTCGCTAGAAGGCGTCAAAATTAAAAAGAAAAGAAATACAAATTTATATTGTAATTATAAACAAATTATTGATATTGAAATAAATTAAAATTGTGCACATTTTAAAAAGATTGAATAATAAATTAAAAAAAAAACTTTTTTCAGAATTTAAATAATTTTTAAAGGGAACCTTATTGGATCTACATTGTAACTTTTATTCTTAATATTTTCCTTATAATCCAATTTAAAACAATTGTGGTTTGACTTCTAAATTACTTTAATTATGACTTCATTTTTATTTCAAAATAATTTGTGGTTTTCTTGTTTAGGTTCTGAAAAACTCATGGCAAATTGTAGATTTAAAAAATATGTCAAAACGCAATTCTAAAAATATTTGCTATACTCGACAGTAGACTCAACTAAAGAATTTACATAATTTGTTATTTCTTTGACGTTCGACAAAAAGCTATTAAGTTAAAAAAATGCGTATTGAGTTTTTGATTGGGCTTAACTCAATTTGTTTTTTCTTGTGTGTGGTATCAATAATTTAAGTCTAGCAGAAGTGCTTCCAATCGTAATCATTTGCTTTTTTGGGCAATAAGTCAATTAAACAAGGCAATTAAATAACACTGGGGAACAGTCAATTTGCGGCCTGGAAATTTATTGTAAATTTTTACTAATTTGAGGTCGCTGATTTCAAATCAAATCTCCATTTTTCTCTATCAGCTCTGACTTTTCGAGATAAGGCAAATTAAGGCACTTTCACTACATATGGGTAATTCCAAAGTGTTGAACGTGGCAGTCGTACGCATCAAAAATGCAATAACATTTTAAGCAACAAATATTTTTACGTTCTCTTAACCCTTAAATTATAGCACTAAGAAAGCACTGTTATCTATGCTAAAATTTGTGGAGGGCGCGATTCTAGGTCAAAGATAATGGCAAAAGAAGTAGCGGTTTGAACGTGAAAAAAATAAAAGTAGTGTTTGTGGCCATGTATAAAAAGGCGTAATTCAGCAAAACCTGGCACAATTTTTTAGTCAAACTACTTTCAAAATTTTACGTAGCAATGTAACATTAAAATGTCTTGGTTTGATTCCAAAATCTTCTGTATTTCTTTTTTTTAAGCCAAAATCTGGGTCGATACGTGACATTTCGAACGTGAAATTTTTTCCATAATAATTTAACTGAATAATGATTAAAAGTAAATAAAAAATTTACCGTTAATCCGAATAACATATTTCTCTTTGAACTCTTCCTAACATACAGTCTACAACTGACATGAAATGCTTAACATTAACACTAAAATGATGTTAGTGTTAAGTATAGACGCATCATGTTAGAGGTTTTCTCATGTTATAACACGGTTGTTAATGCAAATGTTTTAACAACGCTTTTATAACATCATGTTATAACAGCAAATCATGTAAGACCATGTAAGAACATTTTTTTTTGGAATAATTTTGTATCAATTATCACCTCTTTTAACGAAGATAATATTAAAGAAAACATTCAACAAAACATTCTCACAAATAACAAATAACGTTTGCACAACTTTGCAGTCTGATTGTTCATTTAAGTGAACAAATTTATGGGTAAATTTATAAAACAAGTAAAATCTAAATATTTCTCTATAACAATAACGTAAAATAATCAGCTTTTAATAACTTTTAAGTTTTCGGTCACGGTGGACCTTTTGACGGAAATGCCCATATACCATTATTTCGATAATGAAGGAGGTTGTACAACATCTACACATTCGCGTCACTCAAAAATGGTTTAGTTTATTAAATGAACTAAAAAAAAGCGAAATTTTGCAATTACCTTTAAGTCAGGCAAAACTGTTTTCTACTCTGATCGTATCAGAATCGTTCTAGATACATAATTAAGTTTTTTTTGGCAGAAAAAAAAAAAAAAATAATTTTCTAGCAAAATTTCGAAATATTTGTTTTTTAAAAATTCATAAAAAATTGGAAAATGCAGAAGTAAAAATTTCAAAAAACGCGATATTTGTATGGGAGCCTACGTTAAAGGTGGCGGGAAAGGGCAAGTATGTTTTGAGAAAATGTTAACGACGAAAAACTAATAGAGGTCGATCATACTTTGTATCCTCCTAGGGGCGTCTGGTAGGCAATTATGGAACATTTTCTTCAATATATTTCTGGCGTGTATTGAAAATTTTGTATGGGAGCCCCCTTAAGAAATGGAGATTGCGGGTAGGTATGTTAGAAACAAATGATGGGGATGAAAAATAAAGTGGAGTTGGTCATACATGTGACCCTTCTCCTAGACATTCAAGGCGCTGAAGCTGCCAAATTTAAAAATTTTATTAAACCGCCATATTTGTATGGGAGTCCCCATAAGGGGTGCAGATAAAGGGCAATCATATCTTGAGAAAATGTTAAGGACAAAAAACTAATGGAGGCCGGTTATATACTTTATTCCCCTAGGGACGACTCCTAGGCAGTAATGGGACTTTTTCTTCAGGATTCAGTGTAACCGAATTAAGTTAACCCTCCAGGTGCCCTGCTTGTCAGAAAAAAGTGCAAATTCTAGCACTGTGTTGATATTAAATAAACACATATTTGCTATAGTATAATCTACTAAAAAAGAAGCTTCGGCCACATTTTTTATTAGTCTAAATTTAAAAAAAAAAATTTTAGTTTAAGCAATAAAATCCCCAAAAATATATAGAAAATTTTTTTTAATTAAAATTTTGAATTTTTACTTAATTATTTTTCAAAATTTTTATATTTACAATTAATTACTTAATTTTTTTATCTATTTTTTTCACTACACCTATTTTTTTTTAACTTTGTTTAAAATTTCAACACGTATTTGTAATTTAAAATTGTTTTTTTTTTTTGTTATTTATTTTATTTATTTAATTGAGTCACTTTAACTGCTAAGAGCTTCAAATTCTTAACACAAACAACAAAACTCAAAACCGGAATGTTGAGCTCACAAACTAAAAAATAAATAAATTCACCTTAAACACTGTAAATTTATTTACAAAAAAAAAAAAAAAACAACGATAACTATTACACTAAAAAACAATTTGTTAAAGTTTTTTCCAAATTCAATTTCTTTATACTCAACCGCTTAAGACAACGATTTTAAAACTACTGACTGAGAACCTAAAAGAAACTTGTATTTCAAAGATACTTTTCGAAAACAAAAACAATACACCAGATGTATCTCATAGAATCAGTGAAAAAACTTCTCAAAATGTAAGCTTTTCTCTCTTAAAGAGGCTGTTAAGAATGAGAAAAAAGCTTTATTGTTTACAAGGAACGGTGAATATAAAAATTCGCTGTATCTCTCTTTCTTAAAAGCGTTTTTATTAAAGTTTGTTTATGTTTTTATTTGTTTTGTTTATAATTAAAATGTCGAAATAAATGTTTTTATTTCATCTCCTCCCTCTTTCCTCTTTATACTTTCTTTTATGTTGCTTGAATGCTGCCACTGATTTTTATGCTCACATTTTTCTAATATTATTATATTCCCCTAATTTTTGTTTATACAGGGTGGCGCATAATTAACGTTATGATTTAATAAGTGAATGTTTTCTTTACTTTTTTTTGGTGTTTTTTCAGAATTAACTTTGTAAAACTTGAGAAACTTAGCACAGAACAAAAAAACCAACTTGTTCAATTTTATTTTGAAAGTCAACATTCGATTATTCAGACAAAAAGATCATATCGAATTATAAGCGATGAGACCCATTTTCATCTCAATGTTCACTTGAATAAACAAAACTGCAGAATATTGGGCACCCAAATTTTGGAACATCAAATGCAACCACTAAGATAAACAGTATAGAATAACTTCAGAAAAGATCATTGGACCATATATTTCCGGGCCACCTTGAAAAAGTTTTCACGCCACATGATGCACATACTTGTTCCTGTCGTCCAATCATTCCTGATAAGGTAAATCATCCAATAAAATTTAACATAAATCAAGTAAAATCTGCAATAGAAAAAGTGAATATCAGAAAATCTCCCGGACCTGACCGCATCACAGGGTCAATGATAAGAAACTTACCATCGTCTGCTTCTAGAATCTTGCTGCTCATTTTTAACGCGATATTAAGAGTCGGCTACTTCCAATCCCCATGGAAGAGGTCTATAATTGTTATGATTCCCAAGCCAGGTAAAGATGCTAGCCAGGTTGCGTCGTACAGACCGATTAGCTTATTATCAATCCTATCGAAGCTTTTCGAAAAAATATTTGTTTTAAGTATAACTCCTCGTCTAAATGAACACGAAATCATCCCGGATCACCAGTTCGGATTCAGAGCGAAACATGGTACAATAGAAGAAGTGCATAGAATAGTCACCCTAACTAGATCGGCGTTTGAAAAAAAGCAATGGTGCTCAGCCCTGTTTATAGACGTTTCCCATGCATTTGACTACTCATTAAAATAACACGAATGCTGCCTCAAAACACTCACAAGCTTCTGGAGAGCTATCTAACAGGCAGAATATTCATAGTAAGGTCGCAAGACCCAAGGCAGCATATTAGGACCGCTACTATATATAATATACACAGCGGATATGCCAACAAACCTGAGCACGCATACCTCTACATTTGCAGACGACACAGCATTTATTAGCGTTAACCATGACCCAAAAGTCGCATCGCAAAATCTACAGTCCCACATCAATGAACTAGAGGCCTGGCTAGAAAAATGGAAAATAAAGGTTAACCCGGCTAAATGTGCTCACTTAACTTTCACGCTCAGAAGGCAAACGTGCCCTGCTGTAAAAATAAATAACATTATTGTTCCGGTAGAAAACCATGTTAAGTACTTGGGAATTTATATAGATAGACGTTTGACCTGATCTCGTCATATTGAAGCGAAAATAACGGCTTTGAAACTTAAAGCAGCTCAACTACATTGGCTTCTCGGTCGAAACTCAAACTTGTCCTTAGACAACAAAATTCTCTTATACAAGTCCATCATAAAACCAATATGGCATCCAATTATGGGGTACTGCATGCGCATCTAACATCCAAAAGCTTCAAAGAAGACAGTCTAGAATATTACGACAAATTGTCTGCGCCCCATGGTATATACGTAATGATATTATCCACAGAGATCTCAACGTCCCCACTATCCAGGAGGAAATTAAAAAATATTCAATAAGTTACATCGATAAACTAATGGCCCACCGTAACTACCTCGCTCGGGGTCTGCCTCAGTTCGAAGGTCACCAGAGGCTAAAAAGAACCGATACTTTGAGCGTAACTAGAAGACATTTTTAAAATTTGAATACAGCAGTCAATGGTTACATTGGTAACAACTAATAAACAACAACTAGAATTAAGATTTGAATACATATTGTAAATTTCGATAAGAAAGATTCAATAATAAAAAATAAATTTAAAAAAAAAAATATATACATATGTATATTTCCGAAAATGAAGAAAAAGTTGCAGTTAACGAGATTGTCATTCAATATCGGGCAATCATTGAAATTTTTCAAGATCTTTTGGTTCCAACAAAATGAAGCCACAGCTTGTCCAACTATCGGGCGTGTTCGGACTATCGCAAAACGCTAAACATTTGAGATTCTGACTTGTGCCCGTAATTAATACAAGCAGATATCTAGTCGTGTCCTTGGTAATATAGTATGGCTATTGTTTTGGCGATCAAATAATATCGCGTTTTTTCAAATTTTAACTGGCCACCTCACCGCGTTCGCCTGATTTAACGGCTCCCGATTTTTTTTTGGAAAATCATGCAACAGCTTAAGGCCAATTTCCGAGAAGAAGTAAGGGCATTGGAACCTGAAATTCTAAGAAAAGCTATGGGGAAATGCTGTAGAAAGAGCACGTTAGGTCGAAGCCAACAATGGGCACCATTTTAGAGATATATTTTATCTTTAAAACATAAAGTCAACACATTGTCTAAATTATAACCAAAATTTTAATAAATACCAACATTAAAAAAGAAAAAAGCTTTTCAACAAATAAACCATAAAGTTACTTATGCGCCACCCTGTACTTATTGTTGCTTTGGGTTCTTTTAATTACTTTCTTTTTATTTCTTATTTTCTTTAAATCTTTAATTTCTTTCGGTTTTGTTTTATTTAACATACACATGTATGTACCTACTTTGTTATTTTTGTTTGTTATTGGCTGTTAATTGTTTTTAATTACCGCCACTGTTTTACAACTTCTGTGACACTTGATACACATATACAAGACATACAGAAGCATGTGCGTATGTATATTCTATGCGTAAATCGTCTAGGGACTCAACACTATATAGTTCCAGTACAAAAAAATCCAGCTTAAAGTCAAAGTGTAACTAACTTGACAACAATTACTATAGCTTTGGCGAAAGGCTATTGTCGTAAGCAACCAATTTCGTTTTATGTAAGTAAAACTCAAAGGACATTTTACTTACTTTTTTCTAACAAGAGATACAAAAAAAATTTATTTAAAATTAATTTAAAAATGCTGATATTAAGGGGTTTTCGCGGTTGTCTTAGATGCCATCATAGTGGAGCTATGTGAACATAGAGAGGCATGTCTTGCGCTTTTACTGTCATCTTGAAGATCTCAACTTTGCAAACAACATCTGCACACTCTCCGACAAACTTAATGATATGCAGGAGAATGTTTACGATCTAGTTAGGATATTTAGGCAGTGAAACGTGGTTAACAACGAACTACATATATAGTACGACATCAAAATATGCCTACGTATTATTAGAAAGACGATTGAAGTACCCATCAACCAACATATCGTTATTGGAATTAAACGGCCACACATTGCGTAAACTAGGAATATATTAGAATGGAACCCGCAGGGCGGCGATGTGCAAGGAAAATATGGCGATGCACAGTTTCAGCTGAATTGGATAAAAAAAAAAAATAATTCTTATGATTGATTTGGAGGGAATTATTATCGTGTAGAAGCTTAATGTTCCCAAGTAGAATAAACAAGAAGAAAAAAAATTATATAAATGTGTTTCAATCAGTGTTCGAAAATAAACAGTACATTATTTAACGTTCGGCTCACGCACCCAGGAACGATAGCTATTTTTTTAGTGATTGTGTAGACATACACAACCCTTAATACCGTTCGTAACTATTTTCAAGAAAGAACTGAACATTATAGAACATTCGTTAAAAAATAGAACAATTGTAGTGATACTGTACACAGAAAAAATTATATTTCCAATTCAAACAAAACATTTGTAGAATCAAACAATTTTTTGTCTGAAATCGGTCCTATAAACAAATTTGCATATTCAAACAATTTATTTGCATTTTGTTTATTGAAAAAAAACACTGATTTTTTCAAACAAATAATTTAACTGAATCAAACAAAAAGTTTACTGAAATTCATATACTCAATTTCAAAATAAAAAAAAAGTTTTTGCACAAGCAATGATGCGCACACAAGTTAGCACTGTATGAGAAGAAGATGACGGCAGAAAGCAGAGTCGCCGGCTTTCTTTGAGACACATTTTTTTTGTTGGAATAATTTTTGAACGTAGTCTTGTTTTACTTATACACACAACACAATGTTTTTTCTTTATCACTCTCTGTTGCTGTATCCTTTGCTAAAGAAGAAATGTAACCAAAAATGGCAGCAGACCGACTCGATATGTTTTTCGTCATCATTCTATTTTTGTATTTGATGTATTTAACCAAACAGTTTTAAAAAATTGAATACGGGATTTTGTTTCTTGTAATGTTGTTTCTGCTATTGTTTTTCTTATAGTTGCACTTTTTTAAAGCGTCCAAAAATAGACTATGTGTGTTTTTTGTTGTTGTTCCTATATTTCACAAAAAGAAGTGTTGCTTACGATCAAATAAAAAAATGCAAAAATACGACAACATTAAAGAGCGTTAAATATTTCATACAAAATTATGAAAACTTGACACCAATAACGCGTTTATTATATTTTTGAAGAGTTGTCCACATTTTTGTTGGTTAAATAAAAATCAAACAAAATTATTGTTTGAATCAGTAAAAAAATTTATAGAAATTAAAAAAATTTTTAATATTTTTAATTAGGCTTAAGTTCATGAAATTTAATTTTTATTAAATTATTTTTGTGAAGAAAGGAATTTTACAACATGAAAATTAATTAAAATTCTTATTGATAATCTTTCATTCTTGACGTGGCTCGGGCTCGAACCCTGGCCGGCAGGTTACCATGACATGTTTCGATCGCAACCACTCGATCTCCTCAGATGGATTTGCCGTCTTACACTCGCAGCCATCGACGACTGCTGACGTCACTAGTCAAACATCAATCCTTAAACCAAATTGTATTTTAACATTAGGTAGATCGAAATTTGCTTTCCTGAATGATTATCCATTTTAATTGATTTTACATGTTTTTACGAAAAAAACAGAAGTAAAGGAAAAAACATGTAAAATCAATTAAAATGGATAATCATTCAGGAAAGCAAATTTCGATCTACCAAATGTTAAAATACAATTTGGTTTAAGGATTGATGTTTGACTAGTGACGTCAGCAGTCGTCGATGGCTGCGAGTGTAAGACGGCAAATCCATCTGAGGAGATCGAGTGGTTGCGATCGAAACATGTCTTGGTAACCTGCCGGCCAGGGTTCGAGCCCGAGCCACGTCAAGAATGAAAGATTATCAATAAGAATTTTAATTAATTTTCATGTTGTAAAATTCCTTTCTTCACAAAAATTATTTAATAAAAATTAAATTTCATGAACTTAAGCCTAATTAAAAATATTAAAAATTTGGATTAAAAACCATAAATAGTTCAACAAAATAACCACAATACTAATTATTAATTAAAAAAATTTTCAAACAAGCGTTTGACGAACATTAACGAGCCGAACCGAACACATTGAAGTTTGTGGATTTAAAAAAAAAACCGAACGGAGTTAAATGTTCACATCTTTTGTTGAGTTTGACAAAAACAGTAATATTTTTGTGTTCGAAAGATGACTAACAGGGAAACGTTATTTTTTTTAATGATTTTCTACACAAACACTATTAGCGTTTGTGTTTTCCACAAATCTACCGAACCGAACATTAAAAAACGATATTAAGTGTTTATTTTCGAACGCTGGTTTCAATACTTCTTCACTATGCAAAATTATTATTTTTACAATTTTATCGTTACTCTATAAAACAAATGTCAGTATCAATCGTGTTTTCCTAAGCAGCATGCAGAGAAAAATGAGTCGAACTATTGTAAAATATTTCCTACCAGAATCGGTAACCTAATGGACGAATATAGCACCAGGATATATCGTCCCCTCAATATAACAATAGCGTACAATTTTTTTAGGGTTTTGAGAAAATCGTGTTTAAAGTTTTTGTCAAATTGGATGTCTATTAAAACCTCAATATCGGGGTAAATAAAAATTCTTCATATTGGATTTTTCGGCGAATACATAATACCGTTTCTTGCCTTTAAATTGACCAATTTTTTTTATTCTACGCATCCTTTAAGACCATAATTATGTCATTCAAAGTGCTAGTCCTCCATATATGCTATTTTATTTGTTTAAGGAAATCGTATGATGTATCTAATACACTATTTTATTTTGTATGGTATACGGTGTTTTATTCAATAATTTTACGGTATTTTTATTAAAATATTTGATCTCAAAAATATCAATTTGTAACATTATAAAACAGTGATTAATTCATAGTTATGTTAATTCAGTGGCACATATTTATTACTTTCCAATTTGGGTTATTATAAACAAAAAATTATGACAAATTAAGGTATACATTGCGTAAATCAAAAATAACTAGAAGTTCATTCGTCTTCTTTCTCTTCCTCTGCAACATCTGGCTCATCTAAACAATTTCGCTTCTTTCTGCCTTGTAAGTTAAAAAAAATTACTGCGAGCCACGAGGAATTACATTCTTCTTGCAAAAATTTTGGAGATCATGCAGCTTTCGATGAATGAAACTATTTCTCAAACAATAGTATATATTATTATAAGCTATTTTATTAGTTAAAGTTTTCATAAATTATATTTTTTTCTACAGGCTAAAATGGTGTATAATGCGTATACCATATTATTCTTTTAACAACTTTGAAGTGGCAATTTCAAGTAAAATAGCGCATGTCAGCTTACACACTTATTAAAGGAAAATGTTGAACAAGAATTTATACACTATTTTTTCCAACGACATTTTGACCCACTTTTTGGAAGTATAATTTGACGAAATTTTGACCAGACAAAAAATCAATGATGGAGATTCTAAATATGCAATAATAGCGTATGAGCACATACGCTATTGTTATATTAAGGGGACGATATAAGGGTGGTTTTGGTAGCCTCTAAACAAGAGCGGATCCAAGAAGGGAGGGGGTCATTACCCACCTGGGCTGGTCGAGTTCTGGTAATCAAAAATCATAAATTTTGCTTAAAGGCTTCCCCAATTAAATTTTTATCATGCTACCCTCTAATAAAAGAGATGGATAAGCCCTTGCCTACAAAACATTATTCGTGGTAATTTTGGATAGTCAGACAGACGGCTTTGCTTTCTTAAAATGCATATACTACTGCTAAGTCGTCTGCAGGACATTCCCCTAATTTGGGTTCCTGCCCATATAGATAAATACGAGAATAAATAGGCTGAAGTGTTAGCAAGAATGGGATCCACTTAAAATATGTACGTCTAAAGCGGTGGCAGTCACAGTTCCGCTGGCTTCTAACAAAAACTTGCATCTTCAGACTCTTTCATCAAAAGGCTGAAAAGAAATAGCATAATTTAAGCCAGTGTTCGAAAATGAACACTAAATATCGCTCCTTAGTGTTCGGTTCGGTAGATTTGTGGAAAACACAAACGCTAATAGTGTTTGTGTAGAAAATCATTAAAAAATAACATTTCCCTGTTTGTCATCTTTGTAACACAAAAATAATACTGTTTTTATCAAACTTAACAAAACATGAGAACATTTAAATCCGTTCGGTTTTTTTTTTTAAATCCACAAACTTCATTGTGTTCGGTTCGGCTCATTAATGTTTGTTCCTCTTGGCTGGTAAAAAACCAAACATTTTTTACAAAAACAAAATACACATGAGAAGAACAAAAAACAAAATGCCAGCAAAATAATATTTATCAGGTTAAACAAGTTAGAGTGCTTTATTCGCTGTGCCGAATCTTTGATACCCTCCACCGACAGTTCGAATGTTTAAGGAGTAATATCTGTATGATATTATTATTATCTTAAACTGTGACGATTTGTTATTAATTATGGTTTTAGGCGACTTAACTGTTTTCCGGTAGTAGGGTTTATATGGGGCCTAGGGTAAATTATGTACCGATCTTCCCGAAATTTCCCAGTATCATTTCTAGTCCTTTAAAACTGTGACGTACCAATTTCTGTTATGCTAGCATTATTAATTATTTTTTAGGTGTACTAAACTGTTTTCCTGTAGTAGGGTTTATATGGGGCCTAGGGTAAAATATGTACCGATCTTCCCGAAATTTCCCAGTATCATTTCTAGTCCTTTAAAACTGTGACGTACCAATTTCTGTTATGATTGCATTATTTTTTACAGTTTTAGGCGTACTAAACTGTTTTCCGAGAGTATTGTTTATATGGGACTTAGGGTAAATTATGGAGGGATCATCACGAAATTTAACAGCGTGATTTCCAGTCAAATAAAAAAAATGTTTGCAAAATCTTATCTCATTCCGTATCTTGTTCCAGCATTTATGTTATTTTTTGTAACAAAATTATCAATTTTTTTAGGTGGTGGTTCCACATTTTGATTCATAGCTCTGGTCCTACTGAACCGATTTTGCTGGCTTTCAATCCCAAACTGCTTCGAATAACTACAAGCAATTTGGCACCAAGCTTGTTCATTTCTTTTGAGTTGTTCGAAAGTGAGCGTGTTTTCAACAGACTGACAGACGGACAGACAGACGGACATGGCTAAATCGACTTAGAATTACTCAAGGACCCAGAATATATATGATTTATGGGGTCTGAGATGAATAATAAAAAAGTTTCACACGGAATGACAAACTTAATATACCCTCTTCACAACTAATTGTGGTGGAGGGTATAATAAGTATTCTTGAAAACTATTAAGCTCTTAAAAATGAATAAAAGATGAGGAAAAGATAAATCAAATACGAAGTTAGACTCTGTGTTGTTCTAGATTAAAGGATTTATAGAGGCGTTTCTGTCAAAAAGAAAAAAATAAAATTTGTCACAGTGTTATTTTTGAAATTAATACATTTTATCTTATACAGTCAAAGCCCGGTATAACGAATACGCAGTTTAACGAATATCCGATATAACGAATGGCCAAATTTGTAAATTAACTACCTTATATAGCGAATAGAAAAAAAAAATAATCCCGATTTAACGAATGACAAAGCAAAATACAAAAATCGTAATAGAACCGTTAGATTTTTGTGTGTTTTTTGGCTTCTTTGCTTTATATTGAAAGAACACGTGTGATGCGTTGCTTTTTTCGTTACAGTTTCAGTAGTTTTTTTTGGTTCATTGTGAAAACGAGATGTCAAATCGAAAAAGAATCTCTTTTTTTAACAAATTTAAGATTTGGCGGTTCGCACACGCCAAGTTTGACTCGTCAAGTCTGGAGTTTTTAGGAGAGAGATAGGGCATTCTCTTTTCCCTTCTCTCCTTAAAGTTCAAGACTTGACGAGTTAAACTTGAAATGTGTGAACCGCACTTAATATCTCAAAAGTATGGAATACCAAAATCTTATTACAGTTTTATATCTACACTAAATTATAAAGACAATTAAATTTTGATGTTTTTCAAATTGTGGACCACCGATTTTTATAAAATTTTAAGGTAAAATTACTGATCGATATAACGAATATCTCGGTATAACGAAAGGTCTGAACATTATATCATTCGTTAAACCGGGCTTTGACTGTATATAAATACGGGAACAATTTTGTTGTGATTGGTTTTTAAGTATCTTATCGTCCACCGATTTTAATGAAAAATATATCGTTTTAAAGGTATTGTGTATTTTGCCGTTCTCTTAAAATGTGTACGTTTTTGTTGTATAACGCACAGGCTTTCTCGAAAGTAAATTTCAAGTGGTCAAATTTCGGCCACCGGGCGATCCTAGTTATAATAAATATGTACTTGTTTGCTTGTCGCTAAAAACAATAAATTTTTAACGTTGGGAAAAGTGTAGGGAGATTTTTTTTTGGTTGTAGGGAAAACAGGGATTTTTTTTGGACACACGTAGGGATTTGTAGAAATTTTTCCTGCCATCACTGATGTAAGCTATTAATATTATTTGTAAAATAGAAAACACTTTGAAAATAAATTTCAGAACTCTATTATAATGAAAATGTTAAAAATTGTTTACCCCGTGTAAACATTATGTAAATCTACCAAAATTTGATATGAAATGATTTGTAACAAAAAAAAAAAAAAATCAAACCATGATTAAAAATATCTTATTAAATTTAATTGTTGACATTAGTGGTATTCACACCGAGCTTGTTAGTTTGTTAGTCGTTAATCGTTACTTTTTTACACGCATTTTGTTTTTAAATATTTAACGCGCTACCGAATTAACATTTAACAAATTAACGACACGGCACCACTGATAAAATAGTTGTTAGTTGGTAACTCACAATCAGCTATTGCAGTTTCTAAATAAATATAATAAAAAAGTCATTCGTCATACATTTCTAAAAAAATATTTGTGTTTTGGCAATTTTCGTGTACATTGAGAGTAAGTATGTTAATTTAAATGATTTTTTTATTTTAAAGTTACCAGACTAACAAAGTTTTAAAAAGGGGGTCGTTCACAGTTGGTAACTTTAACAAATTAACAAACTACCGCGTAACAAATTAACAAGTTCGGTGTGAATACCACTTTTATATTACCAATTAATTTTGCTTGGAAATCTTACTGGTAATTTTTACTTAATAAAATACATAATTAACATTTTTGGTCATTGTGTAAACAAAGAATTGTTCTTATAATAAAAAAAGGGAATACAATTGTGTAAACTTCGCGTGAAGAATTAATTTGTAAGGTATAAAATAGAGTAAAATTAAAAAATACAACTTATAAGTTGTTAAGATTTAATAATTCATGAACTAATAGCCAATTATTGACTAACTAATTGACATTACAATATCTTTATTACGAAAATTATAATGCGTTATCATTTTGTTTACTTTTATTTGTTATTAATATCCAATTAAAACAAATTGATTGTATTTATTACCACTTCTTTTTAGGTCAGACTTTAACATTTAAAAAAGGATTTAAGACTTCATGAAAAATTAAATTTAATTTATTAATTTGCCTTCATAATTTATTTAACTATTTAATGTTAAACCTTAAACGGTTTTTGGTAAGCAAAACAACACAAAATCCAAAATCTATTTGTTACGTGACCGGCATTTAAAAATGGATTTGTTATTCTTTTTATTATTGTTTTTTTAGTTGACAAAATTAGTTGAAAAAAAACTATTAACCAAGAGTTTACAGGGTGTTAATGTTAATTTAAGGAAACACAGAAAAAATAAAATTCGGGAAACAAAACCTACTGAATCTTTATAGATTACAAGAAGACAGTCTTGGCGTTGAGTTCTAAATCTATTGCAATAATAGAATAAAAATATTGAATATTGAACTACGTGTCAAAATTTCAACACCGTCGTGACCAAATGAATCTGACAGCTAATTTTCCGCTAAATCCGAATATAAAGTCAGAATTGTCAAAATTTGAATTTTTGTCCACTAAAACTTGTGATTTATTGACTCATCTTCACAAACGACCCATGGTTATAGAAATTTTATAACCTTTCACTAAAAAGAAAAAAATACATAATCCGTTTAAAATGTTTGAAGATATTTGCATTTCAGCCATATCATCTTTTTTAAAAACACAAATAATGGTTATTTTGGAATATCTCAAAAACGTTCTACTTTTGACAATTCTGACTTCATATTCGGATTCAGCGGAATTTTACATAAAGACTAGGTGTCAAATTCATTTTGTCAAAAAACTGTCACGTAGTGTTATTAAACAAACAAAAAAAAAAAAAATCTTTAAAAAACTGAGGAAAACGAATTAATTATTATTATAAATTACTATAATAATAATTAATATCATTGACATTGTGTAAACAATTGATTTTACCGATAAAATGGTAGCAAAATTCTCTTAATATTATTTAAATATAATTTAATAATTATTTAATTTGGGTAAACTTTTAAATATAACCAAATATTAAAAACAATTGTTTACATTATACTCTTTATGTAAACAATTTATTTTCTTGGTTAAAAAAACCAAAATAGTGTAAATAGTAAAGATCTCTTATACTCTATAAATTCGAAATGGTTTACCCCATGTAAAAACAAGTAAGAAAGCATAGTCGGTCAAGCCCGACCATATGATACCCTACACCACAGAATTTAATAACACATCATGCTTATGTGTCCATATTAATATGGATTTATCTGTGTTTATTAACTTCACTCAAATCGGTTTGAAAGTTTGTGAGAGGCAGAAATTGCCCCCTACCTCCGCTTGTGGTCCTATTTTTGATAAACTGTATAGCTTATGTGTCCATATAGATATGGATCTATCTATGTTTTAAATTTCATTAAAATCGGTTTGAGAGGCAGAAATTGCCCCTATCTCCCCTCATGGTCCTATTTTCTTAAAAATGCATAGCTTATGTGTCCGTACAAATATGGATCTATGTATCTATGTTTTAAATTTTATTAAAATCGGTTTGATGGTTTCTGAGAGGAAGAAATTTCCCCCTCTCTTCTCTCGTGGTCCTACGATTCGGCCCATTTTCAATAGGCTTGGTCCTTGTGCCAATAAGAACCTATGACCCAAATTTTATCAAATTTTCTTCAAAATTGCGACCTGTACTTTGCGCACAAGGTAACATGGACATCCAGCCAGCCAGCCAGCCGGACGGACATCGTTAGTTTGACTCAGAAAGTGATTCTAAGTCGATCGGTATACTTTAAGGTGGGTCTAGGACCAATATTTTAAGGCGTTACACACATCAGCACAAATGCATAATACCCTCTCCACTATTGTGGTGTGGGTATAAAAATAAAATTTGGCGATCAAACAGGTCAAAAATAAAAAATTATATATGAATGTTAAAAAATATATTTTATATTCTTGACATTATGTAAACAATTAGATTACTTATTGTAAAATTTAGAAAAAGACTTTTATTTTGTATCGTTGACATTATGTAAACAACTAGTTCAAGTTAAAAAAATAGAAATGAACCTAAGAAATTAATATAAATATTTAAAAAAAGCAGCCCAGAATTATATACGTTGTGTAAAAATAAGGTAAATATTAATATATAAAACAAGATGTGTGTATGTAACGTATGGACTCCAAAACGGCTAGGCCGATTTGGATGATCAGGGAATCTTCAGAATATTCAGGCGGGTGACACTGTGAAGTCTGATTTTTGATTTTCGGTCTGCGGTCGGAGGGGCGTGGCAAAATTCAATTTTCATATTGCACCACCAATGGACTTCTATATAATTTGGACGAATTTTTCTTTAAAATGATCGCCATGGTCTAACTTAGATTTATACGAAAAGAAAATTTTGCCCCGCCCACTTTTACGCCCACTTTTTTCGAATTACCTAAAATCAGAAAACGGCTCCATCGATTTGACAAAATTTTTCTTTCAAATATTCGTATTAATCCATTTTAAGTTTTCATCGAAATTTTACTTTTTTTACGCCCACTTTTTCTATTAAGCGCATAACTTGAGAACGGCTTGACCGATTTGGACGATTATTTCTTTAAAATGGTTGACATGGTCCAACTTAGGTTTTTACGGAAAGAACATTTTGCCCCGCCCACTTTTTTCGATTTAACTAAAATCAAAAAACGGCTCAATCGATTTGACTAATTTTTCTTTTAATCGAAAGAAAAATGTACCACGCCTACTTTTACGCCCACTTTTTCTATTGAGCGCATAACTTGAGAACGGCTTGACTGATTTGGAAGATTTTTTCTTTAAAATCATCGCAGTGGTCCAACTTAGGTTTTTACGGAAAGAAAATTTTGCCCCGACCACTTTAACGCCCACTTTTTTTGATTTACCTAAAATCAGAAAACGGCTCCATCGATTTGACTAATTTTTCTTTCAAATGTTGGTATCTTTTTAACGGATTTTAAAAATTGAACGCAAACATTTTTCCTAATTTGGACAGGACAACGTCCGTCGGGCCAGCTAGTAATGAATAAACAAACACAGATTAAGATTATTTAAATGTTAGAAACTGTATAAAGAATGCTATCCCGATGTGTTTGGCGAATACTTTAAACAAATTTGTAATAAAACTAATTTTTACATTGTTGACTTTTGGTAAGCAATTAATTTTATAATAAAAAATACTTAAGGAAGTTAATTTATTTTAAGTTTTAAGATGATTTGATTGTTGTACACAGCTATGGGCAAATGCAAAATGAAAATGCAAAAAGAGCGAACGATGTGTATACATACACAAAAAACAAAGAGCAAAAGAGCATAAAACCAACAAATGCAACGTAAACAAACCAATACAATGCCACACATGCAAAGCTTTCATTGTAGTGGTGCCCATACTTGGTTGTACACCATGTAAACAACGATATTTCAAAGTTTTAATGCAGAAACGTTGAAAATATTTTATTAAAAATAATTTGATAGTTGTTGACACTATGTAAACAATTGATTTCATTGGAAATAATAGTTCATAAAGTGAAATTCTTAATTGTTTACATGTTATGAAGAATGTAAGGTATTTTATTAAAATGTTTTTTTATGCAAAACACTTTGAAAATTGTCATTGAATGTAAGTTTAATCTTTTGTGGCATTATGTAAAAAAATTTTTATTTCTGGTAGAAATTTTTTTTGAATGTTAAATTTTTAATTGTTAAGATGTTGCGGCAACCAGTGGAACCTAACCTTAAATAGATGTTACCACAGAAAATTGATGTATTTAATGTAAAGCCGAATAAGCATTTATCTCAAAAGTAATTTTAATATTGTTGAAACTAAACTCTTTTACTGTTAAGATGTTGTAAACAATGTTATAATAAAATAATATTTTACATTGATGACATTATATAAACATTAAATTTTTCTTATTTTAAAAGGAAATAACATTTTAAATTGTTTACTCGACATAAAGAATGTTCAAATTGATAGAATCGATTTTTATTTAAATATTACCTGCATTGTTGACATTAGGTAAACAATTAATTTTATAATCTTTAAAGTACTTTAAAAAGTTAATATGTTTTAAATGTTAAGATGATTTGATTACTGTGGACCAAGTAAACAATGATATTAAAAAGTTCTTATGCAGAAATGTTAACAATTTTGTATAAAAACATAATTTAATAGGTATTGACATTATGCAAACAATAAAGTTAATTGTTAAAAATTTAAGGTATGCTTTCAAAATGCGAAACACTTTAAAAATTTTTTATTGAAAGTAAGTTTTACCTTTTGTGGCATTATGTAACCTATTCAACATTTCTTTTAAAAAATGTTTTTTCGAAAGTTAAATTTTCAATTGTTGTTACAGAGTATGCATGTATTTGTTGTAAAACCGTACAAGCATTTGTGTCAAATTTAGGTTTCATATTGTTGAAACTAAACTTTTCACTGTTTAGACGCTGGAAACAATGTAAAGAATGCTATTTGGGTGATTTAAGGAAAATAAAATTTTACGTTGTTAACATTATGTAGACAATTAATTTTATTTGTATTAAATTAAAGGAAATACAATTTTTAGTTGCTTAATCGACTGTTAAAAACATAATCGATATTTATTTAATTTTTTTCATATGTAAAAAAGAGATTTAATTTATAAAAATTCTTTAGTAAATAAAATTTTTCACTTTTTACATGTTGTTAATATGGCAACTAATAATATCCAGTCCGTTTTATGCGAAAATATTTAGCAAAACTATGTTGGAGCTAATTTTTAACATTGTTTACATTATGTAAACAATTATTTTATTTGCATATAATTAAACAATATAAAATTTGTAAATGTTTACTCGACATTAAGAATCTTAAAATTGATATAAAAGATTTTTATTTACATTTTTTTTCTACATTGTTGACATTTAGTAAAAAATAGGTTTAATCTATAAAAATGCTTCGGAAAATAAAATTTTTCACTTTTAACATGTTGTTAATATGGCAATAAATAATATGCAGTCCGTTTTGTGCGAAAATATAAGAAAAATTGTATTTTAACTAATTTTTAACATTGTTGACGTTATGTAAACAATTAATTTTTTTTTGCATATAATAAAAGAATATAAAATTTTTAATTGTTTACTCGGCATAAACAGTGTAAAAATTGATATAATGGATTTTTTTTTAAATTTTTTTCTACATTGTTGACATTATGTAAAAAATAGATTTAATCTAAAAAAATGCTTCATAAAATTTTTTTTCACTTTTTCATGTTGTTAATACGGCAGCAAAGAATATAATTCAGTCCGTTTTAGGCGAAAATATTTAGAAAAATTATGTTGTAGTTAATTTTTTACATTGTTGACGTTATGTAAACAATTAATTTTATTTGTATATAACTAAATAATTTTTAATTGTTTTCTCAGCATAGACAATGTAACAATTGATATAATCGATTTTTATTTAATTTTTTTTACATTGTTGAAATTATGTAAAAATATATTTAATTTAAAAAAAAATGCGTTAGAAAAAAATATGTTAACATGTTGTTAAAACGGCAAAGAAAAATATCCAGTTCGTTTTATGCGAAATTATTTAATAAATTTTTTTATTATCTTAAAGTAATTTTCGTAAAGTAATTTCTTACATTGTTGACATTATGTAAACAATTTATTTTATGAATGAAAATAATAATGAAATGAAATTTTTTATTATAAAAGTAATTTACAATTGTAAGGAATTTCATGTAAAGTATTTATAAACAGTATTTTTAATGGCAGCTGCTATAAAAGGCCAGTATGGTAGGTCAGTCTCGAGTAGATAACTGTCTCCTTGAGGTTACAAAAGCGCTGGTATAATTTTGTTTAGTCGCTTTAACCTCCACACCCGTTAATGAGGAAATTTTCTAATCGTACACACAATTTCTTTATAAATTTTTTTTTTTGATTTTCTTATTCTTAACACAAATTTGTATTGCTGAGTTATTGCGTAAACAAAACGCAAAAACCAAACAGAAAAAAAGCGAAAAACTTTCATAAATAATTGAAAAGTTGCTGTATTGTTTTAATGACGTAGTTTATTTCGACCATAATTTTTATTTTATGCACCCCTTTACAACAAATAAAACATTCAAGCAAACAAACTGAAAATGATGTACTATTACATCATAAACTATATTATTTCCACATGAAAATAATTTTTATTTAATACTACTAAAGGGAAAGTATAAATTTAAATTTTCCTGAATTCTTTAGTTACCTGGTACTTGGATTTATTTACTACGTACCAAAGTAATTAAAATAAATTTCCAGAGTTCTTAAGAAAAACATTTTATTTTACACAGGTGTATGTGTGTATAATCTTATTAAATAATAATGCAATGCCTCCGGAGCTTATAAATGAAGACGAAGTTGAAGCAACATAAAATTGCAAAACGGAAACGGATGCTGGAAAGGTTAAGGATTAATATAGTATTTAAGTGAAGAAAAGCTTGTAAAGACATTTTTACATATCATTTCGGTGAAATAAAATGTGATAGTTCGTAAACAAAGTCACCAACTGAAAACTCACATTTTATAAGTATTTCATATTCTTTACGTGGAATATTAACTCGTTAGTATTTACAAATTAAAAAAAAAAAATCAAAGAGTAAACATTTCGACACTGTTTTTCTTTAAAGTTTGTATATTATTTACACCAGACTTTGACTTTTTCGCATATCTAAATCTAAATTACATTGTTGACATCATGTTTCTCAACCTGAAGATTGTTACCATCCTACGATACAGCTTGATATTTTCCTTGCTGCAAAAGTCTCTTCCCAGGAACCAAAAGTAAATTTAAATAATAAGGCCTTCTGTTTTTCCCGTACGGACTACACAAAACTGAACTCTTTATTATCGAACGTTGATGGGGATACTATTATTTCAGGAGATAATCTGGATAACGTCGTATAAAATTTTTATGCTGCGTTACATCACTGCATGTTGGAAACTGTTCCTAAACAAATTATTCGCAATAATAATGGCCCTCCATGGAATAATCGTTATTTGTCTAAATTGAAAAATAGAAAAAACAAGCTTTTTAAAAAATACAAAATATCCGGCTCATCTATTGATTTTACGAATTATTGTATTATACGATCTAATTACAATATGGCTAGTAAACTAGCATATAAAAGTTATTTAAGTCATATGAGAATTAAAATGAAAACCAACCCTAGATCGTTCTACAATTTTATCAACAGTAAGCGTCGTGCAAGTGCTTATCCTAATTATTTGAAACTGGGATCTCGGAGTGCTGATGATGATGTTTCTATAAGCAACTTATTTGCTGATTTTTTTGCAACCACGTATTCAAAGAAGTCATTTGATAATCAAACTTGTTATCCCTATAATATATCTCATTCTTCAGGTATCCACTTTACATTTATTGACACTGAAACGGTACTAACCAATTTGAAGTCTCTGCAGTGCTCTATTAGTCCCGGTCCGGATGGTATACCTAACTGTATTTTAAAAAATTGTGCAGAATACTTATGTATTCCTCTTACGACTATCTTTAATAAATCTATTGAACTCGGCCACTTACCGCCTGAATGGATAAAATCATATATTACTCCGTTGTTTAAAAGCGGAAGTAAACTGGAAATATCGAATTATAGAGGAATTGCAAAGCTGAATGCGATTCCCAAACTTTTAGAAAAGATATTGACTGATAGTTTATATCATCAAATATCTTCCCTTTTATCACCTTGTCAACATGGTTTCAGGAAATCACGTTCCACTGTTACTAATATTTTACAATTAACAACTATTGTAAATGAAGGTTTTATTAATAATAAACAAACCGACGTTATTTACACGGATTTTAGTAAAGCTTTTGATAAAGTAAACCACGATATTTTACTTTACAAGTTATCACGTATGGGATTTAGCAACAACGCAATACGCTGGCTTAAATCTTATCTTTTAGATAGAACCCAACAAGTAAAATTTAAGAATGCTACCTCAAAATGTATCAATGTTCCCCCTGGTGTGTCACAAGGAAGTCATCTTGGTCCCGTTTTATTCACATTATTTATTAATGATCTGCCATCCGTTGTTCAGCACTCCAACATACTCATGTATGCTGATGATATAAAAATTTTTAATTCGTTTAACAATATTATTGAGCAATCCTCTTTGAGGGCTGACATTGAACTTTTCTCTCAGTGGTGTAATTACAACTTATTGGATCTAAACTTGAAAAAATGTAAACACATGCCATTTTTCCGCTTATTAAAACTTGATACTAGTTATTATCTAAATGGAACATTACTGGATAAAGTTTACAATATTAATGATCTCGGTATTCTATTAGAATATAAACTAAAATTCTGTGATCACATTTCAATGATGGTAAATAAAGCTAATGGAGTACTTGGCTTTATGAAACGTTGGTCGAAAGAATTTTCTGACCCTTATATCACTAAACATCTATATACGTCTCTGGTTCGCCCTATTCTGGAATATGGATCAATTGTATGGGATCCTTACATTAATACATATATCAACAGCATTGAATCTGTACAGAAACAGTTCCTTTTATTTTGTTTAAGAAGTCTTGGATGGAATTCGCTTGTATTACCTTCATATGAAAGCAGACTTGGTCTTATTAAGTTACCGACGTTAAAAAGTCGAAGGACAATGCTAAGTATTTTGTTTTTAATGGGTCTAAGACGCGGTGATGTCGATTCCGATTTCTTGTTGAGTAAAATAAGCTTAAATGTTCCAGCTAGACCTACACGAAACTTTCAACTGTTAAGTATAAGGTACTATCGTTCTGTTTATGCTAACAACGACTCCTTTCGTCAAATTTGCGTTAAATTTAATAGTCTATATCATCTAATTGACTTTTCTGATAGTAACGATGTTTTAAAGAGAAAAATTATTGTTTATTTAAATTAATTAATAAAATAATTCTTTAGTTATTGTACTTTTATTTTAGCACATATGTCTGTAAGGATTTTTAATCTATAGACTGAAATCAATAAATAAATAAAAAAAAAATAAAATATTACTTCACAAATTTAAAGAAATGTAACTTCACAGTGTAAATAATGCAATAGAACAGTTTTTAGGTCCACATTTTCCTAAAACATATGCTAAAAATAATATTCTACATTGTTGACATAATGTAAACAATAAATTTAACCTTTTAAAAATAAATATTACATACATCTTAACATTATGTAAATAACATAAACATTGTTGAAAGCAGTTTTTAACATTGTTGACATCATGTAAATAATTGATTTCTTTTGTTTACATTGTTGACATCATGTTAACAATTAATATTACTTCACAAATTTAAAGAAATGCAACTTCACAGTGTAAATAATGCAATAGAACAGTTTTTAGGTCCACATTTTCCTAAAACATATGCTAAAAATAATATTCTACATTGTTGACATAATGTAAACAATAAATTTAACATTTTAAAAATAAATATTACATACATCTTAACATTATGTAAATAACATAAACATTGTTGAAAGCAGTTTTTAACATTGTTGACATCATGTAAATAATTGATTTCTTTTGTTAACTGCAAGAAAAAAAAACGAATCTGCCCAATGCTTACACTGGGTAAGCAAATTAAATCTTAAATTATTCAAAGTACTTTTTAGTGTTTACACAGGATTTTTACTTTTAAGTATGCCAAATCAATTGCTTACATTGTTGACATCATGTTAACAATTAATTTAACTTAATTAATTCAAAGAAAATTGATAAATTTAATTATTTAAATAATTAAACATTGATTAGAGTCGTTTTTACATTATTGATATCATGTAAAGAATTGATTTTTTTGAAGACTCTAAAAAAAAAGTATGCTAATACTTGGTAAAGAATTTAAATTTTATACCATTCAAAGTATTTTTTAATCTTTACACTGCATTTTTCTTTTTAGGATATTTAATTGATTTCTGACATCATGTCAACAATTAATATTACTTTATAAATTTACATAAACCATTTGACTCGGTGTAAAGAAATTATTTAATTTAAAAATCTAAGTGAAAAGTTGTTTAAACTAATTCTTTTATTGTTGACATTATGTAAACAATTGATTCAACATCTGAAATGTAAATGTATTTATGAAAATGAAAGAGTAAACTTCAAATATGTAAATTTTAAATTGTTAGCATCATGAAAATAACATGAGAAGTTTATGTTAAAACTTATACATTATTGCAGACATTATGTAAAAAATTGATTCTAAGAAACTTATCTTCATAATGTTTACATAACGTAAACAATTTAAAACTGACTTTCTTTAAATCGTTTTAAATTGTTGACAAAGGATTTGCAGCCTTTAGTATATAAAATCAATTGTTTACATTGTTGAATTTTTTTAAGTATATATTGTGCAAGCTTTAAGAAACTAAAAAGGTTACATAGCGTTAACAGTTTAAAACTGACTTTCTTTAAATTATTTTAAATTGTTGACAAGGGATTTTTAACTTTTAGTATATAAAATCAATTGTTAACATTGTTGACTTTTTTTCAAGTATTTATTGTGTAAACTGAAAAAAAACTTATTTACATACTGTAAAATATGGTATATCAAGGTCAATATTTCATAGGAAATGTAGTGAAATGAAATTACTTTTAACATTGTTAACTTTATTTAAAAAAAAAAAAATGATTTTTTCGTAAATATTTTAACCAAATTTTGTAAAAATTATGAATATGCGTTGATATTTACAACTCTTTGCCATATGGAAACTTTTAATATACACATTTTTACTAACACTATTTAAATAATTATATTTCTAAGTAAAAAAGAGCCAACTGGTGTAAATATTACAACAAGTTTAATTTACCTATGTAAAGAATTTAAAATATGAAACAAATATTAGAAAAAAACGTCTTTATTATGAAATGTTTATGAAAGCTTTTTAGAGTTTAAGACTACATTATTGACATTATGTAAACCATTGTTCTGGAAAAATAATTTAAATATTTAATTTGTAGACGTTTACATTTTTCCAACAAGGTAGAGAATATTTCCCGGACGTTTTTAAGCAAGAATGTCTAAAAATTTGTAATAAAATTAGTTTTTGACATTGCTAATATTATGTTAACAATTAATGTTTTGTGTTTAAATGCGTCAAGAACACAATTTTACATTGTTTACATTATATAAGCAAAGTAAAAATTGTTATCCCAACGTTTTTTTTTTTAGGAATATTTTTTATTTGTATTATAACTAATTTTTTTAGTTGCTGACCTAATGTAAAGAATGATTATCATTGTAAAACAAAAAATATAAACTATATAACAATTATATAAGTAAACTTCAGGCAATTTATGTTTTAATTATTTACTTTATGAAAGTGTTAAGACATTTTCATATAAAAACATATGAAAAAATTCCATAAGAAATAGTTCTAACAACGTAAGTTAACACAATGTTAACAATTGATTTTTATTAGGAAAAACTTATTAAACCAAATAAACAATGTAGCAATTGTTAAAAAAATAAATTATTAGTTCTTTACCTTATGTTTTTTAATACAAAACATATGTAAATCCATGTAAAAAATATAGCATTTGTTAGAAAATTAAGCTTTAAATTGCTTACCTTATGTAAATAACAAGTAAAGTATGTAGAAAATTTATTTTTAATTGTTTAATATATGTAAACATTATGTCAATAGTTATTGCATAAAGTAACTAGAAATACTTTTTCTTAATTTTCGACACTATGTAAACAATTGATTTTCGCTGTAAAAAAGAAGTTTAACCCTTTCAACGATATGGAATTTGTCAAACTAATCAGTTTTCCTTTCTTTACCTTAAATAAACATTCAATAAGCAGTTAAATCAATTGCTTACCTTATGTAAAAATGATGTAAAAAACTATGTAGAGCCTTTTTAACTAAAAATGTTTGCACAAAATAACTAGAAATAATTGTTTACATTATTTACCTTATGTAAATAACAAGTAAAGTATGTAGAAAATTTAAGTTTAATTGTTTAATATATGTAAAGATTATGTCAAGAATTATAGAAAGGTGTTTTAATATGAAAATTATTGCACAAATTAACTAGAAATACTTTCTCTTAATTTTCGACACTATGTAAACAATTGATTTTCGCTGTAAAAAAGAACCCTTTCAACAATATGGAATTTGCCAAACTAATCAGTTATCCATTCTTTACCTTAAATTAACATTCAGTAAGCAGTTAAAGCAATTGCTTACCTTATGTAAAAATGATGTAAAAAACTATGTAGAGCTTTTTTAACAAAAAATGTGCACAAAATAACTAGAAATAATTGTTTACATTTTATGTGAAGAATTGTTTTTTTTTTTTTTTTGTTGAAAAGAAGTAAAACAATTTAAACCGCACAGCATTTGTTAGATAAAACAGTTTTCAATTATTAACTGTTATTGTATATCAAGTAAACAATGTAAACATTTGTGTAAAATTGTTTTTCTTTTTTTTTAAACATAGCCCTAAGCTTCATATATTTCTAACTATGACTACTTTTATTTCTCTAATTGATACCAACTTTTTCTAACTCGTTTCCAAGAAACATAAAGAAAAGCCTCTGACAGTTACATATTTAAGTATAGTTTTTTCTTTATGTATGAATTTGTTAGTTAACTCCCTACAATTTGCAGGGTGTTTTAAAATAATACATGTTTCCATTCCCCTATTTCTAAAAAGGAAAACATTTCGCTTTCATATAAATCTGTTTAGTAAAATATGCCTCAATTACGAACATTTCTGGTTAAGGGATAAAAACGAGTGATGTCAACTGGGAAAAGCGAAAGAAGGTTTTACAAGGACTTTGATTCAACTACACAGATACGGCTCATAGTAAAAAAGTTTTGGTTTTGCAAACGCTTGTTTGGTTTCAGATAGACAATGTTAAGTTGAGAAAACGCAGCACAGTGGGTTAGATAGAGTTGTTAATCGGTAATCAGTGTATAACTTTTAGGAAGTTGATTTGATCGCACAGAAATTCTGAGATACAATAGTGAAGAAATTACTCTTTAATTTTATGTATAAATCTATACTGTCTTGTGAAGAAACTTAGAAAAAATTTATAAGACAAATTTTAATTGATATATACATTTAATTAAATCTAACACTATGGCCTTTGATATGCCGAAAATAAAATTTGCCAATTTTTTTTTGACAAAAATACATTTCTATACAAACTCCAACCCACTGTGCATTCTTTGTGCTGTTGAAAGTTTTTTTTCAAGGTTAAAATATATTTCAACAAACAAACACAAATAAAACTAAAAATAAAAAATACTCGACAACACTCAACACAAAATCATATAATAAAAATTGCCTTAAAGCTAAGCAAGGAAAAAAAAAAAAAAAAATTGAAAGTAGAAATATAAACGTTATTCAAATGTATTTTAAGCTTGAAATGACAAGACCAACAAGAACTTCTACACTCTTTTTTATTCCATACACGTCTCATTTATGCTACTCAAATTTGACTGACGGCCAAAAGCAAAGAAAAACAAAAAGATAAAAAGGTGACAGAAATTTTGCGTCTTAATATGCCAGAACCCAGCTGGTATTAAAGTGAAATTAATGTTTCTGATCCAATAACCGTAAATTATTAAAGCTAATGCGGAAAAATCTTAAAAGAAATTAGGGAAACACTTAAAATGGACACTTCAACGTATGAGTGATATTAATTGCATACGAATGGAAAAAATCTAGTAACATTAAAATTTTAATTGGGTAAAATTAAGAGTAGATTTGCTATTTATAGTAAATTTTATAAAAATTTTATTTTTATAGTGAAATTTGTGAAAATTAGCTATTTATAGTAAATTTTGTGAAAATTTGCTATTTGTAGTAAATTTTTGTAAAAATTTGCTTTTTGTAGTTAGTTTTGTGAAAATTTGCTTTTTATAGTAAATTTTTTGTAAAAATTTGCTTTTTGTAGTTAATTTTATAAAAATTTGCTTTTTATAGTTACTTTTGTAAAAATTGGCTTATTATAGAAAATTTTGTACAAATTTGCTTTTTATAGTAAATTTTGTACAAATTTGCTTTTTATAGTAAATTTTTTACAAATTTGCTTTTTATAGCAAATTTTTTACAAATTTGCTTTTTATAGCAAATTTTGTACAAATTTGCTTTTTATAGTAAATTTTGTACAAATTTGCTTTTTATAGTAAATTTTGTACAAATTTGCTTTTTATAGTAAATTTTGTAAAATTGACTTTTTATAGTAAATTTTGTACAAATTTGCTTTTTATAGTAAATTTTGTACAAATTTGCTTTTTATAGTAAATTTTGTACAAATTTGCTTTTTATTGCAAATTTTGTGAAAATTTGCTTTTGATAGTAAATTTTTGTAAAAATTTGCTTTTTATAGTTAATTTTATAAAAATTTGCTTTTTATAGTTACTTTTGTAAAAATTGGCTTATTATAGAAAATTTTGTACAAATTTGCTTTTTATAGTAAATTTTGTACAAATTAGCTTTTTATAGTAAATTTTTTACAAATTTGCTTTTTATAGCAAATTTTGTACAAATTTGCTTTTATAGTAAATTTTGAATAAATTTGCTTTTTATAGTAAATTTTGTACAAATTGGCTTTTTATAGTAAATTTTGTACAAATTGGCTTTTTATAGTTAATTTTGTACAAATTAGCTTTTTATAGGAAATTTTGTACGTATTTGCTTTTTATAGTAAATTTTGTGAAAATTTGCTTTTTATAGTAAATTTTTTACAGATTTGCTTTTATAGCAAATTTTGTACAAATTTGCTTTTATAGTAAATTTGTACAAATTTGTTTTTTATAGTAAATTTTGTAAAAATTTTGCTTTTATAGTAAATTTTTGTAAAAATTTGCTTTTTATAGTTAATTTTGTAGAAATTTCCTTTTTATAGTCAATTTTGTAAAAAGTTGCTTTTTATAGTTACTTTTGTACAAATTTGCTTTTTATAGTAAATGTTGTACAAATTTGCTTTTTATAGTAAATTTTGTAAAAATTTGCTCGTTATAATAAATTTTGTGAAAATTTGATTTTTACAATAAATTTTGTGAAAATTTGCTTTTTATAGTAAATTTTGTAAAATAAAAATATGCTTTTTATAGTAAATTTGGTAAAAATTTGCTTTTTATACTAATTTTGTAAAAATTTGCTTTGTAAAGTAAATTTTATAAAAATTTTCTTTTTATAGCAAATTTTGTAAAAATTAGCATTTTATAGTAAATTTTTGTAAAAATTTGGTTTTTATCGTAAATTTTGTAAAAATTTGGTTTTTATGGTAAATTTGGTTAAAAATTGCTTTTTATAGTAAATTTTGTAAAATTTGCTTTTTATAGTAAATGTTGTAAAATATACCTTTTTTTAGTAAATTTTGTGAAAATTGCTTTTAATAGTAAATTTTGTGAAATTTGCTTTAATAGTAAATTTTGTGAAATTTGCTTTAATAGTAAATTTTGTGAAATTTGCTTTTTATAGTAAATTTTGTACAAATTTGCTTTTTATAGTAAATTTTGTACAAATTTGCTTTTTATAGTAAATTTTGTACAAATTTGCTTTTTATAGTATATTTTGTACAAATTTGGTTTTTATAGTAAATTTTGTAAAAATTTGCTCGTTATAATAAATTTTGTGAAAATTTGATTTTTACAATAAATTTTGTGAAAATTTGCTTTTTATAGTAAATTTTGTAAAATATGCTTTTTATAGTAAATTTGGTAAAAATTTGCTTTTTATACTAATTTTGTAAAAATTTGCTTTGTATAGTAAATTTTATAAAAATTTTCTTTTTATAGTAAATTTTGTAAAAATTAGCATTTTATAATAAATTTTTGTAAAAATTTGGTTTTTATAGAAAATTTTGTTAAAAATTGCTTTTTATAGCAAATTTTGTAAAATTTGCTTTTTATAGTAAATGTTGTAAAATATACCTTTTTTTTAGTAAATTTTGTGAAATTTGCTTTTAATAGTAAATTTTGTGAAAATTTGCTTTTTCTTTTATATGCCATATAACTTATTTCTTTCAAATTTAAAAAAAAAACCGTTTGATTAGTTAAGAAGATAATACAAATTAAAAGGTTTAGTTCTTTTCAAATGTTACACTGTTTTACTGCTAAATTTCAAGAAAATCGGTTGATTAGTTAAGAAGATATAGGAAGGGGGAGCTTTTACCCTCTTGCCCTATTTCACGCCTTAAAAAATAAAAATTATAGGCTATAGTTCGTTCCAGCTGTAACACTATTTGTCTGCGAAATTTCAAGAAAATCGGTTACTTAGTTAAGAAGATATAGGGAGAGGAAGCTTGTACCCGCTTTCACTATTTCACGCCCTATTCCATATTTCTTTTCGGATGTTACAGTGCTTGCATGCGAAATTTTAAGAAAACCGTTTGATTAGTTAAGAAGATATAGGGAGGGGGAGCTTTCAGCCCTCTTGCCTATTTTATGCCCTCTAGCGATATGCAATATACTTCACAATCTATTCTCATACCTAACAAATACACATACAAAATTTCACAACAATCGGTCAAGCCGTTTCGGAGCAGTTCAAAATGAAGCGCATTTTGTTGATAATTGTATGGAAATATATAGGAAAATCTAAATGCCACATCACCGGAAACACTGGGCCTATTTCGTACAAACTTCACATAAACCATCTACAGACTATCCCCAACGTTTCCTGAAATTTAGGTTAAAATCGGTCGCCCCTTTTTGGCGGTTAGTGGTGACATCAAAGTGTATACTTCTTTTTATTTATATAGATTTTATGAAAATCTGCTATTTAAAGTAAGTTTTGTGAAAATTTGCTTTTTATAGTAAATCTTATGAAAATTTCCTATACATAATTTATCCTAGTAATTTGGCCTTTAAAGATATTCAAAAAGAATTTCAATAAAAAGATTCGGCCTTTTTTCCTTTAGAACATAAAAGAAGAAATACACGTTAAAAATATTTGCGGCAAGAAATCACGTATACGACATGTTGAACGAACAACCACTCAACGGGGGCTTAATGATGGTACATTTTTGGTTGTTATAGTTTCATGTTTGTTTTTTTAATTTCATTTATAGTTTTTTTGTTTGGGTTAATTTAATCCAGACTGCAGGTGTTTTTTTCACAAAGAAAAAGTACGCCTCACTCCTCAACATGTTCGGTCATGTGCATGAGAATATTTGTTAAGGATCTTTTATAAAATTACTAAATGTTTGCTTTGCTATAAAAATCGGTATTTGATAATGGAAAAATAAATATTTAACAAATCTTAAGAAATATAATCATGTTTTAGCATGTCTTGTAAATATTTAAAACAATTATCAAAAGCTAGATATTTTATTATTTTATATTTTTTTTTTCCCAGAACATAATCTCTTCATATTCCCTAAGTATAAATGTCAGGTCGAGTGTTGTCATGATGTTGAACTCTTTTTTTTATACAAATGGACATGAAAATCCTTTTAATTTTCTTAAACAAACCACCAGCTAAAACAAAGTTTAAAACAAATAAAGTTTTCCAAAAACAAAAAGTATTAAAAAGTAAAAAAATGAAAGCATAAGACTAGACCGTTAGACATTTGTCTATGGGTTTTATTTGCACCGAGGGGAAAAAGAGTGCGCAAGTGAGTGAGTGTGTTAAAGTGTCTAACACATAAATAATATGTTTAACCCTGCAATTCTGATATTTGTTTTCCAGTTATTAATTCTACTGTTAGGGGTCGAATCGTTATGCTTTGGCAGAATCTATATTAACCCTTGATACTTGCAACTTAGTAGGGGTCCACTATCTAGATCAGTAAGGGAGTTTATGGTGTGACAAGACTTAATGATGGATTTTCAGAGTTTTGGAGCTGCATGTCACAACATTTTTATTAAAAAATATGTGCAAGAAAGAAAAAAACCGTTATAAAATATCTCACTACTCCTAACATTACTTAGGGTTAAAGGAGTGTTAACTTTAAATCCAATTATGCTATTAGCAATACAAAGCAGATCTTTTTATTATATTTAAAATCTCTAAACTACAAAGCTTAACCCTGGATAGATTAACAAAATAAAATACCTACTTATTACACTACTAAGTAAAGAAAGTAAAGTGGAGTTATGAATAAGAATTTAAATTATTTACACTTTGGAGTACTGAACTCTAGAAAAGTAGCTAAACACCTCTAATTTGTATTAAAAAGTATAAATATACGAAATGCTTATCAGTTAACTGACTACTCATTAGATTACCTGGGGATAGTAGAGTACTAGTAAACGCAAGGAGAAGGAGACATTTTTTTAATTTGTTAACAATTTAAACTAACCACACTCTATATTACTTGGACAGAGTAAAATGATATATGACTTTAAAAAAGAAGTTAAACACTAATAACACAGTGCAACAAAATTCGGGTCATCGCCAAAAGCCGCAACACTTGCAACAAACACGAAATGAAAGAAGACTACTTGTAGAGCAAATCTGCCAAATGGTTTTGAAAAGTTAGCTCGGGCTGCCGGAATATGGGCCCCTAAAGTTTTTGAATTTTTTGAAAAGTCGTTTGGTATAAGTCAAAAAAAATATGCTAAACGTACTTCTGAGCTAAAAAATAATTTCAGATGTCTTCAGTAGAATCGTATGGCGATTCTTTTCTTAGAATTTATTAACGCTCTAACTATCTTTTTAAGGGGTAATTTTTGTCCTTTTTTCCCAACTCTTACATAAAAGTATACTAAAACGGCACTTTTAAGGGTTAAAATGTTTTACGAATATTTTTTGTATCAAAGTTCACTAGGGGTCTTCAAAGACCAAAAGTTCGTGCAATGCATCTAAAACGAATTCTCTAAATTTCGGGCATTGATTTTTTTTTAATTTCTTGAAAAGGCGTTTGGTACAAGTCAAAAAAAAGTATGCTTAATGTACTTCAGACCTAAAAGACTATTTCAGATGTCTTCAGTAGAATTTTATGGCGATTCTTTTCATAGAATATATTAACCCTCTAACATTCATTTTAAGGGGTCATTTTGTCCTTTTTTTAACTTCTACACTAAAACGGCACGTTAGAGGGTTAAAATGTTCTAAGACCAAAAAATCGTGGAATATATGTAAAGCGGATTTTCGAAAAATTAAAAAAATTCAAGGGCCGAAGTTTCGAAAACCCGTTTTACATACATTGCACGATTTTTTGGTCTTAGAAGACCCCTAGTGAAATTTGATGCAGAAAATATATGTAGAACACGTTCAATATTGTATGCTTTAAGATTTCAGTTGAGAACTTTATAAAACAAGTTTATTTTTATCATCCGACCTGCTGGGTTGTGATGCAAGATGTGTAAATATAAAAACTTGTTTTATTGTGTAAAAAAAATGTAAAGTTCTTTGACGCCAAACACAGACCTTATCTACTTTTTTATGTGTAACTCTTTAAGGGATTCTTTTTGAAAATTTTTTCAAATATATAAAAAAAAAAAACTTCAGGGTAAAATTAGGATTTTAATAATTTATTAAAAGTCTTGATATTTTTAATATAATCTGAAAGGTTTAACGTGAAATTCGGCAACATTTTTTATATTTCCCTTTCAAGAACAAATTATCATTTAAGGGAAGTCTTTTGAGTGTTTTTAATATAAAACACATACATTTTTTCATATTATATTAATATTATTGTGCGAAATTACAAAGTTAAAGGAATCTTAAAATTTTTAAATTTTCTCCAAAAGTCCTTAAAATAAAATTTGAAAATTTTTTAAATTTCCACTTACAAAAAATTTCCTTTTTCCTCTTTTTTCAAGAAATTTCGGTGTATAAAGAAAGTTTGCAGATGGTATGAGGGATATGCTTTGAGGATATAGATATAAGAAGGTTATATAACAAGCGTCCTGGCGACTGCAGTAAATTTGTGGCTGGGGTTGAAGGAGTTTTTAAGTCCGCAGAAACGATAAGGCGCTTGATATGTGGACGGCCATGTGTCCTAATTGACACTTGACTGGCTTAATGTGCTATTTTGAGAATTCAAAGCTAGTGGATGATAATAGTAGAGCTCTACAGCAAATCTTAGGGCCGTATGTAGTCAGGCTATGCCGAGTATCGGGTCACTACAATATCACCGGTAATGAAATCGCCGATAAGATGGCGACACTGGGCTCGGAAATGGGGATACTGACTGTTTGGAGACAGTCAGACCACCAAAAGGCTTAAAGTTGTAACAAATACATTTGTTTGATAGCCTTGAATGACAAAAGAGAAGTCCAGAAACTTGAAAGAAAAATAAAAATCAACAATTGAAGCACAGCCGCGAATAACGTTGCAAAAGCCACTTTTTGCAAAAACTGTTTTTTTGCAGATAACCGTTAACATTACTCTCTTGCACTGTTTAAACATCAAACCACTAGCAATTATGCCTCTTAACCACTTAAAAATGGCATACAAAGAGTAAGCAGTGGAAAAACGTTGCAAGTTACTAACAAAATGATACAATCGAAATGGTTTTGCAAAATGGAGTAACGTTTTAAAAGCCTTTTGCATAAAAGTTTTTATTATCATTATTTTTAATAATCTTAAAAACAAATATTAAAAAAATAAAAAAATCCTGTCTGTTAAAAACGTTTTTTTGCTCTACTGAAAAATAATTATTTTGTAACATAAAACGTTATTCGCGGCTGTGCTTCAATTAACTTTTTTTTTGATTTTTGAAAATTAGATACCGATTGTTGATTTTTTTAGAATCGAGGAAAGTAGTATTTATGGAAGGCCCACTGCCAAGGCGGGCCTTAAAGTTGTTAAGTGGATAGCAGTTTCAAATTAAACATTTTCAAAAAAAAAAAAAAAAGGATACACTCATTTTTGAAAACACGATTTAAAATTTAAAATCTAAAAATCCTCATCAAAAACACTTGGTTTCGGTAACTGCTTGGCCGAACTAATTTTCGAAGACCGATGAAGCCGTCAGCCCATAAACCGCACCAAACAGGTGTTTTCGAATTTCCTACAGACCCGGTTAGTTGAAATTTGCGTACAATTATTCCGATCGTCGATTATGCTGACCAAAAAAATCACAAAGCGCACAAAATGCATTTCGATTTGAACTCCCATTTTCGTTAAAGGCTTCAAAAATCTTAACGCTTTGCTCAATTGTGAACTTCTCCATGGTTGAATTTGTCAAATACTGAAACAAAGAAATGTCAAATTAAGTTGGGAAAAAACTTGACGTTAATGTATGACTCAAACTTCCAGTTAACAATAAGTTTTTGACAGTTATAACCAGCGTTTAAAAAACTGCAGTCAAAGTAGAAAAACTGCCATTCCTCTCCCTTTTTCATTTGTCATTGGCCAAAAAAAAATGCTGTTTTTATTTTTGATTCAACAGTCCCTATCAAACTAATTAAAAAAAGCAAAACTTCTACACAAATTTTAGTTTTTTGTTCGACAGTTTTTGGTTTCGACTGCAGTTTTTTAAACCCTGGTTATAACTGATAACTGAACTTGGTGAAATATTAATCTTCTATTTGGAAAATTCCTAAAAAATTTTAAGTGAATGACCGTATTTCAACCTCTTACATACCATACACGTTATTAAGGCTGCAAATAATGTTTAAAAGAAACACTCTCTGTTGCGTATCCCGCATTTTTTAGTTATACACCTAATACTATTTAAGTACAGATGACAAAATATCGACAAAACTCCTTATTAACTTTTCAACTGACAATTTATTAACAAAATATTTGCTGACTCAATTATAAGAAAAAGGCAAGAGAAAGGACCAGCTTCTAAATATTCATTAAAATAAATAGAAACATTAAAAATTTACAAGATTCAACATTAAAATATAAAACACACACATACTAAATTGAGTGTAACCAGATTTTTAAGAAATTTTTAAACACTTTTTGTAACGTATAAAAAGTTGTCATGCAAATTAACAGAAAAAGGTAAAATTAACTTACATATTTCAAAGGATTTGCTAATAATAGCTAATCAATTTCTTAGATGTTGCAATGAATCTGTTATAACATACACACACACACCTTCTTTCGGGTTTTTTTTTTTTTTTTTTTTTTTAAGAATTTAAGACACTAATCACAATTATAAACAACTTTTTTATAACTCATCAATTTTTTTTAAATTGATTTCAGTTTTCCAAACTTTATAATAAAACTCTTTTTATTGCGAAAAAAATTTAGTTTTTTTAAAAAATTCCTTTACTTTTTTATAAATTTAATTTATTGATTGAATATTTAAGAATTTCGTTTAAATCCGTTTCATTGCATGCTCGAGTTTGTTTCACTCAACAACCGTTAGGCAACTGTTTGTTTTCGTTTATAGCAGGTCTTAATTTTAATGTAAAATCAAACATGATTTTGACCCACATCTGAGGATAAAAACAACAACAACTACAAATGTACGTACAACGCAATTGAGAATAAATTAAAGAAAAGAAAGAGAGAGAGAGAGTATGGGCAATAACAAATAACAATTGTTTTCCCTAAAAAATAATGACAGAGAGAAAGTTTTAATTTACGAATGAGAGCAACTTGTTTTCTATTTATGTTTTATAAAAAAATTTTGGCGCACTTTTTAAGGAAAAAGCTTAGAGGGAGCGCTTTTAATTTAAGCAGCTGTTTGTAAAAAATCTTCTTTATTTTTCTTGTCATAAAAAAAAACTTTGCGAAAATGATGTCAGTCCACAAAAAAAAATAAAATTGTAAACATCCCAGCAGTAAAACTCAGAATACCTTCTTACTTAAGGCCTTTTAAAAGGCCTGCTTAAAAATTGTTTTGATTAAACTACTATTCTTATCTAAAGCCTCGGCTCTTTGGTGTAAAAGATAAGATACTCCTTCCACACTCGTTTCTATGAGAAGTGAGTAGAGAAGGAGTTAGATTTTTTGTATTGTTTTTTTGCACAAGCAAAAGCAAAATAATTATTTTTTATTTTTTGATCCCGCTACCATTCTTATGTACCTGCCAAAGAAGCGAGAGCGGAAGGCCTTCTCCGCAATGACAACGTGTGTAAAAACGATATGAGTATGGAATGAAGCGTGCAGGCCTTGTATATCTAAAAGAAGGAGTACGGATGCCATCTAGAAGGCCTCTAGAAGGCATCCGTACTCCTTCTTTTTCCCGCTGGGATGTTACAAGTTACGATAATGTTAGTGTATGTATGCAGCTACGGTGGTGTTTCTTAAAAAGCTTTTCTGTTAAAAAAAAATTAACATTTTAAAAGCTTTTCTTGCTAAAAGTTTAAACATCATTTGAATTTTAACGTCAAAAGAAAGAGATGTTAAGCATTTGCTGTTAACAAGGCATTTAAACGAACTTTCAAATTACATATAACAAAAAGTTAAAAAACGTAACAAGTTCAAATTACGCAGTACTTAAAGGTACTAAATGCAAAAAATATTAATTATGTCGTACATCAAGTACAAACATCAATAGAGTTTTTATTATACCCTCTACCACAATTAGTAGTGAAGAGGGTATATTAAGTTTGTCATTCCGTGTGAAACTTTTTTATTATTCATCTCAGACCCCATAAAGTATATATATTCTGAGTCCTTGAGTGATTCTAAGTCGATTTAGCCATGTCCGTCTGTCCGTCTATTGAAAACATGCTCACTTTCGACTCAAAAGAACTAAACAAACTGGGTGTCAAATTGCTTGTAGTTATCCTAAGCAGTTTGGGATTAAAATTCAGCAAAATCCGATTAGTAGGATCAGAGTTATAAATCAAAATGTGGAACCACCACCTAAAAAAAATTCATAATTTTGTTACAAAAACTAACATAAATAGTGGAATTCTGCACAGAATGACATACGATTTTGCAAGAATTCGTCTTATTCAACTGGAAATGACGCTGTAAAATTTCGTGAAGATCGGTCCATAATTTACCCTAGGCTCCATATACACCCTACTCCCGGAAAACAGTTTAGTACGCCTTAGACCATAATTAATAATGTTATCATAGCAAAATTTGGCTCGTCACAGTTTTATAGGTATAGAAGTGACACTGCGAAGTTTCGTGAAGATCGGTTCATAATTTACCCTAGGCCCCATATAAACCCTACTTCCGGAAAACAGTTTAGTACGCATGAAACCGTAAAAAATAATGCTATCATAACAAAATGTGGTACATCAAAGTTTTATAGAACTAGGAAAAAGACTGTGAAATTTCGTGAAGATCGGTCCATAATTTACCCTAGGCTCCATTTAAACCCTACTTCCGGAAAACAGTTAAGTACACCTAAAACCGTTAAAAATAACGCTATCATAGCAAAATTTGGCTCGTCACAGTTTTATAGGACAAGAAGTAAAACTATGTAATTTCGTAAAGATCGGTCCATAATTTACGCTAGGTCCCATATAAACCCTACTTCCGGAAAACAGTTTAGTACGCCTAAATCCGTAAAAAATAATGCTATCATAACAAAATTTGGACATAAAAGTTTTATAGGACTAGAAATAAGACCGTGAAATTTCGTGAAGATCAGTTTAAATTAACCCTAGGCCCCATATAAACCCTACTCCCGGAAAACAGCTTAGTACGCCTAAAAACGTAAAAAATAACGCTATCATAACAAATTTGGTACATTACAGGTTGATAGAACTAGAGATGACACTGTGAAATTTGATGAAGATCGGTGCATAACATATAAAAGGCCTCATTTAAAGCCCACTCTGGTAAAATAATTAAATACGCGGTAAACTTTCTTCCAGTTTAGCTTCATATGGCCAGAAAAAATGTTATGCAATTTTGTGATATACGGTCCATAATTTACCTAAGATTCCATTTTAGCAGCCTTCTGAAATTCACTGCAAACGCTTAAACTAATTGCACCGCTGTATTGAAATTTATGTTTTTTAATACCCGAAATCGTTCTGTAGAATTTGGGATAATTGGTTCATAGCTTACCATGGCTGTTATATAATTTGTTCTCCTGAAAATCATTTGAGTTCAGCTTAAACTGATATTTCACTCAAGCTTTTTAAAATTGATTCTGATTGTTGGTCAATAATTTTATATATGTAGGTCTAAACGGCAACAAATTTTAATGCAGATGTCTGTTTTTAGAAAGATTATAATAATAAATTGATGTCTATTAGATATTACTAGATATTACTCCTAAAACATTCGAAGTGTCGGTGGAGGGTATCAAAGATTCGGCACAGCCGAATATAGCACTCTAACTTGTTTTTTTATAACCTTCACCGAAGGTAAAAGCTTTGTCATTCCGTTTGTAATTTCTACTATATTGATCTTAGATCCTATTAAGTATATATATTCTGGATCCTTATGAGGAGGAAAGTTGATATGTACGTGTGTCTGTTGAAATAGATTTTCCGAATATCCCAGATGATTTTGGGACTTGGTAGTCATATATTTACGTCACATATAGTCCGGAATTGTTTGCTATTGAAATTTAGCCTGATCGGTCCACAAATGAGTGAGATATGAGCAAAAAACCACGACGGCCTCTTATTTTACCCAACAATTCCTTGTTGTTGTTGTTGTTGGTTTTTTTAAATCTTTTTTTTGTGTTTATCTGGAGAAATGCAGGAGTAAAAAATTCCAAATAGGGTAAAAGCATCCTGGCTATCAAAACACGAAATCCAAAAAATGTGGGCGGGATTGGTCAAGTGGGCGTGACACTTCCCATACAAAGATATTATAAATTTCTGTATATCTAAAGAACGGCAAGAACCAAAGTTTCCAAATCAGGCAAAATCACCTTATGGCGATTTCTTTTCTGAGAAATATGTTGCATAAATGTTACATGCTCTACACAAAAGAGATAGAGCATGTAACATTTATGCAACATATTTCTCAGAAAAGAAATCGCCATTAGTTATCAATACACAACATCCGACAAATTTTGGGCGGGATTAGACAAGTGTTTACAAATTGGGGAAATTTGCTTCAAAAATTCACGATCTGTGCGCCAAACTTATAGACCACTTCGTCAAGGTAACGGTGCGCATAATCGTCCATCTGAGCAACAGCGATTCATGGCCAAATTTACTTTTTTAAAATCAAGCCCTCATCGTGCGTACATAAGAAGCCATCGCCGCTGTAGACTTGAGTGCGACAGAGGTATCGGGCTGAGAACCAACTGGAAGTAGAGCAAGACTTTTATCGTCAAATCATCTTTAGCGATAAGGCTCAGTTCTGGCTTAACGAGTTTGAAAACAAGCAGAATCAACGTTTTGGAGACAGTACACGCCTTATGAGATTCTTGAGGCCCCTATTACGGTTCACAACTCAATTCAGTTAAGCTGTAACTTTTTAATTTTTGTTTTATGGTTTACAACTTTGCTTTATTGTGGCGTACAAAAACATCAAAAAATTTAACTCAACACAACCAGTTGTTTTATTTACAACTCAATTGAGTTAAGTTGTGAACCGTAAAGATCACTGTTTGGTGCGGCGTACATTTGCCTTCAAATCCTTAACTGGTGCTACAGGCAAAGGATTCCTACAAAGGTGGCGCAAAATGCTATACAGCGCGTGAAACTATCACTTTGTTGAGCCAAACGTTTGGTAACCGAATTATCTGAAGAAATGAACCTGTAAATTTGTCCACCTCGTTCGTGCAATTTAACACATTTGGACTACCTTTTGTGGGGGAACGTCAAATCTCCAGCAACGATTAATATTTAAGAAGCCACCATTTGAAGCACTATTGACGAAATAGAACCGGGAACCGGCAAAATTGGACCGACAGAATGGCGATCATAAGACCAGAAATTATTTTTAAACATTAAATGCCTCTTAAAAAAACATCCTTTATAAATACAGTACTCTTCGTTTATAGTCACTACCGCTTATAATCACATTAGCGATATAGTCCATTTTATCTGTTTATTTTGCCGCTTTAAGTTAATTTAATATAAAGTATTAACGTTATAGTCCATTAAGCGATGTTAGTACATTTGCCATTTATCAACAGTCATCAAAGGGAAAAGTAAAGCAAATTAATGGCGTTATAGTCACATTAGCAATATTTACCAAGTTTTTTTTAGTTTTTGTAAACCACAATCCATCCAAAGAGAAAAAGAATTAAATCGTTTAATTTTTATCAACAACTTTCTACTCGTAAAAAATAAGTTTTTGCCTTTGGAATCAGTTATGAAATATCTTGTTATTATTTTAACTATTTTTTATACGGTATGAGCCTGATGTCGGTGTAATTGATATGAATTTTTTATTTTCTTTATTCACATAACTTGAATATATTTTCATTCGGTTATATGCCTCATAGTGGCATATATTGGTATTTCCACAGAAATGTCTACTTTTTGTCATGTAACGTGACCAACCATTTTAATTGTTTCTCAAAGAATAATGAAAATATTATTTACTTTTTTGCATTTGGGTGTAGAGCGCAACTAGGTTTTCATTTAGTGAAAGAGAGGAAAAATTTGAACAACGTGGTTCTAAAATACAAGAATAATTGCTAGGTGAAGTGACGTGACAAAATGAGAGCTTTTCTGTGGAAGTGCCCATATGTGAATTTGTCTTATAGTCACATTAGCGGTATAGTCCACGTTTTGTCTGCAACTAAAGGATGTGACTATAAGCGAAAAGTACTGAGTACACAGAAAAATATTCTCGCATTTTTTTTTCAATTAAACCGTTAATCAAAAATAAAATCAGTTTTAATTAAAAATTGAATCAAGTGAATAAAACGTTTACCTATTTTTTATTCAAAAATATTTAATTGATACTAATAATGTGTTTACTGGAGCAAATTTAATGAATTTTTTAACTGACATCAATTTTTTTTTATTTTTTTTGCTGTGTAAATAAAGAAGAATGAACAGTACGATAATTGGAACTGGTGAATAAAATAAAATTATTTTTCTGGAACGCATTTTTCCCATTTTCAAGTGATCTTATGGACAAAAAAAGTGTATGAAATACCCAAATTGTACTTGGGATAAACTCTGTATTTTGAATTCGGAAAAAGGCTTGAGCTCCGAAGATTTTTGTAGTCTCGATTTTGGTATGACAACACTTAGAAATATTTATTATGAAATCTTTATTTATGGAACTTTCAATTATATTAAAATAATTAAATTTTTGATGTCTTAGTTTAGTTCAATAAATATAAAACAGAAAAAAGTATGATTTTTGCATAAATATTTGATAAATTTGTCATAAGCGTTTGAATAAAAAGAGCAATTCTTTCAAAGAATTTTAATTTGTATCAAGTAGTGTTACCAATGAAGAAAATCTAATGAATCATTTACTTTTAAAAATTAAATTCATTTTAATGTCAATTATTTAAAATAAATATAGAATTATTTATGTATTTATTTGTTCATAACAACTGTTGCTTTATAAATTTTATATCCATACGCATGCAAACAAACAGCTTCTTACAAAGTAATACACAAATATACACTCTTGAATAAATTAAAACAAAATTGTATTTCTCCCCCTTCACACACACACACACATACACACACACACATGTACACATACACACACACACATATACTCAAATACAAATACAAATAAATCATATTGGTTTATTGTTGTATTTAGTGGCTTTTTTGGTTAAAATTCCTGTTTGTGGTTCAAAACGGCAGATGTTGTTCTCTGCATACGCAAATTATTAATGTCCCCTTCTTTGCACCATTACAATACATTAACATTTGAATTAGGGTTTACAGTTATGTGCCTAAATAGGGGATTTTTTTTTTTTTGTTACTGGACATAAAAATTTTGTGAAAAGCCCAAGGGTATTTTTGGAAAACAGCATTATTTTCGCTGGCGATTTTTGGGGATATGTGTATTTTCCCAGGAAAGTCTACTTTTTGTCACGTTACGCCAACCAAGCTTTTTGAATTGTTTCTCAAAGAATAATTTATATTATATTTAGTTAATTTTTTTTTTTTGTATTTTGGTGTAAAGCACAATTTAGTGAAAGAGAGAAAAAATTTTAACAAAATGGGTCTACAATACAAGCTTAATGGCTTGGTAGTGCAACGTGACACTTGTGTGGAACTGCCCATATAAAGGGTGGTTTAATTGTCGATGATGATTTTTAACAAAACACAAATTATTAAGGAAATTTTTGTCATTTCTTTTTACTATGATAATATTGGTGTGGTTCAATTATGTATGGAACAAAATATCGGACAAATGGCCGCCGCGACCTCGGCGGCACACCTCCATCCGATGGTCCAAATTTTCGATGACGCTGAGGCATAATTGAGGTTCTATGCCGTTAATGTGCCGAATTATCTCATCCTTAAGCTCTTGAAATGTTGCTGGCTTATCGACGTACACCTTTACTTTCAAATAACCCCAAAGAAAGAAGTCCAACGGTGTCAAATCACATCATCTTGGCGGCCAATTGACATCGCCACCACGTGAGATAACACGGCCATTTAATTTGTCGCGCAAAAGAGACAAAAAAAACTTGAGGTTTAGGTGGGGCTCACATTCAACATCGGCCCTTTAAATTTAACCACTCTTTATATCTAGTTATTTATGGCGATTTCTTTTCTGAGAAAAATGTTGCATTAATGTTACATGTTCTACATTTTTGTGTTCGTTTGTATAAAAAATACAACTGTGGGAAAAATGTTCAAGTTCTTTTGAGAGTATGTTGATAAAAAACATGCAAAACATGTTGCATGTTTTACCCTTACTTTTATTTAAGGTGTTCATAGTGCCCTGCCTTACAACTTTGGTACTTGCTACTTTGTTTGTACAACCAATGTTTTATTTTGTTTGTCATAATTCATACCGCTCATAATTTTGTAAAAAAAAATATTTTAAAACAAAATATAAATATATTTACACATTAAAATCAAAAAAAGTCTATTTATATTGTAATCGTTAAAATTTTTCTAAGCCATTTGTGATGTTAATATTTGTTTCCAATCCATAATTGCGTGCAGAAACCGCTTAAATAGCTTTAAAAATCGCTCATTAAGTACATTAATGATGAACGTGTAATAGTTTAAAATCAGTGTTCGAAAATAAACAGTACATTATGTAACGTTCGGCTCACACACCCAGGAACGATATCAATTTTTTTTAGTGATTGTGTAGACATACACAACCCTTAATACCGTTCGTAACTATTTTCGTTAAAAAACAGAACAATTGTAGTGATACTGTAGACAAACATTATATTTTAATGTTCTATAAAGTTTTTTTCGTGTGTGTATTTTGTTTTTGAAAATATGTTTTTTTTTACCAGCCAAAAGGGACGAACATTAACGAGCCGAACCGAACACATCGAAGTTTGTGGGTTTTCAAAAAAACCGAACGGAATTAAATGTTCACATCTTTTGTTGAGTTTGATCAAGGCGAATTAACTACAGGTGGTGTCGAAACGGCATCTGATTTTGACAGTTCGGGCTTATTTGTTTTGATTTGTTAGTGTTTTGCTAATAATGGTTGACATTTCGAGCTAATGGCACTAACAATACAATGCAAAAAACCCTATGTTGTTTCTGTTGTTTTTGGATTGTTGTAGTTCCGACACCACCTGTAGTTGAATTCGCCTTGAGATTGATAAAAACAGTAATATTTTTGTGTTCGAAAGATGACTAACAGGGAAACGTTATTTTTTTTAATGATTTTCTACGCAAACACTATTAGCGTTTGTGTCTTCAACAAATCTACCGAATCGAACAATAAAAAACGATATTTAGTGTTTATTTTCGAACACTGTTTTAAATAAAAGCACTAATGGTGTTCTATTGAAATTGCACAACATGTAACACTTCGAGTGATTATAGGTAACAATAGAAAATGTAACATGTATATAGTGTAACATATTTTTCTCAGAAAAGAAATCGCCATTAGTTTTTCTTTTTATACCCTCCACCACCACTAGGGCTGCATAAGGGTATACTAAGTTTGTTATTCCGTGTGAAATTATTAAATATTTACCCAAGATCCCATGAAGTATTCTGGCTCCTTAAGTAATTTTAAGTCGATTTCGCCATGTCCGTCTGTCCATCTATTGAAAACACGCTCCCTTTCGAAAAACTTAACAGAAAATAACTGGGGGCAAACTTTTTCTAGTTCTCCTACGCAGTTTGAATTAGTAGGAAACGAGTAATAACACAAATGTTAGCAGAATGCACGGATTGACATAAGCTTTTGTACATAGGCTTTTTATATTTTCATATAAAAATAATATATAACTAAGTTTCGTGATAATCGGTCCATAATCAACCATATGCCCCATATAAAGCCCACTTTTGGAAAACACTTTACCACGCTTTAACCGTAACGAATCATGTTGTCGCAGTAAAATTTGGTATGTCACAGTTTCATACGATAAGAAACCGACCACTCCGCAAAACTCAGTGAAAATCAGTCTATGATTGGCCATAGGCCCCATATAAACCCTACTCTCAGAAAACACTTTACTACGCCTAAAACCGTAACAAATCATGCTCAGAAACCACTCCGCTAGAATTTCGTGAATATCCAAACATTATTTACCAAAGGCCCCATATAAAGCTTAATCATTTTAATACGCCTAAAAATATTTCTAAAACAAATCATGATATTTTATTTAATTTAGGCAAAATATTATAAAATTGTCACATCCGATTTAATAAAGATTGGCTTTTATTTAATAGGTGCCATATAGAGTCCACTCCTGAAATATTCGAACTCTTAGACCCGTTTTCACAACTTTCCGATAGTTAAAGTACACTTTAACCGGCCTTATAAAAAGTGTTCCGTTATTAAAACTTTACTTTAACTTAAAGTGAGCGAAAAAGTAAATTAAGGTTAAAGTAAAGTTGTAATAATGGAACACTTTTTATACGGCCGATAAAATCCTACCTTTAGCAATCGGTAAGTTGTGAAAACGGGCCTTAGTGGAGGGTATTAAAGATTCGATACAGCCGAATATAGCACACTTTATTGTTTATATTCAAATTCATGTATTAACATTGACATATACAAATTTTCTTCTTGCTGGTGGCAACATAGAAACAATCTTGCTTGATATATAAAATTGTATGTCTGGCAACTGTAAAACTTTGTGTTATTAATTATTGTGAATGTCAACTTATAAAACGAACAATTTAATTAAATTTCGGTGCAAATGGATTTAATTAAATAAATAAATATTTGCATATTTTTTTCTGTGACATAGTTTTATTTTAAATGATCTTTGGAAATTTTGGCAATTAGTGCTGGTTCACACACATCAAGTTTGACTCGTCAAGGTTTGAGTTTTTAGGAGAGAGAGAGTAAAAGAAATGACATAAGCTTTCTCCTTAGTCTGAGTTCATACGGCTCATGTCTTATTTACAAGATTTTTCCTTTTTCTTCTTTGAACATGAATTGGCGTTCAAATGATTCATGTCATGTTGACGACATGTGCTTTTTTGATATTGAAAACAATAACAAAATTAAACAACGAATGAAAAAGCAAAACGTAAAGACAGTACATGCATCTGTGTACTCGTTTCTTTTCCCTTCGTCCCTCTCGCCTATAAAGTAGCAATCATGTCAATAAGACCAGAGCCGCATGAACACAGACTTATCTCCCAGAAGCTCAAGACTTGACAGTTGAAATTTGAAAAGTGTGAAGCAGCACTGAGAAAAAAGGGGTGTCGGGGAAGAAAAATCGCAAATTGGGGATAAGTTTAAAATAAAACTGAGAGTCCTTATTTAAATCTATGTTAACGTTAGGGAGTGAACGTGTGTATTTGAGTCAGTGTTGCCACTTTCTAAATAATAGCGTACAATAACTTTAGCTGCAAGACGAACATGGACAATCAGATCTGTATACCATCCAATAAAAAATTGCACCCGCACTGTATGCTACTGTATTTTTATATTTTATGAATTTTCCAGAACAAAAAACATAAATTTGCTTATAAATGTTTATTTTTTTGCGTCGAACTTTGATCATATCTCTGAAACTATTGAGTAAATTTAAAAGGTTTGTCTGCACAACCTAAAGATAATTTTGTTGTCGAATCTTGGAATTTTATATATTTGTAACTTAAAGGGAAAAACAATTTCAAGTTGTGCTACTATAAAAAACAGAGTGCAGCTTCGTGGTCAGCGTCCCAAATAAGTACAGAAACAACTACACAGAAAGAAAAAACTCGTACTTAATTTAAGTTTTTCTACTTAATTGAGTACGAGTTTTTCTTAAAAATTTAAGTAAGAATAGCGATAAGGAGTACTTAAAACAATATAAGATGGAAAAACTTTCGAAAACCAATATGCGTGCATACACGTGTTTTTGCAAAAGTTTATTGTTAATTATATATAAACAACAACACCACACACAGAAAAAAAATATCAATGTTAAATTAACATTGCGCAATGTTGATTAAAAATCATAGTAAATTTCTGCAAAAGTGTGGACTTTATTTTAAATCAGTGTTCGAAAGTAAACACTAAATATCGTTTCTTAATGTTCGGTTCGGTAGATTTGTGGAAAACACAAACGCTAATAGTGTTTGTGTAGAAAATCATTAAAAAAATAACGTTTCCCTGTTAGTCATCTTTCAAACACAAAAATATTACTGTTTTTATCAAACTCAACAAAAGATGTGAACATTTAATTCCGTTCGGGTTTTTTTGAAAATCCACAAACTTCAATGTGTTCGGTTCGGCTCATTAATGTTCGTCCCTTTTGGCTGGTAAAAAAAACCAAACATTATTTACAAAACCAAAATACACACACGAAAAAAACATTATAGAACATTAAAATATAATGTTTGTCTACAGTATCACTACAATTGTTCTGTTTTTTAACGAAGAACCGAACATTATATAATGTTCAATATTGAATCCATAAAATCCTCTTTTATTTGTTTTGTGTGGAAACATGTTTTTTTCATATTTAAAATTATTTATAAAAAGAAAAACAATTCCCGTATTCATTTTGTTAAAATTATTTAGTTGAATAGTACATCAAATTTTCAAAGTAGAATGATGGCGATAACCATACTTGAGTGCTTATGTGAACAAAGGGGAAGACAAAAAAGTGAAGCATGTGTTACAGGAAGATAAATAATTATAATCTGTGTCTCTCTCCACCTGATTTCGGGTAAGTGTTTAGAATGTTTCTTTAATTAACGCATATGTTGTCTCTAGAGTTTCTTCTCGCTGTTATTTCAAACTCAAACCAATTCGATTCTACATGAAATTCACGTTGTTTCAACTTGAAATAACTTTCATTCAACGTGATTCGGAGTGTTATTTCAATACGAATGTTATTTTGCTCTAGCTTAACGGGAATGTTAAATTAACATGAATTATAGTTATTTTAAAGGAAAATAACGTTGTTCGCAAGTTATTGTAAAATCATGTTAAATTAAAATCATGTTAAATTAACATAAAGGAATCACTACGAAAAATGTAAAATCAGGCTTTTTTGCGAGGATTTTACATTGATTTTTTTCTGTGTGTACAAAATAAGGTAAAACTAATTTGCCTGTTTTGTACATATAGAAACAACAACAACACCACAAGAAGAAAAATATAGAATATTTACATGTTAAAAAAGTTAAATAAGAAGCAATAATTCTCAAATTCTATTTGTTAAAATGATTTAGTTTAATACATACAAGTTTCAAGTACGAATCGCGATTAAAACAACTTTGAAATTCTTGAATCGGGCACAGTTTGAGATTTATTTTATCTCACTATTCAAGTACGGGGCTTTTGAATAATTCGTACTTTAATCAAGGATTCTGTACTTGACTTAAGGAAATTCGTACTTATCGTACTATTGACACCGCTTTGGCTTGACGTATGGATTTGTTTTTTTTTCAGTTCATCATTCTTAGCAAAACAAATTTTTTTTTGAAATTTGTAAAACTGTGTATTTTTAAATTTAACTTTTTGTACAAAGTTTTTTGTAGGTATTTGAATTTTTTTTGCACGACTGTACTGAACCATTACTATTTTCAAATGGTCTTAACAAAAATACAAACGCAGGATATAAAAACTTTCCTGAAAAATTTGTGTAATAAAAAATTTTATTTTGAACCTAATTGCGTAAAACGCAACGCAACTCCAAAAATTATGTTGAAAGCAAAAAACAAAGACAAAAATAATACATAATGTTTTCTTTGTTTTATATGCAACGTTTGAAATTTGAAAACTCAATATGAATTTCTGTAGAAAGCAACAACAAAATTATGAAATATTTTTTACTTTGTTTTTGCTTTAAGCGTATTTTTTGGCGTTGCGTTACACAATTAGGGCCTTAATCAATTCTGCCTAAAGTTCCGTGTAATTCTTTGGTTCATTGGTGGCAACACTGGTCTGCGAGTGTGTTTTTGTGACTGTGTGAGCGTATTCATGTGTATTTAGAAGGTCAATTCTATACATTTATCCGTTATAAAGTTTTGTATTGGCTTAAAGCAGGATATTAGCTTCTAATTATAAGAGTATTAGTATGTATATAAATATGTGTCCATTTACTTACCCAGTAGAAGAAAGGAGTATTCAGAAAAGAAGCCTTTATTTTTTGCAGACTTAAGACCTCCCTGCCAGATTCCAACTTCATTTCCAGTTCACACGGCGTGTCATTCAAGACTATTCTGCGTCTTAGAGGCGCTCTAAAAATAAGTAAAAATTAAATTCGTTATTGTAGCATATTTGTTATTGCTATAAATGTAAACTGCCGCATTCATAAAAAATTAAACAAGCTTTGAATGTGTTTCAAGGCAAAATTTTCTGACTAATTTTTCTTCAAAAACTTTCCAAATCTATTTAAATTTTTTAAGAATACGGCAGAAAGTGTGTAAATCAAAAAGTGTTGATGTTGAGTATTTTATTATACCCTCCACCACAATTAGTTGTGAAGAGGGTATATTAAGCTTGTCATTCCGTGTGAAACTTTTTTATTATTCTTCTCAGACCCTATAAAGTATATATATTCTGGGTCCTTGAGTAATTCTAAGTCGATTTAGCCATGCCAGTCTGTCTGTCCGTCTGTCCGTCTGTTGAAAACACGCTCACTTTCGAAAAACTCAAAAGAAATAAACAAACTTGGTGTTAAATTGCTTGTAGTTATCCTAAGCATTTTGGGATTGAAATCCAGCAAAATCGGTTCAATAGGATCTGAGCTATGAATCAAAATGTGGAACCACCACCTAAAAAAAATTGATAATTTTGTTACAAAAACTAACATAAATGGTGGAAAAATGCACAGAATGATATAAGATTTCGCAACAGTTCGTTTTATTTAACTGAAAATCACGCTGTAAAATTTCTTGAAGATCCGTCCATGATTTACCCTAGGCCCCATATAAGCCCTACTCCCGAAAAACAGTATAGTAATCCTAAAACCCTAACTAACAATGCTATCATAACAAATTTTGGCACGTCACAGTTAAATAGGACTAGAAATGAAACTATTAAGTTTCGTGAAGATCGGTCCATAATTTACCATAGGCCCCATATAAAACCTACTTCCAGAAAACAGTTTAGTACGCCTAAATCCGTAAAAAAGAATCCTATCATAACAAAATTTGGTACATCACAGTTTTATTGAACGAGAAATAAGACTTTAACATTTTGTGATGAACGGTCCATCATTTACCATAGGCCCCATATAAACCTTACTCCCGGAAAACAGCTTAGTAAACCTTAATACGTAAAAAATAATGCTATCATAACAAAATTCGGAACATATAAGTTTTACAGGACTAGAAATAAGACTGTGAAATTTCGTGAAGATCAGTTTAAAATTTATCCTAGGCCCCATATAAACCTTACTCCCGGAAAACAGCTTAGTACGCCTAAAAACGTAAAAAATAACGCTATCATAACAAAATTTGATACATCACAGTTTTATAGAACTAGAAATGACACTGTGAAATTTGGTGAAGATCGGTGCATAACTTAACATAGGCCTCATATAAAACCCACTCTGGTAAAATAATTAAATACGCGGTAAACTTTCTTCCAGTTTAGCTTCATATGGCCAGAAAAAATGTTATGCAATTTTGTGATATACGGTCCATAATTTTCCTTAGATTCCATTTTAGCAGCCTTCTGAAATTTACTGCAAACGCTTTTACTAATTGCACCGCTGTATTGAAATTTATGTTTTTTAATACCAGAAATCGTTCTGCAGAATTTGGGATGATTGGTTCATAGCTTACCATGGCTTTTATATAATTTGTTCTCTTGAAAATCATTTAAGTTCATCTTAAACTGATATTCTACTCAAACTTTTTAAAATTGATTCTGATTGGCGATCAATAATTTTATATAGGTCTAAACCGCAACAAATTTTAATGCAGATGTCTGTTTTTACAAAGATTATAATAATAAATAGACATCATACAGATATTACTCCTAAAACATTCGAAGTGTCGGTGGAGGGTATCAAAGATTCGGCACAGCCGAATATAGCACTCTAACTTGTTTTTTAATAAATTTGAGAAGTTATTTCTCTAAAAAGGTCAGTTTTGATAGGCCTTGTTTTAGAATGGAAGTATAAATTTGTTAAAAAATTTTTATAAGACATGCTAAAGGTCCTTTTCGAAGAAATCAATGTGGAAGGAGTAAAAGATCGTTAACCAGGCGTTTGTAGACCTTTTAAAAGCCATGAAAAGTAGAAGCGCTTGCAATTCTTCCCGCTGGGTATATCAATATGTCTGTGCATGTGTGTGTGTTTAATTTTGAGAAATTTTCCTACTTAACCATAATGAAGTATTTGTTTGTTCATGTATTCGTTTAACAAATCTAATGTCCTGTTCTTAAGCAGGCAAATTTAGTTTCCAAGTAAATATTTGCAATCCATTTCAATTCAAAATTGCTTAAATTTTTAAATAGAACAACTTTGCAAATTGATTTATGACCTTTCTATGTGAGCAAATAGGTAGTTAATGGCGGCCTTTTGTGAATTAAAATTAATTTAACAAGTTGGGGTTTTGCATTTCGAAACAAAATAACCAAAAACCAAAATTACTACTTTAAAAGGCATTTTCGGGATAATTTATTTAATATTTATTTAATTCACAAGGTTAGATTTAATTGTTTTGGAACATTTTAAATAAGCCAAACAGAACAGCAGTGTTTTTTTCACTTAAAAAGCCTGCAACTCGACCCCTTTATTTATAAGTGAGGGCGACATTTAATACGTTTGTGCTCACGATACACCCAGAGAAAAACAATTTTTCCATATGGTCGCTATTTTCGCATAAATTGTTTGAAAAAGAAGCTTGATGCTCTTGTTTAGGTGGCTCAGTTATATGCGTTAGCATTCCGCAAGTTGTAAGGGAATTAATACAAGAGTCTAATAAGTTTTTTGATGTGCTTTCTGAAAGCCTCATTAGAAAATCTTTACAGAAATCTCAAACGAATTTGCCTACGATCAATACACAGCCTCAATACTTGCAACCCGAAATGAAACTAGAGTATTGGTAGAGCAAATCTGCCAAAGGTTTATTAGGCAATTTATGTAAAACGGGTTTTCAAGAAATTCAAAAATTTCAAGGCCAGGAATTTCGAAAATCCGTTTTACATACATTGCACGAACTTTTGGTCTTAAAAGACTTCTAGTAAAATTTGATTCAGAAAATATTCGTGGAACTTTTTAACCCTCTAAAGTGCCGTTTTAGTATACTTTGGATGGGAAGTTAAAAAAAGGACAAAAATTACCCCTTAAAATGAGCGTAAGAGGCTTAATATATCCTAAGAAAAGAATCGCCATACGATTTTACTGAAGACATCTGAAATTATTTTTTAGCTCAGAAGTACATTTAGTATATTTTTTTGGACTTATACCAAACGCCTTTTCAAAAAATTCAAAAATTTTAGGGGCCTATATTTCGGGAACCCACGCTTACTTTTCAAAACCCTTTTGCAGATTTGCTCTACCGATATTCTAGTTTCATTTCGCGTTGCAAGTGTTGAGACTGGCGGCAATGACCCGAATTTTATTTGCACTGTGATACAAGCGTCTTTCGCTATGTTGTAGAAGTATCTCGCAGAGGAATCAGCTTGTGTAACAGTTTTTCCCGTGCGAGAATGATTAAAAACTGCGCTCATCGACGATTCACAGTAGATTCTTTCGATTGAAAATGCTAGCTGGGTACATATATGTATGTATTTATAAGAAATATAATACATACATACATACATACATATCTACGTGCATATCGACCCCTAACCGCGAAAATAATGTAAGCGCCAAAAATCAAATTTTACAGGAGAGAGCTTTTTTGTTTTGTTTCATATTAATTTTGTATGAAATTTGTCGCTTACACTAAAATTGTTTTTGCTATAAAATCGTAACGGTACATTATGTGACCATGATATTTTGGGAGATGATGCAAGTGGTGCCAATAAAGTCATTTATTAAAAAAAACGAAAATTGAAAATCATGTCGCTTACGTTATTTTCGCTGTTAGGGCTCGATATGTACATAATTATAAAAATACGTAAATTACTTACCCTTATTTTTTAAGTTTTTGCACATTTTCCGTTTTTAAACGCAATCTTATTTATTTTAATATAAAATTAAAATTATTTTATTATATTTATGTGCTGTGTTTGAAAACAGCACATTAATGTTTTGACAGAAAATTTAGTAAACAATTGGGACATAACTTTTTTTTGGTTGTGAATACCAAATAATTATATTTTCATTTGTTGTACTCGAATTGAAACTATACTAGCAATCGATAATTAGCTGCAATAAATGAATTAACATTTATATTACAAAATTTATTGATGAAAGCAAATTATCAATTGAAGAGACCAATATTCAGTATTGCCCTGTATTAAATTCGGTTGTGATTCTAACCATTTGTACTAATTTTAAGAATTAAATTAAATTAGTTATCATAACTAATAAAAGAATGTAAGGAATCATATTTCAGTTAGAATAACGTTTTAATAATCAAGAGAATTTAAAATCATTTAGAACTATACATTTTTAATAGTTGCAATAATAAATTATATTTCTTGATCAATATTTTATTACTGCAACCGTTTTCCAACCAATTTGTTTTCTGTGTGTAAATTTTTTTTTATTCTTTATTTTGTAGAATGTATTTTTTATACCCACAATAATGGAAAAGCTTTAATGAGTTTGTGCTGATGTCTGTAACACCTTTAAATATTTCACTTTGTGAAAAGATCTAATTGTGTCCGTCCATCCGGCTGGATGCCTGTATATTAGGGCGGTTCGACTTAAGAATCACCCAAGTGACAAGGAAAATCGTATTCTAGGGATTAAAATAAGAAACTTTGTCCAAGGAACCATACCTCTAAAATGAGTTCTGATGTTTCTTATTTTGATCCAAAAGTAAAATTTTGAAAAATTCCACTTTGACCCATTTAAAGTGCCCCAATCGAGTCGAAATGTATGACCGACCCCAACTAACTTTGGAGGGCCGACCCACCCATGCTAGTGGCATACCACCTGGAACCCCCTGGTGGGGGTCCCCATGTAAAAATTTCACAAAATCACAATTTTTGGCACTTTACACGAATCAGTCAGCGAAATGGCTATGTTTGTTTTGTTTTGGAGTTTATTTTCGTTTCATACAATTTAATGTATGTAAATCTTTGGCGCAAAGATACAACTTGGCATGTACATATTTTCTCATTATCACTAGGACCAAGTTTATAAACAATGGTGAAAATCAGTCCATAACCATACACGCTTCTTTCCGAAATTGAGTCTTTAAAACATTTTATTTTGTTGGTACTCAGATTTGTATGTTCTCAAATTTTTTTCTTTTTTGAGTGAACTTAGATGCTACACCGAAAAAATTTTCTTCACAGATCCAATGAAATTTACATTAAAATTCAACCTATGTAACCCTTCATTGGATTAATGAAATGTTTCATAAAATCAATGAAAATTTTGCATTAGTTTCATGACAAACGTTTATTTTATCCATTTTTTCAATGAGGATTCATAAAATCAATGAAAATTTTGTCATTGATTTTATTAATCCTTCATTAACCCAATGAAGGGTTACATAGGTTGAATTTTAATGTAAATTTCATTGGATCTGTGAAGAAAACTTTTTCAGTGTACATTACTTTAGGTGAAGGGTATTATATTTTCTGCACAGCCGAATATATCACTCTTACTTGTTATTTTGAATTCTGTTTGATAATGTGTGTTAGCGGGTGAGTGGTCTAAGATGCTGCGTTACGTTAAATGAAGGGTATTTAATTATCGGCACTGACGAATATAGCACTCTTACTTTTTAAAATTCTGTTTGATAATGTGTATTAGCGGGTGAGTGGTCTAAGAAGTTGCATTACGTGAGGTGAAGGGTTTTAAATATTCGGCACAGCCGAATATAGTACTCTAACTTGTGTTTTTTGAATTTTGTATAATGTGTGTTAGCGGGTGAGTGGTCTAAGACGCTACATTTCTTTAGGTGAAGGGTATTTAATATTCGGCACAGCTGAATATAGCACTCTTACTTGTTTTTTTTTTAAATTTTGTTTGATAATGTATGTTAGTGGGTAAGTGGTCTAAGACGCTACAATGCTTTAGGTGAAGGGTAATTAATATTCGGCACAGCGGAATATAGCACTCTTACTTGATTTTTTTTAAATTCTGTTTGATAATGTGTGTTAGTGGTCTAGGTTAGGTGAATAAACGGCACATCCGAATAAAGCACTTTACTTGTTTTTTAAACAATAATCTACCAAAGTAATTAACATTCATTAAACTGCAGTGTTTTTTTGCCTTAAAAAATGTTTTAAATAAAGTTGTATTTTAGTTAAAAATGTTGTCTTAAAGCTTTTATTATTAAAATAAAAAAAAATATTTATGTTGCATTTCCTAATCAAGCCCAAATCAAAGTTCATTCCTTGTTAATAAACTTTCAACACAAAGTTTATGGAAACCAATTCAACGCACACGAACAATGAGTATCTATGTTTGTATGTGCTTCTATGCAAGTATGTGTATTCTTTGTCTGAGTGTGTATTTGAATTTGAATGTGTTGTTAAGGTATTCTGTAGCATATTAAGCGATTTTAAAATTCAGCCAGTGTTAAGTGAAATTCAAATGAAACGAGACTAAAAAACTAAACAAAAATTAGGAAAAGAAAACCCTGATGAACAGATGAACAAAAGTAAGAAGAATTAAAAAAAAAACTATACACAAAATGATAATGAAGAACCACTTAAATACCAACAACTACATATGCAATAATGCAAACAGGATAAGGAAATTTACAATTAGCCCAGAGTTATGCTACACGGTTTAATGCAACAAAAAAAAAAAAAAAAAAAAATTGCTTTAATATTTCATAATTGCTTTGAATAATTTTAAGCATTTAACATTTGTGGCTTTGAATAACTTCTATTTTTAAAATTATAAATTTAAGCCATTTACTTTTTTTGTTTTTATTTTAAAATTAAATTTCCTGTTGTGCCGCTTGCAATTTGTAGCGGTCAAAGTACAGTGACTAAATAGAGTAAAATAGTAATAAAAGTGGCAGCAACTTCAACATTAGTTTGCATTTATGTGGCAAATTAGCCCAAAAGCCAACAGCATTCGTCTTCAGTGGTGATACGCACAGTCATCTAACCAGTCAGACAACTCTAACTAACCAACAAGCCAGCCAGGCAGGCAGGCAATTAGAAATTTAAAACACGCACTAATACAAACATGCTAACACAACCATAATAACCCTGCAAATAATAGGACCAGTCCAAACACGCGTGTAAAGAGTAGCCCACAAGGGACCAGGACTAGTCCAAAAGTAACAGGGAAATAAAATTGGACCACCTGATCCATTTTGATAAAATGGACTACTCCATAGACTAGTCCGATGTAATTTCAAGCATGGACCATGTCATTGTTAAAAAGTGTTTGTAGTGAGACAACATGTCTTCGTTTTTTAACGACATGCTTTCGTTTTTAAACGACTTCAAAACTAATCCTCTTGAGTATACCATGGAGTAGTTTTAAAACTACTCCTTAGTGGTACAAAGGTGGGTTATATGGTCCTCTCCTAGGACATCGTATTGTTAAATAGACCAGGTTTTTTCCATACGTTTGGGTTACTTTTGGACTAGTCCTGCTCCCTTGCGGACTACTCTTTACACGCGTGTTTGGACTGGTCCTATTATTTGCAGGGTTGCAGGGAACGCACACATACATACATACCCACATCTACATAAATGTATGTGCGTGTGTGTGTCTGTGTAACTTGTTAACTGCATCCACTGCTAATATGGTTTTTAGGATCTACAAACATACTTATGAACTTATAAACACATATTTATAGATTAACAACACAACAACACTGGCAGATAAGTTACTGTTATTGTATGAGTGAGTGTGTGTGTGTGTGTGCATATACATACATTATTTGGAATTAGCTAAAGGTAGGATTTTTCTATACATACATATGCATACAGTATTCGTTAAACCAAAAAACTACTTATGCGTGTAAGAGTACATTTGCACTCAGGTGAAAAGTTGTTCCGACACTTTTTGAAAATTATTTTTAAAATTGGAGCCATGAAATAAGTACCCAATGAAATAAGTCCTTAATAACCAAATTAAATAAGTCACCAGTTTTTGTGATCTTATTTCATGTGAAATAATGAATTAACGACCCAAACAGAAATTCAATAATACCCCAATTTTTAGGAATTTATTTCATATGAAATATGGTCCCAATTTATAAAATAAAATAAAGGGTGGTCCAACGATGTTAATTGTGAGGCACACCTTAACGTCAAGTTTTTTTCCCAACTTAATTTAACATTTCTTTGTTTAAGTGCTTGACAAAATTCAACCATGGAAAGGTACACAATGAAGTCTTTTACGAAAATGGGCGTTCAAATCAAAATGCATGTCGTGCACTTCGTGATTTTCTTGGTCAGCATAATTAACCAAATGTGTCCTCAACCGGGAGAATTTTGCGTAAATTTCACATTTCCTACAGACCCGTGCATGCTCGTTCAGGTAGTTCTGGGCTGGCGGTGTCATCGTAGTATGGCCGACTACATCGAAAATGAGGTCGGCCAAGCAGTTAGCGTGAATGTTGTTCGCTGTCGCGAGATGATAACGCACTTCTTGTGGCCAGAAATTGAGGATATGGACGGTATGTGGTTTCAACAGGCTGGTGCCACTTGCTACACACCCAACGAAACAAAGGCTCTTCTGCGCGAAAAATTCAAAGGACATGTTATATGACTTCGTGGCGATGTTAAGTATCCGTCACGATCATGTGATTTGACACCGTTAGACTTTCTTTGGGGATATTTAAAAGAAAAAGTGTACGTCCATAAGCCAAGAACAATTCAAGATCAAAAGCACAAAGCATACAGAGATGAAAAAAGTGACGTATGAAAAATACCTAAATCATTTGCGAGGGCAGCTTTCGAAGAAAGAGAAAGAAAACGTTTTTTGATAGTGATGTAGCAATGTGTAAAAACAGGCCGCTACTATCAACACAAATTGCGTAATCAAAACAAAAAATGCAAAAATGGCAGCTTTCGAAGAAAAAGACAGAAAAAATACAATATTTTCTGTCTCGTGACGCCTCTGTATGCTCTGTGATCAAAAGGATGAGATAATCGGATAGATTTATGCCACCGAGGCCGTGGCGAGCATTTGTTTCACACATAACTGTCTATAATAATAAAAAATATCTATATATAAATCGGCAAAGGCAAAACAGTTAAGAACACTTTCTTCGTCTGTGTCAGAGATCAGCAATGAGTAGTGAAAAAGTTAGTAGAACTAAATCATGACTCATAAATTCTTGTACTTATACGCACTCATACTTATTCCAATATTATTCAAACTCATATTCACTCAAAAGTTTAATTTTATTCATCGTACTCATACTTAGCAACATTTGTAGTGTTTGATTTAGAATCTACTCAACTCAATGTGTATAGGCGAAGCAAAATGCGAGGCTGCCAGATTTGTCCCCGAAATAGCAAATAATGCCAAAATAAAATGTCTACACAGAAAGAACAAACTAGTACTAAATAAAACTTTGTTCCACCTTCTTTCAGTACGAGGCGTATTTCAATTCAAAATATGTATAAAATTCTTAAGTCAAGTGAATAAGAGCTTGATCTCTTAGTTGATCGTGCCACTTTATATTCTATATGCGTGCATTCGCGTGGGTTTGTAAAAGTTTGTTGTAGAAACAACAACAACACTACAAAAGTAGGAAAAAACGGTTTGCTTATTTTGTGTAGCAATAACAACAACACTACAAGAAGAAAAACCTACAATATTTTCATATTTAAAAAGTTAAATAAGAAGCGAAAATTCCCGAATTCTATTTGTTAAAATTATTTAGTTTAATATATAAAACTGTCAAAGTAAAATGATTACGAAAAGCATATCAGGCACGCTACTAGTGTCTTATAATTGTGTGTTATTCTGTAAACTAAGGGGGGAGGAGATATGTAAAGTAAAGAAATAAAAGTATTCTTTTTTTTTAATTACTTATAAATAATTTAACCTAATTTTTTTTGATTTTTCTTGATCTTCATAATTTTCGCCATTTTCATTTTTAATTTTTCTTGCTTTTAAGTTTAGTGGGCCATCTTGAATGGTTGTCCACACTGATAGCAAAGGCGTCATAACGCTGATGTATTTTGACCCCATGAAACTTTTCCTCATACTGATGTCGCTCTTAACATCACTTGGCCAAAGTGTCATCAGGGTAAAAATGAAATTATGTCATCAATAGGATGACACTTCGGCATCGCAGAAATGACGAACCTGTCCTAAGTGCGATGACGCAGCAACATCGGAGAAAGGACACATAAGCATCAATTTAATGACAGTTTGTCATATAGTCAAAGTCATTTGAATTGAAAAATTAAATAATGTCATCAATGGGATGACACATCGGCATCACAGAAATGACGAACATGTCCTCAGTGCGATGACGCAGTAACATCGGAGAAGGGACACATTAGCATCAATTTAATGACAGTTTGCCATATACTCAAAGTCATTGGAATTGACTTAAGTCAAAGTGAGCGAATATTATTATTAACTTACCCGTTACATATGTTTGTTTCACGTTTGTTGAATTACGACCTTTGTTTACAACAGAACTATCAATAATAAGACAACAGCACCATGCCCCATATGGTTTTCGTAATCATTCTACTTTAAAAATTTGATGTATTTAACTAAATAATTAAAAAAAAATAGAATATAGGAATTTTTGCTTCTTATAAAACATTGTAATCATGAAAAAATGTTAATAATATACGAAATGTGGCATCGAATCGCTTTTCTTTGTCCCAGTATGTCAACCAATTTAAATAAAATAAACACCATTTGAAAGGTATTTACGTACTTACGTGCACAATTTATATTTTATTTAAATCTGTTCAATGATTTCAGAGTTATAACCCTGCAGGAGATTAAGAATATAAAAATACGAGTGTTTATGAGTACCAGTACTACAAGTGGTGCAAGGGCACCACTTGTAGACCGATAGAATTTTTTCTAACAAATCTAAACTTCGAGTACACATTTGTATTTTGATACGGCTTTTTAAATTTTATTTCAAATCATTTATTTATGCCATTTTATTATAAAAAAATACTAAAATGCTTACTTTTTCTATACGTAAGAACTAGTAACAAACTGGTTCTTAAGCACCCAATGTGGTCCAAGTGTACTAGTGCACGCCTTGAGCCTTGAACCAATAGTACTAGTGATTTTCCAAGCACACTCAATGCTTATTTAAGCATTTAGATAGTGTAGACAAGTTTACAGTTGAGAACTAGTACTGGCTATTTTTGTACTAGTGTGGTACTAGTTAGGTACTAGTTCAATCTCCGGCAGGGAAGCGTTCAAATTTGCTGCTAACACATCGACCCATTTGCGCGAAATTATCGTATATGCCATTTTTTTTGAAATTGAGTTTTTGATGCAATCTTGTTCTACATTCAAAGAGACGTCGCCTGACAAAATATTGAAGGCGAATTCTACTTCGTTGCTCCAAAAATTGAATGTATATTTTCATATTTATATTGCAAGTGATAGCAGAGAAAAGTGTAAAAATGGCTCTCCTGTAAAATTTGGTTTTTGTAACATACGATAATTTCGCGCAAAGGGGTCGACATATGCAGAGCAAAATTCTTCTTTTAATTATCAAATAATAAAAAAAAAGGTGGTCGATTATTCGAATTTTTTCAGAAGCCTGTTTTCGAATATTTCGACTATACAAATCTTATGTATAAATCGGTACAGGCAAAAGCAGTAAAGAACACTTTCTTACTTTGTTTGTCAACCGAAACTCTGTGGGGAGAAAAAAGTATCAAAAAGGGGAAATACGGAAAATTAAATTTCTTTCTTTTACTTTTCCGTGCTGCATGTAATAATTTTTCAATTTTCTATAATATTGAACTTAGAAATATAATATTATAGGTGCAGGTTACTGAGTGAGTGATGTTGGTACTTTTTGTTTTTTATCTGGTACTTTTTGAATTTTTGTTAATATTCGACCTACAAAGATAAAAATAAACATACATGGTCCTGAGTGAAAAAGAATGTATAAGAGGGAGCTTTTTGGTACTTTTTCGTTCTAAATCTGGTACTTTGATTAGTTTTCGTTAATTTTAGACATTGAAACTCAATTAAACATGCAATGCCCTGAGTGGATGACAATCTAAAAAGGGGACAGTTGATGTTTGTTTGTATTGAACTTACAACATTAAATTAACTCTCGTAGAAGATAAAATAAGGACCGCAGGTTGGTCTCTCGCCAAATCGTTAAATTAAGAAGGAAAAAATAAATGCTCGAAACATATAAATTCATATATGTATACTTAGATGAGCTAAGTTTCCTTTATATTTACACAAAAATTTATTGTCGAAATTTGACCATTAGGCGAACACTAGTTAAGTTAATTCTCTGAAAACTTTCTGTTGTATTAACAATTTACGTGTGATTTCGTTGGGCCACTTTTTTTTATTAAAAAGTAACTTTTTACATAAAAATACATTCTTATTAAAAAAAATACTTTTTAGTAAAAAATACAATTTACATTAAAATTCAACCTATGTAACCTTTCATTGGATTAATGAAATGTTTCATAAAATCAATGAACATTTTGCATTAGTTTAATGACAAACGTTTATTTTATCCATTTTTTTAATGAGGATTCATAAAATCAATGAAAATTATGTCATTGATTTTATTAATCCTTCATTAATCCAATGAAAGGTTACATAGGTTGAATTTTAATGTAAATTTCATTGGATCTGTGAAGAAAATTTTTTCAGTGTACATTCCCTGTACACTGTGAATTTTCCATCTAAAAGGAAACTCGTGTTCTTGCATTCCTTAATTAGCTTGAATTTACTGCTAAAAAGTGAAATTTTGCTTTAATATTAAGGAAATGTTAGTAGCTTCTATAACAGTCTTAATCTCGATGGTAAAAAGGGCAGACTGACTGACTGACTGAAACTAAACACATACATAAACGCACTTTAACCCCAAAATATAAATCCACACACACACATGCAAATGCACTAAAGAACTCCAGAGTGTATACTCTTAAACTGAGTATAATATTGAAGCAATAATTGGATGTCACTGCAAATTCCATCAACAAAATTTTCTTAATAACCTTTGATGACTGTGGCAGTGCAGTAGTTGCTGCTGCTGTTACCATCCCAATGAATGCCTGCTACACAGCTAATAAATACTAATGCAGTTATTTAATACTTATCATATTGCTGGTGAAACTGGTTACACCATTTCCCCTTAAAATTAGAAAGTGCTAGAGGCAATGCAAATTCTCTAATCTATTATTTGGTTTAAGATTTACAAATACGAGAAGATTTGCTTATAATATTTGTCTTTGCTTGCCTTCAGAACAAATAACATTTTAAATAACATTTAAGAGGAAGTGCTGGCTGGCAAAAGGATTAAATTTGGAGTTTAATTAATAATTTAAAATAAGACACAACCACACACATATACAAACAATACGTTCTTGGAAATATTTAGTGTTTATTGTTTGGTTGATGTTTTAGGTTGAAGTTTTACTATCAATTCATGTTGCCGCTTTTGCCCTTTATAAGCAAATAATTACATTTGGCATAAATACATATATACAAACATAAATACATACATATGTTTGTGTATAAAGAAAATATGCATACATTTATGCATTTAAGTATCTACTGCATTAACTGACTTTGTTGCTTCTTGTGTGTTGATGTTGTTGGCTTTTAAATATGTTTAAATTGATGAATATTTAATTAAACTTTTAAAGTAAATAAATCACATTTATTTTGCTTAAATCGTCTATTTAGATGTTAAATATAAAATTAAAATTTTCCAATCCTTGGAAAAAATATACTTTTTGAATTTGTTAAAAATCAGGAGTTAAAAAAACTGCAGTCGAAAACAAAAACTGTCAAACAAAAAAACGAAAATTTGTGCACATCTTTATTTATGTATACCCTCACCACAACATTGGAGAGGGTATTATGCATTTATGCTGATGTGCTTAACGCCTTAAAATATTGGTCCTATACCCACCTCAAAGCATACTGATCGACTCAGAATCACTTCCTGAGTCAAACTAACGATGTCAATCCGGCTGGCAGGCTGGCTGGCTGGCTGTCCATGTAACATTGTGCGCAAAGTACAAGTCGCAAGATTGTATATTTGATTTTTTTATCATTATTTTTAATTAAGAGGGTACTATATATGAAAAAAAATTATTAAATTCGGAACCTTGTTGTCCAAAATATCGAGCAAAATAAGTGCATATCGTACGTGACGTAAAACGGAAGTGAGTTTGAGGTGAATGTAAAAAAATACGAAAACCGGCGAATTGTTGGAGCGTTTTCGTCTTTTTTTTAATTTTTTACATTAAACCACATATTTTTCCTTTATAATCCGTAATTGGAAAACAATTTTTTTTTGGATGGTTTTATAATGAACAAAATGTAATATCGTCAGATTTATCTCTTATAGTATTTCCATGGCATGAAATATATTTTTTGTAAATATATGTATATGATTATCAATAACAATTTTCATGTTGAAAAATTGCTTTCTTTATAAAAATAATTGAATGAAAATTAAATTTGATGAACTTAAGCCTGATTTAAAATATTGAAAAATTTGGATTAAAAACCATAAATAGTTTAACATAATTACCAGAATACTAATTATTGTTAAAGCTAAGGCACGATCTCTATGTGTACATTTGTCCTTCAAGATGTGCTGAAAAAGGTCAACAAGAAAAAGAAAGACAAACATGAAAAAACAAAAATGTACTTTGGACTTCAAGAAGAATTCTTGACAAAAAGTACGAAAAGAAGAGAGGCAAAGGAAAAACATGTAAAATCAATTAAAAATGGATAATCATTAAAAAAAGCAAATTTTTATTTACCAAAGGTTAAAATACAATTTCGTTTAAGGATTGATGTTTGACTATTGACGTCAGCAGTCGTCGATCTCCTCCCTCTGAGGAGATCGAGTGGTAGCGATCGAAACATGTCAGGGTAACCAGCCGCCTGGGTTCGAATCTCAGGTCAGTCAAGAATGAATGATTATCAATAACAATTTTAATTAATTTTCATGTTGTAAAATTCCTTTCTTCATAAAAATAATTTAATGAAAATTAAATTTGATGAACTTAAGCCTGATTAAAAATATTGAAAAATTTGTATACAAAAACTTAAAACAAACAAGTAAGAAAGTATAGTCGGTCAAGCCCAACCATATGATAACCTACACTACAATATTTAAAAAAAAATTTTTTGAGAGTGTACACTACTGGGGGCCCGTGGCCAATCAATATCGCCAGAACCGAATTTTGCTATGAGGTTAATTATTATATAAAAGTTATTTGTGCCGAATATTATTTAGTTATCTCTATCAATATGAGATTTGTTTGCCCCTAGGAAGGCGTTTATATGGGGCCTATGGTTAATTTTGGACCTACCTGCACAACATTTTACAATATCGCCAGAACCGAATTTTGCTATGAGGTTAATAATTATATAAAAGTTATTTGTGCCGAATATTATTTAGTTATCTCTATCAATATGAGATTTGTTTGCCCCTAGGAAGGGCGTTTATATGGGGCCTATGGTTAATTTTGGACCTACCTGCACAGCATTTTACAATATCGCCAGAACCGAATTTTGCTATGAAGTTAATAATTATATAAAAGTTATTTGTGCCGAATATTATTTAGTTATCTCTATCAATATGAGATTTGTTTGCCCCTAGGAAGGGCGTTTATATGGGGCCTATGGTTAATTTTGGTCCTACCTGCACAACATTTTACAATATCGCCAGAACCGAATTTTGCTATGAGGTTAATAATTATATAAAAGTTATTTGTGCCGAATATTATTTAGTTATCTCTATCAATATGAGATTTGTTTGCCCCTAGGAAGGGCGTTTATATGGGGCCTATGGTTAATTTTGGACCTACCTGCACAACATTTTACAACATAGTACCTATCGTAAAAGTCACTGTCGGAAATTTTTATGTAAATACCAACATTTATAAGGAAGCTATGGAACTTCAAGCTATTTTCGGGAGTAGCACTTGATAGGAGCTATGGTCAAATATGGACCGATTCCAAAAAAATTTTGTAAGATGATTTTGATTGTAATAAAATAAGGGTTGACCAAATTTAAACTAAATACTAACATTATAAGATGATTCGTACGTGACGAGCTTTAAAACCTTATAAAATTTTTATTATACCAATTTAAAAAAAAATTCATCAATATTTTTTTGCAGCAAATATCTTGCTTTGAATTTTTATTTTAAAATACCTAAGACTGACCAATTTCAAATGACAAAGATAAATGATGTTTTCGCACCTCGTACGTGACATTAGAATAGCTTCCAAAACAAACACAAAAATATACCGCTAATCGAACTATAAATTTGTTCATTCGTCATGGATCTTGTTCATTGTTGGTGTAACATTAATTTTAAAGCATAATTCCAGGGTTGCCAGCATCTGTATTTAATCGGCAGAATATTAATAATTGTCAATTGCAGTTACTTAAAATTAGTCAATGAGAAAGTGAGTTAAAACTATTATTTTTAGCTTTTTAAAAATTGTAATAAGCTATAAGTACCTCGGCATAGTAAAGTTTGGGTGTTTTTTTTTTCTTTCTACCATATTTGAAAAGACAGTTTCAAGCGTTTTAATTTTTTGAGTCGTGGTTGACATTCTTATGGAAATGCCCATATCGCTCATTTGCTGCAAGACCAGCATAGCTTAAAAAATGCAATTTTGGAGTTAGAGATGCAGAATTGTTCGCTTTGTTTTTCTTTATGTTGTGTATTAAATTCATCTTTATATCTTTTATACTTTCCCAGTTTGAAGAGAATTTGTCTTCTTTTTTTCTAAGAAGTTAAAGCAAATCAAAAACTTTAAATGCGTTTATCTCTAAATGGATTTTTTTGAGTTATGCCGGTCTTGCAGCAGATGAGCGATATGTAAAAGAAGAAAGACATTTATAAAACTTACGATTAAAAATAAAAGACGAAAAATACTCACTAATGAATATAAAAACTACCGCTTAATTGCGCAAAAAACAATCAGAAAATTGTATAACAAATGATTCTATGAAATGATTCATCGGTATGGTACCATCTTCTCAAAACGAGAGTATCATTTATGACTGAAAAATTAGCTCATGTGCGGTAATATGGAGCTGATTCCTAAAAGATTTGATTGTGACATAAAATCCTAGATGGAATTAAACATTAACAGCTGTTTTCAATCTTTTTAACTTGGTAGCACTGAATTTAAAGCAATGAAAACATGGTTCTATTTCATAAAATCTACTTATTGCTCATTTACAGTACAACGAAATCTAGAACTTATGATATTTCGAGCAAAAAAATAGTTAAACCAGCACTTGACTCTGGATGGCGGCTGAAAGAAAAGTATAGAGCGAAAAACGCATATTAACCATTATTTGATAAATGTGGCGTGATGGGAGACAACTGAGTTCATATCAGGGACCGAAAATAACAGTTATATTGGAATTTTAAAACAAAAAAAAAAACGACATAGAAGTAAATGTCGAAAAACTGATTTTTGTTCAAAAAAATAACTGTTTTCATCTGACTTTTATGAAAAAAGGAATAACTGTTACGGTCCCTTGTTCATATTAGGCTTCAGCATGCCAAAAAAACATAAGAATCAGTTGGAATGGTTAAAAAAAAACATTTAAAAAGTGTTAAAATGTCTACCTGTGTATTTGTTTTGGTTAAAAAATACATTTTAGTAAAAAATATAGTTTATGGTCAAAAGGGTACTTTTGTACTTTTTGTTCCAAATGGTACTTTGTTGTTTTTTAAAAGATACTTTTTGTTCAAAATAGTACTTTTTTGTTCATATAAAAAGTACGTTTGCTCAAAAAGTCACTTTCTATTCAAAAAAGGTAATTTTGTTCAACAATGACCTTTTTATTGGATAAAGTACTTTTCTGCTCAAAAAGTTATTATAGCAGGTTTCCTTTGGCTCAAAAAGCTACTTTTTGTTTTGAAAGTTACATTTTGTTTAAAAACATACATACTTGGCATTGGAAACTGTTCGCTTTGCTAAAGAAGCCATCTTTCATTCAAAAGGGAACTTATTCTTAAAAAAGGCACGTCTTGTTTCAATACATACTTTCGCAAAAACCTAAGCAACCAGTGAAATGCGCATAGCAATAGCTTATCCCATCAACAATAAATTTCAGTTTATCAATAGTATGAAATGGAAATTTAGCACTTTTAAACGAAACCTTGTTAAAGTACTTTTTGTTTTTTTTTTGCTCAAATATTATCTTTTTGTATTATATTTTGTTCTTTTGTTTAAAAAACTTTCATTTGGCTTAAAAAAGAGTTTTTTTGAAAAGTTAACTTATGATTGAAAAATGTTTTTTTTTTTTTTTTTTTGTTTAAAAAAGTGTTTTGCACTTTTTCTTCACTAACTTTTAACATTTTAAAAAGTGTTTACTTTAACGACACATTTTGATGTTTGCACTAACCACTATGTGATTCACTAACTTTTTTATAACCACGGTAAAAAGTTTTATATTTCTCTCTATTCAAATTGATATATCGTGGCAACTCTGCCAAGAGAAACATCAAAATAGGATAAAATAACAAAGAAGAATCCAAAAAAACAAAACAAAAACCTTTTAATTTATAGATTTTAAATGTTATTATGCAAAGTGCACAAAGCATTACTTATTTTTATTATTTTATTAATTATTTTATTTTATTATTTTATTTATTTAATTTTAATTAAATTCATTTTTTTTTAATTTTTCAATTTTATTTGAGTCAAATGGTTGGCTTTAGGATAAATAAATAAGAAGCTCCACGGAAAATTGGTGTGTGGCAAGAAGAAGGCTAAATATCTCAAATCCATGTTATTTATGGACAATAAATAAACACTTTTCTAAGCGAATTTAACCACACCAAAAATGTTGGTGTTAATAAACCACAATTTGTTTTGTTAAAACTAACAGCTGACTAAACCAGCTGGCTTTAAATACCAGCAGATGTCGTTCAAAGTTTTCGTAAATAGCAAAATGGTTAATTTTATGGTTAACATTTTTAAACGAAACAATTGTGGTTTAAAAAGCACACTACAGGTTTGAAAAGTAATTTTTTTTTTTTTTTTTAACTATTTTTTATTATTTTTATTAAAAAATTCGCAAATTCGGACAAGATTCTGGAAGACCGAAATGTGCTCTAAGTCATTTAAAATCTGCAGATACAGAAAGAAGAATAGTTTAATTTAAGAAAAATCATTAAAAATAAAAAAAAAAATAAATAAAAATCGCTAAAACAAGAAAAAATCCCATAATGTAAAGAAAAATTAAAAAAAGACTTTATTGACATAGATTTATTATTTATTAAAAATTATGTTTCTCATAAAAAACTCAAATACACGCAGAGAAAAAATAAGGTTGGGCATGGTTACGGCAACTACAGTATGTTTAATGTAACATAATATTGTTGTCGTACACAAATAATTGTTATTTTTATTTAATATCAACAATATTATAGTTACTTTAAACATATCAATGTTTATCGCAATTATAAATTTGAGTATTGTTGATCGAAAAAACTAAACTTATGATAACTTTCAAAACATATTATATTACTCACAACCATATCATGACATTTACAAGCCATAACATGATAACTTTCTATACATTAATCATATTATGTTTAAGATGCAATCAAACTATTTTTACTCTAATAATATTATGTTAGCGCCATTTGAAAAATAATTTTGAATCAGTTGTGTCGTTTATTTATTATGTGAGCGGTTTAACAATTTAAAGATAAATTCCCATAAAAACATAATAAGTTTAAAGAAATTAAAATATTAACGGAGTTCAATATCAGTGATGTAATAGTGCAAATGCATACGATATTTTGCATTTGCTCTTTTGCAAGCCTAATATTGAACTCATCTATTTTATTTACATTAAGAAAAATTGTAAAAAGCCACAAAATACAAAATCGATGCAAAAAAATTTCAATTTATTTTGTATTGTTATGACAGTTATGAAAAGTGCTGTATCAAAATATGATTGCTTTTAAATTTATTATGATTAACATGATGATAATAAGATTACTTCTTGGCTTATTATGATTAACATGACAAAAATATGATTACTTCTTAACTTAGTATGATCAAAACAATAATAATATGATTAAGGGGAAAATATTATGATGTAATATTATGAATATATTTAGCCATAATATAATTCAATAATAATCTTAATATGGTGAATACAATCATGAATCTTATCAAAATATGTTGCTCTTAGAATATGTTTACCACAACCATGTTTTTTCTTTGCGTGTATATTGTGAAGTTCTTATCTTCCCCCAAATGCAATCCAATAAAGTGCACTTTGATCATGGAAAATTCTCTTCCATGGAAGTTTTTATTTTTGTCTTTTAAATTTTCTGTTTTTTAAAGACATTCAACTTCCTAAAAAAATAATAGGGTGGTTAAAAGCAAAAAAAGAAATTTAAAACAATAACACCAAAAATATAATATTTTTGCATTATGGTTATTCTCGAAACATGTAAATTCCACCTGAAATCGAGCCCGTGTTAAGTCCAGGGGTCTAATCACCGCATTCGATACTATCGTATCGAATAAACTATCGAATGTTTTTGCAAACGACAGACACCGACGTATCGAATGAAAACTCGATAAATGTAATGTCGCGTTACTCGATAACGAATGCTATTATTTCAAATTCCATAATTTTCATTCGATATCGAGTGTCATGATACCAAAATAAATAATTTCGATAAATTTTGCTCGATATCGTATGCGGTGATTAGACCCCAGAATAAAAATTTTAATTCATTTTATATTCCTTCCTTGATTGAAAAATAATTTAATGAAAATTAAATTTGATGAATTAAAGCCAAATTTACAATAATCATTAAAAACAAGTAAGTCACAATTGTTATACAATTACCTATGCCACAAGCTCTATATGTTAACACTTGTCATTCAAGTTGTACAAAGAAAGCTCAACGAAAAAGGACAAAAAGAAAAAACAAAACAAAAGATTTACTTATGTTTTGAAGACATAGTCTTAGCAAAAGTACGAAAAAGCAGAAGTAAGGAAGAGACATGTAAAATAAATTGAAAATAGAAAATCAGTTACAGCAAATTTCGATCCAATAATAGAATTGGTTAAAAGATTGATGATGTTTGACTATAGACTCGGTAGAACTGCACAGAATTCTGATGGGAATGTGGTAAGTCTCGAAACATGTAAGTTCGACCTGAGTTCGAAACCGTTTTCAGTCAAGAATAAAAATTTTTAATTAATTTTATGTTGTAAAATTTTTTCCCTTATTAAAAAATAATTTAATGATAACGAAATTTGATGAATTTAAGCCAAATTTTCGCACAACTTCATTTAAAACCAAATGAGATTTTAAAAGTATTATTTTTGCTTCATATCGCTCATTTGCTGCAAGACCGGCATAACTCAAAAAAATCAATTTCGAGATAAACGCATTTAAAGTTTTTGATTTGTTCTAACTACTTAGAAAAAAGAAGACACATTCTCTTCAAACTGGGAAAGTATAAAGATAAAGCGAACAATTCTGCATCTCTAACTCCAAAAGCTTATTTTTTGGGTTATGCCGGTCTTGCAGCAAATGAGCGATATGTATTAAAGTGAAAAAAAGCATTATTCCGACATTGTGAAATTGGCAGTAAAAACTTATTTTCATTCTTTGGTTTAACAATTTTTTAATATCTTTAATTTAGTATTGCCCTTATTTTCTTTTAGAATGCGACATTATTAATTTCCGACTTTCTAACATATACAAATAACAAAAAAAGATAAAAAAGAAAACAACAAAATACTACTCGTCTGTCTGTATCCCCAAATAGTTCAGTGTTTTGTTTTTCCTCCTCCATCAGGTATATTGATGGTTGACACAACAAACATCTCAAATAATCCCCCGCACACTCATATACATACCACAATATCGCTTAATGACAAATACAATATTCGGTGGAACACCATTTGCGCCTACATCCCCTCGCAACAACAAAAGCAAACCAAAACACAGTTGACAAAAAAAAAAAAAAATTCACAAAGTACAAGCACGAAACGATGAAATTAATTTCAAAAAATTTTGTTAAGGATGAATCATAAAGATGTCAAAGAAAATTCTGAAAAATTAAAGAGCTGAAACTTAAGAAAAAATGGGGGATTAATATGACACTAATGACATTTTTATGTTGAAGAAAGGGAATAAATATAAGATTTAGTTTTCATGAGATTAAAAATAAATTTCTAGAGTTATGGGTGACACAAATTTCGATTGTTCTTAAAGGATGGAATAGGAAAAACTACAGCAGAGAAGAAACAATATTTGCATAATTATAGTTTCGAAAGAGCTAGTGCTTCAACCAAACTGATCAAAAAGCAAGTAAGAGTGCTATATTCGGCTATGCGTATGTAAACTTCACCAAAGTGCGATAAGGACATAAGGTTTGTATTGTTCTTTAGATATAAGGTAATCTATTTTGTGCCACGCCCTCTTATCCAATACCGCCTACATTTTGTCAGATGCTATGTTTTGATTTACTGTTACTGCTCTTGCTGTTCACCAGATTTACAAAAATCTTTAATGTATTTGTATGGGAAGTGGCAAGCGCACTTCTCTTATTTTTTCTCATTTTTTAGATAATTCAAATGCACCAAATTTTGAAAATTTTTCACTAACTATTCTTTAATTAGATATAAGTAAATCTAATTTGTGCCACGCCCCATACTCCACTTCCGCTAACATTTTGTTGGATATTGTCTTATGACAACCAAGATCCTTGTACCTAATTTGGAAACTTTGGCTCTTGCCGTTCACCAATTATAAAGGGTGGTTAAATTGTAAGGGCCGATGTTGAATGTGAACCACTCCTAAACGCCAAGTTTTTTCCGAATTTTATTTGACATTTCTCTATTTCAGACTTACTCAATTTGAACCATGGAGAGATACACAATCCAACAACGTGTTAAAGTTATCCAGACTTATTATGAAAATGGGCGTTCAAATCAAAATGCATATCGTGCACTTCGAGATTTTTTTGGTCAATGTGATCGTCCAAATGTGCGTACAATCGCAAAAATCGTGGAAAAATAAGAGCAAACCGGGTCTGTAGAAGATGTGAGAACACCAGTGCATGCTCGTACAGCTCGTACTGCAGAAAATATTGCTGCTGTTCGCGATAGTGTGGCTGAAGAGCCGTCCACCTCAACTCGTCGTCGTGCCCAACAATTGCACCTCTCACGCTCGTCGTTGATGAACATTATGCATAAAGACTTGCATTTACACGCTTACAAGGTGCAATTGGCTCAAGAACTAAAGCCTCTTGACCATTCCAAACGTCGTGAATGGGCAGAATGGTGGCAAGAAATGGCAACAGTGGATGATAAATGTTCGAAGAAAATCATCTCACGTAATGGCGATGTCAATTGGCCGCCAAGATCATGTGATTTGACACCGTTGGACTTTTTTCTTTGGGGTTATTTGAAAGAAAAGGTGTACGTCGATAAGCCAGCAACAATTCAAGAGCTAAAGGATGAGATAATTCGGCATAGAACCTCCATTATGCCTCAGGGTCATCGAAAATTTGGACCATCGGATGGAGGTGTGCCGCCGTGGTCGCGGCGCCCATTTGGCCGATATTTTGTTCCATACATAATTGAGTAATACCAATTTATCATAATAAAATAAAATTACAATAATTTCCTAAATAGTTTGTGTTTTATTCAAAATCAACATCGGCCCTTGAAATAAAAATAAAATATAAAAAAACAGCAACAACAACAACAACAAGAGATTTATGGGTAATATTAGAGATAGTCGTGATTGCCTGCTCATATATCAGTAATTTAATATTGCTCGATTTATCGAATAAGAATTTGAATTTATTCGAATAATTCAAATAACTTCATCCAATGGAAAAACAAGTTCTTATGTGATCGCGGCTGACTTTTTAAAAAATACTTTCACAGATCACGTGGTGTTTGCGGTAACCATCTAGGTAGGGGCAGCATGAAAATCCCACTAAAAGAAGGGAAAGGTCGGCCTGAGGGGATCTTCCCTACCCGCTGCTATCACTCAACAGAAGCTGCTGGTATATTTCCAAAACCAGCAGAGGTAAAAAAGTTTCTAAACAAGGGACGAGAATTATGCCCTCAAAATGCTGTATAATTAAGCGATTCATTTGGCTCACATAATTTTTCACACAAACATCCACATCTAAAAACAAGTATGAAAGTATAGTCGGCCAAGCCCGACCATATGATACCCTACACCACAGTATTTAAGAACACATCATGCTTATGTGTCCATACAAATATGGATTTAAATATGTTTATAAGCTTCATTAAAATCGGTTTGAAAGTTTGTGAGAGGCAGAAATATAGCTTATGTGTCCATATTGATATGGATCTATCTATGTTTAAAATATCATTAAAATCGGTTTGAGAGGAAGAAACTTCCCCCTATCTTCTCTCGTGGCCCTACGATTCGGCCCATTTTCAATAGATTTGGTCCTTGTGCCGATCAGAACATATCTCCCAAATTTTATCAAATTATCTACAAAATTGCGACCTGTACTTTGCGCACAAGGTAACATGGCCAGCCAGCCATCCTGCCAGCCCGCCTGCCAGCCCGCCTGCCAGCCAGTCGGACGGACATCGTTAGTTCGACTCAGAAAGTCGTTCTGAGTCGATCGGTATACTTTAAGGTGGGTCTAGGACCAATATTTTAATATTTTAAGGCGTTACACACATCAGCACAAATGCATAATACCCTCTCCACTATTGTGGTGTGGGTATAAATATGCATTAAAATATTTTCAAAAGTAAGTGAAATTTAAATAAAAGTTTTAAGGTTCCTGTAAGGAATTTAACTTTTAACCCCCCATTTCCCCATGTTCTGTTAAAGCTAACTATTACTTAACAAGATTTTGTTTCTCGTGCTTAATTCCCAATCTTTATTCTTGATAAAAACGCTGAAATTTATTGTTACTTTAACTTCCAGTTAACAATATATTTTGACAGCTATAACTGATAGCTGAACTTGGTGAAATTGGGGTAAGTCACACTTGTGTGAAAAATCACACAAAAGGAATAATTTTTACACGATTAACAAAAAAAATTGGTGAGTTTTACTAATGAAACTTCCTGACTTTGTTAGCAATATCAATAAAGTACTGAAAACACATTTTTCGATTCAAAAATATTTTTTAGTAACGAAATATTTCAAAACTTACGTAAGTTACCCTCGTGTGTGGTTTTCCACACATATGTAGTTTCTATGTTATCGGCAAGTGTGAATATTTTTGATATTGTTGCGAACTGCATGCAATATATTTTTTATTATATATACATATATATGCCCTTTATTTATCTACAAACAAAAATATCAGCCTGTTCAACGATTTCGAACGTTAACGTTCGCATAGAACATTACATTTAAAACAAAAACAAATTTTCGAATTTTGTTTTTGTTTTAAATATAATTTTCTATGCGAACGATGACGTTCGACATCGTTAAACCGGCAGTATATGAATAAAAAAAAAAAATGTACAATTAAATATTTAAATAAAATGTTCACGGAGAACATAGGGCGTCAAATTCAAATTTGTTGAAGTTTCTGTAATCGATTGGGTTTAAGAAGATCGACTGATTAGGCCAAAGCTTCCGATCCTAGAGTTGGGGCTGCCAACAAATCGCTAGGCCGGCTAAATACAGTTGAGTTTCAGCGACTAATTGTTATTGGATTGTCACCTAGTTTCCAGAGACGCATCGGTGTTAGAATGCACTCTGGATACTTGGTACTTCTCCCTTTTGCTGCCACCAGAATGCCTGAATGACATTACCAGGGAGCACTTGGTCTAAGACCGGAAGTTGTGAGATGCTTGGGAATTTCGACAGAGTAATCGCTTCTTGCTACCCCCAAATGGATAACAGACAGGGAGCTTTCAACCTCTGAGAAATTATTAAGTAAGTGATAATATCATATACACACAAGCTTTATATGGTTTGTTGTTGATCAGCAATGGAATAAATACACCATTAATGTTACGTCAACTATGACTTTGATTACAAACGAACTATGGCGCAACAGCAACGCGGACAGACATTTAAAAAAACACATTTCTATATTAAAAAAGTAGAATAAATTTTATTCGATTAGTTGAAGTAAATTATTTGAGGTATTTGTTATTGTTATTAACCATTTCAATTGTTCGAAATGTAGACTTATATACATATATGTATAAACTTATATTTTCCCTTTCCACCTGTAGTGAAGGGTATAATAAAAACTTAACAAAACTGAACTTAACATATAAGAGGACCAGAACTTAACTGGAACTAAACTGGAACTGAGTTAAAACTGAAACTAAAACCAAACAAAACTCAAACTAATCTCGAACTTAACATATCGTTGTCGGCTTAATATGCAAACCTGCTAATTCCCTTTCAGTAAATTTTACAGGAGAACAGGAGAGACAAAATACTGTTTATTTTATATGTGCTGCTTCAAGAATCAAATTGAAGAAATACTACATGCTGGTCGACGAGGAGTATCTTTCTCTACCAAACGCAATCAAAATCTCAATTTTCTTAAAATATGGATTTAGCAGGTTTTCATATTAAGCCGACGATATACTTAACTGGAACTAAATTTCCATTTACTTAAAGTGAACACAACCTAAACTTTATCTTAACTTTGAACTCGACCTAACATATATTAATATTAATTATAATTAACCTAGAACAGATTCGTTATCTGTCTCATAAAAATTTTAGAGCATTCTAATCAACTCAAACCTTAAAACGTTATTTTGCCTCATTGTATTTAGCGTACGGCTAACACTACCCGAAACGATATCTATTTTTTAGTGTTTGTGTATACGAACGCACACCTTAATACCGTTCACAACTATTTTCAAGAAAGTAACGAACATTTTATGATGTTCTGTTCTTCGTTATAAAACAGAACAATTATAGTGGTTCTGTAGACACACATTATATTTTAATGTTCTATAGTGTTTCTTTGTGTGTGTATTGTGTACATGTTTTGTTTGTGAAACATTTTTTTGTTGGCTTTTTTTTCGTAAATGTATTTTGTTTTTGTAGAAAAATGTTCAGTCAAGAGAGCGGTAAGCAAAACTGAAAGGAACGAACATTAAAGTGCTTAATCGAACTTAACGAAGTTTGTGGTTTAAAAACAAAGCAGAGAACGCAATAAAATGTTCTCATCTTTTTGTTGAGTTGGATAAGCACAATATTATATTGTGTCTGAAGATCACAAACAGAGAGGCTTTGTTTTTTAATGATGTACTACACAAACACTATAAGCGTTTGTGTTTGCCACAAATCTACCGAACCGAACACTAAAGAACAATACACTATAACCCTTATGCAAAAAAGTCAAAGTTCACATTTGTTATCAGCCAAGAGAGCGGTAAGCACAACTGAAAGGAACGAACATTTAAGTGCTAAATCGAACACAACGAAGTTTGTGGTTTAAAAGAAAACAGGGAACGCAATAAAATGTGGTCATCTTTTTGTTGAGTTGGATAAGCACAGTATTATCTTGAGTATGAAGATCAAAAACAGAGAGACTTTGTTTTGTAATGATTTACTACACAAACACTATAAGCATTGCCACAAATCTACCGAACCGAACACTAAAGAACAGTACACTATAACCCTTATGCAAAAAAAGTTAAAGTTCACATTTGTTAACCAACACATTAAAACTTAATGTGTTGTTTAGCTAATGTGAACTTTAAGTCTTTTGGCATAAGGGGGATTATGTTTATTTTCAAACACTGTTTTGCTTTGTCCCTTAATGCTGACTTTATTGATATTGAAACCTTCACATCTTACAAAAATATATACATTTTTTTTTCTTTTTGGTTTCATAAATAAATAAAAGTGTGTGAAAAAAGTTGGTTGTTTGTTGTGCGGAGATTTGATGTCATCAGAGAATTGCACGTATCTAACAAAATCCATGATAACGGCAGTTAGTTAGTGAATTGTTGGAAATAATAAATACCCTGAGAGTATAAATCAGGAATTGTGCTGACAATATGATTAAAGCAAATAAAACTAGTGATGCCACTGCTGTCACAACTAATAATATGAGTGATTTCAGTGCAGAAATACAGTCGAAAAATCAAGATTATTAAGAATGGAAAAAACAAAATTTTGATAATCGTTTTTCGAAACCATAATGCATAATAAAGATTTTGAGAAACAAAACATTTTTTGATAAATCTTTTAGAAATTTTGATACTTTGTGTTTCCTTAGTTCTCGTCGATATTATGAAACATTTGCTGAAAAAACTTTCTTCAGTTCTGTTTTGAAACTGCAAATGTTTCATAATTTAGACGAAGACTTATAAAGCAATTTTTTCAAACTTGAGAAATTAGCATTTATTTTACCAAAAATTCTTTCAAGTGTGTTCTAAACTTAATTCATTTCATTAATATCCTAAACTTTTTTAATTTAAAAGTATTAAATAAAGCCAACAGCCAATATTTGCCACCTTTGATTTATGGAATTTAAAGCATAATATGCCCGGAAAAAACGGAAATAATCTCTTTTAAATATTTAAATAATTAACTGATCTAAAAAAAGTATCAATGCCTGAATATTTCATCACAATAATTTTACTGCAGTTAATTTGATTTTATTATTTTCATTTAAATTGTTTTACACTTTTTTTTTATTGTGAAAAACATTTTTATTATTTCTGTTTTATTTTCATTGAATTATTTCGCTTGTTGCAGTTTTTTCTCTTTAATTTTTTGCCTAATTAATTACAGATGAATAAATAAAATACTTGATTTGCATTTGCAACCAAATACAATTGTATGAAAATACCACAATTACTGTGCACAAATAAACAAACAAACAAGGATATTTACACAAAAATACAGGACAACAATTCCATATAACACTCACACTCACACACACACACACAAATACCAATGCATTTGCAAATTAAAAAGGATACATTGGGACGTAAAAAATAGTACTTGTTTTTGTTAAATATAGTATTCCTTATAATAAGTTCGAGAGTAGAACTAGAGTTCAATTATAGTTTAGCTCCAATTCAGTTCTAGTTGAGTTCTAGTTCGATTATAGGGCAGTTTTAGTTTTAGTTCTAGTTCTATTTCAATTCTTGCTCTGTTTGCTGATGACCGCACTCAGTATTTGCATTTAATTTAGTAATCAATTTCCAATTTAATAATTCTTTATTCTAATATCCGTATTTTATGTATCTTTCAAAATTAATACTTGATAATGCAACAATGTAAAGTATTTTATGTTATGTATATGTTATAAGGTCAGTACTTAAAAAGACATAGAAAGAAGAAATTTGTTATTTCTACAACCGTGTATGATTCAAGCGAGAATATAAATATTTAATTTAATTTAAACAAAGCACCAAAAGATACATCCCAGTAAAAAATATATGGATTAATCCATAATCGAGCAATAAAGGAGTAATGACTTGTTCATCCATTTGGAGTAATAAGCGAGCTATGGAAACTTTTTGTTTGTTTTGTTGTTTATGCCTCGCTTAATACACCAAATGGATCAATGAGGGATGTATCAGTTCGTTTTTTTTTTTTTTTTCTTTGACATAACTGTTAATTTTTGAAGTTTTCGTTTTGTTTTTCTATTTAGTCAGTTTAGTTTTAAAAAGTGAAAGACGTGGTATTGAAAAAAGCGAAAAGGTACGTGTGTATAATAACAAATTGTTATAAATGTGTCAAAATTTAGTTTCTAAGCGTCATTTAAGACGACTAGTTGAAAAAGAAATTGAAAAATTCTCAATTTGTAATCGGGAGACTTTAAGTGAACAAGATGCATCAGCACCTAACAAAGTCAATGACTTATCAAATGAAGATAGCCAAACGGAAAACTTTGATGTTCATTATTATATCAATTCAAACAATATCAGTGAAAATTTTGATCAGAAGCTTGCTTCTTGGGTAATTGAAAATCGCGTTTCGAATTCTGTAATTCACTACTCTACATTTTAAAAAGTGTAGGTATGGACGTTCCACTATGCAGAGAAACATTGTTGAAAGCATTGCATGCAGAAAACCCATGCTGCTCCACAGAGAGCCCAGAAATAACAGATATGGCACCAGGTGAATACTTTCATTGTGGTTTAGAAAAAGCATTGATGATACACGGCCAATACTTATTACCTAATGCAAGTGCCGAATTACTGATCGATATATTTGTGGATGGAATGCCGCTTTATAAGAGCTCATCAAAGTCATTATGGCCAATCCTAGGTGCCTTTTCAGAATTTAAAAACACAGAACCATTTTTAATTGGTACATATATTGGCCCATCAAAGCCTCCAGATGTAGCAATATTCCTAAAACGGTTTGTGGAAGAATACATCAAATTAAAGAATGAAGGTATTAAAATTGATGAGAAATTGTTCATACCCAAAATTAGACTTTTTGTTTGTGACACACCTGCAAGGGCTTTTTTGATCGGTACAGTGGGTCACACTTCTGCCCAAGGTTGTTCGAAATGTGAGCAAGAAGCTTCATATAAAAATATAAGACTTAACTACACTATAGTGCCTGGAAATGCAAGAACTGATGTAACTTTCAAAGCACGAAAAAGCAAGGCTTATCATTTACCGCAATTTCAAAGCGAAATTCATCCCTTGGAACTATGCAACATCAACATGGTCACACAATTTCCGCTTGACACTATGCATTTGATTGACCTTGGAGTGTTTAAAAAGATGTTGCGTTTAATTTTACAAAACAAGAAAACAAAATATAAATTAAGCATTTCGGAAAAGAATGAATTAAATCGCAAAATATTATATGTAGCGAATTATACACCAAAAGAGTTCGCTCGGAAAGGAAGAACATTTGATGAGGTATGCAGGTGGAAGGCAAAGGAATTCCGACTAGTAGTGCTTTACACAGGAATAGTTATTTTCAAAAATATATTACATGACGATTTCTACACCCATTTTTTGCTTTTACATACAGCATATCGTATTGTTTCATGTCCTTCGAATTGTCAACAGAATTTGCAATGCGTTCAGCAACTAATGGAAGCTTTTGTTGCCGATTTTGCCTTGATATATGGAAGTGAAATGATCAGCTATAACGTGCACAACTTACTACATTTGGCGAAATGCGTTCAAAGCTTTGGAAGTGTTGATAATTTTTCAGCATATAAATAAAAGAATTTTTCGCAAACCTTAAAAAAAGATTGTCGGAAACCGTCACAGCTTAGCAAACAGCTAAACAATCGTGCCATAGAACGGCATTTGATTTTAAAAACGGAAGATCCTAAATTTTTACCACTTGGGAAAAAACACGGAAACAACTTGTTTTTGAGATATAAGTTCGACACGTTTTTCTTATCCGGAAAATCTCCTGACAATTATTGCTTCACTATGAATATGGATCCCATTAAAATATATGGTTTCCAAGTAGATGTCGGCGAAGAATACGTAGTCGGTAACGAATTCACAGATGCTGTAAGCTTGTTTCAGTATCCCGTAGACTCTAAAATGTGTTTAGGAATTTGTAAGGCGAAAACTCTTAATACTAATCGAAAGAAAATTAACGTGCGTGATATATATTGCAAAATATTTTGCATACCTGATGGAGAATACTTTGTATTTATTCCTATTTTACATCACTGTCAGAATTGAGAATTTCATACAGTACATACATAAAGTAGAATCGCCCAACTTTAACCAATTAAACTGAACCTTATGTAAAATGACATACGAACATTTTCGTTTTTTCGCACATTTTAGTGTATTTATGTACTATTAAAATAAAATCAATATTAAATTAAAATCAACAGAAGTCTGTTATACAACATATCCCGTTTTTATTACACATTTTAGATTCATGAACCATGAATTTCAAGGCGAACATATTCCAAACTCAGCCAATATTTACGCCGGAAACTATAACCAGCGCGCTGCAGCGCTTCGATTAATGTGACAGGTAAATACATAGAGCCTCCTTATTATAGTTCTTTTAGTATTCATTTTATTATATTTTTCCTTTCTTTCTTTAATTTATATTTTTCCAGAAAAAAACAATGAAGCAAAGGAAGCAATAAAAAACCTGGAAAACAAAGTTGATATTCTCACAAATGAAGTCGGATCATTAAAGCAAATTATGTGTAAACAGACTGTTTTATTAGAACAACTTGCTAAACATTTACGCCCAACTAGTAGGGATCTTAAAATTTTCCCAATTAATTCTTTGGAGGAATTAAATTCGGCAGAACAGCTGATTAAAACCGAGCCAGATTCAGAAGTAGTAAGACTGAGTTTTTTTTAATGCAATCAGTTAAACAAGTATTAAAAATTTTTTGTTTTTTATTTTAATTTATTTCAGATTTCGTATATTAAATTGAGGTTTGACAAAATCAAAATTGAAAGAGCACTACGCAAAATGATCGGCGAAAATATTTTGCTCAAAGTAAATTGGGATGGATCAAAAAATATGATAGCTTTAAACAGATACAAATTGTTTAACTTTTTTTTATTTCGGTAATAGCTGAATTTTTAATATCATATCTTATATAATATATTACGTGTTATCTTTTCTTTAATTTTCTTACAGAAGCACTTAAAGACATGTATCCAACATACCCGGAATATGAAAAATCTTTCAAGCTGGCATTTCGTAAATGTAAGGCAACTGTTTACCGACAGACCTACTCGTCAAAAACTTCGACCTCGTCGAATCCAACAAAAAAACAATAATAACATTTTTGAAAAAATTTTTAAAAAATAAATGAATATTTTCTTGTTTTTGTAAAAAAAAACCAAATTTTTTTTTTTTATGAATGTTTGCTCCCTTTATGCTCTTTTAGGAGACAAAAACGATTACTCCCTTTATGCTCCTTTAGGAGACAAAAACGATTACTCTCTTTATGCTATTTTAGGGGACAAAAACGATTACTCCCTCTGCCGTCATTTTCAAGATCAAAGCGAGTACTCCATAAGGAGCTTAAAAGGAGTACTCGTGTCTGCGGACATGCTGTGTAAAAATCCAATGAGATCCGGAGTTTTATGGAGTAATCCATTACTCGCAAAGGAGCGCTCCAAGATTACTCTTTGGATGATCCTATTTTTTACTGGGATATTATTAAAAATTGCAACTCGTGAAGGAGCCTTTAGAAATATTTTTTTCCCGTATGAAACCAATAACTCAATATTATTGAATAAGATTATAATTTCCGTTGCAACTCGGTGTAACTGTTGTGCCAAGCAAGTAACATGTAACATCTTTGGAAAAAATATTTTAAGCCCATTAGCCTTAGACATGTAAGGGGCGGCATTGGTTAAAAATAGAAGCCCTTTTGTCGAAATCTTGAAAATCTTGTATCTAGGCGGAGCTCCAAATAAATTTATTTAATGATTTAAACATTTTTTTTGGGATATTCTTTTCTTTGTTTACATGGAAATTTTTTGAGGGACTTTTTTTATAATATGTAAATTAAAAAAACATATCACTTAAAAATTTTAAAATATGCAAAAATATGCATTTAAAACCAAAATATGCAAAAATATGCTTTTAAACCAAAATATGCAACAATATGCAAAAACAAATCCATGCCATTTTACCGGAAATTTAATGATTCGCACAGATAATTGGTCGATATCGATCTCAGATTATCGACAAAAAACATGCATTTGCATGGAAATCGCATCCCTACTTATAACATTCAGTATAGAGTTTTGTGTATCCAAAGTGAGTCAATAGTCTTGTTTAAAATCTCGTCTGTAGCTTCGTCTAGAACTTCTTCTATAGTCTTGCCAACACCCAGAGAAAAAACATGTTTAAATATGGTCACCTCCAATCAAACAATTTTTAAAGAAAACTTTAAACATATTATGTTTATTACAACCATATTATTGTCAGCGATAACAATATTATGGTTAAATTACGCCTCCATCAAGTAGCCCTAATCATATTATTGTTGCCTCCAAACATGTTGCATGGTTGGCTTTCAACCATAGTATGTTGCTCTTAGAAAAGTGAAAAATACTATTGTAAAGTAAAAACAAACTACATATTGTAATTTTTAACCATAAAAATTTTAGAGGCAGCCATAATATGGTTGTGGGTTCTTTATGGAGGACTTATTTAACCTAATATGGGTATCGCTGACAATTATATGGTTATATTAACCATAATATGTTTAAAATGTTCTTTAAATATAGTTTGGTTGGAGGTGACCATATTTAAACATATTTATTCTCGACGTAAATAGTCTTGTTTATAGCCACTCTCATAGTCTCGAATATTGTCTCGCCTTTAGCTTCAACTACAGTTTCGCTTCCAAAATATTCTCAATTCTCGTCAATAGTCCCCTTCAATGTCTCGTCTGTTGTTTCGCCTTTATCATTATCCATTGTCTTTTCTATAGTCTCGTCCATAGTCAGCGTAGTCGTTTAAAATTTTTGTCGATATCATTTCAAATTTAAGACAATGACAATGTAAAACACATAGAAAGTTTGTCGTATTTATGTCGCTTACGACAATCGTAATACCATTTTTTAAAGGTTATGGGGTTTCAACTACGAAAAAGACAGTCATAATAAAGCAGATTGTCTCCCTTTAGCCTCGTCTATGGTTTCGTCTTGTTTATTGTCTCCTCTTAAGTCTGCTCTATTATTTAGCCTATGGCCCCCTTTACAGTCTTCTCGAGACTATAGACGAGGCTGTAAACAAGGTTATGGGCGAAAAAATAGACTATGGACGCATTAAGCCTCGTCTAAAGTTTTGTTTATAATCTATACTATAGTCCCGTCTAAACTCTCGTTAATTGTCTCTTTTAAAGTCTTTTTTGTAGTCTACAGCTTCATTCATACCCTTTTCTTTAGTACTGTTCATAGTCACCTCTATAGTCTAATCCGTAGCTTTGTCCATATTCTAAAATCCATGCTCTCGTCTAAAGTCTCGTCCGTAACTTTGTCCCTAGTTCCATCTGTAGCCACGCCTATATTCTAAAGCCGCGTCTTTACCCTTTTCAAAACGTTTTTCTTTTTTAATTTAACTTTAGTCCTCTTTTTCTCTCATTTGTATTTTAATTTCACTTCATTGTAACTTTTATACGAAAACATTGTTAATTTCCGACGAAAATTTTGTAAGGCATGTAAATATCCTTCGACATACACACACAAACAATTACATTCATTGCTTCAACAAACACACACATTTGCATTGTAGTGTGTTTGTATACGAGTATTGTTATCCTTATTGTTGATGAAGTTGTTGTTGTTGCTGCTATCGGTGTAGTTGTTATTTAAACTTCAAAATAACACGGTTTGTATCAAATAAGTTAAGGGGAGGTTTGTTGCTTATTTTAAACGCATTTGCAATTACAATGTGCAACAAAATGTACAGGGTTGATAGAATTGGTACAAATGTGAAATATTTTTTGGTGCAATTTGTGATCTAGAACAGAACATAACTAGAACTAAACCAGCTCAAGAACTAGACTAGAACTGAACAAGAACTGACACATTTTCTTTATTTTCAATATTATATTCACATTGTTGCTGAAAATCAATGCTCGCCAAGTCAATGTTATCTTGAATTTAAAATTAAAAATATATTCATAAAACTGACCAAAAATTTAACTAGAATTGAAGCCGAACTGAACAAGAATTGACCTATAACAGTGTTCGATCTTACTGTACCTATATATAAAATAAGGATGTGTGTATGTATGTATGTATCTGCGGGTGGATGGGCGTGTCAAAATCCAATTTTCATATTGCACCACCAATGACTTCTAAATAATTTGGAAAATTTTTTCTTTAAAATGATCGCCATGGTCCAACTTAGATTTATACGAAAATAAAATTTTTCTCCGCCCAATTTTTTCGAATTACCTTAAATCAGAAAACGGCTCCATCGATTTGACAAATTTTTCTTTCAAATGTTCGTATTTATCCATTTTAAGTTTTCATCGAAAGAGATATTTACCACGCCTACTTTTACGCCCACTTTTTCTATAAATCGCATAACTTGAGAACGGCTTGAGCGATTTGGACGATTTTTTCGTAAAAATTATTGCTATGGTCCAACTTAGGTTTTTACGGAAAGAAAATTTTGCCTCGCCCACTTTTTTCGATTTACCTAAAATCAAAAAACGGATCCATCGATTTGACTAAATTTTCGTATTAATCCATTTTACGTTTTCATCGAAAGAAAAATGTACCACGCCTACTTTAACGCCCACTTTTTCTATTAAGCGCATAACTTGAGAACGGCTTGGCCGATTTGGACGATTTTTTCTTTAAAATCATCATTTTACGAAAAGAAAATTTTTCCACGCCCACTTTTTTCGATTTTCCTAAAATCAGAAAACGGCTCCATCGATTTGATTAATTTTTCTTTCAAATGTTCGTATCTTTTTAACGGATTTTAAAAATCGAACGCAAACATTTTTCCTAATTTGGACAGGACAACGTCTGTCGGGTCAGCTAGTAAGGTCAGACGCTGTAGAATATCATTCAAAAAACTTTGAGCAATTTAAGAATGTTATTAAAGAACTTGTCGCTACTAAGCATCGGTAACAATTAAAAAAGTTAAAGATCAATTAGCATTTGTACTTTCCAATTACGGATATGTTGGTGAAACAATAACTAAATTGGAGGGATTAAGTTCACTTAATAGTCAGCACAAATTTTTTGATATTGCGGAAAGTAAAAATAGTGTACCTTTGAATAACAATTGACTGAAGTTTATATAGTATCTTGGTTTTAAAGAAAATTAAAAATCGCATATTTTATATTTTTTAATGCATGAAAATCTCATCCCTAGTAACAAGAGACTATTCACTTAATGGACAAAAACTAAATTTCTTTAACGTTAAATTCTGTTTAAAATATTTTGTTCATTTGTGCAAGACATTATTTTCTCTAGTTATGTCAACTTAATCGCTCTTGCATTCTATGCCAGCCACCGGCTTTAAACTCCTCAAAACATTTAAATTATCAGATGAGTTGCTTTAAATTTAGTTAGTCATAGAAAACAAGAAACTAATTAAAATTAGCACTACAATAAAAGTAGAGCTAAATAGCATTAAAAGCAAATGAAAATGATAGCAAAAAGTTCATATAAAAATATAGATTTATGTAAAAGGTTGGTCATTAATTAAACATCAAAATCTTGGATTTCATAAGTATATTTCAAATTTATTCAACAATATTAATAGTAGTCTTTTAAATTTAGGAAAATTTTAAGTTTGTTGGTATTTTAGATTAGTGTAAAATAATTTTAGAATTCCAACCTAAAATCACTTTGATGGTTAAATCTTTAATTTTAAGCAATGGTTAGTAACATAGATTTCCACCGATCTTCAACGACTTTAGTTATAAACTTTGTTAAGCAACTTTTATCAACGATAATTAAGGTAATACTTTTACCAACTTTAGTAATGATTGGGTAACTTAAAACAACTTCTCGACCGTTCACCACTTTGGCTTCTTCTTTACGGACTGCTTCCCTTTAGCTGCTTTTAGCTTATTCTCATCAAATGTAGGTGTGGTGAATATTTAGTAACGGAAACTAAAACCATTCATCACCTTACATAGATACAAAAACAACAAATACTTAAAATGCTGATTATTTATCTGCGCGTATTTCACATGTCAATAAAATGTCAAATTTGATTTAATTCTATTCGCTTTTCGTAACATCCCAATTGCTCACATTTATCACTCAATAGTTTTTTAAGCTTTAAGCTTTTTCGTCTTCTATTTTTTTTTCAGGAATTATTTTGTACCAAACAAATAAAGCGAAGTTTGTTTTTTAAGTCTGTTGAATGTGTTTTAAGCCATTTAAAACACTCACGCTTAAAATCCTTATTTAAGCTTAAATTGTTGGTAACTGGGCGAAAAATGTTCATGAATTTTTATCCGTTAAATGCAGGATTTCCCAAAAACATTAAACAATTTTTTTCATATATTTTTTTTGTAGTTAAATGGTTGCCACTTTTCTAAATGTAATATGCCTGTTTTTATTTCTGCTATTGTTTGAAATATTTTTTTTATCAAGAATTAGTTTAATGGTGCTCTCATTGTTCTAAAGCTTGGAAAGGAAGTTGCTTGGTAAATTTAAAATAGCAAAGAGCAAATGAAGGGGTAGGAAAAAACTTAGATAGCTTAGAGAAAAACAAATAATTCTAATTTGCAACTATTTGCAGTTGTGAGACACTTTTATTAAATTAATTTTTATAAAGACGTGTTAAAAACAGTGAGAAGAAAAAAAAAAATCATAGTCAAGTAACAGTCAGCAAGTAATCAAGTCATAGCCTTGTGATAGTCAAATCATAGTCATAGTAATAGTCATTGTAAAAATCATGGTCATAGTCATAGTCAAATCATAGTCATAGTCACAGTCATAGTCATGGTCATCGTCATAGCCATAGAGTCTTTATCAATAAAAGTAGAAGAGGCAACTATTACATCAAAGGAGGCAATTAAGTACTTGGGAGTCATGGCTTAACTTTCGAAAACACATGGAATATGCATGTAAGAAGGCAACGGCTGTATCAAACGCATTAGCCAGAATGATGCCGAACATTGGCGGACCACGACAAAGTCGTAGAGTATTAATCTCACGCGTTACCAACTCAGTACTCCTATATGGATCGCCAGTCTGGGAAAAGGCAATAAGCAAATCTTCCAACAGAGGATAGGCCCAAAAGGGGCAAACCTACCCCGCGAAGTAATACCAATTGGCAGTCCCGCGCGGATCGGGGCCGAGGGGGGGTGTGGTTTAGTACGTAGGTGCACAGGCGAATCGTGCATGTTTTTCAACACGGGTTGAATACATCTTTTGAAGATTCCACACCTCCTACGCAAAAAAAAAGTCATAGCCATAACCAAGTCAAAGTCAAGTCAAGTCAAGTCATAGTCAAGTCATAGTGAAGTCATAGTCAAGTCATAGTCAAGTCATAGTCAAGTCATAGTCAAATCATAGTCAAGTCATAGTCAAGTCATAGTCAAGTCATAGTCAAGTCATAGTCAAGTCATAGTCAAGTCATGGTCAAGTCATAGTCAAGACATAGTCAAGTCATAGTCAAGTCATAGTCGAGTCATAGTCAAGTCATAGTCAAGTCATAGTCAAGTCATAGTCAAGTTATAGTCAAGTCATAGTCAAGTCATAGTCAAGTCATAGTCAAGTCATAGTCAAGTCATAGTCAAGTCATAGTCAAGTCATAGTCAAGTTATAGTCAAGTCATAGTCAAGTCATAGTCAAGTCATAGTCAAGTCATAGTCAAGTCATAGTCAAGTCATAGTCAAGTCATAGTCAAGTCATAGTCAAGTCATAGTCAAGTCATAGTCAAGTCATAGTCAAGTCATAGTCAAGTCATAGTCAAGTCATAGTCAAGTCATAGTCAAGTCATAGTCAAGTCATAGTCAAGTCATAGTCAAGTCATAGTCAAGTCATAGTCAAGTCATAGTCAAGTCATAGTCAAGTCATAGTCAAGTCATAGTCAAGTCATAGTCAAGTCATAGTCAAGTCATAGTCAAGTCATAGTCAAGTCATAGTCAAGTCATAGTCAAGTCATAGTCAAGTCATAGTCAAGTCATAGTCAAGTCATAGTCAAGTCATAGTCAAGTCATAGTCATAGTCATAGTCAAGTCATAGTCAAGTCATAGTCAAGTCATAGTCAAGTTATAGTCAAGTCATAGTCAAGTCATAGTGAAGTCATAGTCAAGTCATAGTCAAGCCATAGTCAAGTCATAGTCAAGTCATAGTCAAGTCATAGTCAAGTCATAGTCAAGTCATAGTCAAGTCATAGTCAAGTCATAGTCAAGTCATAGTCAAGTCAAGTCATAGTCAAGTCATGGTCAAGTCATAGTCAAATCATAGTCAAGTCATAGTCAAGTCATAGTCAAGTCATAGTCAAGCCATAGTCAAGTCATAGTCCAGTCATAGTCAAGTCAAAGTCAAGTCATACACTGCTGGAAAAGGCGTCATAACGCTTAGTATTTTGACATCAGTACTATGACAAGTTTCTTCGTTTTTGGCCCCATGACACTTTTCCTCATGGTTATGTCAACCTCATTGGATTGATGTTATTTTTTACAACATCATTGATGCCATTCGTAGTAACATTGATGTCATAATTCTGATGTTAGGGCATCTTCAATATAAAGATGCATTTTTCTATCAGTGTAGTCAAGTTGCAACTGAAAGAGCAACGCAAACTAACTTAAAGTCCAATAAGAAAAATTAATAAAGACACTTACAACAAAAATTTCCAAATATTTGAAATAGAATCTGAAATAGAAAAATTAAAACAGACTAGACTGATGAGAAAAAGATCACACAAATAAAAATGGATATTTATCCCATTAAAACGTGTATTTGAATTTGTGTGTTTTTTTTTACTTTAGTATTCTTGTCGACTTTTTAATGACTTTGATCTCATTTTCCAAATAAAAAAAAAACAACAAAACATTTCAGAATCAATAGGAAATAAAAAAACTCTATATAAAAATATCATTCTACTAATAACAAAAACACATAAAAAACAAACAAAAAATATAAACTGGAGAAAAAAAAATTCAAAAAAGCAATTTAAAACGTCGACAACAACTACAGAGCCAACGAAAATAAAATCTGATGACCCTTCAAGCCGCTTAAAAAAAGAAAATAAAACTGAATAAAGAAATAAAAACACAAACAACAAAAAAATAAAATAAAATAAACAATCATGTTAATGTTGTCATTTGTAACAACAAAAACAACATGAAAGAGAAATAAAACGCACACTAATGTTAGTCTGTGATGGTATTTGAGGGCAAAATGGGTATTTTCAACATTAAATACTCAACAGCTAAACAGACTTAAGAGTAGTAGTTAAGAAATAATAGTATCTAAGGACAACCATCGACCACATACTGCAAGACCAGTTAAAATCCAATTAAACACAAGTAACAAAATTTAGTCGGTGAAGTCCGACCATTTGATTCCCTTCACCACAGTATTTTATATTCTTATAAGAGCTCTTTGCTCTGAATTTAAGCGATTTTTGAGAGGGGGATAATGTGGGATCTATGTTCAATTATATACCTGTCAGTTTGCCAAGGCATAGTAGCTATTAAAAAAATTATCGTTGCTAAATTTTATATCAATACCAATGTTTATAGTAAAGTTTTTTATAGGAGTCGTATTTGTATGGGAGCTAAAATCAAATATGGCCCGATTAAAAAAAAAAATTTGGTAATTTGGCAGAATTAATCTGCAATAAGATATTTTTGGGCCAAATCTAATCTAAATACCAGTATAATACAATCGTTTCTGGGCACAAAGACTCTATTTTGGGAAGAAGTTTGTATGGGGGGTCATGTCAAATTATAGACCGATTCTCACCGTTTTCAATAGGCTTGGTTGTTGCGACAAATAGAACTTAATGTACCAGATTTCATTAAATTACCTTCAACATTTTGATTTATACTTTGCGCACAAGCTTACATGGACAGACAACCAGCCAGCCGGACGGACATTGTTAGATCGATTAAGAAAGTGATGCCAAGTCTATCAATACACAAAAAGGTGGGGTTTTATGTGTTATATACCTCAGCACAACCACATAATTCTTTTTGTCCCGCCCGAACCCCATTTGTTTCTATCGATGCAGATCGCTTCCACTGAAATACGCTTCCCCTTCGAACAGGGTATCCGAAAAACGCAGACATTTTGGCTCGGGACTCCTATGTAAAATGGAAAAAGGGAATAACTGGCGATGACCAATATTGTTAATATATTTATATTTGTTCGGGAGTGGAATGGGCAGTGCAGGAAAATCCGGCTTTTGATTTTGTTCAAGAGAGTTGCTCATTCTACAACTTATAGAAGCACGGCAGAAGGCTAACGAACTCGGCGACAGGTTTCGGATAGTAAGGTATCGTAGATATACGCTATGGCGGTTCCGTTGGTATACGGAGCAGATGCAAATTCAGTCGCGGACAATTAGCGGTTCCAAGTGGAGAGCCTTAGAGGATGGCACAAGACTTCTTACAATTTCTGGGTGCCTATGATATTTGGAACGTCAAGCCGAGTGATTGTCGTCTTTAAAAATCTTATATCCACCATTGGCCAACGTCTTTTTCTCATTTAAGGGGCGGCTGACAGCGTGATTCGGATCTCATAGCAAACGGCTCGCTGTTTGAGTCCGCTCACCCAGCCAGCCTGGAGGCCATGCTGGCAGCCCCAGTTCCAGGATCGAATGCTGAAGCCTCTTATCTTAAACCAACCGATTACCGAAACCCTAATAAATGAAAATTAAGGACATATATCCTAATAGGAACTATGGAACCTAAACATATTGTATATTTTTTGGAAGAACAAATTTATCAATTTTACAGTAGTTTAAAGAAAGTTTGGTACCCATTTTAAGACTCCCCAAAAAGTAACACGCAGTCCTTTTCTGTCTGTCACTTTAAAGTTCTTGTGCAATAAAAAACAATCATACACACACGCATTCTTCTTCGTTTGTTTGTTTTTGTAGTTGCTTCGCTATTTATTTAAAAAGTGTTTGTTTGTTAATGTTGTTGTCGTGTTGTTTTTTTCCATTTGCTTATATATTTTTTTTTTTTTACTTTTACCAAAGTATCTTTAAGATATCAAACATTTTAGATGCAACAGCAACATGTTGTCAAGTTGTCTACAACAAATTTGTTTGAGCTGAAAGTTGGAATATATTTTGAACGTGAGTGTTTAAAACACGTTGGTGGCCATAAGACTAGTTTTCAATCAGTTTTAATAAAACCGTTGGTTGACGCTTGTTGTGAAGTTTAAACGGAGGAATTTTATTACGAACTTTTGGTCTTGAAAAACGAAATGCAGTTTTTGGTCTAACGGAAAGATTTGGAAAAAAGACATTTAAATAAATTAAAATGCGCGTTATAAATTGTTGAATCGAATGTTCTGTTAATTAATATTGTCGGGCTTGTCATTATTGTATGCATTATTATTTTTAATTGTTAGTATTAAGTGCTAGTTTTTGTAAAATACGTTTTGTAAAGGTTGACAGTCATTTGGCTTTTGTTTTTTTTATCGTTTTTGTTCGTCTGTCTGTCTGTCACGAGCATAAAAATTGTGTTTTTTGTTTGTTTTTAACCGCTTAAAGCTGTTGGACAACTTTTTTTATAGTACGACGTCTGGGGATCTCCTCCCCCGACCCCAAATGCTTTTGTTCCCACTTTAAGCCACTTAAATTTTACAAGTTCTAGTCTATACACTGTCTTTATCCACAGTGGGCAATAGTTCGGGTCTGGTCTCATCTCCTCCGCGAACGTGTGTGCTGTTCGTTTTTTTTGGTTTTGCTTTTCGTATGTTGTTGGCTCGCTCGAACAATTGCCAAAGTGAGTGTGAGTTGTATGAGTGCTTGTGTTAGAGTTTGTGAGTGGGTTCTAGTATCTGTGTGCGCTTGAGTATCTGTTTGTTTGTTTGTTTGGTTGACTGGCTGGCTGGTTGGCTTGTTGGTTCGTGTATGCCGCCTTTTGTTTTCAACACAACAAACAATTCCAATCAGTTTGTTTATAACCGGTCTATGAATCAGATTGTGTGTGCGTGTGGCTGGTGTTGACTTCTTAAAGAAAATTTAGAAGCGTAAAATTCTCAAGATTTTATTAGTTTTAACAAAAAAAAAAAAAACTATGTATTTAAATATGAAAAATATTTAAATAAAATTTCTCTAAATTCTTAAATTTTCATTATATTTTTAATCGTTTTGAAAAACTGATTTTTAACGTTCTAAAATTGTTTGCCTTTACATAGTTGCAAACCAGTTTTTTTAAAAACCCAAATGCCAAAAAGGGTCTAACTGTAAGAGTTTTGTAGAGGAATATTGAAGATTAAATATGCATAAATCTGTTTATCAATTTCAATATAAATCTCTTACAAACACAAACCTTTGAATTCAAGTGTAAACAAAATCAACGTATCAAAACCAAAAATATTCAATAAAACTTGGTAGCCATTTAACAAAAAGTTTTACAAAAGATCTTGGAAAATTAAATACAAACAAAATAAATGTGCTCTTAATCTTTATAAAATAAAAGAAATATAAGAAACAGATATTTTAAAAACATGTCAAACAAAAGTTTCTTGGTTAACAAAACGGAAATATCTTAAACAAAGTTAAATAAACTGCATATTTTGAGTCAAAGATACAAAAGTATCTTGTGGATACAAATAAAAAAACCATACAGAAAAAGTGATTTTAAAAATTTTAATTATGAATAAATGGAAAATATAAAAAAAAAAAAAAAAAAAAAAATTAAATTTTTAAAAGATACAAAAGTATCTCAAAAATAATTAGTTTTAAAGAAAAAGTATCTGAGGCACCTTTTATTTATAAAAATTAAAAAAAAGATGGAATTTTGAATTAGATTTGATAAACGTTTTACAAACTTTAATTTTTTTTTAAATTATTACTTTTCCCATATTTTTTAAAAAATATTTTTGAGATACAAAAGTATCTTTTTATTACTATACACTAATAAATAAAACTTTGAAATAAATAAATCTATCTAATAAAGTTTATTTTAATAACTAATAACAAAAATAAACAAAAAAAGTTGTAAAATTTGTAAACTCAAATGCAAAAAGTATCTTAAAGATGATAAACTCAAATGTATCTCATATAATCTTGTTCACATAATGCAGTCAGTATTTAAAATTCGGAAACAAACGTTTAAATAAAAACATTAAAAATTTCTTTGAAAAGCATTTTATTTGAATCAAAATAACGAAAAGTATCTTGTGGATGCAAACAAAAAATCTAACAGAAAAACGGGTTTTTAAAAGTTTTACATATATAATTAATAATTTAAAATAATTTTGAATAAAAATTGTTTAAAAATTAAACAAAAGATGCAGAAGTATCTTAAAAATAATGAATTTTACTTTTTCTTTTGCTTATGAAAAAAACATGAAATTTTGAATTATATTAAGTTATTAAGCTTGTTTTATTCTAAACAAACTCACCCTTTTCGGGAGCAACATTTTTAAGAAACAGACAACAAATTGCATTTGTTTAAATAAAATGTCACATTTTTTTGTAGAAAAGAAAACACCATAAACGTTTTGCAAAAAAAAATAATTAATAAAAAAAAAAAAATTATAAACACAAAAGTATCTCAAATATTTTTATTCACTTAATGCAGTCAATATAACGGCTCTTACTCTGCATTAAGTCCCAGTAGCAATAACTCCAAATGAAATAAATCCCAAAATAAATGAAATAATTTCCAAGTCTAAAGCTGGGATCACACGATTGCCGCAATGCACCAATTTTCACACTTTTCAATACCCCAATCGTGGGACTGCACAATCAAATGGCTCATGTACCAATCTAGGACAATATTGTGCTTGCTTTTACCAATCAAATGCAACCCTGGTGCGGCAATCGTGTGACTGTTTGCTATGCAACCGCGCGTCAATAAAAATAACAAAAATGCAACAATATTTATTGTTTTCTTGTGCGGCAATCAAACAACACAATTCGCGCCAATATTTGCCATTTTTGTATTAAATTTACTTTCTAGTGTTTCTTTTTGTAATTAATAAAGATAAATATGAATTTATTTATTATGCGTTTTATTTTTTTTTTTTTAATTATTGCTATTAACGAAATATGTATGTTCACAAGCATACATATTTATTCAAGATATTAAAAAAATAAGTTTTACAGATATTTTTCATATATTTTTTTTTAAATATTTTAAATAAAAGTATTCAACAAAAATTTTTTTAAATATGCTTATAATAAAATTTTCTCTGTTTTAATGAACAAACCAACTAGAATAAAAACAGCTGTTTTCGCAGTCTACATAAGTAGGAACAATCGTGTGACTGTGCTGCGGCAACTTTTGTACCCATTTCGCTTTGTACCAACTAGCGGCAATTAAATTTGTATAAAACAGGGCAATCGTGTGATTTCAGAATATTTGGTTGTTGCAATTTCATTATTGTGCGTCAATAAAGCACAATCAAAATTTTGTCATATTGGTGCATTTGCGGCAATCGTGTGATACCAGCTTAAAATGAAACAAACCCCAACTTTTGGGAGTTGTTTCATAATGAAATAACTCGTAAGAACATTAATGAAATAACTTCCAAAAACAGTCCATCATAAAGAAATAAAAAAAAAAAAAAGCGAAGCAGTAGCTCGTTTCTGTATTTCTCGCATCGTAAAATTTCTTACATGAAGTGTGAAACAAAAAATTCCATCGTTTCTCGATTTATGAGATAAAAGTGTTTCTGTATTTGAATGCGAAAAAAGACACAACAAATTCTGTTCATACTGGAATATTTCCAGTAATTAAGTATCAAATAAAAGCAAAACGTCAACAAAAGAAATAAATATAATAAAAACAGGGCTGCCAGATTTGACGAGTTATCGTCATCTTGACGATTTTTTGTTCCGATATTAACAAAGTGACGTTTTGATGATTTTTTTCTAAAAAAGTGACGAAAGCAAAAACAAAATCAAAAATATTTTATAATTTTTTGTTACTTTCTATAGAAATTCAACTTGAATTTTTAAATTTCAAACACTTCTATTTTGTGGCGTTGAAAATTGAAAAAAAAAAAAAAATAATATGAATGTGTGTAGAAAGCAACAACAAATTTATAAAATATTTTTGATTTTGTTTTTGCTTTTAATAAAATTGTTGGCGTTGCGTCTTACACTATAAGCCCCTTAGTCTTCGCAATAAGATAATTGTGAATATTTTTATATGTTTGTTTATTGAAAAAAAAAAGATATCTTTAGAAACAAGGGTCAAATTTTTATATTTATCTCTATTGTGAAAATTGTCCTCGAAATTGTTTGTCTCTTACCTAAAAAATGTATCGGCAAAAGCAAAATTTCGAGGGAAAGTAATGGACCGACTTGGTTTATTTTGAACATTTAATACTTCTTATATACATATACAAAATATGATTGATATTTCATATTCTTATCTTATTTGTACACTTTTGTGCCAAAACCATTATTCCGGCAAGAAAGAAATTTGTTTCACTGAAAGAAAAATGCTTCATATATTTAATGAATCATTTTCATCAAAAAGTTTTCCTTGGGTAAATGAAAATTTTCATTGTCTAAATGGAATTTCATAGGTTTGATGAAGTTTTTTCGTTAAAATCGCTTCATTAGATTTCGTAATTACGTTAAAAATTTTCATTGGATATATGAAAACTTAAGTTTGTCCAAGTTAAACAAAAAATTTTAATTGGGAACTTAAAAAAACAATATACAAACATAACTATATTCATAAATTAATACAAAATTATAGTTTCCTTAAAAAAATGTTTAATTGTTAATTAAAAAATGTAAGATTTAATAATTTCATGCATCGAATGTTACATGTATGCCATTAAATTTATGAAATCAAAAAATTTTTTTATAAAAGCAACATATTTCAATAATTGCCTTCATAAATTTAAATTTTCATTATGACAATAAAAATGTCATTATAGTAATGAAACAAAAACTTTCAATCCACTTTCAATCAACGTTGTTATTGTTATTATGGACAATTTAATCTCATATTTACGGTCTTAATTGAGAAAAAAACATAGTTTTTTTATAAAAAAACTACACTGCCCCGGTAGACTAGCTGGTAGTGAGCTAGTCTATCAGCACCGAGGTTACATGTTCGAATCCCACCAGAGACAGAAAAAAAAAAATAAAAATAAAATAAAGTAAAATAAAATAAGAAAAAAGAAGAAAAAAAAAATAAAAAAAAAATAAAAAAAAAAAAAATTTTACTTTATTGAAAGTATTCATCCAATGAATAATATTCATGGATCTAATGTAATGTTTCATTAAGTCCTTTTAATGAAACAGGTTTCATTGATACAACGAAGCGCTGCTTTATAATGCAATTTTTCATGGGATTAATGTCAAAATTCGTTAGTATTGCGAAGAAAATTCTTTCAGTGTTGTCTCCCAGTAAAAACTTTTTCAAAATGGATAGCTTCTTTCACTCGTTATTTAGTAGCTTTCTTCCATAAGAACTTCGATAACTACTTTTTTCTGGATGTATTTAGATTAAAAAAAAATTACTTACTTTTGAATTTGTTCATTTTGGCACAACCCTTGTAAAATTCATTAGTTTTTCAGTAGAATTGTATGTAGTGCTTTTATGTGTTTCTGATTACTTAACATAAGTAGTATTTTGTAGGCGAAGATTTTACTGGGTCTACCAGGTATTCTACTAAGTCAATTTCAGGTAAAAAAGAAAAAGATTATAGGAATAGGTAAATTAAAGATTTATATTTCAGCCATTTGTAAACCGATATAGTTAAATTTCAATAATATACTATTTCGGACTACATACGATATAAATATAAAACAACGTTGTCGCTATCAATTCCATAAAAACCAGAATATTTATAATACTGTTATCAAAGCTGATTTTTAAATTTTCAATTTTTATCGGATTAAAGAGAATAAATAATTTTTTAAAAAATAATTCTCCAGCTTAACAAAATAAATATAAATTTAATGAAATTATTAAATACCCATGAACTTTAACTATGTTTTTGTTTGATTATTTTATAATAAAAGTCGAAACAAATTTGTTTAAAATTGATTTTAAATTGCACGATTCTTAAAACAAAAAAGACGATCTTTTTTATTTTTTTCTCAGGAAATTGACGATTTTGACACAAATTTATCTGGCAGCACTGATTAAAACCAAAACAAGAAAGGCTAAAAAAAAAATTAAAATAACAAAATATAACAATTGTTTTTTGTTTATTTTCATCATATTAATTATGCATTCATCATTTATATTCCTTCTATATTTTTATTTATTTTAAAAAAATAGTATATGAACATATTTTAAATACAAAATATCTACATTTTGTTTTTCTCGCCACCAATTTCACATGTGACTTATTTTGACAGTTCTTGAAAGAAACTTTTCGCAAAATATTGGTATAGAAACACTTTTTCTCGCATCCTTCCAATAATTGCTGGAAAATGACTTAAATGACAGATAATTCTCGCAAAAAAAAGATACAGAAACACTTGTGTGAGAAAAACCATTTTTTGTTTCATTTCACACTATTTTTGTTGCAATTCACACGTTTCATGCGAAAAGTTTTACGATGTGAGAAATACAGAAACGGGCTACAGGTATTTTAATGTCAAGTGCTTGAATAGTTCACCATGTCTAGCGTCCGAATGAAAATCCTTCATTCACCTCTTGTGCTCTGAACAACTTCTCCGAACTATACCCATAATTCCATATGTGAACTCAATTTAAGAAAAAGACCCTTTGTGCTTTAAACCCCTCAAATGTATGAGTAGCAACTGTTTAAACTATCCCGTTATTAATACCGTTTAAAATGTTAAACAATTTTAAGAACTTGCATATAATTGAAAATGAAATAACTCCCACAGCAAATGAAATATCACCGAAAACCAAAATAAAATGAAATAACTCCCACGTTTGTTTTTTCGGGGACTTATTTCATTTGGATTTTATTTCATCATGAAATAACTCCCAGACAAAAAATGAAATAACTTCCAAAAAAATGAAATAAAACCGAGAGGGCTGGGAGCTATTTCATAATGAAATTACATACTCCCACATTTGTATGAAAAATTGCTGGGTCTAATTTTATTTTTCTCTTGGGACTTATTGCATCTGGGAGTTATTGCACGGCGCCAATATTACAAATTCAGAAACAAACATTCAAATAAAAACATTCAAAATTTAACGCGTTTTATGCGCATTAAACGTGCAGTAAAAACTTGAAAATATTACAGAAAATTGTTTAAAATATGCCCCAAAAAATGAAATTATAGACCGATTCTCACCATTTACATGGACATTGTTTTTAGTACAATTGAAATATATTTACCGAATTTCTTCAAATTATCTACAAGATTGCAACTTGTACTTTGCGCACAAGGTTAACATAGACAGATAACCAGCCAGACGGACGGATAGACATCGTTAGATCACTTTAAAAAGTGTTGAAGAAATCGATGCAACACGTTGGGTTACAGATAAATATTTGATACAAAAAAAGCTCTTGTAGGAATCAAAAGAAAAAAAATCAAAAAGGTTTCTGTTTCTGTCTTCATTGGTCGCACAAGGAAAAACTTGCAATTGCTTATTTATGGTTTCCCTGCTCATTACAAACGCAAACATTTTTATGAAAGATTTAATACGGTTAGGTTTGCTTTTAAAACATCAAAAGATACGAGTGTATCTTAATCAATTTTTCATGGAAAAATATATGAAATGAGACAAAAAAAGTACCAATTTTTCCAAAAAGGTGTAAAAAGGTGGTCATATTTGTAATAGATACAAAAGTATCTAAAGGATTTTAATAAAAACTGTAATAAAAACTTAGCAAAAAAAAAAACAAATGCTTCATAACAACAATAATATCATAAACATTTAGTATTAATTTTTTTGTACTTTAAATGCTTAAAATCTGTAAATTTCTTATAAAAGATACAAAATATTTTAAGGACTTTAATGCCAACAAAATTTCAAGACCCTTAAAAAATTTTTCTAAACCTCAAGCACATAATTTAATTTAATTATTACGAATTCTTTGCATCAAAAGTATCCACACAAATCTCGTGTTATTCAAAAGATACAAAAGTATCTTAAGGATATTCAAATTAAATAAATAGAAAACCACAGAATTTTGTTTTGTTCTTTTTTAAATAAACGTTTTAAACAAAAAAAAAAAAAAACACACACATACTTTTGTAATAGATACAAATGTATCTTTCAGAATTCAAGGGGGAAAAATACAAAAAAAATGTAATTTAATATTTAAAGAAAATTCAATTCAGTAATGATGTTTTTTTATTTTTGAATTATAAGTTTTTTGATGCTCTTAAAAAAAAGAAAAATATAATTTTATAATTTTTCAAATGCAAATTGAATTTCATCTTAAAATGTCTTGGCACTATATTGAACTCGCCTAACCCGATGCGCTTTGCTACTCTCAAATACGAAAATTATCAAATTACACAGAAAAAATTATTTTTCCAATTCAAACAAAAAATTTGTAGAATCAAACAATTTTTTGTCTGAAATCGGTCCTATAAACAAATTTGCATATTCAAACAATTTATTTGCATTTTGTTTATTGAAAAAAACCCTAATTTTTTCAAACAAATAATTTAACTGAATCAAACAAAAAGTTTACTGAAATTCATATACTAAATTTCAAAAAAAAAAAAAAAGTTTTTGCACAAGCCATGACGCGCACACAAAGTAAGCACTGTATGAGAAGATGTCGGCAAGAGCAGAGCCGCCGGCTGGCTTTGAGACACATTTTTTTTGTTGGAATAATTTTTGAGCGAAGTCTAATTTATACACACAACACAATGTTTTTCTTTATCACTCTCTGTTGCTGTATCCTTTCCTTTGCTAATGAAGAAGAAATGTAACCCAAAAACCGACTCGATATGTTTTTCGTCATCATTATATTTTTGTATTTGATGTATTTAAGCAAACAGTTTGAAAAAATTGAATACGGGATTTTGTTTCTTGTAATGTGTTTCTGCTATTGTTTTTCTTATAGTTGCACTTTTTTAAAGCGTCCAAAAATAGACTGTGTGTGTTTTTTGTTGTTGTTCTTATATTTCACACAAAGAAGTGTTGCTTACGATGAAATAAAAAAATGCAAAAAGACGACAACATTAAAGAGCGTTAAATATTTCATACAAAATTATGAAAACTTGACACCAATAACGCGTTTATTATATTTTTGAAGAGTTGTCCACATTTTTGTTGGTTAAATAAAAATCAAACAAAAATATTGTTTGAATAAGTAAAAAAATTTATAGAAATTAAAAAAATTTTCAAACAAGCGTTTGTTTGAAAATAATTCGGCAATAATTTTTTCTGTGTAAGATACTTCTCCTCTTGTCCTTCTTCAGATATTTAGACATTTATATTGACCTTTTCCAGTCCAGCTTCGTATTGAAAACCAAACTATTTGTTCCAAATTTGGAAGCTTTTAGTCTGAGTTCATACGGCTCATGTCTTATTGACAAGATTCTTCCTTTTTCTTCTTTGAGCATGAATTGGCGTTCAAATGATTCATGTCATGTTGACGTCATGTTTTTTATTTTGTTTTATTTGATATTGAAAACAAAAACAAAATTAAACAACGAACAAGAAAGTAAAACGGAAAGACAGTACATGCATCTGTGCACTCGTTTCTATTTCCCTCGTCCCTCTCGCCTATAAAGAAGCAATCATGTCAATAAGACCAGAGCCGTATGAACACAGACTTACTTTAACGCCAGGTAATCAGGAAATGACTATGAACATTTCTGGAAAATCCGTTTGATATTTTCTAGGGAACAAACATTATATACAATTTTATGGCTCCCCCTGCACCTACCCCCTTTATTTTTATTTTGAAAGGTGTGGTTTAACATAAGAGCAGCTTGACGAATTTTGTCTTCAGATATGCGGTATATAAAATGTTCGTCCTATGGGGGATACTGCTCCTCCTTCGTCTGCCCCACCCATTTTAATTTAGAAATTTAGAGTATACCATAATAGTGGCTTTAACCGTGTTAAAAGACTCTTGCTTATAAAGTTCTTCAGTTCCGCGCTTTTTAATACATATATCCTATGGGGGTATTATTCCCCCTTTATTTTTATTTCCAAAGATGTAGTTTACCATAAGAGTGACTCCTACCAAGTTTAAACATTCTCACTACAACAGTTCTTAAGATATGCGATATTTAACATGGGCGTCCTATGGGGGTGACACTTCCCCTGCTGCTTTCTTCTTTCAATTTCGTGGCTCAGAAAGTTAAAGAATTTGGCTGCGGCGGCTCTTAAGATATGCTATACTTAATATTGGCAACCTATGGAGGGTACCAATTCCCCTGCCCCTATCGAAAACAGACAAACTTTTTTTTTTTTTTGTATTTAGATAAGACATGGCAACAAAAGCCTAATAAAAATATTTTGAAAATGTAATAATTTCTTAAAAATATTGTTCAATAAAATAACCACAAGTTCAACAAAATAACCACAATACTAATTATTGTTAAAGCTAAGGCACGAGCTCTATGTGTACATTTGTCCTTCAAGTTGTGTTGAAAAAGGTCAACAGAAAAGAGAAAGACAAAATGAAAAAACAAAAAATGTACTTGGACTTCAAGAAAAATTCTTGACAAAAGTACGAAAAAACAGAAGTAAAGGAAAAAAACACGTAAAATCAATTAAAATGGATAATCATTCAGGAAAGCAAATTTCGATCTACCAAATGTTAAAATACAATTTGGTTTAAGGATTGATGTTTGACTAGTGACGTCAGCAGTCGTCGATGGCTGCGAGTGTAAGACGGCAAATCCATCTGAGGAGATCGTGTGGTTGCGATCGAAACATGTCATGGTAACCTGCCGGCCAGGGTTCGAGCCCGAGCCACGTCAAGAATGAAAGATTATCAATAACAATTTTAATTGATTTTCATGTTGTAAAATTCCTTTCTTCATAAAAATAATTTAATGAAAATTAAATTTCATGAACTTAAGCCTAATTAAAAATATTAAAAATTTGGATTAAAACCCATAAATAGTTCAACAAAATAACCACAATACTAATTAATATTGTATTTGTATAAACAAATTTGATCGAATAAAAACAATTTTAAAATATTTTCAGAGCGATTTGTTTAATAATATTTGTTTCTTTTTCTATTTTTTCAGAAATTTAAAATGATATATGTATACATTTATATCTTTGGCCAAAAGGATACAAATAAAATCAAATATTTTTAACTTTTAAATAAAAAAAAATTAAAATTTTAAATTAACCGAAAATTTTATTTATTTTTATAAAAAAAAAAAAATAATAAGATATCTAAAAGTTACATAAAACATATAAATATAATTAAAAAGTAACTAAAATATCTGAAATATGCAGAAATCCAATAAAAATCTAACATGAATTAATATAGATAACGTCAAAAAGCTGAATATTTAAGTCAAAATATTGAAATATATCTATCAGATAAAATTGCAAAAAAAAAACACGCTAAATTAAATAAAGTATTGTGTAAAGGAAACATACAAAAAGTCCCATAATTCAAGAAAAAGATAAACAAGTATCTACAAGATAATAATTAAAAATACAACAGAAATTGTGTTAATTTTGTTACTGAAGATCAAAAGCAAAAAATTCTTAACAAAATAAAAAAGTGTTGCATTTAAACAAAAAGTAAAAAAAAAACTATTTAAAAGATTCAATATATTAAAAATAAGAAAATTATGCAAAATTATCTAAAAGATAAAAATCTTTAAAAAGTGAAGCAAAATATCAAAAAAAAAATTCCCCGAATTAATTTAAAAAAAAATTTTTAAAATTCTAAAAGCAAAAACTTGGATATTTTTTTAAGGAAATAGTTTTTTTTTTCAAGGAATTTTTAAAAATGTTTGATATTTCAATCAAAAGATACAAAAGTAGCTGAAAGATATGAATTAAAAAGCAAGTAAAATTATTGAAAAAATTAAAAATTTGTGTCGTTCAAGAAAAAATCATTTTATAAATTATAGATTGAAAAAAGGAAATTTAAAAACAGTCACGAAAATATCTTAAACATACAAAAATTGGATAAGCCAATAGAAAAGTGTCAAAAAAGTCAAACAAAATTTAGAAATATTTACAAAAATCTACAAAAGCATTTAAAATTTAATAACTTCGGCGGAAAGATACACAACTATCTTAAGAAAAAGAAATTAACCTAAAAAAAGATACAAAAGTATCTCAAGGATAAAGATTAAAAACGCAAAATTTTAATGAAAAGGTAAGTTTAATTTAACAACTGTAATTTGTAGTTTTATCATGAATTCTTAATAATTTTGAAACTAAAAGATACAAAACAATCTTAAAAATAAAAAAAAATGCTTATCACATAACCTCTTAAGACCCGAACATTAACCCATTGAATTTTACCATTTCTTAAACATTTTTTACACCTTCTAAGGAGCAAATAAGACAACTGTATATTTTTTTTTAAATTTTATTTGAATTCTTAGAAATTATGGGTGCACATATGGGTACCTCAGGTCTTAAAATATGAATAATTTCAACGTAAATCCTTAATTTCTTAAGATCTGAACTGAACCGATTAAGTAAAGGGCTTATAAACTATTTGTTTTATCTTATGAGGTGTAATTTAAATTTCGGTTTTTATTATTTTTTTTATTTAAAGTGGTAGAAAAAGAGTTGCACATATGTGTACTTCAGGTCTTAGCGATAAGTTATTGAGGAAAAATATCCCAACAGTATGGGTTTTTCAAACTGTTAAATTCAAATGTATAAATAATGGTTAAAACTTCTAAACCCTGCCATCTTCTGATATTGTTTTGAAGCGCAGTAGCTTAAGGCAAGTAATAAAACTGTTTCTATTGATTACACGAGTTCGCTAGTCTTGTAATAAGTTAGGGTACACATATGTGTACCCATGGTCTGAAGAGGATAATCAATAAATAGTAAATGGGATGTAAATATCTAGATTAAAAACCAATTAACTTTTAAGAAAAATTAAATAGGTTTCGAACCTAAACGAAATGGTTCATTTAAACAATATAATGTATATCTTGTAGATTTAACAACATCTTTTGAATTCTAGATAAATATTTCTCTCAAAAAAAAAAAAAAAAAATTAACAAAAATCTGTTATTCAAAGAAATCTTAAAACGTTGAATAAAACACGACACCATCTTAAATATTATGTCAACATCATTAACAACTGTCCAAAGAATTATGAAGAAAATATAATTTTCCTTTTACAAAGATTGTGATTCTGTCTTAAAAAAACTTTGTTAGAAATAATTCAACTTAATAAGAGTAAACAAAAACGAAAAACTAAAACCGCCATCATAAATTTAACAAAATTTATGTAATTTTAAGTGCATTATTCATGTTCAGCAAGCAATTGGAAAATTTTTTTTATTTTGATCAATTATTTAAGAAACTTATTAAAGGTTTTTTTCTTTAAAGTCCCAAAATATTCTTCTTAATTCATTAATTAAAGTTGAGGAATAAATTTTAAGAAAATTTTGTAGTTCATACTAAGGGTCTGTTCGTCGTTAACGAATAAAGACTTCCTTCGCTTAAATTACATTCAAAGCAAAAACAAATTTTAAAATATTGTTATTGTTTTACATGTAAGTTAAACAAACAAAGTCTTCAATCGTCGACTTTACAAAAAAAAAAAAACAAAAAAAAAAGGATCTTATATAAAAAGTATTATTTAAAAGCTTGAGAATTAATTTTTTGGGCAAAAAATACACATTGTGACTTAGAAATAATCGTAAAAGCTTATTTGTATCAGAAGATACAAAAGTATCTTACAGATACAAAAATATCTTACAGATACAAAAGTATCTTACAGCTACAAAGGTATCTTACAGATACAAAAGTATCTTACAGCTATATAAATATGTATCTTCAGATACAAGTGTCTTACTGATACAAAAGTATCTTACAGATACAAAAGTATTTTACAGCTACAAAAGTATCTTACAGCGATAAAAGTATCTTACGGATACAAAAGTATCTTACAGATACAAAAGTATCTTACAGATACAAAAGTATTTTACAGAAACAAAAGTATCTTACAGATACGAAAGTATCTTTCAGCTACAAAAATATCTTACATCTATAAAAATATCTTACAGCGACAAAAGTATTTTACAGATTAAAAAATTTCTTACAGCTGCAAAAGTATGCTAGATCGACAAATATCTAAGGGATACAAAAGAATCTTATAGATACAAAAGTATCAAGCATATATAAAAGTATCTTATTGATACGAATTTAAGAAAGTCGCTTTCAATAGAAAATAATGATGAAAATGAATTTCTATAATAGAAGAAAGAATAGCATTTTGTTTAGAAAACGTTAAAAAATGAGTTGTATTAGCATAAAGCTAAAAATGTATTTCAAAGATAAAAATTTTAAATATGTATATCAATTTCGAAAGAAATAGAAGTAGAATTACTGTGTTACAAAAATAAGAATATTTTGTATAAAAACTCTTAAAACTTTTTAATTTTGACAAGAAGATACAAAAGTATCTTAAAGGTATTAAATAAAAAAAAACTAGGAGAACCACTTAAAAAGATACAAAGGTACCTAAGAAATAATAAAGTGAGCGAATATAAAATTAATTTTTTTTTTTCATTATTTTTTTATTGAATCTTCATATATTAAATATGAACTAACAATAATTAATCAAATCTTAACCTAATACGTTATTTTATGTCCTGCCAGTGCCAGACAAAATTTTCTTCATCACGGGCTCTGTTCACATATACATATAGGAGTTTATCGCTCATCTAATTGGGTAAGTGCTGCAGTGTCTCTTATTCTTAAGCGAGTGTGGCCGCCATGATTTAAAATATTTCGAGCTAGTGGATTTGGGTGTTGTTCAAGCCTTTTTAAATATTTTACTGCATATTTTGTAATCATAGTTTTAACTAATGGCACATTGAGATCCTTATGAATGTTTGAGTTTTTAACATACCAGGGAGCTGCTGTGATTATTCGAAGAAGTTTATTTTGGCGCCTTTGAATTTTGTCGATATTAGAGGCCGAGGCAGTGCCCCATAGTTGAATACCGTAGCACCAGATAGGCTTTAAGATAATGTTGTAAAGTAGAAGCTTGCAATCGAGACTAAGGACAGAATTTCTTCCAGAATTTCCAATGAATTTGAATGGCTTTTAGTTTCATTTGAGTTAATTTTGCCTCTTTATGGCATTTCCACGTTAATCGCCGATCCAGATGTATACCGAGATATTTTACATGCGAATGTTGAGGAATTATTTGATTATTGATTGTAATAGGGGGGCAAGATTCCCGGCAAAAAGTGAATGTTATATGTACGCATTTTTGCTCATTGACCATTATCCTCCATTGTCGTAACCATATTTCTAGTTGAAATATATGTAACGCGATGCTTCATAACGATTTTCGTGGACGCTGAGAAAAGCTGTATCGTCTGCAAATGTTGAAGTTTGTGTATAGTTGCTTGTTGGCATGTCCGAAGTATAAATTAAGTATAATAGGGGGGCCAGGATGCTGCCTTGTGGGACTCCAGCGGCAATGGGCTGAGGAGAACTTAAGAAATTTCCTTCTTTAATAATAAATTGACGACCGACTAAGTAGCTTTCGAGCAGCTTGTGTGTGTTTGCTGGTAAATTTTGCTTCAATTTATGTAATAAGCCTTCATGCCAGACTTAAGCAAAAGCTTGCGAAACATCGATGAAGAGTGCCGAGCAATATTTCTTTTCTTCAAATGCTTTTCTTATGACATTTACTATTCGATGAGTCTGTTCGATTGTGCTGTGTTTTCTTCTAAATCCGAACTGATGGTTTGGAATACATCTATTTTCACTTAAAATCGGTGTTAATTTTGAAACTAATAATTTCTCAAACAGCTTTGACATATTTGGTAATAAGCTAATAGGCCTATAAGACTCAACTTTTGTATGATCTTTACCTGGCTTTGGTATCATGATAACTAAGGAAACCTTCCATTTTTGAGGATAGTATTCAAGGCGTAAAATAGCATTAAAAATAAAAAGAATAATTTTCTTTGCTATGCGAGGTAGCTCCAAAAGCATTTTATTACTGATTTTATCAATATCAGGTGCCTTCTTAGTGTTTAAGTCACAAATAGCCGTTTCGATTTCTCTTAACTCAAATCTGAGAGGAATAGCTGCTCTAGCAGCAACAGGTGGTAACTCGACCGCAATATTGTGAAATATATTTGGTGTAAATACGTTTTTCAAGTGACTAACAAACAGATTTCCTTTTTCAATATTGTTTCTTGCCCAATTACCATTCAAGTTTCTTAATGGTGGCTTAGATATAACTGGCCTTTTTAGATTTCTAGCTGCACGCCATAATGAGTAGTCAGATTGTGGAGTTGCATCCAGTTCCTTAAGATATTTTTCGAGAGAAGCCGTTTTTTGATTCTGCAGTAACTTTCTTAGCTTTTTTGTGCACTCTTTTAATAAAATTAAAAAATAACATTTTCAAAAAAAATTATCAAAGATCTGGGGGCAAATTATGGCAGTCGTGATCGAATACTTTTTCGATTCGAAAGCAATTTTATTTCTCATTCTTAAGGCTCAGTTAGTCTTTACTTTCTGTTTCTGTTCTGTTCCGTGCCGTTCTGTTATGAAATTGTAACAGTTACTTTTTCCGTAGTAACTTATCAGCCATTTATGATAAATTTATTAGTTATGCACCGTCCATTGTTTTATTTTAATAAATTTAGTGCACATAAATATGAAAAAATCTTTAAAACTGTGACGTACCAATTTCTGTTATGATAGCATTATTAATTATGGTTTTAGGCGTACTAAACTGTTTTCCTGTAATAGGGTTTAAATGGGCCCTAAGGTAAATTATGGACCGATCGTCACGAAATTTCACAGTGTTATTTCTAGTCCTAAAATAATGTGACGTACCAAATTTTGTTACGCTAGCGTTACTTTTTACGTTTTTAGGTGTACTAAGTTGTTTTCCGGGAGTAAAGTTTATATGGGGCCTATGGTAAATTATGAACCGATCTTCACGAAATTTCAAAGATTTATTTTTAGTTCTATAAAACTTTGATGTACCAAATTTTGTTATGATAGCATTATTTTTTACGTTTTTAGGCGTACTAAGTTGTTTTTCGGAAGTAGGTTTTATATGGGGCCTATGGTAAATTATTGACCGATCTAAACGAAACTTAACAGTTTAATTTTTAGTCTTATGTAACTGTTACTTGCCAAAATTTGTAATGATGGCATTGTTAGTTAGGGTTTTAAGCTTAATATACTGTTTTCCGGGAGTAGGGCTTATATGGGGCCTAGGGTAAATTATTGACGGATCTTCACGAAATTTCACAGCGTGATTTCCAGTTGAATAAAACGAATTGTTGCGAAATTTTATATCATTCTGTGCATTTATGCTAGTTTTTGTAACAAAATTATCAATTTTTTTTTGGTGGTGGTTCCACATTTTGATTCATAGCTCAGATCCTATTGAACCGATTTTGCTGAATTTCAATCCCAAACTGCTTAGGATAATTACAAGCAATTTGACACCAAGTTTGTTGATTTCTTTTCAGTTTTTCGAAAGTGAGCGTGTTTTCAACAGACGGACAGACGGACAGACAGACGGACATGGCTAAATCGGCTTAAAATTACTCAAGGACCCAGAATATATATACTTTATAGGGTCTGAGATGAATAGTAAAAAAGTTTCACACGGAATGACAAACTGAATATACCCTCTTCACAACTAATTGTGGTGGAGGGTATAAAAAGATATTTTTAAAAAAGAAAAATAAGAATTATAAAAATAAAAAAAAGCAACTGAAATATAATTTTTAATATTTTTTTTTGTATAGAGTATAAAAATTCAATAAAAACGAACATTTTTGGACACAAAAGTTGATGTATTAAAAACCCCGAAAAATCCCGGGATTTCGGGATTCGAGATTTCCCGTTTGGCATCCCTTTAAGATACTTTAATATTATTCTAAAAATTTTTGCCTTTTGCCTACAACAATTAAAAAAATAATTTCGATCCGTTCAGTATGAACAGTAAAGGCAGAATTAGTCTTTACTTTCTGTTCTGTTACGAATCAGCTGACTTGTTTTTGTTATTAAAAAACCTATGAAATTGATTAGTTTTTCTGTTCTGTTGCGGTTCAGTTTGTTAAAATCAAAAACATGTTAAGTATTTGTAAGTGACAGCAAAATAAATAATAAAAAATACATATTTACATTGAAATAAATTGTTTTTTGATTTTAAGAATTTTTTAGAAATAACACTGTGAAATTTCGTGAAGATCGGTACACAATTTACACTAGGCCCCATAGGAACCCAACTCCCGGAAAACAGTTTAGTACACCTAAAACCATAATTAATAACAACTCGTCACAGTATAAGATAATAATAACAAATAGACATCATACAGATATTACTCCTTAAACATTCGAACTGTCGGTGGAGGGTATCAAAGATTCGGCCCAGCCGAATATAGCACTCTAACTTGTTATATATAATACCTTTTGAAAATTTATAAATAATCCCGATTGGCACCCTTAGTATCTTATGAAAAAAAATCCAAATTATGTTTAATTTATTAGATACGAATGTTCTTATAATAAAATAAAAAATATGTTTAGGAATAAATTTTAAAAAAATGATATTTTTAAAGACAGGCAAAAAAGTATCTTAAAGATACATTTTTAAAATATATTTATTTGTATTAAACTGCACAATTTGTCTAAAAAGATACAAAAGTATCTTAAAGATAAATACATTATACATTGAATACATAATTGCTGAAAATAGTTTTCTTATTAAAAATAATAAAATATTATACAAAAAATTGCTTAAACTTCAATATTTCGTCAAAAAGATACTAAAGTATCTGATAGATAAAAATTTCATTACATTAAAAATTTAAAAGTCGAAGAAAGAAAACATTTTTTTTTACTCAAAAATTTATATTTTATTAGGAAAATATACAAATATATTAATATTACGATAAAAAGATACATAAGTATCTAAGCAAAAAAAAAAAATTAAATAAACAAATTTAATTTTAGTAGAAAACGCTTACAATCACTTTGTTTTTTAGAAACAGAACAAAATTGTTTAAGATTTTTAATCTTGTAATTCATTTAAAATATACAAAAGTTTCTAAAGGATGTCAAATTTGACATATGAGTAAAACAGTTTTTGACATAGACTTGGAGACTTTTTTAATTATTTTATGATTTTTAACCAGTTTATTTAAATTAAATCTTAACTTTATTTCTTTACTTTAAGTAAACATTTTAATTTTCTTCAAAATTATTTATTAGCGATGACTTCAGTTTAACGCTCATCTATAACTTTAAGTACAGAGCCCTGAATGTTTAATTACATTTTGTTTTTGCTTTTCATTAATTATTCATTATACACAATATGATCTTTTAGCAAAACCCCACACCTTTTAAAGTAAAACATACAAAAAGAAAACAAAAAATATTTGTTTAATTTGTTGTTTGTGTATGCCAAACACGCGCCACTTAAATGTAGTTGTTGCTTCATTCTTACAAAATTAAATAAAAAAAAAAAAAAAACGGAAACACCGACAAACGTTAGGAAAAAAAATAATAACGAAAACAAAATTTTTAGAAAAAAAACACTTGAAATATTAAATGAAAACACAAAAAAAAGGAAACAAGTTATAAAGTTGTTTGTTTAAGTAACAAGACAAACATTAATTAGAATAAATAACAAGATACAATAACTTTAAAAGAGATACTAGTTAAAATGCAACCAGGGCTGTAAATAATGAAAGTTTATATAGAGAAAGGAAAGGCATTTTAATTATTTAAAGGGCAAAAATACTTGACCAACACGATTTGTTTAAGAAAAAACCAAAAATGTTGGCATTTTGCTGTAAAGATACTAAAGTATCTGAAAGATTAATTTTTAAATTTTTAAATATCTACATACATTTTTAAGGCAAAAACAATGAAATTGTGATAAGGAAATGCTAAAAAATCAATAATTTTTGCTTATAGATACAAAAGTATCTAAAGAATACAACTTTTAACTAAATTAAGAGTTGATATGAAAAGCGTATAAAATATGTATTCCCTTAATTAAAAAGAAAATATTTTGTCAAAAAGTAAAAAAATATAGAAAAAATTTGTAATTTTTTTTTAAAAGATATAAAAGTATCTGACAGATAAAAATATTGAGATAAATACTAATTAATAGAAAACAGGTCTAGTTATTATAATTTCTAAGATAGGAATCACCATATTTTATAGAGATTTTAATGAAAATTCCAATGCTTTTATAAAAAGATACAAAAGTATCTAGGAGATATAATTTCAAAATTTTAAATATCTGTTTAAAAAATAATTTTCAAACAAAAACAGCAATAACTTTAAAAGGTTAAAAAAAGCTGAATGGAATATTCTAAAAGATACAAAAGTATCTGAAGATAAAGATTTGTCAAAAGAAAAAAAATGGAGGTCTCATAAAAAAAAAATAAATAATGGGTGATTTTTTAAGAGCTATAGGAAAGTTAAAAAAAAAACACATAAAATTCAGAAAAATGCATGAAATCTTTATTTGAATCGATAGTACAGTCCATAAAATTTTGATGTTTGAAGATTATTTCATGCAAATGTTGACCGTGACTGCGCCTCAAATGGTCCATCCGCTTAGTCCAATTTTGGCATACTCTTTCCAACATTTCGGCCGGTATCTCATGAATAAATGCTTCAATGTTGTCTTTCAATGCGTCAATTGAAGCGGGCATGTGTGTATTGACATGAGCTTTAACATAGCCCCACAAAAAATAGTCTAAAGGCGTTAAATCGCACGATCTAGGCGACCAATTGACCGGTCACGAACGTAAAATAAAATGTAAAAAAACCTAAAAAAAAAGTTAAAATTCATATAAGAGATGTTTGCGCCGAATATTATCTAGATATTAACATCCATATGGCTTTTTGTCTTAAAGGGATTTTAGGTACGGTCGCTAAATTGTTAACAAATGTTAACATTTAAAAGGAATTTAAAGCTAGTTAAGTACGGGAGCTTTGAGCAAATGTGAATCGATTCGAAAATAATTAAATTTGAAGTAAAATATTTTCGGCACGAATTTAATTTAAATACCATCCTTAATAGATAGCTTGCGGACACAAAGAGTCTAATTTGGATGTGAAATTATAGACCGATTCTCACCATTTGCATAGACTTCGTCCAGAGTACAAGTTCCAAAACTTGTACTCTGCGCACAAGGCTAACATGAACAGACAACCAGCCAGGCGGATGGATGGACATCGTTAGATCACTTTAAAAAGTGATTCTGAGTGAATCGGAATACTAAAAGATTGGTCTAGATACAAATCGCATAACATTTATCCTTAATGAAAACCTGCTTTGTCTTACAATTTTAGAATAAAAATTAAATATAGATGTCGAAATTGAAGTAAAAGAATTTCGAAAAAAAAATTTTTTTTTCTATTTGCTGCAAAAGCTATTGTAGGCATCTAAAAAAATTAAATATGTATCAAAACATGCATTAAAAAGGCAAAATATGTGCTATAAACCTAAAAAATGCTGCTTAAAGGCTCTTTTAACTAAAATATGCTGCAAATGGTAAAATATGCAAAATATGCACTATCAAATCGATGCCAAAATTTATGAAAAGCTCTCAAACGGATAAAAAGATTGTTTCTGCCTTCATTAGTCGCACAAGGAAAAACATGCAATTGCATATTTCTGGTTTCCCTGGTCATTATTAACACTGGCCGAACAGCTGCGATATTTTCTTCACTTCGCACTCTACGTAAGCGTGATGGTGGTTTAATGTCCAACAATGTAAATTTGGTGCGAAATTTAGTCACAATAGCCCGAATAGCCGCTTCAGTTGGTCGATTAAACTGGCCATAAAATGGAAGAAGCGCGCGATGAACTTTCTAAACAGAGCACGCACTTTGATAATAAAATTGAATAATTTGCATGCGTTGTTCGTTTGTAAGACGATTCATGGTTAAATTTTAGACCAAACTGAAGATGTTGGACAGTGAAACAAAACACGAAACGTGCGTCAGCTGTTTAAACCAGTGTTGCCAAAAAGGTAATAGCTAAAAAATCACCCGATATAAGCTAAATTACTCACTAGACATTACTGTTTTTTTTTTAATTCCAACGGGCACATACATTTGGTTTGTTTATTCGACTTAAAACTTTAAAAAAATTATACATTTAGCAGAAATACTATATATTATTATTATTCGATTAATCGGTATAAATTCTTCGATAAATCCTCTAATCGAAATTAGAAATTTTAAATTATTCGAACAATTATTCGTCTAAAATTATTCGATTAATCAAACAAAAATTAATCGACTGAACACCCTTGTATTGTGGCAAGATTTCTGGAAGATTTCTTTTCATATGAATAAATATTTTTAATTTTTTTCTTTTTTTTATTTATTTAAAAAGACCAACAATTGCTTAAAGTTAAACAAGTTTCAGAACTTAAAACTTTTTTTTCTCTGTAAATGAAATAAATATTCATATACAAATAAATATTTATTTAATTTTAAATATTTGCTTTTAAATATTTTCATTAATTTATTTAATGGAACAAAAATCTTTTTACATGGATACTTTTTGCAAAAATGCTACGAGCACAATATTTTCTATTTGTTATTCAGTTACTAGATACCCAAATATTTAAATACTTTTTACCATCAACCAACCATAAATTTATAAACTTCTTCACTACAACAACAACAGTAACAACAACAAAAACAGCATTAAAACCTCTACTAAAGTGGTTATAAAATGCTGGGAATTTCTTAATTGCTACAAACATTGGAAAAGGGGCGGTGGAAGATGGGTGGGTGGAGAAGAAAAGAAAGGAGTTCGGTGGTTTGGGGTTTGAAACCGAAACCATTATTTATTGTGGCCAAATTAAATGTAAATATAAAATTTACATGTGTAAATGAAAAATCTTTTTCTACTGAATTTTTGTGCTAAAAATTATTGAAATGATTTAAAATACAAAATGCTTTGATAAATAGAGAGAAACAAGTTTGCAGAAAGAATTATGCAAATAATTGTAATAAAATGTTTATTTATTAGTTAATAAAATTAAAGTTTCTTAGAAGTTAGGAAAATCAAAGGGAAAAAGAAGCTTGTCTATATTTAAAGTCATATGCAAAATAGCAATTAAGGAAAGGAAGAAATTCTTTTAAATAAAAATAGTCTTATAAGTTGTTAACATCTTAAAATTTTTTGAAAGTCTTTAATCATGCATAAAGATATTAATAGTCTACTTAAGTCTTCTTAGCTTAACCTAAGGTCTTGACTTAAGGCAAATAGAAAGTCTAACTAAAGTTTGATGCCATTTAAAGGCAAGTAAAATACTTAGTAAAGTTTGTCCAAAGTTAAATCTGGTCTAAGCTGCCGTGCAAAGTCAAGGTATAAGTTGGCTTTAAAGCTAAGCCTACAAATATTCAATTAACCTACTCTAAAATAAGGTTAGGATAAAGGTTAGAACTAGGAAAAATTTAATTTTAAGTTTAATAAGTTGTAACATAACTTCAGTGTAAAGTTAGGTCTGGCCATATTTTTAATATGTATACTATTACAATTTTAAATCTAGAGCTAAATCAAGCCGATTGTCCGGTCAAAATTCTTGTCTAAAGTCTGGTCGAGTATTAATTTTTAAAGACTAGTTTAAGCTCTAGTTTAAAATTTAGTTTTAAGTCAAGTCCAAGGTTAGGTTAGGTTCCTTTGGCAGCCGTGATCAAGCACAGCTCACTTGGGTCCATTAATTAGTTCCCGTTGTGTTACCATATCACACCGTCTCCCATGGGTCCTATGAAATGTGGCTGCTAGTATTCCCATGCAGCCATCCGGTCGATTCAATAAAGGAGTGGATCCTGTTAACATCAACATCAGAGAGACAAGTTGTGTCCCTAAGGGATCTTCGACCGAACATTTCGAGTCTTAAGTCTCCGAATGCCGGGCAAAATACAGAGAAGATGTTCCTCCTCCTCATCGTCAGAACTTTTACACAAGTTATCATAAGGGAGCCCTAGCCTCTGGACGTGCCTCCAAATGGGCCAGTGGGCAGTTATAACCGCAATTAGATTTCTTAGATGATGTCTGGACAGCTGTAATGCCCGCCGTGTCCTTTTTTCATCTATGATGGGCCAGATTTTCCTGGTTGCCCCACAGGTGGTTTCATCGTGCCACCTCTGACTGGCGCTATAAGTTGCTTACACCTTGGGATTGAAGCACCTACATTATATGTGGAACCATCCCGATTCAAGGTGGTACCTGCATACGCCAACGAATCCGCCATGTAGTTCCTATGTATGTCCCCGGGGACCCAATTAAGGGTGACCAGTGAATGTCTCGCTATCTCCTCCAGAGACATCCGGCATTCTCGGACAATTCTCGACGTGATGAACACATTCTCCAGGGTCGCCTTGCTATCGGTAATAATGTGAATATCACTTCCAGATATTTCACCGTACCGGATGCGTTTCGCGGCTGTGTGGATGGCCATTATCTCGGCCTGGATGACACTGCAGTGGTCCGGCAGCCTTATAGGAATTCTCCAGTGTTTTAGACCCGTCCGTGAAAATTCGAATCGCATTCGCGGGAATTTGCTGGTCATCATAGTGAACCACGTTATCTAAAATGCTTACCGTGAAGCCAGGATCAAAGATTGGCTCAGGTGTGACATAATGAACATCCATGTGCCAATTAATTTCGTTCAGAATGTTAGCATGTCCGATATTGTAGTCCCTCCATGCTCCGGTGGCCCTTAGTCTTACCGCCGCGTCCGCAGCTAGCCTTTTCGCCAAAATGTCTGGTGGTAACCAGTTTTAAATCGTAAACAATGCCTATGAGGGGGTTGTTCTAATGGCACCTGTTACCGCTATCGCCATCATTCTCATTGTACGTTCCTACCTGGTTTGATGACTCTTCACCTTGAGTGCCGGCCACCAAACAGCTGCCCCGTAGAAAAGAATGGGTTTAATGACAAATACGTATAGCCAGTATAGCAGTAGTCAAGTCCAAAGTCTATTAGAAGTTTAGTCTAAAGTGGAGTCTAAGATTTGGTATTAAATATGGTCTTAGTCTAAAGTCTTATCATAAGTCGAGTCCAAACTCAAGTCCAAAGTCTTTAAAACAGTTTAGTCTAAAGTGAAGTCGTAAGTCTAAACCGAAATATGGCCTACAGTCTAGTTGAAATCAGCTCTAAAATTAAGTCTGAAGTCAATTCCAAGATCTTGTCCAAAGTCTAGTCTAATGCCTGGTCTAAAGTCTAGTTTAAAGTAAAACATAAAGTCTGGTCTTCAGTCTTGCCTTATATCAAGTCTAAGCTTTAGTCTATAGTCTTGTCTTAAGTCTAGTCTAAACTCTAGTCTAAGTCTACTTTGAAGTCTAGTCTAAAGTCTAGTCTAAAGTCTAGTCTAAAGTCTAGCTAAAAGTCTAGTCTTAAATCTAGTCTTAAGTCTAGTCTAAAGTCTAGTCTAAGTCTACTTTGAAGTCTAGTCTTAAGTCTAGTCTAAAGTTTAGTCTTAAGTTTAGTCTAAAGTCTAGTCTAAAGTCTAATATAAAGTCTAGTCTTAAGTCTTGTCTTAAGTCTAGTCTAAAGTCTAGTCTGAGTCTAGTCTAAATCTATTCTAGAGTCCCGTCTAGAATCTAGTCTAGTTCAAAGTCAAGTTTAAAGTCTAGTCTACAGTCTAGTCTAACATAAATTCTAGTTTAATAAAAAGTGTCGTCTAAAGTCTAATCTCAAGTCTAGTCTAGAGTGGTTAAAACTTAAGAATAAAGTCTTGCCTAAATATTCATCATAATGAATATCTTGATTATATTCTTATTTGCATGCAGGTTGTAAAATGTCTTAAATTCCATTATCTTGCTGTTATAAGCGCTTATTCCACACAAAAACTTATCTGGCAGCCCTGTTAAAAAAAGCATTAAAATCATTTTTATGAATTTCCTCTCTCTCTGTTTCTTTCAAATCTCCTTTTAAGTCCTTAAAAATAATCCATGTTAAATGGAAACGTACACACATTCTAAACAACATTAAAATGGTAATTTACAATGTGTGTAAGTGTGTTCGTTGCCTTTAATTTGTATGTTGCATTTAGTTCTTTGTGGTTTTGCTTTCTTAGTTAAAAACAAAATGAGTAAGAGACTAAAACAATAAGAAGATCCAAATGCACTCATTTGCTACATTAGAATGCAAACGCACAATATTACACTTGCATTTATGTAAATGTTGATAACAGTAAGGGCTGATGCACACGCTTCAAGTTTAAGTCCTCAAATCTTGAGTTTTAAAAAGAAATGACATTGATTCTGTTTCACCTTCTATTCTTATAACTCAAGACTAAACGTCTAAAACCAGAAGCGTGTCAAATCAGCACTAACTACTCTGTATGGTGTGTCTGTGCTCTCACAAATGCATTGTGGTGTTAAAATGTTGCATTACACGCACTTACATATAAGTACTCGTACTAAAACATGCTGGTATAAATAAAACACCTTTTATATTTCAAGTTTCTTTTTCTATTTTGTTTCTTTTTTTTGTTGGTTTTGTTTTCAACACATACATATGTATGTATGTACATATTCTTATGGACTTATTTACATACATACAAATGTACATACTCGGATAAAGAACTCGTATGCTCCAGAAAACCTACAAGTAAAATATGTTTGACTTAATGTTGTTGCTTTTGTTGGCTGCTGTAAAACCTGCATGTCACATGGCTCAATACCTTTTTACAACTAAACATGATTGTTGTTGTAATTGTTGGTTTTTCGTTTCTATTGTTTTTTTTTTTTTTTGTTTGTTTTACTTTCTTTTTGGTGTTTAACCTTTTAACAGCATTTTTGGGTTTGTTTAGTTGGTTTTCTTACATTCTACATACTTTTTTTCTAGAATATTTTATACACTTTGCCCTAAAGACTGAGATAATGCAAGGTAAATGTTGAGTGTTAAGAGTGATTTTAAAGTTAAGATTTTGATGTCTGAATAGCAAAAATATAAGATTAAGAGATGTTAAAGTCAAGGAAAATTTTAATTTCAAAAGATTTTGTTATTCGTGCTTAATTCCCAGTTTTTATTCGTGACAAAAACACTTGAAATTTATTGTTGATGGGATAAGCTATTCCTATGCATTTCACTGGTTGCTTAGGCCAGATCATCAGGAAACTTCATCCATAAAGATTTTAGAAAAACTAAAGATATTAAACCAAATAAAACTGTTAAACGTTTAAGAATTATAGCAACAGTTCTACTTGTAACAATATCAAAGCTTAAACAAAACACATCAAAAATAAACAACAGTGGGTTTATCTCATCTTACATTCCCCACTACAATTAGTTGAAATTCTCTCAACATTAATTGTAGTTGTAAGTAGGTTAAGAAAAACAAAATAAAAACAACACAACAACTTACAAAAGATGTTGTCAATTAAGTGTTTTTTAGGCCGTGCACTTGCCTGTTTATCAAAAAGTAATTTAAATTTTTGGGAATACAAAATTTTAATTTCAAAAGATTTTGTTATTCGTGCTTAATTCCCAGTTTTTATTCTTGACAAAAACACTTGAAATTTATTGTTGATGGGATAAGCTATTCCTATGCATTTCACTGGTTGCTTAGGCCAGATCATCAGGAAACTTCATCCATTAAGATTTTAGAAAAACTAAAGATATTAAACCAAATAAAACTGTTAAACGTATAAGAATTATAGCAACAGTTCTACTTGTAACAATATCAAAGCTTAAACAAAACACATCAAAAATAAACAACAGTGGGTTTATCTCATCTTACATTCCCCACTACAATTAGTTGAAATTCTCTCAACATTAATTGTAGTTGTAAGTAGGTTAAGAAAAACAAAATAAAAACAACACAACAACTTACAAAAGATGTTGTCAATTAAGTGTTTTTTAGGCCGTGCACTTGCCTGTTTATCAAAAAGTAATTTAAATTTTTGGGAATACAAAATTTTAATTTCAAAAGATTTTGTTATTCGTGCTTAATTCCCAGTTTTTATTCTTGACAAAAACACTTGAAATTTATTGTTGATGGGATAAGCTATTCCTATGCATTTCACTGGTTGCTTAGGCCAGATCATCAGGAAACTTCATCCATAAAGATTTTAGAAAAACTAAAGATATTAAACCAAATAAAACTGTTAAACGTTTAAGAATTATAGCAACAGTTCTACTTGTAACAATATCAAAGCTTAAACAAAACACATCAAAAATAAACAACAGTGGGTTTATCTCATCTTACATTCCCCACTACAATTAGTTGAAATTCTCTCAACATTAATTGAAGTTGTAAGTAGGTTAAGAAAAACAAAATAAAAACAACACAACAACTTACAAAAGATGTTGTCAATTAAGTGTTTTTTAGGCCGTGCACTTGCCTGTTTATCAAAAAGTAATTTAAATTTTTGGGAATACAAAATTTTAATTTCAAAAGATTTTGTTATTCGTGCTTAATTCCCAGTTTTTATTCTTGACAAAAACACTTGAAATTTATTGTTGATGGGATAAGCTATTCCTATGCATTTCACTGGTTGCTTAGGCCAGATCATCAGGAAACTTCATCCATAAAGATTTTAGAAAAACTAAAGATATTAAACCAAATAAAACTGTTAAACGTTTAAGAATTATAGCAACAGTTCTACTTGTAACAATATCAAAGCTTAAACAAAACACATCAAAAATAAACAACAGTGGGTTTATCTCATCTTACATTCCCCACTACAATTAGTTGAAATTCTCTCAACATTAATTGTAGTTGTAAGTAGGTTAAGAAAAACAAAATAAAAACAACACAACAACTTACAAAAGATGTTGTCAATTAAGTGTTTTTTAGGCCGTGCACTTGCCTGTTTATCAAAAAGTAATTTAAATTTTTGGGAATACAAAATTTTAATTTCAAAAGATTTTGTTATTCGTGCTTAATTCCCAGTTTTTATTCTTGACAATTAAGCACGAATAACAAAATCTTTTGAAATTAAAATTTTGTATTCCCAAAAATTGAAATTACTTTTTTCAAGGAAAATTTGTATTAAGCACAAGGCTTTAGCGATCGTTTGTGGTCTCAAATAAACGGTCTAGTCTTTGAAAGAAAGGAGTATAAGAAAAAAGAGTTGAAACTAGACTGTAATCTAATCTACAGACTAATTATACAGTCTCACTGTAGACTACTCTATTATCTTGTATTAAGACTAGTCTATATTGTTTTAAGGAAATAAAGATAATTTTTTTAAAAACGATTTTTAGTTTAAAATTTAATTGTCAAATTCACAAGCTCGCATCATCGTGTTATTTGTTGTTAAACCATAATCTAATAATAAAAAGTTGTATCTTAGTTGTTGGTAATTTTCAAACAAAAGTCTTGTCTAATTGTACGATTGATGTATTTTGAGAAACGTTGTATTTATGCCTGGCCTGCGATTTGTTTGGTGAATTTGTAAAAATCTCTTTAGCATGTGATACGTAACATGTACCATTAATTAAATTATTACTGCCGTATTCATAAGAAATTAAAATGGATTTGAAATTCTTTTTAAAAAAAATTTGTATGAAACTTTTGCCTTAAAACACATTTCAAACTTATTTTATTTTTTATGAATACGGGGGTTAATGATTTATGTATGTATGTAGGTTTAATTAATTTTAATTGATTTTTTAACATTTTAGGTTAAATTTCCTACCAATTAATATTTATTAGCATTTCACTTCAAATAAAAACTTCCATACCTGGCTTAATTCCATGATATCAAATAATGTGAATGGCAAATATCAAAGAAGAAGAAATACATACAAGTCAATAGCACAAAGTATACAGAGATGAAAAAAGTGACGCTTGAGAAATGCCTAAATCATTTGCGAGGGCAGCTTTCGAAGAAAGAGAAAGAAACGTTTTTTGTTAGTGAAGTGACAATGCGTAAAAACAGGCCGCTACTATCTACACAAATCGCATAATCAAAACAAAAAACGCAAAAAGGGCAGTTTTCGAAGAAAAAGACAGAAAAAAACACAATATTTTCTGTCTCGTGACGCCTCTGTATACTCTGTGTCAATAGTGAAGTAAAAAATTAAAACTAAGATTAATTTATTTTCTTTTTAATTATTTTTTTAAATAATTTTTCTTAGTATTTGAATGGAAAAAATGTAAAAAATGAATTGACATTGTGCATTAAATTGAAATTTTCCATTTGTGGCATTAAGCACTACGAAAACATAGCGATACAACAAATTCGCCTTTTCACAGGTATTTTTTTTTTTTTAAGATAAGCCACACGACAGAAATTGTGAATTGGACTTATATTTTTATAAAAACTTTAAATGATCAAAAGTTATGAAAATTTTTCGCTTAAAGCCCTCCAGGGGTCTAATCACCGCATTCGATACTATCGTATCGAGTAAACTATCGATTTTTTTGCATACGATAGACACTGACGTATCGAATGAAAACTCGATAAATGTAATGTCGAGTTACTCGATATCGAATGCTATTATTTCAAATTCAATACATTTCATTCGATATCGAGTTTCATGATACCAAAATAAGTAATTTCGATTAATTTTTCTCGATATCGTATGCGGTGGTTAGACACCTGATGTGGAATAGATATACATGAGCACCTACCATGTCGGCCTAATCTCATGACGGATCTCAACCACTGGGTGACAAGCAATGCGTTTACAAACCGTCCACCGTGCGTTCGAGGCATCATCACACACAGGTAGAAATTTGAGTGTGTAACCGGCTAGATTATACGCTCGCTCCTTGTTTAAGAGTAAAGGCCCAACCATAATATGCATAGCCGTGCTTAACCTATTGTCAAAAACCAACAAAACTCTCTCAGATGTATCAAAAAACAAAAACCAAATCCAGAAACATTTGTTTTCGTACGGATTGTGCGATCTGTTTCGCACTTTGCTTAAGCAAATGACAATTTCATAAAACTTAACAAAAAGTTTCCTTAAGTTGCCTCATGTGATTTTCATGTATTCGCACATTTGCTTGAGCCAACTTAAGCACATTATGGTTGGGTCTTAGCAGTTATCTAACCTCCAATTCCTTTTGAAAAATACCAGCAGCTTCTGTTGAGAGCAACAACAACTAGGGATAGTCCTTCCTCAGTCCCACTTCTCCACAATTGTAGCAAAATCAGCCCTTTTGTGCGATTTCAGGGTATCCCTTTCCGAAACTTTGGGTTTAAGCCCCAACCACCATGTGATCTCCAAAAGTTTCCTATCAGCGGACTGGCGAATCTTTGGCAAAGACAATCTTCCTGTAAGGGGGAAAGCATTTCCCACAAAAAGCAAACTAGCAGAGGCCTCAAACAATAGTCAGTCCGGTGTTACTGACTCCTGTGGCACCAGATAGGATCTCGGGTCAGTCGCAATCGTAAAGGATCTCCTGTGATCTGTTATTTTAAGAATTTTTGCCGCTTAGCAGGTGTTGAGTGCACCTGATTTTGCTCCCGGGGCTAGATTGTCTAACGACTTTTCTATTATTACTATTACATGTTTAGGAGTTTTATCTTAACTCGTTAATCAATTTGCCAGTTTCGCTAAAAAACAGTATGGTACCAAGCTGTTTGCGATATTCCACAATATCTCATACTTTGCGGGTTCCAGGCCAGAGAAGCATCGGCAGAATCATTGTTGAATTTTCGCAGAGTGTGCCCAATCTATTGATATTTTCACGTTGTTTTTTAGACGTTCATATTCTTCTGGTGAGTAGCTTTCCACAGGCCTTCGTTCGATATGATTCTGAGTCACCATCTTTGGAAGATATTTCGTAGGCTACGGCTTATAAAGCTCTGAAGTTTTTTTTTCATTGTCTTCGTTAACTAGCCTTGTCTCTCAGCGGCAGAGAAGCACAATCAGCAAATTCGGCGGTGGGCGAAGGCATTCCTGTTTTGCACCGGAAGTGGAGTTGAATGGTTCCCTAAGCCTGCCATTGTGCAAAACTCTGCATTTAGCTCTGTCGTACTCCCAAGCTTTCCAATAGGTTGCAGAAGTATTGAGTCAAAGACTTCATTATAAACTAGTCAAAAATATTAAATGTAGTGTGCAGGCTAGTTCATGATATTGTATGTCAGTAGCCCAGTCTGCAGATTAGTTTATAGTATATTCTTTAGACCAGTCTATAGTCTTGTCCATAGATTTTTCTATAGTTCTGTAGTCCGTAAACTAGTTTGAAGTCCAGTCTATTGAGTAGTTTAAAGTCTAGTCCGTTGACATCTTTATAGTCAAGCCTGTTAAGAAGTCAATAGTGTAGAGTATAGATAACTCTTAAGGATAGTTTATTTTCTAGTCTATAGCCTAGTCTAGTCTTTAGACCAGCGGTCACCACAAAGAGAAACAGTTAAAAATGTGCATGTAGTGGTGAGTGCATATTGTGTGCAATGAAACACCAATTCTGGAAAAGAGATGAAAATAAATTTACTTGTTTGAGACATTAACTATGTGTTTTGTTTTTGTTTTTAACAACAAAAGCAACGATGACCGGCTTTATACAATTGTTTCGTTAACCTTCGTGTTGTGTGTGTGAAATTCACGAAAAGTGCTCGGCCCCCGAGGGCATAGCGTGATGATCGTTGCTTTAGACTAGTCTATAGTCTGGTCGGTAGACAAGTTTATAACATAGCTTTGAGACTAGTCTGTAAACTAGTGTAAAGTATAGTCAAGCCCAGTCTTGTCATTAGCCTTGTCCTTAGATTAGTCTTTAGAATAGTCGTTAGTCTAGTCTTAAGACAACTCTTAAGTCTATTCTGAGAATTGCTGGGAATTAAAATTTGTTATTCTTGCCATTGTTCTTTGTTGCTTTCGCAACGTTGTTATGATTTTTTGAAGTTTACGTGCTGTAAGTGCTTAAGTTTTCTCACTCACCTTTTTGACACGTTCTTTAATTTTTTTTTTTTTTTTTTTAATTTTGTGACTTTATTAACAAATGTTTATAAACACACACATCTTAACATAAATAAAAATATTATCAACATTTTGCATGGGTCTCTTACGATGCACAACAAAAAAAAAAAAAAAATAACTGCAAGGGTGCCCCTTTTTAGTTTAGAGACTAAACTTTAGACAGTCTCTCCAAGTAGTAAGTAGAAAACAAGTAATAATAATATACAGTGTTGAGTTAAAATATTCACATAAGAAGAAACTGTTTATGCAATAGGGTGGTACTTATTGTTAAAGTTAAATATAAAATGTAGAATTAGAAAGAAATATTTAACATTTTTTTTATTAGTTTCAAAAGCTTTAAACTGTTAAAGGGTTTCAAAATATACGATTAAAAAGCATTTAGTGAGTTTCATACGTTACCCTAATATTAATGAAATGCAGTTATTACTACCTAGAAATTTTAGCCTTAAAGCCTGTAATTTAATACGCATAAACAAAAAAGCAAAAAAAAAGTTCTATCTTATGCCACAATACAGTACAATGAAATCTCAATTTGTTGCAGAAATTCTTTTTATATTGCTTGTTATGGACACATGTTTAAAAGAATGAATTGCTTAATCCTTTTTATAAAATGTAAGTCAATATTACAGAATTTCTAATTTTACTTAATTATTAAAGCTCTTCTTCGAAGTGAATTTATTCCGAGATGAATTTATTTCTATAAAAGGTTTAAGTTCCTTAAACGATTTGAAGTTGTGAGTTAAATCTTTGAAAAATTGTATTCTAATATATTTTCCTAATTGATGGGTCTGTCTCTGTTCATACTTTCTTATTCGTATTTAAAGACTATACAAAAAAAATTATGTCTCCAACATGACATGAATTGTTTGAACGTCATTGAAAGTTCCAAGAAAAAAAGGAAGGAGCATGTCAATAAGACATTAGCCGTATGAACACAGACTAAGGACGAACTGCTCAACTTACATTTTCTAAATAGTTTTAACTGGCTTGAAAAATGTGCCCGAGTTTTGTCATGATAGAATAAATTGAAATCATATCTGACCGCTTACTTCGAGCGTTTTTCGGTTAATTCTCGCTTTAAACAGGCTTCCTGTAATCATGTGACTTTTTTTAAACTACTCATTATACAGAGCGTTACATTGGGTTTATTATTATTAGTCTTTAGCATTGACTCACCTGGTTGGCCGGGCTTTACATACGATACGGAGTACCCCGGTAAACTAGCTAGTAGTGAGCTAATCTATCAGCGCCGGGGTTGTGGGCTCTGGTTTCTTTCCTTCGGACAAACGTAGAGCTTCGCAGTATGATTAAATGCAAAAATTACTTGTTTTTATAAAGTTCAACGTTTTAACCGTCTTTAATTTCCTTGCTTTTGAACGATTCCTGCTGCTTGCAACTGTTTTTATAAAGATTCTTCTGCAGCTCTCAATGACTTGCAGGTATAGTTAGCCAACAATCTTGATGGAGAGTAACCTGGAAGAACCGGTGTTTTTCTGTTTGGATGATCTATCTAAGATCGAGCTAAGGTGGCTTTTTCTCTTCAATACGAAGACTAGTGAACTCTGCAATGACGCCTATTGAGTAACTGCTTTGTAGGATGGGCATTGGCGCTGGGCTTCGCAAAGGGACAACTAAAGGACCCAACTGAGCTGACTTCTCGATGGCTGCTCAAGGAACTTATCCTAACCTAATGCCTGTTATAAATCCTTCAGAACTTTTAGGCTAAACTAGGCGGGCTTTGCCCTTTATGTAAAAATCACCACTTCTTTACGGCCTAATCTTTTTCTCGCATATTAAAATCGACGATGGAATAAATTTAGAATAAGTTTCAATGAGTAACCAACGTTCTTCAGCATTTATTTGAAATAAAGAAGTAAATCAAATCTGATATTAACCAAGTCTGGGTTCACGCTATGAAAGATTTCTTTTAAAAAGTCTGAGTTTATTATCCTCTGACTTTAAAACTCAGACTTTCTGAAAGAAAACTTTCATAGAATAAACCCAGAAAAAGCCAAAAAAAAGTTGTTGCTTACTCTATTTCGTTCAATGACTAAGTAAAAATAAATAACAGATGATTTCCTTCCAAAATATCATATATGTAAGTTGTTAAAGACACACACCTTCTGTAAATATAAATGAATTAATCTGAAACTTAAAGCAACCAAATATTCAGAGAATAGATATTAGAATTTATTCCTTTCAATATCTGTTCAAAAAAAAAAAAAAAACGCAATTTAGTTTTGCCCCTGTTCAAGGTTTTTGTTGGTATGTTTGTCAGACGGTTTAAGCGCGTATATTTTTTCCCATTGTACTCAAAAAACATTAAAGTTGCTGAATTTATAAAGTTGCCAATCTAAATTTCAGGAAATTTTTTCAAAAGGGACCTTTTTACAGAAAGGTACCTTTTTACCTAAAATCCAATTTCTCTTTTTTCGATTTGTATTTATGAGGAAAATATTTTACCACAACATTTTTTGGTCCTTCGAACCAGATAATAAACTCGAAATGTTTTCAAGTTTACCCCGAGCCTTGAGAGCCATTGCATATATTTTCCAATTTAACCATAATTTACGAAAATGTAACATTTGCAATGACCCTGGCTGCTGTATAGATCAGAGATTGTGTTTTTAACTCTTAACTCTTTAATATCAGCAGTTTTACTTACCCGAATACTCCCAACTTTCGAAAGACGAGAATTTATTCCGAAGAAGTAAATTGATTTCTTTGAATCCGTTTCTTGATTCAAGTGGGCTTGTAAGAATGAATGATCACATATTCCAAGCCAAGGGTCCTTCATATGACAAATGGTTTCCGAAAATATGTACTATCCTATTTTTCTCCTTTCACCCTGTACATGTACCTGGAATATGCCAACAAATACTTGCTACATGGTGGAAACTCGTTGCTTATGCGTATTGTAAGGATCGAATTTTGGGTAACTTAGCTCTCTTAGACCCTTTGACAATAAATATAACAGTGGGAGAGGTTGTCGAATGATAAAGGGCTATGTCGTAGTTTTTGTTTGCTTTGGCACAAAGGCAATTAATTCATTTTGAAGTGACCCAGGATATGAGTTCAGAAGCATTTTTAGCAGCCTTTACCTATTTTATATCTTTTCGTTCGGCACCTACTCATATGTATTCCGATAGTGGAACAACCTTTGTAGGAACTGCGATATTACTCACCATCCATCGTAAGAAATTTGTACAAGAAATGAAAGGTAAAGTTCTTGCCCTTGGCCGCGAAGATCCTCTATAATGTCACTTTTTCCCTCCTGGAGCCCCACAGGGGGCTTATGTGAAACCGGGGTAATGAGTTTCAAAACCCATTTGAAAAGAATTTCTAGTTGTCAGAAATTTATATACCAGATAGCCCCAATGACTAAGTTCCTTTACCCCTGGTAAATTTTTAGTCGGTGGTCCGTTGCCGGGACCTGTCGAACCTGACCCTTCAGCATGTACATTAGTCTTACTGGGGAAAAATCAATTATTCCTGTATATTATAAAAAAAAAAAGCCAACAAACAATGTTGTTCGTGCTGTAATCGTGCAAATTGTCAAGCAACAATAACAGTGAGAAGCGTTGCTAAAATTTTTTTGTTGCTTTTCCTTCATCAATGTGAAAAAACACTAAAGAACATTAACATATAATGTATGTCTACAGAACCACTAAAAAATAGATTTCTTTTCTGGGTGTGTGAACCGTACGCTAAATAAAGTTCGGTTTATTTTCGAACACTGGTTTAAACAACAAAACAACTCTAACAGCACCAAAACATCCTCAAAAAGGCTAGTTTTTCGGTGCTGATCGGCGTCGTTACTTTCCTTATTTTCTTCGCCGATTTCTAAAACGAACTTTTTATCGGTGCAAATGTATGGAATTTCATTTTCGACGCCGATTAAGGTGTATGCGGAACGTACCTTTCCTTTTTATGAAAAAGGACACCGAATTTTTTTTAAAGGTGCCTTTAATTCAAAAAATATATCTATTTTACAAAATTATAATTTTTTATTGAACTTTGTTTCTTATAGAATTTTATCTTTTCGCCTTAAACTTCCATCTGGCATCTCTTGTTGCTTTAGTTGATTGTTTTCAGTTTGTTATTGTTTTTTTCTTCATACTCTTCCCTTTTTTTTCGTAATACAGCCATAAAGCCCAACAAGTTGTTTTAGCTTATTGTTGTAAAGTTAAGCTGCTGTACGTATCCCTTTTGTTTGTTAGTTTTGTTGTTGATGTCATACCTAGTTGGTATTTAGTGTGGCTGCTACAAAACTGTTTTTGTTGTAGCTGTTGCAAACATAATATCATTTCTGTTTGCCAATGGCTTGTAATATTTTATTTAAGTTTTCACCAGTGTTGCCGGAATCGAAATTCAATTCCATTTAACCCATAGCTTTACGAAAATTTCGGGTGTTTTTTTTTTTTTTTATCTATATTTAAAGTCATATGCAAAATAGCAATTAAGGAAATATACTGGAAGTGAAAGAAATTCTTTTAAATAAAAATAATCTTATAAGTTGTTAAAATCTTAAAATAGCGGTTTTCACCCTTTGTATTAAGTGTACACCTCTGCTCTATTTAATACGATTTTATACTACAAAGCGTGAGTGACTTTTTCGTTAGTATTGTAAATTAATAAAGTTGCTGGGTGAGGGAGAGAGACAGATATAGTTTCTTCAACTGTTTTATTTTGGGTTATTTAACAAAGGTGTTTACTACAGCTTTTTGTTGGATTTTTCAACTACAGCGTAGTAAATTTTAGTCTAATACATTTTGTTGTTGCAGTGTTGTAAATCTTAGTACTTTAACTAAATTAATAAGATCCACAAGGCCTACAAGGAACTTTACTATCAAGGGTGAAAACCGCTAATATTTTTGAAAGTCTTAAGTCATGTATAAAGACATTTATAGTCTACTTTAGTCTTCTTAGCTTAACCTAAGGTCTAGACTTAAGGCAAATAGAGTGTCTAACTATAGTTTGATGCCATTTAAAGGTAAGTAAAATACTTAGTAAAGTTTGTCCAAAGTTAAATTTGGTCTAAGATGCCGTGCAAAGTCAAGGCATAAGTTGGCTTTAAAGCTAAGCCTCACAAATATTCAATTAACCTACTCTAGCATAACGTTAGGATAAAGGTTAGATCTAGGAAAAAATTTAATTTTAAGTTTAATAAGTTGTACCATAACTTCAGTCTAAAGCTGCGATCGGCAACCTATACTATTACATTTTGCGATGGTATGCGTTGTATGAATTTTATGTTGTTATGTTGAATATGTTGTTGTTAATGTTGTAAAATTCTCTTCTATGAGTGTGCACAAAAAGAGTATAAAAGAGAAAAATAGAGAAAAGAGAAAACGCGGCGCCCTGATTTTGCCGATGGCAGGTCTAAAGTTAGGCCTGGCCATATTTTTAATATGTATACTATTACAATTTTAAATCAGGAGTTAAATCTAGCCGATTGTCCGGTCAAAATTGTTGTCTAAAGTCTGGTCGAGTATTAATTTTTAAAGACTAGTTTAAGCTCTAGTTTAAAATTTAGCTTTAAGTCAAGTCCAAGGTTAGGTTAGGTTCCTTTGGCAGCCGTGATCAAGCGCAGCTCACGTGGGTCCATTAATAAGTTCCCGTTGTGTTACCATATCACACCGTCTCCCATGGGTCCTATTAAATCTGGCTGCTAGTATTCCCATGCAGCCATCCTGTCGATTCAATAAAGGAGTGGATGCTGTTAACGTCAACATCAGAGAGACAAGTTGTGTCCCCAAGGGATCTTCGACCGAACATTTCGAGTCTAAAGTCTCCGAATGCCGGGCAAAATACAGAGAAGAAGTTCCGTTGACTCTTCCTCCTCCTCATCGCCACAACTTTTACACAAAGTATTATAAGAAGCCCTAGCCTCTGGGCCTCCCAATGGGCCAGTGGGCAGTTATAACCGCAATTAGGTTTCTTAGATGATGTCTGGACAGCTGTAATGACCGCCGTGTCCTTTTTTCATCTATGATGGGCCAGATGTTCCTGGTTGCCCCACAGGTGGTTTCATCGTGCCACCTCTGACTGGCGCAATAAGTTGCTTACACCTTGGGAGTGAAGCACCTACATTATATGTGAAACCATATAGATTCAAGGTGGTACCTGCATACGCCAACGAATCCGCCATGCAGCTCCCATGTATGTCCCCGGGGACCCAATTAAGGGTGACCAGTAAATGTCTCGCTATCTCCTCCAGAGACATCCGGCATTCTCGGACAATTCTCGACGTGATGAACACATTCTCCAGGGATCTTAAGGCCGCCTTGCTATCGGTAATAATGTGGATATCACTTCCAGATATTTCACCGTACCGGATGCGTTTCGCGGCTGTGTGGATGGCCATTATCTCGGCCTGGATGACACTGCAGTGGTCCGGCAGGAATGGTCCAGTTTAGCTGCTCGAAGTATATGCCAGAACCGACACCATACAGTGTTTTAGACCCGTCCGTGAAAATTCGAATCGCATTCGCGGGAATTTGCAGGTCATCATAGTGAACCACGTTATCTAAAATGCTTACCGTGAAGCCAGGATCAAAGATTGGCTCGGGTGTGACATAATGAACATCCATGTGCCAATTAATTTCGTTCAGAAGGTATTGTAATCCCTCCATGCTCCGGTAGCCCTTAGTCATATCGCCGCGTTCGCAGCTAGCCTTTTTGCCAAAATGTCTGGTGGTAACTAGTTTAAAATCGTAAACAATGCCTTAGAGAAATAATATCATTTCTGTTTGCCAATGGCTTGTAATATTTTATTTAAGTTTGCACCAGTGTTGCCGGAATCGAAATTCAATTCCATTTAACCCATAGCTTTACGAAAATTTCGGGTGTAATGAAAAGGATTTCATTTAGAATGGTGGTTTTTAGTTTGGAAATAGTTATTGGCAACATAGTCATATCTCAAAAAGTCAAAAATTTGAAGTTACTTAAGCAAAACTGCTCCTTCATACCTTATGTACGCTATTTCTTTCAAAAATCCTCAAAAAAACTGTCGAGTTGTTAAATCCGGTAATAATAAAAATTCATTTCCCGTTTTTGGATAAATGTACAAAAGTCGGCAACGCTGGTTTTCACATCTTGCGAAATATAAAGCAAAAAATGTAACAGAGATGGATAATTTTAATCAAATAGAATATAAAATAGAGGAAAATTAGCTAATTTGTTTTATTCCTTAAATTTAATATCGAGTTTTAGTTAAATCACTTTTATTTAACAAGCAAATATCGTGATTTAAATAAAAAGTAACTAAAACTTAACTTTATTTGTATGTTTTAAATCAAGGAGTTTTAAGCACAACAAACAAAAATAAGTCTTAATTTCATCATATTTATAGAAATATTAAGATGAAAATCAAATGCAACCTAAAAATATCACTATTTAAAAATTAAGGACTTTAAATTTGCCATTTTTGCAGTGTTGCCGGAATCAAAATGAAGTTTGTAAATGTCCTCAAAAAAAAAAAAAAAAAGTCCGCTGAATGTAACGGACAGTTAAAAACGCATTAGCGCGAAATAAGACGTTCGCCGAATGTGCCCCCCGCCAAAGCCATTGAAAAACCAGCAGCATGTGCTATGCTGTGTTCTTTTATGGACGCACATCTAAAGTATTACTGGGACCGCCTTGGAATAATCTGCAGCATTCTCGAGCAAAAAATAGAAAAAATAAATTTTATAAAGTTTTTAAGTGATCTGGATCATATGTAGACTATCTAAGATATTCCGTCAGCAGGGCTGAATATGCCAGTTTAAATAAAATTTGTTATAATCGTTATTTAAAAAAAATCAAATTTAATTTAAAACGTGATCCCAAGTCGTTCTATAAATTTATAAACTCAACGAAAAAAACCGTTGGTTATCCTACATGAAATGACTTATCGACAAATTGAATCAAGTAATGATACAGTTATAAGTAACATGTTTGCTGATTTTTTCTTAAATACCTACTCGAATTTAACATATGATAACTCAGTCAATTATCCATTTCCCCTGGTGGCAAGCAATGCAATGCCTCTATTGCTTCTTAATGTGCATGCGATTACAAATAATCTAAAAAAACTGAAGTTCTCCTACAGTTGTGGCCCGGATAAAATTCCTAGCTGTGTGTTAATAAAGTGTGCAGATTCCTTAGCAATCCCTCCGAAAGTTTTATTCAACGCATCTATTAAATGTGCTTATCTGCCCAAATTGTGGAAAGAGTCGTATATTGTTCCTTTGTTTAAGTCGGGTAATAAGTCTCTTATTGGAAATGACAGGGGAATTGCAAAACTGAGTGCTATACCGAAGCTTTTCGAAAACATTATATCAGAACATTTGAGTTATCAAGTTGCAAATATAATATCTCCTTATCAGCATGAATTTCGTAAAGGAAGTTCTACGACGACAAATCTCTTACAATTTACTATCGCTGTTAACCGCGGATTTATTCAAAAAAATCAGACTGATGTCATTTACACTGATTTTAGCAAAGCATTCGATAAAGTTAATCATTTGCTTCTTGTAAAGAAACTACAATTTATTGGTTTTACAAAGCATTGCATAAAATGGATATATTCATATTTATCAGATATGACGCAAACTTTTTGCTTTAACGGCAGTTATTCTAAAAATATTAATGTTCTTTCTGGAGTACCTCAAGGAAGCCACCTTGGACCGCTGATTTTCTCCTTGTTTATTAATGACTTGCCTAATGTTGTAAAATTCTAGAATATTTTAATGTATGCTTATGATGTCAAAGCTTATCTAACCTACAACCAACTTTTAGACCACCATCGACTTGAAAAGGATTAAAACTCATTTTATAAATGGTGCAACATCAACTATATGGAGCTGAATTTAAAGAAATGCAAATCAATGCGCTTTGTAAGAAATACCCCGATTGCTGTTGATTTTTTTTTTTTGGGTGATTATAAAGTGGAATTAGTTGACAGCTTCCATAAGCTTAAATAAGGACAAAGAAATACGATTTTCCACTAAAATTTGTATTTCTTTGTCCTTAAGTAATGCTAAATATCTCTTTATCTATTGGTTTAAGTAACAAAACTATCAATATCAAAATTAATAAGAATAAAATTTCCTATAAAACAAGACTCGACTTAGGTTCCTAGAATGAATGGTTTCGGTTATAAAGGCAAGGAAATACGAATTTTAGTGAAAAATCGCTGTTTTTCTTAATTAATGCTCAATGAGACACATGTTAGCGTTATTCGATTGGGCTGAAACTTCGTCAATCGAATTTTCTATTCTATTGGCACATATTAGAGTGTGCCCCGACGGAAAATCCAGCATTGATTTCTTGTAACCACCCTATTACATACCTTTATCAGTAACATTTGTTAGAGCTAATTTTGCTAATGCTGACCCTCTCAGGAGAATGAGCAATGCATTTAACAACTTATATAGATTTATCGACTTTTCATCAAATCCTGATGCTATAAAAAGGGCAATAATCACATTTCTTAACACTTAGTAATTTTATTGTTAATTGTGTATTACATTTTTGTGTGTAACATTTTGTTATCAATTATTTTTTAAATTGTCGGTAAGGAATAAAATTCCATGACATATAATAATAAATAAATAAATAAAAATAAATAAGCTAGGGTTGTAGCGATACGCCTTTTTACCTATACGATTCCGACACTCCAAAAAAATATCGGCGATAACGATACCGCTACGAATTAATGCAACTCAGATAGAATAATTTCTTTATTATACAAAATTACAGTGTAAGAGATAATTAATTTTTAAAATCTAAATTTAAAAAACAAAGCACTTCCAACTTTTACAGAGATAGACGATTTCGCAAATCCGTTTGAAGGAGAGCTGCAGTGGAAAACATTCCCTAAAATGCGACAGAACACATTTGAAAACAGAGGTATTTTTGCGCCAGGTTCTTAAATTTAAGGTATAACATTTACTTCTGGCAATAAGCGCGGATATGCCTCTCTAGAAAAATTAAAAGATCTAATACTATGTTCACACTTGGGTTTTTAAACGCGTCTTAGCAAAATCTTGATTTAGCTTATCAAAGCCGTTCACATTACATTTGAGATTATTAAGATGACAGTTGATTAAGAAAAAAAAAACACAACAAACAAATTAATATTTCTTTAAAGTATTTAAAATGTAAAAAAATACTTTAATAAAGTAAACAGAAGATTATTTTAAACATATTCATGACGAGACTGTGAAAATGTATGAACTATTTAAGGACAAAATAAAAGCATTAAGAAGAAATCGTGGTCCGTTGTACACGTGAGGGGTACGTTCATGATGGCCGGTTCTACATTATACTCAGTGATTAGAGCGTAATCACATTGGTGCTTAAACGCGCGTAAAACTCCAAGTGGGAACATAGTATAAGGTAAACCACAGCGTAGGATGGACAGAGGACAGTCCTTCTTGAAATTTTTTTATAAGATCTTCACAAACGCTCCACAAACGAGAACATTTTACTACTATGGTGCAAAGCAAAGCAGCTAAAGCTTAGGTCCACACCAATCGTTTATGCATCTGTCCAAAAAAGCTTTAACAAGTTACAGAGCAAACGTGTAGAATGAAGTAGTAAAAGCGCGTGGTGGTGGCTTAAGAATTAAAAGAAACAATTTATTTTTTTGTTTGATTTTATTCTCTACTATTAAATGTGTTATTGCTCTTAGTTTTTATGCAAAAAATAAGCATTGAAAATTAAATTGTTTGTTCAAAAAAAACTATAAAAAAGTCGCTATTGGTATTCGCTACAGCTTTTATTTAAAATACAAGGTCAGATGGTTTTCCGCAGCTGATAGTATACATATGTAAAGGGTATATGCAAATGTTTGACTGTTAAGTGCTGGTTAACACACGTCAAGTTTGACTTGTCAAGTCTTGAGTTTTTAGGAGAGAGGGGAAAAGATATGGCATTCTCTTTTCCCTTCTCTCTCCTAAAAGCTCAAGACTTGACGAGTCAAACTTGACGTGTGTGAACCAGCACTATTTGACGGATTGAAATACATTTTAAATGAAATGAAAGCGTTTGATTGAAAAATTTACTTGTAAGTATATGAAATTGTTGGGTCGAAATTACACAAAAATTATGATCTAAAAATAATATGTGATAAAAGAATTGTTGTCCTATTATCTATATATAAATCGGCTAAGGCAAAACAGTTAAGAACACTTTCCTCCTCAGTATGTCAACCGATTTGAACAAAATATACACCATTTAAGAGGTATTTACTCAAAGAAGTGCACAATGTATATTTTATTAAAATCTGTTCAATAATTTCATAGTTATAAGCGTTCAAAATTGTAACTAACACAAATGCAAAATAAATAAATAAAAGTTTTTTTTCAATTATCAAATAATAAAAAGTTAGGGTGATCGATTATTCGACATTTTTCAGAAACCGGTTTTCGAATATTTCGACTATATAAATCAGACCAGGCAAGACTGTTAAGAACGCTTTCTTCCTTTGTTTGTCAACCGAAGCTCTGTGGGGAGAAAAAGAGGAGATATATGGGAAACTAAATTTCTTTTTTTTTACTTTTCTGTGCTTCATGTGATAATTTTTAAATTTTCTATAATATGGAACTTAAGGCGCCCGTACACGACATGTATTTGTCATCTGACATGTCAAATTTTCAAGTCACATGTAATAGTTCATGTCTGTCAAAATTGCTGTTTTACATAAGGTTTATAATATTCGGTCACAAACGTACATGTAATTTGCTTCTGATATTGTCTCTGTTTTTTTTCGCATTGTTATTGCAGAAACCAAAGTAGTTCTCGGTTTCAAAATAGCTTGCTGCCGCCACGAAAATATTTATTTGCGCCGTAAAATAATTTAGCCATCTTAACATTTTTTTCTTTTATATTAAAGATAATAATTTAGAATTTTAAAATGAAACGGTTTTTATGTATATATTTACATAAATTATATTCAATGGTGAGATGAGCATACATATCTTGGTATTGTAAAATATTAACTTCAGCCGGCTAATGATTCCGTCAATAGTTGACGCCGCTGCCAGTTTCTTCCCAGCATAGATTTCTGATGTCAGATGGTTTGTCGGAAGAAAATAGAGCACGCTCTAATTGAAATTTTGTCAGATGACTTTGCGTCTGACTTTTACAGAAGCAAAGTTAAAAAGGTAACACACGACATGTATGTGTTTTGCAGTGGGAAATTTGACATGTCAGATGACAAAAACATGTCGTCTATACGCTCCTTTAGAAACATAATATTATAGGTGTAGGATCCTGAGTAAGTGATAACCTATAAGATAAAAAATGCTGGTATTTTTTGTTTTTCATTTGGAACTTTTTGAATTTTCGTTAATATTCGACCTATAAAGATAAACTTGTACATTAAACTGGGCGAATAAGGGGAGCTTTTTGGTACTTTTTCGTTCTACATCTGGTACTTTGATTAATTTTCGTTAGTATTAGACATAGAAACATAAAATTAAACGTGCAACGTTCGAGTGGATGACAATATATAAAGGAGACTTTTTGATACTTTTTTGTTTTTCAGTTGATATTTTCTGATATTTTTTATATTGAACTTACAAAATTAAATTACTCACGTAGAAGATTAAATATGAACCGGAGGTTGGCCCCCGCCAAATCGATCCACTTTGAAGGAAAAAATAAATGCTCGAAACAAATAAATTCATATATACTTAGATGAATTATGTTTTCTTCATATTTACAAAAAAAATCATGGTCGAATTTTGACCATAAGGCGAACACTAGTTTGGATAATTACACAGAAATCAGCAACGTTGTTTTTTTTTATACAAAAAGAGAAAGAAAGAGAGGGAGACATAGAATTTTATCTTTAAAAAGTAAAAGAAAACTCTATTATTTTTAAACCTACAAAGCGTCCCATCGCTGTTAGCATATTTTCCTTTTTTTGCAAACAATAAGAGATTACAGTACTTTTCGCTTATAGTCACCAGAGATCAGCAATGAGTAGTCAAGAAGTGAGTAGAGCTAAATCATGACTCATAAATTCTTGTACTTATACGCACTCATACTTATTCCAATGTTATTCAAACTCATATTCACTCAAAAGTTTCATTTTATTTATCGTACTCATACTTAGCAACATTTGTAGTGTTTGATTTAGAAACTACTCAACTCAATGTGTATAGGCGAAGCAAAATGCGAGGCTGCCAGATTTGTCCCCGAAATAGCAAAGTGACGATTTGGCAATTACAGTTTACTAAAGTTTATCTGGCAGCGCTGATTATTAAGTTGTGTGTTTTATCTGTTGTGTTAAAACGGTAAATGGATGAGCTAAATGATTTGAATCATTGTGAGTATTGTAAGTATTTTCTTGAAATTATAAATCAAGCTGACGTCATTTATGAGTATGCGTATAATGTCGACGTAACATTCATAAATATTTCTCTTGTGAGTATGAGTGAATCAGAGTAGTTTAGTTTAAATGATTTCTACGCACTTATACTTACAATTGCATGAGTCAGTATGAGTAGCGAAAAAACGATTCAATCCTGATCTCTGATAGTCACATCCTTTAGTTGCAACCATAACGTGGACTATATCGCTAATGTGACTATAAGGCTAATTCACATATATGCCACTATGACGCATATAATTGAAATCGAATATAATCAAGTTGTGTGAATAAAGGAAATAAAAAATTCATATAAATTACACCGACATCAGGCTTATGGTTTTACAACAGAGTTGCATACTGTATAAAAAATAGTTAAAGTAATAACAAGATATTTCATAACTGATACCAACGGCAAAAACCAATTGTTTACGAGTGGAGAGTTGATGACAAAAATTAAATGATTTAATTCATTCTTTCTTTGGATGGATTTTTGATTCGAAATTTTTTCTAATGTGACTATAACGCCATTAATTTGCTTTACTGTTTCCTTTGACTACTGTTGTAAATGGCATATATGGTAAATGTGCTTATATCGCTAAATGGACTATAACGTTAATACTTTATATTAAATTAGCTTATAGCGGCAAAATAAACAGATAAAATTGACTATATCGCTAATGTGACTATAAGCGTAGTGACTATAAACGAAAAGTACTGTATTATGAAAACATGGCGGAGTAAAAAGAGGTAAACAAAACAAGTATGAAAAAGAAGAGTTTAACTGTTAAAGCCAAGGCAAACAAAACCTTCTACTTGGCAAATGCAATAACAAAAACAAGAATAACAACAACATTACTGAAAAGATAACCGTAGGCGTAATTTTTTTTTTTTATTGTCGTTATTTAGCTCTTGTTGCTGTTCTTTATTATTGCCTGTGTTATTGGTGTTGTTTTTGTTGTAAAAAATAAACTTGAGTACAAGAAGTAAAGCGAAGACTTCTTTTTATAGCTTTGTTCTTTGTATTCATGAACTTTTGTCAACGAGTTGTTGTTTCTTTGGCTTAATCTTTGTGTGTGTGTGTGTTTGTTTACATTGTTGTGTTTGTGTACATTTGGGTTTCTGTTGGGATTGTTAATTTTTTTACTTAATAAAATTATGATTTTATTAAATAAAAATGAAGCTGCAAAAAATTATAGAAAAACCCATAAATAAGCTAAGAAGATTTGAAAAGGAGAATTTGTAAATAAGAAATTAGGGCAAGTGAAAAAAGGGTCTAAACAAATAACAATAATAAGAAATAATATATGTATGTAATAGGTGTGTTGGTAATAAAAGAAAATTGATTTTTCTTTTTGAAAAGATACAAAAATATTTTATGAATTTCGGAACGTTTCACGACGGGCTACGAAACGATCAATATTTGTTTACGGAAAAGCATGTTGGGCTGAGCTCAATGACTTTTTTCGGCATTTCAATTGGAAACTCTGTTTCCTGGACAATGACGTCAATGCCATGGCGAAAATGGTTGAAAACGTAATAATGCTGGGAATGAAAATCTTCATCCCAGTTAAAAAAGCTTCGAATAAACCTCGATCCAAATCTTGGTTTAATCAGTCGTGCAAATCAGCAGTCAGATCCAGAGAGGAAGCATTCAGAAATTGGCGTAAAAATAAAAACGTTGATACTGAATTGCTACGCAAAATGGCAAGGTCTTCGTGTGCCAAAGTACTTAGACGAGAAAAAACTCTTCACGAGCAACGTCTTCGTGCTGAAGTTCTTGCTGCTCCCCGGGGTAGTAAAAGCTTCTGGTCATTCGTTAAAAGAGTAAGGGTTAATGCTAGTTCTTCAATACCAGCTCTTTTAAAGGATGGCCGATCATTCACGGACCCGGTTGATAAGGCTAATTGTTTTGCCGAATTATTTGCTAATAATTCTTACCTACCAGATAGCAATCAACCACTACCCGAACTCGAAAAAGTATCCGTAACTATGCCTAGAATATTTTTTCGGGGTCGAGCTGTTAAAAGGGTTCTTGCGGATCTCGACATAAACAAGTCTCCTGGGCCGGATGGTATACCTGCACTGGTCTTGAAGCAGTGCTCTTCGACGCTAGCTCGTCCCTTAGCAAATCTTTTCAGCACTTTATACCGTGCCGCGGAATTTCCAGTCTGCTGGAAAGTTGCTAACGTAACGCCAATTCCTAAAAAGGGAACCGCTAATAACCCTGAAAATTACCGCCCAATTGCAATTTGTTCGGCACTTTCCAAAGTTATGGAGAGTATGGTAAATTACCATCTTGTCAAATATCTAGAATCAAACTACCTACTAAGCGACCGCCAGTATGGCTTTCGTAGAGGTCGCTCTACTGGAGACTTACTAGCTCTGTTATCGGAAAAATGGTGCCATTCCATTCACCATTTTGGCGAAAGTAAGGTAATTGCTTTGGATATTTCTAAGGCGTTTGACAGAGTCTGGCATGGTGCACTCTTGTCAAAACTTGCTGCATTTGGTGTCGGTGATAATTTCTCTCGATTTATATCGAGTTTTCTCAGAGATCGCACTATACGAGTTGTTATAGATGGGGTTTCGTCAAACGAGTTCAAGATTCATTCAGGGGTGCCGCAAGGCTCCGTTCTTTCTCCTACTCTATTTCTTATCTTTCTAAACGACCTCCTTTGTCAAACTTACAACCCTATCTACTCTTTTGCAGATGACAGCAACCTTTGCAACTCGTTCTCATTCGAATGTAGACCAAGCGTATCCGATGTCGCTGCTATGAGGCAGAATATGAATGATACGCTTGGCCGAGACCTTGACATAATCTCGGAATGGGGTCGTGCGAATAGGGTCGATTTTAATGCCCGAAAAACCCAATGTTGCGTGCTGACGCATAAACGCGCGACAAATCAAGGTGCCTCATCTGTATATATGGGTGGTATAATTATTGAGGAATCAGAATCTCTTGATGTTCTGGGCATGAGGATACAATGTGATGTCCGATGGACAGAACATATATTCAAGGTGTCGAAAGAAGCATTCAAGTGCCTCGGTTTTCTAAGACGGTGTAAGATATACTTCACTCCATCTGATCTCCTCACTATTTATACCACCTATATCCGACCGCGTATGGAATACAACTCTCATGTGTGGGCCGGTGCTTCAAAGTCTATTTTGGAGCTTCTCGACCGCGTGCAGGAGAGGGCGAAGGTTCTCATTGGTGACAGTAGGGTATCCAATTCTATTGACTCCCTTGAGCACCGTCGCAATGTGGGTTGTATTTGTCTGTTTTATCGTTACTACAATGGGATGTGTTCTGACGAAATTAGGGATCTGGTTCCCGAAACCCGTACGTTTGTTCGCAATACACGTTTTTCCTCAAGAGCCCATCCTTATGTGGTCGATTGGCAGGTGAATCGTACAACGCATTACAGAGAGAATTCATTTTTTTCCCGCACAGTTCGTATGTGGAATAACCTTCTTGCAGAAGTCTTCCCTCTCACTTACAACATGATTAAGTTCAAATCGAATGTTCACAAACACTACTCCCTCTATCCTCCTTCCCACAACCTATTTTCCTAGTTCCAACACAATGCAATGCATTAGTAGGGGTCATCCCCTGAGTGCTGGTCCTAACAGTAAAAAAAAAATTATAAGCGGGTTTTTTCCAAACATTTTGTTTAACAAAAATATTTCCAGGATTTGGAACTTTTTAGAAAATACAAGTTAGATTGCTTAATTTGGTCTGCGGTATCTCACATACCCTTATCCTTGCAATGATGTGATTAAATTTTATTTCGGGAGGACATTTGTACGGGGACTAGGTTAAAAAATGGGGACTAGGTTATAATTATACAGGATTATAAGCGGGTTTTTTCCAAACATTTTGTTTTACAAAAATATTTCCAGGATTTGGAACTTTTTAGAAAATGCAAGTTAGATTGCTAAATTTGGTCTGCGGTATCTCACATACCCTTATCCTTGCAATGATGTAATTAAATTTTATTTCGGGAGGACATTTGTACGGGGACTAGGTTAAAAAATAGACCTATTAAGCCCGGTTATAATACATGCTGGTTTTATACCGAAATAATTTATGGCAAGATATAAATAAAGATATTTTGTGCCACACCCGCTTCCCCAAGCCCTCCCTTATCATATGCTGTGTACTCATATAAAAGATGCTTTAACCTAATTCTCCAGATATAAAAACATCTATAATGTCTTTGTATCGGGTGATTTTTTAAGAGCTATAGGAAAGTTAAAAAAAAAACACATAAAATTCAGAAAAATTCATGAAATCTTTATTTGAATCGATAGTACAGTCCATATAATTTAATGTTTGAAGATTATTTCATGCAAATGTTGACCGTGACTGCGCCTTAAATGGTCCATCCGCTTAGTCCCATTTTGGCATACTCTTTCCAACATTTCGGCCGGTATCTCATGAATAAATGCTTCAATGTTATCTTCCAATGCGTCAATTGAAGCGGGCATGTGTGTATAGACATGAGCTTTAACATAGCCCCACAAAAAATAGTCTAAAGGCGTTAAATCGCACGATCTAGGCGGCCAATTGACCGGTCCCGAACGTGAAATAAAATGTTCACCGAACTCGCCTCTCAAGAAGTCCATTGTTAAGCGTGCTGTGTGGCATGTGGCACCGTGTTGTTGAAACCACATGCCATGCAAGTCAAGCTCTTGCATTTTGGGCAAAAAAAGTTGGATATCATCTCACGGTAGCGCTCACCATTCACAGTTACGTTACGATTCACATCATCTTTGAAGAAGTACGGTCCAATCCAAAATCGACAATTCTGCTTATTAACGTACCCATTGAGCCAAAAATGAGCTTCGTCGCTGAACACAAGAAGCGCACGATGAACTTTTTTAACAGAGCACGCATTTTGATAATAAAATTCAATAATTTGCAAGCTTTGTTCGTTTGTAAGACGATTCATGGTTAAATTATAGACCAAACTGAAGATGTTTGACAGTGAAACAAAACACGAAACAAAAAATCACCCGATATAAGAAGTGCCGCGCCCACTAACCATCGTAACCATTTTGCTCTCACACTGGGGGGACGTTGGCTTATCGCCCAGTAGTTAGGATCCAAGTAAAATCAATACCGTTCTTTATAATAAATCTAATTTGTGCCACGCCCACTTCCCGCCCACATTTTGTTGGATATTGTGTATTGATAACCTAGATTTTTGTACGTACTTAATCTGAAAGCTTTGGCTTTTACCGTTCTCTAGATATACAGAAATCTATAATGACTTTGGACGGAAGGTGCCATGCCCACTTATACAATACCGCCCATATTTTTAAGAGGTTGTATATTAATAACCAAGCTATTTGACAGTATTTTACTAACCATTTTTTTTAGATATAAAAAAAACTATTTCGTGCCACACCCACTTCTACCATCCCGCCCATACTGTCGTATGTTGTGTATTAATAACCTAGATGTTTGAAAACTTTTACACTTTTCATTTTTTTAGACATAAAGAAATTTATAATTGGGGTAATCACAAGCTGTGCTATCAAGTCATATCGTCATAATGTCCTAAATAATATTTTACAATTGTTTAAAAAAAATATTAATGTATTGCAAACAAAATAAAAATTTTAATGCTGTGTTCATTGATTCGTCATAACTGTACAGTATAAATCTTTATTATTAGCGGTAGCCCACAACAGTGATATATATTTCTTGTTATTATTTTAAGACATAAGACTTTACAACTTTATGACTACATACCTGGTGAATCCCCTTAATGTGTTTTTATAGGAAGTTCATTCCCACTTCTCTAATCCCGCCTATTTCTTTGAAGAGGTTGTGTACTGATAACCAAGCTACTTTTACCTAATTAAGAATCTTGCTTTTGCCCTTCTCCAGATATACAGAAAAAAGAAAAACAAAATCCAACAACAACAAGGGATTTATGGGTGAATTCAGAGGCAATCGTGGTTTTTGGCTCATATCGTCATATATACCGATCTGGGTGAATTTCAACAGCAAAATTTAAATGGGCATATCTAAATATGTCCCCCATTTCAACAGATGGACGGATAGATGGTCAACCATATTTAAACTTCTTCATCTCATAAGGATCCAAAATATATACAATATATTTTATACCTTCGGTGAAGGGTATAAAAAGTACAAGTAATCGTTCGGAACCTTTAGAAGACCTTTTAAGGATGCAAAATATATCTCTAATTTAAAAACTTTTTCTCGAAATACAATGAATTTACTCATCTCTATACATGTTGACACATCCATACATATTTATATGCAAAATATTTTAATTTCTGTGTGCTTTCAAATTTTTAATTTAAAACGGCGTCATTTGCATCCGTTACAAATTTGTTTTTAAATTCCTACAACATCTGCACGCCTTGTATGAATAATTTTTTTTTTCATTCCGTGATTCGCATCTTTATTTCCATTTTCGCTGCATTTTTTTTTTCTTCATTTTTGTGTTTGTTTTTAGGAAATTTTTGGGTTCTTTTTGCTTAAATAAAACTCGTTATAATTCATATTAACTTGATAGCGATTTTTGTGTGTTGTAATTTATATTTTGTGCTGTATTTGCAAATTTTTTGTGTTTTTTTTTTGTTGTTGCAATGTTGGTCAGTTGTGAGGAACTTCATTATCTCGTTTTCCATTACAGACTATATGAATTTAGAGGAAATTGTCAGTTTCTTTTTTTTGGTTTCATTACATCTCTCATTTTATTAAATTTTTTGGAAAAGAGGAAGAAAAATATTTAGGGAATTTTTTTAATAGAGAAGATTCTTGGAATAATGATTTTAAAAGAAAAATATGGAAATAATTTATTATAAATTTGTAAAAGGAATTTGGTTTAATTAATTATTTTTAAAACTTTTTATTGAGAGCGCTGAAAAGCAAAGGGGTCCAAAATAAAATTTCTACACAGACAGAAAAAACTAGTACTAAATAAAACTTTGTTCCACCTTCTTTTAGTACGAGGCGTATTTAAATTCAAAATCCCGGAGTTTCTTAAAATAAGTATACAATTCTTAAGTCAAGTGAATAAGAGTTTGATCTCTTAGTTGATCGTGCCACTTTATATTTTATGTTTGTAAAAGTTTGTTGTAGAAACAACAACAACACTACAAAAGTAGGAAAAAACGATTTGCTTATTTTGTGTAGCAATAACAACAATACTACAAGACGAAAAACCTACAATATTTTCATATTTAAAAAGTTAAATAAGAAGCAAAAATCCCCGAATTCTATTTGTTAATATTATTTAGTTAAATAAATAAAACTTTCAAAGTAAAATGATTACGAAAAGCATATCAGGCATGCTGCTGGTGCCTTATAATTGTGAGTTATTATTCTGTAAACAAAGGGGGGGAGGAGATATGTAATGTAAAGAAATAAAAGTATTCTTTATTTTAAATTACTCATAAATAATTTAACCTAATTTTTTTTTTAGATTTTTCTTGATCTTCATAATTTTCGCCTTTTTCATTTTTAATTTTTTTTGCTGGGTTTCACATATAACAAAGCGAACATTATTGATGTGTTCCATGTTTTTTGCCATCATAAAGTGCTTGCTTTAAAGTTTAGTGGGCCCTCTTGAATGGTTGTCCACACTGATAGAAAAGGCGTCATAACGCTGGTGTATTTTGACATCAGTACTATGACAAGTGTCTTCGTTGTTGACCCCATGACACTTTTCATCATGGTGATGTCAACCTTAACATCACTTGGCCAAAGTGTCATCAGGGTAAAAATGAAATTATGTCATCAATGGGATGACACATCGGCATCACAGAAATGACGAACATATCCTTAGTGCGATGACGCAGTAACATCGGAGAAAGGACACATTAGCATCAATTTAATGACAGTTTGCCATATAGTCAAAGTCATTGGAATTGACTTAAGTCAAAGTGAGCGAATATTATTATTAACTTACCCGTTACATATGTTTTTTTACGTGAATTACGACCTTTGTTTACAAATAAATAAAAAATAAAAAAAAATAAGACACCAGCACCATGCTCCATATGGTTTTCGTAATCATTCTACTTTAAAAATTTGATGTATTTAACTAAATAATTAAAAAAAAAAATAGAATATAGGAATTTTTGCTTCTTATAAAACATTGTAATCATGAAAAAAATGTTAATAATATACAAAATGTGGCATCGAATCGATGTCACTATAGTCATAAAATAGATGACACGTAAAAAATTACATAATTGTACGAAGACGTTAGTCATTGGATTGATGTTACTTTTCGCATCATTGATGCCATTTGTAGTAATACTGATGTCACAATTCTGATGTAAGGGCATCATCAATATGAAGATGTATTTTTCTACCAGTGCACTTTTTCACGCTTTTCTTTGTCCCATTAAGATGACAATTTCTTATAATCACAAAAGATTAGCTGTCTTACATGACCGCTTTTCTTTGTCCCATTAAGATGACAATTTCTTATAATCACAAAAGACTAGCTGTCTTACATGACCGCTTTGCTTTGTCCCATTAAGATGACAATTTCTTATAATCACAAAAGATTAGCTGTCTTACATGACCGCTTTTCTTTGTCCCATTAAGATGACAATTTCTTATAATCACAAAAGACTAGCTGTCTTACATGACTGCTTTTCTTTGTCCCATTAAGATGACAATTTCTTAAAATAACAAAAGATTAGCTGTCTGACATGGCCTTCAAATTCATGTCCAACGTCAAGGGATATGTCCAGATCATACCAATTCCCATATCCAGAATATTGCTTTGGCGAAACGATCATACTGGCAATTCTTATTTCCACTTTTGCCTTTACAAGAGAGTATAAAAATTTGATAATTTTACTGAAGTCTTCGTTTGTGTAGTTAAGTTCTTAACCAGATAGAACTAGATAAGATTGTGAACTGTGCTTGTTTTTCAACAATAAAAGTTGTTTAATTGAATTAATATTTGTTAATTTATTTGTTATTTGCTTTAAAAGTTTGTTGTAAAGTAAATAAGCAAAATAATATAAAGAAATTTGTTTTTATTTTTATTTTTTAGCTTTCCCTCAACAATTAATTTCAGTGTATTTATCAAATACTAGCATTTAACCCGCAACTTCGTTAGCGTCTCCTTTTTCTTCGTGGACATATTTTTATGCCAAAGTTTATTTTAAATTTTATGGATCTCTTTAATTTTGGATTTTTAAGGTTAGCGGAATCGATTTGGCGAGCGGCCAACCTTCGGTCCAAAAGTCAGCTTTTTAGCTTCAAGAGTTTAGGATGTGCGATGATGAATCCGTCAGTTACTTTACAAATTTATATTATATAGAGATGGAGAAAAATGTTGAGAAAACAGTAACAAAATTAGGAACGATTTTCACACCTTAAACGTTTGAATTTCAAAAAAGGTCCAAACCCGTTTTGTATTTTTTAGATAAGCTAAAAATGTGATACAATATTTATTTACCCTTTTGCACCCCAAAAAGGCCTTCCTTCAAAAAAGTACCAGACACCTCTCCGTTGATTTTTTTTAATGAACAATAATTAGTATTAAATTTTTTGTATTTCTTTTTGTTTAGGAAATATACGGTTAGCGAATTTTTCTAATAAACAAGAATAAGTGCTGATGTTTTTTATCTCTTTTAGTTTAGGAGGTATGAGGTTCGCGGGATCGATAAACATAGGTACAATGTTCTCCCCTGAAACGTTCGAATTTCGAAAAAGTACCAAATTCGCATTTGTATTTTTTAGATAAGTAACAAATGTTATTTAATTTTTATTTCTATACGTATTGGCTTAAAAGCTAGATTTACTACCTAAAACGACCGAATTTCGTTAAAGTACCAGACACCAATTTGCTTTTTTATTTAATGCACAAAAATTAATATTAAATTAAAAAAATTACCAGTTTAGAGAACGAAAATTAGCAAAAAAGCCCTCTTACAGATTCTCATTCACTCAGGAGCTTGCATGTTTAATTTTATGTTTCTAGATCCAATAAATACGGATATATAAAAGGTACCAGTTAAAGAACAAAATAGTACCAAAAGCCCTCTTACAGATTTTCATTCACTCAGGACCTTGCATGTTTAATTTTATGTTTCTAGGTCCAATACTAACGGAAATTCAAAAAGTACCAGTTAAAGAACAAAGAAGTACCAAAAACTTCCCTCTTATATATTCTTATCCACTTAGAGCATTGCATTTTGAATTTAATGTTTCTAAGTCCAATAATAACGGATATTCAAAAAGTACCAGTTTAATAACTAAAAAGTACCTATAAGCGCTTTTAAAGATTCTCATTCACTCAGGACCATGCAGGTTTAATTTTATTTTCATTAGACCAACATTAGCGAAAATTCAAAAAAAGGACCAGTTAAAAAACGAAAAAGTACCAAAAATATCTCTCTAACAGATTGTCATTCACTCAAGACCTTCCATGTTTAATTGCATGTTTCTGGGTCCAATACTAACGGAAATTCAAAAAGTACCAGCTAACGAATAAAAAAGTACCAATAAGATCCCACTTAAAGATTCTCATTTACACAGGATCGTGCTTGTTTAATTTTATGTTTCTAGGTCCAATACTGACGGAAATTCAAAAAGTACCAGTAAATGAACAAAAAAGTACCAACAACTTCCCTCTTATGGATTCTTATCCACTCAGGACCTTGCATTTTTAATTTTATCTTTCTAGGTCCAATCAACTGAAATTCAAAAAGTACCAATCAAAGAATAAAAAAGTACCAAAAAGTTCATTCTTATAGATTCTCATCCATCCAGGACATTGCATATTGAATTTTATGTTTCTAGGTCCAATACTAAAGGAAATTCAAAAAGTACCAGTTAAAGAACAAAAAAGTACCAAAAAGTTCCGTCATAGATTCTTATCTACGCATGTTGAATCTTATGTTTTTAGGTCCAACATAACGATAATTTAAAAAATACCAAAAAGTTAAGTAAAATATCAAATTTCCTGTATTCCCCCTTTTTGGTACTATTTTTCACCCCATTAAAGTAAAAAAAATTTCAGTATTATAGTGGCAGCCCATAATTTAGTACGAATATTTCAAAAAATGGAGAAAAATGTTTTTTAAAAAAAGTACCAAAAATAATTACGATTTTTACCCCTTAAATGTTCGAATTTCGAAAAAGTACCAAATTTATATTCGTATTTTTTTGATAAGTTTCGAATGCGGTATTAACTTTGTTTCTATGTTTATTGGTTCAAAAGATAGATGGGGTGTCAAAAAAGTACTAAAATTCAGATTTTACACGTTTACTCCAAAATAGGGCCGAATTTCAAAAAAGTACCAGACACCTGTCCGCTTATTTTTCTAAAGAACAACGATAGGTATTAAATTTTTTTTGTATCTCTTTTAGTTTTGGAGATATAAGGTTACCGAATTTTCCCGTTTTTACCCTTTTTTACCCCCTAAACATTCGAATTTCCAAAAATCCCGTCTTAGTGGATCGATTTGGTGAGTGACCAATCTCTGGTCCAAATTTCAAGTGTCTAGCTTCAGGCGTTTAGGCTGTGCGATGATGAATCAGTGAGTCAGTGAGTCAGTGAGTCAGTCAGTCAGTGAGTCAGTAACGTTACAATTTTATATATATAGGTCAACCAATTGTAGTCGGGACTGTAAGAAAAGATAAACTCACTGTTTATTGTTGTTGTTTTTGTTTAAGCTTTGATATTGTTACAAGTAAAACTGTTGCTTATAAGTCTTATACGTTTAACAGTTTTATTTGGTTTAATATCTTTAGTTTTTCTAAAATCTTTGGATAACGTTTCCTGACGATCTGGCCTAAGCAACCAGTGAAATGCGCATAGGAATAGCTTATCCCTTCAACAAAAAATTTCAGTTTATAAATAGTATGATATGGGAATTTAGCACATTTAAACGAAACCTTGTGTTTTTTTAAAGGTAAAAGTTTGAAAATATGCTTTTCAATTTTACACAGAATTTTCACGCTCCATTTCTTATTTAAATTAGTTACACCCAGTTTTATCAAATTAAATTTTTTCATCCAAAATGTTCTTTTGTTTTTCATTTTAATTTTTTTAAATTTGACTTTTTATGTTATATTTTTTGTTAAACTCTAATTCAAATTTAATATAATTTGTTTGTTTATACACTCAAAGTTCAAAAACAATAAATTATTTACAAAAAAAAAAGAAAAAAAATTTATTTAAATTTTTATGCTTGAACGCTCTTAGCGAATTAATTTAATGTTGTTTAATTTTTAGCCTCAAGTTTTTTAATTCTACCTTTAATTTGCATAAACTTTAATATTAATGAGTTTTTGTTAACACTTACAAACAAACAGAGTCACAGTAAAGTAAAAAATAACACTAGGCAACAAAAAAAAAAAAATAATTATAATTTCTTTTAATGTCAAGTAGATAAATAAAGTTTCTGCAGTACTGCTTTAATTTACTCTAACAAATCCAAACAATAATAAGTAACGTGGTTATTTTGTTGAACTGTTTATGGTTCCTAATCCAAATTTTTGATATTTTAATTAGACTGGCCCGGTGTGCTTCGCTACCCCCATCGTTATAAAATAAAACTGAAAGTATTTACAATTGGGGGACTCACAAGGTGTCATAAAGTCACATGTCTTAAAATAATAACATGAAAAAATACGACAGTTGTGAACAACCCCTCAAAATTGTGCTATTTGAATTTAAATCGGCTGATTGAAAACAAATATAAAAAAATAAAATATATGTTTTAATTCTAATCCATGAATTAATAAATTAAATTAGATCGTTTCTGACTATTTTCCACAAGCAAATTTTTTTTGTTTGCTTACCAAACATCGAGTCCTGAGCCGATCTAATTTGACGCCGCAAGTGTTTTGTTCCAAAAATTGCTAGGCGCAGGTAAAATTCGGATTTGAGCCGGATAAAACTATAACATCAACGGCGACGGCTACAAAATTATAGCCGCTCGGCTCAGCCGCTCAGCGCAGTTCTTTTCTGATTAATTACGACAGCACAATAAACATGACAAGCAACGTTTTATTAATTTAAGACACTTTTTGTTAACAAAGCAACAACAATATTTTTAAATAATTGTAAAATGTTAGGACATTATGACAATACAACAAGATAGCACACCTTGTGAATACCCCTAATATGTATTAACAAAAATTTATTAATTAAATTATTAATTAATTATTGCAATGCTTTAGGATAAACAATGTTTTTAGTTTTTCCACCTGGAGCATAAACATATAAATCAGTGGGGTTTCCAACACGCGAGCATGCAACATAAAAATGTCCATGCGAGAAACATGGATTTGCTGAATTCAATCCGCAAACTTGCGTAGATTGACCTTGGGCTTTGTTAATAGTCATCGCAAACGTTAACCGAATAGGAAACTGCAATCGTTTGAAGTCGAATGGCAATTCAGTTGGTATCATCGGAATGTGTGGCAACAGTACATCTGTTCCTTTATACTTTCCTGTTATAATTTTTGCTTCGATTAAATTGTTGCGCATTTCTTTTACAGCAAGTCGAGTGCCATTGTAAAGGCGTGGTGGATCGATATTGCGTAATAAAATAATGGGCACTCCAACTTTTTATTGTAGAACATGAGGTGGAAAGTTTGGCACATCGAGTGAATTTAAGAACTCAACAGGATAATTTACGGCATCATCCACTCTCGCTACAGTATCTATGGATTTGTACGTTTTTGTAGTTTCGTAGATTTTATTCAGAATGGCATTATTTATGGAATTAACATCAATGTTTTTGGCAGCAAGTAACGCTCGTTCACATAACCATTCCTTGTTTTTGAAATTGTGTTCAATATGTGAAAATACGCAACTGATCAACTCTTCAATGGATTGTGTCATTTTACAAAAGTCAGGTGGAAACGTGATGTTGTTAAATCCGTCGGCATTTTTCCTTTTCCTAAATCCAACAACTGCTTTGAAAATCCGGAAGCTGATGCATCGTGTTGGAGTTGCACACGCATATTTGTTGTTAGTCTCAGTGTGCGAACATGTTGCCAAAGAATGGACGATTTCAAGCATGCATTAAGCTCATCAGCTGGCGTTGAACCTGGAATCACCGGCAGTATTTTGGCGAATATCACCGGCTAACAAAATCAGAGCTCCACCAAATAATGTTCTGTTGCTTCTAAAATCCTGTAATATGCGATCGAGGGCCTCTAAAGATTTTTTGTAAGAATTTGTAAAATAATTCCTCACTGATTAAAATTTCAATAGTTGGTTTTATTTGACTGGTGTCAACATTTTATTGAAGATAAGGTTTAAACGTCCTTGGTGTTCGCCTGCTGGCGTTTTATCATTATTCATTTATTTTATTCATTTGTCCAATTCATCTTCAGCGTAATTGGTTTCTAGCTGGTCCGGCAAACGTTGCTTTGCCATATAATTTACTTCTTTCAGATGTTACAGTGTCTGCATGCCAAATTTAAAGAAAACCGGTTGATACGTTAGACAGATATTGGGAGGGAGAGCTTTTACCGCTTTTGGCATATTTCACGCCCTAAATAATAAAAAAATAAAGGCTTTGATTCCTTCCATATGTTACACTATTTGCCTGCCAAATTTTAAGAAAATTGGTTGATTATTTAAGAAGATATAAGGAGGTGAAATTTTACCCCGTTTGTCCTATTTCACGCCCTATTACTTATTTCCTTTCTGATGTTACAGTAACTGCATGTCAAATTTTAAGAAAACCGGTTGATTAGTTAAGAAGATAAACAACACAGAAACACTACTCACGCCCCATAGAACATGCATATAAAATTTGGTCAAAAGCGGTCCAGGAGTTTTTGAGTTTAGCGATCACTAATATACAGTGATCAAAAAAAAACTACACTTTTTAAATTTAAATAAAAACACAGAGATTAAAGTAAACCATAAGGAAGGGGAAGCATTTTATCAACGAATCCAAGTGCAGACAAATATCGGGTGATTTTTTTAGCTATTATGTTTTGGCAACACTGGTTAAAACAGTTGACGCACGTTTCGTGTTTTGTTTCACTGTCAAACATCTTCAGTTTGGTCTATAAATTAACCATGAATCGTCTTACAAACGAACAACGCTTGCAAATTATTGAATTTTATTATCAAAGTGCGTGCTCTGTTAAGAAAGTTCATCGCGCGCTTCTTCCATTTTATGGTCAGTTTAATCGACCCACTGAAGCGGCTATTCGGGCTATTGTAACTAAATTTCGCACCAAATTTACATTGTTGGACATTAAACCACCAACACGCTTATGTAGAGTGTGAAGTGAAGAAAATATCGCAACTGTATCGGCCAGTGTTAATGGTGACCATCAATTATCGATGCGTCGCCGTTCGCAGCAATTGGGCCTCTGTTACTCAACAACTTGAGATGATATCCCACTTTTTTTTGCCCAAAATGCAAGAGCTTGACTTTCATGACATGTGGTTTCAACATGACGGTGCCACACAGCACGCTTAACAATGGACTTATTGAGAGGCGAGTTCGGTGAACATTTTATTTCACGTTCGGGACCGGTCAATTGGCCGCCTAGATCGTGCGACTTATCGCCTTTAGACTATTTTTTGTGGGGCTATGTTAAAGCTCATGTCTATACACACATGCCCGCTTCAATTTACGCACATTTAACATTGAAGCATTTATTTATGAGATACCGGCCGAAATGTTGGAAAGAGTTTGCCAAAATAAGGCGCAGTCACGGCCAACATTTGCATGAAATAATCTTCAAACATTAAATTATATGGACCGTACTATCGATTCAAATTAAGATTTCATGAATTTTTCTGAATTTTATATGTTTTTTTTTAAAACTTTCCTATAGCTCTTAAAAAATCACCCGATACATCCTTTATCACTTTTGCTTAATTGGCCTTCAAATCACAAATTTAAAGATTAGATGTTACGGTGTCTGCATGTCAAATTTTAAGAAAACCGGTTGATTAGATAAGAAGATAAACTACACAGAAACTGTACTCACGGCCCATAAAACATGCATATACAATTTGGTCAAAATCGGTCCAGGAGTTTTTGAGTTTAGCGATCACGAACATACACGTAATTTTTATATACAGTGAGCAAAAAAAAAAAAAAACTTTTTCACTTGTTAAATTAAAATAAAAACACAGAGATTAAAGTTAACCATAAGGACACGGAAGCATTTATTCTACGAATGCAAGTGCAGACAAATACATATTTGGAAGTGATGGACGTAAATCTGTATGGAGAAAGTAAGGGGAAGGAAGCACTTAATCCACGAAATATTTTACATACTGTTAAGCACGGTGGCAGCAATGTTATGGTTTGGGGGTGTATGAGTGCTAATGGAGTAGGTAACCTTGAGTGTATCGAGGGAATCATGAATAAAATAGATTATTTAAATATCCTGAAAAATAATTTGCCATAATGAGTTTAGGGAATGATTTTGTTTTCATGCAAGATAATGATCCAAAGCATTCGGCCGTTATCGTAAGGGAATGGTTGCTTTATAACACAAAAAAAGTTTTGCCTCATCCTCCCCAGAGCCCGGATTTAAATCCGATTGTGCATTTGTAGGCTCATATGAAAACAATACTAAGAGATTACCACATATCCTGAAAATTATCCTTAAAAAACGCTCTCAAAGATATTTGGAGTTCTATTCCCCAAGAAGTTACAAAAAATCTAGTCCAAGAAGACTTCTTTCTGTTAAAGAAGATTAAGGACACCATACAAACTACTTAAAACCAAAATATAGGGTGATTTTTTAGCTATTATCTTTTTGGCAACACTGGTTTAAACAGCTGACGCACGTTTCGTGTTTTGTTTTACTGTCAAACATCTTCAGTTTGGTCTATAATTTAACCATTAATCATCAAAATGCGTGCTCTGTTAAGAAAGTTCATTGCGCACTTCTTCCACTTAATGGTCAGTTTAATCGACCCATTGAAGCGGCTATTCGGTACGTTAATACGCAGAATTGTCGATTTTGGAGTGAAGATCAGCCAGAAGCATTGCAAGAGTTACCAATGCATCCAGAAAAAGTCACAGTTTGGTGCGGTTTATGGGCTGGTGGCATCATTGTACCGTACTTCTTCAAAGATGATGCGAATCGTAACGTAACTGTGAATGGTGAGCGGTACCGTGAGATGATATCCAACTTTTTTTTGCCCAAAATGCAAGAGCTTGACTTGCATGACATGTGGTTTCAACAAGACGGTGCCACATGCCACACAGCACGCTTAACAATGGACTGATTGAGAGCCGAGTTCAGTGAACATTTTATTTCACGTTCGGGACCGGTCAATTGACCACCTAGATCGTGCGATTTAACGCCTTTAGACTATTTTTTGTGGGGCTCTGTTAAAGCTCATGTCTATACACACATTGGAAGATAACATTGAAGCATTTATTCATGAGATACCGGCCGAAATGTTGGAAAGAGTATGCCAAAATTGGACTAAGCGGATGGACCATTTGAGGCGCAGTCACAGTCAACATTTGCATGAAAAAATCTTTAAACATTAAATTATATGGATTGTACTATCGATTCAAATAAAGATTTCATGCATTTTTCTGAATTTTATGTGTTGTTTTTAAACTTTCCTATAGCTCTTAAAAAATCACCCATTATTTTAATCTTTTTTAAAGTTACGTTAAGTTTTTTGTCCTGAACAACTTTTTTTTTGTTTATGAATTTTAGCATATTTATGTTTTTGTTGTTTTTTTTAACGTTAAAATATACAAAATGAAAAAGAAGTTTTAATTAAATTAAAATAAAGATCTTAAAATGTGAAATAAAAGTTATAATATGGCTTTACTTTAATGTCTGTGTTTTCTTTTATTTTAATTTAACAAGTGTACAAGTTTTTTTTGGCTCACTGTATTTTGAGATTTTTCATTCTTGACTGAGCTGGGAACCGAACCCAGGTTTAATAAAAATTAAACTTGATGAACTTTAGCTTAATTAAAATATCAAAATTTTTCTTTTTTTTTTTCTTTCTTTAGACACATTAAAATTCTTTTTACATATTAATTTTCTGGACAATTTTCACTTTACTGTCCCCAAGTGTTTAAGATTGTAACTAGTTTAAATTGCAATACGCTAAGAATTTTTATTTAATTTGGAATACAAATGGTTAAAAAAAAACTCTTTTATTTATGAAAAGAAGATTTTTTCGAAATTCAACACTTTTTAACAAATTTTGATAATGATTTGTTTTGTTACACACTGTAAAAAAAATAAACTAATGAATTATAATTTTTGTTATAAATATTAAATTCTTGATAAGTTGCAGGACGGCTGGCATATTTTTTTTTTATATCAACCATCATTATTCTTGTATGTTTAAAAAAGAATGTGAATTTTAATTAAAGGATTTTTAACACAAGTATACACATAACGAAAACAAAGTCGTTAAAAACTTGTCAACCAATTTTATTAAAGCGATAGCGAAGTGTTTTCAATATTTCGGCAACATCTGTTGTAAAATTAAAAAAAAACATAGTCAAATTGAAATTAGAAATTTAAAAATATCAATGTTGGTCACCATAATCGACCAAAATCGATTCTAAAATCGAGAGAATTGTGCGCAAATTCCAACAAACTGGATTTGCACGAAATGTGAAACATGCACAGGCTCGCCCAGTTCTGTTTGGTTTATTAACTAGCGGCTTAATCGGGGCGCACTTCTTCGAAAATGAGGTCGGCCACGCAATAACCATGAATGGTGTTCCACATCGCGAGATGATAGCGGACTGCATGTGGCCAGAAATTGAGGATATGGACTTGAACGATAGTGGTTCCAACAGGATTGTGCCACTTACCACACAGCCATCGAAACAATGGCTCTTTTGCGCGAGAAATTCCATGGCCGTGTTATCTCACGTCATGGCGATGTTAATTGGCCGCCACGATCATGTGATTTGACAAAGCTGGACTTCTTTCTTTGGGGATATTTAAAAGAAATACGCCACCGGAGCCATGGCAAGCATTTGGACGATATTTTGTATCACATATTATTATCATAGATCCTTTTATAACAATAAAAAATATTAAGATAATTCTCTGAAAACTTTTTGTTTTATTTACAACTAGCTGACCCGACAGACGTTGTCCTGTCCAAATTAGGAGAAATGTTTGCGTTAGATTTTTAAAATCCTTTAAAAAGATACAAACATTTGAAAGAAAAATTAGTCTTACCGATGGAGCCGGTTTCTGATTTTAGGTAAATCGAAAAAAGTGGGCATTAAATTGGGCGGGGCAAAATTTTCTTTCCGTAAAAACCTAAGTTGAACCATGGCAATCATTTTAAAGAAAAAATCGGTCAAGCCGTTCTCAAGTTATGCGCTTAATAGAAGAAGTGGGCGTAAAAGTAGGCGTGGTAAATTTTTCTTTCGATGAAAACTTAAAATGGATTAATACGTACATTTGAAAGAAAAATTTGTCAAATCGATGGAGCCGTTTTCTGATTTAAGGTTATTTGAAAAATGCGGGCGTAAAAGTGGGCGGGGCAAAATTTTCTTTTCGTATAAATCTAATTCGGACCATGGCGACCATTTTAAAGAAATAATCGTCCAAATTATAAAGATGTCATTGGTGGTGCAATATGAAAATTGGATTTTGCTACGCCCCTCCGCCCGCAGACCGAAAATCAAAAATCAGACTTCACAGTGTCACCCGCCTGATTCTAAAGATTCCCTGAAAGTTTCATCAAAATCGGCCCAACCGTTTTGGAGTCCATCCCAGCGGTAAATATTGATAGGACCGCAAGTGGGAGCCCTTTTTGAAGGCCTCTATACTCCTATCTAAAATATTCACTTCGCATGATATCCTGCCTTCAGAAGTATGCCTTCTAGAAGGTATAAACTTCTTTTTAAAAGACCTTCTGAAATATTCAGTACACATTCGCTACTCCCTTCTTTGAGAAGGGAGAAAAGAAGGTTTTCAGTTTTATTAACCTTTTTATTTTTAGTGACCTTCCTTACTCCCTTCTTTGGGAAGGGATCGAAGTTGTTTTTAAAGGAATGTGGAAGGCCTTGCGCCCAATTACAGCCTGTGTAAAAAATAATTAAGTATGGAATGCGGCGAGAAGGGCTTCTGACTGCTTGTGACTGCTAAATAAGGCATCTTTACTCATTCTAGTTACCGCTGGGATACGTTACATACATACATACATACACACATCCTGTTTTATATATATAGAAGAAGATTAACATCGTGAGTTTTGATTGGACGACACTGTATTATGTATATTTAACATGTTATAAACAAAATTTTGTATGATTTTGAACTTTCACCTTAACGTTCTATTTAATAATAAAGTTAATTTACACATCTACCCATTCATTTCATGAAAAAAAATAAAATAATAAGGTGTTTCTTGACACACATGATTGACTCAGATAAAAAGTATTTTGTTTTCAAAACATCGTATTTCTAATGAATCATACTCAAACAAAAAAGTTAAAAAGAAAGAAAAAACTTTGCAATAAGAAAAAAATAATAAAAAAAAGCTGATGACTTAATTTAAACTTAAAAAAAAAACCACAAAAGCAATTATAACAAAGAATGAATGAAAAGTGCTGTCTTAATTTATTCAAAAAAAAAAAAAAAAAAAAAAACATTAATTAGTATTAAAATAAATTTGCTCAACTTAAAATATTAAAAAAAAAAATCCAACTTATAAAAATTTAAAACACATTTGCAAAATTAACAACAACTACAAAAATTCATGTTTCATTTTCATTTAAAAAAAAGAAAAGAAAAATGTTTTTTCAACTTCTTTTTTTTATCTGTTTCTAGTCAATTTTTATATATTTTTTCAACCACAGCAAAAATCCTAAAATCATGAATATATTTTTATTTTCTGCCAAAATAACAAAAAAAAAAAAAGAAACCGAAAATTTCCTATGAATGAGTTAAAAGATAAAACTTGGCTAAAAACAACAATTGAACACAGCAAAAAAATAACAAACATAAATGTATATTCAGTCAAGCCCCGACCGTATGATACTCTACACCACAAAACTTAAAGAAAAATGTTTGATAGTGTTCTCTATTTTATGTCGTAAAGGTTTAAAATTTTAATGCATAATTAATTTCAACTCCACTGCACGGAACTTTCTAGAAAGGGAAAAATAATATTTGTTACGCCCAAATGTAGACTTTAGATTTTAATGCGTTAAAGTTATTTTAAAAACATTAGACTCAGGGTTGCCGTTTGAAAAATTTTTATCCGACCAAAATTGTCTGCAAAACCTACCAAAATCCTTTGAAACCGACAAAATTTTTGAAATATTTCAAAACAATTATATCGTCATAAAAATGCAAAAGGGCCTATCATAATTTTTAAAAAATGTTCAGTAGCAATACGACTAAGATTACAAAAACAGTTTTTAAGAATAGTATCAATCATACGTAGTGTGTTAACTATATTAACCAGAAAACCCCGTTGTTGTAATCACAATAGCTGCCCTTTTAACAAGTTTTTATCTCTCTTTTTCTTAAAATGAACATAGGCCCTTTTGCATTTTATATGACGATTGTATCTATATGAATTTTTGATAAAAAGTATTTTTATTGGATAAAGCTATAAATCTACATATTTTTTTTTTTTATCAAAAAGTAATTTCAATTTTTGGGAATACAAAATTTTAATTTCAAAAGATTTTGTTATTCGTGCTTAATTCCCAGTTTTTATTCTTGACAAAAACACTTGAAATTTATTGTCGATGGGATAAGCTATGCATTTCACTGGTTGCTTAGGCCAGATCATCAGGAAACTTCATCCATAAAGATTTTAGACAAACTAAAGATATTAAACCAAATAAAACTGTTAAACGTATAAGAATTATAGCAACAGTTCTACTTGTAACAATATCAAAGCTTGAAGAAAACACATCAACAACAAACAACAGTGGGTTTATCTCATCTCACATTCCCCACTACAGTTAGTTGAAATTCTCTCAACATTAATTGTAGTTGTAAGTAGGTTAAGAAAAACAAAATAAAAACAACAACAACTTACAAAAGATGTTGTCAATTAAGTGTTTTTTAGGCCGTGCACTTGCCTGTTTATTATCAAAAAGTAATTTCAATTTTTGGAAATACAAAATTTTAATTTCAAAAGATTTTGTTATTCGTGCTTAATTCCCAGTTTTTATTCTTGACAAAAACACTTGAAATTTATAGTTGATGGGATAAGCTATTCCTATGCATTTCACTGGTTGCTTAGGCCAGATCATCAGGAAACTTCATCCATAAAGATTTTAGACAAACTAAAGATATTAAACCAAATTAAGCACGAACAGCAAAATTTTTTTTTTGTAATATGCAATTATAGTAAAAACAAAAAAGTAATCCTATGTTCACACCTATTAAATATTTAACGTCCTAGACGTAACCCCTAGTTTTATTTAAAGTTTATTTGCTGGTAACGTTTAACTTTAACAAAATGTATATGGGCATTTCTTGAGGTCACGAACGTACGTTCGTACGCTTTTGATGTACAAATAATATAGAAAACAAAACATTTTTTCGATTCGATAGCATTTGGGTAGCTCTATGTTTAGTGCAAAAGATGGATTCCATCGAGTTTAAGTTTTCATAATAAGAGTTATAAACGTGTGGGCACGAACGTACGCAAAATAGAAGTCAACTGACAGTAGTAAAAATTTGCGCAATGGAATCAAAAGTGATTAATTTATTTTAAAAGTGTATTAATGTAGGTCTCCATCTAGTATTTACAAAATAAAATATCTCTGTGTTTTTGTTTAATTGGCTTATTTACCGGTCGGGAACGTACGGGTTTTCCATATGTTTTTTTATTATTATCACCACGCATTTTCCCATAAATTTCTTCAAATTTCCGTAACAAAAAAACTTAATACTCCTTTTACAACTGATTGTAATGGAGAGATTATGAAAAAAAGAGTGTTAACATAACATATTTCTTGCATGTTAAATAAGTATATAAAAATGTCTTTAGAAGTAGAAAATACAGAAAAATATAAAATTTTCCAGTTTCCAGCCCAATTTCCTCAAGCAAAACAGCTCAGATATGCTATGAAACCATTCTTGTATAAGAACAAAGACTTTTTTATAATAGTAAACAATAAAAGACGATGATAATCAACATTTTATTTGTTCATCCTGGTAGACCATTCTGGGGAAATGTCCATATTTAATAACGCTTATAAACTAGAATAATTCATTGATCGTATGCAATAACACATATAGACCAATAATAAAATATGAATCAAAATTTATTAACTTAAGTTTGTACAATTTAAAAAAAGTATTAAACTTTATAAGACATAGGCTGAGCTCCAATATATCCTAATACCTTGCAGACAGCGTAAAAAATGTATCAAAGAGTTTTACAATGCATAGTTGGCTTATTGTATACGCGTTGATAACTTGCTCTGTTTTGGAACTTATCCATACTTTCTGCAAGTTCTGCGGCTCTTATACCATTGCCTTTATAAAACTATGTTTTCAAATACAGTATCAAAGCATCCCACTGTTCTACGATTCTTACAACATCTTCCTTTAAGAAGTCCATCTTGTATAAGAAACACTTAATACAGAACAGAATTCCTGAAATTCTTTTATATATGTTATTCTTTTAGGACTATGTGAAAAAACTTTAAATATTACCACAAAGAACCTTAATATTTTTTGCATTGCGAAGTAAGATTTACTGCCTGTTCATCTATTTCTGAACGGAGACTTCGTTCGCTTAACTTACATTTAAAACGAAAACAAATTATACAATATTGTCTTTGTTGTACATGTAATTTAAGCGAACGAACTCTACGTTCGACATCGATGAATAGGCTATAAACTTACCAACAGTTCCAGTCATGGCGTGAGCGTCGTTTGTTGCCAATCCGATCAAATTTTTGTATAGGAATATTTTTTGTTGATAAAAAGTATTTTATAAGAAGAAAAATGTAAACGGCATCTGGCTTGGTTAGCTCGAATAAGATGACAAAACTATCCTTTATAAAACTAACACCGTCAAAGTAAATTGCTCCTAACGCCATATCCATAGTTTCATCAACAATCAAAAAAAAAAATGTTTGTGTTTGGTAAAAAAGCTATGAGATTTGTAATTGTCTGCTATCCGTCCAATTTTCTAAAACCGACCAAACCAAAAATATCCGACCAAATTTGGTCGGAAAAGACCATGTTCGGCAGCCCTGACGAATGTTTAGGAACTTCTAGAAAAGGTTGTGAACTATCAACACATCCAGGGTTACCGTTGGAAATTTCGAAAAGGGTCACAAAAAGGGGATTTTCCAGAAAAAGGGGTCAAAAAAGACGATATTTCAATTAAAAAAAAAGGGTCAAGTTTTTTTATAAGCAGTTATTCTCATTTTAATGAACATACTAAAACCAAGTTTTTTATAAACCAACAAAAAATATTTATTTCAGGTAGGAAGTGCTCAAAAAACTTAATTTGTTATGGAATGTCCTGTCCTGTTTTAAGCACATGACAAAAATGTTCGCGATTGAAGCGATTTTTTCTCATTCTTTAAAGCTTTTACGATTTTTAATATATATAAGACTTTGCTATCATACCGCTGTAACCAAATATTTGGGAATTTCCGCCAATTTAGCAATTTTTACCGAATGTTTTCATTCCTGTTAGTTTTTGGGACTTTTAATCAATTTTATGGCGCTATTTTTGCAAAGTTTTCTGAGTTTTTAAGTTTTGGCGTAGCTTTGTTTCTCTTTGGGGCTATCATCGCTGTTTTAGAAATAGCCACATACATAAACCGAAGTTCACCTATTTTAGAGGGCACTCTCAACACTGTCGATTCAAAAAAGGTGAATAGTTCAATACCTTATTCCATTATTTAGGGTGAATTTGTAAGAATAAAACATGCTACTCTTTAAGATAGCAAAACAGTTTTAAGAAACGAACACAAAACTGCATTTTTTAAATTAAATGTCACATTTTGAAAATAAACCACCATAAAAAAAAACAAATACATATGTATATGAGTTGTGTTTGCATTTAGGGAAATTTTACTTTAATTTGTATTTCACTTTCGAAAATTTAATTTAGAAGTCCTAAAAAATCTTTTAACACAAACTTTTTAGGAATGCTAACTACTTTTTTGGAATGTGCGTTCTATATTTTGCTATTAAATCTTCACTTGAAGTCCATTCCTCCACCTCCGCGTCGAACAATTTAGGAGAAGAAAGCATGGAAAAGTTTATACTTTAAGCCTGTTCCATATCAAGCAATGTTTATTTGGAAAACATTTGTTTAGCGCTACAAAAAACCAATGTGAGCGCTTTTTCCAAAAAAGGGTCGAAGAGTTTCACAAAATAGGTGAAAATGATACAAAAGTATAATTTATAAAAAGGTCATAAAAGGTATCAAGAACGTCGAAAAAGGGTCAAATTGATACTTTTGTATCACAACGGTAACACTGAACACAGCCTAGCCTGACTCATAAATGTTAAGTTGAGTTTTATTACAAACATTAAGCGGTACACTTCGTTACTTGCATAAGTAGAAAGATTTGTGTATCTTATAATTTATAAAAATAAAGTTTGTGAAGTTGAATAAGTTCGTATATTTATATTGACTAGTGCTCGATTTTCGACCAGAATTATTTATGCCGATATGGAGAAAACATACATATAAGCAAGGCGAATTGACTAGAAGGTGAGGTCAACTTTACAACAACATTGCTTCTGTAATCGAATTGCCAAAAATATTGCTGGTAAAAAAAGGTTTGTTTACATAAAAAACTAGTTTGTTTACAAATTTTGACAAGTCGACCAGCGTAAAAACACCATATGTGACAGTTTCAGTTAAAAGCAGGTATGGGCACCACTACATTGAAAGCTTTGCATGTGTGGCATTGTATTGGTATGTTTACGTTTGCATTTTCCCAACAAACACGAAGTCAAACCTTTGATATGAAATGACTTTGTCATTTGACATCAAACACAATTCTCAAACGTTTTTCAATTGTTTGATTTAACATTTAAATTCAAATTGATAATGATTTGAAAATAAACATTTGATATCAAATGTTTTATCAATTTGATGTCAAATGTTTGTCAAATGTTAAATCAAATCAAAAATAAACTTGGCAATACTAAAGCGAAAAATAAATGTAATCATTAAAAATGGCGATTAAAGTTAAATTTTTACTTTGCGGTTACATGTGTTTTACTATTAAAAATAAATTTTAATATAAAGTGAACAGTTTATTTCTTGTGAAAAATAAAAATTATTTGTGAGTAATTTCAATGATTAAAAATACGAAAAAAAGGAAAATAAAACGGGAAAGTGAAGAAAGTTTGTTGAACGATCGCGGTGCTACATTCCTCAAAATAAAAGGGAGCCAAGTAGTTTGTCTTTCCAAGAATTAGAGGACATTATTTAATCTTTAAGCTATGGTGCCGAATGTTTATCTCACAGTTTATTTAAATAAATAATAAATTTATATTAAAAAAAATAAAATATTTTTATTTATATTCCACATTGTATTATAATCCACATTTGAAAAACATTTGAGAATTACGTTTGAAAGCAAGTTGAAAATAAAGGCATTTTTCAATTTGAAAATAATTTCCCCTTTTTGTTGAGAACGCTATGATTTTCAAATGATTTTCAAATCATTATCAAACGTTTGTCGTTTGAGAAAACGTTTGATTTCAAATCATTTTCAATTTGAAATCAAACCTTCGTGTTTGTTGGGTTTTGGTTTTATGTGTTTTTGCTCTTTGTTTTTTGTGTATGTATACACATCGTTCGCTCTTTTTGAATTTTCATTTTGAAATTGCCCATAGCTGGTTAAAAGGGACCTGTGGGCAAAAACTTAGTTTTGGAGAAATCGATTTTGAAGTTAACAAGTTAAATTTGTTTCTTATCAAAGGTGTATTTTAAAGCTTACTTATGGCAAAAGTAATGCAGTTAGAACACTGCGGTTTACCGCATTAAAAAAGCAATAACAGATTTTTTCATCCATAGGTCCCTTTTAACTGAAACTGACACATACGTTGACTAGTGTAGTATAAATGAATTTAAGTGTTGCGATCATTTCTATTTTTCGTCTTAGTGGATCGATTTGCTGAGGGACCAACCTTAGGTACATATGGGTAAATCCAAAGTGTTTAACGTGACAGTCGTATGCATCAAAAATGCAATAACATTTTAAATAACAAATATTTTTACGTACTCCTAACCCTTAAATAAGCACTGTTTTCTATGCTTAAGTTCATGGAGGGCGCGTTTCTAGGTCAACGGTAATGGCAAAAGAAGTAGCGGTTCGAACGTGAAAAAACTAGAAGTAGTTCTTGTGGCCATGTATAAAAAGGCTTAATTAAGCGAAACCTGGCACAATTTTTTAGTCAAATTACTTTCAGAATTTTACGTAGCAATGAAACATTAAAACATCTTTGGTTTGATTCCAAAATCTTCTGTATTTTCTTAAAGCCAAAATCTGGGTCGATACGTGATATTTCGAACGTGAAATTTTTTCCATAATAATTTTACTGAATAATGATTAAAACAAAATAAAAATTTACCGTTAATCCGAATAACATATTGCTCTTTGAATTCTTCCTTAGATTACAGGCCATGTAAGAAAATTTTTTTGGAATAAATTTATCAAATATCACCTCTTTTCAGAAAGATAATATTAAAGAAAACATACAATAAAACATTCTCACAAATAAGAAATTACGTTGGCACAATTTTGCAGTCTGATTTATTTATTTATTTATTTATTTAAGAAAAAATTGTAACTTCTACAACAAATCATCAGTCTTAAACAGTAGAAATCTTATGATGTTATTTTGGAAAATGAAAAATAATAAACTTAAGTCTAGGTATAGTTATTACAAAATCGATATAAATAAAATTATTGTAACTAAACCAAACAAATAAATAAATAACGAAAAACTACATATCAAAATATCATAAATACATTTATAAAAAATCAAAAAATATTGAAGTAAAGAACTATACCGAACTATAAACAAACTTGTTGACTACGAATAATATTTAAATATTTCTTTCTTAAATTGTAACACATTGCTGATTTCTTTTATTGTTGGATTAGTAATATTATTCCAAAGACGTATTGCAAATATGAAAAATTGCCATTCAGATATTAATGTGTGATGTCTGATTTGAATTAAATTTCTATTTCTTCTGAGTCGACTAAATTTTAAACGATTAAAAAGATGACCTGGCTCACGGGTGGTTATAATTTTGTGAAGAAATACTAAAGTTCTTATTTTCAGTAAATCTTCAAAAAGTACCCCGAATATTTTTTTAGAGTAAGGTGTTATACTAATGTAAGTACCATTTATGTTATAATTTCTGATCCCGTAAACGTACCTTGCAATGTTGTTATAAGTGACGGTCAATTTAGATTTACTGGTTTCATCACAACTTGCAAAAATCTCACATCCGTAGGTTAAAATTGGTATCAAATATGTCTTAGCAAGTAATAAGCGTATTTTCAATGGGGTGCAATATTGAGTAGGCCATAGGGTTCTTAGCATCGAATATGTTTTACCACATGCAGCTATAACGTGATCAGACCAGGTTAAAGTGTTATTAAAAATTACACCAAGATTTTTTGCTTTATCTACGATTTCAATCCGTTGGTTTTTAATAAAAATGTTGGGATAATCAATAATTTTCTGTGTTCTTTTACGTATTACAATGCATTTCGATTTGGTAGGATTTAAACTTAACCCGTTAACATCAGCCCAACGTGAAACCCGTTGTAAGTCCTTATTAAGTCTTGCAGTACATTCATCTAAGTTCCCTTTTTTGTTACTTATGTACAATTGTACGTCATCGGCATACATTCTAATGTTGCAATGGAGCAACTGTTCAGGAAGATCGTTTGCGTAAATGGAGAAGAGGAGAGGACCTAGAATGGATCCCTGAGGAACACCCCTGACAACAGGAAGAAAATTTGAGATATTTGAAGGACTAGTTTCAACACACTGGACACGATCTTTAAGATATGAATCAATCAATCTAATGGATGTTGATGAAAAATTCATCATTTTCTCCAGTTTTTGAATAAGTATTGTGTGGTCAACGGTATCAAAAGCCTTTGAATGATCCAACAGTACTAAATATGCAACGCACCCATCGTCAATTTCCTTTCTAAGATCTTCTGCTACATCAGTTAGAGCAGTAATACAGCTATGTTTGGCCCGAAAGCCAGATTGTTGATCGGTCAATAATTTACTATCATTTATATAATTGGTTATCTGTTCATGTAAAAGTTTCTCGAAAGCCTTTGAGAGATAAGGTAAAATAGCTATGGGCCGATATTCAGTGGATGATTTTGGTATTGGAATAATTTTTGCCTGTTTCCATCTTAGTGGATAAGTGCCTGCCATAATTATTTTATTGAAAATATGAGTGATAAATGGTAGTAGTGACGGAAGAATAATTTTAAGGAAAGCTGGGTGTATACTATCTATTCCTATAGCTTTTGATTTAATGGAAAGGCAGCTTTTGAGAACATCCAACTGGCTAACATACTCAAAATTAAAAGGATTAGATGGGAGATTGGTTGCATGAAAATTGATATAATGGGTATGATCTGCTTGAGGCATGGGTATATTAACAAAGTTTGAATTTAATTCATAAGGATCCGATATACTATTATCCTGCTTATTCTTATTTTCTACGATTCCAATTTCCCTAATAGTTTTCCAAGTATTTTTAGTGCTAACAGAATTCATAAATTTTTCAGAGTAATATTAAGATTTTGCGTTTTTAATGGTTTTGGTTACGATTTTTCTAGCATTGCGATAATTTTCGTGTAGATTATCAGTTTTAAAGCGTTTCCATCGAGAGTAAGCGTTGTCACGATCTACTATAAGGCGCTTTATTTCAGATGTGAACCACGGTTTCTGGCGGTTACTCATTTCCTTCGTTTGAATTGGTACTAGAGTTTCTACGCGGGAAAGAATTCCCGGGAATCCCGGGACACTTTTTTTAAATGAATCCCGGGAAATTGTTTGCAGGGAATTTTCGGGAATTTTAGATTAAATTTGTTGAAATTTTAATTTCTTAGCATCGTTAAAACCAAAAACGAGCAATAAAAATATGTATAATATTTACTAAAATTACTTAAAACTACCTTCAAATCGAACTATTTTTACTACACCAGTAAATCGACCGTCTTTTTAATTGCTGATGAAATGTCTAAAGAGCTTCTTGAAGTAGAAAATGAAAATGTACACGATACACCATCACCAAAACCAGATGATGAACCATCTACAAATTCTAAAAAAATAAATGTAAAGAAAATACAAAAGCCTGAAAATATCTTTAAAAAAGAATTTGACGTCTTTGAAGTCACGGGTAACAGGCCAACAAATTTAAAATCTTTGTATGATGCGCTTCTTACTATAAAACCAACGTCTGTAGAAAGCGAGAGCATTAGAAATGCTTTAATAATACTTAAAAATTTTTTCTTAAAAGAAAATTAATTTTACCAAGTTGCTATTAATAAAACCTACTAAATATTAATAAGTTTTAATAATGCGTAATCTCCCAAAAAAAAAAAAAAATATATATATATATACATACATATATAATATGCACAATGTGTGCATTGCACATGTACTTGTGAATTTAACAATTTATTTGGTTTTGTTGTGGTTTTCTGTGGAATTAATAAAGCTAATTTTTTTGGACTGTTGCATATGTGTATATTCTTTTAAAAAAGTAAAAACTTTCGTCTTAAACTCATTTAATGAAATCATTGTTTTATGCAAAGAATCCCGGGATTCCCGGGAATACAATTTTTTTCGTTTCGTTTCCCGGGAATAGAAACAGTCCGGGAAATTAGAAACCCTAATTGGTACTATTACGTTATACAAGCTTTTTATATTTTGTTCCAAGAAGGCCAGCTGATCATTTACCGATAGCATGTAATAAATACAACCCCAGTCTATTTTAATATACTCTTGTTCCAAAATGATGTAATTAATCCGTTTAAAATTACGAAATTGAATAATGTTAGTAGTAGATTGTTCATCTAAGTGAACAAATTTATGGGTAAATTTATAAAACTAGTAAAATCTAAATATTTCTCTATAACAATATCGTCAAATAATCAGTTTTAATAACTTTTAAATCTTCGGTGACGGTGGACCTTTTGACGGAAATGCCCATATGTTATGTTTCACGAAAGCCCATGTATGTTTAATTTAAATTAATTGAAAAACAAAAAAGTACCTACGTTAATCGTCTTAAAAGTTTTCATTCACTCAGCCCCTTGTACTTATAATCAAATGTTTCTAAGTTATAAGTAGAAAATTAAAAAATTACCACATGCAGCACGGAAAAGTTAAAGAAAGAAATTTATTTTCCCGTATTTTCCCTTTTTGATACTTTTTTCTCCCCATTAAATTACTTGAAATTTCAAAATTGTAGTGGATGCCCATAATTTAATATGCATGCGGATGTCAGTGAATTGAGAAAATTTTTATGTACCGAAATACCCCTCGAACGTAAAAAAGTACCAAATTTATATTTTGTAGATAAGTTACGAATCTGGTATAATCTTTATTTCTGTGTTTATTGGCTTAAAAGATAGATGGGGTGAAAAAGAAGTTCCAAATACAGGTTTGTTTAACTCGTGATGTCCCTAAAAGTGCCAAATTTCAAAAAAGTACCAGACACCTGTCAGCTTAGTTTTCTAATGAACTACTTTAAGCTACGTTCACAATGAAAAAAACAATTTCGTTTTTTCTTCTATTTTTTCTTCCCAAAGTATTTCATATATTTTCCTTTAATTTTTAGAACAAAAATGTTACTAAAAATTTGTTAAAAATGTAACTAAAGTTGAGTCAAGGCTCATCTATCAGGTCTGCTTACTTGTACAAAAACAAAAAACTTTTTCTTTTAAGCTGTCAAAAACTTACTACCACATATACAAAGCAAAAGGAAAAAACGTGTATGTAAACAACTTTTGAAAGCTCAAAAGAACGAAAACAATGATCATCAGGCTTCTTGCGCTGACCTGCTTCTTGCGCAGACCTTTTCAATGGGCCTTGAGTTGAGTCAACTAGAACTTCAGCAACAATTTGTACGAAATTGTTTCTGACGTTTAAAATAATTTTATTTAGTTTTGAATGAAAATTTAAAAAAAATGCTTACAAAAACAAAAATAAATGCATAATATTGTTGTGGCTAAAATTGTTTCTTGATGCAAAATGTGTGTAGTTACAAAAGAAATTGTTGTTCTATTATGAAAATGTTTTTTTGATTGTGAACGCAGCTTTAAGCATTAAATTTCTCTTTTTTACCCCCTTTAAATTTTAATAAAATGTATATGTATTGTGCTTTTTTGTAAGTAAATAAGTACCTTTAAAATTATGTATTATCAAAGGTTGGTTATAAAGGGAATAAGCCGAAACGAGTTTTAAAAAGTAAGAACAAAACAATTTTATCTAGATAAATACATCTTTAGGTACTTTTAGTACAATATTTCGCCATGGCAAAGAAGCTATGGCAAAATTTACCGTCGCACAGTGGCTGAAAATCGTTTTTAATTGGCCAAAAATCTGTAACTTTTGAACTGAAGGAGATATTTTAGTGAAATTTTTTTTTAATCGACAGATAGATTCTTAAACTTTCTCCACTTTAAATTTCACTTAAAATCGGTTAAGTAGTTATTGCGGTATTTAAGGGCAAAGTGAAACTTTAGATTTTTTTTTTTAATTAAGCGTGCATAATGGTTTTTTTATTTATTTTGATTATTTAAAAATTTAATTTTTAGATTTAAATAATAATCATTAACATTTTTTGTAATAATGGGACACTCAAAAAATTAAATTTTTACTGCCGTATTCATAAAAAATAAAACAAATTTGAAATGGGTTTTAAAGCAAAGTTTTCATACAAATTTTTCTTAAAATATATTTCAAATCTAAAAAAGATAGAAAAAAATTGATTTTAATAGCTTTTGTAACAATGTGAATTCTTGTTAATTATTATTTGTTACTAATACAATGTCTGTCTTAGATCTAATGAATTATAATTATTGTTCATTTAATTGAATATTCCATATTCTGTTCTGTGTTATTTCTGTTCTTTAGTAGTTTTTTGACTTCTTCATCTAAATCCCGATGTTCCACTTTCCATTGATTATGATATGTGATGATATGCTGGATACAGATTTGAGCCTTTTTCAATCGCACGCAATCTGAGCTGTATATATTGCTGTTTTGTTCATTTCCAATCCAGAAATAATGCTAAGGCATCCTCCTTTGTGAATTGTTTTGCATCGCTTGGAGTTGGTATACTTTTAAGAATCCGTTTTGTTCTCAATGGACTAGCTTTAACAACTTTTTCAATGATATCCACTTTTGTCAATTGTTTTGTGATCGCAATTGATGTAGGAAAGTATCTTGAATATTGTATATCCGATTTCTTCATTTATATCCTTAAGCTTCCGCCTCTTAGATCTATCGCTACAGTTGTCCAGCGATTTTTGTGGTCTCCCACGTGTGTTTTGATTTGAAGCTTCTGAAGCGATCTGGACAGAAAGTTCGTTCTCTAACCAGTTTGCAAAGCTCTTATAAAATCTATCTTTGCTATAATCAACTTTCCTGTATCGCTGTTTTAAATGTTTGATGAAAACATATAATTTATTTTCAAAGTCCAATTGTGTTTCAGTGCTATAGGAATTTAAGTTTCCTTTTTTTCGAATGTAATTTTTTACATCTCCCTCGTTTTTGTTTCTAAAATACTCTCCGGCCAATTCTTTATAGCTGAAGCTCTCCATGTTTATGAAAAACGTTGTTATTGCTCAGATATATTATATCTACTGAGTTTGCATCCGAATGTCACTTGCTTTTAAACCTTTTCATACTTTTTTCATACAAAATACAGGTAGAATAAAAAGGATTAAAAAACCTAAAATCCTTTTATTTATATGCTATAAAATACCTGCCACAAATTTAACAACGCATTGCATAGCTATAGAGTCACGGCATATTATTAGAGTCATAAAAACAGATAAATTTCATTAAAATTACCTTTCAATCAGTGGTTTTACCTTTTTGTTCCCTTTTGGTCCGCAAAAGTTCTATTCTACTAAAGTTGAAATTTGACAAAAATATAGTAGTTTAGAAATTTGTTTGGAGTAATTTCATTAAAATTGAAAAAGTGTTAAACAGACGGGTCCAAACGGGTACAAGAGTATATACAGGGTTAAAGAAACCACTTTCACCTTTCTATCAGTGGTTTCACCTTCTTGGTCTCTTTTGGTCCGCAAAAGTTCTGTTCGACTAAAGTTGAAATTTGACATATAGTAGTTTAGAAAATATGTCCTAACATCTCAAATTTAAATAACACAACAGTCGCAAATATTACCTTTTTAAAGATAACAAGACTACCAACCTAGCAAAAAAGCAAGCAGGGTATTTTCTCTGATAGTTTTTGTGCAATGATAATTTCTTTCGGATTAAATATTTAAAAAAAAGTTGTGTTTAACAACATGGCACAACCACAATTACCAATATGTTGACCTAATTTTTTGGCTACCTTAGTTTTAATATGTTTACTATTAAATCAAATTGGTCCTTATGACAACTTATACCTGAACTTTGCACGTAAGGTTTACATCAGCAGACAATCAGCCAGCTAGTCTGCCAGTCGGACGGACGGACATCATTAGATTCATTCAAAAAGTGATTATCAGTGGATCGTTATACTAAAATGTAGGTCTTGTTTTACACACATCAGCACAAACGCATAATACCCTCTCCACCTATAGGAGTGTTGGCATAAAATTAAGCATGACAAGTATCTGAATAAACAAAAAAATCTATATTTTTTGTTTATTTAGTAACTAAATGTTCACGCATATGCGAAAGTTTATTAACAAAAAGATTGCCGATACTACAGAGTGACGCAGAATGTTTGAACTTGCTTATAACTAATTTATTTGTGCAATTATTATTAATTTTTGTTATTACAGTAAATTTTAGGAAATTTTTTTTTATAACTTTGAAAATAAAATATCCTCTAAGTTTTCTGCTTCCCACATACACACAAACGTGCTCTTTTAAATATATTTTATATAACTTTTCGCAAAACTGAGATTTAATTGGACTTTTTTTCATTTCGAATTTTGCTTTTTAATAGAAAATCAAAGTTATCGATAAATTTTCTATAGAAATTCAAAGTTATCGATAAATTTTCTATAGAAAATCAAAGTTATCGATAACTTTTTTATAGAAAAGCAAAGTTGTCGATAACTCTTCTATAGAAATTCAAAGTTATAAAATAAATTTTCTATAGAAAATCAAAGTTATCGATACCTTTTATATAGAAAACCAAACTTGTCGATAACTTTTCTATAGAAAACCAAACTTGTCGATAACTTTTCTATAGAAAATCAAAGTTATCGATAACTTTTCTATAGAACATCAAAGTTATCGAAAGTTTTTTTTTATAGAAAATCAAAGTTATCGATAAATTTTCTATAGAAAATCAAAGTTATCGATAACTTTTCCATAGAACATCAAAGTTAACGAAAGTTTTTTATAGAAAATCAAAGTTATCGATAAATTTTCTATAGAAAATCAAAATTATCGATAACTTTTTTATAGAAAACCAAATTTGTCGATAACTTTTCTGTAGAAAATCAAAGTAATCGAAAAGTAAACGTAGGCAAATCAAACTTAACGATAACTTGTTATTGAAAATCAAAATAATCGACAACTTTCCCAAAAAAAAATTATAATTATAACTTTCCTATCGAAAATCAAAGTTACCGGCAAGTTTCAAAAAGAAGTGAACCAAACGAGACACTCTGGCGGGCAATGAACTCGCAAGGCTTACACCGATAGACAAGCTTACTTCTAACTAGGCAATCCATATAAGGCTTAATGAAAAAAAGCGCATGTACGAGAAAAGGAAACAGCGAGTTTACGTTTTTTACATATCAGACACTTACTCAGGATGCAGTTACGTGGCGGAAGGTGTTTTAGTCGTTAGGAGTACAATACAGAACACTACCGTGCTTGGTAAAATGGCCGTAAAGTTTAATAATGAGAATAAGAGATAGCTTAAATTTAAAATGTTTGACAAACTTTAAAGCAGTGTTCGAAAATAAACAGTACATTATTTAACGTTCGGCTTACACACCCAGGAACGATATCTATTTTTTAGTGATTGTGTAGACATACACAACCCTTAATACCGTTGGTAACTATTTTCAAGAAACCACCGAACAATATATAATGTTATATAATGTTCGGTTCTTCGTTAAAAAACAGAGCAATTAAAGTGATACTGTAGACAAACATTATATTTTAATGTTCTATAATGTTTTTTTCGTGTGTGTATTTTGTTTTTGTAAAAAATATTTCTTTACCAGCCAAAAGGGACGAACATTAACGAGCCGAACCGAACACATTGAAGTTTGTGGATTTTCAAAAAAAAAACCCGAACGGAATTAAATGTTCACATTTTTTGTTGAGTTTGACAAAAACAGTAATATTTTTGTGTTCGAAAGATGACTAACAGGGAAACGTTATTTTTTTAAATTATTTTCTACACAAACACTATTAGCGTTTGTGTTTTCCACAAATCTACAGAACCAAACATTAAAAACGATATTTAGTGTTTATTTTCGAACACTGCTTAAAAAATTGCTTTTACTTTGAAATAAAATTTTTAATGATTTATCTTAAAATAAATGACCAGAAAATTATTAAATTAATTGTTTTTTGCATCAAGGATAGGCAGAAAGTAAATTTGCTTGCCTTTTTTCTAAGCACCGCGAAATGGATTCGAAGATATTCACGTTCGTATTGAAAAAAGCCTACCGGGCCCCAATAAAGGTTATAAAAATGATTGTTTTATTTGATTTTGTTAAAATTTCACTCTAAATTTTTCACAACAAAATTTTTTTTTTAATCTATTTCATATATTTTTCCCAAGCAGAACCTTTTTAAAATCCATATTATTAATTCTTGTACTAAAACAACCTTTTAATCTTTATTCCTGGTAATTCGATACTGTTCAACATTTTGTACTCGTATTTTGCCATAAATTTAGTCATGCATGTCTGCATTCTGACACACACACACGCTCCTACACTCACACTCACACACATGTTCATATTCATATTAACATGTCCACCTCAATTTTCGTTTGCCCTTCTTTCCTGCCATCACAACTTTGAAAACTGTTTATGATGGCAACACGGTTGTCATGTCAACTTTTATCAAAAACCAATAAATAACATGAAACGTGTGCAATATTCATTTTTATTCGTTCCTTTTTTTCTTTCGCCCGATTCCATTTTATTTGGCCTGGCAAAAATAAATAAAATATGTACATACAAAAATGCATATACACACGCACGCAAACTGAAAATCAAATCTGTTTTAGAATTTCGAACGAGTATTTGAAGCTTATTTTTATAACTTTATTAAACTGAGATGGATTTAAATAAATTGAAAGGAATAAAAGTAATAAATTTTCGTTTATTGGCTGGAAGTTTTTAAAATTTGACAGGCAGAAACGTAAAATTCTCAGAATTGTTGAACATGACTCTTAAGAGAAAAACAAAACTTAACATTTTAAGCTTTCAGTGGCCACAATTTAAGATCGAAGTCATCAATATGAATCATTTATTAGCCCGTAGATGCTCAACTGCTCTCACTGTTGGGTTTGGAAATTTACTATAGACAATTAATAATTTGTTACTAACACCCTTATTTATAAAAAAATAAAACGGGTTTAAAAAAGGTTTATGAAACAAATTTTCTGTGAAAATTTTAATAATACACTTTTATTAACCTGTTTTATTTTTTTTTTTTAATATTTAAAAGGGACTTTTGTGTCAAATAGTTCGAATAATTTGAAAAAATTTACGATAAATTGAATTTTTCTTAACTTTTCTTAACTCTAATTAAATTTTCTTAAGATATTATTTACTATAGATAATTAAACAATAACTTTAATTTCTATAAAAATAAGTATAGAAACAACCATTTGCTATAGATGTTGTATAGAATCTGTAAATTTTACCAAGAAACTTTTCGAAAGCTTAAATAAACTAAAAACTTATCGATTGCACAGGTGTTAAATAGAAAATTTCAAATAAATTTTCTTAAACAAATGTATCGTTTTAACATAAATTTTCTATAAAGTATTGAGCGATTTATCATAAATTTTCTATAGAATGGGATTTTATAAATTTCTTAAAGAAAATTTATCGATTTTAAAAAATTTACAAATTATTAAAATAAATTTATCGAAATATTTGTTATTTTGAATCGACTATTTATTTATTTTAAAATAAAAATTGAGGACAAATTTCGTGTAAAAAATTAAAGGTACAGATAAACTTACTTTAAGAATCAATATAATCAATAACATTTCAAAGTAATTAAAGTTATCGATAACTTTTTCATATCAAAGCAATTGATATTGTTACTAAAAATTAAACCCATCGACAGACAGCTTTTTAAAAAATTTTATATTTAAAATTTTCTTAACGATGACTTTTTTCTAAAAAAATCAAAGTTATCGGCAACTTTTTTTATAGAAAATCAAAATTATTAATTACTTTTCTAGAGACCAAAGCTATCGACATACTTACTAAAGACAATCAAAGTTTTTGATAACTTTTAATGGATTGTATATCTTATCAGTGGCAAATTATAGTTATCGATAGCTTTCTTACAAAAAAAAATTAAGTTTATTATAACTTTCCTATAGAAACCGAAGTTAAAGGCAACTTTAAGAAAATCAAATTTACATACCGATTACTTTTCAAAGAAAACTAAAATTATCGATTACTTTTTTATAGAAAATCATACCTATCGATAACTTTTCTGGAAAAAGATGAAGGTAATCGACTACATTTGTAATTAAAATAATGTATTACATAACTTTTTTAAGAAACTCAAAGTTTTCGATATGTTTTTTTTGAAGAAAATTAAAGTTATTAATAACTTTGATACAAAAAATTTAAGCTACTGATAACTTTTCTAAACAAAAATTAGATTATCGATAACTTCTCTAAATAAAATAAAAATGATCGATATTGGTTTAACTAAAATTTAAGCTATCAATAATATTTGATCTGAAAATTAAAATTATCGATGAATTTTCAATAAAAATTAAAAATGTTCGATAAATTTTTGTTGAAAAATTAAACTTTGGGATAACTTTACGACACAAAGTCAAAGTTATCAACAACTTTTTTAAAGAAAATCATTATTATCGACGACTTTTTTCAGAGATCAAAGTTATCGATCAAATACTATAGTAAATCAAAGTTATCGATTTCTTCCATGTATACGGCAAACGATAACTTTAAGAAACCCAAAGTAATTTTGGGCTCTTTTTGCGATTATATCGGAAGCGACAAAAGGAAATTTTCACAAGAGAAAAATTTTTATTTTTGCTTCTGAAGCAGTGCAATATTAATTAAGAATTAGATGGGCTTTCTCTCCGCAACGGTACAAATTCAAAGTTTATCTAACGTATTCCTAAACGATTATTACAATTTACATTGAAAATATGTTTAGTTAACCTTTATTAAATTAAAAATATTTTTATGAATACGGCAGTATGTATTTGTTCGTCATTGTAACGAGTATTTATAACCTATTTGCGAAAAAAAAAATTTCGATAAATTGCCGATTACTTCTTACAGAAATTTAAAGCAATCGATAACTTTTCCATTAAAAACATAAAATCAAAGTCATTGCCGATAATTCTTTAAAAAATTAAAGTTATCGATAACTTTTTTTTATTAATATTAAAGTTATCGGTAACATTTCTATTAAAAATTAAAGCTTGCGCTTACATTTCTATTTAAATTCAATGCTATCGATAACTTTTTTATAAAAAATTAATATATTCGATAACTTTCTCAAGGAAAGCAATAATTATTGGAAGCTTTTTTAAGGAAAATTAAGTTTATCGACAAGATTTCTTAAAAACATCAAATTTATCGATAAGGTTTCTTTAAAAAATAAAAGTTAGCGATAATCTTAATATAAAAATTAAAGTTTTCGATAAATTTTCAATAACAAGCCAAAGTTATCGATAAGATTTATATAATAATTAAACATTTATATCAATGTTTTAATAGAAAAATCAAAGTTTTTGATACATTTTCTTAAAAAATAACGCTTTTTCCATTGATTTTAGAATTAATCGATAACTTTTCTTAAGGAAATCCGCGTTGCAGCAAATTTTCTTTAAAAAAGCAATAATTTCGATAAATGTTCTAAAGATATTTAGCTTAAGTTATAATTTTTGAAGAAACTCACAGTTTGCAATAACTTTTCTAAAGAAAATCAAAGTTCTATTTAAATGTAAAAATTCTTTTCATTAATTATAACAAAAGTTAAAGCGAAAAATTGTAATCAAAGAAAAGTAATAAAATTAAAATTAAAAAAAAAAAAAAACAAGAAAGCGCAGATGTAAAAGAGTTTTCTAAAGAAAAATAGTTTAAAATTAATCAACCATATTGATTAAATATTGAGCAACGAAATAACTGATGGAAAGCTGTGGAAAAGAAATCCAACCACAAAGTATGTGCATGTTTTTATAACCAGTAACTGTATCCGAAAGATAAGTAGAAAATTCCTTGAATTCTTATTTAAAAAATGACTTCACAAAAAGACCATTGAGATATATTTGTTTCTTCTCTGCATTTGCATCTTCCATTTCTTTAATACAGAAAGTTTTTTTAAATTTATTTGTAGCATCTTTTTCCCTTTAAACTTTATCTCATTTCAAGGATTTTTCAACTGCATTTTATTTTATTTTTTCTCGATTTGAGACTAAAATTGTAAATTGTAGTAGTTTTATGTATTTTGGCCAAATAAGTTAAAATAATAAGAAATAAACTAAAAAACGAAAACGAATCGAAAAGCAGTGCTAAAAAGTACGTGCCTTTTTTTCCATGTATCCAACGTGAATGCGCTCAGGGAGCGAAGCAAGAGCTCCTTCTTTTTCAGACACACACACACACACACATTCAATATGTATTGAATTGTTGGTGCTTTTAAGATTTAGTAGAATGAATAAATAAATGAATATCTAAAAGTAGATTTCTTTAATCTACACTCTTTTATATCCAGTAGAGTGTGTGTGTGTGAATATGTGGATGCAGGTAATCGGTCCAAATACATTTAGACGTACTTACGGTTTTTGTGTGCACGAGTTTAGAATTTTATTTTTATTTAAACAACACCAGCAGCAAAAAAATACTAAAAGCCAAAAATAAAAGTGTTTTCTTCTTACATCATATCTAAGAATATATAAAATGATACTCAGATAAATAAAAAGATATTTAAGCCAAGTTGTAGTTTAATGTTTTTTTCATCTAATTTTTTGTTGAATTACGTTTATGAAAGTGAATGTATGAAGGGGAAATCGTATAAAAGCAGCAGAACTAAAAACCCAAAACCACATTTGCGGTCAAACATGTACGAGAGAAAACGTATTGAAACCCAAAAAAAATCTCCAATACCCTCGTCCCTTTTTTTTTTTGCCCATTGTGGTTTATTTAAATACTTAAATCTATTTTATAGATTGTTTAGAGTTAGTTGAATGTTTTTCTTTGAATAAAGTTTAAATGATATTTATCAAATTGAATTTGTATCTTTAATAGGGATTAAAAAAAAATTTTAATGCCACATCCAGTTAAGTTTCGAAAAGAAATAGGTCAAACCCCAAAAGACTACACGCAGAGAAAAACATTTTTCAATATGGTCGGTCACGTCAAATGGTGGTTAATTTAACCATATTATACAGGAAAACAAAGTGACTTTTCTTTTCCAAAGAAAACTTTTTAAGTTTTTTACAACTTTTCTTCCAAATTTCTATAAGAAATCATTCGAAATTTATTTCAGTTCTGTTAAAAAATGTTTACTTTTCCAAATTTTTGTATATGTTTAACATAAATTTAAATATTATTTATATTACACTCCAAAAAAATCGTTATTATTCCAATTAGAAAAAACCGTTTAATAACAAACGACAAAAAATTTTTTTCATATGCATATGGATGTATAATAAACTCACAAACTAATAATTGAAATTAAAGAAAAACGCCAAAAAGAGAACAATTTACAATTTCTGATTAAAGAAATCCATCTTTTTACTTAATATTTGAATTGTAACATGTTCAGTGCATTAAAAATTGCAAGAGGACAACAACAACATAAATGCAAGAGTTTGTAAGTGTGTGTTTCAATGTAAGCATCAGCAACAACAACGAAATAAATGCATATTGAATACTCTTACACACTATTCAAACACATAAATTGTATATAAATTGACACAACATTACATTTGTAATGCCTTTCATTGCAATTTCATTGCAACAAGCAGCGTATGACTCTGCTGTGTGCTCGAGAGCGCTTGAGTTACATTAAATAATTTTACGTTACTCGCTCAATTATTCAACAATCATGGTCGTTAACGTTGTCAGCAGTTAATTCTTGATTTAAATAAAAACAAAAAAAATCAATACAAATTCAAACTATTATAGACTCTCCACAAGCACTTGTGAAAACTTTATTTCGAGTATTCATGACTTTTATATTGTAAATCTATACTTGCCTGGCCTCTTTTCATCCGTGTGCACTTATGTAAGTGCTCACCCAGCACACACAATGCTTAAATCTTAAATCTCAAATTAAAAATTATTACAAAAAATAAAACTGATTCTAAAAATTAAAATCTAGATTTTTTTAACAGGGAATTAAAGCTTTGAGAAGTTCTAAATGGCTTATTTTTAAGAAATTCACAGTAGTTGATAATGTAACCGACTATGCTTCATTAGAGAATCAAAATAATCGATATTTTTTCTAAAGAAAATTTAAAGATACCTTTTCTTTGGATAATCGATGACTTTTCTATAAATAGTCAAAGTTGTCATAACTTTTCTATAGATAACCAAAGTTATCGATAACTTTTTTATAACTATTAAGTTATCGATAACTGTTCTTAATATCTTTATTTATTTTTTTACAAGACTTATCGGCAACTTTTTTAAAAAATATTTAAGTTATCGATAATTCTATTAAATATAAAATATTGGTAACTTTTCTGATGAAAATTAGAGTATTCATCAACTTTTTTGGAGGGAATTTAAGTCATCTATCACTTTTCTATATAACATCAATATCCAAGTTGTCGATAACTTTATCAATTCAAAGCCATTGATTACTTCCTCTATATAAATTTAAAATAATCGAAAACTTTTCTATAGAAAAATTACTTTATCGATAAAGTTTCTATAGAAAATCATGGTTATCGATAAATGTTGTATAGAAAATTAAAGCAGTTGACAAAGTTTCTACAGAAAATCAGATTAATGGATAACTTGTTGATAGAAAATCCAAATTATCGACAATTTTTAAATAGAAGTAAAAGTAATCTCCAAATTTTCAATTAAAAATCAAAGTTATCGATAAATTTTGTGTAGAATATCAAAGTAATTGAAACAAATTTCTGTAAAAAATGAAAGTTATAGAAATAATAAATAATGTCGATAAATTTTCTTTTGTATACTAAGGTTAGCGATGTATTTTCTAAAGAATATTCAATAAATTTTCTAAATTAGATAAAAGTTATCGATATATTATTTATAGAAAACCAAAGTTATCGATAAATTTTATCCAAAAATTTTCTAGAAAAAATCAAAGTTAACCCTAAATGACTTCTTTTTAGGATATTAAAGCTTTCGATAAAGTTTCTACGGAAAATCGGAATAAGTGATAAGTTTTTCGATAAAAAAACTGTCACCAACTTTTCTATAGAAATAAAAGTTCTCTACAAATTTTCTTTGAAAAAACAAAGTTATCGATAAATTTCTATGAAAAATAAATTTTCTATAGAATATCCAAGTCAACATAAATTTTTCTATTGAAGAGCAAAGTTATCGATATATTTTCTATGGAAAATTAAAGAAGCTAAGAAATTTTCTATGAAAAAACAAAGTTATCGATAAATTTTTTCTGAAAAATAAAAGTTATCGATAAATTTTCAATAGAAAATCCAAGTCAGCAATCATTTTTCTATTGAAAAGCAAAGTTATCGATATATTTTCTATGGAAAATTAAAGTAATCGAAAAATTTTATTTAGAATATTGAAAAATGTTCTACAGAAAATCAAAGTTATAGACTAATTTCTTATGGAAAATCAAAGAAGCTGAGAAATTTTCGATAGAAAATAAAAGTTATCGATAACTTTTCTATACAAAAAAAATTTGTATAAGATTTTTCCTTTAAAAACCAAAGCTATAGAGAAAAGTTAATTTTCTACAGTAAATTCAAGTTATCGATAAATTTTGTACAAAAATAAACTAAGCTAAGGATAACTTTTCTATAAAAATTAAAACTATTGATACATTTTCTAAAAAAAATTCAAGGGTTTTCTTAGTAGATTTAAGGCAAACAAGTTAATTAATACTTTTGTATACCATATCAAAGTTACATAGTGGAATTATTGATAATTTCTTTACATAAAATTAAAGTAATCGGTAAATTGTCTAAATCAATTGTTAATGTTTGTTGGGAATAATTTGAGCACATACTTGTATTAATCAAACAATAAAATCGTACAATAAGATTTTGTTTTAATTTAAATTTTATTGTTGGTATATGAGTATCGAATAAAGGCGTATGAGTGGATGTGGATTAACAATCTAAGTGTATGTGTGTCTGTTTGTGTATTTCCTGTGTAAATGACATTAACAATTTAGTAAAGTGGGCGTTTATTTTGGTCAACCCCAAATAAAGAATCATTAAACAGCCTTTTAAATCACCCACTTTCGATGCAGCCTATTATTATTCACAGTAAATAACGAACAATAACAGAAGTTATAATACAATCAGGAACGAAAACATTGTTTTAATTTAAATTTTGTTAGGGAAGGATACAGGGTGTAACATCTGCACGAAAAAAAAGATGTAAAAAGAGAACTTTTGAACAGTTAGTTTATTCTCACAACTTTCAAATTCATATTTAAATGAAGATCTGTTTTAAGGTCGGTGGTATAACTTGAAATTTAATTCCACTTCTTTTTGCTTCACCCTGTCTATGCAAATCAACACACGCACAGTTCAACAAAGTATTGTGTTCTCTTGCTGTTTTTCTCATTACCTTTTCCTACGATTTTATGGCTTTAAGTTGTTGGAATGGAGGGTAATTAAATGTATTGTTATTGCAGTTGTTCCTCTTTTGTTTCTGTGGGTTTTATTGTTGTTATTATTGGAAACGTTGTTGTTGGTGTTGGTGTTATTGTATACCTTGCCATAAATAAAGAATGAAAAAAGTTAATGAAAACCTAAGAACTTTTAAGTTTTAACGTATTGAAAATAAGCTCACATTTGTATTCAGTAATAGAAAGCAAGAAATAAATGTAAAAGAGTCAAAATATACAGAACTCGTTCTTGAAAACTAAAAAAAAAAATTTTAAAAACATATCAAAAACAACAAAAGTATAACAGTTTTTTTAAGTTGTCAAAAACGAGTTTTGAATATTTGGACTCTTTTACATTTAAAAAACAGTTGTCGTGAACCTGAATTTCACTTGGAAAAAAGATCGCTTACTTTAATTTTTGAGAGAAAAGTAATAAATAAATTTGATGTTCTATAGCAAAGCTATTGAGCTTTTTATAAATTTGTCGATAAGTATAAATTGCATAAAAAAGTTATTAATTACTTTGATTTTCTTCAATAAATAAACAATAAGTTTCATGTTTCTTAGAAAATTTAGCGGTCTTTTGATTCTCAATAGCGAAAATATCGATAACTTTGAATTTTTCTAGAAAAGAATTTATATTTTTTAAATAAAATTTTTTAAAATACTATAATAGAATAACAGAAAAGTTATCGATAACTTTGATATTTTATAAAAATGTATCGATAACTGGGACCTTTTGTAGAAAAGTTATTTATATTTTTGAATTTTTTTATTAAATTTATCGATAGCTTTAACTCATTACAAACTAGTTATCGATAACTTTATTTTTTTTTTAAATTTCATCATTGAATTTATTTGTTAATAGAAAAGTTATCAATAACCAAAGTTTTTTTAAGGCTATCGGTGTTGATAAATTCTTTAAAATAGTTATCGATTACTTTGATTTTCTTAAGAAAAATTACAGATAATTTTGATATTCTATAGAAAATTAATCTATAAAAAAGATATCGACAGCCTTAACTTTTTACAGAAAAGTTATTGATAACTTCAATATTATATAGAAAAGTAATCGATATCGAAATTAATAACATTGACTTCTTAAAAATCGTTTTCGATAAATTTGATTTCCTTTACAAAAATCATCGATAACTTAATTTGTTTATTGAAATGTTTCCGATAGCTAAGCAATGTTACCGATAACTTTGATGTTCCTTTGAAAATGTAAAGGTTTTTTTGATTATCTATACAAATGTTATCGATATCTTTGATTTTATATAGAAAAGTTATCGATAGCTTTTCCATAATATATTAAAGTTATCGATAACTTTGTTTTTCTATAGAAAAGTTATCAATTATTTTGATTTTTAATAGAATATGTATCATTTACTTTGATAATCTCTTAAAAATTTTGATTTTCTTTGGAAAAGCTATCGATAACTTTGATCTTTTGAAAAAACGTTATCAATAACTTTAAATTTTTTGTAAAAACATAAATTTCGATAACTTAGAATTGAACTGATTTTTCAAAGATTGAAAAGGAAGACGTAGTGGAGGAGGAATTCTGACATTATTAATGAGTTCATTCTTTTAAATTCCCCGCATTAGCATACCCTTTTCCCATCTGCCTGTCTCTATAAGTGTAAGGTTACTTATAAAAGTTCTTCTTACACTGCAATCATTAAATATCTGCCTAAGAAATTTGAGGTAACGGTAACAACAGCAGCGGTAGCAGCAAATACAGTAGAAGAGCTTTTTAACCTAACGGTAAAAAAATAACGGGAGACTCTTAAATAAACATAAATTCTTTATTTCTCCAATTACCTGCGGCTAGAATTGAATTAATGTTTGAAATTTGCCACAAGTTTGGAAGGCAACTTAATAGAGATTGTAAGAAGAGATTTAACCTATAGATTAATTAAAAAAACAATTATAGTTAGAATTAAACGCAAAATAAAATTAATGAATTTTTACAATGTGTTACAAAGATTTAATGTTGTTTGCATATCAAATTAAAAAAATATATAGATAACTTTACTGAGTTAAAGAAAAGTTGTCGATAACTTTACTTTTTAAATAAAAAATGTATCAATAACTGTAATTTTGTTTAAAACAAAGTTAACAAATCTTTATAGAAAATAGAGAAAACATTTCTCTAACTCTAGGTAATAATAGGACTCTCCCTAATGCCATTTCTTTCTAGTCCTTTTATCTAATCCTTAAATACGAGTATCCATCTTTGCCTAAATAGAAAGTTTTGCCAAGTATCTGTCTAAATAGATTATGCCACCAAGTTTGTGTGGCCGTCTGTCTGCATTTCCCGTTGTTTTAAATTAAATTGTTGTTTATGGTCTGCCGTTTTATAATAAAATGGTCTCTTTAGTTGTCTGCAGTGATTTTTTTAAATTAAGTTCGTTCATCCTTTTGTCAGTTTTCTTTGCCATTCTTTTTATTTAATAATATATAGAAATAACAACAACAAAATAATAAAAATCCTTATATAAATTCAAAATAATGTGGTTTGTTTAAAAGTAAAACAAAAACCAAAAAAGTTAACGAAATACAAAAAACAAACACGTTTACGACCATTTAAACCAACAACAAAAACAGCAGCTTAACACACACTCAATTTAAATTGCTACAATGTAAAATACACAGGCCATTAAAAGTGGCAACAACAACGCAAACAAACATTTATCTAACCATGTAAAATTATGTGCAATAACAGGAAAATGCGAATAATGGAAAAGGACCTTTGTTGAGGAACAGCAGGAGTTCTAGGAGAATAAACAGCAACATTACTCCATCCAGGAGGAATAATCTGTACGAGCTTAGGAAACAAGAGCACAGAGAAAAATATATTAATTTAGTGGTTTTGTAAGCAGTAGACATAGAATTCAAGTTTTAAGTGGATGAGTTTATATTTCCCTAGATTTTACTATGAACCATAAACTAGAAAAAAATCAGTCTATAAGAAAATTCCCTTTGAATTGGAAAACGAATTTGCGATAAGAACCATATTATCGAAAAATTTCCGTTCGTCAGCATTCCAAAATTAAACAAAGCGATAAACAAAATAATTGAAAGCGATAAATTTAGTTTATAAAAAAAATTTTTTTTAAGAGAGCGCAAAAAGTTTTCTATAGAAAATTAAACAGAGCAATGAATTTATTTGAGAAAATAAAAGAGATAAGCTTAAGAAAATTTAAGAGATACCGACACATTTTCTTTAGCAAACTTAAGAAAGCGATAAAAATAACAAAAGCGTTACATTAAAGGTTATCGATGAATTTTCTATAGAATATTTTAGATATCGTTAAATATTTTAAAGTAAATTAAAGTTATCAAATGTTCTGTAAAAAATTTAAATTATCAGTCAATTATAAAGATATCGATAAATTTGCTGCTGAAAATTTTAGTTATCGATTTACTCTTAAAATTTGAATTTATCCAAAAACTTTCTGTACATATTTCTTGCAATTTGTGATTTAATTCTCTGCGAAATTCTTGCAGTCTCGAAATTTTCTATAAAAAATTATTGTTATCGATAGTAAGATTAAAAAATTATCGATTAAAGTTAACCATACATTTTTTAAAGTAAATTTTTTTTAGAAATTAAATGTTCTCGATAATGTTTCGATAAATTTTCAATTGAAAATTGAAGCTATCGATAAATTTTTCATAGAAAATTTAAGTTATCAATTAAATTTTTAGAAAATTAAAGGTACATTTCTTTTTTAGAAAATTTATTTTATCAATTTGTTATTTACTTTATCGATAAATATTCTATCTATTCTAAATGTAAAACTCTTACACTCTAAAAATTTTATACAACAAATTATTGCAATCGATATGAGATAATTTAAGTTATTAATAGATATTCTTTTATTTATTTTAGCTATCGAAAATTAAAGTAAGCGATACATTTTTTATTGAAAATTTAAGTTATCGATGAATTTTCTATGGAAAAGTTAAATTATTCATACAAATTTTTGAAAAGTAAAGTAATCGATAACTTTTTTTTTAAATTTAGTTATCGATATACATATATTCTAATGAAAATTTTTGCAATTGGTGAAACATGTGTGCAAAATCCTTGAGGTCTAATAATTTCATAAAAAAATTAATGCAATCGACATGAGACATGAGCTGAGAACCATTGGCGATTTAAAACACACAGCAAGAAGCCGAGACGAGTTTTGTAGCATAGTCAATGATATTATTTAAAACCTTATGTAATAAGTTAAACTAAATTATATGTAAACATGAATGTGGTCACTTATATCCAGCAATGGATTGGTAATTAAAGATGAAGAAGATGAGTAATTTAAGTTATCGATATTCTTTTTAATATTTAAGTTATCTATACATTTTCTAAAAAAAATTTAAGTTTAAAAAAAATTTCCATAGAAAATATTAGTTATCGATAAATTTCCTAAAAAAAATTTAAGTTTAAAAAAATTGTTCATAGAAAATATTAGTTATCGATAAATTCTCTATATAATATTAAACAACATTTTCTATATCAATGAATATTTAATGAAAAACTTGGGTCATCGATAAATTTTCTATAGAAAAAATAAGTTGTCAATAAATTTTTTCTATAATATTAAGAAATCGATAGAAAACGTAAGTTATCGATAAATTTTCTATGTAAAACATAAGTTATCGACAAATTTTGTATAGAAAACTATATACAAAACTTAAGTTATCGAATAATTTTCTACAGAAAACTTAAGTTATCGAATAATTTTCTATAGAAAACTTAAGTAATCGATAAAATTTCTATAGAATACCTAAGTTATTGATACATTTTTATTCAAAAAATTAGGTTATCTATAAGTTTTCTATGAACACTTTAGGTTATCGATTATAAAGTTTTCTATAGCAAACTTTAGTTATCGATAAATTGTTTACAGGAAATTTAAGTTATTAGTAAATTTTCTATAGAAAATAAGAGTTATCGATAAATTTTCTATAAAACATAACAATTATCAATGAATATTTGATGACAAATTTGGGCCAACTATAATTTTTTTATAGAATATAAAGGCTAACGATACATTTTTTATTAAAATTTCTTATTATCGATAAATATTTTACGAAAAATGTTGGTTATAGCTAAATTTTCTGTAGAAGGTTCAACTAATTTGAAACTTTCTGTATACAATTTTAATTTATCGATAAGTATTCTATAGAAATTGTAAGTTTAGGAGTTTGGTTCTGTTCTCTTCTTTCCCTCGTAGAGTAGTAACTTTTTATGTGTGCTTGGGTCTGTGTGGGTGTTAGTAATGAGAGAAGAGTTTTAGGTCTCAAGGGGTTTGTTTAGAAAAAATTAAATTTTTTTATATACTTCTGTTTACCCAGTCAAAATAGAAAATAATAATAACGCTGTTATTGTTGTTGTGATTGTTTTTGCTCTTGTTGTTGTTATTGTCAACAATGTTCACGATAATGACATCATTTTTTCAAATCTCTAGTATCATAAAAGTCTTAAGATTTTGTGGGAGGAGGTTAAAGTCTTTGCCTGGCTTATTCCTTAAGGGTTAAAGTATAAAAAAAGAGTTGTGTAAATTTAAAATTATATATTTATTTAACAAATTTTAACGCAGCAGCAAAAAGTATTTAATTTTTTTTTATAGTTGTAATTTATATTTAATTGTATGAAATGTTTGTAGAGGGGATATACGGGCAATTTTAAATACTTGGCTGTGCTTGATTTGAAATAATTTATAAAAAATTTAATACATTTATTTTTATATTACACTTTTACAAAACATAATATTTTCATAGAGTACTCTGGCCACTTTGTTGGTCGGAAAATAAAAAAAATTCATAAAAGTTTCTGTTGGTTTTGAAGGTTGAAAAACAACAAAAATCCCTTAAGAGCCCTAGAAAACCAAAAAAACGCGGTAAAAACAAATTTACAAATAAAAACCCAACAGGAATGAGGGATGTACAGAAAACAACAACAGTAATCAAACTCCAGATTCAAGTATTAAAATTTAATTCAACAACGACAGACCTGGCAGCAGCGGCAACAGGAGTGGCAATGACAGTACATATTGTATTAAATATTTAAATTAAATGGTAACCAGCGAAAAACGTTCCATGTGGTTATTTTGTGGTACAAAAACTCTTTTTTTTTTTTTTTTTTGTTGAAAAAATATATGTTAAACACTGTATGGAAAGTGATTGACAAAAACGTAAAAAACGGGTTTATTTTAAGTCATGGCAACGCTGTTGAATTGTAATTGCAAAAGGGGAGTTTCATATAAAAAAAAAAAGGATTTTCAAAAAGTTTTCAGACAATATATCGAGAAAATTTCAGGCTTTAGTTCATTAAATTTTATTTTCATTAGAAATTATTTTAATGAAGGAAGGATTTTAAGAACATCAAATGAATTAAATTTTTTTGTTAATTAACAAGATTCAACTTGTTAATAAAAAAAAAAAAATTTGGTATTCCCAAAATTTACTTTGATAAAATTTGTTGATAATTTAAATTCTTGACTGAACGGGGAATTGAACTCGGATCGAGTTTTTATATTTCCAGAATAACCACATTCTAATCATGAGAAGTCTGGCAGTTTTACCCTTTCCGCTACTGCGAAGGCTGTCAAACATCAGTCTTTAAATCAAATTATTGTGGATCGAAATTTGCTGTAATTGATTATCTATTTTTCAATTTATTTACATGTTTCCATCTTAATTTCTGTTTTATCCTTCATTTCTTCAAGAATTCTTCTTATATAACAAAGAAAATTTTTGGTTTTCTTTTTATCTTTCTTTTTTCTTTAAAAGAAAAAAATTATAATACAATTCCAAGTTTGTACCTACAAATAGGGATGAAACGATACGAGTAAATACAAGTACATATTCGATACTTTTATATAAGTACCAACTATTTTTGTAATCGATACTTAACAACCGAGTACCAAGTAGTATCGGTAAAAATATACTCGGTATCGGTCAAAAGTAATCGTTTTACTTTGGTATTGAAATTAATCTTTAATTTTTGATTATTTTCCAAAGCTGGAGCAGCTATAACGGTATCAAGAAACCGTTTGACCAGTAAACACCTATAAACCACATATCGTCTAGGTCCATTTCCTCAATTTCTTGCTATAGGAAGTCCGTTAAGCAGCCCATACACTTGCAATATTATTTTATATGATATTCGCCATATTATTTACATTTTGACCTATATTATGAAATAAGTCGCACAATCGTTTCATTCATTCAATAAAAAGTTGAACATAACCTATAGGAATAACATAAACAGCATTGTGCAATGTTGCCAACGCACTTCACATTCTTTTCGTTGTGCAATAAAAATCAATAGTCTTTTGATTGTTGCCAATACGACAATCCTTCCACTTTCGAATATCACATACACATTGTCGATATAATTGTACAATACGTAAAATTGACCAATTTTATTGCAAGTGTATAAGCCGCTTTATAAATCTCGCGATAGCGAACACCATTCACGGTAATTGCTTGGCCGACCTCATTTTCGAAGAAATACGGCCCGATAACGCCGCGAGCCGCACAACTAACTGGGCGAGCATGCACATATATTTTCCCATTTTCTACAGACCCAGTTTGCTGAAATTTGCGTACAGTTCTCCCAATTGTGGAAACATTTGGTCGATTATGCTGACCAAAAAAATCACGATGTGCACGAAATGTATTTTGATTGAACCCCCATTTTCGTGAAAGGCTTTAAAAATCTTAACGCGCTGCTCAATTGTGTACCTCTCAATGATAGAAGTTGTTAAATACAAAGAAAGGTCAATTTAAGTTGCGCAAAAAACTTGACATTAAGGTGTGACTTACAATTAACATCGTGGATTATGGTTTTACCACCCTTTATTATACATAATTTTGACTTAGCTGTAAAATCTCCTTTCCACGATTTTTTGTGCAGATAAATCAAAAATGCAGCTATGTTAAATTTATTTAGCTGCCTTAATGAGCAAGTACGCAATTTTGGTTACCTTAATAACTAAAATAAAGTGTTTGAAAGAGGAGTAACAACGTTTTTATTAATGAATTGATAAAAACAATGACGTTCAAACAATCTGTAGTCATCTGTTATGCATTTTTGTAATGAACGAGGTAGCCAAATTGGTAACAATAACGTGGGGAATAGAATTTTCGCTGTAGTAAAACGTTAAGAATGGCGCTGCAAGCTATCAAAAGTTAAAAACGGCAGTTTCAAAGAAGTGTCAACAGAATACATAGTTGTAGAAGTCGTTGCAGTTGAAACGCAAATTTGAAATTTTGAACTTAGTTGCGCTACAGAACATTCGGCAGATTAAGATACTACTACAACTACTTTATTCTGTTCCAGGCCTAAGATTTACTATTCCTTTCATATAATCCTGGTAAAGTTGCTGTAACCGCAAACCATATGCATGAGTGTAGGTACATGCAAACAAAATAAATAAATTATAATGATGCCAACTTGACTTGTTTGCGATTTTTGTTTTTATAAACAGCTTAAATTGGATATTTATGTGAAAAAGTGGACACCATAATTTTTTATGTACGCAGCTAACTTTGAAGTTTTAAATGAAAATATTTTATAACTGCCCAAAAATATGATAAATATGCAGGTATACAAAAGGCACGTAAAAAGGATTTTGAAGAATAATTACAGAAAATATGTATTTTAGACAGTTAAGTCAAAGTGCAGCTAACTTTGATTTTTTGTATACAAAAAAATAATTTTAAAATGTCAAAAATTTTGAGCATTTATCTCAAATGTGCAGGTATAGAAAGTGCACTTAAAAAAATAAATTTGTATGGAATTGTAAAGAATAATGACAAATAAGAACATTTCAAAAAAAATTTTTTAAGAAACGCTTTTCTTAAAAAAGAACATTTAAAAACAATTTTGCCTCCCCCCCTAGATTTTATCCTGGCTACGCCCATGTATTTGTGTATTGTCATCATGAATATGTATGCCTCAGTGCTACCACCAGCAAAATTAAAAATTATACTTTAGGTGAAGCAAAATTACCCGATTTAAATGAAATTACACCTGATATAAAATTGAAATATTTTTTAATAAAAAGACATTAACAAAGAAGCAAAAACTCATTAAAAAAAGGTCAATATTAGTCAAACTGTTAAGATTCTAATTGTAAATTAAAATAACATTAATAAAACATAAAATAAAACTCCTAAAATAGTGAGTTTGACTTCCACATTTGGTTGCATATATCTAGGAAAGGTTCAAAATGCTCATTGCCATTCATTTATAATGGGTGCTTTTTTAGCCCCATAGAGCTTACGAAAGATTAGCGGGCACATCATCATAAATAGATTGTTCATGCTTGAACATGCTTGAACAACGCTACTTAATAATCCAATTTACTTTGAAAATCATCCATCGATTGATTTACAGAAAATAAATGATCAATTTGACTCCCAGGGCGTGCGATGTGACACCTCTTGATTGTTTTTCGTAGCGCTGTGAAGTCACTGGTTTATGCTGATAAACCAGCAACAATTGACGTCTTGGAGCTAAACTTTGTTAATTTTATTCGTGACGGGCAGCCATCAATGCTCGAAAAAGAGAAACAAAATGGGACGTCTGCAATGCGTTTTGTCAAGGACAGGCGCGGTGCCTATTTGCCTAAAATCAGTTTCAAATGATAATGGTGTATCAGTCTGTGATTAAAATTATTTTTGTTTTCAACCATTTTAAATTTCATGGTCTTAAAAATACCCTTTATACCTTATTTAGTAATCAAAATGTCTGCAGAGTTTAATACAACTGTCCCTTTCGTAATTTAGTTTTACAACTGTTAAGAGCGTTAAATATTTTTCAAACTGAAAGCAATAGAAAGTTGCAGGATAAAAATAAAATTAATTTTATGTTGAAATATTGGAAACATATCTTCCCCAGACTCGCTTTTAGTTTTAATAACTTGTTTCAATAAACTTCAGGTTCTTAATCACTATGATAGGCATCTTTATCCAAATATTTTTAATGATTGAAGTCTTTTCTTAAAAAAAACCGAGACTTTGGTTCGCAAGACTGCATTTGTTCGCAACACTATTCAAAAAGAAATAAATGTCATCACTGATATCGAATCATGATTTTATTTGGATATCTGAAGTAAGAATTTCAAATAACATCTGAAGTACACCTAAGAGAAATTACCCACGCTCTAACCACGACATTACAAATTATACCAAATTCGGGTAATTACCCACAAAGTGGCAACACTGGTATGCCTGCAAAGTTTCATCCATTTGCATTGAGTATAAGGCGGTTAAATTAACGTTACAAGATTTGATTTTCCGAAGTGAAGCTAAAGAAAAGTTTTTAAAAATATTAATTTTGTGCAGTTAGGTGAAAAGTGCACTTAAACAAAAGGCAGTTAAGTCAAAACTACTGTATATTTATCAATTTAAAAATAAAATACATATTTACATTTAAAATAAATACATAGTGACATTGTTAATTTCTGGATTAAAAGGTTAATAAAAGATTGTTATCCTGAACGTTCTATAAACATTTTGTTTCCTAAGATAAAAAAGTTTTTTCGAGAGAAATTGGTACTTGGTAGTAACTAAAAGTGGTGTCAATCTTTACAATTTTTGTTTTGCACAAAAATTTTAATGGGTTGTAGTTCTTTTTGTATTGTATAGTACTAAAACACTAATAAGAACGTTTTCAAATGCTGCTTTCCATTCTTTTATGATACAAACCGATACAAGTATGTAAGTATCGATACTTTTTTTATCGACACTAAGTAGGTATCGATACTTTACGAACTATACCACATTGAGTAAAAGTATCGATACCTTAGAGGTATCGTTTCATCCCTACCTACAAAACTCCCCCTTTATGTAATTCCTCTGTAATTCGTTACACATTTTTTTTTCGGGTATTATAAATAAAATATCTACATATTTTTTTTTTAACAAAATATAAAATATTTTTCATAGTCCCCTTTAGAAATTGTTTGCATATTTTTTACGTTTTCTGTGCGTTATGAAGCAATTAAATGAAAAGTACTTAATAAAGAAAAAGTTCCAATAAGACAGGAGAGATTTGTAGGGGGCTTTTGTATGCAAACTCGACTTTTGGGTAAAATTTCATTTAAATATTTATAATATTTACATATTTGGTTAAATATTTGGCAAATTTTTTTTTTTTGTTGGGTTTTTTAATATGAAAAAATAAATGAAAACTTTTTATGAAAACTGTTACGAGTTTATTTAAGATAAAAAGTTAAAGTATTGTTGAAATATTGCCATCTTTTGTTAGGACTATATTTTATGACGATTTTGATAGTCAGAGAAAAATGTATTAAAGAATATTTGGCTATTGATGTACCAAAAATTTTGTATAAGCTCAATCATTAAACGAGACAACTTTCTTAACAAAGTTTGGCTACCGATTGCCAAGTACATTTTCTGTAGAAAATGTTGCTAGTGATCGATAGCCAAATACAATTTTTCCAGAACATTTATCAATTGATTAATAGCTATAGATAATTTAAATATCAATCAATAGCCAAGAATATTTGCTCTGATACCGACTGATAGCCAATTTTCCTGGCTATGTAGCTAGTGATAATTGCAAATGTTTCTATTTATCGATAGCCATCGATTATTTTGGTATCGATCGGTGGCCGAAAATATATACGGTTAGAAATTTTGATGTCGATCGGCAGCCGGAAAAGTTTTCTATATAAAATTTTGCTATCGATAATAGAAAAATTTTCTATTAATCAATACTTAGAAAAAATGTTGCACTAGTAAACGCATTAATCATAAATAAAATCAGTTTTAATTAAAAATTTAATCAAGTGAATTAAACGTTTAATCAAGTGAATTAAAAGTTTAATTGATATTATAAATTTGTATACTGGTGCAAATTAATGTTGTCAATTAAATGTTTAATACACTTGATTACAAGTTTAATTCTCTTGATTAAACGTTTAATTCACTTGATTAAATTTTAAATTAAAACTGCTTTTATTTTTGATTAATGCGTTTACTGGTGCAACATTTTTTTCTGTGTAGCTAAAGATAATTTAGATTTCGATCAAAAGCCAAGAATTTTTTCTACAAAACATGTTTCCTTTGATCAAAAGCTATAGATTATTTTGATATCGATCGATAGCCAAGAATATTTTCTATGAAAAATTTTGATATCGATCGGAAAAAATATTCTAAAAAAACATTTAAATCAAGATAAGTTTTAAATTTCAGTACAAAATAAATATAATAAAAAAAATTACTTAATCCACAAAAATCGCTTATTTGACAACAGAAGACTAAAAATAAAAAAAAAATTTTAATTACATTTAAACAAAATAAGAAAATTTTTTTGAAATCACACAATTTTCCAAAAATCGCTTATTTAATATAAAATGAACACAATTTATTATAATTAACAGCATTTTAAATATTAAGAAGAGAACATTAAAACAAAGAAAAAATAAATAAACTTTTAAATGGAAAAAGCACCAAAACTACAGTGTTTGTCTCAAAACTTCTACGTGTTCACAAATTTTATTACACAAGTCTGAAATTAAACTACAAAGAAAAAAATTGTTAGTTTTCAAAATTTCATTAAAAAAATCATTTTATAAAAAATCGCTAAAATATAAAAATCGCTAAAATATAAAAATCGCTTAAATATAAAATATCGCTCAAATAACAAAATTTACAATTTAACATTTATTATTAAATTTTTTTTTTTTAAATAAAAAAATTTTAAAGAAAATGTTTAAAATATCAACAAATAAATAAAAAACAAAACAATTTAATCGCTAGTTTCACACAACAATTAAGAAAAATCGGCAAATTCACAAAATATCACTACAAAGAAAAATAATGTTAGTTTTCAAAAAATTATTATGTAAAAAAATCGCTAAAATATAAAAAATCGCTCAAATAAAAAATTCTCCAATTTAACAAAAATGTAATTAAAATAATTTACAAAAACTAAAAAAATTTCAAGGAAAATGTTTAAAATCACAACAAGTGAATAAAAACTAAACAAACAAATCGCTAATCTCACAAAGAAAATTTTCAGAAAAAATCGGTAAATTCACAAAATATCAATATCATTACAAAGAAAAATAATGTTAGTTTTCAAAATTTCATTGGAAAAATCATTATGTAAAAAAAATCGCAAAAATTACAAATCGACAAAAACTAAAAAGTAGCTAAAATAAAAATTCTAATTAGTTATTAACAGGGAAACCAGAAATATGCAATTGCATGTTTTTCCTTGTGCGACTAATGAAGGCAGAAACAATATTGTTATCCGTTTTAGAGCTTTTTATGAATTTTGGCATCAATTTGTTAGTGCATATTTTTGCATATATTACCGTTTACAGCGTTTCTCTTGGCATATTTTAGTTAAAAGAGCCTTTTTGCAGCATATTTTAGGTTTGTAGCGCATATTTTGCTTTTTTAATGCATATTTTGATACATATTCAATTTTTTTAGATGCCTTCAATAGCTTTCGCAGCAAACAAAAAAAAAAAAATTTTTTTTCGAAAATCTGTTACTTCAATTTCGACATCTATATTTAATTTTTATTCTAAAATTGTAAGACAAAGCAGGTTTTCATTAAGAATAAATGTTATGCGATTTGTATCTAGACCAATCTTTTAATATTCCGATCTACTCAGAATCACTTTTTTAAATGATCTAACGATGTTCATCCATCCGCCTGGCTGGTTGTCTGCCCATGTTAGCCTTGTGCACAGAGTACAAGTACCAATTTTGTAGATAATTTAATCAAATATGGACGAAGTCTATGCAAATGGTGAGAATCGGTCCATAATTTCACATCCAAATTAGACTCTTTGTGTGCGCAAGCTATCTGATTACGATGGTATTTAAATTAAATTCGTGCCAAAAATATTTTACTTAACCCTAGATACACTTTCTTATTTTTTATACACTACACACTTTCTTCGTCGAATCGACGAAGTCCGTAATGATCTGGCCCCAAACCCACCCAATATAAGGAAACACGAAAATTTTTGTTTAGTTTATAAAATACTTAAAATGTTATTCATTCTAAATAGTATATTATAGTTTACTTGAAAACTTAATACCAAAAACACAACAAAAGCAAGCCAAGGTTTTTTTCGTCAATACGACGAAGAAAGTGTATCTAGGGTAAAAAAAGGTTAAAAAATATACTAAAAGGCAATATTTCTCACACTTTCATCGTCAGTGCGACGAACACAATCAACGAAAAATCAGGCTTACACACCACCTATAAGCACGTACTTCTACACACTTCGGCAGATCAGCAATATCTACAGCTTCATGAAATTTGGAAGAGTTTCAGTGAAAAACTGCGGAGTTAAATAAGTACTATTTAACGGTATTCGTCAATACGACGAAGAAAGTGTATCTAGGGTTAAAATTAATTTATTTTCGAATCGGTTCACATTTTCTCAAAGCTCCCGTCCTTAACTAGCTTTAAATTCCTTTTAAATGTTAACATTTGTTAACAATTTAGCGACCGTGCCTAAAATCCCTTTAAGACAAAACCCCATATGGATGTTAATATCTAGATAATATTCGGAGCAAACATCTCTTATATGAATTTTAACCTTTTTTAGGTTTTTTTTTAGATTTTGTTATTATATTTTTGAATATGTGTCTTAAATGAGCCATTTTTTATTTTTAGGGCATATTTTTAACACTATTCAGGGCATATTTTCATATTAAAACGCGTTTTTTGAGCATATTTCTGGTTTCCCTAGTTATTAAAAATTAACAAAAACAAAAAATTCAAACAAAATGTTAAAAATCACCACAAATGAATAAAAACTAAACAAACAAATCGCTAATTTAACAAAAATAAATTCAGAAAAACTCGGTAAATTAACAAGATATCAGTACCAATACATGGAAAAGTAATGTTAGTTTTCAAAATTTAATTAAAAAAAATTATTATGTAAATAAATCGCTAAATTATAAAAACTCGCTAATTATAAAAAATCGCTAAAATAAAAAAATCTTATAAGTTATTTCCAAAAAAAAAAAAAAAATTCAAAGAAAATGGTTAAATTCACAAGATAGAAAAATAAAAACTAAACAAACAAATCGCTAATTTCACAAAAAAGAATAAAATCAGAAAAAATCGGTAAATTTTTAAAATATCAATATCACTACAAAGAAAAATAACATTAGTTTGCAAAATATTTGAAATAATGTTAGTTTTCAAAAATATCGTTGAAAAATCATTATGTGAAAAATACCGAAAAATTATAAAAAATCGCTAAAAAAAATATAAAAAATCGCTAAAATAAAAAAATCGCTAAAAATTAAAAAAATCGCTGTTTAATTTGTAATTTAACATAAATGTTAATATTATTTTCAAAAAAAAAATTGTTAAAACCCTAACAAATAAATAAAAACAAAACAAGTAAATCGATAATTCCACAAAAAAAAATTCAAAAAAATATTGATTAATTCACAAAATATCAATATCACTACAAAGAAGATAATTGTTAGTTTTCAAAATTTCTTTAAAAAAACATTATGTAAATAAATCGTTAAATTATAAAAAATCGCTTAGATAGAAAAAATCGCTTAAATAAAAAAATCGCAAAAATTTTAAAAATTGCTATTTAATCTGCAATTTAACATTAATGTTAAGATTATTTTCAAAAAAAAAAAAATTGTTAAAATCCTAACAAATAAATAAAAACAAAACAAGCAAATCGATAATTCAACAAAAAAAATTCAAAAAAAATCGATTAATTCACAAAATATCAATATCACTACAAAGATGATAATTGTTAGTTTTCAAAATTTCATTGAAAAAAATCATTACGTAAATAAATCGTTAAATTATAAAAAATCGCTTAGATAGAAAAAATCGCTTAAATAAAAAAATCGCAAAAATTTAAAAAATTGCTATTTAATCTGCAATTTAACATAAATGTTAAGATTATTTTCAAAAAAAAATTATTAAAATCCTAACAAATAAATAAAAACAAAACAAGCAAATCGATAATTCAACAAAAAAAATCGATTAATTCACAAAATATCAATATCACTACAAAGATGATAACTGTTAGTTTTCAAAATTTCATTGCAAAAATAATTATGTAAATAAATCGCTAAATTATAACAAATTGCTTAGATAAAAAAAAAACGCTTAAATAAAAAAGTTTGCAATTTAACAATTACTTTTTTTTAAAGCAATTTAACAAAAATTTTATTAAAATTATTTACAAAAATAAAAAAAAATTTCAAAGAAAATAGTTAAAATCACAACAGTTAATTCAAAAAAACTCGCTAATTTCACAAAAAAAAAAAAAAAAAAAAAAATTAATGCACAAAATACATATTCAGAAAAAACGCTTATTTTTCAAAAAATCACTTAAACCAGGACAAATCGGTAATTATATTTTAAAAAGGCACTACCAAATTTTACAAAAAATCACTTGTTGGAAAAATCGATAATTTTACAAAAAAAAAAAAAATACTAATAAAATTACCACAAAACTCCAGTTTTACAAAAGATCACTTAAATGAAAAACAAAGAAGGGATAAAATAAAAATCTTAAATTTAAAAAAAAAAACACTTAAATAGACATCTAGATACATTTTTTTACTTAACAAGTCACTTAATTCAAGAATAATTGCAAATTTCAACAAAAATCGCTAAAATCAAGAAAACTTTTAGCAAAAATTCTGTGTTTGCCAAATAAAAATCATTTAGTTAAATATAAATCGCTTACCTAACAAAAACAAAACCTACAATCATTAAAAATTGTTAATTGAGTAAATTTCTTTTAAGAAAAAAATCATTAAATAAAAAAAAAACGCTTAGTGCCGGTTCACACACGTCAAGTTTGTCTCGTCAAGTCTTGAGTTTTTAGGAGACAGGGGAAAAGAAATGGCATTCTCTTTTCCCTTCTCTCCTAAAAACTCAAGACTTGACGAGACAAACTTGACGTGTGTGAACCGGCACTTATTTAAGCAAAACCTCGTATATTTTACATAAAATCGAACGAACATTTTTTTTACACAAATAAATAAATTCAATTAGTAAAACATGGAAGATTTTTTTAAACTTGCTTACGAAAAAAATCAAAAAAAAAACGCCAATTTCTCCAAAAAACAGATACATACAAAACTTTTTCAAAAATTTAAAAAAAAAACTGATTACGATAATCAAGAAAATTTGTCAAATTTCATTAAAGAAATCGTTTAAATTAAAAAAAAAAACCTAAAATCTCATATTTAACATACGGCGATGTTCTCGCAATCGCATAAATAAAAATCGCAAAACGGCAGATTTATTTTGTTGTATTCTGAAACTCGTACGTTTTGCTTGAGAATAACGAAATCATAAGAAATCGCATGATTTGTAATAAAAATAAAAGGCTATTTTATTTTTTTCTTCTTTATATAAAAAGAAAAAAAAAAATTTAAATACGATTAAAAATGTAAATTTTATATCACGGAAAAAATCTCAGTAGAATTTCTTAAATATCACTTTCGAATAAAATAGAACGAAGCCTTTTCGCTTAATTTTATGAATGTAAAATTAACTTACAATCACGACTTTTGAGAAAAATCATGAAAACTCTCTTAACCTTTTTAAAGAAAAAAAAATCAATAAAATGAAATAAAATCACTAAAATCAAATAAAATCGGTAAACTTACATTAATTTAGCACAAGAAAACTAAAGTTTACTAGATGACCCGTGCGAATATTTCGCACCGTTAGTTGTCATTTTTGTAACATAAAATTAAAATAATTAATAGAAATTTTAGTAACTTCAATACATTTTATTAAAAGTATAAAAATATTAGAAATCATAATGTAAGTATATCATACATATTTACATACATACATACATATGTTTAAATGCTTTTATAATACTTCTTTGAATACAATGTTAGAGGTAATGACATGATCATCGTTAACTTTTTGCCCGTACGAATCCTTAATACAAACAAAAATATATTTCTAATTATTTTTCGTCATTAGTGTTAGAAATAAGATTTAAAATGAGATATCATTCATTAAATTTGATGCGGTGGTATGGGAGATATTTGCAACCGACAAAAAAAAGTGCTTTAGAAATAATATATATATGATGATGATGATGATGATGATTTTTCTTAAAACCTTTTTAACCGTTAAATATGTATATATTGCCAAAATGCAGTGATGCCAACTTTTTGAGAGCAAAAAGCACTTTAAAATTTAAACAAAGCACTAAAAAGCACTATTTTGAACAATAAAAAGCGTAAAAAAGCACTAAGACATTTTTTATATTTAATTAAACACAAAACAAGTTGCATTCGGCTGTGCCGAATATAATATACCTCCAAAATTAAAAAAAGGCGATGGCGTTGATGGGTGACCATTTTCATTTAAAATTATGTGATGAAAATCAATCGATTTCAAAACGACCGTTTTTAAAAGGTGTGATGAATTTCAACCGATTTTAAAATCAATTTCTGAATCTGGCCTGTTGCAATTACCGAAAATTTGCAGTGACCGACCATTCTTTCTAAAACTTAATGACAGCCCAAATTTTAATAAAAAAAATATGTTGTCAACGCTAAAAAGTAAACGTTTTGTAAAATTTCCAAATTGCTAGGAAGCCTAGCTCTAACCTCGTAAATAAAGTTTTTGGTAAAACGAATGCAACTTTCTTTTATCACTTTTTTTTATCATTTGAAACCTTAAAATCTTTATAGGCCTTCCCAAAATTGTACCCCAAATAGCAAATCTCATCTTAATCATCCTGAATATAATCGAAGTTTTAAAAAATGGTACAAAAAAAAAAAATAAATATTGTAAAAGCACTGTGAGAAATTGTGAAAAGCACTATAAATACCCGCTTTTCAAAAACGGGTGTTTAACAAAATTTCGGGTATTGCATAAGCAAAAAAGCATCGAAAATACCCGAAAGGCACCAAAATGGCAACGCTGCCAAAATGGCTTTTACAACTTTATATATTATGTGGAATAGCATTACAATTAAGCGACCCTGTTTATCGCACTTGATCTAACAACTACTGCAAAGTATTGCCAAAACAGCTTTTTACAACTTAATATGCATATTATATATAGCTGACTTAGTAATAAACGGCATTATAGTAAATAGCGGTATTGCCAGAATGGATTTTAATACATACTACATTATGTAGAACTGCATTACTATTAAGCGACCCTGTTTTACCACATTTGAACAGTATTATCATGCAGTTCTGTTAAGCGACCCTGTGTTACCACGTTTGAACAGTATTATCATGCAGTTCTATTGCAGTTCTATATAAAATATAATTTTTATCAATGAAAATATACATTTTTCAATTTCTAATTATTTTTCGTCATTAGTGTTAGAAATAAGCTTTAAAATGAGATATGATTCATTAAATTTGATGCGGTGGTATGGGAGATATTTGCAACCGACAAAAAAAAAATGCTTTAGAAATAATATATATGATTTTTGCCTTTATTTCATAACATCATAAAATCAAAAAAATATTAAGCATTTTACAAAGAAAAAAGTGTATAAAATCGAAAAAACTCGCAAAAATTATAAATAATTAATTTTTCGAATAGAAATTGAAATTCTCTTTGCCCCAACTCCTTTTCTGTCAAGTCCTTTCTAATCATGCCTTTGTTCTACTTATTGCTTGTCCTTATTCGGGTTTTATTTTCTTTTTTGCTTGACTTTTAGGTTTTTAATTTTGCTTCCTTTTTTTAATCGGTTGTTTTTATAAGCTGCCGACATGGTCTTTATAAGAAGGCATACCTTAAGACAAAATACACAAATAGATAACCAAAAAACAAACAACAAAAAAAAACTCCTCTTGAAAAAGATAGGGGGGAACTAAAAAGCATAATTTTCCAGTAATAATATTTTTGAATTGCAAGATTTCGTGTGGTGTTTGGCATGAAGCCCTGAAAATAGAAATTTTATTAAAATATCAAAGCAAAAAAAGCGTGACGAAGAGCGGGAGCAAAAACAAGAATTTATGGAATTATGTTAGGAAAATTGCCACATAGCAAGAGAAACAATGGATCTTTTGAAAGAAAAGTTTTAAAATCGCATTATTTATCGTAGAGGAGGAGCGAATTGGCCACCAAGATCGTGAGATTTTACGCCTTTAGACTATTTTTTCTAGGGTTTTTTTTTTTAAAGCGAAAGTGTAGAGCATTAACCCCGCAACAGAGCTTAAAAACAACATTATCGAGCAGATATAAACCATTGACAACAGTTTCTTGAAAAATGTGATGGAGAATTTTGGTAAAAGTTTAAGAGTCTACAGAGCCAGTAGGGCAGTCACTTGACCTACAAATTTTTTATTTTTAACCGGGACCTACTTGTAATAAACTGAAATAAAAATATTTTTAATATCAAAAAAAACTCTTTTTGTATTAAAATTAAAATAAAACCTCTATTTTTGGACATCCTTTATATCTAATGTAGGTCAAACGTAGATCTCTTTGTTTACAGTGAATCGAAATGGTTCGAGTACGCAGTGATGCGAAGTAGTCTGGCGAATCACTGGCTTGACTCTAGTCACTGGCTAAGGGTATCACAAAAGGACCGCAATAAGGATCCGAGTAAGCCGTCCTCGTGTCAGCTGCCCATTGAACCTAAACTAATATCATACGTTAAGGTGGACCAAGCTTAAATTAAGGAAACATTTTGAAAATTCAATACAACCTAAAAATACATAAAGAAGTGTACTCGTTGATGTCACCACTAACTGCAGAAACGGTTCGACCGATTTCAACCAAAATTTCAGAATACGTTGGCAATAGTCTGTAGATGATTTAAGTTTAAGTTAAGTTTGCACGAAATCGGCTTAGGGGTTCCACAGATATGGTGTTAAGATTTTCCTATATATTCCCATACAAATATCAACAAAATGCTCTCCATTGTGAACTCCTCCGAAACGGCTTAACTGATTTTTATGTGTATTTGTTAGGTATGGGAATAGGTCGTAGAGTATATTTTATATCGCTAGAGGGCACACAATAGGGCATTAGCTCCCCCCCCCCCCTAAATCTTCTTAGCTAATCAACCGGTTTTCTTAAAATTTGGCATGTAGGTGCTGTAACATCTGAAAGAAAATAGGGCGTGAAATAGGGCAATAGGGGTAAAAGGTCCCCCTCCCCAATCTTTTAAGCTAATCAACCGGGTTTCTTAAAATTTGGCATGCAGACACTGTTACATCTAAAAGTAAATAGGGAATAGGATGTGAAAGAGGGGTTAACGCTCCCCCTCCGTATATCTTATTAACTAATCAACAGATTTTCTTGAAATTTGGCGGGCAAACTATAGCCTATAATTTTTATTATCTTCTTAACTAACCGGTTTTCCTGAAATTCGGCATGCAGACCGTTTACCATCTGAAAGAAATAAATTATATATGGCAAAACAACGTTTGCCGGGTCAGCAAGTTTTTTATAAATCTTTTTGTAAACATTGAGGAAAATACATAGTCCCATTCAAATTTATTCAAAATCTCAACAAAAAAAAATAATTAGTATTGTGGTTATTTTGTTGAACTATTTATGGTTTTTAATCCAAATTTTTAATATTTTTAATTAGGCTTAAGTTCATGAAATTTAATTTTTATTAAATTATTTTTATGAAGAAAGGAATTTTACAACATGAAAATTAATTAAAATTGTTATTGATAATCTTTCATTCTTGACGTGGCTCGGGCTCGAACCCTGGCCGGCAGGTTACCATGACATGTTTCGATCGCAACCCGAGCCAAGAATGAAAGATTATCAATAGCAATTTTAATTAATTTTCATGTTGTAAAATTCCTTTCTTCATAAAAATAATTTAATAAAAATTAAATTTCATGAACTTAAGCCTAATTAAAAATATTAAAAATTTGGATTAAAAACCATAAATAGTTCAACAAAATAACCACAATACTAATTATTGTTAAAGCTAAGGCACGAGCTCTATGTGTACATTTGTCCTTCAAGTTGTGCTGAAAAAGGTCAACAGAAAAGAGAAAGACAAAGTGAAAAAAAAACAAAAATGTACTTGGACTTCAAGAAAAATTCTTGACGAAAGTACGAAAAAACAAAAGTAAAGGAAAAAACATGTAAAATCAATTAAAATGGATAATCATTCAGGAAAGCAAATTTCGATCTACTAAATGTTAAAAATACAATTTGGTTTAAGGATTGATGTTTGACTAGTGACGTCGGCAGTCGTCGATGGCTGCGAGTGTAAGACGGCAAATCCATCTGAGGAGATCGAGTGGTTGCGATCGAAACATGTCATGGTAACCTGCCGGCCAGGGTTCGAGCCCGAGCCACGTCAAGAATGAAAGATTATCAATAACAATTTTAATTAATTTTCATGTTGTAAAATTCCTTTCTTCATAAAAATAATTTAATAAAAAAAAAAAAAAAAAAATATTTTTAAAAAAAATTTAAAAAAAAATTTTTGGAATTGTGTTTTGTTTTGTATTATTTTACAAGTTTTTCTAAAAAAAAAAGATTATTGTTCGAAGTATTGAAATGTTTTCTTGACTTCGGTTAATATATATTTTAAATCGTTGAAAAATTGCGGATATTAAAGCTAAAAATAGCAAACAAGTTCGAATTAATATTAATCATGCGTCTAGGTGGACAAAATTTCCAATTTTGCCAAAATCTCTTAAAATAAAATAATTTTTTTTTTAAATTTGTATCAAAATAAAAAAGGCTACTAGTTTCCTTATAATAAACAGAATTTTAATAAAAATATTCGACTTTAGAGAAAAGTTTGCATATTAAAACACCAAATTCCTTTTTTTTAATCAAATTTGTTTTTTTTATTTTAAAGAAATTAGTCTAATTTCTAATTATTTCTGCACAGTATTTAAAAACATATCATGCTTATGTGTCCATATAAATATGGATTTATCTATGTTTATAAACTTCATTAAAATTTGTTTGAAAGTTTATGCGAGGCAGAAATTGCCCCCTATCTCCCCTTGCGGTACTATTTTTGAAAGGAAGAAATTCCCCCCTTATCTTCGCTCGTCGTCCTACGATTTGGCCCATTTTCAATGGCCTTGGTCCTTGTGCCAATAAAAACCTATGACCCAAATTTTATCAAATTTTCTCCAAAATTGCGACCTGTACTTTGCGCACAAAGTTACATGCACAGCCAGCCGGACGGACATCATTAGTTCGACTCAGAAAGTGATTCTGAGTCGGTCGGTATACTTTAAGGTGTGTCTAGGACCAATATTTTAAGGTGTTACTCACAGCAGCACAAATGCATAATACCCTCTCCACTATTGTTGTGTGGGTATAAATACCATTTGGTTAAAAGATTGATTTTTAGCTACTGACTGCTGACTGCCGTCGTCAGTGGTGGTGAGGGTAAAATGGCAACGATATCTGAAGAGATAGTATGGTTTCATTCGACCTGCATGTGGGTTTAATCCCTGAATCAGGCAAGAGTGAAAAAGTATCATAAATTTTTTATTAATTTCATGATGTAAAATTCCTTTTTACATACGAATAATTTAATGAAAATGAAATTTGATGAACTTAAGCCTGATTAAAATATTCAAAGAATTTAACTTTAATAATTTAATAATAAACAATTAAATAAAATTATTGCATTTATAAATAACAATAAATTTATGTCTGATTAAAGTTTAATTAATATATTTATTTCTTCTTTCATTGCAGGTATGTCAAAGACTTAAATTTTAATTTTTGAATTTATGTAAGTGTAATTAAACCAAATTTTCCTTGAAAATTTAATAAATAAATAATTCAAATTGTATTTTTTCAAAAAGTTTTAAAAGTTTTTTATCATTCAACAGCAAATGTTCTTAAATCGCTTGAAAAATATATAAGTTATAGCGTAAAACAGCAAAAATGCCATAATTAATATTAATCATACGTCAAGGCAGTCAAATTTCCATATTTTGGGAAAAAATAGTAATTAAAGCCAAATAACAGAAAATTTTTGAGGTCAGTTTAATGAAAATAGAACAAAATATTTAATTAAATATTAGATTAAAAGTATTCAAAAGAGTTTATAACAAATTCTCTTGATTTATTTTAATTTTGGTTTAATTTTTTCCCACAGAATCAAGGTGTTTTTTCTTCATATTTTCAAAGTTTTTAAAACGAATTTACATCCTGATTTTTTTAATAAAACTCTATTTTTACAATTTTATCTCCTTTTAAATTATTATTTTCACCCCCTGATACTAAATTTAATGATTTAATGTTCCTTAAATTTAGTATTAGGAAAAAAGAGCTCATCCTCTTCTTTTCCCTTTCTATACCTCAGACCCGTCTCTGCCTTGTTTTTTTACCAAAAAAAAAATTTTGAAATTCCAACAGAGAACACTCCAATATGTTGCCTGACAAGTTCTTATAAAGTGTGTTGGCAGCCAACATCTAGAAACTTTTGTTATCGTATAAATCTGTGTCTGGGGGAGCCAACATGTTGTGTGTAGGTGTTGTTGTTTGAGACCTGAGCTATACTGTTGCAGTGGCATAATATTAAGCAAATTTATACTGCCTTTACAACAGAAACCATTCATATGACTTTTTGTTTTTGAATTTCGTTTAGCGGCCCATATGATGGCAAACTCTTCAAACAGGTTTCATTTTATTCTTTGCAAGTTTCTGGTTTATTAAGCATTTTTTTGTTGGCCTCCTAAATAAGATAAAAAGTGTTTTTAATAAAAAAAAAAAAAAAAAGCAAAAAAGGAACGCTAAATCTTTTTTTTCAAACTGGAAAAAATTAACAAAAACCCGTGAAATCTGTCGGATTGAAGTAAGAGGAAAGGTAAAAGAGAAACTTATTTAAGGAAAAATCTTAAAAATTTACTTTTTTTTTAGAAAAAAGATCAGAAAAAGTCTTACCATATTCCTTAGGCAGGCACATATTATTTTGACCACAAAACAGAAACTGCAAAGAAAGAAGAATATATTAGAGTTTTTGAATTTAAGAGTTTTAAGTTAAAACAAATACGAATTTAAGCAAAATTTTTATTAAGTAAACAAAATAGTTACCAGAATGGTTTAAGAAAATTTACTTAGAAAATTTATAACAGATTTTATTGCTTAATAACATGTTTACTTTATATTTAAATACCTTATTCTCTTTAGTTTTATAGCAGACATATTAAAATGTTATTTTCCACATAAAGACTTTAAAGCTCGTTTTCATTTAACATCAAAAATAATTAAATCCGTTGGAAAATATAAAAGTTATAGCTCAGAATAGCAGACAACTCATAATTAATATTAATCATACGTCTAGGTATGCAAAATGTATATATCTGCTGATAAGGCAAACAATGCGTTCTTCCAGCTACGAAATATTTTGAAATCCTGCTTTATATTAGTCAAAATTAAAATAAATATATACTAACGTCCTATGAGTTTTGCTGTATAGCTGCGAAACCTGGCTGACAACAATAGCATTGCACTGTAAATTACAGGGCCTAATAAATCGTTACTTGCGCTTCAGATTTAAAATTTTAGGGGGCCAAACGTCATATACAATGACAATATATATATGCTCCTGCTAATCTTTTAAGGAGCATAGGGCCTAAACGAATGCGTTCCATTCTGATTTATTTGATGCCAGGTCCTTTAGCTCGATACAAGTTTCATCCACTGCTTCGAGTTCAATGTCAAGTTGATGTAGCCAAGTATGGTAGGGATGACCTCGTCCACAGCTACCTTGAGGCTTCCAAGAGATAGTTTATTTATTTATTTATTTTCTTAAGTCTATGGAAAAATCCTTACAGACTATTACAAATTGAAAAATTTAGTAAATATAAAAATACAAGCTTTAGCAATTATATATAATCAAACGATTAGTTTAACGAATTTAAATATGATATTATATCACTCTTTATGGTTTTAATGTTTTCGTTAAAGTCAATATATTTATATAACTTATTGAAATCATCACAGACTCTACGAAATGGATCAAAATGAGCAAAGTTTGTAGTAGAATATTTTATACTCAGAATGCTATAATATCTTGATAGACGAACAGGTACGTTAAGGTTAATTTTTCCCAGAAGGTATTGAGAATTGACGCTTCCGTTTATTAGCTTAAGTAGAAAAATAGCATTTAACATTTTCCGACGACTTCTTAAAGTTGGTAACCTAATAAGTGCCAGACGGTTAACATAGGATGGTAACCTTATGTGAGGGTCCCAACCCAATCCGCGAAGACAGAATAATAAAAACTGGATTTGTTAGAGTGAACTGAGTACTGTGGATCCCATATCACCGATCCATATTCAAGAATCGGTCGAACCAAAGTAGTAAACAGTTGCTTGTTAGCATAAGGATCTGAAAACTCTTTAGACCACCTTTTTATAAATCCAAGGACACCAGTAGCTTTGTTAGTAGTTAACGTGATGTGATTCTTGAAATCCAACTTTCTGTCAAAATCTACTCCTAAATCATTGATGGAATCAACCAATTCAAGTAAAGAAGCATTCATAGTATATAGGCCATTATTTGGTGATGTTCTTGAGAATATCATATATTAACATTTGTTTACATTTAGTTCCATTAAGTTATCACTACACCAAGATGTCTTAACATCGTCTGCATACATCAGTGTGTTGGAATTTTTTACAACAGAAGGAAGATCATTTATAAATAGAGTAAATAAGAGCGGCCCAAGATGACTGCCCTGAGGCACTCCAGATAATACATCTATGTAATTAGAATACGTGCTACGGAACTTTACACATTGCTTTCTATTCGTTAAATAAGACTCAATCCATTTCATTATCGAAGTGCTTAATCCTAATCGGTTAAGCTTATGAACGAGTAAGTTATGATTTACTTTGTCGAACGCTTTACGCATATCATCTTGTGGTATGCGTAAAGCATGTCCAATCCATAGCCATTTACGCATTTTAATTTCGAAAGCATATGGCGGTTGTTTGGTTATCTCCCAGAGCCTTAAGTTGCTGGCCAAACAACCAGCATAATTTTAGTGAATACTAGTAGAGCATTGATATCATGGGGAGCTGCATTCCAGGATTCACAGCCATAAAGAAGTGCAGATTTCACACATGAATTAAACAGGCTAAGTTTTGTTTGCTTCTACATGTTGCATGCTATCCAAGGGTTGTTTAAATGCCAAAATAATTGTCTGGCTTTTTTAATACGGCTGGCGGCATCTTCACTAGAGCCTCCATTTATTGTTATAATTCTACCTGCACCTGGTGTTGATTTTCATTTCTTTCGTTTTGGGGATGTTGATATTTTAATTTCAAACTTGTGAGATAGGAAACATATATTATCCGCGTAGCCTAGGCCTTCTAAACGATTATTCAGGAACCGGGTAATACTCCTGGCTTCTGACAAGCTTTACAAAAAATGCCAAATTAATACTATCCATATTTAATTATAAGACGAAGAACGGTGGTTATAGATCGAACATACTCGAATTTAGATGAAATAAGCCGTCAAGCTCTAAAGTGAAATCCACAAGACAGTCACTTCAAGTGTGAAGGTCTTTTATTATGGGGTAATTTGAAAATTACATTTTGGATTACTACATTAAGAAAATTTTTTTAAAGCTTAAAATACAGCATAAAAAACTGATTATAAAGCAACATTATTGTTCTTTGTTAATTAAGTTTCTTTTCAAAAGTTTAAAACACAGAAAAACCCATATTTTGCACTAAACGAAAAGATACATAAAATAATTTTTAAAATATTTTCAAACCAATAACTAAAAAGATTTTCCTTATTTCTAGTTTTCAAGTAGAGTTATTCTCCAAAAAGTAAAATTTTGTTTACCTGAACGTATGATTAATATTAATTGTGACTGTTTTGCTATTTTTAGCAATAACTTCCATAAATATTAAGCGCTTTCAAAATTTTCTAAGTCTAAATGATTTAAAATCTTCCCGACTTTTCAAAAAACTCGTAATATTTTTTTATTTGCATAAAAGTACCCTCAAATAAATCACTTTATATATATCATTTATATACAATCTTGCATTTTCCATATGCATGAATGCAAAATGGTGTGCGTAAATATATTTTAATTTATTATTAAATGTTTTTAATTGCACTGTTCTTTTATTATTTGCCTTCTCTCTGTCATTATTATTTGTTATTATTGATGTCGCCATTGTTATTGTAACAATTGTGTTCTATGAGCTGATTAAAAACTAATTCAAATAAAATACAAAATAAATTGAACAACGACGTATAAAACGACAAGTAAAATCAAAAATAAAATGGCATAATTTAAGTTTTATAAAAAGGTGGTTAAGTGGTAGTCCACAAGGAGTAAAGTGGAACAGAAGAAGATAAGCCGGCCATCGAAAAAGAACTGCTAATTTTTTGGGGCCGAAACCGAATCAAAACAATTCCGCATATTCTGTTCTAAGGAAGAGCCAATTTCAGTAAGAGCGTTTGAAATTGGCCAATGGTAGTCGGGCGGACTATAAGGCAGGTAAGATAAAAGTTCCCAACCACTATTTGCCAACTTGTTTTGAAATTGGCTGGAACCAATGTGTGGAGTTTCGTCACACTGATATATTTAGTAGGCAAATTACTGCATTCGATATCGATTAAAATTACAATATAATTTAAATGCAGATTACGATCGATATCAAATGACGTCATTTGCCCCAGGCTTCGATTATGGTTTTTTTTGACCTGGGCGGTCTTTGTATTCTGTATCAACAAACATCCTTTTAAAATCGCACAAAATATTTATCGCTCAATGAAATCGATGGAACATATTAGAGGAAAGCTTTGGTGAGCAACCGATAGCTTCTGCGACACTCTTATCACAATTGAAGCGGTAAAGCAAATCTTGCCGCAACTGATGATTTGAACATTCCACGTTATCGAAGCAAAATAAAAATACCTTGTGTTTACTTGTGTTTAATGACTAAAGACCCAACAAGAATATGCATAACTTGACTTAAGCAACTTTGCTAATATGTACGTGTAAATCATACGTGTCAAGCCATATTGAACTTAAAAAAATTGTTTGCCAGTTTTTTGAAAATTCGGGAAGATTTTAAGTCATTTAGACGTAGAAAATTTAAAAAACTCTTAATATTTATGGAAGTTATGGCTAAAAATAGCAAAACAGTCACAATTAATATTAATCATACGTTCAGGTAAACAACATTTTACTTTTTGGAGAATAACTCTACTTGAAAACTAGAAATAAGGAAAATCTTTTTAGTTATTGGTTTGAAAATATTTTAAAAATTGTTTTATTTATCTTTCCGTTTAGTACAAAAGATGGTTTATTCTGTATTTTAAACTTTTGAGAAGAAACTTAATTAAAAAAGAACAATGATGAATCCGTCATTTTCAATTTCTACACCACTTTATTTGTCAATTCCTAAATAATTTCTATATTAAATTGTGTTAAAGTTTTCAATTCAGTGTTCACTATTTTTGTATAAAGCTAAAATTATGCCATTTTATTTCTGATTTTACTTGTCATTTTATACTTTTGTGTTCGATTTATTTTGTATTTTATTTGAATTAGTTTTTAATCAACTCATAGAACACAATTGTTACAATAACAATGGCGACATCAATAATAACAAATAATAATGACAGAGAGAATGCAAATAATAAACAATAAAAGAACAGCGCAATTAAAAACATTTAATAATAAATTAAAATATATTTACGTACACCATTTTGCATTCATGCATATAGAAAATGCAATGCTTGTATATAAAAATGGTGATTCATTTGAAGGTACTTTTATGCAAATAACCAAATATTACAAGTTTTTTGAAAAGTCGGGAAGATTTAAAGTTATTTAGACGTAGAAAATTTTAAAAACGCTTAATATTTATGGAAGTTATGGCTAAAAATAGCAAAACAGTCACAATTAATATTAATCATACGTTCAGGTAAACAAAATAAAACTTCTTGGAGAATAACTCTAGTTTAAAACTAGAAATAAGTAAAATCTTTTTAGTTATTGTTTTGAAAATGTTTTAAAAATTATAATTTCAAAAGATTTTGCTATTCGTGCTTAATTCTCAGTTTTTATTCTTCACAAAAACACTTGATAATAATTGTGGATGGGATAAGCTATTCCTATGCATTTCACTGGTTGCTTAGGCCAGATCATCAGGAAACTTCATCCATAAAGATTTTAGACAAACTAAAGATATTAAACCAAATAAAACTGTTAAACGTATAAGAATTATAGTAACAGTTCTACTTAACATCTTTAGTTTGTCTAAAATCTTTATGGATGAAGTTTCCTGATGATCTGGCCTAAGCAACCAGTGAAATGCTTAGAAATAGCTTATCCCATCAACAATAAATTTCAAGTGTTTTTGTCAAGAATAAAAACTGGGAATTAAGCACGAATAGCAAAATCTTTTGAAATTAAAATTTTGTATTCCCAAGAATTGAAATTACTTTTTGGTTTAAAATTTGTTTTATTTATCTTTCCGTTTAGTACAAAAGATGGTTTATTCTGTATTTTAAACTTTTGAGAAGAAACTTAATTAAAAAAGAACAATAATGTTGCTTTATAATCAATTTTTATGCTGTTTTTTAAGCTTTTTAAAATTTTCTAAATGTAGTTATCCAAAATGTAATTTTCAAATTACTCCATAATAAAACACCTTCGCACTTTCAGTGACTGGTAGTAAATAATGTATATTTAAATAATAATCTCTTATACATAGACATTGTTTGCTTCACTCATTCTCCGGCAGATTTATTGTAGTGACAGTTATGTGTTTGGAATTTTTAATTAAATTTAAATCATTTAAATTTATACCTGTACATAAGTAATTTGTATTGAATGAAAAGTTGATTGGGCAAAACTTAAACAGTATTTAAATATGAAAAAAAACACACACACAAAATAAAAATGAAATAAAAAATTGTAAATTTTTTATATGATGGACTTTATTGATATAATAATATATATACTATATGTTTGTATACTTTATTATAGAAACAATTCAAATTTAAATTTAATAAAAGTCAAGCAAAAATAAAACAAAAATTTAAAATTTTTTTTTATAAACTAAGTTGAATTTTCTTCTACTATTTTTGAGAATATTAACATAATTAGATTATTTAAAAAAGATCTGGAATGTTTATAGTAATTTAAGTTAAATAATTTCAAAATCGCTTAACAACTATAAAAGTTATGGCTTCAAATATCCAAGAAGTCATAATAAATATTAATCATACGCTTAGGTTGGCAAAATTTTAATATTTTGCTTTTTTATTAACAAAATACAAGGAATAGTTATTTTTTTCAGAAAATAGATAAGTTAAACCATATTTGTAAATCCCTAGGGGTGACAATATTTTCAGTTGTTAGAAAAAACTCGTAGTACATAAGAAAGGGCGTTACCAAATTTTGACTAATTCTAATTTAAAATTTTTGAAGGAAAATTTTAAATATTAACCCTTTCAGACATTAAATAGAACCAGTTGAGATAAAAACTTAAATTTTCAGTGTAAGCTAATTTGGGAGTGCTGATTAAGAATCTGGAGTCGGATTACAGGTAGGTTGTCTCACCTGGCCGCAAGGTGTTGTCCAATATATTGGACAAAGTTACTCGGTGGACATGTTTCTTCAAAGTAAACTTAAAGTCAAAGGGTGTAATTTAATGAGACAAAGGTATTAAAAAAATCTATATTGTGTGATAGTTAGCAAAGCAGGTTTTGCAAATAAAAAATAATTTTTCTGAATAACCGACTATTTTGTAGCGACCAGTGTTTCTATTTTCCTTAAATATTGGTTAGTGGTTGTGAACATCGCTTGTTTTTTTTTGTGCTTGATTGAATTTTGCAATGGTTCAGTAGAAAGAAAGAAATTTTGCTTTGAATGGATCAATTTGCTCGTGCAAGTAAATATTTTCCTACACGGGCAACTGGTAATTGCGGACCATTTTTCATCATAATATGAAGTCCAAAAAATACACGTATTTCATCAGCGCTGGATGGTTTAAAAGATGACTTGCCCTGCTGAACGGCATATAAAATTGTGTAACATGTGGCATTGTCAAAAAATTATTGTCGAAATACATATTTTTGGAAATGAAATTTAAATTTTATTAAATTATTTTTATGAAGAAAGGAATTTTTACAACATGAAAATCAATTAAAATTGTTATTGATAATCTTTCATTCTTGACGTGGCTCGGGCTCGAACCCTGGCCGGCAGGTTACCATGACATGTTTCGATGGCAACCACTCGATCTCCTCAGATGGATCCATTCATAAAAATAATTTAATACAAATTAAATTTCATGAACTTAAGCCTAATTAAAAATATTAAAAATTTGGATTAAAAACCATAAATAGTTCAACAAAATAACCACAATACTAATTATTTTTGGAAATATTTTAAATGGAGTTTCTATGATAATATTTTCATTTGACGAAATAAATCGACTAGTTTTTGATTTCGCATGAGCCTATTCTTACATACAATAGATTTTCAGTAAATTTAATTTTGGTTCCTCATAATTTTTGGTTGTGGTACTTAATCCACAATGTGGGTCAGCAAAATTCTCCTTAGACTGCTTCATCTTCAATTTCTTCTGGAAATGCTTCATGGTCTTGAACCACCGTTTCAAGAAATTAAGGTAAGGGTAGGTCGAAAGGAGGATGACGCATCAAGGATACAACCTCATTTCAGTACGATATACACCTAGGCCACTACTGGGCGTGTTGTGCACTCCTTAGGAAACATGGGAATTTAGGTGGGTAGTGCTACCACCACCTATAGGGAGGGAATTAACGTGTGGCGTTAAGAAACTCAGTTTCCCGGACGTAATTCCTAAGGTTTTCCAGTCAGCGTTCCTCAGAGATGCCACTTTTACAGTGGCTGTAAAAGTGTTCAGTGTAACGCTCTCCTCACCAAACGTTCTAAACTCGTCAGATTCGTGGACTTAAGTCTATTAACTGCTATCGCTCTAATTGCCTTTTGGCTGTCGGTAAATATATTGGCATCTAATCGCCCCATATTCGATTCTATTCATCACACACATTCCGTAATAGCATGGACTTCACCTGGAAGCTTTTGCCTTTATCCGGCAGACGGTAGAATATCTCGGTTTCTGTGTTTTCAACATAGACCCTCGTTCTCTCCCCTAGCTTAGGGCCGTCCAGACGGGTCTGTGCAACAACAGAACCCCACAGGAGTTTGTACTAAATTCAAGAAACTTACTAAGAGAAAAGCTCATCATCTGCTCTAGCATCGCTTACATCAGAAGATTCTTCTAAAAGTTTCAAGATTTCTTCTTCACTAAGTAGTAGTTTTAAAGCCATTTCGTAAAATTAACACCAGTACTGGCAAAATAAATGTTCTCGCCAATTCCAAAAACTGAAACCACAAAGTCAATTTGTCCAATATAATGGAAGTGCATTTAAAAGCGTCTAAAGGCTATATTATTTTAAAATTAAATGAAATTAACATTCTAATAGCTCAAGAACTACTCAAGTAATACTAACAAATTTTTTTCTAAGTGTAAAATTACGTTATTATCACTTAAAACTAGCACTGAAGAGTATTATATTTCACAATAGCAAAGGAACTTTTGAAAATCACTCAATTTAACACAAATTAATGAAAAATATCACTTCTAAAACACATGTGCTTAAAGTATAACAAACACTCTTTTTATAACGGTAAATATTATAAAAATCGGTTGATTTGCGTCAACTCTACATGACTTCAAAGATAAAAATTTAAATGTCCAATATATTGGAAAAAATGTCTGAAAGGGTTAAACAAACGTTTATGGTTTAATTTTGACGCAGAAAATTTCGAATCTTAATCTTAATAATTAAAGTCAATATGTATATAATTGCATTTCTAATAAGGCCAATGAACTTTCCCAGCCAATTATTTCCATTAAAAAAATGATTTTAGTTTCCAAATGTAAAGTTAGACACACTCATTATTTACGGTCTTAAAACCCCAAAAAATAAATTTTAAAAACTATTTATCTAAACAAAAAAGGCGACAATTTCTATTTAACAAACATGTCAATGACATTTTGTGTGAAATATCAAAAGCATACCGTATATACCACACACGGATAAAAACTCCACACAAATGCACACACACACACACACACACTAACAAATACAATTTGTTGCAATGTATTTCGTTTTGTGGCCAACAAGCCACAAACATCTGTTAGTTGTTGTAGTTTTGTTAATGTTTGTTGTAACGTGAAAACCTGGTCACCTTTTCTATAGTCGATGTTGAAAAAATTTAAAAAAAGTTCCCAGCCAAAAGCTTTAAATACGATTTGCATTTAAACGAATTTATTTGTTTATTGTAATAATTTTTTTGTACGCAGTTGTAATTCATTTTGATAAAATGCAATTTTATTTGAAATTCATTTAAGTTTTAACACATTTGAGCCTTTAGGAATTTTTTCAAAAAGAAAAAAAAAGAAAACAGCAGCGAAATTGTAAATAACTTTTGCCTTTCAATTACAATTTTAATGCAATTTTAATAATTTCCGTTTGCATTAATAAACAAATTATAACAGCAGGATCTTTTGACGGCAAAAATCGTATTAAATCGTTTTAAATGAATTGTTAACATGGTTGCCAATAAAATTTTGTTGTAACAAAAACAAACAAGTAAACGGAAATTGAATAAATTTTACCAAATATGGGAAATGGTTTTTGTTCCATAAAACTATTTATATATACAAAAATTAGATGTGTATTTAAGAGGAATAGTTAAATCAATAGCAAATCATAGTCAAGTCATAGGCAAATCATAGTAAAGTCATAGTCAAGTCATGTTTAAGTAAAAGTCATGTTATAGTCAAGTCATAGTCAAGTCATAGACAAATCATAGTCAAGTAATAGTCAAGTCATAGTCAAGTCATAGTCAAGTCATAGTCGAGTCACAGTCAAGTCATAGTCAAGTCATAGTTAAGTCATAATCAAGTCATAGTCAAGTCATAGTGAAGTCATAGTCAAGTCATAGTCAAGTCATAGTCAAGTCATAGTCAAGTCATAGTCAAGTCATAGTCAAGTCATAGTCAAGTCAAAGTCAAGTCATAGTCAAGTCATAGTCAAGTCATAGTCAAGTCATAGTCAAGTCATAGTCAAGTCATAGTCAAGTCATAGTCAAGTCATAGTCAAGTCATAGTCAAGTCATAGTCAAGTCATAGTCAAGTCATAGTCAAGTCATAGTCAAGTCATAGTGAAGTCATGGTCAAGTCAAAGTCAAAGTCAAGTCATAGTCAAGTCATAGTTAAGTCATAGTGAAGTCATAGTTAAGTCATTGTCAAGTCAAAGTCAAGTCATAGCAAAGTCATAGTTAAGTCATAGTCCAGTCATAGTCAAGTCAAGTCAAAGTCAAGTCATATTCAAGTCATAGTCAAGTAATAGTCAAGTTATAGTCAAATCATAGTCAAGTCATAGTCAAGTCATATTTAAGTAATAGTCAAGTCATAGTCAAGTCATAGTGAAGTCATAGTCAAGTCAAAGTCAAGTCATAGTCATGTCAAAGTCAAGTCATAGTAAAGTCATAATTTAGTCACAATGAAGTCATAGTAAGGTCATAGTCAAGTCATTGTCAAGTCTTAGTCATGTCATAGTCAAGTCATAGTCAAGTCCCAATCAATATTCAATCTCTTAAACTGTAAATATTTTAAGATTTAGATTTCACTTTGTCTAACTGAAATAATTTTTTTTTTTTCTTTAAATTCAAAGCATTGTATTTGCGGGATATGTTTGAAGCAAAACATTATACATATGAAAATTGTACAAATATTTTTCTTTGAAAAACCCGCCTAACAAACCATTAAATAATATGCAAATATTCCTATAGACAAAGAATTGCTTTGTTGAATGAATGACTGACTGTCTGAATAAATAAAGTGACACACAATTTTATTCAACCATAAAAATGTTGAAATATAAAGATTTCATTTGAAATAAAATAATACAAAAAATTTACAACATTCGTTGCTAAAAGAAATAAATTTAACTATAAAAGATTGAAATGTTTAAACATCAACGAAAATATTGAAAGCCATGACTCAGTGAAATTTGTGTAACCTTAATTTTGTAAACGTTAAAAACAAGCAAAAAAATTGTTAAAAAAAAAAGTTCAAAACTAAAAAATTTAAATTTTTTCTTCAAGCGTTCTTAAAGAATTACAAAAAATAGTTGAGACATTTTTAAATAACAAATATGACATAAATCTCCCGTTAATTTAAATTTGATTTTCATAATGGCTGTCAGTGGTTTTTCGTTTTATTTTTTTTGGATTATTATTAATTTTATATTTGATTTTCCACGCATTTTTGCGGTGACACATAAAAGTAGGAATTGTGTCAAATAAAAACGACAGAAATTCATATTAATTTTATAATTGAATTTGAAATATCAGAATAAAACACTTTAAAGAAGGGATAAAAAAAGATTTTAAATTTCTTTAAAATAAAACTAAAGGAATGCCAAAATAGCAACAAAAAAAAGTTGTAATAAAAAACTATAACAATATAAATATGACTAGACTATGACAAGACTTTAACTGCACTATGACTAGACAATGACTACACTATGACTAGGTTATGACGAGACTATGACTAGACTATAACTACTCTATGACTAGACTACGACTTAACTTTGACTAGACTTTGGCTTGACTATGACTAGACAATGATAAGATTTTGACTAGACTATGACTAGAATATGACTAGACTATGACTTGACTATGACTAGACTATGACTAGCCAATGACAAGACTATAACTAGACAATGACTAGCCTATGACTAGACTATGACTAGACTATGACTAGACTATGACTAGACTATGACTAGACTATGACTAGACTATGACTAGACTATGACTAGACTATGACTAGACTATGACTAGACTATGACTAGACTATGACTAGACTATGACTAGACTATGACTAGACTATGACTAGACTATGACTAGACTATGACTAGACTATGACTAGACTATGACTAGACTATGACTAGACTATGACTAGACTATGACTAGACTATGACTAGACTATGACTAGACTATGACTAGACTATGACTAGACTATGACTAGACTATGACTAGACTATGACTAGACTATGACTAGACTATGACTAGACTATGACTAGACTATGACTAGACTATGACTAGACTATGACTAGACTATGACTAGACTATGACTAGACTATGACTAGACTATGACTAGACTATGACTAGACTATGACTAGACTATGACTAGACTATGACTAGACTATGACTAGACTATGACTAGACTATGACTAGACTATGACTAGACTATGACTAGACTATGACTAGACTATGACTAGACTATGACTAGACTATGACTAGACTATGACTAGACTATGACTAGACTATGACTAGACTATGACTAGACTATGACTAGACTATGACTAGACTATGACTAGACTATTACTAGACTATGACTAGACTATGACTTGAATATGACTAGATTATGACTAGACTATGACTTGACTATGACTAGACTATGACTAGCCAATGACAAGACTATAACTAGACAATGACTAGACATTGACTAGACTATGACTAGAATATAACAAGACTATAACTAGATAATGACTAGACTATTACTAGACTATGACTAGACTATGACTAGACTATGAGTAGACTATGAGTAGACTATGACTAGACTATGACTAGACTATGACTTGACTATGACTAGACTATGACTAGACAATGACAAGACTATAACTAGACAATGACCCACCAATTTGGGACGATCGGCGAAGGCTAAGCCGTCCCCCAAGCCCGCCAAAGTTTGAGAAAAATCGTAATGTCCGACTTGTATGACTTATATTTAGGAAAATATTATTTTTACATAAAAATCGTTTTCTAAGAAGTTGTTGTTAGTAAAGTTTCCAACAACTTTTGCCTTAACAAGTTTTGTGTAAAACTCATATTGAACAAAACCTAATTAAAATAAAAAGTAAACAGCAGCATTGATTCGAATTTTTTCTTTAGAACTGTTTTTTCTTACACACGTCAATTCAGCTTTAATATTTGTGTTTAAGTGCGTTTGCTTAAAAAAAAAAATAGTCAAACGCATATCATTTGTTTCTAACGTACCACGGTTGATAAAGTTGGTGCAATTGTACTTTTTTGATACAATTCAAAGCCAAAAAGTACGGTGGTACCACCGTGACTCATTTGGTACTATTTCCAAATTGTTCAAACCTAAATATTTATAATTGATATAAAATGGCAACTCGTATTTACTGTCCAATGAATATAAACTGATTTCAGTGTTTGGTGTAAATGGTTTTGCCACAGTGCAAATGAAGAATTTCGTAGCGTTTTTATGAAATCTGAAATAAACTCTGTGTATGTTGTTGTTGGATTTAACAAAACAGCTATGATATTTTGCATTTGCTCTTTGCAAGACCATTTGCACCAAACACCAAACTTCGCTATTGTGAATAGATTTTTGCACTTAATCATTGGACGATTGCATATGCCACATTCTAAATCAAGTATCAGCGGCAGCATATAAGCCTTCATGCCAAAATATGGTTTCAAGTGTAACCGAAACAAAAGTATTTTTCTTTTATAAAAAAAAAACATTTATTACTATTGGGGTCGAATAAGAACGATTTTAGAAGTTCGTAAGTACGATATTGGTTTTCTCGTAAATCATCCCTGTAACATACCTGCACGCTTTCTTTATTCTTTAAGGAGGCTCTCATATAAAATTGTCAACACAGACTAGAAATATATTGAAGAAAAAGCCCCAGAACTGCCAAGGAATCGCCCCATGGGGGATTAAATATATGACGGAACTTCATTAGCTGTTTGTGCTTAACATTTTCTTAAAACATACTTGCCTTATATCTCCACCCTTTAGGGGGGCTCCCATACAAATATGCTCGTTTAATATAATTCTTAAATTTGGCCACTGCAGCGCCAAGATTGCCCTTAGTTGGGTCAAATGTATGTTTTATCCCCATTGCCAAAAAAAATTTGGTTTCTAAAACGACTACCCATATTAGAAAAACCTATAACAATTGTTAAAGGTAATGTTATTGTGGAATTTCGTTTTTGAGTTACGCTGTGCAACCTCCTCCGTTTTCGAAATTTTGAAAACAAGAGCTAACCTAAAAAACGGTTGGCACCACTGAATTCAGCGTACCCAAATTAGGGTAAAACGCCAGGTGCCCGGCTGGTCGGTTTTTTTTTAAATAAATAATAAAAATGTTTTTCAACAAAACTAATTCATAGAAAATGCGTTTCTTTAATGAATTAAAAATTAGATTTTTTAGTGGCTTATTCGATATTTTTAGTTTATTTTGTTTAATAAAAGATAAATAAAAACTAGTTAAAAAATTTTCTACAAAATTAATATTTTCTAAGTTATTAAACATAAAAGTCAGATTTCATGTAAATTATAATTTTTCTCAAACTTTGGCGGGCTTGAGGGACGGCTTAGCCTTCGCCGATCGTCCTTAAAATTTGTTTGAGTTGTTTTTTATCAATACCCACCAAATTGGCGATTGAGACCTAAATAAATCCAACTTTTGATTTTAACGGTCGCCCTAGAATACCACCGTACTTTTTGGCTTTGAATTTTATCAAAAAAGTACATTTGCACAAACTTTATCAACCGTGGTACGTTAGAAACAAATGATATGCGTTTGACTATTTTTTTTTAAGCAAACGCACACAAACACAAATATTAAAGCTAAATTGACGTGTGTAAGAAAAAACAGTTCTAAAGAAAAAATTCGCATCAATGCTGCTGTTTACTTTTTATTTTAATTAGGTTTTGTTCAATATGAGTTTGAGAGGAAACTTTTTAAGGCAAAAGTTGTTGGAAACTTTACTAACAACAACTTCTTAGAAAACGATGTTTATGTAAAGATAATATTTTCCTAAATATAAGTCATACAAGTCGGACTTTACGATTTTTCTCAAACTTTGGCGGGCTTGAGGGAAGGCTTAGCCTTCGCCGATCGTCCTTAAAAATTTTTCGAGTTGTTTTTTTATCAATACCCACCGAATTGGGGGGTCAGAGCATGGAAAAATAGAAAAAAAATTTGATCCATACAGTTAACGACCACCCTAATGACTAGAATATGACTAGACTATGACTTGACTATGACAAGACTATGACTAGAATATGACTAGACTATGACTTCTGTGAGATGGTCATGACTTGGACATGATTCAATATATATTTGACACTACGTTGGGGTAAAAAATACTTTGTTTCGGTAAAAAATATTTAATTCATATTTAAAAATCTTCTTTTTCATATCTATTCGTTTAGGAAAAGTTATTTAAAGCTTTTTATCTCTTTAAATCAAATTTCTTTGTGTCTATTTAAATTTACGTTGTTTTTAAAAAGAGTGAAATCACTTTCACTTATTTTAAATGCAACGTAAATGCCGTCAAGCGTTTTAAGGTCAGAAAACATTATCTGCAGTTGAACAAAAGCTACTGAAATGAAAAGATAAACCTTTTTTCTTTTGTCATAAACCCACATTTTTTCATATACACATAAACATAAATATGTATTTGATTTTTATTCTGTGTTGTCTCTTCATAAATCATAAACAATTTTTCATAAAATTAATTATCAATTGAAAACGCCCCCATTAGACAAACACCAGAGAGATTTGTTGGCGAGAGTTCTAGTTTTTTTTTATTTCAGCCACTCGCTGGTTATTTAAATAAATAATAAATTGTTTTTTTTTTTTTTTTATAAAGCTGACGTTTGTTTTTCTTTTTTGTGGTTGTTGTGATGTGAATGACATCTGGTGTGACAAGACCATCTGTAAAAATAATCAATTAAACACACACTGTGATTTATAAGTAAAGCCAACAATTATTACAAATATTTCCAATAACTTTTAAAAACAGTTTAAGATTTCTTGACAAAATAGTTTAGTATTTTAGCAAAATCAGGGGACATCCTAAACATCATCATTATCATGATTATTTTAAGTCATCATCTAAATAAATTAATTGTAAACTGAAAAAAATAGTTTAAGTAAGTTAACTGATACACTAAGCACATACACTTTTGTCAGGCTTAATGTACTGTGAAACTTGCGTGAACTTAAAATTTTTTTGCATAAAACAACAAATGTTTACCAAAGTGAAACAGAAATTTGCTGATATAATGAAATTAAATAATAAAATTTGTAGAAATAGATGGGTCAGTTTTGACTTCGCGATCAAATATTCTTTAAGTTCTATTTAAATATGAAATTATTTTTGCCAGTGATTTTTAAATTATACTTAAATAGGCAACGTTTTTTTATTTTGAAGTCTGTTTTAGTTTACACCAGCGTGTAAAAACTGCAGTCAAAGTAAAAAAAACTGCCATTTCTTCCACTTCCTAATTTGTCATTGCCCAAAAAAAGCTGTTGCTTTAACTTCTGATTCATTCAATGTAAACAGTCACTGTCAAACCAACTCAAAAAGCGAAAATTTGTACACAAATTTTCGTTTGTACACAAATTTTCGTTTTTGGTTTGATAGTTTGTGGCTTCGACTGCAGTTTTTTAAATCCTGGTTTACACAGGGCTTTAACTTGACAAGTTCGCGCAAAATGACAAACCAAAAGAAAGAAGTTTTCTTTACAACGCAATCATTTAATATATCATAACATGAACTTTGAATCTTAAAATTTTCTAAGGTATGTCTTTATTCTATAAAAAAAAAAATTGTAGAAGTTTGTGTGTTTTCAAATCCTTTGATATATTTTTGTCTTGTCATCATAAAAATGTGACGTTTCGAAAAAGAACTCATGAAAATGATTTTTTTTTTTCAAGAAATGTCTAAAAAAATTTTGAATTTTCTGTATTTTCAATTTTTTGAAATTTTTATGTCTTGACATCATAAAAATGTGATGATGTTTCGAAAAAACATCATGAAAATTATTTTTTGTTTTAACTTTCCAAAGAATGTCTATATTCTATAAAAAATTTTAGAATTTTTTGTTTTTTCAAATTCTTTGACATTCTTATGTCTTGACATCATAGAAAAGTGATGATGTTTCGATAAAAAAGTCATGAAAATAATTTGTTTTTTTTATTTTCCAAGAAATGTCTTTATTCTATAAAAAAATTTTAGAATTTTATGTATTTGCAAATCCTTTGACAATTTTATGTCTTGACATCATAAAAAATTTATGAGGTTTCGAAAAAAGTCATGAAAATTATTTTTTTTTTAACTTTCCAAGGATTGTCTATATATTCTATAAAAAAAATTAGAAAATTCTATATTTTCAAATTCTTTGACATCTTTATGTCTTGACATCATAAAAAAATGATGAGGTTTCGAAAAAAAAAGTCATGAAAATTATTTTTTTTTTTAGGTTTCCAAGGATTGTATATATATCCTATTAAAAAAATTAAAATTTTCTATATTTTCAAATTCTTTGACATCTTTATGTCTTGACATCATAAAAATGTGATGATGTTTCAAAATAAAGTCATAAAAATTATTTTTTTTTAACTTTTTTAAGGAATTGCTATATTTCGAAAAAAAGTCATGAAAATTATTTTTATTTTTTTTATTTCTTAACGAATGTTGTCTATATTCTATAAAAAAAAATTGTAGAATTTTCTATATTTTCTAAGTCTTTGAAATTTGTATGTCATGACATCATATAAAGTGATGAAGTTTCGAAGGAATTTTTTTTTTACTTTCCAAGGAATGTCTATATTCTTTAAAAAGAAATTGTAGAATCTTCTGTAAATTAAAATTCTTTGACATTTTTATATCTTGTTATCATTTAAATCTGATGTTTCGAAATAAGGTCATGAAAATTATTATTATATTTTTTTGAAGAAAAATAGATCATAAGAACTTAATTAAGAACATTCATATGTCATGACATAAATTTCGTTATATCACAAAGATTTTATGCCTTAACATTATATTTTGCCTAAATATTGCATATATGTATGTATAAGAAATTTAAGTTCTTGTTCATATATTTAGGACTTTTTGTCTCAAAAGTTTTTATGTCCTAACACTTTTTTGAAAAAAACTTTATAATCCCCCTTAAGATTTCTGTTTTCGATTATATTTCAGCACCAGTTACAACTTAATAACTTTCAAAATCTTTTTAATAAATTTTTCATAGTTTATGAAAATTAAAAAAATTTTCTTTTATATCTTGATTTCCCCAATATGTCACATTAAAAGCTAATAAAGAGACCAAAAAACTACGTGGACAAAAAGTAAACTGTAACCATCTACTTGTCTACATAAAAATACAATTTGTGGCTTTTGTCTGGCCGTAAATGAACTTATTTTCCTTCTTTTTTTTAACTTGTAGACTTTAGAAAAATTCAACAAGAATAATAAATAAAAAGGGAATAAAAGAAAAAAACTCAAGAGGTTTTTATAGTTGAAATAGCAAAAAGTCAGGCATACCAAATAAAAGGGAAATGGCACAATGGGTTAAAGAGGATATAATTAATAAAAAAAAATCAATTTTTTACTAAGAATTGGAAAAAAATTTTTCTTATTTCTAAAGCTTTAAACGAAACTAAAAAAGATACAAAAAAATAATTACTAATTGTTGAGCATTAGAAAAATAAACGGACAGGTGTCTGGTACTTTTTTGAAATTCGGCCCTTTTAAGGAGTTAACGGGTATAACCTGTATTTTGAAACTTCTTTGTCATCCCATCTGTCTTTTAAGCCAATGAACACAGAAATAAAGATTATACCAAATTCATTACTTACCAAAAAAATACAAATAAAAGATTAGTACTTTTTCGAAATTCGAATATTAAAGGGGTTAAAATTCTACCTATTTTTGGTACTTTTTCAACAAGACCTTTTTCTCCATTCATTGACATTTTTGTACGTATTAAATCAGGGACCTCCACTACAATATTGAAATGTTTCATACTTCAATAGGAAGAAAAAAGTACCAAAAAGGAGTAATACGGGAAATTAAATTTCTTTTTCGTGTTCCATGCGGTAATTTTTTAATCTTCTATAACACTGAACTTAGAAACATAAAGTTATAGATGCAGGGTCCTGAGTAAATGAATTCTATTAGATAAAAATATTTGTACTTTTTTTTGTCCTTCAACTGGTACTTTTTTCGGTAACATTGGACCAGAAATATAGAATTAAACATGAAATGTCCTGAGCGGATGAGAAGCTATAAGGGGAAGATGTTTGGTACTTTTTTTTATCTTCAACTGGTACATTTTTAATACTCTTTAATATTGGAACTATAAACATAAAAATAAAAATGCAAGGCCCTGAGTGAACAAGGCTCTGTAAGAGGGATCTTTTAGGTAAATTTTCGTTCTTAATAGGTACTTTTTGAATTTTTTTAATACTTAACCTAAAAACATTAAATTGAGTGATTGAGAAACTAAAAGAGGAGACTTCGTGGTACGTTTTTGTTTTTCAATTGGTCATTTCTGGTACTTTCACGATTAAGTGGAAGATAAAAAAAATGTGGACCGGAGGTTGGTTACTCGCCAAATCGGTTCACTAAGACTATGCGAGTTTTGGGACGCAGACACTCGGGAGTTAAACTCACTGCAATTTGTTTATAAACCGATGTTTGCGGAAAATCCTAAGAATATTCTGGCCTCAAACAATATCCAACGAGAGGCTGTGGAGAAAATCAAAGCAAACTCGAAGAAGAAAAGAAAGTGAGTGACGCTGGATTGGCCATATCTTGCAAAGATCTACGAACGATTTTATTTAAACTATAGTTTATACTCTTTAATCTTATGTAGAGTTAAAGACCATAGTTAGACTTTTTATTATAAATTTCATTGAAATACTTTTTTTACCCTTCAGTCCTTTTATACTCCAAAATGCACCAACTTCTTCTTTCACACAATAAAAAAAAAAGTTTAAGGAAGAAAAGCCTTAACTCATCTTACGAAAAGAAAAAGAGATTGTAAAGAAGCAAAAAAAAAACACTTGTCGCAACATTTGCACGTGACTTGCTAACAGGCATAAAGTTATGACAAAATGGCTTAAAGAAAAAGTTAAACAAGAGAAAACAAAACAGCTTTAATCACACCAGCATCAAGCACCCAGCAAGGACAATGGATTTACAAGTTTACAGATTTATTTTAAGGATGTGTTGCATGTCTCAGGCTTCGTGTTCGTTGTCGGGAGTGTAATGAACGTAAAAGACTAAAAAATATTAGTTGGAAATAATTTTCAATTCAATTTTTTTCTTTATCGTACATAATGCTTATGCTGCTGTAGCTTTTCATGCTGCAACATGTGCAATTGTTGCAAGCTTGCATAGTGGAAATTTGTGGCCATGTGGTGTGTGGTGTTTGCAGCCACAATATGTTTGAATTTTGAGTTAGTGGTTTAAAGCACGAAGGAGATTGTTGGTTGTAATCCAAGTGCTTGAGTGAGTGAGTGATGGTGTGTGTTAAATAGAGTGAAAGAGCGAGAGAGAGAGAGAGAGAGAGCGTGCAAAACCACAGGGATTTATTTTATATTAAATTGTATTTTGAGCCAAAGTTGATAATACTTAAAACTGGAAATAAAAAGTTAAGTGATAAATGGTTTGAAGGATTTATGAACTAATGAACTTAAAGTTTGTAAAGAGGGAGGCATTTTTGTTACTGAATTTGTTTGGAGGGAAATTTTTATGTGGATTTACAAAAAAAAAATAAACCATTTCAGTGCTTTCTATGAAGCTAATTTAAGGTAAATTGAAGTATTTTGTTTGAAATAAAAAATTTTTTTATAATACCCAACATAAATTTTACTTGATGTATGGCTTTTTTTATTTTAACGCTTTTAGGGAGTTTGTTATTAATTTTTCCGGATTTTCAAGTTTTTTCAGCAAAATTAACGTTTTTTTTATATATAAAAATTTTACCGATTTTATTAATTTTAGTGCTTTTAAGAAATTTGACTGGTTTTCGTAATTTAAGATTTTTTTTATAGCTGGTCAATTTTTTAATTAAATATTGTGATTATTTTGTTAAACTGTTAATGGTTTTTAATCCAAATTTTGATGCATATTTTAATTAGGCTAAAGTTCATCAAATTTAATTTTTATTAAATTATTTTTATGAAGAAAGGAATTTTACAATATGAGATTAATTTTTCATTCTTGACTGAGCTGGGAACCGCACCCAGGCTTCCACGGACAGGTTACCCTTACATGTTTCGATTGCAATCACTTTAGATGTTTAACCACTCACCGCCATTGACGACGGCTGGCACTCAATAGTCAAACATCAATCTTTAAACAAAATTTTATTTAACCTTTGGTAGATCGAAATTTACGGGGGGGTTTTTTAAATAAAATTGAAGATCTGGCCCGATTTTTTTTTAGCGATTTTTTGAATTTAGTGCTTTTCGATTTCTTTTTAAGTAATATTTTCCAAAAAACAGTTTTTAAGTATAATAGACGATTTTACATGATTTTATTTTAGTGCTTTTGGAGAATTTTCCTTATTTTTTTGTAATTTGTGTCATTGTTTCTAGTTTTACAGTAATAATTTCAGCTATTGTTTTCGTTTTAGTGCTTTTTTTAGAATTTTGCTTGATTTTTTGTGATTTTAGACATCTTTTACCAAAATGAACTCTTTTTTACATCCACAAAAGTGTTTTATTATAATAAAAGATTTTGCTTGATTAAAGCCGTTTTTTTTTCAATTTAGTGCTTTTTGCAATTTTTTTTTTAATTATTATGCGATTTTGCTTTATTTTGTAGTTTTTTTTTCAAATATCACATTTTCTTTCAAATTTTGACTGTTTTTAGCAATATTACAGATTTTGCTTGAATTAAGCAATTTTTTTCTCATATTAGTGCTTTTCCAAATGTTTGCTTGTATTTTGTAGCTTAAATTTTTTCGGAAGAGAGCACTTCTTTTCAACTTCTAGACAATTTGTTTTTACAAAAAAATTACAGATTATACTTCGTAAAAGTAAATGTTGTGCTTGATTTAAAAGATTGTCTCATTTAAGCGATTTTTAGCAGTTTTTGCTTGTATTTTGTAGCTTGAATTTTTTTGGAAGAGAACACTTCTTTTCAACTTCCGGATAATTTGTTTTAAAAAATAACAGATTCTATTTCGTAAAAGTAAATGAGCTGCTTGATTTAACATAATTTATCATTTAAGCGATTTTAAAGGCCTTAAAATTTTTTGTTTATTAATTTTGATTTAATTTTCGCGACTTTAGTTTTTTTGTTTTTAAGATTTTGATTGATTTTTGAATATATTTTTTTTAATTTTAGTGCTTAATTTAGTGGTATTTTGCAGCTTGAATATATTTGCCGAAGTGAATACTTTTTTTACATCCAGAAAATTTGTTTAAAAAATTAAGAAAATTTTTAATTTTTTTGGGAATTTTGCTTAATTTTTGGGTTTTACAATTATTTTTTTTTTTTAATTTTAATTAAATTTTCGCGACTTTTGTTGTTTTGTTTTAAAAATATTGCTTGATTTTAACAACTTTTTTTTTTCATTTTAGTGCTTTACTAAATTTGTTCTTGTATTTTGTAGCTTAAATTTTTTTTCGGAAGTGAACAAATTGTTTTAAAAAAATTACAGATTTATCATTTAATCGATTTTTTTTTTAATTTTTCTTAATTTTTGGGTTTTAAAATTTTTTTAATTTTGTTTTATTTTCGTGACAACTTAAAGTCTTGTTTTGGAAATGTTGCTTGAATTTAGCATTCTTTTTATTATTTAGTGCTTTTCCAAATTTTTGCTAGTATATTTTCGGAAGTGAACACTTTTTTTTATCATCCAGACAATTTATATCATAGAATTAAAGATTCTGCTTGTTTAAGAGAATTTCTTATTTAAGCGATTTTTGGGAATTTTGCTTAATTTTTGGGTTTTAAATTTTTTTTTAATTTTGTTTTATTTTCGCGACAACTAAAAGTCTTGTTTTGGAAATGTTGCTTGAATTTAGGATTCTTTTTATTATTTAGTGCTTTTCCAAATTTTTGCTAGTATATTTTCGGAAGTGAACACTTTTTTTATCATCCAGACAATTTATATCATAAAATTAAAGATTCTGCTTGTTTAAGAGAATTTCTTATTTAAGCGATTTTTGGGAATTTTGCTTAATTTTTGGGTTTAAAATTTTTTTTTTAATTTTGATTTATTTTTGTGATTTTAGTTGTTTAATTTTAAAAATTAACCTTTTTTGAATCAAAATTTCTAGATTTGGCCTGATTTCAATAATTTGTGCTTTTTGAAAATTTTTCCATATTTAAATTTTTAGTGATTTTTTTAATTCACTGCCTTTTTTGGTTTTGTTAACAATATTGGATTATTGGATTAGTATTGTTTAGGCGATTTATCCATTTCAGCCTTTTCATAAATTTCAATTAATTTATATGACTTTTAGATATTTTTGGCAACATTTCTAAATTAGAAGTTTGCCTATTTTTTTTATTAAAATTAATAAAATATCTTGTTTAGGCGATTTGTAAATCTAAGTGCTTTTTATGAATTTTGCTTTTTTTTGCTATGATTTTGCTTTGATTTTAGACAAAAAAAAAACGCTTTTAACTCTCTTAAAACACATTAGACGATTAAAGTTCATTTGCAAAACTTTAAACCTTTTTTTAAGAATTTTTTCTTTGTCAAAATTTAATGTTTTCAATATTTTTCTTTTCGTTTATTTTCTTTGTATGTGGCTAATGGCCGTTTTTTCTCATTACACGATTATCTCTCTACCCAACGAAAAACTGCACATTAAAGAAATTTGGTTTTCTCAATGTCTCATTTGCTTCATTCGGTCGCAAAACTAACCAGCACTCATCTGCCAATTAGTTATTTTCCTTTTATTTGCCGTACAGATAAATTCAATCAGCTGACTCCCAGCTTTAACTTGTATTTTGAGAGGTGTTGCCAGCTGAAAACAATGTTTTTTGTCGGTATATTGAGAAACCCAAAATCGTTAACGAACAGTTTATCGCTCTCATAAATTTTTGTTGACATTAAGTAACAGCCAGTTTATCGATACATTGAGAAAATGGCCATAAGACTTTTTTAGTTTTGTAAACTTTTTATAAACCAAAAAAAAAAAACAGATTAAATGATAAAAAAAAAGGATTTTCTTACTTACAAAAGCAATAGCCAGCTTATAACGGATTTAAATTATACTTAAAGTTTCAATAGGAACAAAAATAACAACATAATAGTTTAATACAGAAATTACGGGATATAGATATATTTAACAAGAAATAAAATCCTTTTGAAATAATTAAATGAAATAGAATTAAGCAAAAAAGGATTAAAATAATCCCTTCTTAATGGAAAAGGAAATAAAAACATAAACACACTAGCTGGCCCGGCATACGTTGTTCTGCCACATAACTTTTTTCTTGCAGATGTAACAGTGGCTGCTAGCCAAATTTTAAGAAAAAATTATAGGCCATAGTTCTTTCCAGATGTTACACTGGTTGCCTGCCCAATTTCAAGAAAATTAATTGAAAAGTTTAGAAGATATAGGGAGGCGGAGCTTTTTCCCCTCTTGCCATATTTAATGCCCTGTCCTCTTTCCGATGTTACAGTGTATGCATGCAAAATTTTAAGAAAACCGGTTGATTAGTTAAGAAGATAGAGGGAGGGGCAGCTTTTACCCCTCCTGCTCTATTTCACGCCCTAAATAATAAAACTATAGGCTATAGTTCTTTCCAACTGTAACACTATTTTCCTGCGAAATTCCAAAAAATCGGTTGATTAGTTACGAAGATATAGGGAGGGGGAGCTTTTAGCCCTCTTACCCCATTTCACACCCTATTCCTTATTCTCTTTCAGATGTTACATTGTCTGCTTGCCAAATTTTAAGAAAACCGCTTGATGAGTTTAGAAGATATGGAAGTGGGAGCTTCTACCCCTATTGCAATATTTTGCGCCCTCTAGCGATATAAAATATACTCTACCTAACAAATACAGATACAAAATTTCATAAAAATCGGTCAAGCCGTTTCGGAGGAGTTCAAAATGTAGGGCATTTTGTTAATATTTGTATGGGAATATAAATACATGTTTCGGCATGAATGCAGTGTTCACTAAAATGGCTATAACTCATGAACCAATACACATTTGAAGACCGTTGATACATAAAAACCTTGATACTGACGTCACCTTCCACGTGAATATAGATATTCAAGTATTCTTTGCATTTACGGCCAATTGTGCCAAGTTAAGCTAAAATTAACTATTACTTTTTAACTGCCAATAAACATATTGGTAACATATTGGTGAACTTGGTGAAATACGCTGTAGATGAAATAAAATATAATAGTTTTTTTAATTTTTTATCTTAAATTTCTTTTATGCAACAGTTTTTGGGTTTTTTTTTAACCTAAAAGTATGCTACAAAATTTTTTCATTATGTTTTCTTTAAAAAGTTCATTAATTAACTAGTCTGTGTTTGTTATCCCAGTTTTTTGTTTTAGTAAATTGGCATTAAATAAGCAAAAACGAACAAGAAAAAGTAACAACAAATTACAGTTAAAGAGTTAATTAAGTAAAATGTTGATTGGTTCTTGTGTTAATCTCCTACTCTTTATTAAAGAACTTTGACACTCTTCCTGCAAACACTCTTATCCCCTCTTAAGGCGTTTTTGTTTAACTTGAACATTGAAAAACAAGTTTTTTAAATAAAGTGGACAACAATTAAAACAACAAAAACAAAACTACAATGGAAAAATACTTTGCAATAAAACGTTCGAATGTTTAAGCGGATGGAAGGCAGGGAGATTGTTAATTTGATTTAGAGCTTGAATAACAGTTTGAGTATGAGTTGGCTTTTCAGCACTTGACAATAATGAATATAAGGGGACCATTATATTATAATTATTATGATTATTATATTGCTAATCAGATATTGAAACTTAAATTTAAAAAAATTGTTTTAATTGAAAATACAGTGGGATTGAAAAATATATTAGAAAATAAAATAAAAGCTTAAAATAAAATTATTATGTATGTATTATATTTTTATAAAATAAAATAGAAAATAAAATTCTTGAAAATTTTGAAATTCGTAGAACTTTCTCCAACTTTTTTTTTTGGGTATTTTGTAAATTATCGTTTTTTAAAAATTTGTCTTATAAAAAAGAGGATAATATCGAAATCCCGAATTTCGCAATCCCGAAATATCAAAATCCCGCATTTTAGAATTCCGAATCTTAAAATCTCGAAGTATATAATCCCAAATTTTAAAATCCTAAATATAAAAATCCCCGATATCAAATCCCGAATTAAGAGGTTTAAGTAATCGGTGAGGGGGGGGGGGGGGGGTAATATTTGCGCATAGCCGAACGGCGGCTAAGCAGTTAAGCTTTAGCTAGTTGTGGCTATTTTTATTGAACTATTCAAGGTTTTTAATCTAAATTTTTTTAGTTTATTCAGGCTAAATTTCGTCATAGAAATTTTCATCAAATTATTTTTCTAAAAAAAGGAATTTTACAACATGAAATGAATTAAAATTTATTGATAATTTTTCATTCTTGACTGACCCGGCCCCCCGGTCCCACGTTCACCGACAGGGCGATTTGACTTGTTTCGATAGTAGCACAACTATCTCCTCAAAAATCTTTAACAGTCACCGCCATTGACGACGCGACGGCTGGTAGTTAATAGACGAACATAAAATTTTAAACCAAATGGTATTTTTACTTGGTGGATCGAAATTTGTTCGTGTGAATGATTATCTATTTTAATTAATTTGAGTTTTTCGAAAAAGTTTTCTTTTTATAAAATAAGTGATTTTTCATTTATTTTATGATTTATTTTGAAAAAAGAGAATAATTTTTAATCATCATCATGGGACTACCTTACGCATTCCTTGGGAAGGCGTTCAGTGGTACGTTTGCTCTGCTGCAATCTCGAATTACCGCGTTTGACATTTAATATTGTTGATAAATAAAATAGATGGCTCTAGAACACTCGATGCAGGATATGCAGGCAACTGTGGCCCTACATAGATGACGGGCTAACCCTGTCTCTGTGATTTGGCCACAATCAGTTAATTTACACGGGCAGTTTTACGACGTCTTTTTTGTTTGGGGCGAACGGTGTGGAAAAAAATGAGGGGTAAACAAAAACACTCGGTTTGTGTTCTTCATGTCATTTTCTTCTTGTTACGTATGATTTTTTTACTACTTTGTAGTGTCAGGTTAAAAATTCACAGAAATTAAAATAAATTTCTATTAAAAAATTTGTGAAATTTATTAAAAAATTAAATAACTTTGCACTAGTAAAAAGTTAATAGTATCAATACACTTGATTAAACGTTTAATTCAGTTGCTTCAATTTTTAAATAAAACTGAATTTATTTTTGATTAGTGCTTAATTTAAATCCACTTGATTTAACGTTTAAAATACTTAATTAAATTTTTAATTAACAATAATTTTATTTTTGATAAATGCTTTAATTCATTTGATTAAACGTTTGATTAACTTAATAAAATTTTTTAATTTTTTATATAAAACTGATTTTATTTTTGATTAATGCTTTAATTTAATTCACTTGATAAAATTTTTAATTAAAACTAAATTTATTTTTGATTAATGCCTATTTTTAATTCACTCGATTTAACGTTTAATAAACTTAATTAAATTTTTAATTAACAATTATTTTATTTTTGCTTTACGCTTTAATTTAATTCATTTGATTAAACGTTTGATTAACTTAATAAAATTTTGTATATAAAATTGATTTTATTTTTGATTAATGCATAAATATAATTCACTTGATTAAATTTTATTTTAAAACCGATTTTATTTTTCATTAATGCTTTAATTTAATTCACTTGATTAATTTTTTTATATAAAACTGATTTTATTTTTGATCAATAATTGAATTTAATTCAATTCCCATGGTTAAATCTTAATTAAAACTGATTTTATTTTTGATTAACGCTTTAATTGGTGCAATATTTTGGACAATTTTTTCTGTGTACAGTGAGACCACGATTATATATGAAGGGCAGGATCGTGAACATTCTTGATAAACAATTTTTTTCGGGTAATTGAGTAACAATTTAAGGTAGTTTTTTTTGTGTATTTCTAATTTTAAACGAATATTGTTGTATCCTACTAAATATTTATAAAATAACAAAATTATTAAAAGATTTTATGTACAGACTTACGTATGTATGTAAATTTTTATAGTATATAAAGGAAAATGTAATTTTGGAAGAAACATTCTTCCAGTATTTCACCTTTGATAAATCACTTTTTTTATTGTCCAAATGTTAACAAACAGAAATTGGATCTGGGAATTTAATTCCCATGGTGAGTAACATTTTTATTATACATTTTCATATTAATTCGAACGTGTATTCTAAGTAAAATTACAATCCATAAAGCCTTCATACTTTGATAGGCCCATTTCATCAATATTTTTCAGGAACATTTTTTTTGATGGAATGGGCCTATTAAAGTATGAAGGCTTTATGGATTGTGATTTGACTTAGAATACACGTTCAAATTATGAAAATTTCCAAAAAAAAAAAATTGATTACAAAAAAATTCTTTTTTTCCTGGATTATGTATATTGCTGGTTAATTGAGGCCCTACTGATTAGCATTGTTATTCAATTTCCAAGAATTAATCCATTTTTTCCTCTTTCACTCAATAATATTTTTTAAACATTAATTCAATTGTAATACGGAAAATTACAACAAAAGTTAAAAAACAATCGAATTTTGGTTACATATTTAAAACAAATTTACTTTATCACTCTTTAACAGACACATTTTCAAAGGAAATAAAAGTAATTTTGCTTACAATGATAACAATAAAAACCAAACCACAATATCATTCCACAGGCTCCAACACAACTACACACATGTCTACTCACTGACCCAGCTAGCAATTTTGTATCATAATCGAATTCTGTAGGAATCAGCTTCACGAGCAAAATAACCGAATATGAGCTTATTTTTCGATCATAAATGACACTCTCGTTGTGAGAAACTTGCACCCTACAGATGTATAACCTCAACGAACTACTTGAGATACAATTTTCTGATTCCTTTTTGAACAAATGAATGAATCATATGTGAGTCATTTTTCAATCGCTCTAGTGATGAAACAGTTTTTAATTACTAAAAGTAATTTGGGAAGACTCATTAAGGCGTTTTTAACAAAAAATTATCAACCAAATGCCAGCTGGGATAGAACAGACCCCGGCAAATACATAGTTTGATGAAATGTAGTAGTATTTGTGAGAAGAGACCCTGCAAATAATAGGACCAGTCCAAACACGCTTGTAAAGAGTAGCCCACAAGGACCAGGACTAGTCCAAAAGAAACCCATACGTATGGAAAAAACATGGTCTATTTAACATTACGATGTCCTAGGGCAGGACCATATAACCCACCTTTGTACCACTAAGGAGTAGTTTTAAAACTACTCCATGGTATACTCAAGAGGATTAGTTTTGAAGTCGCTTAAAAACGAAAGCATGTCGTTAAAAAACGAAGACATGTCGTCTCACTACAAACACTTTTTAATAATAACATGGTCCATGCTTGCATTTCATCGGACCAGTCCATGGAGTAGTCCATTTTATCAAAATGGATCAGGTGGTCCAATTTTATTTGCAGGGGAAATCCACACAAGAAGTGTTGCCATCAGTTTTTTATAATTATATATAAATTTATTTAAATATTGGGGCTTTCTGTTCTAGAAATCGAAATGAAGTGAAATTAAAATTGAACAAGAATTTAAGGTAAATTTTGTACAATATGACCCTTGGTTTTTCCTGGGCTTACGAGTTGTTCTTGTAGAAATTAATAGTACTCAAAGAATAATGTCAATATAAAGAAATAAGAAAAGTTTTTATGAAATCGACCAACTCTGTCCACAATCGAGAGAATTGTGCACAAAATACCAAAACAACGTTATGGGCTCGCGGCCAAGCAGTTACTGTGAATAGTGTTCGCTATCGCGTGATGATAGCGGATAGGATATGGACCTGGATAACACGGACCTGGTTCAACAGGTTGGTGCCACTTGCCACACTGCCAACGAAACAATGGCTCTTTTGCGCGAGAAATTCAATGGCCGTGTTATCTGACGTCGTGCCAATGTCAATTGGCCGCCACGATCATGTTATTTGACACTGTTTGACTTCTTTCTTTTGGGATATTTAAAAGAAAAAGTTTACGTCAATAAGCCAAAAACAAATCAAGACATTGAACCTAAATTATGTCTCAGTCATTGAAAATACGGATCATCGGATAAAAGTACGCCACCGAGCCCGTGGCGAGCATTTGACCGATATTTTGTTTCGCACATTATTGTCATAGAGCCTTCTAAAATAACACAGTGCAACAAAATTCGGATCATCGCCGCCAGTCCCAAAACTTGCAACGCGAAATGAAAGTAGACTACTAGTAGAGCAAATCTACCAAAGGGTTTTGAAAAGTTAGCTCGGGTTCCCGAAATATGGGGCCCTAAATGTTTTGAATTTTTTGGAAAGGCGTTTGGTATAAGTCAAAAAAAATATACTTAATGTGCTTCTGAGCTAAAAAATAATTTCAGATGTCTTTAGTAGTATAGCGATTCTTTTCTTATGATTTATTAACCCTCTAACTCTCATTTGAAGGGGTAATTTTTGTCCTCTTTCCCAACTCTTACACAAAAGTATAACGGCACTTTTAAGGGTTAAAATATTCTACGAATATTTTCTGCAAGAAATTTCATTAGGGGTCCTTAAAGACCAAAAGTTCGTGTGATGTATTTAAAACGGATTTTCGAAATTTCGGGATTGAAATATTTTAATTTCTTGAAAAAGCGTTTGGTATAAGTCCAAAAAATATACTAAATGTACTTCTGAGCTAAAAGACTATTTCAGATGTCTTCAGTAGAATTGTACGGCGATTGTTTTCTTAGAATATATTAACCCTCTAACACTCATTTTTAGGGGTCATTTTTTAACTACCACACAAAAATACTGGTACTATTCTGCAGCTGGTTGTTAAGGATTATTAAGATACTGAAGCGCATTCACGGTTTAGCAAAGAGCTGACAGACTTCTTTTTACTGGTTTGTTGTGCAACGAGATGCACACGACAAAACTTTTACTTAAAAGAGTCTTTCTAATTATTTAAAGCTTGTCAAAATAAATATGTTGTACCAAAATATCCTGCTTAATTATACATATTCCATTCAAAATAGTGGTCAAGAAAACCCAAAAAAAAAAAATACTAAAATTGTAATGAAATCAAAAAATAATAATGTGGTTGTGCATTTAACTACTGATATTATTTTAAACACACACATTACTTAAATTGGTACAGTTAATGAAAAAAAAAGAGCAGATATATTGAAAAAAATTTCGGAAGTTTAGAAATTTATCAATAATGAGTTTAATTTTTCATTGAAATTGAACGAACGAATTTATAAAAATTTAGGTGACTCGTCAGTTAATTAAGTCTTTCATAGCAACAAAAAAAAAAATATACAACCGTTTATAGCTGACTGTAAAATTTGCATACGTTTTTTTGCTTTGGCGTCCATTTCCACATAGTTTTCAATAACTTTTGCGGAAAAAATTCGTTTAGCTTGTTTTGCAAAATATTTGTAGAACATATTATGCACACTTATTGTAAAATGTTTAAGTATTTTTTTTAACAGGACAAATAGGACCCCATAAAATAAAAATATAGGGTTAATTTAAAAAAAATGCCATAACAGTTTTTTTGTATTAATCCTTATTTACCATTTGTTTCGAAATACTTTACGCTGCTTTGACCAAATTACCACTGCTTTAGTGAAAAATAAATATATATGCTACTTTTCAATGTTCCTTTATTAAGCATTTTACATATATTGCGCACACTTTTGGTCTTCGAAGACTCCTAGTGAAATTTGATGCAGAAAATATTCGTGAAACATTTTAACCTTCTGAAGTGCCGTTTTATTATACTTTTGAGTGAAAGTTTGGAATAAGGACACAAATGACCCCTTTAAAATGAGAGCAAGAGGGTTAATATATCATAAGAAAAGAATCGCCATACAATTCTACAAAACATCCCAGCGGACGAGCTTGTGGTGGCACAGCCATAATTGTGCACAAACACATCAGACACTTACCATTGCCAGAGTTCGAAGAAGATTGTATCCAGGCCACATCTATAAATCTTACTGATTTCAATCTAACGTTAACATCCGTTTATTGTCCCCCGAGGCACAAAATTGTACACGATAAATTTCTCAACTTCTTCTCCACATTGGGCCAGAATTGCATTGCTGCTGGCGACTACAACGCTAAACATACATATTGGGGCTCCAGACTTATTAGTCCTAGAGGTAATCAGCTAAATAATACCGTAACTGCAAATAACTTTGATGTGGTATCGAGTGGTGAGCCTACCTATTGGCCAACCGACTTCAACAAGCTACCAGACCTTATTGACTTTGCTGTAATCAAAAACATCAAGCGCGATCAGGTACTAGTTAGTTCCTCCAATGATCTTTCGTCTGATCATTCACCTTCAATCCTCATTTTAAAAGGTAACTCTGACGCCGCAGCTGCAAACTTTATTTCCTATCCAAGCAGAAACACAAATTGGTTAAAGTATAAAATCTATGTGAGCTCTCACCTATCACAATGCATTCCCCTAAAAAATTCATCTGACATCTAAATAGCTGTCGACCGATTTACCCCAATCAAGCGGACAATTAAACGCGCTCCTTACAATACATCGACGGATATAGAGACCCTTATCAGAGGAAAAAGGAAGTTAAGAAGACAATGGCAAAACAGTCGTTCCCCAACCACTAAGGCCGAACTACAATTATGCCTAACCACTCTTCGCAACAAATTGAGACAGAACCACGAGTCTGCAATAGAAGGCTATCTAAACAGCCTAGACGCCACAAAAAACTCCAATTATAGCTTATGGAAGGCTGTACGGCATATGAAATGCCCTATAACCCAAGAATCTCCATTAAGACTGGAAAACCGCATTTGGGCCAAAAACACACATGAAAAATTAAACGCTTTCGCGGGCCACCTTGAGAAAGTTTTCACGCCACATGATGCACATACTTGTTCCTGTCGTCCAATCATTCCTGATAAGGAAAACCATCCATTAAAATTTAACATAACTCAAGTAAAATCTGCAATAGAAAAAGTGAATATTAGAAAATCTCCCGGACCTGACCGCATCACAGGGTCAATGATAAGAAACCTACCATCGTCTGCTTCCAGAATCTTGCTGCTCATTTTTAACGCTATATTAAGAGTCGGATACTTCCTATCCTCATGGAAGAGGTCTATAATTGTTATGATTCCCAAGCCAGGAAAAGATGCTAGCCAGGTTGCGTCGTACAGACCGATAAGCTTATTGTCAATCCTATCGAAGCTTTTCGAGAAAATATTCGTTTTAAGTATAACTCCTCATCTAAATGAATACGACATCATCCCGGATCACCAGTTCGGATTCAGAGCGAAACATGGTACAATAGAACAAGTGCATAGAATTGTCACCCTTATAAGATCGGCGTTTGAGAAACAACAATACTACTCAGCCCTGTTTATAAACATTTCCCAAGCATTTGACAAAGTTTGGCATGATGGGCTACTCATTAAAATAACACGAATGCTTCCTCAAAACACTCACAAGCTTCTGGAGAGCCATCAAACAGGCAGAACATTCATAGTAAAGTCGCAAGATAAATACTCCCCCCTCAAGAAAATTACTGCTGGTGTCCCCCAAGCCAGCATATTAGGACCGCTTCTATATATAATATACACAGCGGATATGCCAACAAACCTGAGCACACATGCCTCTACATTTGCAGACGACACAGCATTTAGTAGCGTTAACCATGACCCAAAAGTCGCATCGCAAAATCTGCAGTCCCACATCAATGAACTAGAGGCCTGGCTAGAACAATGGAGAATAAAGGTTTATCCGGCTAAATGTGCTCACTTAACTTTCACACTCAGAAGACAAACGTGCCCAGCTGTTAAAATAAATAACATCACTGTTCCGGTAGAAAACCATGTTAAGTACTTGGGAATTGATATAGATAGACGCTTGACCTGGTCGCGTCATATTGAAGCGAAAATAACGGCTATGAAACTTAAAGCAGCTCAACTACATTGGCTAATCGGTCGAAACTCAAACTTGTCCTTAGACAACAAAATTCTCTTATACAAGTCCATCATAAAACCAATATGGACATATGACATCCAATTATGGGGTACTGCATGCGCATCTAACATCCAAAAGCTTCAAAGAAGACAATCTAGAATATTACGACAAATTGTCTGCTCCCCACTATCCAGGAGGAAACTAAAAAATATTCAATAAGTTACATCGATAAACTAATGGCGCACCCTAACTACCTCGCTCGGGGTCTGCTTCAGCTCGAAGGTCACCAGAGGCTTAAAAGAACCGATACTTTGAGCCTAACTAGAAGACATTTTTAAAATTTGAATACAGCAGTTAGTGGTTACACTGGTAACAACTAATAAACAACAAGTAGAATTAAGATTTGAATACATATTGTAAATTTCGATAAGAAAGATTCAATAATAAAAATAAATTGAAAAAAAAAACAATTCTACTGAAGACATCTGAAATTATTTTTTAGCTTAGAAGTACATTTAGTATATTTTGTTTGACTTATTCCAAACGCCTTTTTAAAAAATCAAAAAGCTTCAAGGGCCAAAATTTTGGAAAACCCTTTGTCAGATTTGCTCTACGAGTAGTCTAGTTTAATTTCGTGTTACAAGTATTGAGGATGGCAGCGATGACCCGAATTTTGTTGCACTGTGTTATCGCACAGCCTAAACGACTGGCGCTAAAAAAAAATTAATTTGCAGGTTGGCCAAATCGACCCACTAAGACGGAATTGTTGGAAATTCGAATGTTTAGCGGGTATAAACATGTTTATTTGCTAGTCTCATATCTCCTAACCTTAAAAAGATTCATAGAAAAGATTCAAAAATAGAGGACAGGTGTCTGGTACTTTTATGAAATTCGGCCCTAAACGGGTAAAACCTGTATTTCAAATTTTTTTTCTGTCACACCATCTATCTTTTTAGCCAATAAACATAATAATCTGTACAAACAAATATATGGTACTTTTTCGAAATTCGAACGTTTAACGGGTAAAAATCGTAACTATTTTTGGTACTATTTTACAAAACATTTTTCTCCATTCATTAAAATATACGTATTAAACTATGGGCTCCCATTTTAATATTCAAATTTTTGAAATTTTACTTAATTGAGGAGAAAAAAAATCACCAAAAAGGGAAAATACGGTAAATTAAATGCCATTCTTTTACTTTTCCAATTAACATGTGGTACTTTTTACATTTTCTATAATATTCAACATAGAAACATAAAATTTAAGATGCCGAGTTGGCCTATAAGATAAAAAAAATTTTGGTACTTTTTTGCTAAAATCTAGAAACTTTATATTAAAATGTCCACGAAATAAAGGGAGACGCATACGAAGTGGTGGGTTAATTTCTTGTTTTGTATAAAGTAATGCATTTTCTATTAAAAGCACCTTTAAATTCCATTTTCAAATCATCTACTGTAATTTTACTTTCGACTTAATTCATAGTTTTATATTGCCACCTTAAATGCAAAAGGACGTAACTACATAAAAATCTAAATCAAATTTTTTGATTAATTATGTTTTGTTTTATTTAACAACATGTTAGACCCCTACAATAGCAAATGACGACTTTATTTAAGAAATGGACATGCCCAGAATTCTTTATTTATATTTTTGATTTTGCTATTTGTTGTTTGGCTTTTCCTGTAAAAAAAATACCAAAGTATCTGCTTGCATTTGAGGTGACGATATATAAAATATAATTCCAAATGTGTGTTTCAAACATGATATTCGCTTTTGTACATTCATTTCCATTAATTTCCTCTAACCATTCGATTGGATAGAAAAAAAATTTTTTTTTAATATGACTCCCTTGTAACGAAATTACCTAAATTCATTTAGGAAATTTTCAAATATTTTATTGCTTTTAACAAACGACTAACATTTTTTTAAGGGACTTTAGAACATATTTTACATTTATTTGCCAAACATTTTTAACATACATATTTGGCTAATATTTTTGTAGGGAAAGTCTTAATTAAAAAAAAAAGAGTAAAAGCTGTCTGTCAAAGATTATTGATGGTCAAGATTAAGGTTAAATTATGGTTTTAATGAAATGGAAAATAAGGGAGTAAAGAATTTTTTAATATAAAGAAATTTGTTTTTAATTTGGGAATAATTACGAAGCTTCAGTAGAAATAATAACAGAGAAAAATCAGTTTAAAGAATACAAAACCAACGAATAATAACAATAAAGATCCTTTAGTCCAATTTCTTCGACACTTTTATATTATTTTTCAGGTTACAAATTTTCAAGCTCTAGATCTTTTTCCGTCAAAATATTGTGTATCCAATATTTTGTTATCTCAATGGATAACTAACTTCTTAAGCGGCTCATACACTTGCAATAAAATTGTTCAGTTTGACGTATTGTACAATTATATCGCCAATGTGTATGTGATATCCGTAGGTGGCACAATATATGGACAACAATCAAAATACTTTTGATTTTTATTGCACAACGAAAAGAAAGTGAAATGTGTAGGCAACATTGTACAATGCTGTTTATGTTATTTCTATAGGTTATGTTCACCTTTTTATTGAATGAATGAAACCATTGTGCGACTTATTGCATAATATAGGATAAAATGGTTATAATATGGCGAATAAGGAATTTTTGGTTTTTTAATTTTTTAAAACAAAATTTTTATAAATATTTTTTTACGAAAAAAAAACAAGAGCTTGAAAATAAAATCATAAATTAGTTTCGGTAATTTAATTTTTTTAAATAATTTTTTAAACGTACCTCGTATATAAAACCACAATTATCCTAAATTATAATTAAACTCATTATTTTCATTATAAACCACTTTTTTATTAAAAACTTCTATTGAAAATCATAAATTAAAGCTTAAATATAAAAATTACTAAAAAAATTTTATACTGTGACGTATGATTAATATTAATTATGACTTTTTTTATATTTTGTACTATAACTTCCTTGTTTTAGCAGCGATTTGAAAATTTTAGAGTGGAAAGGATAAAAAAGACTTCAGTTTATTTACTTTTATAACTACCTATCTTAAAATTTGCCAATCTGGCCTTTTTTAAGGCGTTAAAGTTTAAAAAACAAAGCAGAATTTTTAAATTTAAGGGATTTCTCAAAAATTTATTTAAATTTTTAACAAAATTTTCTTTAAACAAAAATTGTTTTCATATTTTTTAGAGTTTTTAAAACCAGTTTTGTTTTCAATAAAATTTTTTTATGTAAGCAAATTTTTCCAAGCTTAAGAACTTACTTACTGTTGGCTCTAGAACATGTTGCTGGCCTAGGCCTGCTAAATGAATGTTGTACTTTGGTCTTGTGCGCGCTTTCTCCAGTTCGTTATATCAATGATTTGTATGTCTTCTTACTGGTTCTTCCACCGGAGTATATTGGTCATGTCCGTCTGCCCTTTTTGACTGTTTCTTTTTTTGTTTGCCGGCATGGCCCAGCTAGCGTATAGTTGCATTTTGATGCGCTTAGCTACTTTAATATGGAGTTATAGGGCAACGTGTTGTAGTTGTAAACTTGATCGCCTTCAATAACAAGCACCCCAGGTTCGATCCCTGGCAGAGGACGAAACATTTTTATCATGGTTTTCGAGTTTTGAAAAACAAGTGGCTTTAACCCATATCCAAGCAGTCCCCTGGCCGCTCCCCCTAAAAAAGAGGATAACATCATGAAAAGGTAGGAATCAAAGACAAGCAAGGTTACCCACCACTGCACCAAAATAGAGGGAGTTATTTCTAGGCACGACAGATGGCAGGTCCCTTTATCCTTTCATTTCATTTACTTAGTTGGAACAACAACCGATCAAAGAAACTGATACAAGGTACAAAATAAAAATAAACTGACCGATAATGCAAGAATTACGACAATGAAGTCTTACAATTAGAACTGCTACAGCTCCCGCTTAGCTGGAACAGCAACCGATTAACGAAACGGATACAATAACAATACTAAATGGATCGGTACTCCAAGAACAAGGACATTGAAATTTTACATGGGAATACGCGAAAACACATGCAACAAATCATGTGATAGAGATGCTTTGAGAAGCCGTCTGCTCCCAAAGGGCATAATGGAGAAAAAATAGCTTAAAGAGCTCACGGTTCTTTCGAAGCCTTTTTGCTCCTCGTTAACTTATATCAGCCATAGATTTTGGATAGGATTTTTCTATTAAAAACACTTCACCTTCTTTCGCAAGTACACAGGTTTTAGCGCACTCCAGCACGATTAGCATAAGCGTGTTGTATACCTAACGTTATTTAAGTTTGGCGAGAAGGGGTTTTGTTCTTAAAATGTCTGCTTAGCCTAAAGTATCATCTATTCGTAAGCACGATCCTTTGCCTTATTTCGATGCCGACATCATTATTTTTATTGATGGCGGAGCCGAGACATAAAAACTCTTCTACTACTTCGACGCTGCCATTGCAGGTCTTCACAATGTCATCGTTCCTTCGTCGCGACGTCTGTCTGTCTGTTGCAAGCATTAGTTTGGTATTGTCCTAGTTCACCAACAGACTCATATTATCCGATTCATTCTCGATTCTGGCAAAAAGCATTACCTTTCCGATGTCAATGTAGTCCGCATATGCATTAAGGATGTGACTTTTAGTGCTCACTGTGCATGTTTTATTAAATTCTGCCAAATACCTCCTGAAGGGGTGAATAGTTAGGAGAGGTCACATCCTAATTTTACAAAGGATCTAGTGCAGCGGTCATCACAAAGAGAGACAGTTAAAAATGTGTATGTAGTGGTGAGTGCAAAGAGAGGAAAATAAATTTACTCGTTTGAGACATTTACTATGTGTTTTGTTCTTGTTTTTTAAAATTATGTCTTTTTACAATTGTTTAGTTAACCTTCGTGTTGTGTGTGTGTGAAATTCACGAAAAGTGCTCGGCCCCCGGGGGCATAGCGTGATGATCGTTGATCTAGTGTTACTCAGAGTAATTCTATAAAGGTGAATTAGTTTCGATGGGTTCTTATTAGTACTGGGAAACTATCGATATTTTCTACTATCGATATTTATCGATAGTTCAGATTTCACTATCGATATATCGATATTACTATCGACTGAATGTTTGTACTTGTGCAGGAAAACTTTAATTATTTTCCGTTGTTTTTGTCACTTTATTGAATGTGTGAGACATTTGTATATACGCACTTTATTTTAGATGGCAGTTTTTTAAAAATTGATAAGTACCTTTCTGAAGGAACCGAAGTAACAGGGACTATAAGATATTCCATTGCAACTTTAAAAAATTTTCTAAATTCTACACCCAAAAAGGTAATCAATCTAACATTTTGCATTTTTTTTTACAACATTACAAAAATATTTGACATTTCAGTCCCCATAAAAACGTGTACAAATTTCGACTTAAAGGCCTTTAATTAGCAGTAAAAAGCACTGCTAAGCAATCCATACCACTTGGCATTCTTGTTGTTTGTATTCATTGCTGTAATTCAGCGCGAATTAATAATAGCAAGTAAAAATTTGCGGCAAAAAACTGTGTGTGTATAGCTGCTGTTAGCTGTCTTCATAGCTGTATTTTAAAAAATAAATATATCGATACTTATATTTTTCCTATCGATATTTTCGATATTTTAAGACTATCGATAGTCTATCGATAGTTTCCCAGCTCTAGTTCTTATACGCAGACACAGTTTTAATAAATTTTTCCTTTATCGGCGGCTTTATATTCGACGAAGCGATGTTATGTTTCGTTTTACTTTTCATCGGCCTTTCCAGGATTTGGCGGACATTCTGAGAAATTTATGCTCTAGCGTTTGAGATTTTTTTCTATTTTGTGGTTTAAACTTTTAAAATACCCTCGTTCTTCTGATAATTATAAAAATGTATTAACTCTTCAGCCAATATTTTTGTTACAGACCTTTAAAATTTCAAATTACTTTGCAAATTTATATGGTGACGGTATGATTAATATTAATACAGAGATTTTTAATTCTTCTCTTAAAACTTATTTTATTTTTATTTTAAAACTTAAAAAGCTTATAAAAACCAAAATTAAAATTTGTTTTTTTTACATTTTTTATTTTCATAATGAAAGCTTATTGTTATCAATGTTTTTTAAATATAAAAAAAAAATTTAATTTTTTTTAATAAGCCTTGTTCGCTATTTTGTTGTGTTTTTACTTAAATTTGTTTTTACTTTATCAAGAATTTAACAAATATTTGTTTACATTTTATTTAATTTCAGGTAATTTTTTTTGAGTTAAACTTTTGGAACGACCCTCGTAAGTTTTAAGAAATTCTATAAATTAAAAATAAAACTTATTGTTTGTTAATCTATGTATATAAAAAACAAATACAAAATTATTATTAAAACTCTAAAAAATTGTTAATTTTAGGAATAGGAGAACGTGCCGTATGATTAATATCATTTATGAAATATTTAACAATTTAAATCATAACTCTTATTTTTAAACAATTTTATTTAAAAATTTAAACAATTATTAGTATTGTGGTTATTTTGTTGAACTATTTATGGTTTTTAATCAAAATTTTTAATATTTTTTATTAGGCTTAAGTTCATGAAATTTTATTTTTCATTAAATTATTTTTATGAAGAAAGGAATTTTACAACATGAAAATTAATTAAAATTGTTATTGATAATCTTTCATTTCAGAAGTAAGGAAAAAACATGTAAAATCAATTAAAATGGATAATCATTCAGGAAAGCAAATTTCGATCTACCAAATGTTAGAATACAATTTGGTTTAAGGATTGATGTTTGACTATTGACGTCAGCAGTCGTCGATGGCTGCGAGTGGTTGCGATCGAAACATGTCATGGTAACCTGCCGGCCGGGGTTCGAGCCCCAGCCACGTCAAGAATGAAAGATTATCAATAACAATTTTAATTAATTTTCATGTTGTAAAATTTCTTTCTTCATAAAAATAATTTAATGAAAAATTAAATTTCATGAACTTAAGCCTAATTAAAAATATTAAAAATTTAAGCAATTTTTAAAATTTAAACGGTCTGAGAGAATAGTTGAAGTTTTTATAATAAAAACGGTAGAACTGCAAAGAATTCTGATGATGGGAATGTGGTTATTCTAAAAACACGTAAATTCGGCCTGGGTTTGAGCCGCCGCAAATTGGTTCAAGAGCGGCATTTATTAATTTTTTTCATGTTCGCCGATTTGGATAATTTTTTGGTATTTTGTTGTCAGATATGTGAATATTGTGATTGCGAAATATAAGCCTGATATATTTATTCTTTGTTTGTACAGACACGCTCAAAGTTCATATATGTTCGCTTGTTTAAAATGGCATACAAATTTACTGTATGTTCATTCTTTAGGTACAATCACAGTTAATTTACCATTTTACTTTTTTGTATATTTTCGTAAATAGGCAATTGTTAAAGATGAGATGTGCATTAAAAAAAGTTGGAAAAGTTCCATATAAAAAATATCGTAGAACAAAATATAAACAACATCAAAATTTCAATGTTCATCAACTTCAGTGGACTGCATCTTTTTAGCGTTGTGGAGCGCTGTTTAACAAAAGATGTGAAATTACAGCTTGAAGTCTCAGCTGCTCTTACCTGCTCCTTTGCAAAGAAAAAACAGTAAAAACTATAAAATTATAAAGTAACAAAATTTGAATTTTCGTTAATGTCTGGTACTACATGAGTGCCCCGGTAGGCTAGCTGGCAGTTAGCTAGTCTATTAGCACCGGGGTTGTGGGTTCGATTCCCACCAGAGACTCTGGTTTCTTTCCTGCAGACAAGCGAAAAAGCTTCGCGGGATTAGCTTAGGATATTAAAATAAAATAAAAAATAAAAAAACTGTGAATATGAAAATATTATTCCAAAATGTGTTGTCGAAAAGTCGAGATGATAGAGAAAAATGGAGATTTGATTTGAAATCAGCGACCTCAAATTAGTAAAAATTTGCAATAAAGTTCCAGGCCGCAAAATGGCTGTGTGTGCCCCAGTGTAATCGCTTTACTTAGTCCATCTAATTAACTTAAAAAACACATGCCTGTAACTGTGCATAAGATCATGGTGCATTGTAGCAAAATTATAGCAGAAGCTATTCTCCAAATAGGTATGTCTCTATCTTGATAACACTGTGCAACAAAAAAAAACTGCTTCAACACTTGCAACGTGAAATGAAAGAAGTCTACTAGTAGAGCAAATTCGCCAAAGGGTTTTGTAAAGTTAGCTCAGGCTCCCGAAATATGGGCCCCTTAAGTTTTTGAATTTTTTGAAAAGGCGTTTGGTTTAAGTCAAAAAAACATACTTAATGTACTTCTGAGCTAAAAAGTAATTTCAGATGTCTTCAGTAGAATCGTACAGCGATTCTTTTCTTAGAATTAATTAACCATCTAACTCCCATTTTAAGGGGTCCTTTTTCCCAACGCTTACACAAAAGAATACTAAAACGGCACTTTTAAGGGTTAAATGTTTTACGAATATTTTTTGCATCAAATTTCACTAGAGGTCTTCAAAGACCAAAAGTTCGTGCAATGTATCTAAAACGAATTCTCGAAATTTCGGGCATTGACATTTTTGAATTTTTGAAAAGGCGTTTGGTACAAGTCAAAAAAATGTACTTAATGTACTTCTGTTCTAAAAGACTATTTCAGATTTCTTCAGTAGAATTGTATGGCGATTCTTTTTATAGAATGTATTAGCCCTTAAACTTTTTAAGGGGTAATTTTTGTCGTTTTTTAACTTCTATACCAAATCGGCACGTTAGAGGGTTAAAATGTTCTACGAATATTTTCTGCATCAAATTTCACTAGGGGTCTTCTAAGATCAAAAAATCATGTCTTCCATTTATAAATAGATATCGCTCAAAGCTGCAAATCAAAAAATTGGAATACGATAACGATGTTCTTAAGTTATTAAAAGATTATGCGTAAATTACGTATTCATGTTTTTTCTATATGTTTTTTCTATGGGAGGTGCGCGTAAAAGTCGGCGGAATAGGTATATGTTTTCAGGAGTCCATTCTACAATTATAATATTTATTTTTTGTGAAAATTGAGTTGATGCATTAAAAATCAAGAGAGTTATGCCACTTCTTCAATACAAGTTGTATGGGAAGTGGGCGTAAAAGTAGGCGAATATTTTTTTAAAAACTTCACACAAATGATTAAGAGTGTTTAAAAATGCTATGTGCCAAAAACCAATGCCGTAGGTCAAAATAAAATTTTTACTTTGTATGGGAAGTGGACGTAAAAGTGGGCGGATCATTTTCGTTTTTCCATTTTTTCTTGATTCAAGCAAAAAATACCTTAGTGGCAAGTTTCGTTATCCTTCTACAGCTGCGTCTATTCTTTGCCGCTCGTTCTACGAACTTGAACCAATAATATAAAAATAATTTAATTAAAATGAGTTTTATATAATTTTAATTTATTTGTTAAAGTAGAACAGCTTAAAGCAGTTTTTCTGCCTTAAAAATCATTTTGTAGGAAATTTTTTTTTCAAAATTTTGGTTTACTTTATAAAACCCCAGTTTTTCTCAACAATTAATCTTTATTTAATTAAAAAAATTAATTTTATTATAGTTTACTATAAAATAGTTGAGAAAACTTTAGCTTTTTCTACTTTTAAGGAAAAGTATATGGTTGCGTATGATTGTTATTAATTATGACTTATTCTACTTTTTTGTCTACAATTTGCTTATTTTACAAGCGATTTGAAAAACTTTAAATTCCAATAAAAAAAAACATCCAAAGCTTTCTAAACACATAAAAATTATTTTCATTTAATTTAACTTTAGTGCAGGTTTGAGAGTTTTGTAATTAGTTTTTGTTTAAAATATTATAATAAAAACGTATGCCTTTTAAATCCTAAAATATTAATAAAAAAAATGATAATTTTTTAGTTTCATTTCATTAACTTTCTCTACCTGTTAGCAATACTTTTAGACACCTTTTTTAAATTCCCTTGTCTTCTCTTTTCATTGCCTTTGCCCTTAAAATTGTATAAATTCCATTTAAATTCTAACATATTTTTATGTTTAATGATGCCATGATGTGGCAAATATGATGTAATTTTTACAATTTATTTACTGATGTGTAAAAGATGTTTGTTTTGAACAGTTTGGTTTTTTTTGTGCTTTTTCGTTTTCCAACTAAATGTTATAAAAATATGTTGCAAAAACTAAAACTCAAAAAAAGTATACAGTAACTTAGTCTCAATGGTTTTATATGGTTACTATACTCCACTGCACGTTCTGAAACAAAAATTTACTTTCTAGTGCCACAAAAAAAAAATTTTCACACACATTCGCTGACTCATTTTCAACCAACAACTAAATAATTTAATTGTACATGAAACTCATTTTGTGTAAAAAAAACAAGAGTTTTTTTTATACATTTCGGAATTAAACTACTTTAACATTTTTCTTTTAATTAAACAAATTATAATGGTTTGAATGTAAAATGTGAAAATGGGTTAAAGATAAAAAAATATTTTTGCACAAATTTGCAGCTTAAATTTAACCAATTCAAATCATTTCTGACGCCATAAAATTGAAGTCTGTCAATTTGAAAATGCTTCATGATGAGTGCGGGGAAATTGATGTTGACTAAAAGCGTGTGTACGTGTTTTAAATCATAATTTCAATTATTATGCGACAAATTATCTAAATAAATGATTGAAATGTATGTCAGCATGTCAATAAAAATAAAGGGAATGGTAAACAACATTTGCAATTATTAACGTGTGAAGTTCATTAAATCCCAAAGGACTTGCTTGAAGCAAATGTTTTAGTATTTATCAAGATTAAAAAAGAAACAAAATACGAGGGTTGAAAAATATGATGGCCAAATAATATAAATTATTTTAATAATTATCGGAAATAGGAAAACTTGAAAAAAAAATTTTTTTTGATTTTACTTGAAAAAATTTACCAATATTTTCTTTACAACCCTCGTAGTTAAAAAATTAAAACTCTTAATTTTCCGTCAGCAGCTCAGTTCTACAACTAAAACGTTTATTAAATTGCCATAAAAGTTTTAAAAAATCCAAAATATATATTATTTTCAAAAATAGTACTACGGCGTATGATTAATATTAATAATGACTTATCTTACATTTCTCTTCATAACTGCCACACTTCTGCAAGGATTTTAAAAATTTAAAAGAAAAATTGAAGCCAAAACATTTTGCTTCAAGGAAACTTAAATATATGCTTGACAAAAACAAATAAGAATCTTAAAAATTGTCCGAAACACAAATAAGCAGGTGTTACATAATTTTTTTAAATTGAATTTAAATCATCAACAAACAAAAACAAAATAAGAATCTTAAAAATTGTCTGAAACAAAAATAAGCAGGTTTTACATAATTTTTTTATATTGAATTTAAATCATCAAAAAATCAGAACAGAAATAAAAAAACTCAACCGTTTAAAAAATTCCTTTAGATAAATTTATGACAAAATTGCAAAAATATATCAGGAATTTTACCTAAATTTCAGAACAACTTACGTAGCTGAAAACTTATACGGCCAAGGCCGGGTTTTTGAGATGTGGATTAAGCTTAAACTTAGTTTAGCGTAGTCTGAAGCTCGAAATATGATGTTTATTATTATTTTATTAAATAACAAAATTTTTGCAAAACTAAGCTATTCCGTCCAAATTTCGTAAACAAACTTGTTAATGGCAATACAAATCTGTTTTCAGAATAACTAAATCTAGTTTAACTGAGATCTCAAAACCCCAGCCTAAGACTATTATTTAACCACAATTCATTAAACTGCAAGTAAAGTTAAAATAATGATATAGAAAATTTTCTTCATAAGAGTTTTTCTTAACAAAATTTATACAGTAAATCTATTTGATACAGAAAATAATCTGTATGAAAGCATTATTTTTTGAAAATTATCTTAAAAAATAATATTTTCTATAGTGAATAATCTGCATAATGATAATTTTTATAAAAAAAAAAGTATAAAACTTTTTTCTACAAATAATTAGTCTGTATAAGACTATTTTCTATTGATATAAACTGCATAAAATTATTTAATTTAGCGAAAAATCTGTATAAGGCCATTTTCTATAAAAAAATATTATCTGTAAAAGACTAGTTTCTACAAAAAATAAAGTGTATATGACTATTTTCTAAAAAAAAATTATCTGTATAAGCAATTTTGTACAAGAAATAATCTGTGTAAGACTATTTTTTATATCGAAAAATCTATAAAAGACGATTTTCTATAAGAAAAAAATAATAGATATAAGTTTATTATAACAATATTTTCTATAAATGATCGTCTGTATAAGACTTTCTTACATAACAATAATTTGTATAATCAGATTTCTTAAATAAATAATCTGTATAAAACTATTTTTCATAGCGATTTTCTATAAAAAATAAATTGTATAAGATTATTTTCTATAAAATATAATCTGTATAAGACTATTTTTTATAAAAAATAATCTTTATAAGACTATTTTTTATAAAAATATAATCTATATGAGACTCTTTTTAATTGTTTACATAAAATATAATCTGTATGAGACTCTTTTCAATAGTGAATAATCTGTATAATCCTATCTATTTTCTTAAAAAATGTATGTTTATAAGACTATTTTCTACAAAAAATAATCTGTATGAAACTATTCTTTATAGAAAATAATTTGTATAAAACTTTTTTTTACAGAATATAATCGGTGTAATACTTTGTTATACATATATACAAATCTGTATGAGACTGATTTCTTAAAAAATAATTTGTATAAGACTATTTTTTATAAAAAAATGTGTTCTATAGAAAATAATCTGTATGAGATTATTCTTTAAAGAAATTAATTTGTATAAAAATATTTATATACCATTTGTATAAAAATAATATTATTTTTAATATTTTCATTAAAAATTAAATATACGATACTATTTTCTATAAAAATAATTCGTAAAAACAATTTTTAAAGAAAATAAATACTATTTTCTTTAAAAAATAATCTATATAAGACTATTTTCTGAAAAAAAAAATACCTGTACTATAGTTTTTCCTATAAAGATAATATGTATAACGACATTTTATAAAGTAAATTATTTGTATAAGACTATTTTCTGTATAAAAGTATCTGTATAAGACTATTTTCTATATAAATGTGTCTGTTTAAGACTATTTTCTATAACAAATAATCTATATAAGACTTGCATCTATAGAAATATTCTGTATTAAACCAATTTATCAAAAAATAAGAGTATAAGACAATTTTGTTTTATAGAAAATAATCCGTATAAGACTATTTTCTATAAATAAGTATCTATATATGAATGTTTTCTATTAAAAATAATCTATACAATACTTTTATTTATAATTTCTCTTAAAATAAGAGTATAAGACTATTTTCTAAAGAAAATTGACTGTATAAGTCTATTTTCTATACAAAATAATCTATACGAGACTCCTTTCTGTAGCAAATAATGCGATTTAGCCCATTTCCTTAAAAAAATTTTGTGTATAAAACTATATTCTATAAAAAATAATCTGTATAAGACTATTTTCTATAAATAAGTATCTATATAAGAATGTTTTCTATTAAAAATAATTTATACAATACTTTAATTTATAAAAAAGTATCTGTATAATACAAATTTATCTTAAAATAAGAGTATAAGACTATTTGCCAAAGAAAATAATCTGTATAAGTCTATTTTCTATAAAGACTCCTTTCTGTAGCAAATAATGCTTTTTAGCCTATTTCCTTTAACAAATTATGTGTATAAAACTATATTCTATAAAAAATAATCTGTAAAAGACTATTTTCTAAAAAAATATAATCTGTATGAGACTCTTTTCTATAGCGAATAATCCGTATAATCCTATTTTCTTTAAAAAAAATAATGTTTATAAGACTATTTTCTAAAAAAAATATGTCTAAGGATATTTTATAAAGTATATTATTTGTATAAGACTCTTTTCTATATAAAAGTATATATTTAAGAATATTTTCTATAACAAATAATCTATATAAGACTTTTATTTATAAAAATCTGCCTAGAACCAATTTCTCTGAAAATAAGTATATAAGAAATTTTTTAAAGAAAATAGTCCATATAACCTTCTTTCTATAAAAAAATATAAGAATCAATTAACAAGATTTTGTTCGTCGTGCTTAATTCCCAATTTGTATTCTTAATAAAAACACTGAAGTTAATTTTTGATGAGATAAACTATTCCTCTGCGCATTTCACTGGCTGCTCAGGAAACTTTTTTCAAAGATTTTCGAAAAACTAAAGATATTAAACAAGTTAAACTATTAAGCATAGGAATAGCTTATCATGAACAAAAATTGGGAATTAAGCACGCCCAGCAAAATCTTGTTAGTTGAAAGATTTTGTGTTCCTAAAAATTACTTTGATAAATAATAAAATAATGATTTCTGCGTAAAATAATCTATATAAGACTTTTATTTATAAAAAATAATCTGTATAAGACTTGTTTTTCATAAGGATCCCCTATAATACTAATTTGTATAATATTATTTTCTATAAAAAATAATCTGTATAAGACCATTTTTTATTAAAATAAAATCTGTATGAGACTCTTTTCTATAGCGAATTATCTGTAAAAGACTATTTTATTTAAAAAAAATTTGTGAATAAGACTTTTTTATATAAAAAAAATTTCATGAAACTATTCTTTATAGTAAACTTTTTTATTACGCGGTTATACAGTTTTTATATAAATTTTCGCTGTTGAAGTCCCATTCCAATTAAAAAAATTTATAGTTAACTGTATATTTTATAAAATTGTTCGTATCTTAATAAACAATATACTGTAACGTATGATTAATATAAATAATGCATTTTTTTAATTATTTGCTTAGCCCCCTTTCACAATCGGCAAGTTACTTGCCGACAACAACAAAGTCTGTACAAGTTTTTTTTAAATCTTTTTTCCTTACAGACTTTGTTGTTGTCGGCAAGTAACTTGCCGAGTGTGAAAGGGGGCTTATAAGTTTTTTTGTTTTTAAATCTATTTGCATAACTTAAACTGATTCTGGACTACAAACATTTTCAGTCTAAACCATTTTAAACGTTTTTTCATAATAAATTAAAAATTCCTCAAAAATTTTAATTAAATTTTAACGTGCCAACATATCTTTAGATTTTATTTTCAAATCTTAATTATAATTCATCTTGGTTTTTCAACAACAATATCAAACTGTTCATCATAATTGAGTTGTGTTTGTTTGTGGACTATAAATCATCTAAAACAAATCTATCTTTACAATCTTTAACACAAATATCCGTACTTTTCTTTTTTAATAATAACTCACTTTAAATGAATATGAGTAGTTGAAATCTTTTGAAATCTTCCCACAAACGAAAGGAAAATATGAATACTAAGTAAAATGTATGGGGAAAACTCTCGTACAAAACTGTTTAGGATGGCTAAATGAAATGCAGTGTTGATGATCGGGGGAAGGTTGGTATCAAAAAGTGGGGTATCTATACTCTTAACTCATCATAACAACATTTATCTTTTCTTCTATACACAAGTGTCTAAATGAACGAATGCCATACAGTTCTGCAGCCAAACTTTCATATCCAAAACACACACTTGTTCCATATTCATTTGTTTAAACTAGAATTTATTTTAAACAAATACTTTCTGTTACAAGTGTCTGTTTGTATGTTTGGAAGTGTATTTCCTTTACATTTGCCTGATAGAACTCTAAAAATACTGTATGAAAGTCTTCAACAAGCAGAGAGGAAGAAAAAAAACTTTTAGTTTTTTGTTTTCCTAAATGCCAAAGTAAAACATCATATTGCAGTCGATAGTGATGCTGCTGCAGCAAGGCAAAACTGGTGATATATCATCAACATGCAAAGTGACACAAATTTAAACACCATATTTACAACAATTTATATCCTAGTTTCTTTGTTTCTTGTTTTCGTTAAAGTGTTCAAGTATCTGTGGGTTTGAATGTTGGAAACTATAATTTATTGTAATATCTCAAATAAAAGGACAGTGATTTTCTGGGAATTTAATTTAGTTTGATAACCATTTTAAACATAAACTTGTTTTAATTTATTATGTTTTCCACATGATTAGTATTAATTATGAATTTTATGACTGAATTTTAAGGAACTTACAATTAAAAATAAATTAATTTTTAATTTTTTTTTGTGTTCAAGCTGCCAGGACTACTACACTTTAGTACAAATAAATTACTTATGCTATAAATATTTAAGTTATTTGTACTAGTTTTCGATCCAATCCAAAATTTTTCAAATCGTATAGAAAATAGCAATTCTATAACGAAAAATGTAAAGCAAGTCGTAATTAATATTAATCATACGCTGCGTATACTCACTCAGAAGATTTAAAAAATAAACTTCATAAGTCTCATGTATCGGGTGATATTTTAAGAGCTATAGGAAAGTTTAAACAAAAAAAAACACAAAAAATTCAGAAAAATGCATGAAATCTTTATTTGAATCGATAGTACGGATCATATAATTTAATGTTTGAAGATTATTTCATGCAAATGTTGACCGTGACTGCGCCTCAAATGCTCCATCCGCTTAGTCCAATTTTGGCATACTCTTTCCAACATTTCGGCCGGTATCTCATGAATAAATGCTTCAATGTTGCCTTCCAATGCGTCAATTGAAGCGGCTTTAACATAGCCCCACAAAAAATAGTCTAAAGGCGTTAAATCGCACGATCTAGGCGGCCAATTGACCGGTCCCGAACGTGAAATAAAATGTTCACCGAATTCGCCTCTCAATAAGACCATTGTTAAGCGTGCTGTGTTGCATGTGGCACCGTCTTGTTGAAACCACATGTCATGCAAGTCAAGCTCTTAGATTTTGGGCAAAAAAAGTTGGATATCATCTCACGGTAGCGCTCACCATTTACAGCTACGTTACGATTCGCATCAGCTTTTTTTTTTTTTTTTTTTTACTATGATCCAACACTCAGGGGATGCCCCCTACTCCTGTTTGAATTAGGAAAATAGGTTATGGGGAGAAGGAAAGAGGGAGTAGTGTTTGTGGACATTTAATTTAAATTTTTCTATATTGTAGCCGACTGGGAAGACTTCTGCCGGGAGTCTTTTCCACATACGGCTAGTTCGACCTTGAAACGATTTTTCTCTGTAATGCGTTGTGCGATGCATTGGACAGTCGACAACAAACGGATGTGATCTACTGGAAAGGCGGGTACTACGGGCATGAGCCCGCGTCTCAGGGATGAGTTCGCCCATCTCAGCTGAACATCTTCCGTGGTAATATCGATAGAACAATGCCACACAACCCACATTCCGACAATGCTCCAAAGAGTCAATAGAGCTGGATACCCTACTGTCATTGATGAGCTTCAACGCACTCCTTTGCACCCGATCCAGAAGCTTCAAGATAGACCTTGAAGCACCTGCCCAGATATGGGAGTTGTATTCTATTTTCTGTCGGATATAGGCGGTATAAATAGTGAAGAGCTCAGACGGAGTGAAGTAGTTCGTGTACCGTTTTTTAGAAACCAAGACACTTGAATGCTTCTTTCGACACTTGAGAGACATGTTGTTTCCAACGAACATCACATTGAATTTTCATGCCCAGAACATCAAGAGTATCTGATTCTTCAATAGCTATACCTGCCATGGATACAGATGACGCTGACTCCACAAGACGTCTGTGGGTCAAAATGCAACATTGAGTCTTACGAGCATTAAAATCTACCCTATTCGCAAGACCCCACTCGGAAATGGTCGTTAGGTCAAGATTGGGTGTGTCATTCATATTCCGTCTCATAGCTTCCACCTCAGTAAGGCTTGGTCTATGATCAAAGGAAAATGAATGACAAATGCTGCTGTCATCTGCGAAAGAATATATAGGATTGGAAGTTAGACAAAGGAGGTCGTTAAGAAAAATAAGAAAAAGTATAGGAGAAAGAACGGAGCCCTGCGGTACACCTGAATTCAAATGAAACTCCTCCGATGAGAACCCATCTATAACAACACGTATAGAGCGGTCCTTGAGAAAGCTCGATATAAATCGAGAGAAATCACTACCAACACCAAACGCAATAAGCTTTGAAACGAGTGCACCGTGCCACACACGATCAAACGCTTTGGAAATATCCAGAGCAACCACTTTGCTTTCTCCAAATTGGTGAATAGAACGACGCCAACGTTCCGAAAGAAACGCTAACAGGTCTCCCGTAGAACGACTTCTACGAAAGCCATACTGTCTATCACACAAAAGTGAATTGGACTCCAGATAATTTACCAAGTGGTGATTGATCATGCTCTCCATGACCTTCGAAAGCGTAGAGCAAATTGCTAATGGTCGGTAGTTGTCGGGGTTTGTAGCTTCACTCCTTTTTGGGATTGGCCGGACGTTGGCTACCTTCCAGCAAGAAGGAAAAACTCCTACCCGGTACGAGTAGCTAAACAATTTTGCTAAAGGACGAGACAATGACAATGCACACATCCTCCAGATCTTTGAAGAAGTACGGTCTAATGATGCCACTAGCCCATAAACCGCCCCAAACTGTGACTTTTTCTGGATGCATTGGTAGCTCTTGCAATGCTTCCGGCTGATCTTCACTCCAAAATCGACAATTCTGCTTATTAACGTACCCATTGAGCCAAAAATGAGCTTCGTCGCCGCTGAACACAAGTAACGCGCGATGAATTTTCTTAACATAATTTGCAGGCGTTGTTCGTTTGTAAGACGATTCATGGTTAAATTATAGACCAAACTGAAGATGTTTGACAGTGAAACAAAATACGAAACGTGGTCAGCTGTTTAAACCAGTGTTGCCAAAAAGATAATAGCTTAAAAATCCCACGATATATATAAAAAAAACTTTTCTTGCAGGTGTATTCTACATTGAAAAGAACATTAACTGTTAACAATCTTTCCTATAAAAAATTTCCTTAAAAAAACTCTCTAAGTAAGAAGAGTTTTTCTGCTAAATGTTTAAATAAAAACGCTTTCTACAGAATATACTTTATAAAAACATTTTTTATAAAAACATTTCTGCATAAGAACATTTTCTGTAGAAAGTTTTCATTTTTACAATATTTTCTGTAGCTAATTTTCTGAATAATAAAATTTTTCATAGACATACATAAAAACATTTACATAAAAAGAAACATTGTTAAGAATTTCCGCATAAGAATAAATTCTAAAAAAAAAACTTTCGGTGTAAGAAAGGAACATACATATTTTCTGTTAAAAATTAACAAATAAGATTAAATTCTAAAAAAACGTTTGGGTGTAGGAATAGTTTTTTCTCCAAATTTTTCTTCGTAGAACATTTTTTATAGACAAATTTTTGTATTAGAACATTTTCTATAGAAAAATTTTTTATACAAATATCTTTTTTTAGATAGTTTTCAGTATAAGAATGTTTTCCGTAAAAAAATTTCTTTGTAAGAACATTTTCCAGAGAAAATTGTCTGCATAAGAACATTATCAAGAGAAAATTATCAATTGAAGAAAATTTTATTTTATAACAGAACATTTCCCATAAACAAATTTATATACAAGAACAAATTATGTAAAAAATTTCTGTAAAAGAACATTTTCTATACAAAATTTTTGTATAAGAAAACTTTCTAAAAAAAGTTTTTTGTATAGAAATATTTTCTTTGTATAAGAACATTTTCCTGAGAAAATTTTCTGAATAAGACTATTTTTATAGAAACTTTTTTGATATGTCTAATTTCTATAGAAACTTTTCAGTATAAGAACATTTTCTATAGAAGATTTTTTATAAAAAAGCATTTTCTATAAAAAAAAAAATCTGTTTAAAAGTTTCTATATTTAATTTTCCGTACACTCTCTGGAGAAAATTCTCTGTAGAAGAAAATTTTCGAAAGAAAATTTTCGAAAGAAAATTTTTTAATTAACACATTTTCTATAAAAAAAATTCTTTATAAAAAATATACGTACATATAAAGATATTTTCTATACACCATTTTCTGTGTTAAAAAAAAATTTTATAGAAAGTTTTCTATATAAAACTATTTTCTATATATAATTTTTTGTAAAACTATTTTCTATAGAAACTTTTCTGCTTAAAGACATTTTCTATGAATGCACATTTTCTAAAAAAAAATTGTGTATAAGAAAATTTTCGAAAAATTTTTTTCTAAAGAAATGTTTCTGTATAAGAAGATTTTCTATAGAACATTTTCTGAATAAAAGCATTTTCTACAAAATTGAAAAAATTAAAAATTTATTTTATAAGACTATTTTTTTTAATTATTTTCTTTTACAAAGAAAATTTTTTGTATAAGACTATTTTCTATATCAACTTGTCTGTTTAAAAAAAGTTTTTTTTAGAAGATTATTTATAAAAGAACATTTTCTATAAAAAAATTGTGTATAAGAACTTTTTCGATAGAAAATTTTCTGTATAAGACTATTTTCTATGCAGAAATTGTTTGCATTAGACTATTTTCTATAGAAATGTTTCTGTATAAAAATATTTTCTATAGAACTTTTTTTGTATAAAAACATTTTCTATAGAATTATAAAAATTAAAAATTTATGTATGAGATTATTTTTTATAAAAAAAATTTCCTTTCATTTTCAATAGAAAATTTTTTGAATAAGACTATTTTCCGTATAAGACTATTTTCTATGGAAAATTGTTTGAGTTTGACTATTTTCTAAAGAACATTTTTTGTATAAAAACATTTTCTAAAAAAAATTTTTTGTATAAAAATATTTTCTAAAGAAAATTTTCTGTATAAAAACATTTTCTGTAAAATTAAAAAAAAAATTTTAATTTTTGTATAAATTTTGTATAAGACTGAAAAAGTTGTGATTGCAGACCCATGTGTCTCAGTTAATGAATGAAATGAAAAATGGAGTTATTAAAATAATTAAAAAAAGAGTGTGACTATTTTTTATAAACAAATTTCTATACAAGATGATTTTGTATAAAAAACTTTCTGCATAAAGCTAATTTTTGTATAAAATATTTTCTTTTGAAGATTTTCTATAAATAATTTCTGTATAAAAACATTTCTATTAAAAATTTGATATAAGACTATTTTGTTTTCTATTTCTATTGTGTGTATAAGACTATTATCAATTAAAAAAAAACTTTCTTTATAAGAGTTTTTGCTATGAAAAGTTATCTGTAAAGAAGTATTTTGTTTGTAAAATGTTATACAAGAATATTTTATTTAATTTCCGTTGCAAGCTTAAAAACCGCTGCAATACTACGGAAGTTATGATTAAAAATGTAAAAAGATATTATTGAAAAATCGTGTAAATCTTAAAATTTGTTTAGGCAACAGTGGTTTTCAGACAAAAGTATGGAGTATTAGCCGGTCGCTTGAAATTTCTTTCAAAAAAAGATTTAACTACAGACTTTCTTAAATATTTCCCTTCTAAATCACGGTTCTTAAAGTTGAAACTGTAAAGGAAATATCCAACTAAACTTTCCATCTTCTAGAAAAAATAGAAAGATAAATAATATATTAAAATATTTTATGCAAAAAAATGCATCAAGCATGTGTGTGTATGTGTTGTGTATGTGCTTGTCTATAAAGTAGAATAAACAGTGAGGTTGAAGGCAATATGCCATGACAAATCTGACAAAGTATTGCAGCTTTACAAACAAAACAAGTACCGACTTTTTTCAACACAATTCAAACATTCATATACAATCATAAACATACCAAAACGACAGACTGGCATATTAAAGGAAATCACACATAAATCTTATAAATGTCATAATTTGTTTTAAACACACACCCACACACATAAGCAATTTTGAATTTGGCAAAAGGATATGGAACATAAACTGTGCGTAGCCTTAATAACATAAAATATTTTAGCTGAAGTCCATTGAGCAAACAGTTGTATAAAATGTTTAAAGGATTTATACTGGTTTATGTATTCAGTTACTTTATGAAACAAAACTTATAACCAAAAATCCAAAAAAGATAAAAAAAATATTTTAAAGAATATTAAAACAACAACTTTCACACTTAAAATATGCAAATGTTATTCCCTTTTTCGGTTTCTCTTTTCGTTTCAGTAAAAACAAATAGATTTTTTTAAGTTCTCTGAACCTCCTTCCAGCTGTTAAAAAAAACCCCCCGTAAACTATAAAAGTATAAAATAATATTGAAAAAGATGGTAAAGAGAAAATGAAAAATGAAAAATTTTTGAAAATTATTACTTCATTTTGTTAAAACTAGCATTTATCAACACGCCAAAAAGCATTTAATAAAAATATTTTGCTTAATAAAAGTATAAATAAAAAACGATAACATCCGGCAAAAAAGGAAGAAGGAACCAGAAAAGCAATAAATGCTACTTAACATAACGAAAAAAAAAAAATATGAAGCTACCAAGGGGACCAGCTAACCTAAAATCCATTGCTTTTTTATACCCTCCACCACAATTAGTTGTGAAGAGGGTATATTAAGTTTGTCATTCCGTGTGAAAATTATTATTCATCTCAGACCCTATAAAGTATATATATTCTGGGTCCTTGAGTAATTCTAAGTCGATTTAGCCATGTCCGTCTGTCTGTCCGTCTGTCCGTCTGTTGAAAACACGCTCACTTTCGAAAAACTCAAATTACTTGTAGTTATCCTAAGCAGTTTGGGATTAAAATCCTGCAAAATCGGTTCAATAGGATCTGAGCTATGAATCAAAATGTGGAACCACCACCTAAAAAAAATTAATAATTTTGTTACAAAAACTAACATTAATGGTGGAAAAATGCACAGAATGATATAAGATTTCGCAACAGTTCGTTTTATTTAACTGGAAATCACGCTGTAAAATTTCTTGAAGATCCGTCCATGATTTACCCTAGGCCCCATATAAGCCCTACTCCCGGAAAACAGTATAGTAATCCTAAAACCCTAACTAACAATGCTATCATAACAAATTTTGGCACGTCACAGTTAAATAGGACTAGAAATGAAACTATTAAGTTTCGTGAAGATCGGTCCATAATTTACCATATGCGCCATATAAAACCTACTTCCAGAAAACAGTTTAGTACGCCTAAATCCGTAAAAAATAATGCTATCATAACAAAATTTGGTACATCACAGTTTTATTGAACGAGAAATAAGACTTTAAAATTTTGTGATGAACGGTCCATCATTTACCATAGGCCCCATATAAACCTTACTCCCGGAAAACAGCTTAGTAAACCTTAATACGTAAAAAATAATGCTATCATAACAAAATTTGGTACATCACAATTTTTTAGAACTAAAAATAAGACTGTGAAATTTCGTGAAGATCGGTCTATAATTTACCATAGGCCCCATATAAACCTTACCCCCGGAAAACAGCTTAGTACACCTAAAAACGTAAAAAAGAATCCTATCATAACAAAATTTGGTACATGACAGTTTTATTGAACGAGAAATAAGACTTTAAAATTTTGTGAAGAACGGTCCATCATTTACCATAGGCCCCATATAAACCTTACTCCCGGAAAACAGCTTAGTAAGCCTAAATCCGTAAAAAATAACGCTATCATAACAAAATTTGGAACATATAAGTTTTACAGGACTAGAAATAAGACTGTGAAATTTCGTGAAGATCAGTTCATAATTTACCCTAGGCCCCATATAAACCTTACCCCCGGAAAACAGCTTAGTACGCCTAAAAACGTAAAAAATAACGTGTATATAATAAATGACACTGTGAAATTTGGTGAAGATCGGTGCATAACTTACCATAGGCCTCATATAAAGCCCACTCTGGTAAAATAATTAAATATTTAAACATTTCTTCCAGTTTAGCTTCATATGGCCAGAAAAAATTTTATGCAATTTTGTGATATACGGTCCATAATTTTCCTTAGATTCCATTTTAGCAGCCTTCTGAAATTTACTGCAAACGCTTAAACTAATTGCACCGCTGTATTGAAATTTATGTTTTTTAATACCAGAAATCGTTCTGCAGAATTTGGGATGATTGGTTCATAGCTTACCATGGCTTTTATATAATTTGTTCTCTTGAAAATCATTTAAGTTCATCTTAAACTGATATTCTACTCAAACTTTTTAAAATTGATTCTGATTGTCGATCAATAATTTTATATAGGTCTAAACCGCAACAAATTTTAATGCAGATGTCTGTTTTTACAAAGATTATAATAATAAATAGACATCATGCAGATATTACTCCTAAAACATTCGAAGTGTCGGTGGAGGGTATCAAAGATTCGGCACAGCCGAATATAGCCCTCTAACTTGTTTATAATTATATTAAAATAAAAACCCAACAGTTTGTAAAAGAAGCAAATCATAATTATTCAAAAATTATTAAAGCAAAAATATTATTTTTCTATAATAATCTATGTTAAAAGGAATATTTTCTACAAATAAATAATCCGTATAAGACTTTTTAATAGAAAAACTAATAAGTTTAAAACTTTATTTTCTGTTAAAAAAACTTAATCTGTAAAAAAAACTTTATTCTTTAAAAAAATGTTTATAAGCTACAATGTATAAAATATAATTTGTATAAGACTATGTTTAATACAAAATAATTTGTATAAAACGATTTCCTCCAAAAAATAATCTGTATAAGACTTTGCTTAAAGCAAAAAATCTGTATGAAACTTACTTTCGTAAATGAGAATTTGTACAAAACCTTTTTTCCATTGGAAATAATCAGTATAAGACTATTTCCACTTTCTGTTTATAACTCCTTTTTATTAAAAAATTATATTAATAAGATTATTTTTTAGAGAAATTTATAATCTCTATAAGACTTAATATTTCTTATCAAAAAAAAGCCTTATAAAACTTTTTTTGTAAGAAAACACATAAGTTTAAGACATTTTAAGAAAAGAATTTGTATAAGACTATTTTCTATTAAAAAATATACGTATAAGCTTCTTTAAATAGAAAATAATTTCTATAAAACTATATTTTTTACAAAATAATTTGTGTAAAACGATTTTCTAAAGCAATTAATCTGTATAAGACTTTTGTTTTAGAGAAAAAAATCTGTATGAAACCGACTTACTTAAAATAGAATCTATATAAAAATATTTTCTTTAGAAAATAACCCGAATAAGACAATTTCTATAATATATGCATGACTTTTTTCTATAAAAAAATGTATGTACTATATGTATAAATTTATTTTATATAGAAAATAAAAACCTCTATCAGACTATTTTCTACAAAAAATAATCTTTATAAGACTTTTTTGTACAAAAACCAAAAAGTTTAAGACAATATTTTAAGAAAATAATCGGCTTAAGAATATTTTTTATTTCTTTAGTTTCTTTACAAAATAATTTGTATCAAATGATTTTCTACAAAAAAAACTATTTTGTATAAGACTTTTTTAAAGAAATAATTTGTGTAACACTTTTATTTTAGAGAAAAAATCACCATGAATCTTACTTACTTAAAATAGAATCTATATGAAACATTTTTCTAGAGAAAATATTCATCCGTATAAGACTATTTCTGTAATCTGTATAAGAATGTTTTCTATTAAAAATAATATTTTTAAGATATTTAAAATATATAGAAAATAATAACCTGTACAAGATTATTTTCTTTAGGAAAAACTCTAATTAACAATATTTTAAATTTATATAATCGATATTAGACTACTGGCTTAAGGCCTTATAAATACAAAATATTTTATAAAACGAATATTGTAGGAAAATTTGTTCAATAAACCTCTTATAAACCTTAAATATTTTTATGAATAAGGGGATACAGATATTATAATTTAAATACGTCTATTTTCTTTTGAAAATAATCTATAAGTATGTAAGGCTTTTTTATGTATACGATTATTTTCTATCGAAACCATTCTGTACACAGCAACTTTTTATAAAAGACTATTTTAAAGATAACAATCTGTGTAAGACTATTTTATATATAAACTAATCTGTATAAGTCTATATTCTATAAAAAATAACTTTAAAAAGAAATTTTTTTTACATATTTATATGAAAAAATAATCTATATAAATCTATTTTCTATACAAAATAAAATGTATAAGACTATTTTCTATAGAAACTATATGTAATCTTTTATAGAAAATTAATTGTATAAAAATATTTTTAATGAACATAAGCTGTATAAGACTTTTTTAATAAAAAATTATTTTGCTTCTATACAAATAATATTTAAGACTTTTTGAAAAAATTTTTTTTGTAAATAACTATTTTCTATAGAAAATTACATGTATAAAAGTATTTTTTATAGAAGATAACCTGTATAAGACTTTTTTAATAGAAAATAATTTTAAATAGACATAGTTAAATTAAAAATAATCTATATTGACTAGCTTCTATACAAATTAATATATATAAGACTTTTTTAAAAGAAAGAAAATCTGTAAATAACTATGATCTATAGAAAATAGTCTTTTTCAGCTTATTTTTACTCGTATAAGTGTATTTTCTAAAGAATATAAGCAGTATATGACTTATTTTTTATGGAAAATAATTTTTATTAGACATAGTTGTATAGAAAAAAATATATATCGGGTGATTTTTTTAAGAGCTATAGGAAAGTTTAAAAAAAAACACATAAAATTCAGAAAAATGCATGAAATCTTTTATTAGTACGATCCATATTATTTAATGTTTGAAGATGACTTAATAAAAAAATTTTGACCGTGACTGCGCCTCAAATGGTCCATCCGCTTAGTCCAATTTTGGCATACTCTTTCCAACATTTCAGCCGGTATCTAATGAATAAATGCTTCAATGTTGTCTTCCAATGCGTCAATTGAAGCGGGCATGTGTGTATAGACATGAGCTTTAACATAGCCCTTACAAAAAATTGTCTTAAGGCGTTAAATCACACGATCTAGGCAGCCAATTGACCGGTCCCGAACGTGAAATAAAATGTTCACCGAACTCGCCTCTCAATAAGTATATTGTTAAGCGTACTGTGTGGCATGTGGCGCCGTCTTGTTGAAACCACATGTCATGCAAGTCAAGCTCTTGCATTTTGGGCAAAAAAAGTTGGATATCATCTCACGGTAGCGCTCACCATTCACAGTTACGTTACGATTCGCATCATCTTTGAAGAAGTACGGTCCAATGATGCCACTAGCCCATAAACCGCACCAAACTGTGACTTTTTCTGGATGCATTGGTGGCTCTTGCAATGTTTCTGGCTTATCTTCACTCAAAAATCGACAATTCTGATTATTAACGTACCCATTGAGCCAGAAATGAGCTTCGTCGCTGAACACAAAAAGCGCGCGATGAACTTTCTTAACAAAGCACGCATTTTTATAATAAAATTCAATAATTTGCAAGCGTTGTTCGTTTGTTAGGCGATTCATGGTTAAATCATAGTCCAAACTGAAGATGTTTGACAGTGAAACAAAATACGAAACGTGCGTCAGCCGTTTAAACCAGTGTTGCCAAAAAGATAATAGCTAAAAAATCACCCGATATAAGACTTTTTTTTTAAAGAAAATAGTCTGTTTATAACTTTTTTCTATAAAGAATTACGTGTATACAATTATTTTCTATAGAAAATATTCTTTTTTTTAATTTTTTAATGCAATATCTTTTACATAAGACTATTGTCTATAAAAAAAAAATTTCTATAAATGTTTATTTAATATAAAATAAAATTCTTGAATACGACTTTTTTCTATAGACACATTCTGCAAAAAACTTTTTGAAATTTTAAAATCTGTAGAACTACAAAAAATCGTTTGTATGTCCTTTGAGTGTCTGCTTCTTACATGATATTAAAGAAACATTTCATAAATGTCCCCATACAGCACTAAAGTTTTCCCTTCACGTAAAGGAATCCTACTTAAATTAGACCATCTTAAAAAGGAGAAAAGAAAATATGACTTTTCTTATTAACAGACTTTTAATTTAATAAAGCACTTCAGTTATTTACCACAAATTCTATTACAATATTTTGTAAAATTTTATCTCTACAGCAAGAAAAAAGATTTCAAAAAGAGAAGAAAACCCAACAAAGTGTAAAACTATTTAACGGAGAGCACATGTGTTTTTAATATGCATTTTATACAGACAGCAGCGTGGATTCTGCTTAAATGTCCTTTTTGTCTTTGGAGAAAATACAAAAATGAATTACGGAACGAGACAATTTATGCGAGTAGGAACAATTTTACAGACTCGGTTTTTTATTCTCCTGGTAAATAGTTGCTGTTTTCGTTTATTGTTTGATTATTTATTGTTGGGTTGAGTGTTTAGGCACTGGCTGTTTTATGTCTGTTATATACTTTTTATACATACACACATTTGTTTAAAACATTTGTAGGTTTGAAAAGAAATTAATAAAAATAGGAAAAAATACAGCAGACTTAAAATGGAATGTCCTTTGCCTCTAGTGGCTCGTTAAGGCGGATGGTAGCAGTACTGGCTCTTTGTTAATTAAAAAAATATTAAGTAAAATTGTAAAAATGTGTATTATTAAGTTGAAACTGTTTGTTTAATGGAACCTGTTCATAACGGTATGCAACTAGTTGAGTTCTTGATCAGTTATATATCACTTCTAGTTCGGTTCAAGCTCCGTTCTAATTCATTTCTAGTTTAGTTTGACTTTTTTTTAACTTTATTTTTAATAATTTTTATAAAAAATTAAGATTTTTTTAGAGAAAATTAATATTTTATTTCAAATCAAAAATTTTTAAAAAATTAACGGCATTTTCATTTTCAGTTTTAGTTCGGTTCTAGTCTAGTTCAGCTCAGTTCTAGTTCAGTTCTAATTCAGTTCTAGTTCAGTTCTAGTTCAGTTCTAGTTCAGTTCTAGTTCAGTTCTAGTTCAGTTCTAGTTCAGCTCTAGTTCAGTTCTAGTTCAGTTCTAGTTCAGTTCTAGTTCAGTTCTAGTTCAGTTCTAGTTCAGTTCTAGTTCAGTTCTAGTTCAGTTCTAGCTCAGTTCTAGCTCAGTTCAGTTCTAGTTCAGTTCTAGTTCAGTTCTAGTTCAGTTCTAGTTCAGTTCTAGTTCAGTTCTAGTTCAGTTCTAGTTCAGTTCTAGTTCAGTTCTAGTTCAGTTCTAGTTCAGTTCTAGTTCTAGTTCAGTTCTAGTTCAGTTCTAGTTCAGTTCTAGTTCAGTTCTAGTTCAGTTCTAGTTCAGTTCTAGTTCAGTTCTAGTTCAGTTCTAGTTCAGTTCTAGTTCAGTTCTAGTTCAGTTTTTTTTTTTTTTTTTTCTAGTTCAAAATTCATTTATTGATAATGTTATATAATTTTACAACGTTTTTAATTCTAACCCCGCTAAGCCAGTGGCTTGTCAGCAGGAAAAAAAATGAAACTAGTTGAATAAACTATATACCTATTAAAATAAATATTAAATATAAGTATGTAGTTGTTTAAAGGATTAACAAATTATTCTATGTGTTCATTGCGAACTTATAAAGAAGTTTTTGATGAGTTTTTTGCTTTTGTGTTTGTTTTTAGTATTTTATAGATTTGTTGGTAGTTTATTGAGTATTGAAGGTAGAGTAACTCTGAGGGTATTCCTTCCATACTCATTATGGAATCTCTCAATCTTATATCGTTTTTGCGCCCGACGTCTTGTGTTGTATGCATGATCTATTTCATGCAAATAATCTTTGTTGTTGAAGAATTCATTTGCCAGAGTAGAATAAAATAAACTTTTCACATTAAGAACTTTCAGATCTTTTGCAATGTTGCCGGTGTTCAAATGACGTATACTTGTGGTATTTGTGTTGCTTAGCTGGTTGGTGCTGATGTTAGTTGTGTTGTTCATATTTTGGGTTCTTGTGTTGTTTGTGTTTACTTGTAGATTGTTGTTGGTAATGCTAATGTTTGTTGTGTTGTTGTTGGTATTAACGTTGTTTGAGTGACTTATTCTTGTGAAGTATGTGTTTTCTTGTTGGTTGTTGTTAACGTAGATGTTTGTTATGTTGCGGGTGTTCGTTATTAAGGTTTTGTTATTGTGCTGTTTGTGTTTAAATGTTGGTTGTTTATGCTTATGTTTGTGTTGATATTGGTGTTGTTGTTAGAAACGCTGTTTGCATTGTTCATATTGTTGTTGCTTATTGTATTGTAGCTGTTGTGATAAGAGTTATTGCCTGTTTCGATGAGTATGTTGTTGATAGCTGTATATGTTTGGATACTGTTAGCTGAGTTATTAGTTGTTGTGTTTATTTTTGCGTAGGTTCGATGCTTGTTCCAAAGCAGTTTTAAAATTCGATTTTGTGTTTTTTGTAGGGCTTTACAATGTGTAGCATTTCCCCATGCAGCAATTCCATGCCTTATATAAGACTCAGCAAGTGAAAAATAAACTTGTCGAAGTACACTGTATGTTGCACAGTTGCTTAAATGGTACAGAAAGTATGCCGATTTCCTAAGCTTTTTCTTAACATTTTCAATTTGTGACTTCCATTTAAAGTTACTATCGACATAAACGCCTAAGTACTTATACGATGACACAAGTTCGATATTTGTGTTACATTTTTCGTTGTGACTATTAGGTTTTAAGACTTGATCATGCAAGCACTCAGTATTGTGGAAAGATGGGCGATTCTGTTAGATGCCTTGGCTTTATATGCATAATCTTCGTCTTAGATGCGTTGATAATTAAGCCATTGTCGGGACACCATTTTGTTGCAATATCTAGTTGACGTTGCATAACTTGAGTGGCGGTGTTGATATTTTTATTAGCGACAATGATTGCTGTGTCGTCTGCATAAGCGAATGTTGTGCTTTCCCTTAGTGTACTTAGCATCTCGTTGGCATATATAATATAAAGTATTGGGCCCAGTTTTGATCCTTGAGTCCTTTGATTTTGACATGAAAATTTCTCAGTTCAAGGTAACTTTTGAACCATTTTAGTGTGGTGTCTCTGATGCCATTTCTTTATAAAATTTGTATAAGGTTTTTATGGGAAAGTGTGTCAAAAGCTTTGCTAAAATCAATATAGAGCACTAGGCAATGTAGGTTCTTGCTCAAGCATTCATTTATTTATATGGTTTGCAAAATTTCCAAGCAGTTTTTTAATGCTTTTTTTCTTTTTGAAAACCATACTGGTTTTTATTTATAATTTTATATTTAATTAAGAAATCACTTAGCCTCCTTGCAACTATTTCTTCCAATATTTTTTCAACACACGAGAGCAAGGCTATTGGTCTATAATTGTTGTTCTCAGTTTAAGTTAAGATCTAGTTCAGTTCTAGTTCAGTTCTAGTACAGTTTAAGTTCTGTTTTAGTTCAGTTCATGTTCAGATCTAGTTCAGTTCTAGTTCAGTTCTAGTTCAGTTCTAGTTCAGTTTTAGTTCGGTTCTAGTTCAGTTCAAGTTCAGATCTAGTTCAGTTCTAGTTCAGTTCTAATTCAGATCTAGTTCAGTTCTAGTTCAGTTCTAGTTCAGTTCAAGTTCAGTTCTAGTTCAATTTTACTTCAGTTCTAGTTCAGCTCTAGTTCAGTTCTAATTCGGTTCTAGTTCAGTTCTAGTTCGGATCTAATTCAGTTCTAGTTCAGTTCTAGTTAAATTTTACTTCAGTTCTAGTTCAGCTCTAGTTCAGTTCTAGTTCAATTCAACTTGAGTTCTAGTTCAGTTCTAGTTCGATTCTAGTTCTTGTGGCACTTTTTCGAAATTCAAACGCTTAAGGAATGAAAATTCACTTATTTTTAGTACTTTTTTACAAAGCATTTTTTTCTTCTCATTGACATAACCGTATTAAATTATGGGCTTCTACTACAATATTGAAATTTTTTAAACTTCAATTGGGAGAAAAAGAAGTACTCAAAAGGGATAATACCGGAAATTTAATTTCTTTCTTTTACTTCTCCGTATGACACGTGGTACATTTTGATCCTAAGTATATGAGAAATGATGAAAAATGTTGTTACTATTTTGTGAAAACCTAGAAACATCAACTTTGGAAAATTTCCAAGAAGGAAAGGGAGACGCTTACGAAGAAGCAAGTAAAATGCTTGCCATTTTAATACATAACCTTTAATATAAAATCTTTCTTAAAAAAATTTATTTAATTTCCCTTGAACTAACTTTTTATTTAACAGTTTTTTGACGAATTAGTATAATAATATATTTTTCCTTGACACAAATTGACATCTTCAGCTGTTGCTGCTAATATTAAGGCAATCATATTTGAATTCATTTTCGTAACCATAAGAATGCTACTCGACAACATTCGTTACTTAAAAGAAAAAATTGAAGTAAAGCAAATATGGATTGCCTTTCTCACACCCACAATATTATGAAATTTTTGTATTTATTCATTGCGAAAATGCAGTTATTAAATAGCGTTAAGTTTAGCCCTAAAGTTATGTGAATTTTATTTTAAAAGTAAAAAGTCAATAACAAAAATTACGAACAGTAGAGGCAAACAATTTAAGTAGACTCTTTACAAATTTATTTTTGGAGATATGATATTGCTTAGGAAGCAAAACAAAATGAGAGAGAGAAATTCTAAAATTACAAAAAAAATTTAATAAAACAAACTCTAAAATGTTCTTAATTTACCTTTAATTGTTTACCAAACTGTTTCTTCCAGTCATCGCTCACACGTGTATAGTTCATACTTACACAAAATTATTAGTTTGTTTTTCTATTGCATACAATAAAGAGTCAGAATATTGCTCTTACACATACGCACACACACTTTCGCAAGCAAAAGCAAACACACAAATTAATAATGCAGCACCAGGTAACTTGAGTTATGTTGAAAATATTTTTTAAACAGAAAATAATGATTACTTTCAAGTGTTTTCGTATACAGTTACAGTAGTTTAAACAGTGGAACTCAAACCAAAAATTTCTAACAAAAAATGTTTGGTTTGAAAATACACAAACTTCCTCGATAGTAAATTTCTAAAAACAAACTTCGAATTTTTCAATCGGCAAGAAATTTATATATTGTTAACTCTGACGTATGATCAATATTAATTATGGTATTTTCTGCCTTTTTGCTAATAACTTGACTAATTTTAAATCAATATTAAAAATTTTAATGGTGGATAAATTAAAACTTTTCAATCTTTAAAAAAATGCATACACAAGAACAAATTTGTGCAAAATCATAGAAATTAACAAGGCCTTAATTGAAACTTTGATATTTTGGGTGAAAAAAAAGTTTTAAATTACTTTTAATTTTGTTCTTGGCCGGTGTTTTTTTAGTTAAACTGGAAGTTTAAGCTCAGTTTCTAGTTTGTAACTTCAGTTCTAGTTCGGTTCTGATTTATAAAAAATTATTTTGTTCTTCCCACTATCTTTTTTTTTAACATTTTTAAAGCAAAAATAACTCTAACACACATGCGAAAAACTTAAAAGTTTTTATTTGGTTTTGTAGAGCAAACAAAAAAAAATTTATATTGCTGTAATTTTCAGTAAAATGATCATAATGCTCTTCAAAAGAAATTATAGAAATTGGGTTAACAGTAATAGGAAAACAAAACAAAAACAAGTAAGAAAGTATAGTCGGTCAAGCCCGACCATATGATACCCTACACCACAGTATTTAAAAAAACATCATGCTAATGTGTCCATATAAATATAGATTTATCTATGTTTATAAACTTCATGAAAATCGGTTTGAAAGTTTGTGAGAGGCAGAAATTGCCCCCTGACTTCCCTCGTGGTCCTACGATTCGGCTGGGTCCTTGTGCCAATAAGTACCTATGACCCAAATTTCATCAAATTATCTCCAAAATTGCGACCTGTACTTTGCGCACAAGGTTACATGGACAGCCAGCCAGCCAGCCTGCCAGCCAGCCGGACGGACATCGTTAATTCGACTCAGAAAGTGATTCTAAGACGATCGGTATACTTTAAGGTGGGTCTAGGACCAATATTTTAAGGCGTTACATACATCAGCACAAATGCATAATACCCTCTCCACTATTGTGGTGTAGGTATAAAAACCTTAAGAGCCAACATGTTGGTATTCTTAAAATCCTAATTATAATGTTATTGTATTTTTGTTAATACAAACAAAAACAAACTAAAGTTTTTTTTGCAATTGAAAATGAAGCCAGTTGTAAATACTTATTAGAAATTAAAAGGATAACTTTCTTTCCGTTGTACATGAACATAAACCCACATACAGACATACACGCATTCATACATAAACATAAATATACTCATTAAAAAAAAACATAATATGAAAATAATGAAAAGCTTATGCTCTTTCAAAAATATTTAACAGTTTGGCTCAGTGTTGCCTGGTAATTTTTTTATTTTATAAAGTGTTGCCAAATAATTTTCGTGAAGTTTTTACATAAAAAAGTTTAGGAATTTCAGATAGATTAAAGATGTGACAAATATTATTTTAAGAATACTGCACCCTTAAAACGCTTAGTTTCTATATCTTTGCAAAAAGCATTTCTTCGTTAATTTTACTTTTTTAAATTCAGTAAAGTTTGCTTAGTTATTGTACATGAAAGCAATAGTAAAACATTTTGTATATAAATTTATGCCCCCTTAATATTTCTCCTAAGAATTTGTAACCCTTAAATTTAACCCTTAATAAAATAAAAACCCCTTAATCTTAAGGGAGGGAAACCTCAGCTGGCAACTCTGGCTTGGCTTTTAGTAGACTCATTAATTTACATTCGTAAGCTAAGATCACACTTTCGACGCACATAGCGCAATCCACGATGATTTTTTTCATCGTATTTTAATTTTGGAAAAATTTTATTTATTAAAAAAATTTGCTTTAACAATATTTCCTATAAAAAGTTAACTTTAACATTATTTCCTATAAAAAGTTAATTATAGCAAAATTTCTTATAACAAATAAATTTAAGCAAAATTTCCTATAAAAAGTCACTTATGGCAACTTTTCCTGTAAATAGCAAATTTTACTTAAATTTCCTGTAAACAACACGTTTTATTGTTGTTATAAAAAATAAATTTTATCAAAATTTCCTATAAAAAGTGAATTTTAACACAGTTCAGATAAAAAGTAAATTTTAGCAAAATTTCCTATAAAATATTTATTTCAATCAAATTTTTTACTTAAAGTTAATTTAAAAAAATGTCATAACTATAAAAAGCTAATTTTAGCAAAATTTCCTATTAATAGTAATTTTTAACAAAATTTCTTATAAATAGTAAATTTTAACAATATTTTCTAAAAAAAAGTGTTAAACGACAACGATTTCTGAGGAGAAAGTGTGGTTACTATCGAAACACGTCAAATCAACCTGCCCGTGAACACAGTATCGATTCCCGCTGCAGTCAAGAATGAAAAATTATTAATAAAATGTAATTCATTTTTCATGCAGTAAAATTCCTTCATAAAAAAGCATAATTCAATGAACTTTAGCCTGATTAAAATATGTAAACAATAAATTTTAGCAAAATGTCCTATAAAATATAAGTTTCAGCAAAATTTCCTTTTATTAGTAAAATTTCCTGTCAAAAATAAATTTAAAAAAATTTCCATCAAAAAGAAATTTTAGCAAAATTTTTCTTAGTAGTTAGTTTTGGCAAAATTTTATTTTTATTAATCGTAAATGTTAACAAAATTTCCTATAAAAAGCAAAGTTTAACAAAATTTCTTATAAAAAAAAAATGTTAGCAAAATTTTATATAAAAAATACATTTTAGCAAAATTTCCTATGAAATGTGAGTTTTAACAAAATTTCCTTTTATTAATAAATTTTAATAAAATTTCCTATAAAAAGAAAATTTTAGCAATATTTTTCTTAATAGTTAATTTTTGCGAAATTTCATATAAAAAGTATATTTTTGTAACATTTTTGTAAATCGTAAATTTTAACAAAATTTCCTATAAAAAGCCAATTTTAACAAAATTTCTTTTAAAAAATTAATTTCAGCAAAATTTTATATAAAACATAAATTTTAGCAAAATTTCCTATGAAATGTGAGTTTTAACAAAATGTCCTTTTATTAATAAATTTTTAATAAAATTTCCTATAAAAAGAAAATTTACAAAAATTTCCATCAAGAAAATTTTAGCAATATTTTTCTAAATAGTTAATTTTTGCAAAATTTCATATAAAAAGTATATTTTTGCAACATTTTTATAAATCGTAAATTTTAACAAAATATCCTATAAAAAGGAAATTTTTACAAAATTTCCTATAAAATTGATTTTAGCAAAATTTACTGTAAAAAAATAAATTTTAGCAAAATTTCCTTTTATTGGTAAATTTAAATAAAATTTCCTATAAAAAGCGAATTTAAACGAAATTTCCTTCAAAAAGTAAATTTTAGCAAAATTTTTATAACTAGTAAATTTTTAATTTAATTTCCTTCAAAAAGTAAATTTAAGCAAAATTTTTTTAAATAGTAAATTTTAGCAAAATTTCCTATAATATGAAAATGTTTGCATCATTTTTATAAATAGTAAATTTTGCAAAATTCCTTTAAAAATTGAATTTTAACATAATTCTCATAACTAGTAAATTTTTTGCAAAGTTTCCTATAAAAAGTAAATTTTTGCAAAATTCCCTAAATAGTTAATTTTCATAAAATTTCCTATAAAAAATTAATGTTAGCGAAATATTCATAACTAGGAAATTTTATCAAAACTCTCTATAAAAAGTAAATTTCAGCTAATTTCCTATAAAATTTCCTATAAAAAGTAAATTTCAGCAAAATTTTCTATAAGAAGTAAATTTCAGCAAAATTTCCTATAAAAGTGATTTTTAACAAAATTTACTATAAAAAATAAATTTTGGCAAAATTTCCTATAAATAGTTAATTTTAGCCAAATTTTCTATAAAAATATAGTCATAGAAAATTTTCCCATAAAAAGTAAATTTAACAAAATTTCCTTTAAAATATAAATTTTAGAAAAATTTTCTATAATAAATAAATTTTTAGCAAATTTTTCCATAAAAAGTAAATTTTAGAAAAATTTCCTCTAAAAAATAAAATTTAGCAAAATTTCCTATAAAAACTGAATTTTAAAAAAATTTCCTATAAATAGTTCATTTTAGCCAAATTTTCTATAAATACTCAGTCAAATTTAACCAAATTTTCTATAAAAAAAAAAAAAAAAAAACTTAGAAAAATATCCCATAAAAAGTAAATTTTAGCAAAATTTCCTATAAAAACTGAATTTAAACAAAATTTCTTATAACTAGTAAATTTAAGCAAAATTTCCAAAAAAAAACTCTATTTTAAAAAAATTTCCTTTAAAAAATTAATTTGAGCAAAATTTTCTGTAAACAGTTTTCACGATAATGATTTTATTTTATTAAAATTTAATGTTTAGCAAACAGATGTTCGCTTATATCGGCGCTGATTGTCCACATATGTAGATCGGCGCACAAGAGGCTGATGAAAATCGGTGCATTTGCAACATTTTCATTGCAAAAAAGTGTTCACGTTAACGATACATCAGAATTGCTTTTCATTGTATAAAGCTAGCACGACTTTAGAGCAGATTATCGTATATTTAAAATTTTGGTGCATTCACATCAAGAGGCGACTGTAGTTATGGGAATTTTTCCGCAGTATATATGAACTATATTCTTCATGAATAATAATCTTCATATAAATTGAAGAAAAACTCCCATAACTGCCTAAAAGACGTTCCTAGGAGGATAAAATTTATGACCGAGTAATGCTTATATACGTCAACTAGAGCTGATAAAAAGTTTGATTATATTTTTATCATAAGAAGTTAGCGACGCACATATCTAGCCGGACATTAGGCAAAAAATTAAAATTAAGTATGCAGCTCGACAGACAACAAACATCTGCATCGTATAGTGAATTTTCAAGTCTTTTGCTTGAGATTTGTGGTTTTGGGACGTTGTTAAAACCAGGAAAGTTGATTAAATTGCATGCGTGTTCATTGACTTTTTACGGTTTACAATATATTTTTTTGTAGATAAACGAATAAAGATTTTACATTGATTTTTTTTTTTCTGTGAAAGACTATATAAACTTCTACTTATGAAAATTTTGATTAGAAGTTTTTATGATAAAAAAATTAGTTCAAAATTAAAAAAACGATTTTTTTGTTCACTTTTTTCTAAAAAAAAAAATTTAAAAGGTTTTTGAAGGTGAAGACAGTTGAGTTCTTAAAAATGTTATACATCACGATAAAATTTTAAATCTCTACTTTTAAATTAAAAAAAAACGTTGCGCGTTGTTGCGCCATTTTTGTATGATTTTTTGAAAATTTCACCTTTTTTCTGTTTTTGCTCATCTTGCATAGGTACATATGATAGAAACCCTTTCGTCAGTCATAAAATGTTTTGGTTGTACGTAGATGTTTTTTATTTAAATTATTACATCTAAGACTTATGGAGCGAAATAAATGTACCTGTTTTGCATAACTTTTAAAATCATTAACAACAAAAATAATATATGGGTAATTCCATGTCAAAACGACCAAGAGTGGGACACGACCCCTTCCGATTTTAATAAAATTTGGTGAGAAGGTTCCTTTTATCTTATTAGGAACATATATGAACGAAAAAAATTTTTAAAATTTGTTTTTCGAAAGTTATGTCATATTCAAAATGTCATAATTTCGCAGAATTAGCCGAATGTGTTGAGCTTATTTCTTTAATATCTCGAAAGCTACTCGACATACGTAGATGATTTTGATGTCATTTTAAAGAGAATAATTGGGGCTACAAACCATAAATTGAAAAAAAAAATTTTTTTTGAAAAATGTAATATCTGCAAAATGTTAAATTTTAAAAACGGACTAAGTCAAAAACCTATTTTTTTATTTGGCTGATTTTTTTTTTTTTTTGTATAATTCCAACAACAGCCCAGCCGCGCACCTGGCATTTTACCCTAATTGGGGACGCTGAATCCAGTGGTGCTAACCATTTTTTTAGGTTAGCTCTTGTTTTCAAGATAAATCGTCATTTCGAAAATGTAAGAGGTTGCACAGCATATATTCGCGTAACTCAAAAACGGTTTAGTTTATTGAAATAGCTGAAAAAACCGAAATTCGGCAATAAAAAATAAAGTGGGGCTGGACATACATTTGACCCATCTAGGAGCATCCTACGCGCTGCAGGGGCCAAATTAAAGAATTTTATTAAGCCGCAATATTTGTATGGTACAGCGCGTAGGATGCTCCTAGATGGGTCAAATGTATGATCAGCCCCACTTTATTTTTTATTGCCGAATTTCGGTTTTTTCAGCTATTTCAAAGTCATATTCGTATGTCAAGTAGTTTTCGAGATATTGAAGAAATAAGCTCAACACATTCGGCAAATTCTGCGAAATTATGACATTTTGAATATGACATAACTTTCGAAAAACAAATTTTAAAAATTTTTTTCGTTCATATATGTTCCTAATAAGATAAAAGGAATCTTCTCACCAAATTTTATTAAAATCGGAAGGGGTCGTGTCCCACTCTTGGTCGTTTTGACATGGAATTACCCATATAATAAAAAATCAAATCTGGGCTCTAGGTACTTAGTTTTTTTTTTTTTAATATATATTGTGGTTATTGCATAAAATTGTTATCATAACCATTTTGAAGCTTCGAGAGTAAAATGGAAAAAGTGTATACGAAATTAGAGTTATTCCAAATTATACAAGAATGTAGTTCTAAACTAGATACTTGAAGAGAAATTACAATTTTTAGTTAGAAAATTGTGCGAAATTTCAAAATGTCAAGGAGATAGTGACATATCAGTAGTAAATCAGTGCTTAAAGAAATTCAAATATTTTTCAAATTCAAATCCTGAATTAGCTGCAGAAATAACTGGAATTGCATTGGATTTCATCTACCGAATCAAAGTTATTATTGAAGTAATTACAAGTGGTCACAAAATCCATTTGCACGAGTTTGCCAATTATTGCAAAACTTTACGTTACTGTTTATCCCTGGCATCCTATGCACACAGAAAAAAATACCAATGTTAAAATAGCATGGCAAAATGTTGATTGAGAATCATGGTAAATTTCTGCAAAAGTATGCCCTTTATTTAAATTTATCATTATTTCGTATTAATTTTAAATGAAAAATATTAAAATAATCTTAAATCACGTTTATTTAATATTCTTCACTGTTAAAATAACATTGTTCAATATTGAATCCATAAAAACCTGTTTTATATTAAAATCAAAAGTTTATCTTGTTAAATTAACATGCATAAACACTTAAGTATGTACATCTTTTTATTTTCATGTTTAAAATATGTTATAAAAAGAATACAATTCCCGTATTCTTTTTATTAAAATTATTTAGTTAAATAGTACATCAAGTTTTCAAAGTAGAATGATGACGAAAACGATATCGGGCCATTCTGCTGATGCTTCTGTTAACAAAGGAGATATAAAATAAGTGAAACATGTGTAACAGGGGTAAGTGTTTTAAATTATTCTTAAATAAATGCATATGTTGTCTTCACACTGTTATATCACACTCCAACCAATTTGATTCTACATGAAATTCACGTTGTTTCAACTTTAAATAACTTTCATTCAACGTGATTCGGATTGTTATTTCAATATTAATTACATTTTGCTCTAACTTTACTGCAATGTTAAATTAACATGAATTATAGTTATTTTAAAAGAAAAAAATGTTGTTCGCAAGTTATTGTAAAATCATGTTAAATTAACATGAAACAACAATGAAGCAAAATCACTACTGAAAAATGTAAAATCAACCTTGTTTTGAACGAATTTACATTGATTTTTTTCTGTGTGTGACACCTACAATGCACAAGATTTTAATACATGGCGCATCTGTAATGAGTGAGGCATTGTTGCCTATCGGGCTTTTATCAGAAGAAGCGTCTGAGGCACGAAATAAACTTTTGCTACAAAGTTTTCGAGGGTTCAGTTTAACAAAGATATTATAAAAATACTTTTTTTGCTCAGTTCTGACCCACTGATTACTAGTATAAGACCAACTCCAAAATAAAAGTCATTACGAAAGAAGCAATTTCTTTTATGCTTCCACCTGTACTTAGCTCTGAAGAGAATTCAGATTCAGAAGAGGATTTTAAAGAAGCAGACGAAGAAGAACCATGGCACTCATCATCATCTTAGTGCAGAAGAGAAGTTATTTTAAATAAATTAGTTGTTATTATTTTAAATAAAATTTGCTGTTACTATTATAAATAAGTTATAATTACGAATATATTTATTATTTTCAGATAAATAAAATATTATAAAATACATAAAAGTCACATAAAATCTTAAAAATTAATATGTTTTGGAAATTAGCAAAAACAAATTTTTTTTTTGCAGGGTCGTTCCGGAGGGGGGGTTGGAGGGATACCTCCCCCTACCCATAAAAGTTAAAAAATTTAATTTTTATAGTATTAAGGCGTTAGTAATCTATTTCCTTTAATATTGACATTTTTTTAAATATTATTTTATGTAACCGCCCCCAAAAGGGGGCGGGGGCAAAAAGTGTAATTTTACGATCTCATGTGCCTAATTTTAGGTTTTTTAACTTTCGCCGACGTTAAAAGTTGCATTTGCCAAACAAAAGTATGGGAAAACTAAAAAAAAATTGAATTTTTCAGAGGTTGGATTAGTTCTTCTAGGGGGAACCTTTTCCTCCTTGGTCCGATTTTATTTATTTTTGAGGTTTACCTGCCCATGACAATATCACATATTTCTGCCAAGTTTCATCGATCTAGGGGCACTCAATAACTTTTAAGAAGCAATATAAGCTAAAACAAAAAGTAATGTCCGGCTAGATTGGCAAAAAACCCCTATTTGCGACGGCTTAGATTTTTCAGGATTACGATGAACTGAAAACATGTGTTACCAAAAAAAAAAAATTTATTTTTATTAAAAAATTTCCCATAAAACAACCATTTTTAATCATACAACCAACCCTTTTGATATTAACAACAAACTCTTTTCTCCACATTGCAAGCAACAGACCAAAAGGGGAATAATTTCAAAGCGTTAAGTCTAACACGGTTAACACCATTAAAACTATTCCTGGCTTTTTTTAAATGAAATTTACTCAGACAGTAGTAGAAAGTACTTAAGTGTCCTTAGTCCTTTGAGAAAATACAAATAAGAATTACAAACCGAAACAATTTAACTAAACAGTTTTTGGTGCTTTTTTATTTAATTTTTGCTAAAGGGTTGGCAGTTTTTATAATTGTTTTGCAATTTATTGTAAGATGTCAGACATTTTCTAGTATCTTTTGTTGAAAGGCAAAGAGATTTATGTAAATAAAAAAGGAAAAGAATATACAGGAGACTACAAACGGTTTGTATTTTCCCTCTGGAAACTGCTAAGAACTGCCTGGAATAGTTATAATGAATGCCGCTTTAATTCAGTACGAAAAATTTTAATTAATTTGTAATTTAGGCATAGAAATTTGTTTCTCCTACAAAATTCTTTGCAAAAAAAACATTAGTTTTTATTTAAAATTTTTAAAAGAGCTTTTAGTTTTCTTATGAAATTTTAAATTTTTACAAAAATTTCTACTATGGCGTATGTTTAATATTAATTGGAACCTTTTTTAAATATTTTTTCTAATTTTTGAACGAAATATTTTGTTATTTTTAATTTTGTAATCTTAACCAGAGTTCGAAGATATTTTTTACAAAAATTTATTAAAAAAAAATTTCCATTAAAAATATAAATATTTTTTTATATCTAAACTATTTCTTATTTGTTTTTAAATTTAATCACTAACAGCATCCTTAAAATGCAACGAATTTAAAAAAAAAATCAAATTTACTTGAATTTTTTAATTCTGTTTTTACAAAAATTTTAAATTTGTCTACACAGAAAAAATTATTTTTCCAATTCAAACAAAAAATTTGTAAAATCAAACAATTTTTTGTCTGAAATCGGTCCTATAAACAAATTTGCATATTCAAACAATTTATTTGCATTTTGTTTATTGAAAAAAAACACTGATTTTTTCAAACAAATAATTTAACTGAATCAAACAAAAAGTTTACTGAAATTCATATACTAAATTTCAAAATAAAATAAAAAAGTTTTTGCACAAGCAATGACGCGCACACAAGTAAGCACTGTATGAGAAGATGACGGCAGAGCAGAGCCGCCGGCTGGCTTTGAGACACATTTTTTTTGTTGGAATAATTTTTGAGCGAAGTCTTATTTATACACACAACACAATGTTTTTCTTTATCACTCTCTCTTGCTGTATCCTTTCCTTTGCTAAAGAAGAAATGTAACCAAAAACGGCAGCAGACCGAATCGATATGTTTTTCGTCATCATTCTATTTTTGTATTTGATGTATTTAACCAAACAGTTTTAAAAAATTGAATACGGGATTTTGTTTCTTGTAATGTTGTTTCTGCTATTGTTTTTCTTATAGTTGCACTTTCTTAAAGCGTCCAAAAATAGACTGTGTGTGTTTTTTGTTGTTGTTCTTATATTTCACATAAAGAAGTGTTGCTTACGATCAAATAAAGAAATGCAAAAAGACGACAACATTAAAGAGCGTTAAATATTTCATACAAAATTATGAAAACTTGACACCAATAACGCGTTTATTTGAATAAAAATCAAACAAAAATATTGTTTGAATCAGTAAAAAAATTTATAGAAATTAAAAAAATTTTCAAACAAGCGTTTGTTTGAAAATAATTCGGCAATAATTTTTTCTGTGTACTCTGACGTATGATTTATATTAATTATGAGTTTTTTGAGTATTTTACTCAATTTCCTTAGCAATTTTCAAAAGATTTAAATAATTTTTAATTAAAAGACATTGGAACATTTCAAATTTTGTGACAGAACTTTAAATTGTTAAAACGAATTGATATTAAAAGTAAAGCTTCGTTCGCAATCAAAGAAACATTTTCACTTGTTGTTCATAATAGAGCAACAATTTCTTTTGCAACTACACACATTTTGCATTTAGAAACCGTTTGCAAATTTTAGCCACAAAAATATTATGCATTTATTATTATTTTTTACAACATTATGTTAAAATATTCATTCAAAACTAAATAAAATTAATTTAAACGTCAGAAGCAATTTCATAGAAATTGTTGCTGAAGTTCTAAATGAACCAATTTTTTAAAAAATCTTTAGCTACATTTTTGTTTGAAAAATAAAACGAAAATATAGGTAAATCCAAAGTGATGAACGTGACATTCGTACGCATCAAAAATGCAATAACATTTTAAACAACAAATATTTGTACGTTCTCTTAACCCTGAAATTATAGCACTAAGAAAGCACTGTTATCTATGCTAAAAATTATGGAGGGCGCGATTCTAGGATAATGGCAAAAGAAGAAGCGGTTCGAACGTGAAAAAATAGTAGTTTTTGTGGACATGTTTGAAAAGGCGGAATTCAGCGAAACCTGGCACAATTTTTTGGTCAAAGTACTTTCAGAATTTTGCGTAGCAATGAAACATTAAAATGCCTTTGGTTTGATTCCAAAATCTTCTGTAATGAAACATTCTCACAAATAAGAAATTACGTTTGCACAACTTTGCAGTCTGATTGTTCATCTAAGTGAACAAATTTATGGGTAAATTTATAAAACTAGTAAAATCTAAATATTTCTCTATAACAATAACGTAAAATAATCAGCTTTTAAAATTTTTTAAATTTTCGGTCACGGTGGACCTTTTGACGGAAATGCCCATATATTAAATACTTTGGGAAGAAATAAGATAGAAGAAAAAACGAAATTGTTGCTCTGATTGTGAACGAAGCTTAAGGTTATAAAAATTGTTCTACTTTCTTGCAATATTTTCATGAAAACGTTCCATTATTAAAACTTTATTTTAACCTAAAGTGAGCGATAAAGTAAATTAAGGTTCATCCTATCTGGTAGGTTAAAGTAAAGTTCTAATAAAGGAACACTTTTTATACGGCCGATAAAGTCCTTAATTTTGTATGTAAAAGTAAGCAATAGTTTTAAAAATTATTTGATAATTCTAAAGCGTATTGTACAATGTGTATGTGATATTCGAAGGTGTCACTATGTATTGGCAACAATCAAAACACAACGAAAATAAGTGCAATATACTGTAAAACGTGTTGGCAACATTGTACAATGTTGTTTTGTTTAAAGGTTATGTTTATCTTTTTATTGAAAGTTGCACCATATTTTAATTGCAACCATTCGAGCCCTTACCGCAAAAAAGCTTAAGCGACAAAAACATAATTTTACAGATGTTTTTTTTATTATATTTCATAAAAATTTTGTATGAAAATTGGCGCTTAAGCTTAACTTGTTTTTGCTATAAAATCTTAACGGTACCTTATGTGACCATGACATTTGAGGAGATAATGCAAGTGTTGCTAATAAATTCATTTATTAAAAATAAAATTGTAAAAGATGTCGCTTAAGCTATTTTTGCGGTGAATAAGATGGGGCAAAATGGAAATATTAATGCGTGTAACATTTGCAAAAATACTATAGCCCAGTTCACAATCTTGTGCAAATGGTATTGCATCGTAGCATTTGCAAAATGGTATAGTATATTTTTACTCTACACCAACAAAATATACAGCAATGCACTTGCTACTCTTTTGCAAATATGCAATGCCTAAAACCAATAGTTTATATTTACTCGACTTGATTGCAAAACGACAGCTAACACTCAGTGAACCAAGCCGATCTGCAAAATGGTATAGTATTTACTATAATCCCAAAAGTATACAGTATTTACTTTACCATTTTGCAAATGCTACGATGCAAGACAATTTGCACAAGATTGTGAATTGGGCTTATATAATGGATAGGGCGCTTTAGGAAGTTTGTGGCTAATTTCAGTAAATTTAAAGTTATTTAGAACATTTAAAGCTTAAATAAATCTTGCTATATTAATCTTTAGAAAAGTTAACAAATTATGAAATACATTTAAAAAGCAATAGCTAACAATAATGCTGATATAAGGAATACTCTACGCAAATTTGTTTGAAATTTTTTAAAAAAGAACTAATAGCGAGGTTTAATGAAGTTCCCTCCAGCGACAAGAATGCCCCTAGGCGGGTTCAATGTTTGACTGAACACACTTTATTTGCCATCAGCAACATTTCGTCAGCTCAGAATTGGTTTGGCGCATATGCCAAAAAGTCGGAGTGGAGAAAAACGACAAAGAAGATTTACATGAAGATTTCTCAAAATGTACCCGATAGAATTTTTTTATATTTTTACCACTGCTTCCGGTATATGTTTTGAAGAAAAATGTAAATTTTTGCGCACTTTCATGAATAAAGTTAGAATTTAATAGTATTTTTTTGAAAATGAAAAATATTGTTTTACGCCGCATACGCCACTTTTCTAACAAAAAATTAAAAAAGTGGCTTTTTGTGCTGCATACGTATACTTATTGCTGTGTATTGAGTAACTTGTTGTTGAGATGAATTTTTTTTACAGTTTTTTTATTTGATTTTACTTTACAAAAACAGAAAAAACAGTTCTACTGTTATGAAAAGTTACATAAAAAGCCACAAATTAAACAACTTAAATAATGCAAAAGTAGAAAGAAAATTTAAAACTTAGTATTGATTAAATTTTTATAATAAGCTTTATCAACACGTGGAAGAAATATAAGCAAGTCTTTTATGTCTCTATTTTTATCGCTGGAAATAAATGATGGTTTCGATATTTTCAAAACATTCGTCAACAAATTCTCAGGAGTTTTCAAACAATTTTTTGATGCAGACTTAACCAAAATTGCATTTTTATATTTTTCCTCTCTGGTAGAAGTTTTATAATTTATACATAAATCATTATTTTAACTGTATAGAAGTACTTTAATTTTAGCAAAAGGGACTTTTCGAAAGTCCATTTTATTTGCTTCCAACGAGTATGTGCGAAAATTTTCCGGAAGCATTTCCATAACTTTAAGTTTTGTTTTATTATTTGGCATTGTTTTAAGCAAATTTAGTAAATGAAGAGGACTATGAATTTCAATATTCTTTAAGTACCGGTCAATAACACCATGGACAGACTTTTGTATTACGGCATCAATATTATTTTTTTTTAAAGAACATTTTGATTGCAGTTGCGTTAATTTGATTTTAATTTTGAGGTACGCAAGAATCGCTCCATAATGTCAAAGTTTTAATAAGTGGACAATCTTTTATTAATTCATTTAAAATTTTAATTTAAGCACTAGCAATATTGTTACCATTCCGACCACTATGAGCTTCCGTCAAAAAGGCACAATAAGTAAAAGTTGGTATATATGACATAATAATGGTTGCTGTAAGATTAAACATATTTAATTTTCGTTTGTAGTAAAATTTTGAAGCATTTCCCTTAGGTAGGCTAAAAACACTTTGCATATCATAGCAAACCCTACACTTGGTTGGGTCCATTATTTTATAAAACAATTTTTCACAAATTAATTTTATTGTTGTCATTTTATTTTGCTTTAACTATATTTTTTCTTACGGCAATGCAGCAAAGCAACAGTAAAATTTATTTTGTACGTTTTTGTATGAAGAATTTGCTGCAATCGCCAAACAATGGCTTGTAGAGCAAAACAGTACTTAAAAATTTTTGAAACAGTTGATATGCAGCAAAATTAATGCTTTATATCTCAGAAACCATAAAAATTTTCGCGAAACAGTACCCATGTTCTGTAACTTTAGTGAGAACTTCTTGCATCGAAAAGATGTGAAACAAAATATTCCATCGTTTCTCGAAAAGTGAGAAAAATGTGTGTCTGCAACTCATGTCGAAAACTATCAAAAGAGATTACGTCGTTACGTTATAAATGTCATAATATTGCACTCGAAGCCGATGTGACATTGCAGACGTTCAGAACGCCAGTAACACATATCGTTGACGGCGACCAAAATTTACTAAAATTGAAAATTTTTCAACGACGGCGGCGAAAACACAACCGTCGGCTATACTAAATTGTGTAAAGAGCGACTTTAATGTTTGTTGTTTGCAAACGAGCTTTAAAGACATTCGTATATTTTATAAAAATGTTAAAAGCAAAATAATAAAACAATGAAAAATGTGCCAGGAATAAAGTATTATTATTATTATTCTTTGAATTTTGCATTTTTAATTGTTTTTTAGTGTTAAAATTTTTTCTCGCCCCATTTTTATTCGTGAGTTTATTTGACAGTTCAAAGCGGGAACTTTTCTCACCAAAATGTTACAGACACACTTTTTCTGTAAATTAGCTAGTAATTTCCTTACGTGACAGCTTGTACTCGCCAAAAAAAGTTACAGACACAGTTAAGTGAGAAAAACAGCTGTTTGTTTCAATTTATGGCATTTTTGTTTCATTTCACACATTTCAATCGAAAACTGTCTCGACGCGAGAGTTACAGAACATGGGCACAGGTTTTTGATTTAGAAAGAGGGTATTAAAAAAATATATTCCTCATACCTAACTCATTTTTTTAAAAATGGTCGGTAGGTCAAACCAGTAATGAGCTGACGATTTGTTTCTTACATTCCTCCCGCTATCTCCATTTCCTAAACCTATCGCGGACACCACGTTTGGAGAAGGGTTCCCCTTGGGACACTTGCTGTATCATCATCATATATCATATAATAAGTATATTAATAGGCAAGTTGATTTCTTTTGCTCCCTTTTACGACTATACTACTCATTGGATTTTAACAAATGATACATCATTCGAAAGATATTTTTTGGTAGAAGGGGACAATGTACATTTTATTATATTTATTATTCAGTATTTTAGGAGTTATAGGCGTTAGAAAGTGTTATTAATACATAGAAAATACTCACGTACGTGTGAGCAAAAAAAATGTAAGCAAACACAACAGAGACACAGTTCTACTATGTTTTTTTTGTGTAAACCATGGCGAATTCATCCCAGGTAATCTCGGTACTACAACAAGTACAACTCGTACAAAAACCACAAGCAATTTGTTTTTGTAAAATCATTATACAATGTCAAAAACAGAAATAAAACAAAACAGAAACAACGATAATAAAAGAGAATAAACAAAATTTTGACATCCAACAGAGATTTTTGCTAATATCAGCAGGGCTTTTAAGACCACCTGTAATAAATTCGCCTTGGTGTAAACATAGTAGAAAGAAGAACAACATTCGATTTCTCTCCTATGCATTAAATTGGAGAACAGTAGAAAATAAGAAAAAAAGAGACAGACAATTTTAACTGTTTTGTTTTCTTTTTGGAAGAGTTGTTGTTTTTAAATGTTGCCGTGGATTTTTGCATAGGAATACATTTAAATGTTACCGTTGATTTCTAAAATGTTGTGCATGTGAATAACTTCAATGTTACATTATTAGTATGGTAACAATGTAAAAATGGGTGTATTAAATTGTTTTAAAACAATTTGGTGGCGCTTTGCGATTTTTTTTTATAATACGTTTTGGTGTTACTTTAAATTAATAAGTGCTTGCTGTTAATTAGTTTAGACTGGATTTAAGTAAAGTATTTATTGACTAAATTTATAAATGCATAATATAATATATTTTTTTAATTAAAAGTGGCAAAGTTTTATACTGATTTACAAAAATCTAAAATTCTTAAAAAATGCCTCGCGCGGTGGTAACAAGACGAATGGGGAAGATAGGGTTTGAAGAGAACATTCCACAATATTACCGAATATGTAATGCAGTCCTCAACAAATCGAATGATGATACTGATATATTTGATGTTTTTTTTAAGTTTGGCTTAAACTCAATCACACAAAATTTTCGAAATTTTTACTGCATTAAATCTATTTTCGGGAGTGGACCGATTTCAAGAAAATCTGGTAAGATGAATTGAGTTGCAATTAGAGTTGTCAATTATTCGCCTTTCAACTTTGTTCGAATAATTCAACTAATTGTTTTTGTTCGTTCGATCAAACGATTAAATCTAAAAAATTATTCGATTAATCGATGAGAATAACGAATAAAAAAATTATTTTAACAAACAAATTACTATGGAAAATCTTCCATTCCATCCGCTATTACTTCTTCTTTTTTTGATGCATAAGATTTTTCATCTTAACTCCACATCGTTGTATTACTTTAAGGCATCGTAAAACCCTTAATTGCTTAATAATCCAATATTACTCTGGATTTTCGAAAGGCGTTGGAAGACCTACCATCTTCAGCCAAACTTCTGTCTACAATTTCTATCGACAGCCGCCGTCTTAATGTATTTTTCCATTGGACCAAGTTCGGCATTTCTTATGTCGTTGGATTATCTTCCACTACATCGTTTTAAATGGTAGTATTGTGGCACTTACAAATTGTAAAGATATACATATATAATTTAAAAAAAATTGTATTATAGAACAATAACAACAATTTTTACTTTCAATATATGATTTATATAAATCAATTCTTTATTTTTAAGCTTTTCGTTTATTTCTAAATATTTCACCCGAAATTGAAAGATTCCCTTTCTTCAAAATTTTTTAACGTTTGATTTAAAAACAAAACAGCTGATACAATTGAGAAGATGAGATACAAAACTCGTTCGTTGCAAAATTAAAAATACGAGATGGCAAAGGATTCTTACAGTTCTTTTGGCGCTTTATTAGACGAAATATTCTGATTGCATGTCCGTGCTAAAAACATGGAAGAGGACATGCATTGATACAATTATATCATTTCATTTCGTATTTTAAATTTTGTAACGAACGAGTTTTGCAACTCACCTACTCAAATTTTTGATAAGATTTGTTAAATAAAAACATAAAATACATTTTTGATATACAATGAGTGCAAAAATTAAGATTAATTACAACCAGGGCTATAGCAGCAATATTTTTTAACTTTCCTACATTTTGTATAAAATCACTAAAACCTTATGAGAATTAATCAAATTCTAAGCTTTTATTTAATTTATTTTTTAATAAAAAATGGTTGTTCGATTAATCGACAATATTTAATCGATTTATTCGTTATTCGAAAATCGGCGTTTTGAACTTATTCGAACAAGAGTTTGGTTTTGTTTGATCGATTAATCGAATTATTCTTAATCGGTTGACAACTCTAGTTGCAATACAATAAATGTTGGTCGAATTCAACCTAAATACCAACATTATTAGATGGTACAAAACTTTAAGCCGGAGAGAATATTGTATGAGGGTTATGTGGAATTATGGTCCGATTCTCCCTATTTGCAATAGGGACAAATTTGTATTCAGTACAAACGCATAACACCCTGTCCAACATTGGTGGTGTGGGTACAAAAACAACAACTCTGCCAAAAAAAAAAAACCTAAATACATATGTATTTACGATGATACGATTGTACTGATGTGTGTATCAAATAAAACTATTAATCATGGAAATCACGAATTAATGAGTTTAGGATTCATGTAAAAGTTCTTTATGCCCAATATTTTCTAAGTATCTACTAGTGCTGGGATACTATCGATATTTTCTACTATCGATATATATCGATAGTTCAGATTTCACTATCTATGTATCGATATTACTATTTTTTTTTTTCATCCATACAAGTTGACCCGCCCTAATGTACATACAGTCTGTCAAGAATGAGTTTAAACCTTTAAAATCAACATTTGTTAATTGAGTTTTGCGATTTATACCAACTTTTATTCCTTAAGCTTCGTACAGACGATGGTCAGATCTTACAATATTGGTAAGCAGCGTTGCTTAAATTGCATTAAAGTTGGCTAAAATGTCTTACAACTGTGTGAACATTGTAAGCTCATTTGTATTTGTAGATGTGCAAAATTAATGCATCTGACAATGGACCATTGTCAGAAAAATTTTGCTGTTGGCAACGCCTGCTTACAACATTGTAAGATCTGACCATTGTCTGTACGAAGCTTTAGGAATGTGGCTTTTAGAAAAATCTTAAAAATTTAAACTTTTTGGTTCTTAAATTTTTTTATTGCATTTTTAAAACAAAAAATTTGACGCATTTTGCATGTAAATTTTTTTTTTCGCCATTAAATTTTTAATAACTCCAAAATAGTAATAGATATAAAATAAATGTGCATGGTTAGTTTAAGCAGAATTTTCCGGTGCATCTTCTGATCGTCCTACTATTTAAATCGGAGAACACGTTTTCAAGTTATGGCAAAATATATAAGGCAACCCAACGATTTAGGGGGCGAAGTATGCCACGCCTTTAAAAGAAAATCCTTACGTACTAGAGAAAAACGGAAAACAGATTTGAATTAAGGGCATCAAAATCCATATAATACACATACTTTTATTTCTAGGGTACAGAAAAATTTTTTTGTTGCGCAGTGTACTTTTGTTGCGCAGTGTAATTTTTTCAAAATCTTCCACTAGACTTTTTATATCATACTACACCTAAAACTATCAAAAAACTAAAACTTTTAATTCAAAAAACACGTTTAATAATTTTGGCCAGCTTTTCAGGCCAAATACTCCTCTGTGCGTCATGTCCAACGAGAAAATTTTGTTTTGACGTCTATATACGTCAGTGTTCGCGAAAGGGTTAAGGGGACTCCAATACATAATTTTTAATACAGACTGGAAATAAATTAAAGAAAACGTCCTATAACAGGCTAGGAGTCCTTTCTAGGGAGGTAAAATGTATGACCGACCTGCATTAGTTTTTGTCCTCAATATTTTCTAAAACATAGTTTAATCTATCTCCACCCCTTATGGAGGCCATTTATATATAGCATCCTAAGTTTGACCCTGCAGCGTCTAGAATGACTCAATCTACATTCCTAAAGGATGCTCCTATCAATATTTTATACTTTTTGTATGAAAACACGGCCCAGCAAGGCGGCAGGAAGAAAGTTCCTGTTATAGTCACTTATAGTGGTAACGAGCAACTATTGGGAGTGCTAAAAATACCATAAATCGTATCGCGAAGGCCATTTTCGGGCCCTTGCTATCATCGTCCTAGCAATCATTATATTTTTCATTAATAAGCACAAGTCAGAAAACATAAGTTTGAAAATCTTTCAGTAGTTTCAAGCATTTTAACAAAAGAATTTTAATCTCGTCTACTGTTGCATATGATTAATACCAATTATGGTTTTTTCTTTGATATTTTCGCTTCTAACTTGGGTATATTTGAAGGGATTTTTTTTTTTTTTTTTTTAAATTAAAAATCTTAATAAATTCAACTACAAAAAAATAGACAAAAAGTGAAAAAAAAATATTTATCTGTATAGAGAAAATGTGGTAAAAAAAATAAATTTGCTCAATCCTTATCTTATATTTTTGGAAAATCATTTCGAAAAAATTGTTATTAAACCAAAAACAAAAGATTCGCTGGTTTGTTTGAAAGTTTTGCATAATTTCGTATTTCTTTGTGTCCTTTTTGTCAGCGTAACTCAAGTTTTTTTTTAAGCTCGACAAAATATAATTGAGAACAATTTATTTTGTACTTTTTATTATTAAAAAAAAAAACGTTAAGAACACAAACACACGTTAAGAAAATAAATGCAAATGATTTCAGACACATGTTTCCTCACAAGGATATACGTCTTTTACACTAACAAGCAAATGAGAGTTTTATACAAATGAGTATTTTATGAAAATGTGTGTGTGTGTACAGAGTTTTATACAAACGTGTGTATTTTATTCAAAGTGTGTTTTTCCTAAAAATGTAAGTGTTTGCATGTGTGTATTTTTCTCTTTTCAATGTGCATTTCAAGCAGTGATGCCAGATATTTTTTGGCAAAAATACCTTCGAAGTCAATTAAAGATCGTATTTATCCCAATACGCCCAAAAAATATGCATCTTCATGTTGATCATGCCCTAACATCAAAATTGTGACATCATTATTATTGCCAATAAGGGAGGCATCAATGAGGCAAAAAGTGACATCAATCCAATGATGAACGTCATCATAAAATTGTGTCATATTTAATGCGTCATCTGTGCTAAAACTTCAGTGACATCAGTTCGATGTGAAATTTTGTTTATTATTAAAACTATTTTCATGTTTTAAAAGTAAAATAAGAAGCAATAATTCCCATATTCTTTTTGTTTGAATTATTAAGTTAAATACATCAAATTTTCAAAGAAGAATGATTGCGTAAACCATAGCGGGCATGCTGCTGGTGTCTTATAATTGAGAGTTCTTCTGTTTACAACGGACGGAATACAACAAAAGTGAAACAAACATGTGTAACGGATACGAAATTAATAACATTTCCTTACTATGACTGAAGTCAATCCCAATGAGTCCTTCCTCCGATTTTACTGAGTCGTCGCACTGTTAATATTTTTTAGTAAACTGACTTCTAATTCGTCAATTCTTTGATGCCGATGTGTCACCACATATTGCGAACTAGCTCTTGACGAGTACGGACGTGTATCAGTGAGTAACAAAAATACAAAAAAAAAAAAATAAATAATATAATAAAAAAAAAAAAAAGTGAAAAAATATTTACCGTAGGTGAAAAAAAAATATTTGTAATAGGTGAAAAAAAAAAGAACAATAACTAGTGTGCCCGAAGAGATTTGTGAATGAGCCTCACAAATACTCCCAATAAGGAGAGTAGGCCCAGCACAAATAGCAGAAATGCGTATATTGTGGTAAGCTCCCCGAGCGTGAGCAATGAAAACATTCGATACCCTGAATTAAACAAACATCTTTTAAGTGCAAAAATTGCCAGCGCAACTGGTTTTCCATACAGAAATTTAAGTTCAAGTGTGCCCAACCTGAGCAAGTGTGTTGATCCGACCGTAAATGTGGTTCAAAGTGTGAAGCCGTCTGACCAGAGGAATAATAACGAAAAACCTGGAACATCACGATTTGCATTAACAAATACAGGAGCTGTACCAAAAAGTACTAGAGTGCAAACAGGCATGGACAGATATATAACAATAACTAAGAGAAAGGCTAGCCCTAGGTCCACCCAACAGGAACGCGTGGCCAAACAATACAAAGGCTCTAACGTAGTCTCTTTGCCAACAAATGGTAACAGATTCTCTGTACTATCCATACCTGACGATGAAGAAGCAGAATTAGCTAATGGGACAGCCACTAAAGAAGTTAAACCGCCACCTATCTATCTGCGGGAGCAAACATCAAATAGCATAGTCAACATGTTGACTCAACTTGTAGGTAAGAACAATTTCTACGTCGTTTCTATACGACGCGGACAAATTCAAGAGACCAAAATTCAAGCCAGTACAGAAACGAACTTTCGTATTATATCAAGACACCTGGACGCAGAAAATAAAAGCTACTATACATACCAATTAAAAAGTGCTAAGGGATTGATTATTGTCATAAAAGGCATAGATAGTTCCGTTCCTACAGATGAAATAAAATCTGCCGTAGAGCAAGAGGGGTACGAGGTAAAATCGGTTCATAACATTTTGAACAGGAACAAAGTTCCCCAACCACTGCACCGCATTGAGATATCGTTTGATTCATCGGTTCTCAAAACCAAAAATTCAGTTCATCCCATATACAACTTGCGCTACCTACTCAACAGAAGAATAACTGTTGAGGAGCCAATAAAACGAAAGGGTCCCTCCCAATGCACAAACTGTCAGGAATATGGGCATACAAAATCATATTGTAAATTGCCTCACGTATGTGTGGTTTGTGGCGACGCTCATAAAACCGCCGAATGTAATCGTTCTAAAGTTGACCCAAATGTCAAGAAATGCAGCAACTGTGGCGAAAATCACACGGCAAACTATAGGGGTTGTAAAGTCTTCTTGCATTTAAAAAAACCAGCTTTAGTTCAAAAATATACTCACTCCCAATATGGTCCATCACATGCGCCCAGCCAAGCCGCTGGCTCTATTGCTAGTACTACACAAACAAACAAACAAAACCAATCATATGCCCAAGTCCTAAAAGGAAACCCTAATGCGAAAAATCCCCCGAGTACTTCCAACGCAAAGCAACCTCCATACGCTAATGTTCCTAGGGAAGGTCTACAAATGCCTACCTCAATTGAAAATTTAATTCAAACTATGAATAACTTCATGGCCACTATGCAGAGCATGTTTCAGGAAATGATGCGAAACCAGAACATGCTCCTGCAAGTTCTACTCAACAAAAAATGAACCAGTTAAAAATATGTTTCTGGAATGCAAACGGGTTATCCCAACATAAACACGAAGTTGCAAACTTTCTTCATAGGCATGAAATCGACGTACTTCTTGTCTCTGAAACACACTTTACTCATAAAAACTGCTTTAGGGTAAATGGTTACCTTACGTATGACACAAAACATCCCAGCGGACGAGCTTGTGGTGGCACAGCCATAATTGTGCACAAACACATCAGACACTTACCATTGCCAGAGTTCGAAGAAGATTGTATCCAGGCCACATCTATAAATCTGACCGATTTCAAACTAACGTTAACATCCGTTTATTGTCCCCCGAGGCACAAAATTCTACACGATAAATTTCTCAACTTCTTCTCCACATTGGGCCAGAAATTCATTGCTGCTGGCGACTACAACGCTAAACATACATATTGGGGCTCCAGACTTATTAGTCCTAGAGGTAATCAGTTATATAATACCGTAACTGCAAATAACTTTGATGTGGTATCGAGTGGTGAGCCTACCTATTGGCCAACCGACTTCAACAAGCTACCAGACCTTATTGACTTTGCTGTAATCAAAAACATCAAGCGCGATCAGGTACTAGTTAGTTCCTCCTATGATCTTTCGTCTGATCATTCACCTTCAATCCTCATTTTAAAATGTAACTCTAACGCCGCAGCTGCAAACTGGTTTTCCTATCCAAACAGAAACACAAATTGGTTAAAGTATAAAATGTATGTGAGCTCTCACCTATCACAGTGCATTCCCCTAAAAAATTCATCTGACATCCAAATAGCTGTCGACCGATTTACAGAAGTCTTGGATGCTGCAGCAAGAAATGCAACCCCAATCAAGCGGACAATTAAACGTGCTCCTTACAATACATCGACGGATATAGAGACCCTTATCAGAGAAAAAAGGAAGTTAAGAAGACAATGGCAAAACAGTCGTTCCCCAACCACTAAGGCCCAACTACAATTATGCCTGACAACTCTTCGCAACAAATTGAGACAGAACCACGAGTCTGCAATAGAAGGCTATCTAAACAGCCTAGATGCCACAAAAAACTCCAATTATAGTTTATGGAAGGCTGTACGGCATATGAAATGCCCTATAACCCAAGAATCTCCATTAAGACTGGAAAACCGCACTTGGGCGAAAAACACAGATGAAAAATTAAACGCTTTCGCGGGCCATCTTGAGAAAGTTTTCACGCCACATGATACACATACTTGTTCCTGTCGTCCAACCATTCCTGATAAGGTAAACCATCCATTAAAATTTAACATTACTCAAGTAAAATCTGCAATAGAAAAAGTGAATATTAGAAAATCTCCCGGACTTGACCGTATCACAGGGTCAATGATAAGAAACTTACCTTCGTCTGCTTCCAGAATCTTGCTGTTCATTTTTAACGCTATATTAAGAGTCGGATACTTCCCATCCTCATGGAAGAAGTCTATAATTGTTATGATTCCCAAGCCAGGAAAAGATGCTAGCCAGGTTGCGTCGTACAGACCGATAAGCTTATTATCAATCCTATCAAAGCTTTTCGAAAAAATATTCATTTTAAGTATAACTCCTCATCTAAATGAACACGACATCATCCCGGATCACCAGTTCGGATTCAGAGCGAAACATGGTACAATAGAGCAAGTGCATAGAATTGTCACCCTTATTAGATCGGCGTTTGAGAAAAAGCAATACTGCTCAGCCCTGTTTATAGACATTTCCCAAGCATTTGACAAAGTTTGGCATGATGGGCTACTCATCAAAATAACACGAATGCTTCCTCAAAACACTCACAAGCTTCTGGAGAGCTATCTAACAGGCAGAACATTCATAGTAAGGTCGCAAGATAAATACTCCCCCCTCAAGAAAATTACTGCTGGTGTTCCCCAAGGCAGCATATTAGGACCGCTTCTATATATAATATACACAGCGGATATGCCAACAAACCTGAGCACGCATACCTCTACATTTGCAGACGACACAGCATTTATTAGCGTTAACCATGACCCAAAAGTCGCATCGCAAAATCTGCAGTCCCACATCAATGAACTAGAGGCATGGCTAGAAAAATGGAGAATAAAGGTTAACCCGGCTAAATGTGCTCACTTAACTTTCACGCTCAGAAGACAAACGTGCCCAGCAGTAAAAATAAATAACATCACTGTTCCGGTAGAAAACCATGTAAAGTACTTGGGAGTTCATATAGATAGACGTTTGACCTGGTCTCGTCATATCGAAGCGAAAATAACGGCTATGAAACTTAAAGCAGCTCAACTACATTGGCTTCTCGGTAGAAACTCAAACTTGTCTTTAGACAACAAAGTTCTTCTATACAAGTCCATCATAAAACCAATATGGACATATGGCATCCAATTATGGGGTACTGCATGCGCATCTAACATCCAAAAGCTTCAAAGAAGACAGTCTAGAATATTACGACAAATTGTCTGCGCCCCATGGTATATACGTAATGATATTATCCACAGAGATCTCAACGTCCCCACTATCCAGGAGGAAATTAAAAAATATTCAATAAGCTACATCGATAAACTAATGGTTCACCCTAACTACCTCGCTCGGGGTTTGCTTCAGTTTGAAGGTCACCAGAGGCTAAAAAGAACCGATACTTTGAGCCTTACTAGAAGACAGTCTTAAAAATTTGAATACAGCAGTTAGTGGTTACACAGGTAACAACTAATAAACAACAAGTAGAATTAAGATTTGAATACATATTGTAAATTTCGATAAGAAAGATTCAATAATAAAAATAAATTATTAAAAAAAAAAAAAAAAAAAAAAAAAAAGATGTGTCACCACATTGATGACATAATTTCACCTCATAACAATTTGGCAAAGTGATGTTAAGGCTGCCATCACAATGATAAAAAGTGTCATAGTACTGGTGCCAAAATAGATCAGCGTTATGACATCTTCTTTATCAGTTTACCAATTTTGTACAAAAATCATTTTTATTAAAAATAATTTGCATTTTACGAAAAATTTTTTTAAAATAAAAAACATAAAGGTCCTAATTTTGTAAAACGCAACGCCAAAAAATATATTGAAAGCAAAAACAAAATCGAAAATATTTCATGATTGTGTTGTTGTTGTCTATAGAAATGTTTATTGAATTTTTAAATTTTAAACGCTGCATATCTTGTGGCGTTGATAATTCTAAAACGCAATTGTATTTCTGTAGGAATCAACAGCAAAATGTTGACAAATTTTTGACATTGTTTTTGCTTTCAATGTTATTTTTGGCATTGCGCTGCCAAACTTAGTTTTGGCAAGAAAATTTTAAGCACAGACAAAAATCTAAGAACTTTTATGCTTTAGTTTTAGTACTAAAATATAAATTTTTAGTACTTAAAAAAATACCTAAGAAAGTACCGATAACTTAAAGATTTGTTCCCCGTTTATAGCTACGAAACTATTTTAGTAAAAACACCTACATTGCAAATAGTTTTCCTAGTTATGGCAACACTGCTTAACAGTAAACGTTTCAGTAACTGAATGAACACATCATATTCATTCATTTACTAAATGTTTTTGCTGCTCTACATAAAAAATATCCTTGAATGTTATAAACTGACTAATTGCCTGACATTTGTTGATGCTAAAAAAATACAAAAAAAAAAGCTAAGAGAAAAAACATACACACACACACACACACAGTCTTTAAACAAAAGTAGCAACAAATGTTAATTAAATGCAAGATTATGGCCAGCAAATAAAACGAAAGAACATGCAACATTTGGATAAAATTTACACAAAAAACAACGCAAATGAAAACGGAATGAAATACTAGACAGAACGGAAATGATGAAAAATGCTTTTGTGTAATTTCAAAGCCGGAAGGGCCAAACTTAGTGCTCTCTTAACACAAAACATATGCACATGAACATAAATGTGTGTATTTGCACTAAAAGTCTTAAAAATAAAAGATGGGTTTTCAAGGTTTTTAAGCAGAGGTTAAATAAAAATAGTATTTCAAAAGAAAGAAGAAGCTCCATAAATGTATAAAATTTTTCACACTTTTAGAAAAACGAATGTTCATTTTGTCTAATCTAACGCTTGAATATTATTGATAAGGATTTTGTATACCCTCCACCACGAGTAGTTAATGAGGGTATACTTAGTTTGTCATTCAGTGTGAAACTATTATAATATTCATCTAAGACATCATAAAGTACATAAATTCTGGGTCCTTGAGTAATTTCAAGTCGATTTAGTCATGATCGTCTGTCTGTATGTCTGTCCATCTATGCATCTGACCGTCTGTCTGTTTGTTTAAATAACGTTCACTTTCAAAAAACTCACAAGAAAACACAATTATTGGTGTCAAATTATTTCTAGTTATCCTAAGCAGTTTGGGATTGAAATCCAGCAAAATCGGTTCAGTTGGATCAGAGTTATGAATCAAAATGTGGAACAAGCACTCTAAAAAACTTATAATTTGGTTAGAAAAACTAACATCAAAAGTAGTGGAATGCAAATATTTATATAAGATTTTGCACAAATTCGTTTTATATGACTAGAAATCATACCACAAAATATCTTGTAGATCGGTCCATGATTTACCATTAGTCCCATATGCCTGGGCAGAAATCTACACTGCCTTACACTTTTTATAGATTTTAAAAAAGTATTTGGCACTCTTTCACATAATAAGCTCGTGAATATGTTAGAAAGAAATGGCGTTAGAGACGAATGCTTGGAAGAAGAAACTACTGAAATCAGCTTATAGTCTTTAGTATCTAACTAGGCAATTGTTCCAACTTCGATGTACTAAAACAGGCATATTTTTCATTGGCTGAATCCTATATTTGACATGGAATTAAAGCATGGGGAATCTCCACATACTGCAAATCCTAACAACAAAGTAAAAATCAGATACTTAATATATTATTAAAAAGCAAAGTACATAAACAACAACTACAAATAGCACTTATCTATACTAACAACATACAGAACAACGTTAACGCCGTAAGCACACCCAACATAATCATCAGTAACACTAATATAGCTTTAACAACATAAAAAGCAACATCACAGATGATAATGTCCATTCAAACAACAACAACAACACAACCTATATCCACACAATTTATCCAAACACACGAAATACCCCAAGCAACATCAGCAATAATAAATTAAACAACATACAACAATTCGTACAACATGAACAAAAAACAACAAGCACAATATTTATACAAATAACACAAACTACAATGTTCAAAACTTTAACACAAACAACAACACACACAATATTTATACAAATAGCACAAACAACACCATCGTTAACAACTTAATTTTTGCCACAAAGGTTCAGCCAAACAAAAAAAAACAAACCCAAATGCACACTTAAAGGTCGAAGTTCATACCACGCGTTAGATCGTCGACGAGTTTCGTGCGTTTAAAAACTTTAGCGCGTAAAAAATTCCAAGTTACACAACACGCGTTACAAAAGCCATTCCTGTCAGCTGTTTTTTATTTGTTTACTTATTTGTGCATTAAAAACGGCTTCGAAAGTATATCAAGATTTTGTTATTTTATTGAATTTATTCTTTTTATATTTATACTGAATGTTTTTTAAGATCTTTAATAAATTTTTCTTTCATGATTCACAAATTTGTTAAATTATTCTTTTTATTGTCAGCTGATTACTTGTCAAAAATACACAACGCGTTAAAAAGTTCAAAGTTAACCAACTTTCTGGCGCAAACGCGTCAAAATATTTTGCATGTAGCTTGTCCTATGAAAATACACAAGTTTAACTTTTTTTGACAGAAGACGACAGAGCGCGCGCGCACTAACGCGTGTTATGTACTTCCACCTTAATTTATACAAATATCAAACAAAGCCAACAAAAAAACAGCAACACAATTAACCCTAACAAAAACTACACTATCGTAATCAACACAATATGAAACTGCAACTCCATTATTGCCACAAACGCACACCTAAACAACTTTAACACAAACAACATGTACAAACAACGTCAACATCAACAACAGAGCAAGTAATATCAACTCCATTATTGCCACAAACACCAAACAACAATAACGCAAAAAATGCTAACACAAACAACACCATCGTAAACAACACAACAGGTAATATTGACTCCATTACTGCAACAAACGCACAGCCACACAACAACCCAAGATATCAACACAATCAAACATACTTAAATTGGAACATGGCCAGTAACCATGAATTATTAAATATTAAAGGCATTTACCAACTCCCACTTATAAGCGTATTCCACGGTGATCCTAGATATTAAAGCCTCATAAACCATGAGCACAACACTAATCTTCGAGCAGAAGGAAGGTATAAAACAACTATGGAAAAAATTCTTAAATCACCACACTCCCAAACATTTTCAAAAATTTGCCTGTACACTTATTTCATATTACAAATCCAAAAGAAAATATTATTTATAAAATTATTTTATTAACACGAAGTGAAAATCTATAAAATTATATCTGGGGTATCCCCAAGGTATGCTATTAAGTCATATTGTCGTAATCAGCCAAGTCGCAGAGAACAATTCCGTTCGGAAACGGAATTCATTCCGTATTTTAGTGCTTCAGAAAAGGACGAAAAAAATTTTCGAAATTAAACCATTTCATTTTTGTTTTCATTAAGGGAATGGGAGTTTTCTGTATCTGAAAAGCCAGAAAACTATCAAAAACTTTCCATCAATAAACAAATATGTTTTCTTTGATTCCGAACGGAATTGTACTCTTTGGCATGACTGAATATCCTAAAATTTTACAATAGTTTAAAAAAAATTATTGTTGTGTTTCATACAAAAAAAAGTCCTTATACACATACGGACACCACGAAGCGATAAAAGACCAAAATAAAAAAGACCCGTGTCTCCCAGTTTTGCCCAAAGTCATGCACTTTTTTTATGGGCCCCAAAGAGTTGGGATCTCGTTATCATTTTTGCAAAAAATTATCATTTTCTCAGGGTCATATCATGCAAACCGTTCGGAATTTTGATTTACCCTCTGAGACAAAGTTGTAGCTCTTGCCATAAAGAACAAAAATTGTGAACATAATCAAAAAAACTACATCTTTTAGATCAAAATCGCAAAAAAATTAGATTTTTTCCCCTCTTCAGGGAAACAATCAACTACAGAAATGTACCTAATTTTCGGGAAATTTTTCACTTTTGCGGCTACCTAAACGGTGCTAAGAATCATTCCTAGGAAGTTCATATGCTAAAGAAAGTTGTTTATTGATTTCTTAGGTACATTATAGTAGTTGATTGTTTCCTTGAATTTTGAACGGTTTGCTACTTATGGACCTGAACAGGGGAAAAAAGGTAAAAAAAAATCAGACAGTGTTTTAAAACTTTTTATGCTATTTTTATTGTTTTGTCATAACTACACAGCACAAATCTAAATTATGAGGTGTTGCTCACAGCACTCATATTTTTTCCTTGTTAAAATTTTATGACTACCTAGTGAATTTCCCAATTGTATTTAATTATTAAGTTATTATGTATTATGCTAATTTAACATCCATTATAACCTGCCTTATGGCTGCGCGGGATTAGAACTAAGATTTTAAATATTTTGAATATATTAATGAATAGAAAACAAAATTATTTATATAAAAAAATAATTTATTTTAATTTTTTAATTAAATACATAATTTGACATTTCCCATTCTAGCCTAAATCATTAAATTAGTAACAACTATACGCTTCACTTACATTTCTTTCCTTATTAACTTTCCTGTCACTTTATCCCTACTAATACACTGTCATTATAATTTAAAAAAAAACAGGAAAAAAACACTTTTAAGTCAAAAACTGTGTTGACAACAAGAAAAAACTTAACTAGCAAATTTTCAATTAAAAAAAATAGTTTAATGTATAAAAAGAAAGAAAACACAGCTCAAATAAAAAAAATTTTATTTTACAACGTTGTTGTTACTCTTGTTGTTGTTGTTGTTGTTGTTAGTACATACATGCAATGAGTACAAAAATTAGGCAACGGAGCACAGAGTAAGATGTTCTAAAAAAAAGAACAAGCATTGGAAACAAAATGTCTTCTTACAAAGTACGTGAGTTAAATAAATTGACTTTGCAAAACATGCGTGTAATGCGAATGAAAACAAACAAACAAACAAACAAGCAGAAAAACATACACTTACAAAGAAACTCTCAGAGTGACTTATACTCAGAGACACGCACATACACTCACACCCACTGTTTGTCGTTGATAAACTTTAGCAAAAGTATGGCACCAACAAACAAACTTGCGTTAAAATTATACACGGCAAAATGGAAATGGGGAATTTCGTAATAATTTTGGTAAATTATTAAAAAATTTTATAAATTTTCATACAGTACTAGCTGGCCTAGCAAACGTTGTTTTGCCACATAACTTATTTCTTTCAGATGTAAAATATGTCTGCTAGCCAAATTTTAAGGGGGAGCTTTTACCACTCTAGCTTTATTTCACGCCCTAAAAAATAAAAACTATAGGCTTTAGTTCTTTCCAACTATAACACTATTTGACTGCGAAATTTCAAGATTAGTTACGAAGATATAGGGAGGGGGAGCTTTTAGCCCTCTTATCCCATTTCACAACCTATTCCTTATTCTTTTTCAGATGTTACATTGTCTGCATGCCAAATTTTAAGAAAACCGGTTGATGAGTTTAGAAGATAGGGAAGTGGGGGCTTTAACCTCTATTGCAATATTTTGCGCCCGCTAGCGATATAAAATATACCCTACGACCTATTCTCAAACCAAACAAATACACATACAAAATTTCATAAAAATCGGTCAAACCGTTTCGGAGGAGTTTCAAATGAAGGGTATTTTGTTGATATTTGTATGGGAATATAAATACATGTTTCGGAATGAATGCAGTGTTCACTAAAATGGCTATAACTCATGAACCAATACACATTTGAAGACCGTTGATACATAAAAACCTTGGTATTGACGTCACCTTCCACGTGAAATCGGTTCACTCATTTCAGAGAACATCAATTACTAACACAATGCAACTTATTTTTATATATGTATGTATGTATATAGATTTTTATTGAATTTACTTGAAATTTAGAGTCCTATATTCGGCTTAGCCGAATCTTATAATCCCCTCACAATGGTGCGATAGTAACAGAAAGTTATATAAATGCCGTTCTAAAGATATATATAAATCAACTTTGTGCCACGCTCACTTGTCCAATCCCGCCCACATTTTGTCGAATGTTGTGGTTTGACAACCAAGATGCTTGTACCTAATTTGGAAACTTTTGCCGTTCTGTATACAGAAAACTATAATGTTTTTGTCTGGGATGTGCCACGCCCACATTTTGATGGATGTTGTGTTTTCATAACAGAGCTTGTTCCTAATTTGGAAACTTGAGTTCCTACCGCTCTCTAGATATACATATATAAAAATAAAATAAAAAACAACAAGGGATTTTTGGTTAAAATAAGAGGCAGTCGTTGGTTTTTGCTCATATCTCAGCCATTTGTAGACCGATCAGGCTTAATTTCAATATCAAATAATTCCGGACTATATGTAACGTAAATATATAACATCCAAGTCCCCATCATTTCTGGGGTCTTCGGAAAACTCATTTCAACAGAATTGCGGACAGACGGACAACGTTAAATTATCTTCCCTCTTCATAATATCAATATTGTAAAAATTACAAACGGAATGACCGTCGGTAAAGGGTAAAAAAAATATATTAAAATATAAAAAAACGGACAATTAAAGTTTTTATTAAATTAACAGAGCTTCTCGAGGAGGTAAGACCAAATTTGTAATGGCTTTTAAATTGTTCGAGGCCAAAAAATTTCTCTTCAGTGGCTTTGCTGTTGAAAGGGTAACCGTTGGAACAAAATTGCCCCGTATGAACGTAATAGCGTACGACGTTCGTACGTTGTCAAATTTCTATTTTTGGTGTTACTAGTTTTTCCATACGGCCACAGATTTCTTTCGTATATTAATATTGAAATCAAAAACATATTTTTATACCCACACCACAATAGTGGAGAGGGTATTATGCATTTGTGCTGATGTGTGTAACGCCTTAAAATATTGGTCCAAGACCCACCATAAAGTATACCGATCGACTCAGAATCTGACTTTCTGAGTAGAACTAACGATGTCCGCCCGGCTGTCTGGCAGGCTGGCTGGCTGTCCATGCAACCTTGTGCGCAAAGTACAGGTCGCAGTTTTGGAGATAATTTAATAAAATTTGGACATATGTTCTTATTGGCACAAGGACCAAGCCTATTGAAAAATGGGCCGAATCATAGGACCACGAGTGAAGATAGGAGGAAATTTCTTCCCCTCAGAAACTATCAAATCGATTTTAATGAAATTTAAAACATGGATAGATCCATATCTATATGGACACAAAAGGTATGCATTTTTAAAAAAATAGGACCACGAGGGGAGATAGTGCCCCTATTGCTGCCTCTCCAACCGATTTTAATGAAATTTAAAACATAGATAGATCCATATCTATATGGACTCATAACCTATACAGTTTTACAAAAATAGGACCCCAAGGGAAGGTAGGGGGCAATTTCTGGCTCTTACAAACTTTCAACCCGATTTTAATGAAGTTTATAAACATAGATAAATCCATATTTATATGGACACATAAGCATGATGTGCTTTTAAATACTGTGGTGTAGGGTATGATATGGTCGGGCTTGGCCGGCCCGACCCCCCCCTCGTCGTGGTCCTTTTTTCTTAAAAATGTATAGCTTATGTGTCCGTTCAAATATGGATCTATCTATGTTTTAAATTTTATTAAAATCGGTTTGATATTTTCTGAGAGGAAGAAATTTCCCCCTCTTTTCTCTCGTGGTCCTACGATTCGGCCCATTTTCAATAGGCTTGGTCTTTGTACCAATGAAAACCTATAATCCAAATATTATCAAATTATCTTCAAAATTGCGACCTGTACTTTGCGCACAAGGTTACAGCCGGACGGGCATCGTTAGTTCGACTCAGAAAGTAATTCTAAGTCGATCGGTATACTTTAAGGTGGATCTAGGACCAATATTTTAAAGCGTTACACACATCAGCAGAAATGCATAACACCCTCTCCACTATTGTGGTGTGGGTATAAAAATTAATTTTAAAACCAACCGTTCAATAAAATCACAATAGTTTTTTTTTAACATTTTAAGCGCTCCCCTTTTGTTATTTAAAATCTGATTGAAGTATATGTCTTTCTCCATGATCAAAATTTCTCTAAGTGTTTCTATCATTCATTAAACAAATTTTAATTTCAACATGCAACTCATATTTGCACTAACACATACAACATAGCAGGCACAGTGCATATAAATGCGCTTAAATGATATTATAAATATGTATCCATATACATTTCCAGCGAACAATCTACTTTTGGTAACGTAGCGCCAGCAAGTTATTAAAAGTGTTTCTCAAAAAAATGTTATATGTATAATTTACTTTTTTACATGGGCCAAAAATACAAGCTGTTTTGCTTACTGGCGTTACGTTACAAAAACTAGACTTTTCGCTGGAAATTCCCATATCCTTAATGTATGTGCATATGTATTATGTGTGGCCTGATCAGGAAACAATATAAAGATAAATTATAAAACTATATCCAATTTAAAAACAAAATTATAAGTAAACACCGAATTAAAAACAGTTTAATTATTTTAAATTAATGGATACCCGGCGGGTGCTACAGCTCTGCCCTCCACTCGTTGACACATTTTTGATAAAATTCATAGCTGACGCGCCTATGTAAACAGAGATCTGTATATGTTTAAAGTTTCATTAAAATCGTTTTAATTGCTTCGGAGAGGCAGAAATTTCCCCCTACCTTATCTCGTGATCCTATTTTCAAAAATGGTATAACTAAAGCATCCATATAAAAAGGTTCTATCTATGTTTTATATGTCATTAAAATCGGTTAGATAGTTTCGCAGAGGCAGAAATTTCCTCTACCTCCTCTCGTGGTCCTAGTTTTGAAACAATATATAGCCTTGGGCCGTCTTCAGAAAATTGTCTTTTCAATAACACCGATCTGAACCGCATCGGTTGAATGGATTTAGAGTCTATAATGGACGTAGCTAGAAGCATTTTGTATGCTTTATATTTCGAGCCCTTACCGCAAAAAAAGCTTAAGCGACATCATTTTCAATTTTCGTTTTTTTTTAATAAAAAAAATGTATTGGCAACACTTGCATCATCTCCTAAAATGTCATGGTCGCATAAGATACCGATTACGATTGTATAGCAAAAACAATTTTAGCTTAAGCGCCAACCTTCACACAACAACTTTTATGGCATATGGGTAATTCCATGTCAAAACGACCAAGAGTGGGACACGAGCCCTTCCGATTTGAATGAAATTTGGAGAGAAGGTTCCTTTTATCTTATTAGGAACATATATGAACGAAAAAAATTTTTAAAATTTGGTTTTCGAAAGTTATGTCATATCCAAAATGTCATAATTTCGCAGAATAAGCCGAATGTGTTGAGCTTATTTCTTCAATATCTCGAAAACTACTTGACATACGAAGATGATTTTGATGTCATTTTAAAGAGAATACTTGGGACTACAAACCATAAATTGAAAAAAATATGTAATATCTGCAAAATGTTAAATTTTAAAAACGGACTTAGTCAAAAACCTATTCTTTTATTTGCTCCTAGTTGGGTCAAATGTATGACCAGCCCCACTTTATTATTTATTGCCGAATTTCGGTTTTTTTAGTTATTTCAATAAACTAAACCGTTTTTGAGTTACGCGAATATATCCTGTGCAACCTCTTACATTTTCGAAATAACGATATATCTTGAAAACAAGAGCTAACCTAAAAAATGGTTAGCACCACTGGATTCAGCGTCCCCAATTAGGGTAAAATGCCAGGTGCGCGGCTGGTCTGTTGTTTCCAACTAGCACAGTGTACTTATTGCTCAAAATTACAATATTTAAATTCTATTTTAATATTATTATTTTAAGGGTTGCGAAAGGAAAAAAATCATATCTTAAAAAAAAAAACACCTCCTTCAAAGTTTCAGGATTTTTAAAGAACAGTTTGAGGTATTATACAAAAAAAATCAGCCAAATAAAAGAATAGGTTTTTGACTAAGTCCGTTTTTGAAATTTAACATTTTGCAGATATTACATTTTTCAAAAAAAAACTTTTTTTTTTTCAATTTATGGTTTGTAGCCCCAAGTATTCTCGTATTTCGTTCATATTGTTCCTAATAAGATAAAAGGAACCTTCTCACCAAATTTTATTAAAATCGGAAGGGGTCGTGTCCCACTCTTGGTCGTTTTGACATGGAATTACCCACACAGAAAAAATTATTGCCGAATTATTTTCAAACAAACGCTTGTTTGAAAATTTTTTTAATTTCTACAAATTTTTTTATTGATTCAATTAAAATTTTTGTTTGATTTTTATTTAACCAACAAAAATGTTGACAACCATTCAAAAATATAATACACGCGTTATTAGTTTCAAGTTTTCATAATTTTGTATGAAATATTTAACGCTTTTTAATGTTGTCGTCTTTTTGCATTTTTTTATTTGATCTCAACACTTCTTTATGTGAAATATAAGAACTACAACAAAAAACACATACAGTCTATTTTTGGACACTTTACAAAAGTACAACAGTAAGAAAGATGAAGAGGTTTGAAGTAAAAAAAAAAAACAAAAAAATAGCAGGTAAAAAAACGTTTCACTCTTTTAAAACAACAGAAACAACAACAACATTATAAGAAACAAAATAAATTTTTGGTTGGTTTCAAAGTTGGTTAAAAAAAAACCAAAATCCCGTATTCAATTTTTTCAAACTGTTTGCTTAAATACATCAAATACAAAAATATAACGATGACGAAAAACATATCGAGTCGGTCTGTCGCCGTTTTTGGGTTACATTTCTTCTTCATTAGCAAAGGAAAGGATACAGCAACAGTGAGTGATGACGAAAAACATTGTGTGTATAAAAAAAGACTTCTTTCAAAAATTATTCCAACAAAAAAATGTGTCTCAAAGCCAGCCGGCCGCTCTGCTCTCTCTGCCATATCTTCTAATAAAGTGCCTGCTTGTGTGCTTGGCAAAAACCTTTTTTTTTTTTTGATTTTGAAATTTAATATATGAATTTCAGTAAACTTTTTGTTTGATTCAGTTAAATTATTTGTTTGAAAAAATCAGTGTTTTTTTCAATAAACAAAATGCAAATAAATTGTTTGAATATGCGAATTTGTTTATAGGACCGATTTCAGACAAAAAATTGTTTGATTCTCCAATTTTTTGTTTGAATTGGAAAAATAATTTTTTCTGTGCATATAATAAAAAAAAAAACCATCTCCCGTAAAATTTTGTTTTTGCGGTAAGGGCTCCATATCGAGCCCTAATAGCGAAAATTATTTAACCAGCAACATTTTAGATTTTTGTTTTTTGATGAAAATAATATAAAATTTTAAAAACGGACTAAGTCAAAAACTTATTTTTTTATGTGGCTGATTTTTTTTTATAACAGTTTGAGGTATTATATACAAAAAATAAGCCAAATAAAAAACTAGGTTTTTGACTTAGTCCGTTTTTAAAATTTAATTTTTTGCAGATATTACATTTTTCAAAAACAAAAAAAATGGTTTGTAGCACCAAGTTTTTTCTTTAAAATGACATAAAAATCATCCTCGTATGTAAAGTAGTTTTCGAGATATTGAAGAAATAATATCAACACATTTGGCAAAACATTTTTTTTCGTTCACATATGTTAATTATAAGATAAAAGGAACCTTCTCACTTCATTAAAATCGAAAGGGGTCGTGTCCCACTCTTGGTCGATTTGACATGGAATTACCCACATATTATTTCTTACAAAAATAATTTAATTTATAGCTTTTTTAATTAAAAATATAAACTCAAAATATTAAAAGAAGCAAAGACTCCTTCCTCCTTTATTTCTGCAAAACCAGGCCCACTGTCTTTCATATGACTGCTACTAAATATATAGGAAGCAGGCGTAAATAAATTTTTCACAACAAATAGTTGACAAAAATTCAACAAGAAAACTAGAAAATAAAAAAACTTAACGAAATTTTTTCCAAAAGAACTAACAACACTTGACAACAACGCCAACACTTAAACAACAGCAACAAATAAAACTTAAAAGAAACAACAACAATTTATTAAAGTAATGACAAAAATTTGCTGCTAGAACTTACGCTGCTGCGTAAAGCAGCACAGTTTAAACAATTTCTTACTCTAATGCCCTTCCCGTGTTTTTCCGTACTATAAGTGATGGTTCACACGCTTCCAGTTCTAGTCGTCAAGTCTTGAGTTTTAAGGAGAGAAAGGAAAAGATAATGGTATATGTATACTTTCCTCTCTTGAGTTTTGAGGAGAGATAGAGAGGAAAAGATATGTAATTTTCTTTTCCCATCGCTCCTACAAGCTCAAGACGTGACGACTAAAACTAGAAGCGTGTAAACCAGCAATTAGTGCACAAATTCTAAGAAAAACTGTGGAAAATGTTAGAAAAATAAAAGTGAAAAAAACTTAAATACTTTGTTGAAAAGATGGTGTCATTACGAAAAAAAGAAAGCGGGAAGTTCAGTGTGCGTGTGTGTGTTATATAAAAAAGCGTAAATAAAATGTATGAACAATTAATAAGAAGAAAAAAAATAGTTGAAAGAAAAACTTTGCAATTAACAAATGTCATGGCACTAAAGACATGACAGACAGCAAGAAGTTAAAAAGTACTCGGCATTTAAATGCAATTAACAAATTAGTGATTTGGCAATAATAATAGAAAAAATGTTTATTATAAAATTCAAATAAAATTTAGCATAATCAAAACAACAAGAAAGGAGTAAAAATACTTCACTTTTTAAAATGTCACAAAAAATGGCAAATTTTGTCTCCTAAATCGCCAAAATTACTTAAACTATTTGAAAACTTTAAATATGGACAAAATATTAAAAAAATAGTAAAAAACATATGTACTTTTATGAAGTTTTATAAACATGCAAATTTGTTTTTGAAAAAAATGTTTAAAATTGTAGAAACTGAAAAAAGTAGTAGAAATACTCAGAAAGTGATTCTGAGTCGATCGGTATACTTTAAGGTATTCGAACAATATTTTAAAGTGTTACACACATCTGCAAAAATGCATAATACCGCGTCCACTATTGTGGTGTGGGTATAAAAACAACTGCCCACACATTTTCTCGGGGAAAAGGAAACAAATTTAGAGTTCAAACTAAAAAAAATTCAATCTTAAACTGCAGTTCAGATTCTGGGCATGTCCTGGGACAAAATATCCGTATAAAATATCCAAAACGAAGTGGATAATATGCCCTTAAATATTTTAAAGAATTCGGGGAAAAAATTAAGATCTTTCAACTATTGGTTTACTTGTAGCTCAAATTGGTACAAAACATCTCTTCAGGAATGCTGAAATCAGCAACTTGATTCACGAAGAATTTTGTATGAAAGAAAATAAAGAGCAAATGATATTGTCAGATACGGAATCGGAGGATTTATACGATAGTGCTCATGAAAAAAGTACAATTATAGTGGAATAAGTGTGTGAAGATAAATACGAAATGTTACAATTAATTTTTTTTTAATATCACATGCGAGAAGAAATAAAATCAAAAATATCGCATACGATTAAAAAAATTATAAAGAAAATATGATTAAAAATAAATACGAAAATTTAAACTATTTTTTTAAAAATATCGCTTGGGATAAGAATATCTTTTAAAAATATCGCATGCAATAAAAAATATTAAAAAGAAAATATGTTTATTTACACGAAATTAAAAAGTTTTTATAAAATTTCAATTACCTTTATTGATTTTTTTAATACTAAAAACCAATTTGATATTTAGTTGTTATTTAAAAAAAAAAAATTTACGAAAAAATGAACTCAAAATCTCCCGTTTTTGTGTAAAAATGTTAATAAAAAAACATTTCATGTGTGTGAAGATAAATACGGAGAGTTAAATGATTTTTTTTTTAAATATCGCATGCGATAAAAATATATTTTAAAAATATCGCATGCAATAATAAATATTAAAAAGAAAATATGATTATTTACACGAAATTTAAATGTTTTTATAAAATTTCAATTACTTTGATTGATTATTTTAATACTAAAAACTAATTTGATATTCAGTTGTTATTTAAAAAAATAATTTACCAAAAAAGCAACTCAAAATCTTCGGTTTCTCTAAAAATATAAAAATATACATATCGTTACCTAAAACGCAAAACGCCCTATCTAACATTTTGAAAATTGTACAGGAGAAGCAAATTACTATTAAATGTTAATCGATAAATTGTCTTAAACTGTTTATAATTTATTTTTCTTCTATTTTTCTTGTAAAACCTACGAGTTGTTTTGATAATTGACAATGTTGCATATTATGCAAAATTTTAGTAAGGCCTTTTAGCGCGTATCAAATAATTTTTTGTAGATAGGGCCGTTTGTTTTTTGTTAATAAAATTGCTAATTTTGGTTGAAAAATTCCAAAATTTATTGTGGACATTAGTGTTAATGCAATTCATCAGATTTAATGAAAAAGTCGATTTATAATTTTTTGTTAGTTAGGTCCTTTTGCGTTTTAGGTAACGATATATATAAAAAACCTTTCATGTGTTGGAAGATAAATACGATAAGTTTAATATATTTTTTTTTAAATATCGCATGCGAAAAGAAAAAAAAAGAAATATTGCATGCGATAAAAAATATTATAAAGAAAATAAGATTAAAGATAAATCCGAAAAGTAAAATTTATTTTTTTAAAAAATCGCATGCAACAATATATGTTTTAAAAATATCGCATGCAATAAAAAATATTTTAAAAAGAAAATATAATTATTTACACGAAATTGTAAAGTTTTTATGAAATATCGATTATTTTTAAAAACATTAGGAATCAAATCTATTTGTAAATGTAGACTATGGACAATATGTATATCCAAATTGTATTCGTAAACATTTTTATAAATTTTTTAACGGATTTGCACACAGTGGATATTTTTCGCAGAGCATAAGACTTTCTCTTAGTAAACTTTTTTCAAAAATAACAAATTTAAATAATCAAAGACTAATAAAATATTAAATAGAATTTAAATATTGAAAAAAAATTGTTAAATATTATGGATATTTCATTGAAAAATTAAAAATTTGGTGTACAAAATTTTATGTTCTTAACAATATTTTTTTTATCGCATGCGATACTTTTTAAATATATTTTTTATCGCATGCGATATTTCTAAAAATGAATTTTACTTCTCGTTTTTAACTTTGAACACATACAAATTTCTTACTTCAACAATAACACTTAATTTTTAAATAAAATTTAGGGTTCTGTTATCGCGAAAATTTAGTTTTCGTGATAGGTCTGGTTTTTAATTAGTCATGAATATCGAGCGCGTACTTTAAATGTAAAATGAAACTAATTGATAATAGGGTGTTCTAAAAATACTACCTTTTTCAAAAAGTTAATAATATACCAATTTTATTGCAAAACTATGTTGATAAACAAAATTTTCGATTAAAAATTTTAGAGAAAGAAAATTTAAAAAAACACTTTTTTAGAAAAGTACCAAAAATACCACTTTTTAAAGGGCTGCCAAAATGTTAATTTAATAAAAAAAATTGGATAATAATAAAAAAATTTTGACTAAAAATTTAAAAAAGGGATATTTTTAGAAAAGTACTAAAAATTTAACTTTTTTATTATGAAAAAACTTGAAAAAAAATTTAATTCTGAAAACTTTTAAAAGGTAAGAAAATGCATTAAGAACCAAAAAATAATACTTTTTTACAATATTTAAAAAAAAAAAACATTTTCCTTCTAGTTTCTTTTCCTATAAAAAAATTCTGTCTGATCAAAAATACATTTAATTTGTCAATGACTCACTCATGTATGCAACTCTTTAAAAAAAAAATAATGCGACCAAATGACTGCGTTTGTACCAGAAATAAATTTTGTACCATTAATTTTATTAAGACTTAAGGGCCAACGCGTTAGTTGTGGGCCTGTGATATGTACGTCATTTCAATATGTTTGTCTTTTACCTCTGGCCGATTTTATTTGCTTTACACATTTTTCTCTCCATGATTTTTCCCTCTCACAACCCAAATTCATATGTACGTGCCTTTTCAACCGCGCGCGTAAAAAGAATATTTTTAGAATTTATTGTACTTTTGTACGTGAAACTGTGTGATGACATTTCTATCCCAAAAAGAAAATGACAAGAATTGTAGCAATTTGTTTGCTGTTGCTGTGTTAACACCAAATACAAAGATTTAATTTAAATCAAACTGAGAACATGCAAAAATGTAGTACTAAAAGAATTTAAGAAAGTACCAACATTTGTCAGTTTTGTTTAAAACTGGTTAATGAAAAGTTTATACAAAGCGTTAGTAACTTCTTTGCCTCTATTTAGCAAAAAAAGAACCTGGATTCAGGCAATATTTTTGGGAGAATGCAATTCTTTTACGCATTTTAACTGCTATTTCCACCTGTTATTTAGAATCTATTCCCATCACTAGGTGAAATGTTGTAAAGAAATTTTGGAAAAGGTACCATTTTTTGCCTTTTTATTAAAAAATTCATAAATAAACCAATAAAGTACTTAATATAGTACTTTTATCTTAGGGCAAGATAAAAGAATTGAAAAGCTGAAAACAAACATTTTAGTACTTTTTTCTTACTCTATAACTTACTCTAACTCTATACTCAATAAAGTGGTTATATTAAAAAATATTTGCGGTACGTTTACACCTCTTTGATGTTTTTAGTCTATTTTTGGTACTTTTTGCCTTGTTTTTAATATAAAGAAATATATCAAACATTTTCAATTTAAATATAACCACGTTTTCCTATTCATTTCATACCTTTTTTCTCCCCTGAAGTAAAAATACCATTTAAAATACTTTTTGAGTCTTTTTTAGTGACTTTTTTCCCCTTTAAGTAAAAGGTTATATTTATTGGTCTTCTCTAAAGAAGTTATATTAATACTAGCATTAATTCCGCTACTTCATGAGCGTCTCCCTTTCATTCGTGGACATATTATTTTATATGCCAAAGTTGATGTTTTTAGATTAAAAAACAAAAAAGTACCAAACAGTTATTCTCATCCACTCAGGACATTGCATGTTTAATTTTATTTATTTAGGCGCAATATTAACGAAAATTGAAAAAAGTACCAGTTAAAGAACGAAAAGTATCAAAAAAATCCCTTTTACAGCTTCTCATTCACTCAGTACCTTGCATGTACAATTTTATGTTTCTAGATCCAATGCTAACGAAAATTCAAAAAGGATCAGTTAAAGAACAAAAAGTACAAAAAAATATCCCTCCTACAGATTCTTATTCACTGAGGACCTTGCATGTTTCATTTTATGTTTCTAGGTTCAATACTAACGGAATTCAAGTTAAAGAACAAAAAAAGTACCAAAACCCAATCACAGGTTCTTAACAACTCAGGACATTGCATGTTGAATTTTATGTTTATAGGAAAAATACAAACTATAATTAAAGAAAATACCAATCGTAGAACAAAAAGTTTAAGAAAAAAATGTAATTTACAGTAATTCCTCCTTTTTTATACTTCTCTTCTCCCCACTAAAGTATCAAGAATTTAAATATTGTAGTGCGAGTCCATAACTTAATTCGTATTGTATGACAAGGAATGGAGACAAATGTTTTGTAAAAAAAGTACCAAAAAAAAGTTAAGACTTAAACGTTCGAATTTCGAAAAAGTACCGATTACGTATTTGTACTTTTTAGATTAGTTTTGAATGTGATATAATTTTATTTCTATTTTTTTTTTTTTTTTTTTTGTTTAAAAGATAGATGGGGCGACAAAAAAGTTCCAAATTACAGGTTTCATCCGTTTACTTCCTAAATGGGCCGAATTTCAAAAAAGTACCAGACACCTGTCCGCTTATTTTTTTAAAGAACAATGATAAGTATTACATTTTTTGTATTTCTTTTAGTTCTGAAAATATAAGGCTACAAACTAACCCGTTTTTACCCTCTAAGCATTCACTAGTGGATCGATTTGGGGAGAGACCAACCTCCTGTCCAAATTTCAAGTTTTTAGCTTCAGGCGTTTAGGCTGTGCGATAATGAATCAGTCAGTAACGCTAGAATTTTATATTTATATGGGGTATTCACAAGGTGTGCTATCATGTTATATTGTCATAATGTTCTAACATTTTACAATGGTTTAAAAATATTGTTGTTCCTTTGTAAACAAAAAGTGTCTTAAATTAATAGAACTTTGCTTGCTATGTTTATTGTGATGTCGTAATTAATCAGAAGAGAACTGCGCTGAGCGGCTGAGCCGAACCGCTTTAGTTTTTGTAGCCGTCGCCGTTGATGGTATAGTTTTATCTGGCTAATATCCAAATTTGACCTGCGGCTAGTAATTTTTGCAACAAAACACTTGCGGCGTCAAATTATATCGGCTTAGGACTGTCATGTTTGGTAAACAAACAAAATAAAATTAATTTGCGATTTGCGTCTAAAAAATGGAAAATAGTCAGGTATGATCTAATTTAATTTATTTATTCATGGATTAGAATTAAAAAATATATTGATTTTACGTTAATATTTATTTTTTTTATATTTGTTTTAAATCAGCTGATTTAAATTCAAAATAGCACACTAAATTATGAGGGGTTGTTCACAAGAGTCGTATTTTTTCATGTTATTATTTTAAGACTTATGACTTTACGACACCTTGTGAATCCCTCAATAGTTTTAACATTACCCTCTAGTTTATCAACCTCCTTAGTACTCAATTTATCCCCTTTAGAAAAACTATATCTTAATGTACTGTGTGGGTCTAAACCAGAGCACTTAAAAGGTACCACTTTTTACCCATTTAACATTTTATCGCCCACCTCTTTCTATATTTTTTTTACTTATAGGAAGAAAAATTCATCTGTTTTTGGGGAAAAAAAAGTACCATGAAATATAAAATGAGTTTAAAATGCAAAAACGGTGCAATTTTTTTTCTACATTATTTTACAGCATTTTTCATCTTTTTTTTTCATTTCGGTGCAAACGTAACACATTTTTGGCATAGCCTTTGGCACCATACAAGTTATAAAAATAGAACAGGAATGTACACTTGCATTCAAACACACACACTCACACAACACCAGGGTACAAAGAGAAAAAAAAGGTTTAAAAAAAAACAATAATCAAAATATGCAAAAATGAGTTGCTTGAGGGAGGGGGAGTTTTGTAATAAAAATCTCTGTCATACAAAATTATGCAAAAACCATTTAAAAATTCTTTTAAGTTAAAAAAAAAGAACGGGTAAAGAAAAAACCACTGTGCACTGTCAGCTGTAGTGAATGTTATTTTATAAAAGCTCTTTGCTTAACACATTTTCAGAAGAAGACAAAAAGGCCAGAGTGGTGGAAAATAAATAGGAAAACACAACTTTTTTGAATAATATTTTTATAAATTTGTTAACAGAAATTGATGACAAATAAGACCCATTACAAAAATTGTAATTTTAAAGCAATTGACATGGAAAGAAGTTAGTGAAAAAATAACTTTTTAAAACCGGTACTAAAATTGTATATGCTTTACAAAATTTAAACAAAAACCCAATTTTTTAATTTAATTTAGTTTATGAAAAAATCTATATATTATTTATATAAAAATGAATCCCTTTTTCCCTTGGTCACGGCATCACGCGTGAATTGCTGGACCGATTTCACTAATTCTTTTTTTGTTGTATTTGTTACTATTAGGGGAAGGTTCTTCTGTAAGAAAAAAATTACGAAATTTGGATAGGGGCAGGGGAATTGGTACCCACCATTGGATGCCAATATTAAATATCGCATATCTTAAGAGCCGCTGCACGCATTTTGTTGAACTTTTTGTAGTAGGATCATCTGAGCCCTAAAATTTATACAAAATAGCAGCGGGGTAAGTGGTTCCCCAAATAGGACGCCAATGTTTAATATCGCATTTCTTAAGAACTGTTATAGTGAGTATGTTCAAACTTTTTCTTATGGTATGCTACACTATTGAAAATAAAAATACAGCTGGTAAGCGCAGGGGGGGGGGGGAATAACCTCCCATAGATTGCATATATTAAATATCGCTCAACTGAAGAACTATTAAAGGGAGAGTCTTCAAACGTGGTTAAAGCTACTATTATGATAAACTAGAAATTTTAATATAGAAATGGGCGGGGTAGACAGAGGAGGAGCAGTACCCCTCATAGATAGAAATATAAATAAGAGCCTCTGCACGCTATTTGTTGAACTTTTCGTAGTAGGATCTTCTGCGCCCCAAAATTTAAATAAAATTTAAATAAATTAGCAGCGGAGGAAGTGGTACCCCTCATAGGACGCCAATGTTTAATATCGCATATCTTAAGAACTGTTATAGTGAGAATGTTCAAACTTTGCAGAAGTCACTCTTATAGTATACTTCACTTTTGAAAATAACAATAAAGCGGGTCGGCGCAGGGGGGAAATAAAATATCTCTCAACTGAAGAAGTGGTTAAATCAGTGTAGCGAAGCGCACCGGGCTAGGCTAGTATAAATATAAATAAATAATGCCAAAAGGTACTAAATAAAAAAAGTAGTGAAAAAACTACCTTTTGTAAAAGCTTACTAAAAAATGTAAATTTAAGTTTAAAAAAGCAAATTTAAATATTATTGGTAACTTTGATAAGGAAAAAAGAAATAAGAACAGTACTACCTCGATAATGCAGACACTTTAAGTTCTGAATATGTCCGTATAATTGGAGTGCCTGGATGTGGTAAATAAAAAAAAGTAGAGGAATAACTACTTCTTTAAAAAATAAAATATTGTTTACAAACCTACTTTAAATGCACTATTTGCACTAAAGGTACTAAAAACTTGGGAACTTAGCACGTCTTACAGAAATTTTGTATTCCCAAAAACAACTTTGGTACTAAAAACATGTTAATATTTATTTACAAATATAGAATAGTTGTAAAAACACTACTTTTGTTAAAAAAAAGTACTAAAATGCAAATGTTGTTTCAAAAGTCATTAAATATAGCGAATCTGTTAACTTTAATTTTACAAACATTTTAAGAAACGTTAAAGGTACTAAAAAAAAGTACTAACAAGGAAAGTTGAAGCGAAAAAGTTATTGAAAAACTACTTTTTTAAAAAGCGGTTATTAAAATACTCCTTTCTTTAAGACAACTTAGTTTTTGTAATAGTAGCCAAAATACTAATTTTCCCCATGACGTATAAAAGGCACTAAACGGTATTAAATTCAAAAATACTTTCCCTACTTTTTGGCTAAATATGCTTAAGTGTTTATTTATATGGGAAAAGTACCAAATATATTACTTTTTGCAAAAAGTACTAAATAAAATCTACTCTTTATGAAAAGTATTAACAAAATTTTAAAAAATTTAAAACATTTAACATATTTTTTGCTTAAATTAGTTCTGGCCTTTACTTGTTCGCAAACAGTTCCTAAAAAGTACTTAAAATACTACTTTTTACAAAATGAAAAAAAAAACTGTAATTTATCGAAAAAGTACCTATTTTCAATTTAAGCCGTTTTAGTGTTGGGTCCCTCTTCGCTTACGATTGCAGATTTCTTATCCCAATTTCCATTTCAGTTCCCTTAATTTCCTACCACCGTTTTAAAATTTCTACAAAGTATTTTATGCATATAAACAGAAAAAAGTTTTTCGTCTTTTACAAATTGCTTAAAATGTAAATGAATTAAATTTGCAAATATTTACATCACAGAAACTCTGTGTGGGGCAACTTACCAGCCAGCAATCCAGCAAATACATATAAAAACATAAAGAAAGGCCTGTTGCTTCTGGTACTTTTTACTATTATTTTACTTTTTTGTAATTTACATTTGTTAAGTTTTATCATTTCTTCAATTTTCTCTTCTAAAGCTGTTCCTGTCCCGATGACTCATTTGTTCCTGTTCAACGTTTATCTTTTTTATTGCTCTTACGGCTTTTGTTCATGTTGCATTAATATTTATCCTTGACTTGTTTCTTTTAAATTTTTTCCTCAGTTCTATTTTTTTATTCTTCTTTTCACTCTTCAATATTGTTTGACATCATTCAATATTTTTACTTTTTTAATACAACAATTTTTTAATTTAAATTTTTTTATGTTGTTCATTTTTAACAATAACAGGGAAATTTATTCTTTTTTATTTCTTAAAAAAACTCATTTAAAAGTTTAACAAAAAATAACGCAGATCAATTAATTTTAAGCAAATTCATTTTTGCAGACAAGCGGCCATTTTTAAAGAAGAAAAAGCAAAGAGAACTGAAAAATGCATCAAGAGCAATGTTGCCAGAGGGTATTATGCTTTTGTGCTAATGTTTCAAACATTTTAAAATGTTGGTTCCAGACCGATCGACTTACAATCACTTTTTGAATCGCTCTAATGTTGTCCGTCCGTTCGGCCGGCAGGCTGCTGGCTGTAATAGTACAGGTCGTTTATTTGGAGATAATTGGATGAAATTTTTTACATAGACTCTAATAGTAGCAAGGACCAAGCCTATTTGAAATTGTGTACCAGCCATACAAGCTTCTTCCCGGAATAGAGCCTATAAGCCTTCTAATTATTGGTATTAAGATTAAATTTGATCCAAACTTATTTTATTGCCATCTTAATCGTACACAGAAAAAAAATATACTTCAATCAAAAAATTTGTAATATTAATTAAAAAATTAATTAAATTTACACCAGTATACAAATTAATGGTATCAATTAAACGTTTAATTCACTTGATTAACCGTTTAATTGACTTAATTAAAGGTTTAATTTTATTGATAAAATTTTTTTTTTTTTTTTTGATTAATGCTTTAATTGGTAAAAAATTTTGGAGAATTTTTTTCTGTGTATATCCAAATTTTATTGGAGCCGGTCCATATTTTACCATAAAATACTACTCCCGAAACTACTCATATAACTTTCTTAACAATTTTGGTATTGATATAAAATTTGGCGATAGTAAACTCGTGTCTATTACTGTGTTAGCAGGTCTACAATTGAACATAGAACTTTGACATAAATCTTAACCTCAATAAATAATCCCAGTAAAAAAAATTTGGGTTTTTTGAAGCACTTAAGAGAAAAAGCGATTAATCAAGCGCTTTAATAAGAGATTGCAAAAAGCTGCAATATAAGTGCTGAAAACGAAGAATTTTGAAGCGAAAAAATAAAAATATATTATGGTTTGCAAAAATTATTGAAAAAGGCATTGAAACAAGTAAAAGCAAAACATTAATGACTATGTTCATATTGTAAGCCATTAAAAAAGCACTTTAGGGTAGCTTTGTTTGCATGTTAAAAAAAGCGCTTATTGTCAGCAGAAAATAGTCCTCCAAGCCGGGACCACCCCATACAAAAATCAGGCATCCCATCAGCAGTTTTGAAGCGATTTGAGGTATAAGTTCATACATAAAACTTGCTTCCTTTGGAGTACATTTTTTACTTTGAATTTTGTTATGGCGAGTCCATGTCTCTAAATTCTGTAGTGTTGCGTATCATATGAACTTATTTTCAAATCTAGTATTGAAAATGCTTCTTTATCAAAAATTTTACTTTAAAACAAGTAAGGGAGCTTTATTCGGCTGTGCCGAATCTAGTGTTCCTTCCACGGACACCAAACAGTGGCCGAAGGCGGCGATTTCACAGATTAATTTAAAAAAAAAGTTCAAGTACCGTTAAAACTAAAAGTACTCGGTTAAAGTGCACAAAATTCTACATCAGTAGGCGAAAAAATAAATGTCACATATGTAACTGTGCTCTTGTAGTGACGCGTTGAAATTAAACGTGAGAAAATAGTGAACATTTTCGTAAAAAAAACCTAAAAACTTAAGTTTATATGGGAAATGCAAAAAAAAAATTATTTTCTCAGTTTTAGTGGACATAAAGTTATCAATTGGGCTCAATTGAGCGATATTTTAACTTTATCTTAAAGTTTGAACAAACAAGCGTTACTTTAGAAAAAATTATGGTGCTGATCGGTGAGCTTTAGAAGGGTGGCATGTCCATGGACGTTACGACAATTCTCTGATGGACATTATGACACTTTTAAAAGTGTCATAAAGTCCATAGACACAATGACACTTTCAAAAGTGTCATAAAGTCCATGGACACTATGATACTGAACGTTATGACATGCCACCCTTAGAAGTTATGTACGAATTAGTAGCAGCACGCGTTGGTTTAACAAACAAAAAGCGTTTTAAGACTTCTGCTATAACTTTTATTGCTGCTATTGTTGTGAATGTTTTAAGTGTTTTTATAAAAAAGGGGATATGTTGTGATTTGTAACGCGCGAGTCACGCGTGAGTCACACTTGAGTCACGCGTGACCGACATTAAAATATTTTATAGTGATTTAAAAACTAGAGTGACTGAATATAAACATTTAATTCTCACGCGCTTACGAAATACCTTTACCTTTTAACTGCCTTATTTATAAAAAAATAAAACCGGTTAATAAAGGCTTTATGAAACGGATTTTCATACAAAATCCGTTTAATAAACCCTTTATTAACATGTTTTATTTTTTATAAATTAGACCGTTAATATTTAAATTAATTAATTTTATTATTTAAATAATAAATAATTTTTTCTATACGAGGGGAGGGCGGGTACCTCTCCCTCCCCTCGTATACCTCCAAGATTTTTTGGAACATGCAGTTTGTTCTAAAATTTACACGCATCAAAGTAAAAAATTCTTTGTAGGGGCTGTACCCATCACCCCTCCGTCTCCCTTCCTCCAAAATTTTGTTGATACATGCAGTTTGGTCTAAGATTTTCACACATCGAATTACCTGTGTCTTACTATTGTTGGTGAGGAGACATGAATTGATCCGCAAGAAACAAGGATTTCGGCCCCAGTGTGCAACGGTAAAAATATTTCAGGAGTAGGCTTTATTAAAACTAAAAAAATTCCATGGTGTTACTTCTGGCTAGATAAAGCTAAATTTTGCTGCAATATCTGCTACGTTTTTAGACTTCTTTTAATAATTTCCCAATGACGGCTTTTTGAAATTTGACAGTTCTTTTTTAATAAAACTATGACAGACCAAATTTTACTACGATTGTATTACTCCTTACGGTTTAAGACGTACTAAAGTGTTTTCTAAGAGTGGGGTTATCGTCAGGGGATTAACGGATTGGCTCATATGCAAAAAAAAATTAGTGGAGAAAAACGAAAATGAAGGTTTACATAAAGTTTTTAAGTTTTAAAGATATATTTAAATTTTTGTGAACTTTAATGAATGAAGTTAGAATTTAATAGTATTTTATTGAAAGTGAAAATTTTTAATTTGTGCCTCATATGCCAACTTTTTGCTTTTGAATCAGAAGTAAAAGCTAAATTTTTTTTTTTACCAATGACAAATGAAGAAAAGAAATAATTGGCAGGTTTTCTATATGACTGCAGTTTTTTAAACGCTGCATACGTATACTTACTAATGTTTATTGGGTTGTTGTCATTTTATATTGTTTTTGCTTTAGCTACTTTTGTTAACGGCAATAAAGCAAAGCATGAGTTAAATTTATTTTCTTCTTGACATTTAATTTTGCTTTTGTTTAAGCTACTTTTTTTCTGACGGTAATGAAGAACATTTTTGTATGAGGAATTTGCTGCAAACGCCAAACAGTAGCGTGTAGAGCAAAACAATACTTAATAAATAAGCTTTAAAATAGTTGATATGGAGCAAAATTAATATTAAATGCCTCAGAAACCATTAAAAGTTTCGTTAAACAGGTTTTGGATTCAGAAAGGCGGCATTCAAAATTCAAATATCCTATACCTAACTAAATTTCTTTTTAAATGGTCTGTAGGTGAAACCAGTACTGAGCTGAAGTTTTGCTAAGTTAAGTAAGTAGCATGATTTTTTGTCATATAAAACGAAATTATGCAAAATCTTTTAACAGCCCGTGCATTTCGCCATCTATTATGTTAGTTTTTGTAACAAAATTAATAATTTTTTAGGGTGGCTGTTCCACATTTGGATTTATAACTCTAATACTACTGAACCGATTTTGCTGGAAGTTCAAAAACAGAACAGAAACCATTTGCCACTATTATGTTTGCATTCTTTTGAGATGTTTGAAACTGAGCGTTATTTCAACAGATGGACAGACAGACGGACATGCCTAAAACGACTCTAAACTCAATACTAAAAAAAGTTTCACAGGGAATGACAAATTTACTGCTGGTCGAAATTTCGTTCGCTCACCTGGTATTTAAAACAAAAACAATATTTTAAAATATGTCTCTGTTTAAGATGTAAGTTAGGCGAAGGAAGTCGAAATCGTTGGAAAGGCACTTTTGGTATACCCTAATTCATCACTAGTGGTGAAGCATATAAAAAGGTACATTATTATAACCACTTTTGTCTAAAAAGTACTCCAACTTTAAAGCAAATACCTAAAATATTACCCCCATATTCCTTAAAAAATATATTAGGTTTATAAAAAGTGTATGAAACGAATTTTCTATGTAAATTTGTTCAATAACCTTTTTATAAATCAAAAAAAAAAATTATGAATATGGAGGTTATAGTTTAAGGATTAAAACTACTCCTTTTTAATGTTGTCGTATACTTTTTCCAGTTAACCCAATTTTTAGTGAATTTGATTTTTTTTTTTTTTTGTTCTAAAATTTAAACCTTCCTAAATCTCTTGATAGTACTCCTTAAATTTACAACAAAAAAATTTTTTTCATCAAAAATTCACTAAAATTCTGTTGTTATTTTTTAAAAGAAAATATAGCAATTAACTTTTTGTTACTAAAGCAACATTTGGCAAAGAATTACACAACAACTGCTGTTTCTTAGATAAACAGAAAATAAATTAGTAAAACATGTACAAAAACAAACTAAAACTGAAACTGAAACAGAAGTAAATAGAACAAAAACAAAATGGTCCGTTCTATCATTAAAATCGTAGCATAATAACACAAACAAAATAAGATTGTTCACAAAAAAAAATAAGAAAAAAAAAACTAAATAAATAAAATAACAGCAGGAAGCAGAATAAAAACTAACAGTTACATATTAATAAACTCTATACAACAACATTCAACACTTTCTGATGGCTGTTGAGTAAAATGTTCAAGAAAACATCACAATGATATCGAAGACGTTGAAGAAGCAGAAGAAGAAAGTGTTTTTGTTAAATCCCTTTTTAAATAATAGTTTAGTTTGCAAATGTTAAGAGAAGTGAACATAAAATATCAAAAAAGTACTATATAAAGAAACACATACACACCGACATTCAAATTAATGCTTAGAAGAACTCAATTGCAGACCAAAACATACACACAAACACACCCACACACACACACATACCCTCCCAAAAACAATAGAAGAAAAAAACTAAAATGAAACGAAACGAAACTATGCCAAGATGGAATACTTCATTCAAGGATGTTGTGCAAATAAACATCATGTTTTAAACAACAACTGAAATATAACAACAACAATATGAATCAACAACAAAAAATAAATTTAATAATAATAGTCCATGAAAAAATATAAAACAAATAAAACTCAATATTAGTAAACTGTTATATCAAGTCTGACAGGAGCATTAAAACAAAGAGTGGGACAGAGAGAGAAAATTGAGATGGAGATTTTTTAAACAGAGATTGAATAACAGCCATACCTAAAAAAGAGCGGAAAGCGTTTTCTAGCTGTCAAAAATTCTCATACCCATACAAATTGTATGCAGCATCCCTAAATAGCCGCGGCGACAACGCTTTACAATTGGAGATTCCGATTTTGACAGCGCGTTTAATAGTGAAGTTGGCCGCTATTGTTAATAAATAATGGCAATTTAGCTATTTTTTGTCAATCTAGCGGTTTTTTCTCTTCTATTTATTTCTATTATGTGGGTTTTATTAAACAATAAAGTTAACACTACTGTTTGTGGCACAACGTTGACGCTCTTGTTTAGGTATGGCATACCAGCGTAAAAGCTAAGCGGAAGAAAACGTTCCGCCTTCCGCTCTTGTTTAGGTACGCCTGTAGGAAGAGTTTGTGCTGGTTCACACGCTTCTGGTTTTAGTTGTCAAGTTTTAAGTTTTAAGGATAAAGCGCCTTTTCTTTTCCTCTCTCTCTCTCTCTCTCTCTTTCTCTCTCCTAAAAACTTAAGATTTGGCGAATAATGCTTAAAGTGAAATTTAGTCTTCAATTTCAGGCAAAAATCCTAAAGCCCATAATTAAATCGTCCTCAGTAATTTCAAATGCACTCTCATTTTATTGTTTTGATTTCTTATTTTCTTTTGTTTACAAAATAAAATGTTATGAAAGTATGGGTGCATTGTTGAGAGAATAAAGGCTCAGTTAGCCGGGAGTAACAGTAACACTAACCTTACCGGTTAAAAAGTAAGACCAATCTATTTCTTACAGATTGAGACGTAACATCTTACTGCTCACTATAATCGCTCTAATGGTTTTACATATAACAAAATGAAGCAGCTGCTTTGCAACGTTACTGTTACTCCCAGCTAACTGAGCCTTAAGTGTCTTTATGCGAAAGCATTAGAAAAACGTTCTCAAAATACAATTTAAATCATTAGAATTTATTTTACGGCTGTTTTCTACGACAAATTTTTATGTCAAATTGTATGGACGTAACCATACAAAACAGCTGTGTGGGCCAATCTTTTGGGCAACACTGTATTTTAATATAGGTGACTTGCCATAACGCTTAAACTCAAACCGTATAAATCAATTGAATTTTGGTTCCTATGGCTTTCATTTTGGCTCTGCCATTTTGTTTTTGTTACGTCTTATTGGACCTTAAAGCTTCACTTAGACGGGACATAACAATACAAAACAGTTGTTCGGACCAACATTTGGGCAAAACTGTATTTGAATAAAGGCGTCTTGCCATATGGCCATAGCCATAGAAACCAATTGAAATTTTGTTTTGTCCATAACCAAAACAAACTATGGCATTATTGTATGGCACGGCTAATTGAATCTTAAAACCTGAAGCGTGTGAATCAGCACTTAGTAAAGTTATCAAACCAATCAAAAACACTTGTTACATAAGGAATTGCAATTAACCAAAAAATATTAAAAAAGTAATAAAAAAAAGGCCAAAAACAAACAAGAGAAGTTAGAAAGTGCAGTCGGTCAAGCCCGACCATAAGAAACCCTACACCATGTATTTAAAAACAAGTTGTCGAGAGTGTAAAATATTTGGGACCCATGGGCAATCATGGCCCGACAAAACAAAATTATGTTATGAGGTTAAGATTTGTCAAATATTGTTCAGATATCTTTATCTACATAGCAAAAAATGTTGCACCAATTAAAGCATTAATCAAAAATAAAATCAGTTTTAATTAAAAATTAAATCAAGTGAATTTAAATTTGAATCAAGTGAATCCAACGTTAAATCGAATGTATTAAATGTTTAATTAATAATATTAATTTGCACCAGTAAAAAATTAATAATATCAATTAAAAGTTTAATTCATTTGAATAAACGTTTAATTCACATGATTAAACTTTTAATTCACTTGATTACATTTTTAATTAAAACTGATTTTATTTTTCTGTGTATATGAGATTAATTTATTCTAAAGTGATTTTTGGAAGGGGTTTTATATGGGACTTATGTTTAATTTTGGACCTACTAGCACATATTGTCATGACATAGTTAGCGGCTAACGTAAAAGTTATTGTCGCCAATTCGTATGTCAATACCAACATTTATAAGGAAGTTATGGAATTAAAAGCTTTTTTCGGCTGTGGTATTTGTATGGTAGCTTTGGTCAAATATGGACCGATTTCAATAAAATTTGGTAGAACGATTGAGGTTGGCATCAAGTTAGTTTGGACCAAATTTAATCTAAACACCAAAAATCAAAGACGGCTTATGATCACAAGGAATCTATTACGGAAAGAAACTTTTATGGGTGTTGTGTAAAATTATGGACGGATTCGCCCCATCTTCAGTAGGCTTGGTCCTTGTGCCAATTAGAATCTATGTACCAAATTGCCTGTAATTGAGCTCAAGGTATACAAACACAGCCTGCCTGCGAGCCGGACGGATGGATATACTCAAAGGTACGTTAAGGTTCAATGTTTTAAAGTGTTACAAATACCAGTACAAACGCATAATACCCTCTGAAGTGGGTATAATAATTTTGTAAACGGCTGAAACCAAAAATTTTGTTCACGGCGACAATGAAACAAACAATGTTGACACTGTTTAAAATAGTGTCCGTAGAGAACATTTTTGGGCGCCGCTTAAAAAAATTATAAAAAAATATGTTAAAGCCGCGCCGATGAGCAGAAGCAATTAACATGCACACCTGCATCTTGGCTATTTAGCATTCCCCAAGAGGGTGTGGAGTATTCTGTGTATCATCACATAGAACTAAACTTTTCCTACATCGTGGTAATGCTAGGGACCAACACTGTCTATGCGCGGTCTTTATGACCGGCCACCTAACCAAACCTAACCTAACAACTGGGTGACAAGCAATGCGTTTACAAATCGCCCCTATGTGTAAAAACAGCCAACACACACAGCTAGCAATTAGGGGTGTATAATCAGCCAGAATTATACACTCAGCCCTTGTTTAGGAGCTGGAGAACATTTAGAGTAGAATCTGCTATATAGAAACAGCATCCGCCCGTAGTCCAAACTTTTCCTAAGTGAAGAAAAATCTGCCCTTTAAGTAGACATTTTGAGATCGCCCTTGCCGCGGCTTTGGCTCCCAACCAGAACCACCACATGATCCCCTAATGGACCTTGGTCTTTATTCAGTCAAGTGCCGTGTCATCAAGAGCTTATGACTCCCGTGTTATCAGATAAAATCTCTGGTCTTCCGCAATTGCAAGAGTTCTACCGACTCCAGTTATTGGGTGCACCTGATTTCCCCAGAGAAAGGAGTATCCTAAAATATTTCCCTACATACACCGTGGTGGAGGACGTATTCACGCCGATTTAATAAATTTTCATAGAGAAAATTTCTACATATAAAAAACTAGCTTTTACCCGTTACTTTGCTTACGTAAAAATTTGAGCAAAAGAATTATAGAAAAGGGTTTATTCAGTATGTATATGAAGGCTTTAATTTGTATGTTTACCAAAAATAATTAAAAATAGAAAATGAACCAATTTCATTTCGTTTTTACCCCTAAAAAGTACCAATTTTATCCCTTAAAAAGTAAACTATATTTTAATATTTTTATAAAACGGTTTATTCTGTATGTTAATGTAGGCTTTAATCTGTATGTATACTAAATTTATCGACAAGAGAAAAGGGACCAATTTTATTTCATTGTTTAACCACTTTAAAGTACCAATTTTATCCCTTAAAAAGTAAACTATATTTTAATCTCGACCATATGTGCAATCTGTATACCAAATTTATCAAAATGAAAAAAAGGACCAAAAGTACCAATTTTTTCCGTTCCTACATCATAAAAATTCCCCTAGATTTTAATCTGGACCATATGCTAACTCGAAAGAGAACAGGTACCAAAAGTAAAACGAGAACCAGGATTTCCTGCTTATTTTGATTTAAGGCCCCTAGAAGTACACTGTATATTAATGAAGGCTTTAGTCTGTATGTCTATCAAACTAATCGAAAAGAGAAGAAGTGCCAATTTTCTCCCGTTTTTATCCTTAAAAAAGTATAACAGTTTTATCCCTTTAAATGTACCCTATAATTTAATCCTGACCATATGCAATCTGCATACCAAATTAAGCCAAAAAAAAAGGATAAGTACCAATTTTTCCCCGATTTCCCTCTTAAAAAGTACCCTTTATTTGACTCTCGGTCATATGCTATCCATCTAACAAATTTTATTCAAATCCATTTAGCGGTTTTTGCGTGATTGAGCCACAAACTTAAAAACATTAAATTATCCAAGCATACAAACTTTTACATTTATTTTAAAGGGTGTCCCAAAATTAACGCAAGATTTGAATTAAATAAAAAAATACGGTTCTTATTTAGCGTTTTCAACACTTTACTGCATAAATGGCGACAAATTCAAATCTTGCTTGTCCCACCAGGGCTGCCAGATAAATTTGTGAGAAAATCGTCAATTTCCTGAGAAAAAATAAAAAAAATCGTCTTTCACGTTTCGAAAAATCGTCAAAAAAAAATCGAACAACTTAAAATTTAGTTTTTTTTTAACAATTTTTGTTCGATTTTTATAAAAGAAAACATTCAAACAAAAACATAACTACTTCAAACCCAGCTACCATTTTCAATCGGGTAGGAGATACTGGCAGTCTCATAAAGAGCGCCTTTGATCGTCGATGACCGCATTTTTTAATCGTTGAAGATTTCGCACATGGGAAAACTGTAACACGATTGAGATTCTTCGAAAGACGCTTCTTCAATCGTTGTGGGAATCGTTTAAGACGTGGATAAAGATAATGTAATGTGCCTGAACGCTTTCCAATTGGAAAATACTATTTTGACAGCACGTTTCATAGTGAAGTTTGCCGCTATTGATTTTGGTCAATCTAGCGTTTTTATTTTTATTTATGATTTGTGGGTTTTATTAGACAAGAAAGCTATCACTACTGTTCGTGACACAACCTTGACGCTCTTGCTTAGGTATGGCATACCAGCGTAAAAGCTTACTACCTGTTTTTCGAACTCGAGCGCAAAAGTGACTCGTTTGTTTTTGATTTAAATGTTAGTTCAGCGAGTCATTTTTGTAAGCGAAATTAAACGTTCCGCCTTCTCTCTTGTAAAGTTACAGCTGTTAACATTCCAAGATATAAAAAACGAACGTGTCAGAAAATTTAATGTTTATTTCAGACTTTGGAGACTAAAAAATCCTCACGTTTTAGAAAAAAAATCAGCAATTCGGCACTTTGCTAATTTCGGAACAAAAAATCGTCACAATGAGGATAAATCGCCAAATCTGGCAGCCCTGTGTCCCACGGTTGCAATTTGAGTATGTAGAAAATATATTGACGCCTCTCAAAAAAGAAATGAAAGAAAAGAAACATTTTTGACGCCGATCAAAATAAAATTGTATGCCGAAAAAAATGTTTTTTTCGTCGATCTTAAAAATTTTCTTTTGCAACAAATTTTTGCCATTAGCGCAAAATTGTTTTTCATTTGACGTTTTTTTCCTCCACACTTTTACATTAATTTCCATATTATCCGCCATCAGGTCAAGGCAAATTTTCCAACTTTCAAATGTATGACAAATTACAATTGCGTACCATATTTAACGTCTGCATCAGTGACAAATTGCAACAACCACAACTTTGCATCAATACCATTTTATTAATGGGAATGTCACTTGTTCACATTTTAAAATTTATTTTAATTTCTTTTTCGGTTTTTACGACAATTTATTCCATTTATTTTATTATACGTAACATTAGGGAAGCGCGATTAATTGGTTTATCAAAAGTTTTAGTTAATCAGAATATTAATTAAACAATTAATCGGCTAATTAGCATTTCTGATTAATCAAATAATTTATAAATTTTCATTTTGATTGATTAAAATTTTAAAATAATCGATTAATCGTACTGCCCTATTAAAAATACAATTTTCCTAAAGAACCCACAGGGCAAGTGAAACTGCAATGGCTGCGGGAGCGATAGAGAGAAAGAGTGCAAGGATTTGCAATAAGCAGCAGCAACAACAAATAAAAAATGAATAATATTCGTTTAAATGTATTATGTGCCACATGTTGACTGCTTCCAAAAAAAAAAAATGGCCAAGCAATTAACATCAACTAAAGCCGCTGCTGCTGTTGCTTGCTACTGCTGCATTAAACATGTGGCAATTTGCCAATTGGCTGTCTTTACTATAAAACATGATATAGAAAAGAGCTTTCTCCTTTGCCCCTTTCTCTGGCATTTTATTTCATTGTAGCGTTAAAGAAATTGCAAACAGAAGAGAACTTTTTAAACAAAAGTAGTAGAGAGGATTAAAGTAAAAACTCATTTAACGTTAAGGTTTTGGGAGAGTGTATGTGTAATTTTAAATTTAAGTGGATTGGATGGCAAAGATTTGGTGATATTGACCAAAAAAAAAAAAAAAAAACTGATTACAAAAGAACATTATAGACCTCTTTTTTTAATTTGCTCTACTAAGTTTTCTTGGCAATCAGTTGTTTACTCAATCCAAAAAAATATCCTCTTAAAAAGGATAACAATCCAAAAAGTTCTTTTACAAACCTCACGGAATTCAAACAAAGTTAAAATCTTTTCATCCTGCCCTCTCAGTAGTAACCACAGTTTTACGTTTTTTACTTGCAAGAGTCACAGTCAATATATTCAATGAATCTTGTGCAATTTCTCTCTCTAATCCTGGTTAACGTGTGTGCTTAAAAGTTTATTTACGTTTATGATTGTGTGCTTGTGAGTTGTTTGTGCATGAACCAAAATGTCTCTACCTGGTATTTCTGGCTCATTAGTTGCATATGTTTGTGTGTGTGTGTGTGAGAATAAAAAGTCGGTTGTAGTACATGAACTTTTATATGGGTCCCAGTTGATTGTACGTGTGACTGTTTATGATCATCTATGTTTTGTTCTGCTCCACAATCAACTGTGCAACATTTTCTGGGGTCACTTGTGGCCTAATCGTAACCCTTATCAATATTAAAAGAAATGTGAGCTAATAAAAATTTTACAAAAAAAACAACTTCTGCAGGGTTCCAAAAAGAAAAATATGTATTTTTACTTAGAGTATTTTACAAGCGGCAACAAAAATTTTTCGCTAACAAAAATTAAAAAAAAAAAATTGTAAACTCTTCTTAAACAAACTTTTTGTATAGCGATATACATACATAACATTTTTAACCATAAAAAATTTTATTGTCGGCGACAAAAAGTGTTTGCTAACAAAATTTTTTGAAAAAAAATTTTATGTGGCAAAAATTTCTTATTCTGAAAGAATTTAATGAATTTAATTTTCAACAAAAGAATTTATGTAAATCTTAAAAAAAGAAAATTTTGGTCGGCGACAAAATTTTGTCGCTCTACGAAATTTTCAGAAAACTTGTTTTATTAAGTGTGGTGGCGTTGTGAAGTGGTTAAAGTGCTTGCCTACAAATCCAAGCATCCCAGGTTCGATCCCTGGCGTAGAGGAAGAAAGATTTTCAGCATGGTTTTCGAGTTTTAAGAATTAAAAGGCTTCAATCCCCCTCCATTCAATCTATCCAAGTAGCCCCCTGACCATCACACCCCCTGGAAAAGAGGATAAAATCATGGAAAAGTCATGCAGCCTCCGATATAAAAACGATAAAAATGTTTCTTTTTTATAAAAAGTGTGAACAAAAATTTTTTGGGCGGCGTCAAAAATTTATCGCTTGCAAAAATTTTCAGAAAACAGTTTAATTGTTAAAGACAAAATTGTGTTACTTTCGTAAATTTTATAGTGAGCAACAAAAATGTGTGGCTTAAAAAAAATATTATAAAACAACTTTTACTATAAAAAAAATTTTGATTTGACTATTTTATCTTTTTATTCCTCTATGATTTTTTATACTGAGCGACAAAAATTTTTTTTTTAATAGACAATACAAATGTTTTTTTTCACAAAAAATGTTTAAAAAGTACATTTTTTTATTCGGCGACAAAATTTTTTCGCTTACAAAACTTTTTTAACAAAGAAAAGACACTAGAACAAACACTTAAGTTTAATTTTTAACTATAAAAAAATAAAAATATAAGGCAAAAATGTGCTATAATACAAAAAATTAATGTGGGCGACAAGAACTTGTCGCTCACAAAAATGCTTTGACTTGTGACAAAATTAAGTGTTTAACAAAGGAAAATATGTAAATCTTTAAAAAAAAGTTTGTGATTGGCGAAAAATAATTTTTCGCTTACAAAATTTTTCAGAAAACTATTTTTTTAGCCAAAAATTGTGCTTTTTTCATAAATTATATAGGGAGCGACATTATAAATGTTTTTCAACAAAAAATGTGCAAGAAAAATTTTTTGGGCGGCGACAAAAAATTATCGCTTACAAAATTTTTCAGAAAACAGTTTAATTGTTAAAGACAAAAATTGTGTTACTTTCGTAAATTTTATAGTTAGCGACAAAAATGTGTGGCTTAAAAAAATATTTTAATAGACGATAAAAAATGTTTCTTTTAACAAAAAATGTGTAAAAAAACCTCTTGCCATACAAAAGGAGACAATATTTGGTTTTGAACATTTTTTAAAATAAACCTTTTTTATTCGTCGTATTATTTCTGCTTTCAATACAACTAAAATTGTGTTGCTTTCAAAAATTTTAAAGTGAGCTACAAACATTTTTCGCTTAAAAAAATTTTTTAATAGACGATAAAAATGTTTTTCAACAAAAAATTAAAAAAAAATTTTTTTTATTCGGCGACTAAAATTTGTCGCTAACAAAATTTTTTAGAAAACTGTTTAATTGTTAAAGACAGCAAATTTTGTTACTTTCGTAAATTTTATAATGAGCGACGAAGATTTGAGGACTAAGAAAATATTTAAATAGGCTATAAAAATGTTGTTTTTTAACAAAAAATATGTAAAAAAAAAAAACGTTTACTTTAAAAAAAGAGAACATTTTGATTTGACAATTTTATCTTTTTAGTCCTCTATAATTTTTGCTTCCAATAAAACTCAAATTACTTAACTTCAAACATTTTATAGTAAGCGACAAACATTTGTCGCTTAAAAAATTTGTTTAACAAAAAATGTTTAAAAAAAAATTTTTTTTATTCGGCGACAAAAATTTTTCGCTGACAGAAATTTTTTAACAAGTTTCTAAAACAAATTTTTTTGATCAGCGATACAACATTTTTAACTATAATAAATGCCATTGTCGGCGACAAAAAGTTTTGGCAAAAAAATTTTTGGACAAAAAAATGTATAAGGCAAAAATGTGTAATAAACAAAAAAATTAATGTGAGCGACAAAATCTTGTCGCTCACAAAAAGGATGTGTATTTTAACAAAATTTAGTTTTAAAAAAGGAAATTATGTGAATCTTAAAAAAAAAATTGTGGTCGGCGACAAAAATTTGTCGCTTAAGAACGAAAACGACTATAATGTTTTTAACAAAAAATGTGTAAAAAAAATTGTTTACCTAAAAAAAAACTCGTCTATTATTTCTCATTTCAATTAAAAAAAATTAACCAAAATATCACTAAGATGCCAAAAGATTTTTAAAAGTTGCAAATAAGAAAAATCGCTAAATTGGAAGAATCTTAAATAGAAAAATTTAAATAATTAATTGATAATTTATGTGTTTTAATTTTAAATAAACTAAAAATACATACTGTATAGGCATTTCAACAGAAAAGATACTATTTTAGACCAACAATGTTCAAAAAAGCCAAAATTTTAAATTTGATAAGTTTTCAAAGTCTTAAAAAATGTTAGCTAAATTCTAATTAACTACACACAGATAAAAAACCAATGTTAAATTAACATGGCGAAATGTTGATTGAGAATTATTTAAATTTATCATTATTTCATATGAATTTAAAATGAAATATATAAAAATAACCTTAAATCACGTTTATTTTATATTATTCACTGTTAAAATAACATTGTTCAATATTGAATCCATAAAAACCTGTTTTATATTAAAATCAAAAGTTTATCCTGTTAAATTAACATTCATTCATACTTAAGTATGCAAATTTTTTTTATTTTCATGTTTAAAATATGTTATAAGAAGAGGACAATTCCCGTATTCTTTTAATTAAAATAATTTACATAAAAAGTACATTAAATTTTCAAAGTGCGATGATGGCGAAAACCATATCGGGCGATTCTGCTGATGCTTCTGTTAACAAAGGAGAATACAAAATAAGTGAAACATGTGTTACATGTTGTCTCTGAAGTTTCTTCACACAGTTATATAATACTCCAACCAATTTGATTCTGCATGCAATTCACGTTTTTTCAACTTGAAATAACTTTCATTCAACGTGATTCGGATTGTTATTTCAATATAAATGAAATTTAGCTTTAACTTTACTGCAATGTTAAATTTACATGAATTATAGTTGTTTTAAAAGAAAAACATGTTGTTCGCAATTTATTGTAAAATCAGGTTGAATTAACATGAAAATCGTATGAAGCAAAATCACCACCGAAAAATATTTCAAATCAACCTTGTTTTCGACGTTTTCAACTTGATTTTTTTCTATGTGTAGTTAAAATAAAAAATGGTATCTTTAACAAAAACCAAAAAGTACTTTATGACTAAAAATCGTCGTTTGTTTTTTTTTTTTTTTTGCAAATCGATTAAATAAAACAGTTTGAAACAATAGCCAAAATCAATTTGATATTTCTCTAACATTAAAAAATAAACTCTTATTTATAAAAATACCAAAAAAAAACAAGTTAGAGTGCTATATTCGGCTGTGCCGAATCTTTGATACCCTCCACCGACAGCTCGAATGTTTAAGGAGTTATATTTGTATGATGTTATTATTATCTTAAACTGTGACGATTTGTTATTAATTATGGTTTTAGGCGACTAAACTGTTTTCCGGTAGTAGGGTTTATATGGGGCCTAGGGTAAATTATGGACCGATCATCACGAAATTTCACAGCGTCATTTATAGTCCTATAAAACTGTGACGTACCAATTTCTGTTATGATAGCATTATTAATTATGGTTTTAGGTGTACTAAACTGTTTTCCGGGAGTAGGGTTTCTATGGGGCCTAGGGTAAATTATGCACCGATCGTCACGAAATTTCACAGTATCATTTATAGTCTAATAAAACTGTGACGAGCCAAAATTTGTTATGATTGCATTATTTTTTACGGTTTTAGGCGTACTAAACTGTTTTCCGGTAGTAAGGTTTATATGGGGCCTAAGGTAAATTATGGAGCGATCGTCACGAAATTTCACAGTGTTATTTCTAGGCCTTAAAAAACTGTGACGTACCAAATTTTGTTACGCTAGCGTTATTTTTTACGGTTTAAGGCGTACTAAACTGTTTTCCGGGAGCATTGTTTATATGGGGCTTAGCGTAAATTATGAACGGATCTTCACGAAATTTAAGAGCGTGATTTCCAGTCAAATAATACAAATTTTTGCAAAATCTTATTTCATTCGGTACCTTATTCCAGCATTTATGTTATTTTTTGTAACAAAATTATCAATTTTTTTAGGTGGTGGTTCCACATTTTGATTCATAGCTCTGGTCCTGCTAAGCCGATTTTGCTGGATTTCAATCCCAAACTGCTTAGGATAACTACAAGCAATTTGGCACTAAGTTTGTTCATTTCCTTTGAGTTGTTCGAAAGTGAGCGTGTTTTCAACAGACGGACAGACAGACGGTCAGACAGACGGACATGGCTAAATCGACTTAGAATTACTCAAGGACCCAGAATATATATACTTTATGGGGTCTGAGATGAACAATAAAAAAGTTTCACACGGAATGACAAACTTAATATACCCTCTTCACAACTAATTGTGGTGGAGGGTATAAAAAGTTACATGCAAATTAATTGACCAAAATTTAAAATCGCAGTAATCAGAAAACCCTTTAAAAATCTCCAAATTAGGTTTCTTGTTTGAAATACCTTTGAAGACTTTAAATATGTGCCTTTATAAGGGGGATAGTATCTCAAAAGATCTTAGTGATTGCTTAGAGAACGCTGCCTGCACAGGAAATCGTGTCTAAATTAGTTGTCCGCTTAAGGAAGATGTCTGTTAAGGAAGTTTACTCTGTACATTAGTCGTCATAACCAAAAATTGGATAAAGTAACAAAATATGTAATAATTTAAACTATTTACTTTATTCAAGTCAGTTCGTTAAGCAAAGAAAAATCAAAAAATCGCAAATATGAAAAAAATTTTAGAATTAAAAGGTAACATCTATTGAAAAATTCAATTTATTATAAAAAGTTAGCTAAAGCCCTTATGACACTACATTTTTTATTAATTAATTGATATAGAATTGATAGAAAGAAACAGTAAATGCTAGAAAGTGTAGACTTTAAAAAATGTAATACCCTTTGTACACTTGCATACATTTCGGAGGAACGCATGGAAGATGTTGAAAAAGTGAAATACGAGTTCACACTTGAAACATCTAACATTTACCATTAACAAAAAATGTCACCATTTCTGAAAAAAAAACTTTTATTTTTTTTAAATACTTTTTTTCTACAAAAGTACCAACATTTTAAGAGATAACACCAATATGTATTTCTAATTCATTTTGTTTAATAATTTAAGCAAAATTTAGCAAAATAAGGCTTGCAAAAAAGGAAAAACTTGAGAAATGGTAACGCTGCTTTCAAAGCAACTGCCATTTTGTCAGTGATGCCACAATAATAACAGAATTTATTGCCACTTTTCTAGTGATTACACTAAAATAATCGAAAAATGTAAAAGGGAACAAAATGAGATAGTAACATTCTGTAAAAATGTTGATTTTTAGCCCTATGTATTTCTTATGGGAAAATTCCAACATTTTCGCAAATTGATGTTAAATGTTAAATGTTGACAAGTGTGAAAAGGCTATAAACAAAGTTTTTTAGTTTTTTTTTCTCTTGTTATGGTTTTGTTTCAGGGATGGCGTTGAGAATTTTTAAAATTGTACCAACAACCTTTAAAAATTTTCCTTTTTTACCCAAAGTCTGTGTTCATACGGCTCCTGTCTTATTGACATGATTGCTACTTTATAGGCCTGAGGCACGAGGGGAAAAGAAACGAGTACACAGATGCATGTACTGTCTTTACGTTTTGCTTTTTCATTCGTTGTTTAATTTTGTTATTGTTTTCAATATCAAAAAAGCACATGTTGTCAACATGACATGAATCATTTGAACGCCAATTCATGTTCAAAAAGAAGAATCTTGTCAATAAGACATGAGCCGTATGAACTCAGACTAATTGTACTAAAAGATTTTTTTAGTTGAAATTAATTAATATTTATCTTCTTAAAAAATACCACAAAAAGGTATAATAAATCTTAGTTTAAAAAGTATCAACAAAAAAGTACAATTAACAGCCTGTTTTTAGAAAATGAAAATATTTGTTCGTTCGTTAAAAAAAAGAACAAAATCAGATTTAGGTTTTCATAAAATTAAAAAAATTTTCCAGTGAGTGACAAAAAAAGCTTTAATTTTTTTCTACATATTTTTGGTTCTTATAAAATGAACATCTTCGTAATAAATGAAAACAAAAGTGAGAAGAAGACGATAAGTAAAAGGCATTCGTTTAAAAAACAAATCACCAAAAATTGGAAAATCACTTCGGTATTTTTAAAAAGGAAACCTAAAAAACTTACACTATTATTAAATATTCTATAAAGGTTCACTTATAATTACATAAATATGCATTTACAGGTTAAAAAAATTCTAGAAACAATGGAACTACATACGCTCAAAAATATGTGCATATGTATGTATGTACATTAGAGTGGGTCGACCTCCATACAATAAACAAGTTTGTGCCTTGAATGGAAGGTACATATCGCACCTGTTCATCAAAAGTAACACAACTCAAAAAATTCTATTTTCCACTTTTTTGAAGGAAACAGTGTATGATTACCATATCTAACGACTGTAAAATTTTTGGTATTCTATTTGTAATATTTCATGAGAGAAATGCCTTTATGTCTTTCTTTGCGTACTCATATTGTTTGTTTTGATTCAATTAAAGAGTTGTAATTTTAGTTGCGTTGAAGTGTTCAAGGGTTATGGTGCTCAAATGAATCAGCGAAACTGTATTAATTCGAGTTGTGATTGTTTTCATGTTAAAAATCTGTTTATCAATAGCTGTTGATTTTGGGTTGTGATAAGCATAACTTGAAATAATATTGACATGTAGATCAAAAAATTTCATGAAAACTGTATTAAATCAAAAATCCGTAATAATTTCGGAAAAAGGATTTTATTGAAATATTAGTGAGTTTCCTTTATAACATTATATTTGTTTATAACAATAATTCCATCATATTGGCGGAATTAGTTTTTTGCCTCTACTGAAAACTTGTAAATTTTGAGTTGTGTTAGTTTTGATGAACAGGTGCGATATGTATGTCAATAATGTTTCTTAAACAGTTAAATTTGTATAACCACGCCTCCATATGCAGCCATTTTGTTGTTATATATAGCGCTGCATTTTATAGTCCGATCACATCGTATCGCATAGTACGTACTCCCTCTAAAATTGGAGTTTAAGAATAACTCTGGATTTCTGATCGATATTTTTGCTTGCATTAGCAAAAACAAGGAATCGGCACGCTGGTAAAATCAATCTGCAAAAAGTTCGGGTCACTTTCCGCTTATTATACTTTTACACTTGAAAATTTATCTGACAGCACAAAAAATTATACGTTCGTAGGATGCCAAATAGAAAACGGTCTTAAATTAAGTAGATTTAAAGAAAAAATAACATACGGAAAGTGGTGCAAGCTAAATTTGCAAGCAAGTTTTAGACTGCAGTAATTTTAGAAGAAAAAATATTACTGTTTTGTTAAAATAGGTAAGAAAACAAAGGACATTTGTACCGAAATGCGTGAACATATTTTAAAATTTTTAAAATTTTTGGACGTGTCAGTTTACAGTGCAGACTGTAATAAAACACTTGTCTGAGTCTCAATCCCTAAGAAAGCAAGCCAAAAACTGGACGTCCACCCGAAATTACCTTACGAGTTTAGCAATTTATTAAAACTGTTGTAAGTTAAGATCCTAAATCAACATCCGTGGAAAAGCGGGATATAAACAGATAAAGGCGACTCGACTTCGCACTTAAGATTGTGGGCAAATCAGTAGTCTTAAATTTAAATAATGAAATAAATATTTTCTTTCATTTAAAAATGTTTAATATATTTATTGTTGTAAATATCACCAATGTTTGGAAAATCAAAGAATTTTTAAGGCGAACGTACTATTATCTGTGTGACTGTAAAATATGACACCGTTCTTCCGAAACTTCCAAAAAACTAGTGTTATCACGCAAATATCTTCTACATAAATATATGTATGTTGATGTGCAGCAAAAGATCTTCTTTATGTATTTATTTCATTTATTGCTATATTGTTAACATTTTCATTCAACATTTTTATTTTTACTAATTTACTAACACTTTTATGAAATAATTTGTTTTTGAAATTAATTTAAAAGTTTGTAAACAAAAGCCAGGGTTATCCACAAACACAAAACCTTTATATGAAAAAATAATAAAAATGTACAAATATTAATGCATTGGCAATAATGTTGATTCACGAAAGAAAAAAGCTCTATTTATGTCAACCATGAATAGACGAAAGCTTTTAAATGATTTTTAAAAACCAAATGTTGAACATTATCGTATTAATACGAAAACTTCAAGTGAGAAGACTTGTGTTTTACAAAAACAGGCTGTAAAACAACTTAGCCATCCCTGTTCTGTTAATTTTATTAAATGTTGCCAACTTTTTGTTTGTGCGAAACCTAAAAACGAAAAGCGGTTAATCGCTGAATTTGCCCATAAACCGCTGATTTAGCAACACTTGTATTATTTCAAGCTTGAAATGTCAATTTTAAGATGAACAATGTTACATTTTTTTTTGACATAACTTCATTTGTTATCGATAACTTTAGTAAAATTTTTGACAGTTTGCCATTTATCTTCGCACTTGGTAAATTTTTCTATTACTTTATATTTGCACTGTTCACCAAAGCTTGAACAATGCATTAAAAATGAAGTGTCATAAGGGCTTAATCAATCTAAAAAGAAAAAAGTACCAATTTAAAAAAAATCGCTAAAATGAAAAATCGCCAATTTGTTAAAAATTTTAAAACCCGAAAATTTTAAAACAAACCCCAAACTTAAATTGTGCACCCAATTTAAGCGAAATTACCAAAATAATAAAATCTTTAAACAAACAAACTGTTTAATATGAGCTTATTTTTTTGCTCCGAATACTTGTAGCTTCTGCCCTTTTTTTATTTATTTTTATTGCAAACTTAGTTCATTTCTGTGTTCAAGCGCATTTTGCATTTAATTTACCTATTTTTCGTTTTTAAATAAAAGTTCTAACAAACTTTTTGAAATATCTCTTTATATAACCTTTTTCCAAGGTTTTTTCTGCTTTTGCCAAAGTTTTTAAAAACTTTTCGTTAACAATGCGATAAAAAAATTTTTCAATTACTGATTGATTTCACTTTTGCAAATGGTTTTTATATTATTTGGTTTTAAAAAAGAATTGTTAAAAAATTTTTTCACAAAAACACTTTGATAAATTAGAATATGAAAAAAAAAAACATAAAACTGATGGAAATATTTTCTTTTTTCTTGCAGGTATAAAAATTGACTATTGGATAAACTAAAAGCTGTAAGTTTTTTTTTATGAAATAAAAGAGTTTTAGTTTTTTTTTTTTAATTTACTAACACATTTCAAAAAAATAAGTCTGACAAATTGCTTTAAATTTGTTTTAAAATAAAAAATTTCCCTTTTTTTGTAACCTTGAACGTATGATTAATATTTATTAATGACTTTTCTGAAAACTTTCCTTATAACTGGAAAATTATTAAAGAGTTTTTAAAATTTCTTTAAATTTTTTAATCTAGACACTTTTTATTTAACGTTTTAACAAAAGACTTATCTATTCCTATTGATTTTAGCGGAATTTTTGTGATTTTAAATTCAATTTATACTTAAAAAACGTACTTAGAACTTAAGTTTGTTTCTTAGAACTTATATAAGTTTTGCAAATTTTCAAATATTGTTTTTTTTCTTGTTGGATTTATATAAATTAAACCATTTTTTTTCTACCAAAAATGTCTCTTGAAGTTTATGACATTAGGGTTGTTACCAAGAAGCAAAATTTTGTTTAAAAAAAAAAAAAAAAAAAAAAAACAAATGAAAATTTTAAACAAAACTTTTAGAATTTTTATAAAAAAAAATGCAAAGAGTCTGAACACATTTATTATACACGAAAATTTATTGCGGTGCGGCTTTTCATACGATTTTAAAGTAAAAACCCGCATTACGGAACGGCATTAAATTAATATCTATTTTATTTTCATTAAGCCCTTATGACACTACATTTTTAATGCATTGTTCAAGTTTTGGTGAATAGTGCAAATATAAAGTAATAGAAAAATTTACCTAGTGCGAAGGGCTCAGCTGTATTGAGATAAATGGCAAACTGTCAAAAATTTTACTAAAGTTATCGATAAATAATGAAGTTATGTCAAAAAAAAATTTAAAATTGTTCAACTTAAAATTGACATTTCAAGCTTGAAATATTAAAAGTGTTGCGGTTTATGGGCAAATTCATCGATTAACCGCTTTTAGTTTAATACCATGTTCACACGGACAGCAATATTCGTGTTTCGCTCTCTTATTCCTGTTTCGCGCCCCAAACATGACTGAAACGACTTGTTTCCCCATACAAAATTTTGTGAGCGAAACAGGTCGTTTTATTTTGAAACAGGCTGCGAAACAGGAAAAATGTACTATCATCTCTAATTTTGATAACAATTATCGTTAGTTTATCTGAAATAGCTCTCAAAAAAAATCAAAACAAAATAAAATACAAAATAAAAATTGATGTTTAATAAAATAAAGTGACAATTATCAAATAATAATATTAATAAAAGTATTAAATAATATATTTTTAACTTTTAATTACTTTTTTATCTGTTTTAAATAAAATCACACTAACAACACAAATGTCAAAATGAAACAAGAATGAATCGTATGAACAGCATGTTTGACAATCTAGTTTCAGAGAGCGAAACGAGTGGTTTTTGTCGTCGTATGAACATAGCATTAAGGTTTCTCATAAACAAAATGTTGGCAACATTTAATAAAATTAACAGAACAGGGATGGCTAAGTTGTTTTAATTGTACTTTTTTTGTCGATACTTTTTAAACTAACAGGGTTACCTTTTGTGGTGTTTTTTTAAGAACATACATAAAATGAATTTCAACTAAAAAAATCTTTTAGTACAATTAGGGTTAAAAAGTACAATTTTTAAAGGTTGTTGGTACAATTTTAAAAATTCTCAACGCCATCCCTGAAACAAAACCATAACAAGAGAAAAAAACTTGGTTTACATTTTTATATTTTGCTCTTTCTAGCATTTACTGTTTCTTTCTATCAATTCTATATCAATTAATGAATAAAAAATGTAGTGTCATAAGCAGTGATGCCAACTTAGTGCTTTTGGCACTATTTATGGTGCGTTTTGATGCCTCAAAACGCCAAAATTTTATCCATAGTTCCAAACTAAAGAAAAGCACTAACTTGGTGTTTTTAAATTTTTCGTTAGTGCCTTTAATGCTTTTTACAATTTTTACTTTCTTCATAAAAATAATTTAATGAAAATTAAATTTGATGAACTTAAGCCAAATTAAAAATATTAAAAATTTGGATTAAAAACAATAAATAGTTCAACAAAATAACCACAATACTAATTATTGTTAAAGCTAAGGCACGAGCTCTATGTTTGCATTTGTTTTCTAGTTGTGCTGAAAAGGTCAGCAAGAAAAAAGAAAGACAAAAAAATGAAAAAAACAAAACAAAATATGTACTTTGAACTTCAAGAAGAATTCTTGACAAAAGTACGAAAAAACAGAAGTAAAGGAAGAACATGTAAAATGAATTAAAATAGATAATCATTCAAAAGCAAATTTCGATCTACCAAAGTTTAAATACAATTTGGTTTAAGGATTGATGTTTGACTAATGACGTCAGCAGTCGTCGATGGCTGCGAGTGTTAAACGGCAAGCCCTCTGAGAGATTGAGTGGTTGCAATCGAAACATGTCAGGGTAACCTGTCCGTAAAAACGCCTGGGTTCGAGCCCAGATTGAGTCAAGAATGAAAAATTATCAGCAAATTTTAATTAATTTTCATGTTGTAAAATTCCTTTCTTCATAAAAATAATTAAATGAAAATTAAATTTGATGAACTTAAGCCTAATTAAAAATATTAAAAATTTTGTAAAACTTCGATTATAAAGAGGATGGATTTAGATGAGATTTGCTGTTTGGGGTACAATTTTGAGAAGGCCTCTCAAGATTTTAAGTGATAAAAAAGTGATTAAAGAAAGTAGCATTCGTTTTACTTAAAACTTTATTTACGAGGTTAGAGCTAGGCTTCCTATCAATTTGGAAATTTTACAAAACTTTGCACTTTTTAGCGTTGACAACATATTTGGTAATCGTAATAAAAACGATGTATTTGTTTTCGGTAAACATTTTTTTTAACGATGTAGACACTATTTCAAAAATAGAAAATGGCTTGAAAAATATTAGCAATTGTGAATGGAAAAATAAACAAAGATTTTCAGTAATTTAGAAAAAACGTATTGAAGAGTCAAAAATCATGCAGTCGGAAACCGTACAAAAGAACGCAAAGACTTTAAGAACAAAAAAAGAGCCGTGACTTGGTATAAGCACAGTGTTAAGTATTGAAAACAGGTAACAGAAAATGCTTTTATAACGCACGGCACTTTTTGCAAAAAGGTTTGACTAAGTATCAGAATTAGAACTGGAGAAGAAGAACATTCATATCAAATACATTGTTAAATATGTAGATGATATATTGGCGATCATACACAATGACGACAAAGATGAAATTTTATCAACATTCAACAAATATCACAAGAAAATTCAATTTACAGTTGAAATGGAAAACAATGGACAACTTGCATATCTTGATACCAAACTCCATCGGATTGACAACAACATTATCTTTGACTGGTATGCAAAGGCAACATCATCTGGCAGGATTATGAATTTTCATACAACGCAACCAAAAAATCAAATCATTAATACGGCAAAAAACTTTATCTTTAGAGTAATTAACATCAGTGATGCACAATTTCACAACAAAAACATTAAGATAATAAAAGAAACACTCAAAAACAACAGCTTCCCGAAAAATCTGGTAAATTTACTATTAGAAAATACACTAGCAATAATACAAAATAAATCAAACAACCAATGTAATAACATCATCGATAAACAACAACAAAAATTTTACAGTGTAAAATATATACCAGGTCTGACAAACAATAAAAACCTCAAAACAACTATGAAAACAAAAAACATATGTTTTGCTTATAAGCCGAACACAACACTCAGCACAATTTATTCTAAAATAAAAGCTCCTATTGACAAAAAGCAACAAAGCAATGTTGTTTACGAAATCCAATGCAACGGAACAGACAACGAAAACTGCGAATTAATATACATAGGCACAACAAAAAGAACTCTTGAGACAAGGATGGGGGAACACCAAATGGACATATTGAAGGGGAGGGAAAGCACAGCACTTGCAAAACACATCATAGAAAGTAAGCATACCGCCAACATAGAAGGAATCAGAATATTAGACAGGGAAGGCGTTGAAAGAAAGAGATATACGATCGAAAGCTTACGAATTCAGCAAAATTTACACAAAACTATGAACAAGAAGGAAGATACCGACAACATTAGTGCTAGCTATTTAACTGCTATTAATTAAACTGTGATACTAGAATAAGATGTGTTTAAATAATATGTTCGTGGATTTTAAATGGTTTTTGTTTGATGTTATATGTTTTGTTAACGTAAAATTATTTGTGATTTAATGATTTAATAACGTTTACAGTTGTAAGTTCAATTGGTTTTTAATATCATATTTTTTATAATTGTAATAATTTTATGTTTTTTATTAAATAAACTAGACAATCCCTTGAAAAAGTCGACAAAAAATCGACGAAACGTCGGGAAACCAGTAATAATAATGCGTTTTTATTAAAATTGGAAATAATATAGGCCTTATTAGCTCATGGTAACACACAAATAACTACTAAACAAACTGGCCAAATAAAAATAATAACAAACATATATGTTTTTTCTATTTAACACTTTTATTCAGAAGCGTTCATAGGTTAAACTAATTAAATAATATCATACGCCAAAATGGGCTGTTAATAAGTTTTATAAACAATGGTCGGTCATTGCAAATTTTCGGTAATTGCAACAGACCAGATTTTTTCGAGCTACGAAAAACGAGCCCCACTTTACTTTAAAACTGTTTTATGGCCAATTCATACTCAGCTGATGATGATCGAAATGATTTGGATGATTTAATTTTTATTGAAGATAATACTAATAATACATTTAAAAATGTTTATATACAAATGTAAATATTGTTTTTTTGTGCTTTTTTTAAATTTTAAAGTGCTTTTTGCTCTCAAAAAGTTGGCATCACTGGTCATAAGGGCTTTGCGGACTTTCTTTCTCGCTCAATTTTCGATACTCATTCTCTTTCTGAGGTTGCCATAGCTTTTGAATAATTGGCGATGTTCACAACATTATTGTAAACAAAAAACATGATAAAAATTTATGCACAAAGAACTTAATAAAAATGTAAACAAAAAATGACAAATATTGCCGTCGCCGTCTTCCGTAGTATTATGTTTATTTTTATCTCCCGCTGCAAACTTTAAAAAAAAAATCGCTAATTATAAAAAAGGCACTAAAATGAAAACAAATTACGTAAATTAGTCAGCATATAAAAAAATCGCTAAAATACACAAAAAATATACAATTCAAAACTAAAAAGTACGCTGGTACGCCTGTGACTCATTTGGTACTATTTCCAAATTTTTCAAACCTACATATTTATGATTGATATAAAATTGCAACTCGTATTTACTGTCCAATGAATATAAGCGGAGTTTAGTGTTTGGAGCAAATAATCTTGCTTTTTTATGAAATCTAAGGGAAGCTCTATTTTTTGTTGTTGGATTTAACAAAACAGCTAAGATTTTTTGCATTTGCTCTTTTGCAAGACCATTTGCACCAAACACTGAACTTCGTTATTGTGAATAGATTTTTGCACTTGTTCATTGAACGATTGCTTTTATGCCGCATTCTAAATTTAGTATCAGCGGCAGCATAAAAGCGTGCATTTTCTGATGATATTGACAAGTTTTTAAAAGATATATACATAGTAGAAAAGACGACTTCTTCTCAATTAAAATTTATTTTGGAACGAATTCATAATATTTTCAAATATGTATCCGTTAACATGAAGGGTGTCACGTCCAGAAGTAATTAACAGAATTTTGTTACAGTGGGAGCCCACTCCATTATTATTTTACTCCGTATTATTTTGAAGGAGATTTCACAAGCGCTAAATAAAATTTTATTATATTCGAACTTTATACTCCTTTCCTGTTTCTGCAGAACATATTGATTACTGTAAACTCAATAAATTTGGAAATGCAATCCGAAGATGCTCGTATGCACATATTTTTAGAACGCTTAAAAATTATATTTTCGTTTAAAATTCGATACATATTGCATTTTGAGAAATATTCGTCAATTTTCCACAAAAAAGACGATAAATTCTAAAAAGTGTATGAAAACGCTCTCTGGCGCAATCAAAAATAAATGGATTTCTTGACCCTTTTAACGGCATGATACAGGTCTGGTTAGACCAACTACAATTTGCTTGCCTCTATTCTTGAATATTTTGGAAAACTAACTATTTTGAAAAATTCGGGGATCGAAATTAATTTTTGACCTATGGTTTCTTTGGCAAAGTTTCTTGGAATGACTTATAGAATAAGAATCGCGATGTGCTTTTGACGCAAAAAAATTTTACCCACCCTATTATTATGTATAATTAATTATCATGTACTTTTTGCTATCTAAACTTTACATGAACAAATGAATTTGTTTTTGTTGCAGTAAATTTTTGTTTTTAAAAATAAAACAAAAAAATTAAAAAAAAATGATTTAGTACTATTGGGGCTGAAAAAGTACGATTTTAAAAGTTCGTTGGTACGATATTGGTTTTCTCATTTATCATCCCTGATATAAAATTATATAAATAAAAACACTAAAAAACACGACAAACAACAAAGTTTTCAACACAGGAGTTGAAAAACAAGTCGCTTTAATAAAGAATTAAATTCACAAAAAAAGAGGCGCTGGAGTCCCACAAGGCAGCATCCTGGGCCCTCTATTATACTTAATTTATACTTCGGACATGCCAACCAGCAATTACACCCAAACTTCAACATTTGCGGACGATACAGCTTTTCTAAGCGTCCACGAAAACCGTTATGAAGCATTTCGTTACTTACAGCATCATATATTTCAACTAGAAATATGGTTAAGACAATAGAGGATAATGGTCAATGAGCAAAAATGCGTACATATAACATTCACCTTGCGCCGGGAATCTTGCCCCCCCCCCCCCTCCCCATTACAATCAATAATCAAATAATTCCTTAACATTCGCATGTAAAATATCTCGGTATACATCTAGATCGCCGTTTAACGTGGAAATATGGCTTTTCCACTCAACTCAAATGAAACTGAAAGCCATCCAAATTCATTGGCTTATTGGAAGAAACTCTGTCCTTAGTCTCGACTGCAAACTGCTACTTTACAACTCTATCTTAAAGCCAATCTGTTGCTATGGTATTCAGTTATGGGGCACTGACTCGGCCGCTAATATCGACAAAATTCAAAGGCGCCAAAATAAACTTCTTCGAATAATCACAGCCGCTCCCTGGTATGTTAAAAACTCAAACATTCATAAGGATCTCAATGTGCCATTAGTAAAAACTATGATTACAAAATATGCAGTAAAATATTTTAAAAGGCTTGAACAACACCCAAATCCACTAGCTCGAAATATTTTATATCATGGCGGCCACACTCGCTTAAGAAGAAGAGACACTGCAGCACTTACCCAATTAGATGAGCGATAAACACCTATATGTATATGTGAACAGAGCCGGTGATGAAGAAAATTTTTGTCTGGCACTGGCAGGACATAAATAAAGTATTAGGATAAGACTTGATTAATTATTGTTAGTTCATGTTTAATATATGGGCATTTCCATGTCATCGTACGTGACATTTGTACGCCTTCAGAGCGATAGATATTTGGCAAAAATAGTAGTAACTGGAAATTTTTTTTACCATTATGTTTCATTTAGAGGGAACTTTATATGAAAAAAAAAATTTTCTAATTCGGAACCTTGTTGTCCAAAATATCGGGCAAAATAAGTGCATATCGTACGTGACATAAAACGGAAGTGATATTTGTGTGAATGTAAAATAATACGAAAATCTGCGAATTGTGGGAGGTTTTTCTCCTTTTTTTAATTTCATACATTAAACCACATATTTTTTCTTTATAATCCGTAATTGGAAAAAAAAATTTTTTTTTTGGATGGTTTTATAATGAACCAAATGTAATATCGTACGTGACATACCGTACGTGACAGATTTTTCTCTTATAGTATTTACAAGGTATGAAATATATTTTTTGTAAATATATCTATATTAAAACTTAAAACAACAAGTAAGAAAGTATAGTCGGGCAAGCCCGACCAAATGATGCCCTACACCATTATATTGAAAAAAAAATTTTTTTGAGAGGGTACCCTATTTGGGACCCATGGCCAATCAAGGTCGCCAAAACAGAATTATGCTATGAGGTTAAGAATTATACAAAAGTTATTTGTGCCGAATATTATTTAGTTGTCTTCATTTATATGAGATTTGTTTGCCCCTAACCGATTTAAAGAAGGGGGTTTATTTGGGACCTATGGTTAATTTTGGATCTAACAGCACAACATTTTGTCATGACATAGTACCTATCGTAAAAGTCATTGTCGCCAATTTTTATGTAAATACCAACATTTTTAAGGAAATGACATTAAAAGCTATTTTCGGGAGTAGTACTTGTATGGGAGCTATGGTCAAATATGGACCGATTCCAATAAAATTTGGTAAGATGATATTGATTGTAATAAAATAAGGTTTGACCAATTTTTAACTAAATACCAACATAATAAGATGACGCATTTAGTTGCATTTTAGTAATTACAATATCGTACGTGACGAACTTTAAAAGCTTATAAAATTTTTTTTATACCAATTTAAAAAAAAATTTCGATCAATATTTGTTTGCAACAAATATCTGGCTTTGAACTTTTATTTTGAAACTCCTAAGTCTGATCAATTTCAAATGATAAAGACAAATGATGTTTTTGCACCACGTACGTGACTTTAGAATAGCATCCAAAACAAACACAAAAATATACCGCTAATCGAACTATATATTTGGTCTTTCCTCGTGGATCTTGTTCATTGTTGTTGTAACATTAATTTCAAAGCATAATTCCAGTGTTGCCAGTATCTGTATTAATTCGGCAGAATATTAAAAATTGTCAATTGCAGTTACTTAAAATGTATCAATGAGAAAGTGAGTTAAAACTATTATTTTTAGCTTTTTAAAAATTGTAATAAGCTATAAGTACCTCGGCATAGTTAAGTTTGGGTGTTTTTTTCCTTTCTCCCATATTTGAAAAAAAGGTTTAAGCATTTTAATTTTTTGAATCGTGGTTGACATTCTCATGGAAATGCCCATATGTGACAGCGGGAACAGTAAAAACCAACTAACCTAACCTAAGGTTGACATGTGTCTAGGGTTGCCATTTTTGAAATTAGAAAAATTATTGAATTCATTAGTTTTAGAAAATTATACATTAAAAATTATTCATTTTTCTATTTTTTAAGGCAAGAACTTAACAAAATACATAAACCAAAAACATCAAATTATTAAAAATAGATAGACGTAATGTCATTGATCGGCACATTTGTTGTAAATGCACAAAAAATTCTAAATTCATACAAATTATTGTCAATATAATGAGGGTATTCACGAGGTCTCCTATCTAGCCATATTGTTATAGGTTATATGTAATTTTAAATCCACTTAAAGTTTTTTGTTTTTGAATTCTGAAAAGCACTAATGACACTACTTCTATTTATTTGAATACAAAGTATATGGTAAGTTAAGAGTAAACAAAAATAAAACGTAAGACTGAATTTTAACTGGGTGATTCATAACAAATCAAAAGTAATAAGGGAAGTAAACCAGTTTTAAACAAGTAAAATTATTTGAAGGCAAAATTAAAAAAAACCAGTACATTTGCGTACTGATTTGGGTGTTATGCATAAACCAGTACATTGAATAAAAACCAGTACGTGTACTGGTAAAATCAGTACGAATGGCAACCCTAGATGTGTCGCTTTCAAATGAGACCAATACCAACACGCTCAGTGATGGTACACCAAAGATACAAAGATAAAATGCCTGATTTCGCTGCAGTCAACACAATTTTTTTTTCTTAGTTTTCCAGCTAAATCGACTAACTATAAAATAGCTGATTTCTTAAATTAAATTAAATTAAATTAATTTACAAAAATTCATATATCGCTATAATAATAAAAGACAAAATGGAAGAATTTAAAAAAATTTTATTTTATTTTACAAAAAAATCGTCTAAATTAGGCAAAATTAAAGACAAAAGTTTTAAAAAACCATTAATTTTTTAATACACAAAACTTTGCTTTTTTAAAAAATACAAAAAAAAATCCTAAATTAAATCTAAGGCCAGTTTTCACAATTTACCGATAGCTAAATGTAGGATTTTATCGTTCGTATAAAAAGTGTTTCATTATTACAACTTTACTTTAACCTACCAGGTAGGATAACCCTTAATTTGCTTTATCACTCACATTAGCTTGAAGTAAAGTTTGAATGACGAAACTTTTTGTACGGCTGGTTAAACAATACTTTTAGCTGTCGTTAAGTTGTGAAAACGGGCCAAAGAGTATGTATTTATAAACTTACAAACTCAACCGCCTAATTGAAGAGAGACAGCTAGTTTTTTTTATTTAATAGAAAATATGGAAAAATCGCAAAAAATTACTAAAATCGGCTAGATAAAAAAATATTATTTTATAAATTATTAAATTAAAAAAGTTTACCAATTTTAAAAATCGGAAAAAAAAATCGCCTAAAAGAAAAATTACTAATTTCAAAATATGTATGTAAAAAAATTCTTAATTAACAAACAATTCTCAAATTTAATCGTTGAACATTCAAATCTCTTTAAACCTATACCAAAGCATTATGATCTTTTAAATGGAATCGAATGAAATAAGTGTTAATTTTGGAACTTTATTAAGCTGACAAAATTGGCTAGATTAAAAAAAAAATTATTTCTCATAATACATAATTGCATAAATTAAGAAAGTTTGCTAATTTAAAAAAATCGTCAAAAAAAATCGCCAAAAAAATTAAATCGCTAATTTCAAAATATATGAAAAAAAATGTTTTTTCAAAAGCAATTCCCAAATATGATTATAAAACATTAAAATCTCTTTAAAAAAACACCAAAGCATTATGATCTTTTAAACGGAATCGAATGAAATAAGTGTTCCCTACAAGAAATGAATGAGCGAGTAGGCACATTTTTAATTTTCTTAACACCAAAATTAAAAATGTGACTACCCGCTCAATTATTTCTTGTAGGGTTATTTTGCGAACCCGTTTCTTTAAGAACTTTATTGAGCCGACTACAACTTGTATATGTATAAACACGAATTTCAACATAATGAGCCTTGGAACAACAAGGTTTATTTTCTTTTTATTCCCCTAAATTTCCCAACTGGGCAATGTTGCATTTAAAACCTTTTAACATTTTAAATTTTGTACCACCCCTCTATTAAATCCCACACACACATACAGTTAAAGAAACAGATACCCTAAAAAAACTTTACAAAATGTTAATATTTAAATGTGTATATCTGTATTCGTTCGGTTTGTATGTGCGTGCTTATATGTGTTTGTGTGTATGTAACTGTATAAATAAGTATCAACTTATGATGAAATATAACGGTCGTATACTTGAATGCTTGAACTTTCAATGATCTGAAACTTAAGTAACTACTGTTAGATAAATAGTTGTCAGAAACAAGCAAAATAGATAACTAAAGGAATGATTTCTTCAAAAACAAAAAACAACAAGTAAAAGTGCTATATTCGGCTGTGTTGATTATTTGCTTAACTTAACTATTTAAAAAAAATTTTTTTTTAAATTTTAAATTTTGTTAAAAAATCTTTTTAAAGTTTAAACTATAAAATAAACCATATTTTTAAAATTTGTAAGTAAAAACCCCTTTAAAACTCCTCCACAATCGAGTTTTGCCCTTTCAAGTGCCTGTAGCGTATGATTTATATTAATTAATGACTATTTTCACATGTTGCTTAATAACTTTTTAAGTTTTTAAGTGATTTAAAAAAAATAAAAGCTTTTTTATTGAAAACAGTTTAAGTTTTAATATAAGACTAGAACAAAAGCAAAATTTGTTATAAAATGTATATAAATAAAAAGGGTTACAAGTAGTGCTTGGAAACTATCGATAAACTATCGATACTATCGATAAACTATCGATACTATCGATAAACTATCGATACTATCGATAGTCTTCAAATATCGAAAATATCGATAGGAAAAATACAAATATCGATATTTTTATTATTTAAAATACAGCTACATATGAAGACATCTAATCTAACAGCAGCTATACACAGTGTAGTATGCAATGTTGTCAACAGGGCTGTGGTGTCGAAGTTGTAGAGTTGGTGTTGAGGTTTTTGTATCGAAGTCGGAGTCGCAGTACTGAAATCCAAAATTTGAAAAAAAAGACTCCGACTCCAAAATTTTTCGGCAAGAAAAATTAAAAAAAATATTCTAATAATTGCCAAAATAAAAAGATTTCGAAATTGGCGATGCAATAATTAAAATATTGATTCGAAATTTTTACTGAATCCTTTCTTGCTATATTTAACCATTCAAAAGGTACTTCATTAAAAAAAGAGTTTAAAGTCAAATAAGTACCAGTGTCATATACATTTGGCATTAAGGTTAGATTAGGAGTCGGAGTTAAAATTTCAGCGGTTGTTAATGTTAAACAAAAATATCAACACTAAATTTCTAAACAAAGAAGCATAACCAGAAAAGAGAACTAAAACGGACGTGGGGGTACCGTGGTATTTTTGAAACGAAAAAGTACTGAAAATAGTAGCATAGTACTGAATTTTCCATCACTGATACACATACAGTTATTTGCCGCAAATTTTTACTTGCTATTATTAATTCGCGCTGAATTACAGCAATGAATACAAACAACAAGAACGGCAGGTGGGATGTATTGCTTAGCAGTGCTTTTTACTGCTAATTAAAGGCCTTTAAGTCGAAATTTATACTGAAATGTCAAATATTTTTGTACTGTTGTAAAAAAAATGCAAATCCAAATGCAATTGCAAGCATATGAAAAAACAATGAACGACCATTAGAGGATAAGTCCGCTAGATTGATTACCTTTTTGGGTTTAGAATTTAGAAAATTTTTTAAAGTTGCAATGGAATAACTTATAGTCCCTGTTACTTCGGTTCCTTCAGAAAGGTACTTATCAATTTTTAAAAAATCTGCCATCTAAAATAACGTGTGTATAAACGGCACCACGAAAACCATGGGAGGTAAGGCCATAATGGCTTTATTGCTCAATTGAATGGGAGATAAAGCCGTTATGGTCTTATCGCCCAATCATTGAGAGGTAAGGTCATATTTAAAATTTTGCGAAATGAGAGATATAGCCATATTTTTTTCACAAATGAGAGACAAAGCCATACTTTTCCAGAATAGTGTTACGCATGGTGTCAACATTCTGTAAAAGGGAAAATCCTAAGTTATCATTGAAAAACATTTTTTTATTCTTGTGACGCACGCAGGAAAACTTCAATCAGCGAAGCCACCTGCCGCGTCCTACTGGAGGAAAAAATCCCTAAGCACGGCCGCAGGCCGTCACGCAGAAAAACTTTAGTATGCGAAGCCAGATTTCAATACTTCACTTTAGTGTTAAAAATGAAATAACCTCCAAATTAAAAATGAAATAACACCCAAATTAAACACGCTATGAAACAAGCCCCGAATTTTAAAAATTTGTTGGGTGTTATTTCATTGGAGATTATTTCATAATTTGAAAACCCCAAAAAACTTGGGGAATATTTCATTTCTCGTTTGGGCGTTATTTCATTGGGGGGCTTTTCGTGGAGCCGTATAAACTTATGTACATCTCAAAAAAGTACATTCAATAAAGTGATATAAACAACGAACTGTAGCCTTATAAAAAACAATTAAAGTTTTCCTGCACAAGTACAAACATTCAGTCGATAGTAATAGCGATATATCGATAGTGAAATCTGAACTATCGATAAATATCGATAGTATCCCAGCACTAGTTACAAGTCTAACTTTAATTTAAGAAAAAATTTTTTATCAGTCTTTTTCGTTAAAAAATGCATTCTTTTATTACTCCGCTTTTCAAATTTCAAATATACATATATTATATTGTACAACAAAACCAAAACACTTTTGCCTACAACAATGTTACCAATTTGTATTTGAGTTGCAATGAAACAAGCAGAGGTTTAAAAACACTAGACTGACAAGCAGACAGACTCTGGCAGCAGCATATCTACTATAAAAATACCAGTTGGCTGCAGCAGTTGCTGCTGCAATACCAACACAAATAGATGAATAGACAGCCTGACACATACACTCACTCATTCTTAAACAAAAAAATCTATAAAAAAAATGAATTGAAAAAGAGCAGAAAAATGACGTCCTTGTGTCACTCTGAAAAAAAAACAACAGGAAAGACAAGAGACAAAACATGAGCAAAAATCCAGAGCTATACAGTGAATGACTGATAGAAAACGAGAAAGATGAAAAGATGAGTAGTTCAAAAACGGTCTTTGTTGTAAAATTTTTTTGTATTTTCTATTTGTTTTCTTTTTTTTTTAATTTATGTACCAGCCAATGCTCACATCAGTGGTCACAAGCTGTTGCATTTGAATAGAAACTGAAAAAATGAATAACAAAATTAATAGAATAATGTTTAGGATAGAGAAACAGAACCCACACAAACACACATTACAAACAATAACTAAAATGTAAATTGTAAATGACATTTTTTTCTTTTTAAATAGAAGAAAAGTTAGTTGTACTTGGTTTAAAAGAAAAAGTACCAGTGCAAAAATGTTTAGTACAACTACAAAACAAAATAAATTTTCAAAAGAAGATATTTTCACACAAATAATAGATAAAAGTATTTATTACCAACAGACAATAAGAAATAAGAAAAGCATTTTATTGATACAATAGTTGTATTATTTAATTGCAACGTAAAACAGCTGTTCAATGCAAAATGGAAATTTATACTGCTTTACAAATGATACAGCCCTGAAAACTTCTTATTTACACTGTTTTACAAAGAATACTAAAAAAAAAAACTCGGAAAACTTTTTTAAAATTTTAAAAATGTTTAATAATTTTAAATTAAAATTTCTCATTACAAGAAACAGATCTATAACTGATATTAACAACTTGTTAAAGCTTTGGGTATTAAGTTTAATTCAGCGTTTAAATAATCCAAAATGGCCCACAAATAACGAAGTTATTAATGAAAGTGTCAAAGAAAACGCCAATTAATATTAATCATACGCTGCAGTGGTGCAAAATTAAAAACAGCCATTTCGAGCCAATTAAAAAGAATATTGTAACACAAATGCGGTCTGAAAATTTCAGAAAATGTTTTAAGACCATCTGTTAGGGCATATTAAAAAATATTCAAAACTCTTTATGAATTTTTTAAAACTGAAATAATTCTGATGATTTAAAATGTAAATTTCTCTAACAAAATTAAAGTCCCCAAATGGAGCTCAATAAGGAAATCATAGGGAAATCTTCTGATCCATTTATGGTGAAAAAAGAAGTGCGCTTGGGTTGCATATTGTCACCACTATTATTTCTTGTGTTTATGCAAAATGTTCTCAACGATATTGAAAATAAAAGGCAAGGAATGCAATGGCAAATCAAAAATCGTTACCTTAACTACCTGGCTTACCCAGACAATATTAGTTTACTCTCAAACAAAGCCAAAACAAAAGCACTTAGTATTGGTACAACAACAATTCCTTTTTGTTTAATTTTTTTATATTATTAAACAAAATGAATTCCAAATACATTTTGGTGTTTTTTCTAAATGTTGGCACTTTTGTAGAAAAAAAGTATTAAAAAAAGAAAGTTTTTTCAGAAATGGTGACATATTTGATTGAAAGTAGATGTAAGAAAGTGTGAATGCATGTTTCACATTTTCAAAATCTTCCATGCTCTCCTCCAAAATGTGTGCAAGTGTAGAACCGGGAATATATATGGGCACTTCCAAGATTGTAAACGGGACATTCGCACACGTTTATATTGACAAAACTGTAAAAAACAACCTGATTTTCATTTTTTAAATTAATGATTCTTTTAACTCTCAATTAGCTCTTTAATTTCCGCAAATGAAATTTTTCGCTTACTGTCGTGGTTTTCGAGATAATTGCAAAAAACCAGTGATTGTAAACGGGACAAAAAAACGGAAATGGGTTTTAAGGGGTAACCGTTTAAACAGTGATTTCTGCGAAACCTGACACAATATTTTATTGGGATTAATTTTAAAATGTTGCGTACTAATGTGCCCTAAAAATGGTTTCGATTTCAAAATAAAATATGAATTACATTTTTTTAAAATAAATTGTTAAAGAAATTGTAAACGGGACATTGTAAACGGGACAATTTTTCCACCATGATTTAAAATTTTTTAATGTTGCTATTTATAATCCTTTATATAAGAAACTTAATAAAAAATTTTTTTCAGATCATAAATATGCCTTAGATTAGAGTATTGTTGTTCCAAATGCATATTTTCTAATATACACAAGTATGTGCTTAAAGTTGTAGTACTTCGTTTACCATTTATCTTTTTTTTCGAATCAATTAATTTATACGCATATATTAAAAAAATATAAGCAATTCTCTAAATAAATCTTGAAAAGAAAAAAATTTTTTTTCCATTTTTTGTGGTTGACGTTTTTTTGGAAATAGCCATATTTATTTTAAAGCGTCTTAGATGATTATTAAAAAAGTTTCACACGGAATGACAAACTTAGTATACAAACTGTTAGTTTGATTGGATGAGGATAATTTTGTGTATCTCTAAAAATTCTCTTAAAATAGCTAATTTTTTACAACAACAAATTTCGACCCACCAAATTATTGCCCAATCATTGAGAGGTAATGTCATATTTAGAATTTTGCGAAATGAGAGATAAGACCATATTTTTTCAGAAAATTGTTATGCATGGTATTAACATTCTGTAAAAGGGAAAATTCTTAGTTATCATTGAAAAACATTCTTTTACTCTTGTGACGCACGCAGGAAAACTTTATTCAGCGAAGCCAGCTACCGCGTCCTACTGGAGGAAAAACCCCTAAGCACGGCCGCAGGCCGTCACGCAGTACAAATTTAGTATGCGAAGCCAGATTTCAATACTTAACTTTAGTGTCTCCGGAACTGAAATGAGAGATAATGCCATTTTCTAATATTGCTAATGTGAGCTAAGGCCATGATGGCTTTATCTCCCATTCAAATGAAAAAAAAATCAAAAAAGGCTTTATCTCCCTATTGAATGAGAGATAAAGCCATCATGGCCTTTTCTACCATAGTATTAAATGCCCCCCCGCCCTCCCCTCTGGCTCAAATCAATCTGTCCGTGAGCGTGGGTTCGGTCTCCCGGTCAGTCAAGAATGAAATGTTATTAAAAACTTTTAATTCATTTCACGTTGTAAAATTCCATTCTTTAGTGCTGGTTCACACACGTCAAGTTTGACTCTTCAAAACTTGATCTTTTAGGAGAGAAGGGAAAAGAGAACGCCATTTCCTTTCCCCTCTCTCCTAAAAACTCAAGACTTGACGAGTCAAACTTGACGTGTGTGAACCGGCACTTATAAAAATAATTTATTGAAACTTAAATTTGATGAACTTAAGCCTGATTAAATTACAAAAATTTTGATTAAAACGCCATAAACAGTACAATCAGGGTTGCCAGATTTAACAATTTATCGTAATTTTTACGATTTTTTGTTTCGAAATTAGCAAAGTGCCGATTTGCTGATTTTTTTTTTCTAAAAAGTGACGATTTTTTTCCGGTCTCCAAAGTCTGAATAAAACATTACATCTTCTGACAATTTCGTTGTTTAATCTTGGAATGTTGAACAGCCGCAACTTAACAAGAACGGAAGTCGGAACGGTTTCTTTCGCTTAGCTTTTACGCTGATATGCCATACAAAAGCAAGAGCGTCAACCTTGTGTCACGAACAGTAGTGATAGCTTTCTTGTTTAGTATAACCTACAAGTTATTAATAAAATTAGAGATAAAAACGCTAGATTGACCAAAAAATAGCTTAATTGCCATTACTTTTAAACGAGCTGTAAATATCGGTTTTCCAATTGCAAAGCGTTGTGGCCGCTCTATTCAAAAACTTGAAAACGCGTGCCGCTTTTATTTAGGTACGACTGTAATATGCAAGTATTAAGAAAATTTTTGATTATTTTCAGAAAACAAAAACAACTATGTTACACTTTGTTTATCTTTCGTCAAACCATCATCGAATGAACCTTTTACGACTCCCTGTATAAATCATATTTTCAACAGTTATACGGCGAGAATTTCACGAGTTGTAAGAGAATATCTACATGAGTCTCATACGATTCTTGACATGAAACTCTGTATCCACGTCTTAAATGATTCACACAACGATTGAAGAAGCGTCTTTCGCTGTGCTATGGAAGAAGCTCACTAGTGTTACAGTTTTTCCCATATGGGGAATCTTCTACGATAAAAAAATGTGGTCATCAACGATCAAAGACTCTCTTCATGAGACACCCAGTAGCTTTAACACGATTGACAATGCTAGCTGGGTATGAAGTAATTATGTTTTTGTATGAATGTTTTTTTTTTTTATAAAAATCGAACAAAAAAACCAAATTTTAAGTTGTCCGATTTTTTTTGACGATTTTTCGAAACGATAAAGACGATTTTTTTATTTTTTTTTTTCACGAAACTGACGATTTCCTCACAAATTTATATGGCAGCCCTGAGTACAATAAAACAACCACAATACTAATTATCATAAACTCATCTTTTAGTTAATTTTAAAAAATTTTAGAAAAAATTAACAGATTATATTAAACATTTTTAGTGCAAATTTTAATACATTTAATTAGGCTAAAGTTCATCAAATTTAATTTTTATGAAGAATGGAATTTAAAAAAACGAAATTAATTAATATTTATTGATAATTTTTCATTCTTGACTGAAATGGGAATCGAACCCAGGCTTTCACGGACAGGTTGCCCTGACATGTTTCGATTGTAACCACACAATCTCTTTAGAGAGATTAAACGTTTAACACTCACCGCCATTGACGACGGCTGGCAGTCAATAGTCAAACATCAATGCCCTGCAAATAATAGGACCAGTCCAAACACGCGTGTAAAGTGTAGCCCACAAGGGACTAGGACTAATCCGAAACGTGTGGAAAAAACATGGTCTATTTAACATTACGAGGACCATATAGCGCAGCTTTAGACTTCAAAGGAGTAGCTTCAAAACTACTCCATGGTATACTCAAGAGGATTAGTTTTGAAATCGTATAAAAACGAAAGCACGTCGTTAAAAAACGAAGACATGTCGTCTCACTACAAACGGAGTAGTCCTTTTTATCAAAATGGATCAGGTGGTCCAATATTATTTGCAAGGTGTTTAAACCAAATGGTAATATAACCTTGTTAGAACGGAATTTGTTTGTTGAATAATTGAAGCACAGCCGCGAATAACGTTGTAAACGCCACTTTTTGCAAAAACTGTTTTTCTTTTTTTTGCAGATTACCGTTAACATTACTCTCTTACGCTGTTTAAACATCAAATCACCCAAAATTATACACCTTAACCACTACAAAATGGCATACAAAGAGTCAGCCAGCGGAAGAAGGTTGTACGTTACTAGCAAAATGATTCAATCGAAATGGGTTTGCAAAGTGGAATAACGTTTAAAAAGCCTTTTGCATAAAAGTTTTTATTATTATTATTTTTAATAATCTTAAAAACAAAATTTTAAAAATATATAAAACCCCTGCAAATAATAGGACCAGCCCAAGCACGCGTGTAAAGAGTAGCCCACAAGGGACCAGAACTAGTCCAAAAGTAACCCAAACGTATGGAAAAAACATGGTCTATTTAACATTACGATGTCCTAGGGCAGGACCATATAATCCACCTTTGGACCGCTAAGGAGTAGTTTTAAAACTACTCCATGGTGTACTCAAGAGGATTAGTTTTGAAGTCGTTTCAAAACGAAAGCACATCGTTTAAAAACGAAGACATGTCGTCTCACTACAAACACTTTTTAACAATGACATGGTCCCTGCTTGCATTACATCGGACCAGTCCATTTTATCAAAATGGGTCAGGTGGTCCAATTTTATTTGCAGGGACTGCCTGTTAAAAACGTTTTTTTGCTCTACTGAAAAATAATTATTTTGTAACCAAAAAGTAATTTAAATTTTTAGGAATACAAAATTTTAATTTAAAAAGATTTTGTTATTCGTGCTTAATTCCCAGTTTTTATTCTTGACAAAAACACTTGAAATTTATTGTTGATGGGATAAGCTATTCCTATGCGCATTTTACTGGTTGCTTAGGCCAGATCATCAGGAAACTTCATCCATAAAGATTTAAGAAAAACTAAAGATATTAAACCAAATAAAACTGTTAAACGTATAAAAATTATAGCAACAGTTCTACTTGTAACAATATCAAAGCTTAAACAAAACATATCAACAATAAACAACAGTGGGTTTATCTTATCTTACATTCCCCACTACAATTAGTTGAAATCAGCGTTGCCATTTTGGTGCCTTTCGGGTATTTTTTGGTGCTTTTTTGCTTATGCAATACCCGAAATTTTGTTAAACACCCGTTTTTAAAAAGCGGGTATTTATAGTGCTTTTAACAATTTCTCACAGTGCTTTTAAGTGCCTTTAACAATATTTTTTTTTTTTTTTTTTTTTACCATTTTTTAAAACTTCGATTATATTGAGGATGATTAAGATGAGATTTGCTATTTGGGGTACAATTTTGGGAAGGCCTATAAAAATTTTAAGGTTTCAAATGATAAAAAAATTGATAAAAGAAAGTTGCATTCGTTTTACCAAAAACTTTATTTACGAGGTTAGAGCTAGGCTTCCTAGCAATTTGGAAATTTTACAAAACGTATACTTTTTAGCGTTGACAACATATTTTTTTTATTAAAATTTGGGCTGTCATTAAGTTTTATAAATAATGGTCGGCCACTGCAAATTTTCGGTAATTGCAACAGGCCAGATTTTTTCTAACTACGAAAATCGAGCTCGCACCTTATTACTGTTTTATGACCAATTCCAACTCAGCTGATGATGATCCAGATGATTTGGTGGATATAATTTTTATTGAAGGTAATAATAATAAATTTAGAAATGTTTATATACAAATATAATTATCAGGTATGTGATGGAAATCCATTTTAAAAACGATACGATTTGAAACCGAAAATATCGTTTTCAGTATCTTTTAAAATGGTTTTTAAATGCATATTCCTTTTATTTTCAGTGTTTATTCTTTAAAATTTTATATTATATACGTTAACTGAAGTGTATTCTGAACGAAAATTTAAGACTTTTATTCAGAAATAGATTTTAAAATCGTTCGAAATTCATCACACCTTTTAAAAACGGTCGTTTTGAAATCGATCGATTTTCATCACATACCTGTATATTTAATTTTAAATGAAAATGGTCACCCATCAACGCCATCACCTTTTTTAAATTTTGGAGGTATATAATATTCGGCACAGCCGAATGCAACTTGTTTTGTGTTTAATTAAATTTAAGAAATGTCTTAGTGCTTTTTTACGCGTTTTTTTGTTCAAAATAGTGCGTTTTAGTGCTTTTTTAAATTTTAAAGTGCTTTTTTTGCCGTGCACTTGCCTGTTTATTATCAAAAAGTAATTTCAATTTTTGGGAATACAAAATATATATTTAATATCTTTATTTTCCTGATGATCTGGCCTAAGCAACCAGTAAAATGCGCATAGGAATAGCTTATCCCATCAACAATAAATTTCAAGTGTTTTTGTCAAGAATAAAAACTGGGAATTAAGCACGAATAACAAAATCTTTCTAAATTATTTTGTAACTTAAAACGTTTTTCGCGGCTTCAATTATCAATTTTAATTGATTTACATGTTCTTCTTTAGGGAAATTTTGAATAAAAAATACTTGATATTTTTTTTAGTTAGGCTTGAGTTCATCAAATTTAATTTTTATTAAATTATTTTTACTGAAAGAAGGATTTTTTTACAACATGAAATTTTATTAAAAAATGTTTTTTCCAATATTTATAACACATTTTAATAAAAAAAGCTACATAAAATTTTTTTGTAATTTTATATGAAATTGAATTTTGATCATTAATTTTTAAATTTTTCTTTTAAAACCCCCTTTTTTAACCACTGTGCAACACTAGCAAACACTATCGAAACATTACTTTGCATTTTGTTAAAGATACAACAAAAAATGTATTGTTATATAACAAATATTATAACAATACCATAAAAAGGCATTGTTAAGGTTTTATTGCATCTTGCATTGCTAGAAAAGAAAACATTTTTTTTTTGTTATTTCCATATACTCCCTAACTATGTGACACAATTTATAAACTAGTACAATTGCAAATTTTACAAACAAACAAGTAAACATACACTAAACAATGCATAACAGAAAAGTACACTTGTACTGTTATATTTTCTACAAATTCAGACAAACAAATGTAAATTTGTTCGTACGTAAAAATGTAAATAAGAAAAACAATTCATTTCGGTAAGAAACCCACTTTACAAACAAACACACATCCATAGAAAATTACATACATAGAAGATTCTTGAATACTCCATATTGTATTTTACCTTTTCAAAATTATGCTCACTCTCTTCTCCTCACTTTGATTTCTACACTCAATAGTTGTTTTTATGTGTTTTTATGTTAACAAGAATTCCTTTGTTTTTCTTTTTAATGTTAACAAAAACAATAACAAATACACATAATAATGTTAAAACACCAAAGTGTTGTTGTTAACACCAGTTTTTGTTTTTAAGGCACAAACACTGAGACACACACACACAATAAGTATTTTCACATTCCGTTATTATTGTTGCAGAGGTTGTTGTTAGTATTACCCCATTGTTTTAGATTATGCTTTTGTTTTTGTTATTATTATTTTTTGTTTCTTATAACTTTAATTTTACCCACCTCCGTGTTGACTTTTAGAAAAAAGTCAAGATTTAACTCCAATTGTGACACTGTCTAGTCTTCATGTATCTTTAATTTAATGGCTCTATTTATAGTTAGGCTCTTGGTATAAGAATTCGGGAATTTGATACTATCCCTGGGAAATTTAATATAAAATTTTATAAAATTTATAAAAACTTTTTTGTGGTAATTTTTCATTTCTTAAAATTTGCATTAAAAAGGGTGGCCCAGCCAAAACGGACGATATAAATTTAAAATAAAACAAAAATTTTTCAGAGAATTATCTTAAAATTTTTTATTATGAAAGAATGATCTATGACAATTATGTGTGAAACAAAATATCGGCCAAATGCTAGGCACGACTTCGGTGGCATACCTCTTTCTGCTAATCCTTATTTTCAATGACTCTGAGACATAATTGAGGTGCAATGTCGTATAGGCTTGTATAGGCTTATTGACGTACTTTTTCTTTTAAATATCCCCAAAGAAAGAAATCAAAAGTTGTCAAATCAAATGATCGCGGCGGCCAATTAACATCGCCACGACGTGAGATAACACGGCCATAGAAATTCTAGCGCAAAAGAGCCATTGTTTCGTTGGCTAAGTGGCAAATGGGAGCCATTGGGGCCTGTTGGAACTACATGACTCTTGGACATAATTGAGGTTCAATGTTGTCAATGTGCCAAAAGAAGTCCAACGGTTGCAAATCACTGATCGTGACGGCCAATTAACATCGCCACGACGTGAGATAACAGAGCCATTGAATTTCTCGCGCAAAAGAGCCATTGTTTCGTTGGCTGAGTGGCAAATGGCGCCATCCTGTTGGAACCACATATCGTTCAGGTCCATATCCTCAATTTCCGGCCAACAGAAGTCCGTTGTCATCTCGCGATAGCGAACACCATTCATGGTAACTGCTTGGCCGAATATATTTTCAAAGAAATGCAGTTTGATAACGCCGCCAACCCATAAACCGCACCAAACCTCACTGTTTGTCGATGCATCGGCTTTTCAACAATTACTCATGGGTTCTCATTTGCCCAAATGCGGCAATTCTGCTTGTAAACGAATCCACTGACCAGAAAAAAAATCACGAAGTGCACTAAATGCATTTTGATTTGAACGCTCATTTTCGTAAAAGGCTACAACATTCAACAATCTTAACGCGATGCTCAATTTGTTAAACACAGAAACAAAGAAATGTCAAGTTAAGTTGAGCAAAAAACTTGACGTTGAGATGTGACTCAAAATTAACACCGTGCATTATGGTTGGACCACCCTTTATTTATATTAGTAAATAAAAAAAAAACCCAAATTAAAAATTAGGATTTTATTTGGTGCCATTTTTCATTCCACTTTAAATGCAAAAACACACCGACGAAAAAATTAACCCCAAAAAAACAAAAAAAAATCCCCAAAAATTGCCTGTTGTTGTCAGGGAACTGCAAAATCCACTATTTTTGTTGTAATGCAAGCATGGACCATGTCATTGTTAAAAAGTGTTTGTAGTACGACGACATGTCTGCGTTTGTTAATGACATGCTTTCGTTTTTTAACGACTTCAAAACTAATCCTCTTGAGTATACCATGGAGTAGTTTTAAAACTAATCTTTAGTGGTCCAAAGGTGGGTTATATGGTCCTCTCCTAGGACATCGTAATGTTAAAATAGACCAGGTTTTTCCATACGTTTGGGTTACTTTTGGACTAGTCCTGGTCCCTTGTGGACTACTCTTTACACGCGTGTTTGGACTGGTCCTATTATTTGCAGGGTATTGTTGCGCACGCTATAACACAATTTCTTAAAGTCAAACGACATTTATTCCTTTGCTTTTGCATTTAAGTAGTCATTGTCCACTCGATGACACAACGACGAATGTAAACTGGTATGAGTACGAGTCGCTTTGTTGGTATGATTGTTGTAGGCATACGTGCAAATAAACTAGTTGTATTGTCCAATTTGTTTTTGTGTTTACCCTGCGAATAATATTGGACCACCTGATTTTGATCAAATGGACTACTCATTGGACTTGTCCGATGTAATGCAAGCATGGACCATGTCATTGTTAGAAAGTGTTTGTAGTGAGACAACATGTCTTCGTTTTTTAACGAAATGTGTTCGTTTTTAAACGACTTCAAAGCTTATCCTCTTGAGTATACAATGGAGTAGTTTTAATACTACATTTTACACGCGTGTTTGGACTAGTCCTATTATTTGCAGGGTATTTTTTTAAAAGCGTAACAAGCAACATTAACAACAATACATTGTACATACAGAACTACTGTAATTTTTAAGAAATGATAAAAAATTAAAACGTCTTATGTTTCTATGGAAATTGTTTCAGCTGCTGAATAGTTATCAGAGCAATGATTTTTGTGTATTTTTCTTTGTATGTGTTTTTTACCAAAGCAATAATTGGCGAACGAAGCTAAACATTGTATGAATGGCAAAGCCAATACGCTGTGCATGACTTGAATGAATTTTAAAACAACACCGATCGATGTGTGTAGCTGATAAAGTTTGATTGCATGAACACAAAAGAGTGTATTTGATGTTGTTGATTTAATGCGAATTTTTTTCAATCGCACAAAGCCGTTCTCTGGTTGTTGTGTCTCCTGTAAAATTTTGGGGCCATTCTTAATTTTCTTCTGGGAGCCATATGTCGCATATTCCGTATAAAATCAGAGATTTTTTGATTTTGTCTTTAATGCATTTAATAGGCTTTTTGTTAATTTTTGACAGTAGTTTAAGCACAATATGGTTACGCCTTAATATTTATGAGGTTTCCAGCACCTTCCTGTTCTAATTATTTGTAAATAACTTCTAAAGTCTACCTTTAGGCGTAAAAAATATTTTTCCATTACTAAATACTTCCGTACAGTGGAATTGAAATAGAATTATGCATAATAAGTTAAAACTAATACGTTAAATATTTAATCCGATATTTCGACCAACAATAATTTTTTATTTTTGTTCTATTTAACATAAAACCACTCAAGCCGAATATATAAACACAGAAAATTCTAGCCAATTTTTTTTTTTCAATTAATCCATTAATTAAAAATTAAATTAGTTTTAATGAAAAATTAAACAAGTGTATTAAGCGCTTACTTATATCAACAACAATACTGCAGAAAATGTTGTTAATATTTAAAAAAAAATATTTAATTGAGACTATTAATTTGTTTGCTGGTGCAGATTTAATTAATTTTTTAATAATAATATAATTAATCACAAATTTCACAAATTTTTAATTGAAAGCAATTGCTATATTTTTCTATGAACACAATAAAAGTTAACAAGAGAAAATGTCTACAAGCACACAAGAAAAAAACATGAATTTTAATTTTCATTTGATAAAGTTTTTAAATTAATTTTTTTAATTATGCAAGACATAAAAAACAAACATCACTTTAGATGGAGTAATCATCTGTATTTTTTTGATATCTTAACGCTGAAAGTCAAATCAAGATTTAATTTGATTTAAGAAGCTCAATATACAATTTTAATATTTCTTGTTTAACTTCTAAAACGTCGTTTGAATTCAGATTTTTTTTATCGGCTTTTTTGCCAATAAAAATATATAAAACTTCAATATGATTATGTTTTCTTATTATTGAAATTAACAAAACATCTCAAAATAAGTAAAAAAAACGTAGACTTCAAACTTGAGTACAAAATTTCTACTACAAATATGGCAGCTTTCTGACAGGAATTCTTTATTATTTGATTTTAAAAGACATATTTTCTGCAAGTTCTTCTACAGTTCTTATATCGGGTGATTTGTTAGCTATTATCTTTTTGGTAACACTGATTTAAACAGCTGACGCACGTTTCGTGTTTTGTTTCACTGTCAAACATCTTCAGTTTGGTCTGTAATTTAACCATGAATAGTCTTACAAACGAACAACGCATGCAAATTATTGAATTTTATTATCAAAATGCGTAGGAAAGTGACACAGTACATGCACAATAATCTCTAGCTCGTCAGAATCCTCGCATAACCTGCAGAAGTCCGGTATGGTGTTGTCCCATTTACTCGTAGAAGCCCTAACAATACAATGACCCGTAAAGAACCCTATATGAGTCCTGAGACCACTCCTATCCAATCCTAATAGAACCCAGATGGCCCATGTGTCCAATCTGGCCCATAATGCCCTCGACAACCTGCAGTCCGTGCTATCTCTCCCTGGGCGGTTAACGGTATCGTGGAATCTATTCCGTATTACCTCAAAGTAGTGACATAAGGGGGGTTTTAACTCCGTCCCTTACCACTAAGTCAAGATTCGAACCCTCTTCGCGAGATTGTCCGCCATCTCATTACCATCTACCTTGCAGTGTCCGGGTACCCAACACAGTCTTACTATGAATACCTCCATGAGCTTTCTCATCGCACCGTATAATTTGTCAATGCTCTGATAGCAGCCTGACTATTAACGTAAATTGTCCCCACAGATCAACCTACTATATGCTCCAGTATCACCTCCGTTGCCCTCCAGATCGCTAGAATCTAAGCCTAGAAGACACCGCACTCATCCGGGAGTCTGACGTGTCATCTGGACTGGAATTGCCATAACTGGACGATGTGTCTAACGTGGGACTGAGGTTGATTTCTCTGTTTTGCGTAGAATCGAAATGGTTTGAGACTGAAGTGGGGTGTTGGATGCTGGCTGACTCCGGTCACTGGCTCGTGGTATCACAAAGTGACCCAAGTGAGCCGGCCTTGTGCCATTTGCTTTTTGAACTTAACATTACCAGCCATGGCGTTAGCGTCTTCTGCTGCCATTTCGATCAAGATTTTAAAGGAATAATCAGCCTTATTCCGGTTGTCGTTATCGTCATCGACAGTGTCGTTTTTTGTAATACATTAATGTGACACACAGCCTGTGTTCTTTAATCTTCTACAAAAAAACGACACTGTCGATGACGACAACGACAACCGGAATAAGGCTGATTGTTTATTGATAAAACATTTTTATAAGAAGAAAATTTGAAACGGTTTATGTATGACTTAGAAAGCTCGAAAAACCTAAAAAAATATTCTTAATGGAACTTATACTGTCAAAGTAACGTGCAACTAAAACGATAGATTCTTTATTGCCACATTCGTAGTTTCATCAACATTAAATAAAGAAATCTTCTGTTTTGTAGAATAGATTTAAGATTTTCACTTACCTGCTTTGCGATTAGTCTACCAAATTTCTTCAAATAAATGTAGTAGATTTTCTCAAGCCGACCAATATAAGGCTTAGCCTACCATCCGACCAAAAGAAATAATGCCCGACCAAATTTGGTCGGAAAAGAGCAATAACGGCAACCCTGAAACAAATCTTTGTTGAATTATTTAAAGATTTTATTTATTCGAAAAAAAAATATAATTTAAATTTCAATAAAGTGCATTAACAAGTAAATAAAAATAAAAAAAAAATATCAAAATATTTCAAGTAAATAAAAATATTTGTTGTAAATAAACTATTTATATGAATTGTAATGTATTTATAATGTACTTAAGAATGTTTTTTTTATAAAAATTATATTTCCGTTTATTCTTTCACAACAAAAGATTTACATAAAAAAAGTTGTGCATTGCAGTTTTTCTTCTTCTTCTTGTTGTTGTTGTTTTCCGTTTAATATTTCACTATACTGTATTCACTTATTTTTCACAGTTTTCTTACAAGTTGTATAGTTTTTTTTTAAGTATTTTAAAATGTGTGTTGTGATATTTTCTTCTTTTAATATATTATTTTAATGTTTCCTTCCGTTTCTTTTTTCCTCGTTGGTTGGTTAAATTTTAGGTGGAGTTTTGTGCGTAAATTGCCTTAAAGAGGAGGACTTGAAGAAGAAAATAAGTTGCCGAAAAAACTTTTAAATTGCATCCGTAAAGATAAGAAGATGAACAAGTTTCTTTATTTACTCGATTTTTCTTTGTAGTGTTTCTTGTCGTTTTCGGTTGGATTTGTGGGACAAAATGTAAAGGAATGGGGTCTATTTATAGCCTCAGTTAAAGATCATTATAGGCTTTTATTATAGTCTGAATACAGTTTTCAGCATGGTTTTTACTAATAGGTAAAATTTGGTTCTAGTCTCGGCTTTTGTTATAACTCAAATACAGCCATAATTTCCACAGCTTAAATCCAAAACATACTTAGTCAACTTAGCATGAGTATTGTTTAATTTAAACTCTGTAAAATTTTGGTGTTGGTCGGCTTTTCCAGGCCAAAGCTATGCACAAAAAAGTAACTTAGGATACAACCGAATGTTGTATCGCTCGTAATTTTTAAAGGCTTTTCCTGCAAAACATACTTTTTCGACTAAGCAATTAAAAAAGCAATTGTGCTTTTTTAATGAAGAAGTTCCTTTTGCAGGTCAAGTTTAGCAATGACTATTACATTTCTAAAAGTTGTCATTTGGTTTAATCGAGACTTAATTTATAGTTTAAAGAAGGCTTTAACATGCAAAGAATACCCATTTTCTTTAAGGTCACATCGAACAAAACTATTTATAACGGACATTTATTGAACGTACTTATTTATTTTAATTCAATCATATTATTGTCACCGACAAAAATATTATGGTTCAATTAGTCCTCCATCAAGAAGTCACAGCCATATTATGGTTGCCTCCAAACATGTTAAAATTCCCTTTTTTGCACTACATTTATCCATTTTCTTGTATAATGAACTTTATCACCAATCAATGTAATTATGTACTAGGGATGAGATTTTCATGCACTAAAAAATAGAAAATATGCGCATAAAATATGCACTAAAAAATCCAAAATATGTCTTAAAAAATAAAAAATATAAACTAAAATCTTAAAAAGGCGTTTGTTTTTTTTTAACAAACAATAACAACTGAGAAGTACAATTCCTATAAAAGTTGAAGAAATAAAAAAAAGATTGTTATGATTTCCTATACTAACAAAAATGTAGACTACTTTTACTAAAATGTACTAGCGATTCTCTGGTTCCAATGTCAACATATGTTCCCAAAGGAACTACCTAGTCAGCACCTAGTCAGTAGTACCAACGTCAGTAGTAGATTTCCAATGACACGCACATGTTAAATGTCTATTGTAAATAACATTGCCTGGGGTATAATAAGTCACTAGTACTGGTGACTGTGTCAATAGTGAATCAGTACAGATTCACTAGTGACATTTTCCTGCAGGGCTATTTAAATGTTTGTTTGTATAAACAAATAAATACTTTTTTATATTATCAAAAGTAAAAATGTTTGTACATGGAAAATGAGCTCCAAACGCTAACCGAAGTAATAGGAGCATACTTAAAGGATGCCAATTCATTTGGAGAATATTAATTTTCTTATTCAAATCCCACATTTGATTCCAGATCAAAAATAGTTGAAATTTGATTTATTTTTTTAAACCCTTAATTGCAAAACATTTGGATGTTTTTTAATTGGTCGCGATATTCTTCCTTCCACATTGTTAATTTAATTTCCTGCATACCAGTTAATTTGACTTGAGTTGTCTTAAATGAACAATATTCCTCAAATTTTGTTATTTTTACACCAATATATCCGTAGTTGGAAAATACAACTGATAATAAACTTTTAATGTTATTTAAATTTAATATTTTTTTAACCTTTTTAATTGCATAAGCCCCGGCAGCAAGAAGTTCTACAATAACATTTTTAAATTGCTAAAAAAAATTTTGAATAGTATTCTATAGCATCTAGCCAGGTTAATACTGACTGCGGTGGTAAGGGTACCAAGAGATACATTTCATTAAAAATTGCAACTCGTATGAAACCAATAAATCAATACTATCGAATTTCCTCCATACCTCAGTACCACCCATATGCCAAGCAAGTAACATGTGAACCGTTTTAGATATAATATTTTATGCTAAGTTCACACTTGGGTTTTTAAATGCGTTTAAGCAAAATGTTGATTTAGCTAATCAAAGCCGTTCACACTACATTTGAGATGATTAAGATGACAGATGATTAAGAAAAAAACACACAACAAACACACAAAAAAAAATCAAACAAATTTATATTTCTTTAAAGTATTAAAAATGGATAAAAACACTGATTAACAAATCACTTCAATGTATGGGTAATCATCTCGATTTCCAAGTGATTAGAGCTTAATCACGTTCGAGCTGCTTAAACGCGTTCAAGAACTCAAGTGTGAACATAGTATTAAGCTCATTGGCAGCGTTAAACATGTAAGGTGCTGCATCGGTTAAAAATAGAAGGATCTTCTGTCTTAATTTTGAAAATCTTTTTCCTAAAAAATTTATTTATTGATCCTAAACTTTTTTTGGAAGACTTTTTTGTATTTGGAAATATGGAAATTTAAAAAATGTATCACTCAAAAATGTTAAAATATGCAAAAATATGCATATTCACAAATATATGCAACAATACGCAAAAACAAATCGATGCCATTTTAACGCAAATTTAATGATTCGGAAAGATAATTGGTCGTCATCGATCTTAGACTATCGACAAAAAACATGCATTTGCATGGAAATCGCATCCCTAGTAATTACCTTCAATTCGGATTCCGCAGTTTTACGCAAAATTATGTAAAAAAAAAATTGTTTTTAAGAAGTACAAAATTTTACCCATTTTTCTCCTCAAATGTATATTATTTGTGTGCTGCCTTTATGTTAAAGAGCACAGGTTTCAAGCTTGTGCAAAATTATTTTGAAAGATAACGTGATTATAAAAAACTACAAAAAGTACAAATTTTTACCTTGTTTTCCCCAAAAACGTACTTTAATTGTTTTCTGCGTTTATCGTTAAGAACATAGGATTCAATTTTAAGCAAAATTATTTAAAAAAAAACGTGTTTACAAAAAGTACTCAAAAGTACTAATTTTTACCCTGATTTACCCCATAGCTGTACTTTATTTTTTTGCTGCCTTTATCGTTAAGAACAAGGATTAAATTTTGAAATTAAATGATTTAAAAAAAAAACGTGTTTATAAAAAGTACCAAAAGTAAAAATTTTTGCCTTGTTTTGCCCCATAAATGTACTTTATTTGATTGCTGCCTTTATCGTTAAGAAAATTGGATTAAATTTGAAGCAAAATTATTTTATAAAAATGTGTTTACAAAAAGTACCAAAAGTACGCATTTTTCCTTGTTTTCCCCCATAAATGTACTTTATATGTTTGCTGCCTTTAGATATCGTTAAGAACATAAGATTCATTTTAAAGCAAAATGATTAAAAAAAAATGTGTTTACAAAAAGTACTCAACAGTACGAATTTTCACCCTGTTTTACCCCATAAAGGTATTTTATTTATTTGCTGCCTTTATCGTTAAGAACATTGGATTTAATGTTAAGCCAAATTATTTCGAAAAAAAACGTGTTTACAAAAAGTACTCATAAGTACGAATTTTTACCCTGTTTTGCCCCATAAATGTTCTTTATTTGTTTGCTGCCTTTATCGTTAAGAACATAGGTTTCCATTTAAGCAAACTTGTTAAAAAAAAAAACGTGTTTACAAAAAGTACTCAACTGTACGAATTTTCGCCATGTTTTGCGTCATAAATGTACTTTATTTGATTGCTGCCTTTATCGTTAAGAACAATGGATTTAATTTTTAAACAAAATTATTTTAAAAAAACGTGTTAACAAAAAGTACTCAAAAGTACGAATTTAAACCCTGTTTTGACGATATTTCTTTTTTCTTTAGCCTTCGCTTTACAACTACGAACAAACTTGAAGAAGAAAGTATCAAATTTGGTCAAATTGTTTTTAAGTTTTAAGCAATCTAACAAACCACGATTAATTTTTTTATATATAATATAAAAATATGAGTTATATAATATTATGTAAATCGAAGTTTAACGCTGGGTCCCACGTAGCAATTTTTATTGCTAAGTACAAGCAATAACGTCGGCAGAACAATGGAGTAATAATTGCTGATTATATTGCTGGAGAACACTTGAAATTGCTTTGCCATAAATTTTCAATTTTCACCGTGAGTAGTTGTATAAAGTTTTGTAGCTGTATTTATAACAAATCTTTTATGTTGTGTTTTGAAGTGGTTGTTAAATTTTCTTTTTTAAATTAATAAATTAAATTAATAAAATAATTCATTGTAATTTTCGTAGCTGCGTTTTGTATTACTTTTTTGTTTATTTGCGTATGAAAAAGAAACCTTAAAATTTTATTGTTCTATTGAAAAAATAAAAATATACAAAAAAAAAATTCGTCGTTTGCTTTTGCTGATATTGACGTTTATTTAAAAATCTATATATATAAAAATAAGTTGCATTGTGTTAGTAATTGATGTTCTCTGAAATGCTTGAACCGATTTTGTTTCTGTAAAGTTCACGTGGAAGGTGACGGCAAAACCAAGGTTTTAATGTACCAACGGTCTTCAAATGTGTATTGGTTCTTGAGTTATAGCCATTTTAGTGAATACTGCATTCATTCCGAAACATGTATTTATATTCCCATACAAATATCAACAAAATACCCTCCATTTTAAACTCCTCCGAAACGGCTTGACCGATTTTTATGAAATTTTGTATGTGTATTTGTTTGGTTTTCTTAAAATTTGGCATGCAGACAATGTAACATCTGAAAAAGAATAAGGAATAGGTTGTGAAATGGGATAAGAGGGCTAAAAGCTCCCCCTCCCTATATCTTCGTAACTAATCAAGCGATTTTTTTAGAATTTTGCAGGCAATTAGTGTTACAGTTGGAAAGAACTATAGCCTAAAGTTTTTATTATTTAGTGCGTAAAAATAAAGCAAGAGGGGTAAAAGCTCCCCCTTCCTCTGTCTTCTTAACTAATCAACCGGTTTTCTTAAAATTTTGCATGCATACACTGTAACATCGGAAAGAGGACAGGGCATTAAATAGGGCAAGAGGGGTGAAAGCTCCGCCTCCCTATATCTTCTTAACTAATCAAATAATTTTCTTCAAATTAGGCAGGCAAATAGTGTAACATCTAGAAAGAACTATAGCCTATAATTTTGTTTTTAAAATTTGGCTAGCAGACACTGTTACATCTGAAAGAAATAAGTTATGTGACAAAACAACGTTTGCCGGGCCAGCAAGTATAATATATAAAAACTTTTTCTGTATTTCGTTAAAGTAGTTTTTCACTTGGCGGCTTTTTCTTGATTGCTTTTTTAACAAATAAACACACGTATAAATAAACAACCGTACAGAGAAATGAAATGTCAGATAAGTTACAACTGTTTTGACAGCAGATTGCTAAAAAATAATTGCTCAAGCAATCAGAAGAGCAATCATTGCGCAATGGATTGCCACTCAGGGCAATTTGCGGTCTATACGTCGGAAATTTAAAGGAGCAATCAAATTTGACGTTTGCCGCAATAAATTTTGCTACGTGGAGTCCCGTGGGAATGCATCACTAGCAATAAAATGGCAACAAAACGTTAAGAGAGTTGCCATACTCAAACATAAAATACAGCTAGAAAAATTAAATAATTGAAAATGCTAATGTACTTTAGTTTATAAATACAAATTTCAAAAGTGGTTTATAAGACAAAAATCGTTTGATAACTATTACATACGTTCAACCAGTGTTCAAAAATAAATAGAAAATTATTTAACGTACGGCCCCACGCACCCAGAAACTAGTTCTGTTTTCCCTCAATAGCGTTCCTAACTATTTTCAAGAAAGTAACAAACATTATATAGTTTTCTGTTCGACGTTCCACAATTGCACAATTGCACAATTCGAAATTTCGATATTTTGTTAGGCTTGAGTTCATCAAATTTCATTTTACAACATGAAATTTATTAAATTTAATTAATAATTTTTTTTATTCCTGGCTGAGCTGGGGATCGAACTTGGTTAAATTTGCGTTTCAAGATTAACCATATTCTCATCATCAGAATTCTTTGCAGTTCTACCCTCGACACTACTACGGTGCCTGCCAGCCAACATTGGTGGTTCGAAATTTGCTGTAATTAATTATCATATTTGAATTTATTTACATATTTCTTCTTTTCCTTCTGTTTTTTCGTTTCTGACAAGACTTTGTCTTGTACATTTGTTTATTATGTAATTTGTCCACATTCGTCGACATTTTATTTGTACAACTTGTACTCATTCGTGACTCTTTTCTTCTGGTCCAAACTTTACTATTGACTTGCCCATTTTTAAAGTTCGAGTTTTTTTATATACTTATATAAAGGGTGATTTTTTAAGAGCTATGGGAAAGCTAAAAAAAACACATAAAATTCAGAAAAATGCATGAAATCTTTATTTGGATCGATAGTACGGTCCATATAATTTAATGTATGAAGTTTATTTCATGCAAATGTTGACCGCGACTGCGCCTCAAATGGTCCACCCGCTAAGTCCAATTTTGGCAAATTCTTTCCAACATTTCGGCCGGTATCTCATGAATAAATGCTTCAATGTTGTCTTCCAATGCGTCAATTGAAGCGGGCATGTTTATATAGACATGAGCTTTAACATTGCCCCACAAAAAATAGTCCAAAGGCGTTAAATCGCACGATCTAGGTGGCCAATTGACTGGTCCCGAACGTGAAATAAAATGTTCACCGAACTCGCATCTCAATAAGTCCACTGTTAAGCGTGCTGTGTGGCATGTGGCACCGTCTTGTTAAACCACATGTCATGCAAGTCAAGCTCTTGCATTTTGGTCAAAAAAAGTTGGATATCATCTCACGTTGTTGAGTAACAGAGGCCCAATTGCTGCGAACGGCGACGAGTCGATAATTGATGGGCATCATTAACACTGGCCGATACAGCTGCGATATTTTCTTCACTTCGCACTCTACGTAAGCGTGTTGGTGGTTTAATGTCCAACAATGTAAATTTGGTGCGAAATTTAGTCACAATAGCCCGAATAGCCGCTTCAGTTGGTCGATTAAACTGACCGTAAAATGGAAGAAGCGCGCGATGAACTTTCTAAACAGAGCACGCATTTTGATAATAAAATTCAATAATTTGCATGCGTTTTTCGTTTGTAAGACGATTCATGGTTAAATTTTAGACCAAACTGAAGATGTTGGACAGTGAAACAAAACACGAAACGTTCGCCAGCTGTTTAAACCAGTGTTGCCAAAAAGATAATAGCTAAAAAATCCCCCATTACAATATATGTATTCGAAAATTAAACCATAATTATGGCTCTTTTCATAATCCACACTTATTTGAAGTTTTGCCTGTTTTATTTATTTTCATATAATTTTAATGAATGAATTCTTTTTAATTCTCTTCCTTCATTAGGTTGTGCAAATATCACAGAATGCATTAGATTAAAGAAATTTATCTTTCTGAAATTTGTGCATTTTAAGTGGAAAATTATATGTAACCAAATTGTTATTTTTACAGTTGTCTTGTTGTTTTAGTTTCTTTTTTTCTCTTAAACAAAATAAATAATTTGAGTATAATAAAGTTGTTAAAGTCCTCTAAAAATAAAATAACAATAAATAAAACAAAAATTTAAAAGAAACTTGTTTTGTTACATCGTTAAAGCTGAAGGAATAATCGAAATCCTTTAAATAATAAACGAAAAAAAGGTGTTTAAAATCAAAATTATTACATTTCAAAATTCTTGCTCTTTTCAAAAGTATGAAAAAAAAACAAGTCAAGGCTTTTCAGTTTAATTTAATACAAATGTTACCCTTCTTTTGCTTGCTTCTCTTCTTTAATGCCACTAGGTCAACATTGACCAAGTCCGTCCATCCGTCCGTCCATCCGTCTGTCCGTCCATCTGTCTGTCTGTGTTAAAGTTTGTCTACTTTTAAAGGTTTTTGAAAATCATTTTTTTTTTCTTCTACATTTTGTTTCCACTTTATTTTGTCTGCTTTTTGGAAGGAATATTTATGAGGCAAAGAGTTTTACAGATTTATAGTATGGATGATTCTATTTGATGATTGCTTTTTGCTTTTTTTTTTTTTTTTTTGCTAAAAGCTTTAAAAGAAAATCACAAATGCACAGGAAGGCAGGAAACTTTCTACATAAATAGTAAGAGGAGAATAAACCTTCTATTTTGGAAATGAAGAAGAGTAAAATAAAAAGAATCAGTAAAACTAAACAAAGTTGGTTAAGTGAAGAAGTTTTAAGCCAAAGTTTTGATAATGTAAAACCATAATAATGGCAAGAAGATATCAAAAAAAAAGTCTAAAAATAAAAATAAATTAAGTTAAACAAAAGGTGGCGAGAAATATTAGACTAAATACCCTATAATTTGCCTTAGAGAGACTTACAAATGAAAAGTTTCAATTCAACGTTAAAAGCGACACTTCTTTAAGGTCTAGTGCTGCATCGATCAGGGCTTTATTAAAAGAGCAACATTTTCGCCAATCTTTTAGCTTTAATTCTGGAAATTTTGAATATCTAAATTTTGCTTCAATGTTCGCTCTAATCGTGACTCTTTACAAAACTTCAATTCTTGACCTTTAACAGTCTAAGGCCCGTTTTCACAACTTACCGATAGCTAAAGGTAGGATTTTATCGGCCGTGTAAAAATGGTAGGATGAACGTTAAACTACACTATCGTTCACTTAAGGTTAAAGTTAAGTTTTAATAATGGAACACTTTTTAAAAGGCCGTTTAAAGTCTACTTTTAGCTATCGGTAAGTTGTGAAAACGGGCCTAAATCTCTTTGGCTTAGATAATGGTTGCTTTTGCTTTCTGTCTTTCAGGAATATTGTCTTTACGGGTACCTTTCACTTTACAATTGTCACGTGATAAGTTTGGTGCTAGTTTCCTTTCCCTATAGGGTGTGGTTTTTTTTTTTTGCCTGAGTGCTGGATTTCTCTTGTTTTGGTGATTTGCACTGGCTGGCAAGATACCGGATTTAACCATCGATTGATTGTTTGATTGATTCGTTATTAGATAAGACAGTACAACAAGAACGGTGTCTTATATTACAGTACTGTAGAATGAATGTTATACATATGTGGCACAATATGTCGATTTAACCATTCTAGACTCCATTTTGTGGAGTTCTTTAAAGTCATGAGTATATGTCAACGACACTAGTCTCTTGCAGTTCTCAAAGTGAATATCAGCGTATGGTCATCAATTCTAGCGGTGGCCACCTGGTCGATATCATTTATCTACTTATAGAAACAAAAAATGCAGATGTATGATGAACACAATCCATTAGCTGAACTTAAAGTTTTCACTTATTAAAAAAAAAATACAGTCAAGCAACATCGAGCGACGTTGACATCATGGCCGAACAACAGGCCCTGACTTCCGCTATTAGACTGGGGGCGGTGGGTCTATGGTCAACGCGGAACTATGGTCATGCCAGGGTCACGCTTCACGCATCATATGACCTGGCGGAGCTGGACTATTGCACTCCGGAACCCTTTTTCGGTGCTTTGTTCGCGGTTCACCATGGTAATTATGATGAGCTTCTCGATAATACGCGATCTCTGGAACCGGCCCTACGGTTCTACACCGATGGTTCCAGGATGGCCAATAGAGTGGGTGGAGGTTTCTTCATCGAGGAATTGGACATTATGGTTTTTTTTAGGCTGCCAGATGGCAGTAGTATGCTGCAGGCGGAAATCTCTGTCATAAAGCGGGTGGCAAACTGGCTGAAGTACTATCGTATATCGAGGGATATATGTATATTTACGGACACCAAGGCTGCCATTGCAGCTCTGGCTGGTGTCTTTACGACATCTATGTTAACACTTGAATGCCAAATGTCTCTGAATGAGATCGCGAAACATTCCAGTGTAACGCTGACATGGGTACCAGGGCACAGTGGGTGCCTGGGTAACCATGCTGCGGACGGTCTGGCTAAACGGGGCTGTCTCTTGGACGACATGTTCGTCGACGGCCTGATTGGCACATCAATGGCCCGCTACAAGACTCTCATCAGACGGAAGTCGTACATAAGGGCTCAGGGGAGATGGCAGGGGGAGCATACCGACTTGATGGCCAGGATTCTATGGCCTGGCAATGACGCGGCGAGAACGCGCGTACTACTCGGTCTCGACAGTTGTCATAATGAGGAGGAGGAGGAGACGGTGTTTCACTTTCTCTGCCAATGCCCCGGTCTTGGGGGCATTAGGTTTAGACATTTTGGGAGACTAGAATTGCCATGTCTGGACGATTTGTCCAATGTGGGACTGAAATCGATCTCCTTGTTCTGCAGGGAATCGGGGTGGTCCGAGACTGCAGTGACCTCTAGGGAATAGTCTGGTGAATACTGGCTGACTCTTGTCTCTGGCTAGGGGCATTACAAGGGGACCGCTATAAGGACCCTAGTGAGTCGTCGTCGTGACGGCTACCCATTTAACCTAACCTAACATCGAGCGACAACTTTTGCGCTACCTTGTCTTTCTAATAAAGACTTTTTATGGCCCATTTTCAAGCAAAACCCGCATCTTAAAGTTCTTAGTTTCACACGCATTACAAACTTTATATTACAAACATGTTTTTCCTTTTTTTTTTACTTAAATAAAAATATTTTCATAGCAAATTTTTTACCCACATAACAGAAATTCTAATTAACATTAATATTTATACGTAATTTAAGTATGAAAACTTAAGCACACTGAAATTTATTCTTAATGTTATTGCAAATTAACCTTAAAACCTCAAAGTGGTAGCAGCAGCAACTAAATTTAATTTATTTAAAAAAAATGAATTTACTTAGAGTAAAAAGACTGCTTCGTTTTTGTGTAATTTTGATCTTATCACTTTTAGCTTTTGGTACTAAAATGTTATTTTTTAAGTTAAATTTTAAAAGTCCTTTAACAAGCAAACAAAACAGCACACATACTACATACACACTCATAAACTTTAGACCAACAATGAATGACTCCCCAATGTCCTTCTTTTTTTTATTACAACACAAAAACACTCTTTGAGTTATTAAAAAGTAAAGTAAACAATACAAAAACAAAATAGAAGAAAGAATAAAGAATTCATAAGAGTGCTAGTCGTATATTAACGTGTGTGTGTGTGTTTGTTTGTTTAACTGCATGTTCCTTCTCATATCTGTATATGGTGTATATGAGTAACGAGTTTGTGAGTCAAAAACTAAAATAAACACTTTTTAACACCAATAACAGAATTGAACTCGTTCAAAATTAAAAAAAAAAAAAGAAAAGAGGAGTATTTTCTTTACTCTTTGCCATACTTTAACAGCTCTCTCTATCTATCTACTTTGTTGTTTTGGGTCCTTGTACAAAATCTAAACTTTTATTTTTTCCTCAAACAACAGAAAAGCAAACCAAACACTCATCTCTAGAAAACTGCCAATAACTATGATAACAAAAAAAAAAAAAAGAAAAAAACAAGTAAAAAAAAAGGATTTTTATTGAATGAAAGAAGTATGCCCTATAAAAGAAATGACATTCAAACTCAAATCTTTCTATAGGCCCCATCTATCTGTTCCTTAATACAAATCTTAAAGATTTTAGAATCAAAAATTAAGATTGCTCATTGAAAGCCGAAGTGCTAGAAATGATAAAAGAAAATGGGCAGAACATCTGGCTTCAGAGGCACAAGAGGCCAATGAATCAAACCGACCGAAAGATATGTACAGGATCACGAAATTACTTGCTGGTCATAATCACACTAATATACGGCCACTGCGCAATGCAAATGGTGAATGGGTGTATACAAAGGAGGGTCAACTGCGACTATGCGAAGAACATTATCGGAACATACTGGATAACGCAATGGAAGATGAAGTGGCTGAACTCTGTCAGCACGCACAACACAGTCAAATAAGTGACATGAACATCCAACCTCCTAGCCACGTAGAAATAATGGAAGCAATATCATCGCTAAAAGATCAAAAGGCAGCAGGGCCCGATAATATCCCTCCAGAATTGTTCAAAGCTGATAAATCCCTTTCGGCAAAAATAATTCAACCATTAGTTGAATACTTCTGGCAAACAGAAACGCTCCCAAGCACCCTTAAGGAAGGACTTATCATCAATATCCCAAAAAAAGGAAACCAAATGGAGTGCAAGGATTGGAGGGGCATCACCCTTTTAAATATGCTTAACAAGATAGTATCCCGTATCTTATTTAACCGCATAGCTGCAGCGACAGAGCCCGAACTAAGAACAGAACAGGCAGGATTCAGGCCAAAAAGATCTTGCATAGTTCACATTAACAGTTTACGCATTATAACTGAGCAGACAAAAGAATGGCAATCGAGTTTGTACCTGATATTTATAGATTTTCAAAGGACTACCAGATAAAATTATCAGACTCGTAGAAGGTCTGTATGCTAATGCAACTTGCTCTGTCCTCCACAGTGGCCAAGTCGGCGATAACTTAAACGTTAAAACTGTGGGAGACAAGGATGCGTCTTATCCCCCTTACTGTTAAACATCGTACTTGATGTTATAATGAGTCAATCGGTGAATCCTGTTCATGGGGTCACAATGGGCGTGACAGATAGACTTACTGATCTAGATTATGCCGATGACATTTGTTTATTGTCACACAACCAACAAGACATGCAGCATATTTTAAATAGCATCACTGCAAAAGCCTCAAGCGCAGGTCTAATTATAAACATTTCAAAGACAAAATCTATGCGTTTGTTTCAATGTAGCAAGCAATTATCATTTCTCACTGATGGGGAAACAACTGGAAGATGTTAAAACTTTTTGTTACTTGGGCAGTATTTTTGCTACTTCCGGTGGATGCAACGATGATATTCATAACAGACTGGCAAAAGCTAAACAAGCTTTTGGAATATTGAATAAGTTCTGGAGGTCGGCTAACATCGCAGTGTCTACTAAACTTAAGTTTTTAATAGCAATGTGAAGTCAGTACTGCTTTATGGCACGGAGACATGGAACCTAACAAATTCAGATATCCAAAAACTACAGGTCTTCGTCAACAAATGCCTTCGCCGAATCCTTAAAACTTTCTGGCCCCAAACTTTTGCAAACTCAGAGCTATGGTTTAGAACGCAACAACCTGCAATTGACCACGAGATCAAAATACGCAAGTATAGATGGTTGGGTCCTACTCTACGAAAGCCAACCGATGACATCAATAGAAAATCCCTTGACTACAACCCACCGGGAGAAAGAAGAAGGGGTCGCTCTAAAAACACCTGGAGGCGTCAAGTTCAAGCCGAACTTCAAACTGTTGGTATAACCTGGAATGAAGCCAAAAGAGAAGCACAAGATAGAAATCGATGGAGATCAATTATTGAGGCCCTATGTTCCTTATAGGAATTCCAAGGATAACATATATATTGAAAGCCACTCTAAATTCGATTCTAGATTCTAGAATAAAAACTAATTTCGAAATCAGGTTTGGAAGGACAAAATTAGGGATGTGCTGATACGCTACCGATACTCAAATAGAAATATCGGCAATAACGATAAGAATATTGAATTTTAATTTAAGTTAAAATTTAGCTGACCCGGTCCGCGTTGCTGGCCCTAAGCAAACATTATTGTTGTATTACCACACGATTTAAATTGAGCTTTTAAAGAAGTTTACGGCCTTTAAATAAAAATCCATGGAATACCTATCATAAAGTTTTTTTTTACAAAATAACTTACATATGGTGTAGATATGGGCTCAATCAAAAAAGAAACGCATGTATTTAAGGTAAATTGGAAATTATATTTATTTATTACTTCATCTTAAGGCCAGCTGATAGACAATGTTTTTTGTTTTTTTTTTATTTGATGTAAAAACGTATAAATTTTTTGGCGTGTCAACTCGGGAGCAAGCCACATACAACTGGCCGTATAAGCCAGCAATAGTCAATGATTGGCCTTGTGCTTTGCTGATGGTAAAAGCAAAGGCAAGACGCAGAGGGAATTGGAGCCGCTTGAATTGGAATGGTAAATCGTTGGAAACCATCGGAATTCGTGGATATCGAAAGTTCTAAATATCTTCGGAACTACATAACCGATTTAAGAGTTTGATATCTCGTTTTGAAAAATATGACAACGGCTTTCAAAAAAAAATTAAATTAAATAAAAAAAAGCAAAAAATAAATAAATTTATGTGACGCGAAAAATAGAAGAAGAACCTAAGGGTTTTGCCATTTTATAGATTTAAAAACATGTATCTTTGGTGTACCATCACTGTGTTGGTATTGGTCTCATTTCAAAGCGACACATCTTAACCTTGTTGGTCAACCTTGAAAACGCGCGTTGGTCGTCCCTACCTCTTGTTTTGTGCAGTTGGTTTTTACTGTTCCCTTCACCTTACTGGTTCTCTATGCGCTGTCTAATATGTAGTCATTGGTGGCGCAATAAGAAAATTGGATTTTTCCATGCCCCTCCGCACGCAGATCGAAAATCAAAAATCAGACTTCACAGTGTCACCCGCCTGAATATTCTGAAGATTAATTAGTATTGTGGTTATTTTGTTGAACTATTTATGGTTTTTAATCTATTCTGAAGATTCCTGAAAATTTCATCAAAATCGGCCCGTTTTGGAGTCCATACGTTACATACATACACACATCCTGTTTTATATATATAGAAGAAGATTACAGAGATTATAAATATTTAAAATTTATATAAATAAAATTCAAATAAATTAACTGCTTGGCCCACAATGTCGACAAGAACATTTTTAAAACCTTTTCTTTAGCTTCACTTCGGAAAATCAAATATTGTAACGTTAATTTAACCGCCTTATACTCAATGCAAATGGATGAAACTTTGCAGGCATACATATTGCCGATGACAATACACGAATACATGGGCGTAGGCGGGATAAAATATAGGGGGGGGAGGCAAAAAAAAATGTTTTTTTTTGTAAAATGCTTTTTTGACCGCCTTTTACTCAATGCAAATGGATGAAACTTTGCAGGCATAAATATTCCCGATGACAATACACGAATACATGGGCGTTGCCAGGATAAAATCTAGGGGGGCGGGCAAAATTTTTTTTAAATGTTCTTTTTTAAGAAAGGCGTTTCTTAAAAAAAATATTTTTAAATGTTCTTATTTTCCTATATTTATATTGTAAACAAAAACAAATTTACATTTTTTGTTATTGTTTTCAATACAAATAAACGGCAGTAAAAATAAAAATTCTTTTTTTTTATTTTTATTTATTCATTAATAATCAAAAAGCCAGCATAGGCCTTAAGCGATTACATATTTAAAATTTCGAGTAAGAAAATTACACCTTAAAATAGATTATTTAGATCTTATATTTAATTATACTTTATTTTACCTTTACCTTAACTGCACTTCTTAAAGTTCATCATTAATCAAAAAGTAATTTCAATTTTTGGGAATACAAAATTTTAATTTCAAAAGATTTTGTTATTCGTGCTTAAATCCCAGTTTTTATTCTTGACAAAAATACTTGAAATTCATTGTTGATGGGATAAGCTATTCCTATGCGCATTTCACTGGTTGCTTAGGCCAGATCATCAGGAAACTTCATCCATAAAGATTTTAGGAAAACTAAAGATATTAAACCAAATAAAACTGTTAAACGTATAAGAATTATAGCAACAGTTCTACTTGTAACAATATCAAAGCTTAAACAAAACACATCAACAATAAACAACAGAGGGTTTATCTCATCTTACATTCCCCACTACAATTAGTTGAAATTCTCTCAACATTAATTGTAGTTGTAAGTAGGTTAAGAAAACAAAATAAAAACAACACAACAACTTACAAAAGATGTTGTCAATTAAGTGTTTTTTTAGGCCGTGCACTTGCCTGTTTATCAAAAAGTAATTTAAATTTTTGGGAATACAAAATTTTAATTTCAAAAGATTTTGTTATTCGTGCTTAATTCCCAGTTTTTATTCTTGACAATAGGAATAGCTTATCCCATCAACAATAAATTTCAAGTGTTTTTGTCAAGAATAAAAACTGGGAATTAAGCACGAATAACAAAATTTTTTGTTCATCATTAAAAATATTAGAAAATAGTCAGTAACAATTATAGCGCATCATCTTAAATATTTTTCAAAATAATATTCCTAAATCAAAATAATCAGCCATGTCACAGAGTACAATTCCGTTCGGAAACGGAATTCATTCCGTATTTTGGTGCTTCAGAAAATGACGAAAAAATGTTTCGGAATGAAACCATTTTTGTTTTCATAACCGGTATAGGAGTTGTCTGTACCTGAATGGCCATAAAACTATCAAAATACACTTTCCATCAACAAACAAATATATTTTCTTCAATTCCGAACGGAATCATTCCGAACGGAATTGTACTCTGTGACATGGCCCAATATTTGAGAATACAAAATTTTAATTTTAAAAGATTTTGTTATTCGTGCTTAGTTCCCAATTTTTATTATTGATAAAAACACTGAAATTTATTGTTGATGGGATAAGCTTATCCTATGCATTTCACTGGTTGCTTAGGCCAGATCGTCAGGAAACTTCATCCATAAAGATTTTAGAAAAACTGAAGATATTAAACCAAATAAAACTGTTAAACGTATAAGACTTATAAGCAACAGTTCTACTTGTAACAATATCAAAGTTTAAACAAAAAACATCAACAATAAACAGTGAGTTTATCTTTTTTATGTTTATTTTATTTTCCTAAATCTTGTCAAACTTACTGAGAAATTTCTGTCATCATATGGAATTATGATGTTCCACAACCCACATATTCTGACAAAAAATGATCTGTGCATAAACAGCATATTCATCCTTGGACTTATTAACGCTGCAGTTCTGGAAGAATGGGAAAACGTAAAAGACTCGTAAGGTATTCAGGCTCACCAAATTTAATGAATAACAAGAAAAACCGGATTTTAACAAAGCTGTCAAAATTCATGCTTAAAAAATTAACAACAAATGAAGTAATGGATGTTCTCACATTAATTCCGTAAACAAATCTTATTATATGATGAAAACATTTCCTTATTTTCTCAAAATTTCCAGAATTTCCACTCGAATAAATCTCTAGTCCATACAGAAAGTTCGGCATTCGGAAAACGAAAACCTACACTATATGTACGTCTTAAAGAAAAACATGTTCTTGATTAGAGTTTAGCTGTTTGAAAGTTAAAAGTCAGCTTATCATCCAAGTAAATTCCTAAAACTCTGTGGTTTGACATAAACTCAATAACTGTGTGTTATCAATCATAAGATTCGTACCATTTAAGTGAATGTTACCAAACATCATTGCACAAGTTTTAAATGGGTTCAGATTCATTTTGACGGTATTCAATGTTTGGTGCGTTTTAGGTTGCAACGGCTTAGTAGTGCAATAATTTTATCATTGACAGTGAGCGGTATTTTAAGCAACTTTGCAATGCTAGATGCAAATCAGATAACAGCTGTTTTACGGAATTATTGGTCGTGAAAATTTACAAAAAGGCGTTTGATTATTTTGTGAAATTGTTTTAAAATGCCAAGAAGCAGTGCAAAAGAAAATTAGTAGAACTACGCCAATCGTTAGCCTTTTAACAAGATGCCTTTAGGTATCGTACCTTCCACCTTATAATATCCCAAGTTGCATCGATACCGCTTTTTTCAATAAATTTTTTTCTAAAACATTTGAGCTGTTGGTATCTAAATAACAATAATAAAGAAATTGCTTTTGAAAAATTACGGACTTCTCTTTAATACCAAACTCTATGTTTTCTGACTGCTCCAAATAATTCAAAAAAGTTTTTATTTCATCTGCCGGCCACTTTTTGTTGGATTTTTCTTTTTTTCATTTTTTATTTAGAGTTGTCGGCTCCATATGTTAAAGTTTGTTTCACGATTCTAAATTATTGTTTACAAATGTCAGCTGTTCGAGTATTAGTTATGCAATCGCAATACATGTAGCAAAAAAAGCTAAACAGTTTTAGTGTTGCGCAAAAGCAATGATGTGACAATTGCAATTCTGTATATTTTGTTGTTGGATTGCAAACAAAAGCTGCAATATTTTGCATTTGCACTTTCGCAAGACCATTCGCATCAAACACTGAACTCCGCTTTTGTTTTCCATTGACCATTGCGACAACCCATTTTCAAGAAAGGAAATTATGTGTACATCATCTGCATACATATATATTAGCGTGGCAGAATGATAAAATATTTACCAAATCATTTATGTACACTGTGAAAAATAATGGCCCTAAAATGGAGCCTAAAGCCACACTCCTATTTACAAACATCCTTCCAGATCTTCTACCATCTATTTGTACAAATTGTTGCCTTTTATACAAAAATGAATGCACAAGCCTACATGCTAACGATGCAAATCGAAATTGGCTGCACATTTTCATAATAAGCCTTCCATGACAGATAGAATTAAAAGCCTTAGTATAATCAAGAAAAATTGCAATTGCCCCACGACCATAACTAAATATTTTCTTATCCTTTAAACCACACTTAAAACTAACGAAGTTGTACTATGTTGGGATCTAAAGCCCGACTGATAAGGTATGATTAAGCGACCACTGTTCAGCTGATGTGATATTCTATTATGTAATATATTCTCGAAAACTTTAGAATAAATGGGCAAAATACTTATTGGTCTAGAATCGGAGTAACTAGTAGGATATTTAACCTTTGGTAACGGAATTACCTTAGCTAATTTCCATTTTTCTGGAAATGTTGATGCCAATAAAATTGTGTTAGAAATAAAATTTGATATAACCAATGGAATTGCGTAAAAAACGCAATCAGATTTCATCATGCCCAACTGCTTTAGAATTCATTTTCTTTAACGACATTTATATTTCATGCTCTTCTATTCGAGAAAAGGAAAAATTTCCTTGAGATTCTGAACTACTAAAATCAAAATTTCGACCCCTTTGCGCGAAATTATCGTATGTTACAAAAAACAAATTTTAAGCCATTTTTCTACTTTTTCTCTGCTATCACTTGCAATATCAAAATGAAAATATACATTCAATTTTTGGAGCAACGAAGTGGAATTCGCCTACAATATTTTGTCAGGTGACGTCTCTTTGAATGTAGAACAAGATTGCATCAAAAACTCAATTTCAAAAAAATTGGCATATACGATAATTTCGCGCAAAGGGGTCTATTTACTGATAATCTGTGCCCATGTTCTGTAACTCTCGCGTCGAGAAAGTTTTCGATTGAAATGTGTGAAATGAAACAAAAATGCCATAAATTGAAACAAACAGCTGTTTTTCTCACTTAACTGTGTCTGTAACTTTTTTTTGGCGAGAACAAGCTGTCACGTAAGGAAATTACTCGCCAATTTACAGAAAAAGTGTGTCTGTAACATTTTGGTGAGAAAAGTTCCCGCTTTGAACTGTCAAATAAACTCACAAATAAAAATGGGGCGAGGAAAAATTTTAACATTAAAAAACAATTAAAAATGCAAAATGCAAAGAATAATAATAATAATATTTTATTCTTGGCACATTTTTCATTGTTTTATTATTTTGCTTTTAACATTTGTATAAAATATACGAATGTCTTCAAAGCTCGTTTGCAAACAACAAACATTAAAGTCGCTCTTAACACAATTTGGTTTAGCCGACGGTCGTGTTTTCGCCGCCGTCGTTGAAAAATTTTCAATTTTAGTAAATTTTGGTCGCCGTCAACGATATGTGTTACTGGCGTTCTGAACGTCTGCAATGTCACATCGGCTTCGAGTGCAATATTATGACATTTATAACGTAACGACGTAATCTCTTTTGATAGTTTTCGACATGAGTTACAGACACACATTTTTCTCACTTTTCGAGAAACGATGGAATATTTTGTTTTACATCTTTTCGATGCAAGAAGTTCTCACTAAAGTTACAGAACATGGGTACTGGTTCCAATATGAAACTTTTATTTAGTTGATTAATATCCATCTCAATTATATTATTTTCACTCCCCATAATACCTGCTTTTATTTAAATGCGCTAACAAGAAAAAAAAATAACTTTAACTTTTATTACCTACTTATAACGTCATTACACAGAAAAAATTATTTTTCCAATTCAAACAAAAAATTTGTAGAATCAAACAATTTTTTGTCTGAAATCGGTCCTATAAACAAATTCGCATATTCAAACAATTTATTTGCATTTTGTTTATTGAAAAAAAACACTGATTTTTTCAAACAAATAATTTAACTGAATCAAACAAAAAGTTTACTGAAATTCATATACTAAATTTCAAAAAAAAGGTTTTTGCACAAGCAATGATGCGCACACAAGCAGGCACTGTATTAGGAGATGATGGCAGAGAGAGCAGAGCGGCCGGCTGGCTTTGAGACACATTTTTTTGTTGGAATAATTTTTGAACGAAGTCTTTTTTTATACACACAATGTTTTTCGTCATCACTCACTGTTGCTGTATCCTTTCCTTTGCTAATGAAGAAGAAATGTAACCCAAAAACGGCGACAGACCGATTCGATATGTTTTTCGTCATCATTATATTTTTGTATTTGATGTATTTAAGCAAATAGTTTGAAAAAAATGAATACGGGATTTTTGTTTTTTTTTTAACCAACCAAAAATTTATTTTGTTTCTTATAATGTTGTTGTTGTTTCTGTTGTTTAAAAAGAGTGAAACGTTTTTTTACCTGCTATTTTTTTGTTTTTTTTTTTTTTTTTACTTCAAACCTCTTTATCTTTCTTACTGTTGTACTTTTTTAAAGTGTCCAAAAATTGACTGTATGTGTTTTTTGTTGTAGTTCTTATATTTCACATTAGGAAGTGTTGCTTACGATCAAATAAAAAATGCAAAAAGACGACAACATTAAAAAGCGTTAAATATTTCATACAAAATTATGAAAACTTGAAACCAATAACGCGTGTATTATATTATTGAATGGTTGTCAACATTTTTGTTGGTTAAATAAAAATCAAACAAAAATTTTAATTGAATCAGTAAAAAAATTTGTAGAAATTAAAAAAATTTGCAAACAAGCGTTTGTTTGAAAATAATTCGGCAATAATTTTTTCTGTGTACTAGTGATACGATTTTCATGGAAATGCATGTTTTCTGTCGATAGTATAAAAACGATTTCGACCAATTTTCTTTCCGAATCATTAAATTTGCGATAATGGCATCAATTTGTTTTTGCATATTTGGGTGAAAATGCATATCTTTGCATATTTCGTATTTTAATGCATATTTTTGCATATTTTGACATTATTTCATGATTTTTTTAATTTCTAAAGATTAGTGTTTAACTGTTGGCTGGCAGGCACCGTTGTGGTGCAGAGGTTAAAACTCAAATAAATCTGATGAAAGAATGTGGTGATTCTTGAAACATGTAAATTCAACCCAGGTTCGAGCCCCAGCTCAGCCAAGAAAATTATCACTATAAAATTAAATTTGATGAACTCAAGTTTAACTAAAAATATCAAAAATTAAAAATTAACAATTCAACTAAAAATCACAATTGTTATTATAAAAGAAGTTCTTAAAAAAATTTAAAAAAAAAATTTTTAAATTTACAAATAAATTCTTTTGGAACTTTGCTTTAAAACAATGTTTCAACAATTCGAAAAAAGATCCTTCTATTTTACTTGGTTAAGGATTCCAATGGGTTTAAAATATTTAATCCAAAACTGTTACAAGTTACTTGCTTGGGCTATGGGCTAAACTGCGTTGCAGAGGGAATTAGAAGCCAATTCGATAATATTGCAATTTTTAATGAAATGTATTAGAATCACATAAGTAAAGCGTTTTAAGATTGTCGGAACATGCCGGCAAATTGGTTTTTTCTATTTTCTAAATTTAACTTGAAGTGTAAATCTTCCAATCTATCCCTTTTTCAAGTTTATTTTATATTGTTAATAGTTTTCTAAGTTCTAAGTATTCCTTCCTCTTTAACACACATATAAAATCCATAAAGAAAAAAAACTCCTTTAATAGTCAATGCATTTTAGAAATAATACCATTTTCAGATAACTAACACATGCATATTGCACAAGTATGCACAAACTTACTTGCACTGGAAAATAAAATGCCAAAACATTCACATTGATACAAACACTGCCACTTTTTGTTTAACAAACCAACGGGAAAAATTGCAAGAACTTCTACTTTTTAGGCCCTTAAAAGAAGGTCTAAAAACGCATTTCTAATAAAGTTTTACTCATTTTGGCTTCTTTTAGAATGCCTTTTTATAAAATATTAGTGTTTGTCCGGTGGTCGAAATTCGGCCTTAATTGTTAAAAATGAATAAACATATTACGAGCATTTGCTTTTCCGTCTTAGTGGATCAATAAGCCGAGGGATCGATCGATCTCCGGTCCATATGTTATCTTTCACCTAAGTCAGTGAATGTTTAATTCAATTTTGTAAGTTCAATAATATAAAAAAAATCAAAAAGTACCAATTGAAAAACAAAAAAGTACCAAAAAGTCTGATTTAATAGTTTCTCAATCACTCTGGGCTCTGCATGTTGAACTTTATGTTTCTAAATTTAATATTAATAAAATTTCAAAGAGTACCAGTTTAAGAACGAAATAGTACCAAAAATATCCCTCTTGCAGATTCTTATTCACTCAGCACCTGGCATAATAAATTTTATGTTTCGAGCTCCAATACTAACGGAAATTCTAAAAGTACCAATTGAAAAACAAAAAAGTACCAAAAAGGTCCCTCTTGAAAATTTTCATCAATTAGGACGTTACATGTTTCATTTTATATTCCTAGGTCGAATATTACAAAATTTAAAAAAAGTTCCAGTTGTAGGACGAAAAGGCACCAAAAAGCTCCCCCTTTCAAATTCTTATTCACTCAGGGCCATTGCATGTTTAGTTTTATGTTTTTAGGTCCAATATTATCGAAAATGCAAAAAGTACCAGCCAAAGAACAAAAAAGTACCAACATTTCTCATCTTTATGCTCTTATTTACTCACGACCTTGCACCTATAATTTTATGTTTCTAAGGACTATATTCTAGAAAAGTCAAAAATTATCATATTCAGCAGGGAAAAGTTAAAAAAAGAAATTTAATATCTCGTATTTCCCTTTTTAGGTACTTTTGTCTCCCCACTGAAGTATCAAAAATTTCAATATTGTAGTGGGAACCCCTGATTTAATAAATTTCAATGAATAAAGAAAAATGTTTTGTAAAAAGTACCAAAAATAGGCACGATTTTCACCCCTTAAACGTTCGAATTTCGCAAAAGCAATTAAATTAGCAACTAGTTATGGTGTTTTCTTTTCTACAAAAAGTTGTGTAATATATTTATTAGGTTACACGAGCCCTTACAAAGTGATACATTTTTCTAAATTACAATGGAACAGAATAATAGCTACGTTTTACACTCAACACTAATGTGTATTTAGCGTGTTAAATATTGAATGCAAAGTTTGTACTTAAAGCGATATTTACCACGCTTGTAGCAATTTTCAACATAAAATTTTCTTGCAATTCCAATAAGCGTTAACAGCACTGATTTTCAATAATAAATGTCAATTGTTGTTAAAAATGTTGGGACAAAAAAATACAATAAAAATAAAACAAACGAAAATCAAAAAGTTTTTATATCCATCACAATATAACTAAAAATCACAATATAACGCAAATTGTCCGCAAACACAAGAAAATAAAATACTTGCTTGCATAAAACAGTACTTTACGCAGATGCAAAAAAGGGTATTATCTCACACTCAGTTATAACTGCGGGTAAGAAATGGAACAAATTTGCCATTTATTGCTGCAACACGTTTAGAAAGGAAAACGACAACTTCTCACATTTTTGCATATATTTTTAGAATGGAACAAAAACCCGTACGAATGGTAGCATATATGGAACATTGTTGTCAGAAAAGAAAACACCATTAGAATACGGATCTGAGGACTTATATCAGGAAAAACAGCCTTTAAGAAGGCCGCTTAGCTACTTCTTTTTCCTGCTGGGAAAACAATGGTACATTGTAAATGTATTAGTGTAGTTTTAAGATAAATAGAAAGAGAGAAGTGTAAGTAACTGTAGTTGATTATAATAGGGTAGCCTCTTATAACTGTTGTGGTTTTATTTTTGCCTGTATAAATATGTGTGTGTATGTGTGTGTGGTTAGAAATACGAGTAGAGTATTTGAATTGTTTGTCATGGGGGACTTAAGTGTTACTCATGTTATAGATTTAAAAACAAACATTCGTTTAAACAAACTCACAAATACGAGTACATACATACTCTATCAGAGCTTTAAAAAAAAACTGCAATCAATTGGCATTGAAATCAAACTGATTTCATTCTTTGATTTCAGATTTCAAAATGAAATCTGGTCGAAATTGCAATACTTTGTGATTGCAATAATTCTAAAAACATTCTTCTTTTTAGAAATCATTAAATCTTATGTAGAAATCGGCAAACGCAAAACTGTTAAGAACGCTTTCTTCCTCTGTTTGCCAGCCGATTAAAAAAATACACCATTTGAAAGCTATTTACCTTCAGAAGTGCATGATTTATAGTTTATTTCAAATTTTAGGGGTTGGAAAAGGGTAACGTCATATTGAAAGATATACGAAGAAAATTTAATACTAATCGTTGCTCATTAGAAAAATAAGCGGATAGGTGTCTGATACTTTTTTGAAATTCAGCCCTTTCGGGAAGTAAACAGGCATAAAATATATCTTACACTTCTTTATCATTCCATCTGTCTTTAAAACCAATAAACATAGAAATTAAGATTATACCAAACTAACTGGCCCGGTAAACGTTGTTTTGCCATATAACTTATTTCTTTAAGATGTTACAGTGTCTGCATGCCAAATTTTAAGAAAACCGGTTGATTAGTTAAGAAGATGATAAAAATTATAGGCTTTACTTCTTTCCAGATGTTCCACTATTTGCCCGCCAAATTTTAAGAAAATCAGTTGATAAGTTAAGAAGATATACGGAGGGGGAGCTTTTACTCCTCTTGCCCTATTTCATGCTCTTTCTCTTTCAGATGTTACATTGTCTGCATGCCAAATTTTAAGAAACTCGGTTGATTAGTTTAAAAGATTGGGGAGGGGGAGCTTTTACCTCTATTGCCCATTTTCACGGCCTTAATAATAAAAATTTCAGGCCATAGTTCTTTCCAGATTTAACACTATTTTCTTGCAAAATTTCAAGAAAATCGGTCGATTTGTAAAACAGATATAGGGAGGGGGAGCTTTTACTTCTCTTGCCCTATTTCACGCCCTATTCCCTATTTTCTTTCAGATGTTACAGTGCCTGCATGCCAAATTTTAAGAAAAAAGGTTGATTAGCTAGGAAGATATAGGGAGGGAGAGCTTATGCCCTATTTTGTGCGCTCTAGCGATATAAAATATACTCTACGACCTATTCTCATACCTAACAAAAACACATACAAAATTTTATAAAAATCAGTCAAGCCGTTTCGAAGGAGTTCAAAATGGAGGGCATTTTGTTGATATTTGTATGGGAAGATATAGGAAAATCTAAATGCCATATCTCCGGAACCACTGGGCCGATTTCATGCAAACTTTACATAAACCATCTACAGACTATCCCCAACGTACTCTAGCGTCTGAAATCGGTCTACCCTTTTTCGCAGTTAGTGGTGAAATCAAAGTGTACACTTCTTTTTATATATTTAGATTAGTAACTTATCAAAAAAGTTGTGGTAATTTTTGAAATTGAACTAGGGCCATTTTTAAAACTTGCTGATAGTTGCTGCCTTTGATTTGGTACCACGTATAAAAAGTTTTTCATTACTACAACTTTGCTTTAAACTAAACTGAGCAATATGTTAAAGGAAAGTTCGTCTCACCGGGAAGGCTAAAGTTAATTTGAAATAATAAATAACTTGTTATACTTCTAAAATAATTCTACCTTTAACTAACGGCAAGTTCTAAAAATGGCCCTTAGAAACATAAAATTAGTGGTGCATGTTCTTGAGTGAATGAGATTCTATAAGATGAAAAATGTTGGTACTTTTTTGTTCTACAACTGGTCTTTTTTTATTTTATTTAGTATTGGATTTTAAAATTATTTTATATTATTGAGAATTTTCTGGCCAAACCGAATTTCAAATGAACAACTGCTACTACGAACAAATACTAGTCCTGTCGAAATAGAAGTCCGAAGAAGAAAATGGACCTGGTTAGGTCACATCTTACGGCGGCCACACAGTGATATCGCTAGATCCGTCTTAGACTGGAGGAACCCCCAAGGGCAACGTAGAAGAGTCCGCCCAAGAAACACCTGGATACGCTGTACTAAAAGAAAACTTAAATCAGTCCAAATACCCTGGAATCACGCAAAAACACTGGTCAACGATAGAGTTAGATGGAGAGAGCTTGTCGATGCCCTATGTTCACTTTGAAGTTTTTACAATGGTTTTATATGCCATGTAATTTAATTCAGTTGTAAATAAAGGACATATATGTATATATTGGATTTTAAAAACATAAAATTTGATATGCATAGCCCTTTTTTTTGGTACTTTTTTGTTCTACAACTTGAACTTTTTTTAATTTTTGGTAATATTGGACCTTGGAATAAAAAGTAAAATATGCAACGTCCTAATGGTGAGAATTTATAATAGGGAACTTTTTGGTACTTTTTTGTTCTTCAACTGGTACATTTTGAATTTCCGTTAGTATTAGACCTAGAAACATAAAATTAATCATGAAATGTCCTTAGTGGATGAGAATCTATAAGAAAGAACTTGTTGGTACTTTTTTGTTTTTCAACTGGTACTTTTTAAATTTTCTTTAATACTGGATCCAGAAACATTAAATTAAACATACAATGTCCTTAGTGGATGAGCATCTGTAAAAGTCGCTTTTTGGTAGTTTTTTGTTCTTTACCTGGTACTTTCTGAATATCCGTTAGTATTTGCAGTCAAAATTTTAGTTTAATCATGCGATTTTAATTAATTCCTCTGAAATCACAACTATAGTGAAAGTCAGTGGAAACTAGAGAATGTGAACGAAAATTTAGCACGTTATAGAAAAATTTTAATAATAAATTTTGTATTCCCGAAAATAACTTTAAAAATTGACATTGTCGGAAGTTCAAAATTATCAGTGTTAGCTAGGGTATTCATTCGGTTAACCGTTAATCGGTTAACCGATTAATTACTACCCGATTAACTGATCGGTTAATTTAAAATTGGCTATTTTCGATTAACGATTAAACCGGTTAATTTCAGTCGGTTAGCCGATTAACCGATGTAACAAAATTTTGAATTTTTTTGTAGATCATAATATTTTTAATTATTTTTTTCATCTCATATACAAAAGTTATGTGATTAGAAAATATTTTATCATACAATATATTTCCTACATTCTTAAAGTACAGTACAAAAGAAATTTAGAAATTCGGAAATAAATTTTTTGCAAAATGTTCTGTGCTGAGCTTTGCTAGGATGAGTCATATGATGACCTAACAACAGAAGAGACTTTCGATAATAACGCAAACAACCATTTAACAGAATCAGAGTAAACCATTAGAAGTGTTAAAAAATTTAAAAAAAATTAAAACAGGACTTTAATGGCATAATTGAAGATTTTTAGTTTTTGTGTATCTGTGGCATTTTGACAAAACATCTTAAGTAGAGAAAAGATAGCAAAAAAGTTTTTAAAACAAACTCGGTGAAAAAATGATTTTTATCAAATAATTAAATACACCGAAATTAAAGAATAATTTCGTTTGTAATACAAAATTTTAAAAACGTAAGCAAAAATATTTTTTGAATGAAAATTTGTACGATTAACAACATTTTTTCAACTTTTTAAATTTGACTTAAGATGTTTTGTCAAAATGCCACAGATATTATACGTTACTTTCGATTTCTCCAACATCTACGATAAATGAAAGAGTGCTTTCCAAGTGAAGTTTAATCGAAACAAATGAAAAGAATCGCCTAAATCCATAACATAAAAGCCAAATTGTTTTTCTAAAAGATTATTTTATAAGATCTCCTTAAACTATTGAAATAACTAAAAAATGATCTCACAGCATTAATTAAAAAGTATGTATTACATATTTATGAATTATTTTTTTGTTTGGTCGTTTGAGATCAAGAAATGTTGTGTTTGTTTTGTTATTGTTGTTTTTTTTTACTAATAAACTCCAAATAATAATAAATTTATAAGAAAAACATTATTAATCGGTTAACCGATCAAAAACAAAATTAACCGATTATCAACCGATTAAACCAAAACCTCGGTTAATTAATCGAGCGATTAACCGATTAAAGCAAAAGCCCGATTAAATGAATACCCTAGTGTTAGCTTTATTCCTAGAAGAAGGAGTTTATTTGAAGAGAGCGTAGATTCTGATTTAGTTTTAAGTGCAATCAATTGATATATGAACTGATTTCAATAAATTTTCCAATTTTGAAAGCAATCAAAAAATTAGCAATCATTAACGAGAAGTCATGTGATTGCAATTGCTTACAGCTCTGTACTCTATATCAATTGATGTTGCTATAGTAACTATAGCACAGTATAGTTGTTGGTTAAATACTCGTGTGTAGTTTTGCTGTTGTTATTTTATAGCTTGTAAGTATATTGTAAAAACTTCTCAAATAACAGTTTTGTTATAGATTTCTCTGGTTTTTTTCTGTTCACAAGTGGGAGTGTGAGTGCATATTTGTGATTACATAAGAATTGTCATTTATATAGTCAACTATTTTTAACAATTTCCAATATCAAAAAAATATTTAACTCTAACAAGACAAAATATTGTAAAATTAATAGAGTTTAAAACAAAGTCAAGATGACGTTCTTTAGATTTTAGCTCAAATGGCATTTTGACTGACAACACTTAATATTTGTGTAAATCTTAAGAGCTTTTCTTCACTTTCTTCTTTTTTGTTCCGTTGTGTTCTTTAAGTTCAAATTCGTTTGTTTGTTTGCGCTGCTTTTGAAGGGTAGATGTTAGATAAGGAATGTTTTATGTAAATTAGTCCAAGAATCTTTTAAATCAAAAAGGTAAATCTTCTGGAGTCTGCGCTAGAACTAAATCGTAAATCCTCCATTATTCACTCTGGATCTTCTATTGTCTAAATTGAAATTGTTTCAATATGTTACGAGGGCTACTATATTATACGAGGGTAACTATATAATACGAGGGTTACTAAATAATACGAGGGCTACTATATAATAGAAGGGTAACTATATTATACGAGGGTTACTATATAATACGAGGGCTACTTTATTATACGAGGGTTACTATATAATAGGAGGGTAACAATATAATACTAGGGTTACCAAATTATACGAGGGCTACTATATAATAGTAGGGCAACTATATAACACAAGGGTTTACTATATAATACGAAGGTAACTATATTAAACAAGGGTTACTATATAATAGGAGGGTAACTATATAATACAAGGGTTACTATATTATACGAGGGTTACTATATAATACGAGGGTTACTTTATTATACGTGGGCCACCATATTATACGAGGGGTACTATATTATACGAGGGCTGCTATATTATACGAGGGCTACTATATTATACGAGGGTAACTATATAATACGAGGGTTACTATATTACACGAGGGCTACTATATAATAGGAGGGTAACTTTATAAATCGACGGTTACCAAATTATTCAAGGGCTACTATATAATACGAGGGTAACTATATTATACGAGGGCTAATAAATAATACGAGGGTTACTATATAATAAGAAGGTTACTATATAATAGGAGGGGAACAATATAATACAAGGGTTACCAAATTATACGAGGACTACTATATACATAGTATTAGGGTAACTATATAACACGAGGGTTACTATATAATACGAAGGTAACTATATTATACGAGGGTTACTATATAATAGGAGGGAAACAATATAATACGAGGGTTACTATATGAAATTATTTAGTTTTTGTCTAGTTGCTCTGTATACTGCTCGCACAATGGTGAAGGGTAAATACGATTCGGCACAGCCGAATATAGCACTCTTACTTGTTTTTTAATCACACCTACAAATCTCTCATCTATGATCTATAATAATTTTCCTTCTTTTATTTCTTATGCTTTTTAATCCAAAAAATTTTAAAAAAGTTTTAAAATGTCTATTTTTTCTTTCTAATTTCAGACCTTTTCTTTGAGAAAGACGCATATCATCTACAAAATGTCTGCCCACCAAGTGAATTTTGAAGCCACCAAACTGCAACACATTCTAAATGTTTTGCTGGTCTTCTTAAGCAGTTCTCTTATAACATCGAGTACACTCGCTCTAACCTCGTCTACCACCTGCGGGCCGAATTTTCCGGCTGCTTGCAATTGTGGTCATGAAATGTACGAAGGATCTTATCAATACGTTGTCAATTGCACCAATGCCGGTCTCAAAAATACTAGTGTGTTGGAATTTATGCCTCAAGAAGTGGAAATACTAATATTTACCGGGAACTTTATACCCGAACTGCCCTGGAATGTGTTTGGCTCGATAAATAACTATAAGAACTTGAAAATTGTAGACATGAGCAATAATCACATAAGAGAGATAAGAGGCAAAACCTATCATCATGTACAAAATGTCGAAAGACTTATATTGAATCATAATAATTTGAGTATTTCACGAGATGACGATGAAGTCAATCATCATCATCCCAGAGTGTTTTCAAACTTTTTAAATTTGCAAAGCTTGCACTTGACAGATGCCTTCGATGACAACAGTTCACCACAATTGAGTGAGGATTTGCATGACATCTTCATGAACAGTCAGTTAACCAAATTGGAGAAATTGCATTTGGAACAAAACGAAATTACACACTTTAAGGATCGTAAAGTGTTTTGTGATTTGCCCAGTTTAAGAGATTTGCATTTGGGTGATAATTATATGAAGGATATTAACTTTGAGGTGAATTGTTTGAAGAATTTGAGATTCTTGGATTTGGAACGCAATAAATTTGAATTTGTCAAGACACATGATTTATTGCTGCTCAATGAACTGGAGGCTCGTTCCGATCGCATGACTAATTTAATAGTGGACTTCAATCTCAATCCCTTTACCTGCGACTGCAAAATAAGTCCCTTCCGCACTTGGATTCATTCTACAAATGTTACCGTGCGCAACAAGGAGACCTTGATGTGTTTCCATAATAAAGTAGATCCCTTGCCCATTATGGAATTAGATATGGCGGGATGTTCTGCTGCCATAGCGGCTGCCACCATAATGTTTACCACTGCCAATGAAAATCATTATGGTGCCATTCACCAAGACAGTGGTTTGGCTAGACATACTGCCACTCTGATATTTTTACTGATTGTTCTGAGCATGATCTTGTTGGGCCTCGTAATAGCACTTATTTATGTGAGTCGTGATAAATTGAAGTTTATGATCACTCCCGTTTTTGATAATGTGGCCAAAAAGGTGCAATATACTTCCATTAAGGACGAAGATTGCCCCGAGGTTCATGTCTAAGAAAATTGACGATCTAGAATCCGCTCTGCACCCGAACACCTATAACTACTCCCTAACAACATACTAATTAATCCTGCTGCAGTGAAACCATGTAAAATATTTAAAACAGACTTAAAACAAAAAAAAAAAATATTTTTGTTTGTACTTAATTGAGACAACAGTAGATTTTAAAGCAAACATTTATTAGTTTTTATATATTTTTTATTAAATTCTTTTGAAATTTTCCTTAAACTAAAATTTGTGCCATTAAAAATAAAATAAAATAGTAAAACAATTCGCTTTTGATGTAAAACGGGGAATACTGAAAATGTTTTATTGAGTAATAAATTCAACAAAACTAATATAAAATTATGAAATTAATCTCTACAAAACTTTTTGAGCTCATAAGGAATGGTAAATGATTTTGTAAAACAATTGCCATAATTTCCAGTTTTAGTTTTGTCACAGATCTATCGTTGTACTAGTTCCGTTCTGGTTGAACTCGAACGCCGTTCTTATTCCGTTTTAGTTCAGTTCGAGATAAGTTTTAACTTAGTTCTGGGTGAGATCAAGTTCAGTTTATGTTCAACTTTAATTGTATTTCATTTCTATCTAGTTCAGATATTGTTCTAGTTTAGTTAAAGTTCAGTTCTAGCTCAGCTCTAGTTCAGTTCTAGTTCAGTTCTATTTCAGTTCTGGCTCAATTCCAGTTCAGTTCTAGTTCAGTTCTAGTGCAGTTCTATTACAGTTCTAGTTCAGTTCTAGCTCAGCTTTAGCTCAGTTCTAGTTCAGCTCTAGTTCAGTTCTAGTTGAATTCTAATTCAATTTTACATTAAATATTAGATCTCCATTTCGAGATTTAATTTTATCTAAAACTTCGATGTATTTTTCAAATAAAGTTAATTGAATATAATTCCAAGCCCCCTGAAAAAAAGTTACATCAATACAACAACACCAATTGTAAATTAATTAATTGAATTTGTTCAAAATTTGTTTTAAGTTATTAATAAATAAATAAATTATAAATAAATGAAATATTTAAAATAATTTAAAACCAATTAAAAAATATATAATCAGGTATTTTTTGTTCTTACTTTAACAAAATAATTTTCCAATGCTGTCAATTAATTTGAAAAAGAAAAGTAATTAAAAAACGACCATGTTGCATTTAAATTTAAAAAATTTATATAAAAAAAAAAAAATTAATTTGTTTAGATTAAAATAAAAAACATATTTAATATTTCCAAAAAATTATATATAAACGTTCTAAGGGCTAATGGATTAGTGCAAGTCGAACTCTTCTTAGAAATGTGTTTAAAGTTAAAACCACCAAATGTATAATTCGGTAATCAAATAAATCATCTATAAACGCATAGAATTAGGCGTTTAAACAACTAAAAATGATCATATGAAGTTGACAACATTTATCGTAGTGTTGCCACAATATTATTTATTAAGCTACATATAAAATATGGGGTACGCACTGCTTTACAGCTGTTGAGTTTAAACTGCATACAACTTTATGTTAAGTTCAACTAAACCAGCGTTTAAACATTCACTGATCTATTAGCCATAAAAATATAAATTAGTTTAGAATTCTTTTATTGATATGTTCTTTAATTAACTTGTAATTTTAAATTATATTAAGGGTATTCAAGTCAAAAGAAAAATAATATTTATTTTAATATTTTTTTTTAACAAATTATTTATTTTATAGCAATTTTAAAAATTTAACTACTTTGATAAAATAAAAATTTTATACTGTTTTAAAAATATTTTAATTTAAAATTGTGTCTGTTTTTTCATAAAAAACATTTATTTTATTGCCAACTGAAAAAAATGTTTTTGTCAGTATACTGAGAAAACCAAAATCGTTAACGGACTGTTTATCAGTCTAATAAATTTATGTCGAGATTTACCTAGTCTGGGTGCACACTTTGAAAGTTTTCTTTCAGAAAGTCTGAGTTTATTAGTGAGAGGGGCAGAGAACAAGCCATTATTCTCTAACTTCACATCGAAAAACTAATGGATCGATTACGGATGGCAACTCAACTTCAGTTTAGTTGCCAGCAGCGAAATCTGGCAACGCCGCTCATGTTTAAATATAAATTAAAAAAAAACATTTTGTATATTTTAACATGAGCGGCGTTGCCTGATTTCACTGCTGAAAGAAAACTTTCCCATTTAAGTGGGACAAACGTTTACATTAAATCCAGGCCTGGGGCTTAATTCTGGCAGTCTGGACCGAGTACTTTCTCGATTCGAAAGCAATTTTATTTCTAGTTCTTTCAGTCGATACTGAACAAATCGAAATTATTTTATCAGTATTGTCCCTGTACTCAGAATTTCTCAATCACATTAGGTTTTATTTTCGGTTTCTTCGCTTAAAGTTAAAAAAAAAACCCATATTCGAGGCGATATCACTGCACAAATTAATCTTTATTTTTAGGCTATTGATTCGCTCATTATTCGACATTATGTTTGTGTCTGAATAATCAAATAATGACTTTCAAAATAAAATTCAACAACTTTGGTTCTTTGTTTTATGCTGAGTCTTCCCATCATAAATTTTCCAAATTTTTCAAAGTTGATTTAAAAAAAAAACCAAAAAATGAAAACAAAAAATTGTATGAAATCAAAATGCTACCTATGAGCCATCCCGTAGGTTATATTAATTTTGTTTCGTTAATCTTGTGTCGGTCTTTTAGGTGAATTTGAAATCAGTATTCGAAAATAAACATTAAATATCGTTCCTTAGTGTTCAGCTCGGTAGATTTGTGGAAAACGCAAAATTTAATAGTGTTTGTGTAGTAAATCATTAAAAATGACGTTTCTCTACTCGTGATCTGCGAACACCAAAATAATACTGTACTTATCCAACTCAACAAAAAGTTGAGAACAAAAATGTTTACACAAACAAAACATGTACACAAAACACACACAAGCTTTTCATGATGTGTGGTGCAAATTGCCAAGCAACAACAATAATAATTTTGTGATAAGCGTTGCTAAAATTTTTGTTTGCAAAAACATTAAAAAAACACTAAAAAAATATCTTTTCGGCTCGTACGCTAAATAATGTTCTGTTTATTTTAGAACACTATTTAATATTGTCTTGTTGCATTTTTGTTTAATTATAAATTTTAGTGTACCGACACTTTTTTTGACATTTGTCGGCCAGTTACCAAAAGCTTCTTTAACCCAGCCATTTCCATACCTTCAATAATGAAAACAAAACTGATTTTTATTTCAAATAATATCAGTAAAAAATTAAAAAAAATATTGGTAATTCTGATATAAAAGTGGTGTCACCTACAGGTGTCACTGGGCATAATTTACAACACATTTTTAACATTCGGCTAAAAAAGTGTTCGAAGTCACATAGCTTCATTTTTGTTTCCACCACTCCATCGGTAACCTTCCCATCCACAAGAGGGTACAGCCAGGGTCATCTCCAGCCTCTAGATTTTCATTATCGCTATCGCTAATCTATGCCATGGTATGTTCATACGACGATATAAACCACTGGTTTCCCTCTCTGAAACTAGATTGCCAAACATGCTGTTCATACGATTCATTCTTGTTTCATTTTGACATTTCTTTTGTGTTGTTAGTGTAATTTTTTTTTTGAAGATAAAAAAAAGTAAATAAAACTTAAAAATATATTATTTAATACTTTTATTAATATTTTAATGTTAATTTTATCACTTTATTTTATTAAACATCAATTTTTATTTGGTTTTTTTTCTTTGTTTTAATTTTTTTTTTGAGAGCTAGTTCAGATAAAATAACGATAAATGTTATCGAAATTGGAGATGATAGTACATTTTTCCTGTTTCGCAGCCTGTTTCAAAATGAAACAACCTGTTTCAGTCTTAAAATTTTGTATGGGGAAACAAGACGTTTCAATCATGTTTGGGGCGCGAAACAGGAATAAGAGAGCGAAACACGAATATTGCTGTCCGTGTGAACATGGTATCACCTATAAGTGACACTGGGAATTGTCGGGCTAAAAATCATCGTATTTTTCAGATTTTAAGAGTAGTTCTGATAAAGATAAGTTCAAGGCGAATTAAATTTCAGGTGGTGTCGAAACGCCATCTGATTTTGACAGTTCGAACCAATTTGTTTTTAATTGTTAGTGTTTTGATACATGGGGTCTTCACCCGACAATTTTTTGTCATACAAAACGTCAAATGCTATATAAAAAACTCTAATATTTTTGTCATCGTTCTTTTTTTTAAATGAAGTTTCACGTTTATTATGACAAAAATGTTCGAGCCGTGAGCAATAACAAATCAATGCAAAAGCACATTTTTGTTTTTTCTGTTGTTTTTGGATTGCTGTAGTATCGACACCACCTGCAGTTGAATTCGCCTTGGATAAGTTAAACCCGAAGAAGTTTACAAATGCGAGTATTTTTTGTAATACCCTCTACATTTATTTTGATACCCTACTCGAAAGGTATGGTAAAAAATCCGCCATTTTGTTTAAAGACAACTTCAATTGAATACCCTCAATAAGTTTTAAATTTATTATTAAAAAATTGTTAATCAAAAATATATTAACCTTTAAGAAAAATCAACATATTTATGTATAAAATATTTGAAAGGGGAAAAATTGAAAACTTAACAAAAAATCATATCATTATCTACAAAAAGAAAACGCAAAATGTATCTTAACATTTCAAAATAATTAACCTTAGATATATCTGTGATTTAAGTTAGTAGTTTAAAGTTTTTCTTTTTTTTTTAATATGACTTATTAATAATTAATTTTCTTTACTAATTAGAAATATAATAATAAAAAGAACAAAAAAATTATAACAAAATATAATAGCAGTTATTATTAACACTTTATTTGCATAGACGTTTACTAAAATTATTTAATAATATTTTTCTTTTTAACATTTTTTAAAATAATGATTTTTTAATAAAAAAAAAAATTATAAACAAACAAAAAAGAAAACTGTTGTTAATTGTAATAATTATTTTGATAAGAAATTAATAAAAATTAATAAAGGAGAAAACAAAACAACATGTATTTATATTTAATTAATGGAAAATGCGTATACACAGAAAAAATTATTGCCGAATTATTTTCAAACAAACGCTTGTTTGAAAATTTTTTAGATTTCTACAAATTTTTTTTACTGATTCAATCAATATTTTTGTTTGATTTTTATTTAACCAACAAAAATGTAGACAACTCTTCAAAAATTTAATAAGCGCGCTATTGGTTTGAAGTTTTCATAATTTTGTATGAAATATTTAACGCTCTTTAATGTTGTCGCCTTTTTGCATTTTTTTATTGATTGTAAGCAACACTTCTTTATGATAAATACGTATAAGAACTACAACAAAAACACATGCAGTCTATTTTTGGACGCTTTAAAAAAAGTACAGCAATAAGAAAAATTATAAAATAGCGTGACGAGGTTTGTAGTAAAAAAACAACAAAAACAATAACAAAAACCTTTCATTTTTTTTAAACAACAGAAAAAACACATTATAAGAAACAAAACAAATTTTTGGTTGGTTTTAAAATTAATAATAAAAAAAAAACCAAATCCCGTATTCAATTTTTTCAAATAGTTTGTTTAAATACATCAAATACAAAAATAGAATGATGGCAGAAAACATATCGAGTCGGTCTGCCGCCGTTTTTGGTTACATTTCTTCTTCATTAGCAAAGGAAAGGATAAAGCAACAGTGAGTGATGAAGAAAAACACTGTGAGTATAAATATGACTTCGTTCAAAAATTATTCCAACAAAAAAATATGTCTCAAAGCCAGCCGGCCGCTCTGCTCTGCTTCATCTTCGCAAACAGTGCTTGCTTGTGTGCGCGTCATTGCTTGTGCCAAAACTTTTTTGTTTGATTCAGCAAAATTATTTGTTTGAAATTTATATGAATTTCAGTAAACTTTTTGTTTGATTCTGTAAAATTATTGTTTGAAAAAATCGGCGTTTTTTTCAATAAACAAAATGCAAATAAATTGTTTGAATATGCGAATTTGTTTGTAGGACCGATTTTAGACAAAAAATTGTTTGATTCTACAAATTTTTTGTTTGAATTGGAAAAATTATTTTTTCTGTGTAAGTTGAAAAATTTTTAATGGGTCCAATAGTGAACGACATAGAAGAAAATATTTTAACAGATTGTGAAAATACTTTTTTTTTTAACTTAAGATCAACTCCAAAGTTTCGCTTTCATACATGAAATGATTTTTAAAAAATGTATTTTCACAATTCTTAGATTAATCCAATAATTAAAAACTTGTCTACGTCGCAACGCCAAAGACCTTTTTTTGCGGAGCAATTCCCATCTGCACAACTACAATAGTGAGGCTCACTAAATTTAGTGTGGGTAACTCTTAAACCAAACTGAATGTTTCAACAAAATTTTGAGGATATAGGAGGGGGAGACGATAGTATGGGTGGTAATACAAAGGCGCTCTATGCTAAGTGAGTTAGAGGAATCTATGCACACAGAAAAAATTATTGCCGAATTATTTTCAAACAAACGCTTGTTTGAAAATTTTTTTAATTTCTATAAATTTTTTTACTGATTCAAACAATATTTTTGTTTGATTTTTATTTAACCAACAAAAATGTGGACAACTCTTCAAAAATATAATAAACGCGTTATTGGTGTCAAGTTTTCATAATTTTGTATGAAATATTTAACGCTCTTTAATGTTGTCGTCTTTTTGCATTTTTTTATTTGATCGTAAGCAACACTTCTTTATGTGAAATATAAGAACAACAACAAAAAACACACACAGTCTATTTTTGGACGCTTTAAAAAAGTGCAACTATAAGAAAAACAATAGCAGAAACAACATTACAAGAAACAAAATCCCGTATTCAATTTTTTAAAACTGTTTGGTTAAATACATCAAATACAAAAATAGAATGATGACGAAAAACATATCGAGTCGGTCTGCTGCCGTTTTTGGTTACATTTCTTCTTTAGAAAAGGAAAGGAGAGTGGCAAAGAAAAACATTGTCTTGTGTGTATAAAAAAGACTTCGTTCAAAAATTATTCAACAAAAAAAATGTGTCTCAAAGCCAGCCGGCGGCTCTGCCCTGCCGTCATCTTCTCATACAGTGCTTACTTGTGTGCGCGTCATTGCTTGTGCAAAAACTTTTTTTTTTTAATTTGAAATTTAGTATATGAATTTCAGTAAACTTTTTGTTTGATTCAGTTAAATTATTTGTTTGAAAAAATCAGTGTTTTTTTTCAATAAACAAAATGCAAATAAATTGTTTGAATATGCAAATTTGTTTATAGGACCGATTTCAGAAAAAAAATTGTTTGATTCTACAAATTTTTTGTTTGAATTGGAAAAATAATTTTTTCTGTGCATATAAAATTGTAACGTTACTGACTGACTAACATTGACTGACTGATTGATTCATCATCGCACAGCCCTAACGCCTGAAGCTAAAAACTTGAAATTTGGAAATAGGTCACTCCGCAAATCGATCCACTAAGACGGGATTTTTGGAAATTCGAATGTTTAGGGGGTAAAAACGGGAAAATGCGGTAACTTTATATCTCCAAAACTTAAAGAGATACAAAAAAAATGTAATACTTTTATGAAATTCGGTCCCATTAGGGAGCAAACGGGTAAAACCTGAATTTTGGTACTTTTGAACCAATAAACATAGAAACAAAGTTGATACCACATTCGAAACTTATCAAAAAAAAAAAATACGCATATAATTGTGGTACTTTCTTGAAATTCGAACATTTAAGAGGTGAAAATCGTAATTTTTTTCTTTTTTTTTTGTACTTTTTTACAAAACCTTTTTCTCCATTCATTGACATATTCGTACTAAATTATGGGCTCCCACTACAATACTGAAAATTTTTATACTTTAATGGGGGGAAAAAATAGTACCAAAAAGGGGATAAACGGGAAATTTGATATTTTACTTTAGGTTCTGCAACTGGTATTTTTTTTTATTATCGTTAATGTTGGACCTTAAAACATTAGATTCAACATCCAATGTCCTGAGTGGATAAGAATCTATGACGGAACTTGTTGGTACTTTTTTGTTCTTTTACTGGCACTTTTTGAATTCCGTCAGTATTGGACCTAGAAACATAAAATTCAAGATGCAATGCAATCCTGGGTGGATGAGAGTCTATAAGAGGAAACTTTTTGTTAATTTTTTATTCATCGACTAGCTTTTTGAATTTCCGTTGGTGTTGGACCTAGAAAGATAAAATTAAACATGCAAGGACCTGAGTGAATGAGAATCTGTAAAAGGGCATGTTCGCACTTTTTTGTTCTTTAACTTGTACTTTTTGAATTTTCGTTATAATTGGACCTAGAAATATAAAATTCCTGAGTGGATAAGAATCTATGAGGGAACTTTTTGGTACTTTTTTGTTCTTTAACTAGCACTTTTTGAATTTCCGTTAGTATTGGACCTAGAAACATAAAATTCAAGATGCAATGTCCTGAGTGGATAAGAATCTATAAGAGGGAAGTTTTTGGTACTTTTTTGTTCATGAACTGGTACTCTTCGAATTTCCGTTAGTATTGGACCTATAAACATGAAATTAAACATGCGAGGTCCTGAGTGAATGAGATTCTGTAAGAGGGCTTTTTGGTGCTTTTTGTTATTTAACTGGTAATTTTTGATTTTCCGTAAGTATTGGACCTAGAAACATAAATTTAAACATGCAAGGTCTTGAGTGAAGTGAATGACAATCTGTTAGAGGGATATTTTTGGTACTTTTTCGTTTTTAACTGGTACTTTTTTTAAATTTCGCTAATATTGGTCTTATAAACATAAAATTAAACCTGCAAGGTCCTGAGTGGATGAGAATCTCTAAAAGCGCTTATTGGTACTTTTTAGATCTTAAGCTGGTACTTTTTGAATATCCGTTACTATTGGACTTAGAAACATAAAATTCAAGATGCAATGCCCCGAGTGGTTAAGAATCTATAAGAGGGAAGTTTTTTGACCTTTTTGGTTCTTTTACTGGTACTTTTTGAATTACCGTTAGTATTAAACCTAGAATCATAAAACTCAACATGCAATGTCCTGAGTGGAGAAGAATGTTTTCTTCGCAGCTTCGTTTTTTATATGTATGTCTGTAAAAAAATTAGAAGCTGCATTTTCCAATTCAGCGTACCCGAATTATGTTAAAACGCCATGTGCCCGGCTCGTCTGTTTTTTCAACTAGCATAGTGCTATGATTATGAAAACTTAAACTTAATGAAATCCATCTTTTGCACTAAACATAGAGCTACCCAAATGCAATCGATTTGCAAAAAAAATGCTAGGAAAAGTTTTTTTTCTATATTATTTGTTCATCAAAAGTGTACGAACGTACGTTTGTGGCCCCAGAAAATGCCCATATTCAATTTGAAAACACAACAATAATTTAATTCTATATTTTTAATTTTTCTTTTCTATGGCAATACGGTCGTAGCCGGCGTACGATATAGAATTAGATCTAAGTCGTCGTACGACGTAGATACGCTTTAACGTCTACGCCATCTATTGTGTGCATTTCTATAAAATATTATACGTTTTAATTTGACAACTTATCTACGTCGTAGGCTACTACGTTCATACGTTGCAATTGTGTTCCTATTGTAACGCTTGTGTTAAATGAGTCTTTTCTATAATGAAAACAAACAAGACCGAAATTCGCAGCAGAATGCAGTCAAACAGTGTAATTTATAAAAAAAAACAGTACCCATGTTCTGTATTTTTGGTTAGAACTTCTCGTATCGAAAAGATGTTGAACAAAATATTACATCGTTTCTCGAAAAGTGAAAGAAAATTGTGTCTGTAACTCATGTCGAAAACTATCAAAAGAGATTACGTCGTTACGTTATAAATGTCATAATATTACACTCGATGTGAAATTGCAGACGTGGAGACCGCCAGTCACACCCAACAAACACGAAGTCAAACTTAAGCGAAAAAAGCATTAAAAATGGCGATTAAAGTTACATTTTTTACTTTGTGGTTAAATGTGTTTTACTATTAAAAATAAATTTTAAATAAAGTGAACAGTTTATTTCTTGTGAAAATTAAAATTTATTTGTGAGTCATTCCAATGATTAAGAAAGAATAAAAAAAAAAGGAAAATAAAACGGGAAAGTGAAGAAAATTTGTTGAACGATCGCGGAGCTACAATCCTCAAAATAAAAGGTAGCAAATGTCGTCTTTGCAAGAATTAGAGGATGGAAAGAACATTATTTCACCTTAAAGCTATGGTGCCGAATGTTTATCTCACAGTTTATTTAAAGAAATATTAAAATTTTAATAAAAAAAAAATAAAATATTTTTATTTACATCCCACATTGTATTATAATCCACATTTGAAAAACATTTGAGAATTACGTTTGAAAGCAAGCTGAAAATAAAAGCATTTTTCAATTTGAAAATAATTTCCCCTTTTTGTTGAGAACGCTATGATTTTCAAATCATTATCAAACGTTTGTTGTTTGAGAAAACGTTTGATTTCAAATCATTTTCAATTTGAAATCAAACCTCCGTGTTTGTTGGGCACATATCCTTGACGGCGATAAAAATTTACTTAAATATGCAACTTTAATGTTTGTTACTTGCAAAATGGCTTTGAAAACATTCGTATACTTTTCAAAAATGTTAAAAGTAAAGTATTTAAACGATGAAAAATCAACCAAGACCAAAATACTTATCTCCTCCGTGTTATTATGCATTGCATTTTGCATTATTAATATATTTTTTTTTTTAAATTTTTTCTCACCCTATTTTTATTCGTGAGTTTATTTGACAGTTCAAAGCGGAATTCGAAAATAAACTGAACATTATTTAGCGTTCGGCTCACACACCGAAGAACGACATCTATTTTATAAGTGTTTGTGTGGACGAACAGAACCCTAAATAGAAAGAGCCGAACATTATAAAGTGTTCTGTTCTTCTTAAAAAAAAACAGAACACTTGTAGTGATACTGTAGACAAACATTATATTTTAATGTTCTATAGTGATTTTTTCTTTACATTTGGGGGATTCACAAGGTGTCATAAAGTCATAAGTCTTAAAATAATAACATGAAAAAATACGACTCTTGAGAACAACACCTCATAATTAAAGATCGATTCACCCATGCGTTCCGAACAAAATTTTTGTCCGGACAAAATTTTTTTTATATTAAGTTTGACGTTTCACTTTTGAGAGAGAGAGAGCAATGAATTTGTTCGGAACATTTTTTTCTTGAATTGGTTTAATTTTAATTCTTGTTCCGAACAAAATGAACTGAGATGCCACTTTTTTTCATGAATTGAGCTGCCACATATTAAATTTTTCGTTTTGTGCTGAATAATTAAAAAAAATTAAACAAAAATGGATGTTAAAGAAAATATTACCCTGAAACTTATTGAGGAAATAAAAAATCCAGGAAGAGAATGTATTTATGATATGGGAAATCGTTCATGTAAAAATACTTACTTAAAACAAAATATCGACCCCTTTGCGCGAAATTATCGTATGTTACAAAAACCAAATTTTACAGGAGATCCATTTTTCTACTTTTCTCTGCTATCACTTGCAATATAAAAATGAAAATATACGTAAAATTTTTGGAGCAACGAAGTGGAATTTGCCTACAATATTTTGTCAGGTGACGTCTCTTTGAATGTAGAACAAGATTGCATCAAAAACTCAATTTCCAAAAAATTGGCATATACGATAATTTCGCGCAAAAGGATCGATATATAGACGGAAATAGAAAAATCTATTGGAATTGGTCGTAAGTAAATTTTAATATTTTTTAACATAATTTTTACCAATTATTGTAGGAAGTGAATGTTAATTATTTATAAACGATTCCACGTCATGAAAGCGCATCTCAGGAACAAGTGTGCGGAAAACACCGTTTGTTCTTCTTTTCTGTAATATTTTTCTAACTGCTATTCTTTTTACTTTCAACCTTTTTTGATAAATTTGTTTTGCTAGTAAATGGGTTTTATGCAATTCAATTAAAAATAATAAAATTAATTTTCTTTTTACTTCCATTTTCACACACTATTACAAAAAAACTAATAGTTTGCTAACTGTTCTGCCACTTTGTATAATCGTTTACATTTGTAAACCATATGGTAGCTTTGTTTGTCCGGACAAATTTTCCGAGATGGGTGAATCGTTCTGCAGAACACTCTCTGTAAAAAAATGTTTGTCCGGTCAAAAATATTGTTCGGAACGCATGGGTGAATCGAGCTTTAGTGTTCTATTTTGAATTTAAATCAGCTGATTTAAAACAAATATAAAAAAATAAATATTTACGTAACATCATAATATTTTTTTATTCTAATCCATGAATAAACAAATTAAATTCTGTAGATCTTACCTGACTATTTCCCATTTTTTAGACGTAAACCACAAATGAATTTTATTTTGTTTGTTTAAGGCCATTTTAGACTATAATACTTTGTGTTAAGACATGTCAAAAACTTACAAATCATTCATAATGTATAATAGTGTAAAAACATTTTGTAATGAAATGTCAAAAAATACGTAAAGAAATTTGGCAGTCGTATGGTTCTCTCTATTTTTTGAAATTTTTCTAAACGATTAGATTTTTCATTTTATCAGAATTGTGTTTTTACAAAAGCACAAGAAGAAAATCAGGGATGGAAAATTAAAATTTTGTGCACAAATATTCAGTATTATTTTTTCTAATAAAAAATTGCAAAACGATAAAAAAAATATAAAATTTCAAGTGAATTCTTTTAAAATTTAAATAAATCACAAATATTTGTTGTAAAAAATCGTTAAATACGGTACACAGACGAAAAAAAAATAAAAAAATATGATTGTATCAACTTTTCCACCCTAGAAGAAAATAAAAAAACAGCTGGTGAATAATTTGCCGGCCACATCAAAATAAAAATTATTAAATATTAAAGAAATATTAAAAATAAAGCAAAAATATATCTGAGGACCAAGGTGCAAGTTTAAATGTGCAAGTTAGTGAATAATACGCCAGCTAACAATGTTCCAATGCTTAATAAAATGTTTTTCGTCTTTATTTTGTAATCTAAAGTGGATCTCATAAATCACAAAGATTTTACTTTTTATTTGAAGTGTGATAGTGTAGAAGCAAAATGTAATGAAAAAAAATTTCTCTTTGTTTTTTTGACAATCAGACCAAAAATCATTTCATTTTGTAAGACCAAAAGTCTTAAGACTTGTGTGATAGTGTAAAACAGCCTTTACCAAACATCAGAGTCCTAAGCCGACATAATTTGACGCCGCAAGTGGTTTGTTGCAAAAATTGCTAGCCGCAGGTCAAATTCGGATATTAGCCGGATAAAAATTTACCATCAACGGCGACGGTTACAAAAACTAAAGCGGTTCGGCTCAGCCGCTCAGCGTAGGTATCTTCTGATTAATTACGACAGCACAATAAACATAGCAAGCAAAGTTCTATTAATTTAAGACACTTTTGGTTTACAAAGCAACAACAATATTTTTAAACCATTGTAAAATGTTAAAACATTAAAACATTATGACAATATAACATGATAGCACACCTTGTGAATACCCCAATTGTTAAAGAAATGAACAAACAAAAAATTTTAGGGACGACCGCTTGTGTGTGTATATGTTTTGTTTGTGTAAAATTATTTTGCTGCCTTTTTGTTTTCTTTCGGATCTGTATTTTGTTTTTGTAAAAAATTTTTGATTTTTAACCAGCCAAAAGGGACGAACATTAAAACATCGTTCACAATCAAAAATACATTTTCACTTGGTGTTCATAATAGAGCAACAATTTCTTTTGCAAACACACACATTTTGCATTAAGAAACCGTTTGCAAATTTTAGCCACAACAATTTTATGCGTTAATTATTATTGTTTACAACATTATGATAAAATTTTCATTCAAAACTAAGTAAAATTATTTTAAGCGTCAGAAACAATTTCATACAAATTGTTGCTGAAGTTCTAGTTCACTCAACTTTAGTTACATTTTTAAAAAAATTTTAGTTACATTTTTGTTCTAAAAATGAAAGGAAAATATATGAAATACTATGGGAAGAAAAAAGATAGAAGAAAAAACGAAATTGTTCTTTTGATTGTGAACGTAGCTTAATGAGTTGAACCAAACACAATGAAGTTTGTGGTTTAAAAAAAAAACCGAACGGAATTAAATGTTCTCATCTTTTGTTGAGTTGGATTAAAACAGTATTATTCGTTTGTTCGAAAGAAGATAAACAGGGAAACGTTATTTTTTCACAGTCTACCGAACCGAACTCTAAGGAGCGATAAGGAGCCATGCTGTTGCCGCCCGCAGCCGCATGCCGCGTACATTGGCCTTCCACTATTAAGTGGGGTACAGAATTGTCTGTAGTACAACGTAACGAATAGCGCTGAAAGCTGTCAAAAGTTAAAAAAGGCAGTTTCCAAATGGTGACAACAGAATACGTAGTTTTAGAAGTCGTGCAGCTGAAGTTGAAGCGCAAAATTCGAAATTTTTAGCTTTACTACTTTATTCTGTTCCAGGCCTTAGTGTTTATTTTCGAACACTGAATCAAAGAAGACACTTTTTCACAAAAATTCTACAGACACACTTTTTCTGTAAATTGGCAAGTAATTTCCTTACATAATAGGCTATTACTCGCCAAAAAAATGTAATAGACGCAGGTTTATGAGAAAAACTTCAATTTTTGTTTCATTTCTCACGTTTTAATCGAAAGTTACCTCAAAGGAGGTAAGTTATTAGAAGCTCTTCTTAAAATAAATACAGTATTTATCGGATATAAGAACATCTCATATAAGAACAAAACGCTTATAAGAAAAATTTTCAAAAACACCATGTCTTTTTTATGATTTTTCTTACAAAAAAGGTTTCATATAAGAAAAACGCTTATAAGAAAAAAACTGATAAAAGAACATTTTTCTTAAACACCAAAATCACAAAATGTATAGAAAAAGAATTTATATAAGAAACTTCCAACGGCAACACAGAATTTATGTAGTTTGCATGGACAACTCTGTTTTCTGACAGTTTTACAACAAGAACAAAGTTTTTTTTTACTTTTAGTTTTAGATGAGCGACTGGTACTCATTAAGCTTTGTGTTTTTTGACAATAAAAACAAAAGTTAAAATTTTAAAAGAAATACAAAACGGGATAAAAAGAAGCGAAATTGCAAAAAAATATGGAGGGTTCAAAGATGAACCGAACCAAGTCATAAAATAAAATTAATATATGTATTTCAAAACTGTTGTGAAATTCTTCGCAAAGTTTAACTCTATCGAGTTCTGTAACGGACTAAATCAAAGAGTTTTTCGTTCCAAAGGTAACGGTAATAAACCCATGTCAATGGCTCCAGAAATTCACTTACTCAAACTCAAAATATTATCGAATTTTCATTTTTGACTTGGTTCGTTTCAGCTCTGAGCCCTCCATATAATAATAATATAATATTGGACTTTCAACGTTATCTAAAATAGTGAAAAACTCAAAAGACATAGACAATAATTATTTAAAAGTAAAAAACGTTAACTTGGGGTCTTCACCTGACAATTTTTTGTCATACCCACCAAACGTCAAAGTCCATATAAAAATAACTTTAAAATTTTTGTCAGCGTTTTTTTTTTTTTATATGAAGTTTGACGTTTATTATAACAAAAAATTGTCAGGTGAAGACCCTATGTAACAAAAAAGAGACAGAAAACCAAAATATGAAAGTCTTATGGCCATAGCTACTTTTATAAGAAATAAGTTTCTTATATAAAATAGTTGTATATAAGAAAGAAACGCTTATAAGAAACTTTTTTCCTGGATTTTTTAAGTTTCTTATATCCGATAAATACTGTACACCTTTAAAAATAATTCAGTTTGCTGTGACAAATTTATTTCATTTTCTTTAAATAATATAAAAGTTTTTGCAGTATTTATTATTTGAGATTTTGGTTGAGTAGCGTTGAAGAAAATTGTAAACATATTATGTTTAATTTAACCATATTATTGTCATCGACAATCATGATTTGGTTAAATAAGTCCTCCATCAAGAGCCCACAACCCTATTATGATCTACAACCATATTATGGTTGCCTCAAAACATGTTATGGTTAAATATGACAGTAATTTGTTTTTAAATTAACAATAGTATTTTCCTCTTTTTCAAGAGCAACATACTATGGGTAAAAACCAACCATGCTATTAAAAATGTTAAGCATATTTTAGTTATTATTTTCCATAACATGTTCGGAGGCAACCATAATATGGTTGTGGCTCCTTGACGGAAGCCTAATTTAACCATAATAAAGTTTTCAGACACAATAATATGGTTAAATTAAATATTATATGTTTACAATTTTCTTTAAAAATACTTTTGTTGGAGGTGACCATATTTAAACATGTTTTTCTCTGGGTGCATGTACAAATAAAATTTGTTTTAACAACACTGTACGATAAATTTCTACCTTTGGCCTCACCCATGATCAAACTAACCAGATTCTGAAAATATAGCGCATAAAACGCATTTTTAAGAGCATATTTCTGGTTTCCTTGATAATAATATATGAAATTGTATTAAAATTTAAGAAATTTTACACATTAATTACATCTGAGAACACTACGAAGTTTTTATGTAAAAAATCTGCGTGGTCCGATATGGTTTCCTTCATATTTTTGTTTTGATAATTTTATGAATTTTTCTTTTTTTATAAATTATTTCAAACATTAAAATACAAAAAATTTATGTTTTTTGTTCATGTAGTGTTGTTGTTGTTTCTGCATAAAACAAGTAAAACAGGATCTTATAGATTCAATATTGAACAATGTTATTTGTATGCCCTTCACCACAATTAGTTGTGAAGAGGGTATATTAAGTTTGTCATTCCGTGTGAAACTTTTTTATTATTCATCTCTGACCCCATAAAGTATATATATTCTCGGTCCTTGAGTAATTGAGTAATTCTAAGTCGATTTAGCCATGTCCGTCCGTCTGTCCGTCTGTTGAAAACACGCTCACTTTCGAACAACTTAAAAGAAATGATCAAACTTGGTGCCAAATTGCTTGTAGTTTTCCTGAAATCCAGCAAAATCGGTTCAGTAGGACCAGAGCTATGAATCAAAATGTGGAACCACCACCTAAAAAAATCGATAAATTTGTTACAAAAATAACATAAATGCTGGAACAAGGCACGGAATGAGATAAGATTTTGCAAAAATTTGTTTTTTTTTGACTGGAAATCACGCTGTTAAATTTCGTGAAGATCCGTCCATAATTTACCCTAAGCCCCATATAAACACTACTCCCGGAAAACAGTTTAGTACGCCTAAAGCCATAATTAATAACAAATCGTCACAGTTTAAGATAATAATAACATCATACAGATATTACTCCTTACACATTCGAAGTGTCGGTGGAGGGTATCAAAGATTCGGCACAACCGAATATAGCACTCTAACTTGTTTCATTTAACATTCAAATTAGGGATACCGGTATATCGGCGACATTTTAGACTTTCCAATATATTTGTATCGGCGATATTTAGCAGTCGATACCAATGTTGCCATTAGAATACGAAAGATATATTTTTCGTATCTTTTGGAGACTTCAAGTACCATGTATAATCCTGATATTTTTCGTATCTTTTGAATCTGTATGCAAAATGTACAGAAATGAAATATTAGAGAATTTTTAGCCAACTTAAATTTAATAAGACTGATCATCGTTGCCAACTTAATACTAAAACAAGTAAGAAAGTATAGTCGGTCAAGCCAGACCATATGATACCCTACACCACAGTATTTAAAAACACATCATGCTTATGTGTCCATATAAATATAGATTTATCTATGTTTATAAACTTCATGAAAATCGGTTTGAAAGTTTGTGAGAGGCAGAAATTGCCCCCTACCTCCCGTTGTGGTCCTATTTTAGAAAAACTGTATAGCTAATGTGTCCATATAGATATGGATCTATCTATGTTTTAAATTTCATTAAAATCGGTTTGAGAGGCAGAAATTGCCCCTATCTCCCCTCGTGGTCCTATTTTTTAAAAAATGCATACATTTGGTGTCCATATAGATATGGTTCTATCTATGTTTTAAATTTCATTGAAATCGGTATGATAGTTTCTGAGAGGAAGAAATTTCCCCCTATCTTCCCTCGTGGTCCTACGATTCGGCCCATTTTCAATAGGCTTGGTCCTTGTGCCAATAAAAACCTATGACCCAAATTTCATCAAATTATCTCCAATATTGCGACCTGTACTTTGCGCACAAGGTTACATGGACAGCCAGCCAGCCTGCCAGCCAGCCAGCCTCTCAGCCTGCCAGCCAGCCAGCCAGCATGCAGCCGGACAGACATCGTTAGTTCGACTCAGAAAGTGATTCTAAGACGATCGGTATACTTACACACATCAGCACAAATGCATAATACCCCAGCGGGAAAACTCAGAAGACCTTCTTACTTCAGGCCTTTTTAAAGGCCTGCTTAAAAAATTTTTTGATTTAATTCATATTCTTACGTAACTGCTAAAGAATGCCTCATAGAAGGCCTCGGCTCTTTGGTATGAGAAGCGAGAAAAGAAGGAGTAACATTTTTTGTTTTGTTTTTTTTGCACAAGCAAAAGCAAAAGCAAAAGAATTCAGATCCCTTTACAAAAACAAAGTAAAATATGCTGTAAATCATTTTAGTTGAAGTGGAAAAGAGAAAGAGTAACATTTTTTGTTTTGTTTTTTTCAGATCCCGTTATAAAAACAAAGTAACAAAGTAGGTGCATATTAAAATACAAAATAAAAACAATAATGTAAATCATTTTAGTCACAAAGTATACAGAGATGAAAAAAGTGACGTATGAAAAATGCCTAAATCATTTGCGAGGGCAGCTTTCGAAGAAAGAGAAAGAAAACGTTTTTTGTTAGTGAAGTGACAATGCGTAAGAACAGGCCGCTACTATCTACACAAATTGCATAATCAAAACAAAAAACGCAAAAAGGGCAGCTTTCGAAGAAAAAGACAGAAAAAAACACAATATTTTCTGTCTCGTGACGCCTCTGTATACTCTGTGATTTTAGTTGAGTTTTGTCCATTAAGGAAGATAGGTACTTGTGCTTATAGGTATACTTTTATTTACAATGTTTAGCAAATTTGATTATTTCAATAAAAAAATATGTATCACATGTGTTATTAAACCACAATAAGTTTAATAAAATATATAAACATGCGTTACATGAAGCCTATTCAGACTTCTAATTTCATTTGTAAGGAAATATTCCTTAATGTTTTAGACTGATAGCCCTTCAATATGACCTTTAATGCATTTGTAGAAGGATGGTCTGAAAGGCCTTTTAAGAGCCATTAATTGAAAGGCCTTTTAACATACCTTTCTTAAAAGCCCTTCAAGATAACCTTTTTGCTAAGGCCTTTTGAAAGTCATTCTCTGGAAAGCCTTCTAAGAGCCATTTATTTGAAGGCCTTTAAGAAGCTCTGGGGAAGAATGGAAAGCGGAAGGCCTTCTCCGCAATGACAACGCGTGTAAAAAAGATATGAGTATGGAATGGAGCGAGAAAGCCTTTGTAGTAGCCGTAGTAGCACGGGGTTTGCTGTCTACTTACGTAGCGGAATGCTTTGGTTTGAAAACAAAAGCAATCCGAGAACAAAAAGGTATCGTATGGCCAGATTGTCGACGGTGCTGGCATGCTGGCGTAAGTCCGGCTAGGGCTCGCCGTATTGGGGTGGTTCTTGCCAACCAATCAAGGCCAATATCTACTACTAACAAAAAAAAAATCATGCCAGTCTATTGGATGACCAAAAAGAAAACTTATTTTGAATTAAATGGGACCCGAAATGAACACTATTGTGACATCTAAACATTCATACTTGCAGACCAGTATACTCACTCACTATCCTCTTGCACTCCCTTGTTCCTTTGAGTTGGTTTGGCGGATGTTGTGCCAACTCTGTTCCCTCCCACATGAAGTCCATTCAGACTTCGCCTTGACGACCTGTAATAAAATTTTGTTCTTCGAATCGTCCCTTAATTTCTCCGTTTACATTACCTTCACCTTCCCATCGACCACCCTTTAGTGAGCTGGCTCACTCATAATAAATAACATTACGACGAGGCAAATATTCCTCTTTTTTTTTAATCTTTATAAATTCAAAATATTTTATTGTGTTTAAAACGCGCTATAATAATAATTTTACAATTTCAAATTTATGCTATCTTAACCATGACCGGATTTTATAATGCAATTTTAATTAATCTCCGGTTGATCAAACCAAGGTATTATCATACTATTTTAATTTACCCTATTACTTAAATAAAAAAAAAAATTGGTATAAAAAAAAATTTCTAGATTTGCACCAGCAAATAAATTAATGGTATTACTTAAACGTTTAATTCCCCGGATTATATTCTTAAGCCAAAAATGATTTTATGTTATGTTATGTTATGTAAAAAAAATTCAAAAAGAAAAAAAAGGTGTATGTGTTACATTCCTAGGGGTTTGACGATATTAGCATATGCACCTATATAATCACACAAGTATACTTAGATACTCGTGCCTAGTAGTTGTACAGAGGTAAATACATACGCATTCATATCGGTTTGAAAAAAAAAAAACTTCTAAATACTTTTTATAGGACACCGTTTAAAAATCTTTTTTTTTTCTTCTTCATAAAGCAAAAAAAAAAAAAATTCTGAAAAAGTGTTTCTTTCCTTGTCCAAAAGTACTTTACCCTACCAAAATCCAACGTGTCTTTCCTTCCACGGTATTTTATTTTATAAAATAGAATCAATTTACATTTTTGGAGTTTGACAGAGACAACTGATGTTCATCCATGTAAGCGTGATTGAAATGTAAAGCACAATTAAAAAAAAACATTTAAACCCGACCACGATATTTCCCTTCCAACTAAGGGTATTTTAACCAACTCATGAACAACCTCGGGTATATGTATGTATATTTATCTGTACAACCCCCATGCACGAGCACTTACAAACTTTGTACGCTTTCCCTCTACCTATATATATGTATGTATCTCTATGCATATACACATATATATATCTGTATGTATAAAATTACTGACCATCTAAGGAAAAGTGTTCAATACTCGGTGGGCAAAGGCCCCTACGAACGTCTTCAGGCTTGAGCTCAACCCTATATTACGCGCGCACCTGGAGTCTCTACTCCAGGGACTGTTATTGTGTATGTCGTTTAAACAGTTTTCCCTACTAGCCTCGGTAAGGTTTCAGAAACAAACAAAAAATCAATATTCAGATGCAACTAGTTATATGTACCCATCGGTACATGTACGTACATATATTTATGTATATCCATATATATATACATATACCTATATATATGAACATACATCTATACCTATATACCTATAACACCTCTTTGTATATAATTATATAAATATACCCCTATATATATATAAATTATGTTAAATAAAACAGTTTACTATCTGTGCTTTAGGTTGACGACCCAAAACAAAAAAATATATAGAAATACAAAGGGACCATACCTGGACCTGGTTATATACGTAGCGGCTGTAACGTACAATACCGTCGAGGGAGAGCTGCGGCCAGCCTCTAAACGCTGATGGTTGTGGGTCGCTTAATATCTTGCCGCTCCGGGGGGGCTATGGTCGTCGTTGTTGTATCGTTACTGGTTGCTACAGTTGTTGTTGTTGGTTTTAGGCTAAAGTTGATATTGCTGTCTTTGGTTGTAGGCTAAAGTTGATATTGCTGGTTTGGTGACTAAAGTTGCGACGGTCGTAGTTGGTGTGTCGTTATTGTTGGCTACAGTTGTTATTGTTGTTTTTGGTTGTAGGCTAAAGTTGATATTGTTGTTTTTGGTTGTCTGAATACACTTTCTATGCGTTTGTTGAACAGGCCGCTAATTTCACTACCTGTTTCACCTTAAGTTTTTCCGAAAATGTGCTTTTATCATCAAATGTTTGTTCCGTTTATATCTGTGGGCTTACCGACAGTGTTTGTGATCGTGTTTGTGGTATTTTCTTGTTAATCTTCTAATTTTTTTTTTTTTACAAGCCTATAAAAGTTACCTTCTTGTGTGTTATTGGCGATTGATGGGCGGATTCTGATAGGAACTGACAGCGGTATCCGGGCCCTTATCTACGGGGTTATTTGAAGGTGGGCTTGTGGACGAGGTAACTGGACTCTTTCCTATGGTGTAGGGTCGATTTAGCCCCGGTCGTTGAAGAAAGTTTTATTGTGTGACTGTGGTTGTTACCGCTTCCACGGTTAACGGGGACGTTGCCGCTGACTGTCGGCTTACATAACCTAGCTTTGTCCTTATGCCTATTTTACAAACGTAATATAAGCGGATACAATGCAGTCAGTTTGTTTGATCAAGGTGTAGTGTTGTGTCTGACTTTGCTGGCTGACAATCTAATGCTTTCTGCGTCGTTGGCTTAAACCCTTCCTGGCGTTAGTTATTTAAATAAAAAGAATTAGTTGTGTGTTCACTAGTATTGAGGCCATTAACTTGCCGTCTCCCCTGAGGGATACTTACTTTAAGAAATTTTCAAATTAGTTTTCCTCTCAATTGGAGCACGCTATCAAAGAGTTTTTTTTTTCTTTTCTTCTAACTTTAACTGCACTCTTTCCGATTTCGCTTAATAAAAAAACTCTTTCTTTATTTATCACCTCGGTTCCTGCACATCAAATAACGCCGATCAACACGATTTTCTTCCTTTTATACTAGCTCGTGCCATTTTGTTTTTTTTTTCCAATTTTCCTTTTCAGTATGGCGCTTATCCAGTTTTTATTCCATTAAGGCTGTATTTTATAGGCATCGAAACGCAACCCTGGTTACCACTACTTTTATCTAAAGCAGGGAGGTAATACAAAAAAACGCTAAAATTATGACAAAATTATGCCATGACTTGTCAATTAGCCGGTGTTCCACCACAAAGTCAACTCCTTTTGGCGTAGCCCGTGGAGCCACAAAGAGTTGAGCCATGCTTCGCTACCCTAGGCGTCTCGTACCAATTCCTTCATACTTCTCCAGGCCTTCTAAAAATCCCGGCCCCTGGTCCGCCTGGTTAGTCCCTTGCGGACGCCTTACTCCCCGATAGCCTAATGGATCACCCTACTTGTCATCCTTTCTCTCCTTGAAGAATATTTTCAGGACTAAGTACACCAAAGAATTTGCAACTACTGCTTCAAATCTTTGGCATGAAATACCCCTAACGATTTCCCTTGAAGGTTTTCCACCTCGTACAGACTATTGCCTACTGGTCGACGTATCCGACATTTAAGAAATTTCCTGGCCAATTTGGCATTAAAATTGTTTTTAAAGTCACTCTGCTGAAAATTGCGTCGGTAAACTTCCTGTCCCGGTATATATTTCACCTGACGAGAACGGGTATTATAGCTTTTTTCATTCCGTAAATAAGCCTTATGAAGATTCCCTCTAATTTGTTTTCTTATTAAGTCAATCTTGACAGACTGTGGCGTTACGTTCAACTCGGGATCATCGAGACTTTGCAACTTTTTGGCTAACTTGTATACGCTTCCGTGCGAGATCATGTTCATTCCGAACAGGGCGAAATAGGGTGTTACACCAATAGACGTTTGTATCGACGAGCGTAGCGAAAATTCAATATCAGACAAATATTTATCCCATTCAGTATGATCCTCCCGTAAATAGGATCTTATCGCCGCCAGGATAGTTTGGTTTACCCGCTCGGAAGCGTTTGCCTGCGGGGAATGGGTTGCCGTCCGAACGTGGGTAATTCCAAAGTTTTTCACCATATCCTGAAATTCTTTGCTCACAAATTGTTGCCCGTTGTCGGACACAAGGGATTCGGGTGTGCCAAATTTATGAAAAACTTCAGCTATTAAAAATTTAATTACGTTCTTAGAGTTTGCCCTGGTCATGGCCCTTAAAAGTACAAACTTAGTTAAGTGATCTAACACGATAAATATAAAACTATTGCCATTCTTGGAACGTGGGTACGGTCCCAAAAAATCTACAAATATCCGCTGAAAGGGACGTACCGTTTGAGACTCTGCCCCCATTGGTGGTCTTAACGTCCGGTTCGCGGGTTTTGTTTCCTTACAGACTTGACAGTTAGCTACAAACGAACGAACGTGCGAATTAATATTTGGCCAATAAAAGTATTCCCTGATTCTACTTAACGTTTTACCAAACCCACCATGTGCCGATTGAGGGGGGTTGTGACATTTTTCCATTATCTCCGCTGTTAGGCTTAAGGGAATCCATAACTTCCATGAAAAATCCTCATTCAAGGGATTACCATCATACGGTACCGCACGCTTATATACGAAATTATCAACGACTTTGATATCGGGTAGTTGGTTAGCATGTTCGTTGACATGGGCAATTAGGTCTATGTACTCTTGACCTTTAAAATGCTCAGAGCCCAGGTCAATAAAATTGTTAATATCGGCAGATACTTCCTCCATGTTGTACCGAGATAGGGTATCGGGTACAATATTTTTCGAGCCGGGTCGGTGTTCTATCTCAAACGCGAACGATTGGAGATGTAGGCTCCACCGAGCAAGTCGGCCGCTGAGGTCTTTGTGTCCCATCAACCATTTCAGGCTACTGTGGTCGGTAATGACTGTAAAAGTCATGAGCTCAATATACGGTCTAAATTTTTTTATAGCCAGGACCACGGCCAGGCACTCTCTCTCCGTCACCGAGTAATTCTTCTGGGCTGGTGTTAGTTTGTGAGAGAAAAAGGCGATAGGGTGTTCCCCTTTGGATTCATCCCTTTGGAACAAAACGGCACCAATGCCTATGTCCGAGGCATCGCACTGCACATAAAACGGTTTCTGGAAATCTGGGTGGACTAAAACTGGACTCGTAGTAAGCGCCGCCTTTAGCTGGTCAAAAGAATTTTTCGCCTCGTCGGGAAAGTTAAACGATTTCCCCTTTTTAAGGGTGTTGAATATAGGCGCCGATATTGTAGCATAGTCCGGAATGAATCGCCGATACCAGCCGGGCTGTTTTTGGGTACGTGTATTTCAGAATGGTTTTAATCTTATCTGGGTCAGGCTTCAATTCACCCCCTCCCACAATGTAGCCTAGATAACGCAATTCCCTGAAACAAAACTTCGACTTTGCGACGTTAATAGTCAAACCCGCCGAATCCAGACACTCAGACACCCTTCTTAGCAACTCCAGGTGGGTTCCAAAGTCTGGCGATACCACCAGGAGGTCATCCAGATAGACAAAGACTCTATCGCGAAGTGCACCAGGGATCACTTTATCCATTAAACGGCAAAGTCTTTGGGCTGCGTTACACAACCCAAAAGGCATTACCGTAAAATGGTAAAGTGGTCTTCCAGGCACCGTGAAGGCAGTCTTTTCTCTACTGGAGGCTTCTAGCGGTATCTGCCAGAATGCGTCCTTAAGATCGACGCTCGATATATAATAGGTGTCTCCCAACCGACTGAGCAGGCCTTCGATATGCGGCAGAGGGTAAGCGTCCTTGACTGTGAGGGCATTCAGCTTACGAGCGTCCAGGCACAACCGATTCTTCTCGCCCTTGCGGACGAGAGTAACCGGATGGCTCCAAGGACTCTCGCTCGGCTCAATGACCCCCAAGTCAAGCATTCTATCCAGCTCTGCGTACATCAAATCCTGCACAGCTGGCGAGACTGGGTAATGCCGGTCCTTCACTGGAGTTGCCTCACGAGTGTCGATTGTATGGACCTCTAGACGAGTCTGACCAAGACCGCGCTTAGCACAACACGGGAAACTGGCTACTACCTTGTCCAACGACCTTTGCTGCTCCGTTGTCAAGGTATGGGACTTGACTCTGCCTGCTGCCTCTTCCGACTCGGCGCATAGGCTGACTCCATTTGTGGTTAAGCTACAAACGTTTGAAAACAAATTAAATTTCCTCATGAAATCGACTCCCAGAAAAAGTGGCCTATTCAACGAGGGAACTAAATAAAACACCATTTCCTCACACACTCTGTTAAATTCGATGCTTACTGTGATACGACCTACAATCCGGTGCGGACTACCATCCGCAGTCTTTACGAATGAGAAAAATGCCCCGATCGGCAGGCTGGCCCTCTCAACTAATTCCAGGCAACCTTTCCCTAAACATGTCACCGTGGCCCCACTGTCCAGCAACCCATCAATTTCCTCATCGCCAATCCTAATTTTCACATAATATCGTAAATCGTCTCCCTCGTACAGTGATGTGGACATTATTTCCTTCCGAGTCCTTTTTCTCTTTTTGTACCTTTCCCTTGCCCTTTTTACACGATTTGAAACTTGTCCAAAAATTCTCAGTTTTGCTTCATTATATTCTCTTATCCTTTGGTGTAGTGGTTTGAGGGGTCGAACTGCGGGTTCCTTAAAATCAATTTTCCTTTCGACGGTGTTTCTTAAAATTCTTATGGGTTCTTTGGGTTCGACGTTGGTATATTCGTTATCAGCTGGGCCTAAGTTTGAGTTGAACGCGTCTCCCCAGTCCGAGGCGTGTTCGGCGGCAAGTTTCCCTGGCACTTGGGACATTTTGGCGTCACGACATTGTCACGTCCGCACCGAAAACAAAAAATCCTACGTGTAGGTGAGGGACAGTCCACGAAGCTATGTCCAATCTGCTTGCAATTCCAGCAAGTATAACGATTAGTTGCCGATATTGCCTCGATTTCCGCGTTCGGTACTGCGGCGTTTTCTTCTTCATACACCAATTCATGCACGCGTTGAGTAGCGAAGGGACGCGGCTGGAATGTCTGCCTTTGATTGAACAATAGGCTTTCAGCCCGTTTGGCTTGTTGACAGAAATCATTTAATCCGTTAATATTAACAGAAAACAGCAAATGTGAAAGCGATGGTTTTAAATTAGACTTCATAATTTCAGTCAGTTCCCTCTCGGTGTAGGGTGACCGCTGCTGGTTCCGAAGCTTCATCACAGCATTATAAAAGTCCTCAAAAGATTCTTGTGGCAATTGGCGACGATCCATGATCTTCTTTTGTAAATGAAACTCACTCTCGTACCTCCGGTACTGTGTTAGAAATGCCCTCTCTAAATCTTCCCAGGTCTGAATTGGTGTTAACTTCCGTACATTCCAGTACCAATCCAGAGCCTGGCCTTCTAACAATAAATGAAAGCTGCGGCGTATGTCGTTAAACGTGCAATTGTAATCTTGCCTTAATACATCCACTCTAAAAATGAAATCCTCTGCACTCATTGATTTGGTGGTGCCATCAAATTTTATCCCCCATTTCGATAAATCGATTTTACGCTGTGCTGAAAACCCAAAGTCCGGAGGGATACTTGGAGCTGGAGAAGAATGAGCGGAAAAAACGGGTGCTTGAGGTGGTGGCGCTGCACTTGGTGGCAGTCCCTGAGCGTATACTGGTGCTTGCGAGATATTATAGCACGGTTGTGAATTGAGATGCGAATTCTGTGAATGGAAGTTACTGGGCGGTTGCTGTTGTGGTACAATGCGAGGATCCTGTGTCCTGAGTGGTGGTGGAGCACGCATTGCCGAAGGTAGTCCACCCCCGGTACGTGTTTGCATATTGGGAACGGTTCCGGTGGAATTTGATTGACTAGCTGCTATATTATTAAGGGATCTCCCAATTTCCTGCTGCATTTGTAGCTGCAGCTCTTGAATCCTCCTGGCAAAATCTTCTTGTATAGACCGTACGAGATCCTCTCTCCTGCAGGTGTTATTGTTATTATTCGCTCGAGGGGCTTGGGCAGCAGCGGCACTATTACGGAAATCCAGCTGTACATTGCGCGCGGTGATACTGCTAAACTCCGGCGCGGTTATTGAACTATCCGAAATATGTGACTAATCGGACACCCCGGTATGGTCTTGAGCTAGCGTCATAAACTGCTGAACGGCTGGTGCCATTGTTGACATGGCCGTAGAAACAGCACCAGTATTCGGCGCTGGCACACTTGGCATATCTGTGGAAGCCATTGTTTCCCCCGTGGCACGCTGTACATTCCCCATATTTGTTTCCATGTCTATGCGTTCGTTTGCAAAGGCTAATCGGTGTCGTGCGGACCGCGTAACAACCATAACAACCGCTGAAGGTGAATTTTGTTTTCGGCCAGCAACCACAAAAAACTATCAAAGGCTACCGCAGAGTACCCACCAGGTGAAAAAAAAACTCGAAAAGCAATAATATAGCCGATAATAAAGATCGTGAGAAAACCAAAAGGGATAACAACTGCTATTAGCCGATAGTAACCGGATGTAAAAGAAAATAAACTCGGAAAATTCGGAAATATATGAAAAAAAATAAAAAAAAAAATATATTTGTATATAAGCCTAAGAAGGCGCGAATTCCAAAATGTGGTCAAAGAAAAATATAAAAATAATAAAATATAAAAAAAATAAAATTCGAAAAAATATTGAGAAGAAAAAAAAAAATAATACGAAAGAATAAATTATTGACTATAACCGGAAAAATTTTATATTAAAAAAAACAATTTTGAAAAGATAATACCAGATAATAATAACTGGGAATCAATAGGGTTTTCAGGTGATGGTAAAGTAAACGGACCAATAATTGTACTCAAAAATAACAAGGATTATGCGCAAAAAAAAATTTTAATTACCTTTCCGCCTAATGCGGCTGGCTATATGCACACACGCGTGTACCCATATGATTTACAGTATACTGGAGCTAACAAAAAAAAAAAATTTTAATAAAAACTGAAATTAAGATATGTGTCAAAAATTACCAGTTTGTAATCCCTAACTCCTATTCCGTTAATAGCTATGAAATAACGTCGTTTGGCAAATTATCCCAACGAAATCAGACTATCCTAAGGACCGTCATCAAAGATTACTCAATGCAAACAAAAAGAAAATAACAAACCCTGCCGTCGCAGCGCGAAAAAAGTTTAATAGCACCTCTTTCGGGAATTACAGGCCAAGGTACGTTACCTCCCCCTGAAACTATTGTCCTAAAATTTAACTAATTCTTCCCTTCCTCCAAACAGATTACCCTACCCTTAAGCCAGTGCGGCTACGCGTTAAGGACTCTTGGACTACTCTAACGGGACCTACACTACTTGAAAGCTAGAAGTCTGTTCAAACAGAAACGAAAAACGATGATAAGTTCATTTCGGGCCCCACGTTGGGCGCCATTTTGTAGTAGCCGTAGTAGCACGGGGTTTGCTGTCTACTTACGTAGCGGAATGCTTTGGTTTGAAAACAAAAGCAATCCGAGAACAAAAAGGTATCGTATGGCCAGATTGTCGACGGTGCTGGCATGCTGGCGTAAGTCCGGCTAGGGCTCGCCGTATTGGGGTGGTTCTTGCCAACCAATCAAGGCCAATATCTACTACTAACAAAAAAAAAATCATGCCAGTCTATTGGATGACCAAAAAGAAAACTTATTTTGAATTAAATGGGACCCGAAATGAACACTATTGTGACATCTAAACATTCATACTTGCAGACCAGTATACTCACTCACTATCCTCTTGCACTCCCTTGTTCCTTTGAGTTGGTTTGGCGGATGTTGTGCCAACTCTGTTCCCTCCCACATGAAGTCCATTCAGACTTCGCCTTGACGACCTGTAATAAAATTTTGTTCTTCGAATCGTCCCTTAATTTCTCCGTTTACATTACCTTCACCTTCCCATCGACCACCCTTTAGTGAGCTGGCTCACTCATAATAAATAACATTACGACGAGGCAAATATTCCTCTTTTTTTTTTAATCTTTATAAATTCAAAATATTTTATTGTGTTTAAAACGCGCTATAATAATAATTTTACAATTTCAAATTTATGCTATCTTAACCATGACCGGATTTTATAATGCAATTTTAATTAATCTCCGGTTGATCAAACCAAGGTATTATCATACTATTTTAATTTACCCTATTACTTAAATAAAAAAAAAAATTGGTATAAAAAAAAATTTCTAGATTTGCACCAGCAAATAAATTAATGGTATTACTTAAACGTTTAATTCCCCGGATTATATTCTTAAGCCAAAAATGATTTTATGTTATGTTATGTTATGTAAAAAAAATTCAAAAAGAAAAAAAAGGTGTATGTGTTACATTCCTAGGGGTTTGACGATATTAGCATATGCACCTATATAATCACACAAGTATACTTAGATACTCGTGCCTAGTAGTTGTACAGAGGTAAATACATACGCATTCATATCGGTTTGAAAAAAAAAAAACTTCTAAATACTTTTTATAGGACACCGTTTAAAAATCTTTTTTTTTTCTTCTTCATAAAGCAAAAAAAAAAAAAATTCTGAAAAAGTGTTTCTTTCCTTGTCCAAAAGTACTTTACTGTACCAAAATCCAACGTGTCTTTCCTTCCACGGTATTTTATTTTATAAAATAGAATCAATTTACATTTTTGGAGTTTGACAGAGACAACTGATGTTCATCCATGTAAGCGTGATTGAAATGTAAAGCACAATTAAAAAAAAACATTTAAACCCGACCACGATATTTCCCTTCCAACTAAGGGTATTTTAACCAACTCATGAACAACCTCGGGTATATGTATGTATATTTATCTGTACAACCCCCATGCACGAGCACTTACAAACTTTGTACGCTTTCCCTCTACCTATATATATGTATGTATCTCTATGCATATACACATATATATATCTGTATGTATAAAATTACTGACCATCTAAGGAAAAGTGTTCAATACTCGGTGGGCAAAGGCCCCTACGAACGTCTTCAGGCTTGAGCTCAACCCTATATTACGCGCGCACCTGGAGTCTCTACTCCAGGGACTGTTATTGTGTATGTCGTTTAAACAGTTTTCCCTACTAGCCTCGGTAAGGTTTCAGAAACAAAAAAAAATCAATATTCAGATGCAACTAGTTATATGTACCCATCGGTACATGTACGTACATATATTTATGTATATCCATATATATATACATATACCTATATATATGAACATACATCTATACCTATATACCTATAACACCTCTTTGTATATAATTATATAAATATACCCCTATATATATATAAATTATGTTAAATAAAACAGTTTACTATCTGTGCTTTAGGTTGACGACCCAAAACAAAAAAATATATAGAAATACAAAGGGACCATACCTGGACCTGGTTATATACGTAGCGGCTGTAACGTACAATACCGTCGAGGGAGAGCTGCGGCCAGCCTCTAAACGCTGATGGTTGTGGGTCGCTTAATATCTTGCCGCTCCGGGGGGGCTATGGTCGTCGTTGTTGTATCGTTACTGGTTGCTACAGTTGTTGTTGTTGGTTTTAGGCTAAAGTTGATATTGCTGTCTTTGGTTGTAGGCTAAAGTTGATATTGCTGGTTTGGTGACTAAAGTTGCGACGGTCGTAGTTGGTGTGTCGTTATTGTTGGCTACAGTTGTTATTGTTGTTTTTGGTTGTAGGCTAAAGTTGATATTGTTGTTTTTGGTTGTCTGAATACACTTTCTATGCGTTTGTTGAACAGGCCGCTAATTTCACTACCTGTTTCACCTTAAGTTTTTCCGAAAATGTGCTTTTATCATCAAATGTTTGTTCCGTTTATATCTGTGGGCTTACCGACAGTGTTTGTGATCGTGTTTGTGGTATTTTCTTGTTAATCTTCTAATTTTTTTTTTTACAAGCCTATAAAAGTTACCTTCTTGTGTGTTATTGGCGATTGATGGGCGGATTCTGATAGGAACTGACTGCGGTATCCGGGCCCTTATCTACGGGGTTATTTGAAGGTGGGCTTGTGGACGAGGTAACTGGACTCTTTCCTATGGTGTAGGGTCGATTTAGCCCCGGTCGTTGAAGAAAGTTTTATTGTGTGACTGTGGTTGTTACCGCTTCCACGGTTAACGGGGACGTTGCCGCTGACTGTCGGCTTACATAACCTAGCTTTGTCCTTATGCCTATTTTACAAACGTAATATAAGCGGATACAATGCAGTCAGTTTGTTTGATCAAGGTGTAGTGTTGTGTCTGACTTTGCTGGCTGACAATCTAATGCTTTCTGCGTCGTTGGCTTAAACCCTTCCTGGCGTTAGTTATTTAAATAAAAAGAATTAGTTGTGTGTTCACTAGTATTGAGGCCATTAACTTGCCGTCTCCCCTGAGGGATACTTACTTTAAGAAATTTTCAAATTAGTTTTCCTCTCAATTGGAGCACGCTATCAAAGAGTTTTTTTTTCTTTTCTTCTAACTTTAACTGCACTCTTTCCGATTTCGCTTAATAAAAAAACTCTTTCTTTATTTATCACCTCGGTTCTTGCACATCAAATAACGCCGATCAACACGATTTTCTTCCTTTTATACTAGCTCGTGCCATTTTGTTTTTTTTTCCAATTTTCCTTTTCAGTATGGCGCTTATCCAGTTTTTATTCCATTAAGGCTGTATTTTATAGGCATCGAAACGCAACCCTGGTTACCACTACTTTTATCTAAAGCAGGGAGGTAATACAAAAAAACGCTAAAATTATGACAAAATTATGCCATGACTTGTCAATTAGCCGGTGTTCCACCACAAAGTCAACTCCTTTTGGCGTAGCCCGTGGAGCCACAAAGAGTTGAGCCATGCTTCGCTACCCTAGGCGTCTCGTACCAATTCCTTCATACTTCTCCAGGCCTTCTAAAAATCCCGGCCCCTGGTCCGCCTGGTTAGTCCCTTGCGGACGCCTTACTCCCCGATAGCCTAATGGATCACCCTACTTGTCATCCTTTCTCTCCTTGAAGAATATTTTCAGGACTAAGTACACCAAAGAATTTGCAACTACTGCTTCAAATCTTTGGCATGAAATACCCCTAACGATTTCCCTTGAAGGTTTTCCACCTCGTACAGACTATTGCCTACTGGTCGACGTATCCGACATTTAAGAAATTTCCTGGCCAATTTGGCATTAAAATTGTTTTTAAAGTCACTCTGCTGAAAATTGCGTCGGTAAACTTCCTGTCCGGGTATATATTTCACCTGACGAGAACGGGTATTATAGCTTTTTTCATTCCGTAAATAAGCCTTATGAAGATTCCCTCTAATTTGTTTTCTTATTAAGTCAATCTTGACAGACTGTGGCGTTACGTTCAACTCGGGATCGTCGAGACTTTGCAACTTTTTGGCTAACTTGTATACGCTTCCGTGCGAGATCATGTTCATTCCGAACAGGGCGAAATAGGGTGTTACACCAATAGACGTTTGTATCGACGAGCGTAGCGAAAATTCAATATCAGACAAATATTTATCCCATTCAGTATGATCCTCCCGTAAATAGGATCTTATCGCCGCCAGGATAGTTTGGTTTACCCGCTCGGAAGCGTTTGCCTGCGGGGAATGGGTTGCCGTCCGAACGTGGGTAATTCCAAAGTTTTTCACCATATCCTGAAATTCTTTGCTCACAAATTGTTGCCCGTTGTCGGACACAAGGGATTCGGGTGTGCCAAATTTATGAAAAACTTCAGCTATTAAAAATTTAATTACGTTCTTAGAGTTTGCCCTGGTCATGGCCCTTAAAAGTACAAACTTAGTTAAGTGATCTAACACGATAAATATAAAACTATTGCCATTCTTGGAACGTGGGTACGGTCCCAAAAAATCTACAAATATCCGCTGAAAGGGACGTACCGTTTGAGACTCTGCCCCCATTGGTGGTCTTAACGTCCGGTTCGCGGGTTTTGTTTCCTTACAGACTTGACAGTTAGCTACAAACGAACGAACGTGCGAATTAATATTTGGCCAATAAAAGTATTCCCTGATTCTACTTAACGTTTTACCAAACCCACCATGTGCCGATTGAGGGGGGTTGTGACATTTTTCCATTATCTCCGCTGTTAGGCTTAAGGGAATCCATAACTTCCATGAAAAATCCTCATTCAAGGGATTACCATCATACGGTACCGCACGCTTATATACGAAATTATCAACGACTTTGATATCGGGTAGTTGGTTAGCATGTTCGTTGACATGGGCAATTAGGTCTATGTACTCTTGACCTTTAAAATGCTCAGAGCCCAGGTCAATAAAATTGTTAATATCGGCAGATACTTCCTCCATGTTGTACCGAGATAGGGTATCGGGTACAATATTTTTCGAGCCGGGTCGGTGTTCTATCTCAAACGCGAACGATTGGAGATGTAGGCTCCACCGAGCAAGTCGGCCGCTGAGGTCTTTGTGTCCCATCAACCATTTCAGGCTACTGTGGTCGGTAATGACTGTAAAAGTCATGAGCTCAATATACGGTCTAAATTTTTTTATAGCCAGGACCACGGCCAGGCACTCTCTCTCCGTCACCGAGTAATTCTTCTGGGCTGGTGTTAGTTTGTGAGAGAAATAGGCGATAGGGTGTTCCCCTTTGGATTCATCCCTTTGGAACAAAACGGCACCAATGCCTATGTCCGAGGCATCGCACTGCACATAAAACGGTTTCTGGAAATCTGGGTGGACTAAAACTGGACTCGTAGTAAGCGCCGCCTTTAGCTGGTCAAAAGAATTTTTCGCCTCGTCGGGAAAGTTAAACGATTTCCCCTTTTTAAGGGTGTTGAATATAGGCGCCGATATTGTAGCATAGTCCGGAATGAATCGCCGATACCAGCCGGGCTGTTTTTGGGTACGTGTATTTCAGAATGGTTTTAATCTTATCTGGGTCAGGCTTCAATTCACCCCCTCCCACAATGTAGCCTAGATAACGCAATTCCCTGAAACAAAACTTCGACTTTGCGACGTTAATAGTCAAACCCGCCGAATCCAGACACTCAGACACCCTTCTTAGCAACTCCAGGTGGGTTCCAAAGTCTGGCGATACCACCAGGAGGTCATCCAGATAGACAAAGACTCTATCGCGAAGTGCACCAGGGATCACTTTATCCATTAAACGGCAAAGTCTTTGGGCTGCGTTACACAACCCAAAAGGCATTACCGTAAAATGGTAAAGTGGTCTTCCAGGCACCGTGAAGGCAGTCTTTTCTCTACTGGAGGCTTCTAGCGGTATCTGCCAGAATGCGTCCTTAAGATCGACGCTCGATATATAATAGGTGTCTCCCAACCGACTGAGCAGGCCTTCGATATGCGGCAGAGGGTAAGCGTCCTTGACTGTGAGGGCATTCAGCTTACGAGCGTCCAGGCACAACCGATTCTTCTCGCCCTTGCGGACGAGAGTAACCGGATGGCTCCAAGGACTCTCGCTCGGCTCAATGACCCCCAAGTCAAGCATTCTATCCAGCTCTGCGTACATCAAATCCTGCACAGCTGGCGAGACTGGGTAATGCCGGTCCTTCACTGGAGTTGCCTCACGAGTGTCGATTGTATGGACCTCTAGACGAGTCTGACCAAGACCGCGCTTAGCACAACACGGGAAACTGGCTACTACCTTGTCCAACGACCTTTGCTGCTCCGTTGTCAAGGTATGGGACTTGACTCTGCCTGCTGCCTCTTCCGACTCGGCGCATAGGCTGACTCCATTTGTGGTTAAGCTACAAACGTTTGAAAACAAATTAAATTTCCTCATGAAATCGACTCCCAGAAAAAGTGGCCTATTCAACGAGGGAACTAAATAAAAGACCATTTCCTCACACACTCTGTTAAATTCGATGCTTACTGTGATACGACCTACAATCCGGTGCGGACTACCATCCGCAGTCTTTACGAATGAGAAAAATGCCCCGATCGGCAGGCTGGCCCTCTCAACTAATTCCAGGCAACCTTTCCCTAAACATGTCACCGTGGCCCCACTGTCCAGCAACCCATCAATTTCCTCATCGCCAATCCTAATTTTCACATAATATCGTAAATCGTCTCCCTCGTACAGTGATGTGGACATTATTTCCTTCCGAGTCCTTTTTCTCTTTTTGTACCTTTCCCTTGCCCTTTTTACACGATTTGAAACTTGTCCAAAAATTCTCAGTTTTGCTTCATTATATTCTCTTATCCTTTGGTGTAGTGGTTTGAGGGGTCGAACTGCGGGTTCCTTAAAATCAATTTTCCTTTCGACGGTGTTTCTTAAAATTCTTATGGGTTCTTTGGGTTCGACGTTGGTATATTCGTTATCAGCTGGGCCTAAGTTTGAGTTGAACGCGTCTCCCCAGTCCGAGGCGTGTTCGGCGGCAAGTTTCCCTGGCACTTGGGACATTTTGGCGTCACGACATTGTCACGTCCGCACCGAAAACAAAAAATCCTACGTGTAGGTGAGGGACAGTCCACGAAGCTATGTCCAATCTGCTTGCAATTCCAGCAAGTATAACGATTAGTTGCCGATATTGCCTCGATTTCCGCGTTCGGTACTGCGGCGTTTTCTTCTTCATACACCAATTCATGCACGCGTTGAGTAGCGAAGGGACGCGGCTGGAATGTCTGCCTTTGATTGAACAATAGGCTTTCAGCCCGTTTGGCTTGTTGACAGAAATCATTTAATCCGTTAATATTAACAGAAAACAGCAAATGTGAAAGCGATGGTTTTAAATTAGACTTCATAATTTCAGTCAGTTCCCTCTCGGTGTAGGGTGACCGCTGCTGGTTCCGAAGCTTCATCACAGCATTATAAAAGTCCTCAAAAGATTCTTGTGGCAATTGGCGACGATCCATGATCTTCTTTTGTAAATGAAACTCACTCTCGTACCTCCGGTACTGTGTTAGAAATGCCCTCTCTAAATCTTCCCAGGTCTGAATTGGTGTTAACTTCCGTACATTCCAGTACCAATCCAGAGCCTGGCCTTCTAACAATAAATGAAAGCTGCGGCGTATGTCGTTAAACGTGCAATTGTAATCTTGCCTTAATACATCCACTCTAAAAATGAAATCCTCTGCACTCATTGATTTGGTGGTGCCATCAAATTTTATCCCCCATTTCGATAAATCGATTTTACGCTGTGCTGAAAACCCAAAGTCCGGAGGGATACTTGGAGCTGGAGAAGAATGAGCGGCAAAAACGGGTGCTTGAGGTGGTGGCGCTGCACTTGGTGGCAGTCCCTGAGCGTATACTGGTGCTTGCGAGATATTATAGCACGGTTGTGAATTGAGATGCGAATTCTGTGAATGGAAGTTACTGGGCGGTTGCTGTTGTGGTACAATGCGAGGATCCTGTGTCCTGAGTGGTGGTGGAGCACGCATTGCCGAAGGTAGTCCACCCCCGGTACGTGTTTGCATATTGGGAACGGTTCCGGTGGAATTTGATTGACTAGCTGCTATATTATTAAGGGATCTCCCAATTTCCTGCTGCATTTGTAGCTGCAGCTCTTGAATCCTCCTGGCAAAATCTTCTTGTATAGACCGTACGAGATCCTCTCTCCTGCAGGTGTTATTGTTATTATTCGCTCGAGGGGCTTGGGCAGCAGCGGCACTATTACGGAAATCCAGCTGTACAATGCGCGCGGTGATACTGCTAAACTCCGGCGCGGTTATTGAACTATCCGAAATATGTGACTGATCGGACACCCCGGTATGGTCTTGAGCTAGCGTCATAAACTGCTGAACGGCTGGTGCCATTGTTGACATGGCCGTAGAAACAGCACCAGTATTCGGCGCTGGCACACTTGGCATATCTGTGGAAGCCATTGTTTCCCCCGTGGCACGCTGTACATTCCCCATATTTGTTTCCATGTCTATGCGTTCGTTTGCAAAGGCTAATCGGTGTCGTGCGGACCGCGTAACAACCATAACAACCGCTGAAGGTGAATTTTGTTTTCGGCCAGCAACCACAAAAAACTATCAAAGGCTACCGCAGAGTACCCACCAGGTGAAAAAAAAACTCGAAAAGCAATAATATAGCCGATAATAAAGATCGTGAGAAAACCAAAAGGGATAACAACTGCTATTAGCCGATAGTAACCGGATGTAAAAGAAAATAAACTCGGAAAATTCGGAAATATATGAAAAAAAATAAAAAAAAAAATATATTTGTATATAAGCCTAAGAAGGCGCGAATTCCAAAATGTGGTCAAAGAAAAATATAAAAATAATAAAATATAAAAAAAATAAAATTCGAAAAAATATTGAGAAGAAAAAAAAAAAATAATACGAAAGAATAAATTATTGACTATAACCGGAAAAATTTTATATTAAAAAAAACAATTTTGAAAAGATAATACCAGATAATAATAACTGGGAATCAATAGGGTTTTCAGGTGATGGTAAAGTAAACGGACCAATAATTGTACTCAAAAATAACAAGGATTATGCGCAAAAAAAAATTTTAATTACCTTTCCGCCTAATGCGGCTGGCTATATGCACACACGCGTGTACCCATATGATTTACAGTATACTGGAGCTAACAAAAAAAAAAAATTTTAATAAAAACTGAAATTAAGATATGTGTCAAAAATTACCAGTTTGTAATCCCTAACTCCTATTCCGTTAATAGCTATGAAATAACGTCGTTTGGCAAATTATCCCAACGAAATCAGACTATCCTAAGGACCGTCATCAAAGATTACTCAATGCAAACAAAAAGAAAATAACAAACCCTGCCGTCGCAGCGCGAAAAAAGTTTAATAGCACCTCTTTCGGGAATTACAGGCCAAGGTACGTTACCTCCCCCTGAAACTATTGTCCTAAAATTTAACTAATTCTTCCCTTTCTCCAAACAGATTACCCTACCCTTAAGCCAGTGCGGCTACGCGTTAAGGACTCTTGGACTACTCTAACGGGACCTACACTACTTGAAAGCTAGAAGTCTGTTCAAACAGAAACGAAAAACGATGATAAGTTCATTTCGGGCCCCACGTTGGGCGCCATTTTGTAGTAGCCGTAGTAGCACGGGGTTTGCTGTCTACTTACGTAGCGGAATGCTTTGGTTTGAAAACAAAAGCAATCCGAGAACAAAAAGGTATCGTATGGCCAGATTGTCGACGGTGCTGGCATGCTGGCGTAAGTCCGGCTAGGGCTCGCCGTATTGGGGTGGTTCTTGCCAACCAATCAAGGCCAATATCTACTACTAACAAAAAAAAAATCATGCCAGTCTATTGGATGACCAAAAAGAAAACTTATTTTGAATTAAATGGGACCCGAAATGAACACTATTGTGACATCTAAACATTCATACTTGCAGACCAGTATACTCACTCACTATCCTCTTGCACTCCCTTGTTCCTTTGAGTTGGTTTGGCGGATGTTGTGCCAACTCTGTTCCCTCCCACATGAAGTCCATTCAGACTTCGCCTTGACGACCTGTAATAAAATTTTGTTCTTCGAATCGTCCCTTAATTTCTCCGTTTACATTACCTTCACCTTCCCATCGACCACCCTTTAGTGAGCTGGCTCACTCATAATAAATAACATTACGACGAGGCAAATATTCCTCTTTTTTTTTTAATCTTTATAAATTCAAAATATTTTATTGTGTTTAAAACGCGCTATAATAATAATTTTACAATTTCAAATTTATGCTATCTTAACCATGACCGGATTTTATAATGCAATTTTAATTAATCTCCGGTTGATCAAACCAAGGTATTATCATACTATTTTAATTTACCCTATTACTTAAATAAAAAAAAAAATTGGTATAAAAAAAAATTTCTAGATTTGCACCAGCAAATAAATTAATGGTATTACTTAAACGTTTAATTCCCCGGATTATATTCTTAAGCCAAAAATGATTTTATGTTATGTTATGTTATGTAAAAAAAATTCAAAAAGAAAAAAAAGGTGTATGTGTTACATTCCTAGGGGTTTGACGATATTAGCATATGCACCTATATAATCACACAAGTATACTTAGATACTCGTGCCTAGTAGTTGTACAGAGGTAAATACATACGCATTCATATCGGTTTGAAAAAAAAAAAACTTCTAAATACTTTTTATAGGACACCGTTTAAAAATCTTTTTTTTTTCTTCTTCATAAAGCAAAAAAAAAAAAAAATTCTGAAAAAGTGTTTCTTTCCTTGTCCAAAAGTACTTTACCCTACCAAAATCCAACGTGTCTTTCCTTCCACGGTATTTTATTTTATAAAATAGAATCAATTTACATTTTTGGAGTTTGACAGAGACAACTGATGTTCATCCATGTAAGCGTGATTGAAATGTAAAGCACAATTAAAAAAAAACATTTAAACCCGACCACGATATTTCCCTTCCAACTAAGGGTATTTTAACCAACTCATGAACAACCTCGGGTATATGTATGTATATTTATCTGTACAACCCCCATGCACGAGCACTTACAAACTTTGTACGCTTTCCCTCTACCTATATATATGTATGTATCTCTATGCATATACACATATATATATCTGTATGTATAAAATTACTGGCCATCTAAGGAAAAGTGTTCAATACTCGGTGGGCAAAGGCCCCTACGAACGTCTTCAGGCTTGAGCTCAACCCTATATTACGCGCGCACCTGGAGTCTCTACTCCAGGGACTGTTATTGTGTATGTCGTTTAAACAGTTTTCCCTACTAGCCTCGGTAAGGTTTCAGAAACAAACAAAAATCAATATTCAGATGCAACTAGTTATATGTACCCATCGGTACATGTACGTACATATATTTATGTATATCCATATATATATACATATACCTATATATATGAACATACATCTATACCTATATACCTATAACACCTCTTTGTATGTAATTATATAAATATACCCCTATATATATATAAATTATGTTAAATAAAACAGTTTACTATCTGTGCTTTAGGTTGACGACCCAAAACAAAAAAATATATAGAAATACAAAGGGACCATACCTGGACCTGGTTATATACGTAGCGGCTGTAACGTACAATACCGTCGAGGGAGAGCTGCGGCCAGCCTCTAAACGCTGATGGCTGTGGGTCGCTTAATATCTTGCCGCTCCGGGGGGGCTATGGTCGTCGTTGTTGTATCGTTACTGGTTGCTACAGTTGTTGTTGTTGGTTTTAGGCTAAAGTTGATATTGCTGTCTTTGGTTGTAGGCTAAAGTTGATATTGCTGGTTTGGTGACTAAAGTTGCGACGGTCGTAGTTGGTGTGTCGTTATTGTTGGCTACAGTTGTTATTGTTGTTTTTGGTTGTAGGCTAAAGTTGATATTGTTGTTTTTGGTTGTCTGAATACACTTTCTATGCGTTTGTTGAACAGGCCGCTAATTTCACTACCTGTTTCACCTTAAGTTTTTCCGAAAATGTGCTTTTATCATCAAATGTTTGTTCCGTTTATATCTGTGGGCTTACCGACAGTGTTTGTGATCGTGTTTGTGGTATTTTCTTGTTAATCTTCTAATTTTTTTTTTTTACAAGCCTATAAAAGTTACCTTCTTGTGTGTTATTGGCGATTGATGGGCGGATTCTGATAGGAACTGACTGCGGTATCCGGGCCCTTATCTACGGGGTTATTTGAAGGTGGGCTTGTGGACGAGGTAACTGGACTCTTTCCTATGGTGTAGGGTCGATTTAGCCCCGGTCGTTGAAGAAAGTTTTATTGTGTGACTGTGGTTGTTACCGCTTCCACGGTTAACGGGGACGTTGCCGCTGACTGTCGGCTTACATAACCTAGCTTTGTCCTTATGCCTATTTTACAAACGTAATATAAGCGGATACAATGCAGTCAGTTTGTTTGATCAAGGTGTAGTGTTGTGTCTGACTTTGCTGGCTGACAATCTAATGCTTTCTGCGTCGTTGGCTTAAACCCTTCCTGGCGTTAGTTATTTAAATAAAAAGAATTAGTTGTGTGTTCACTAGTATTGAGGCCATTAACTTGCCGTCTCCCCTGAGGGATACTTACTTTAAGAAATTTTCAAATTAGTTTTCCTCTCAATTGGAGCACGCTATCAAAGAGTTTTTTTTCTCTTTTCTTCTAACTTTAACTGCACTCTTTCCGATTTCGCTTAATAAAAAAACTCTTTCTTTATTTATCACCTCGGTTCTTGCACATCAAATAACGCCGATCAACACGATTTTCTTCCTTTTATACTAGCTCGTGCCATTTTGTTTTTTTTTTCCAATTTTCCTTTTCAGTATGGCGCTTATCCAGTTTTTATTCCATTAAGGCTGTATTTTATAGGCATCGAAACGCAACCCTGGTTACCACTACTTTTATCTAAAGCAGGGAGGTAATACAAAAAAACGCTAAAATTATGACAAAATTATGCCATGACTTGTCAATTAGCCGGTGTTCCACCACACCTTGTTTATCCAAAAGAAGGGGTACAGAGGCCTTCTGGAAGGCCTCCGTACTCCTTCTTTTTCCCGCTGGGACCCTCTCCACTATTGTGTTGTGGGTATAACAATAACAGCTTTAATAATGAAGAAAGAAAGCAGAAATGATGTTTAAACATACGATCCACCTAAATCGATGATTACTAGTAGTGCGAAGTTGTTCTAAAGAAACATAAAATTCTTTTTATTTTCAGGAAATTTATATGAACTTTTTAATATAAACACCTTAACTCGTATATTAATTTTTACAAAAATGAATTTGTTTTGATAACATCCAAAGCTTACTGAATTTTTAAAAATTACATACTTTATATTTATGACTTGAAATAATTATAAAAATTAATTTATAAGATATCCGGGTATTTTCTAGAATCCGAATCCACTCGAAAGTTGATTACTTCAGCATTTTTGGTGTTCTGCATTTCACATTCACATGTTTTTATTCGTTTTCAGTTAGAGTAATAAGGGGTTGGTGGAAGTAAAACGGATCGACTTTTATTCTAATATGTGATAACATTTTTAACAAAAAAAAATATTTTGTTCTTTTTCAAAAAACATCAAAATACATCGTTACCTAAAACGCAAAAGGCCCTAACTAACCCAAAATTTAAAATCGACTTTCTCATTGATTCTGATGTAATTATACCTCATTTTTTAACACTTTTTATGTTATCTTCCGACAATTTGTTTTTTTAATCGATTTAGCGATCTCAAACTAGTTTTTGAGTTTGTTTTAAATTTTGCTTTTTTCGCGAATTTTAGCTATGTTCGCGATAAAAGCGATTTATTTGTTTTCTGATTCTTTACAGCTTTAACGATTAATAAAGTATAAACGATTAATACAGTATAAAAGTATACTCTGTTTTCATGCCGCTGTTAGAAATTTTTGCAAATTTCCGCTAATTTAGTAATTTTGAACGAATTTTTGCCATTCCTTATTGTTTTAGGGACTTTAAATGAATGTTATAGCGTAATATTAAAATTTTTCGCGAAATTTCGCTATTTTTGGATTTTTTTTTTTTTTTTTTTGCTACTTTCCGACATTTTGTTTTTAGCTTATTTAGCGATTTAAAATTAATTTTAGTATTTGTTTAAAAGTTTTCAATTTTTCGCGAATTTTAGCCATGTTCGCGATAGAAGCAATTTTTCTTGAGATTCTTAACAGCTTTCACGGTTTTTAATAAATGTTAGACTTTGCTATCATTTTGCAGTTATCAAATCAGCGATCTTTCAACTAAAGATTTTTCGAACAAAAACTTCGAATACCCAAAAACATGTAGATTATAGAACACCAATTTATGAATTATGCGGATTCCAAAAAATTTTTAGTTTTCCATTCGAGTCGAAACCTAAAACATACCTGATCATTTTCTTTACAATATTCATTTAATATGAAATAAAAGAGTATGATCGCATTTACACTATGTAATTAACGCCGAGTTTTTTTCTATTTTCTTTTACCCTGCGGCCACACGATCAAGTTGTTCTTGATAGTCTTTTACATATACTGCTTGTCAAAATGTACATAAATTGAAAGCTGTGACGTAGGCTGCACTCAATTTGTAAGCAATTTACTTCCAAGATATCAACAACAACACAATTTATAAAGACAAACTTGTACTCAGCTGTTAAATTGAAAGTATATTGCCAAACAAATGGAAAGGTGAAATTGAAAGCCATCTCGTGGTTAATTTAAAAATTGTGAGTGTGTTAGTAAAAAACTGAGAGTGTATTGCAAATTGAAAGGAATTGAAAGGCAAAACTTGATCGTGTGGCCACCAAGTTAAAGAAGTTGCTACAAAACTCTTTTCACATTTACATTTAGTGCCGGTTCACACACGTCAAGTGTAACTCGTCAAGTCTTGAGTTTTTAGGAGAGAGGGGAAAAGATATGGCATCCTCAACTTTTTCAACCCCGTTTTCTTCCCTACACCTCTTGCTAACAAAAAGAAAATAGAAAAAAAACCAAAAAGTTGCATGCGAAAGTTGCGACATTAATTGCATAATGTAAATATGGTCTATGTTAATAAATTTTAAGCGTTAAAAAAAAAAATTTGGCAACTAAAATGTATATTTCTCGAAATTTCACTGGCAACACTGGTCGATACGACCATACTTTTTATATTTTTTTCGAATATTTTTGAACAGGGTTGCCAGACAGGCTTGATTTGTCTTGATTGTCCAGCTTTTTCATATGAGTCAAGAATCAAGAAACAATTTAATTTGCCAAGCTAAATCGGAATTTTAAAAAAGTTTTTATTAAATTGTCCAGAAAAGTCAAAAAGATAACCATTATAGATCGTGCTATTTATATTTGAACTGCAGTTAAAATACACTGTCGAAAAAAACTATGGGAATTTGTATTCCAAAGAATAGTAAAGAATGTATAGCAGAAAGACTATCAGAGTCTTATTTGTATTTCATTTGTCACATAATCCATTAATTTAATGTATCCATGTTAGCCTTAGAAAGCAATTTGGATTTTGGTTTGTAATACGAAATATCTGAGTAAAATTAAGTTCTCACATGGAATGGGCAGTTCATTCTTAGCACGATTTTGTTATTTTCACTACCAGTATTCTACCAAGCTTATTTTATGCGAAAGTTGAAAAATAAAATTCTGAAATTATAACCAGAAAATATAAAAATTTACGTGTAGAACTGAGTGTCCCGGAAGACTAACTGGTAGTGAGCTAGTCTATCATTGCCGGGGTTGTGGGTTCGATTCCCGCCAGCCAAAAAAAAAAAGAAGAAAGAGCATTCATAATTTATTGTTGATAGCTATTTGTGGCCGAATTTCAATTCCGTACTATGTGCGATATAAATATCTTCTTTAGAAAGCCTATTTCAACATACTTACGGCCAGACAAACCAACGGACGGATAGATGGACATCTTGAAATCAACTCCGCTACGTATAACATCAGTATTGTAAAAATAACAATATAAATTTGTTTGTTCAGTTAACAGAATTTTTAGCTGTCAAGAAAAATCAAGCTTTTTGTTTTTAATGTCAAGCTTTTTGTCAATTTCGATCTGGCAAGCCTACGTACAGTTAAAACTGACAGACTTAACTGTTGACTGAGATATACACTCATGTGCAGTTAAATTGTTCGGCTTTTAGCATGGATTCGAACGAGCAGGACGGTTTGGCCATATACGCACTCTCGCTCGACACAATTTGAACTAAGAACTGTGCAGTTGAACCCCCACACACGTTCACTTCAGTTGAAACTGTCAGTTAAAAATATAAAAATTTTATATTTCTTAGTTAAACTGAACCGTTGAGATGAACTGTCCCACTGACAGTTTAAACTGTACGTGAATGGCCGGCCTAAGGATAGTTCTTGAAACGAAATCGGTTATTGTTTCATAACTAGTTTCTTGATGGAGAATATATGTGGGATAAGTCCAATGTTTTCTATGTATCATTTTTAAACATTTGTGCTGAATGATTTGTAACTTCTTTAAATTAATTTTGGCTGCTGGGCCGCAATAACATGTTTTAGCCAAACTTGTTGAAAATGGAGCTGAAATTCTTAAATGTTTAAATTATGTAGTTCTATTACATCTGAGGGACTATTTTCCACTACAGGTCTTGTTGATAAAACTTTGTTTTTTATACAAAAAAAAAATCTTAATGTAAATTACGCTGTTATGTTTGTAAAAATAAAACTTTTTATTTTTTGTTAATTTTATCATGAATTCAAATTTTTTTCTTGTTTTTTTTTTTTAATATTAGTAATTTTAAATATTAATACATAGTAATATCTTACACTGTAATTTAATACTATAATAAAACAAGTAAGAGTGCTATATTCGGCTATGCCGAATCTTATATACCCTTCACCATGGTTTGGAAAGAACAGAAGTTTATATATATATTTAAATATATGTATATATATATATATATGTATATTTATAAAATATATATGTAGTTTAGTTTTATTTAATTATTTGCACATGATTGCGTGCTATTAAATATATTAAAAGTTTAATTAATATATAGCACGTTAAGTTTTGATCGAATTTCAGTATTTGGTCATACCGACATCTTAAAGTATAAAATTACCATTTACTTTGGTGATAAAACTTGTAGTCGGGAAGTTCTATGGTTCACGAAAATAGGTATTAAAAAAAAAACTATATTTTTGACATTACTTTTTTTCTAAGTTTCCGAGTTTTTCTAAAGATTTCCGATATTTTGATATCTAAAACGTATGAATAGGTCATAATACAGCTCTAAAATTTTAGCTTTTATAAAAATGTTAATGTTTTTTGGAGTATTTTGCACATAACTTAACCATTTTTAACCGATTTGGCAGATTTATATACCAACGTGCTTAAAAATAATATTTCCATTAAATTGGCTCTTATGCATATATATATATATACCTACATATGTGTACATATATTTAAGCAAACTTAATTATAAAAAAAAACAAACTTAATTATAACAAGTTAGAGTGCTATATTCGGCTGTGCCGAATCTTTGATACCCTCCACCGACAGTTCGAATGTTTAAGGAGTAATATCTGTATGATGTTATTATTATCTTAAACTGTGACGATTTGTTATTACTTATGGATTTAGGCGACTAAACTGTTTTCCGGTAGTAGGGTTTATATGGGGCCTAGGGTAAATTATGGACCGATCTTTACGAAATTTCACAGTCTTTTTCCCAGTTCTATAAAACTTTGATGTACCAAATTTTGTTATGATAGCATTATTTTCTACGGATTTAGGCGTACTAAACTGTTTTCCGGGAGTAAGGTTTATATGGGGCCCAGGGTAAGTTATGGACCGATCTTCACGAAATAACACAATTTTATTTCTTGTCCAATAAAACTTTGATGTACCAAATTTTGTTATGATAGCATTATGTTTTACGTTTTTAGACGTACTAAGTTGTTTTCCGGGAGTAAAGTTTATATGGGGCCTATGGTAAATTATGAACCGATCTTCACGAAATTTCAAAGATTAATTTTTAGTTCTATAAAACTTTGATGTACCAAATTTTGTTATGATAGCATTATTTTTTACGTTTTTAGGCGTACTAAGTTGTTTTCCGGAAGTAGGTTTTATATGGGGCCTATGGTAAATTATGGACCGATCTTCACGAAACTTAACAGTTTAATTTCTAGTCCTATGTAACTGTGACTTGCCAAAATTTGTAATGATAGCATTGTTAGTTAGGGTTTTAGGCTTAATATACTGTTTTCCGGGAGTAGGGCTTATATGGGGCCTAGGGTAAATTATTGACGGATCTTCACGAAATTTCACAGCGTGATTTCCAGTTGAATAAAACGAATTGTTGCGAAATCTTATATCATTCTGTTCATTTTTCCACCATTTATGTTAGTTTTTGTAACAAAATTATCAATTTTTTTTTTAGGTGGTGGTTCCACATTTTGATTCATAGCTCAGATCCTATTGAACCGATTTTGCTGAATTTCAATCCCAAACTGCTTAGGATAACTACAAGCAATTTGACACCAAGTTTGTTGATTTCTTTTGAGTTTTTCGAAAGTGAGCGTGTTTTCAACAGACGGACAGACGGACAGACGGAGAGACAGACGGACATGGCTAAATCGACTTAAAATTACTCAAGGACCCAGAATATATATACTTTATAGGGTCTGAGACGAATAGTAAAAAAGTTTCACACGGAATGACAAACTGAATATACCCTCTTCACAACTAATTGTGGTGGAGGGTATAAAAAGAGTAACTTTTGGGATTTCAGTATTTTGATTATAACTCAGCCATTTTTTAACCGATTTGACAGATTTATATACCGACGTGTTAAGCAAGAAATTTACCATTTATTTGTGTTATAAAACTTGGACTCGGGAAGATCCATGGTTACCGAAAATGGATATTTAAAAAAAAAAAATTAATTTTGGTCATAACTTTTTTGTATCTGAACTGATTTTCCCGAGTTCTTTATAAAATATGTTCTACTTGGTATATAAGTCATATCCATAGGACATATGACAGCCCTAAAATTTAGGTTTTTATACAATTTTTAATTTTTTTTGTACGGGAGGTACCACGCCCACTTCTCCAATCCCGCCCACATTTTGTAGGGTGGTGTGTATTGACAACCTAAATGTGTGTACCTAATTTGGAAACTTTGGCTCTTACCGTTCTCCAGATATACAGAAAAAAGCAATAAAAATACAACAACAAGGGATTTTTGGAAAAAATTAGAGGCAGTCGTGGTTTTTTGATTATATCTCAGCCATTTGTGGACCGATCTTGCTGAATTTCAATAGCACGAAATGGTGGACTATATGTGACATAAATGTAAAACAACCTAGCCGCTATCATGTCTGGTTTTCCCGGAAAACACATATCAAGCGTAAGACGGACAGACGGACAGACGGACAGACGGACGGACGGACAGACGGACGGATATCGTTAAATCAACTTCTCTCCTCATAAGGACCCAGAATATATATACTTTATAGGGTCTAAGATCAATATTGTAGAAATTACAAACGGAATGACAAACTTATATATACCCTTTTCCACCTGTGGTGAAGGGTATAAAAATTACTCTTCATGAGTTTTGTAAATTTAAACTTGAATTCAAATCTAAAACCCGTAACGGTATCGGCGATATTTTAATAAATTTTATTTTGGTGCCATTGTCAGATTCATTAATTTTACACATCTGCCAAATGAAAATGAGCTTACAATGTTCAGACAGTTGCAAGACATTTTTATGCAATTTTAATGACAACGAAGCTTTATTACTTTATAAATATGAAACAATGACAATGTTAAATAAAGTCCTTACTTTTGCAGGAATTTACTACGTTTTTCAACCAACATTGCGCTGTGTTAATTTAACATTTGGGTTTTTTCTGTGTGTAAATACTACTAATGTCACAGACAGCGTTACCGTTGTGATACTAAAGTGTCAATTTGACACCTTTTCGTCGGTCTTGATAGCTTTTATGACCAGGACTGCCAGGTACTTTTTTCCTTGTCCCCAAAAAATTAAAAAAATATCCCCAAATTAAGAAAAAAAACCTTAATAAGTAAATATTTTTCTGTTTGTTTTTTTTTCTGACCCAATTTAAAATTTTTTTTTTTTTAAAGTAAAAAACGTAAGAGAAATTTTAATTAGAAATCCCCAAAAATCCCCAAATAAAAATTTTTTGTAAAAAAAATTATTTTATTTTGTTTGTACCCTGAAGGAAAAATAACATTAATTTATAAAGTACCTTTAACACTACCTTTTAACTACAATGGTAATCTTAATAAGGACCTTTTACACCGTATAAGTTGTTGATAAGAGTAAGATTAAAGTTTGGCTACTTTTTTTTCATATTTTTAATACGAGACAAAGAAAAATAAGCATAAATAATAAAAGGGAAAATATACATATTTAAAGAGTGTAAAATCCCCAAAAAATCCCCGAATTTTTTTTTTAAATCCCCAAAAAAATCCCCAATCCCCAAATGACTTTCTTTGTCCTTTTTGCTCGCATAAAATCCCCAACTTTGGGGATAAATCCCCAAGTCTGACAGCCCTGTTTATGACCCTTTTTATACCCTCCACCACAATTAGTTGTGAAGAGGGTATATTCAGTTTGTCATTCCGTGTGAAACTTTTTTACTATTCGTCTCAGACCCTATAAAGTATATATATTCTGGGTCCTTGAGTAATTTTAAGTCGATTTAGCCATGTCCGTCTGTCTGTCCGTCTGTCCGTCTGTCCGTCTGTTGAAAACACGCTCACTTTCGAAAAACTCAAAAGAAATCAACAAACTTGGTGTCAAATTGCTAGTAGTTATCCTAAGCAGTTTGGGATTGAAATTCAGCAAAATCGGTTCAATAGGATCTGAGCTATGAATCAAAATGTGGAACCACCACCTAAAAAAAATTGATAATTTTGTTACAAAAACTAACATAAATGGTGGAAAAATGCACAGAATGATATAAGATTTCGCAACAATTCGTTTTATTCAACTGGAAATCACGCTGTGAAATTTCGTGAAGATCCGTCAATAATTTACCCTAGGCCCCATATAAGCCCTACTCCCGGAAAACAGTATATTAAGCCTAAAACCCTAACTAACAATGCTATCATTACAAATTTTGGCAAGTCACAGTTACATAGGACTAGAAATTAAACTGTTAAGTTTCGTGAAGATCGGTCCATAATTTACCATAGGCCCCATATAAAACCTACTTCCGGAAAACAACTTAGTACGCCTAAAAACGTAAAAAATAGTGCTATCATAACAAAATTTGGTACATCAAAGTTTTATAGAACTAAAAATTAATCTTTGAAATTTCGTGAAGATCGGTTCATAATTTACCATAGGCCCCATATAACTTTACTCCCGGAAAACAACTTAGTACGTCTAAAAACGTAAAACATAATGCTATCATAACAAAATTTGGTACATCAAAGTTTTATTGGACAAGAAATAAAATTGTGTTATTTCGTGAAGATCGGTCCATAACTTACCCTGGGCCCCATATAAACCTTACTCCCGGAAAACAGTTTAGTACGCCTAAATCCGTAGAAAATAATGCTATCATAACAAAATTTGGTACATCAAAGTTTTATAGAACTGGGAAAAAGACTGTGAAATTTCGTGAAGATCGGTCCATAATTTACCCTAGGCCCCATATAAACCCTACTACCGGAAAACAGTTTAGTCGCCTAAATCCATAAGTAATAACAAATCGTCACAGTTTAAGATAATAATAACATCATACAGATATTACTCCTTAAACATTCGAACTGTCGGTGGAGGGTATCAAAGATTCGGCACAGCCGAATATAGCACTCTAACTTGTTTTAATTATTCTTTTGTGCCACTTTTTTGAAATAGCACTCACATTTTGTTTTTTTATCAACACTGCTGAACGTTAGTGCTAAATAAGCGGAGATGGAGGAATGGACTTCAAGTGAAGATTTAATACCAAAACATAGAACGCACATTCCTAAAAAATTAGTTAGTATTAGTAAAAAGTTTGTGGTAAAAGATTTTTTACGACTTGTTAATTAGATTTTCGATAGTAAAGTATAAATAAAGTAGAATTTCCCTAATATCAAACATAACTTATGTACATATTTTATATTTTTTATTTATTGAATAACTTATGGTGGTTTCTTATCAAAAAAAAAAAAAATTACATTTGATTTAAAAAATGCAATTAGGTGTTCGTTTCTTAAAAATGTTTTGCTCCCTTAAAGAGTAGCAAGTTTTATGCTAAAAAATTCACCTTTAATAATGGCATAAGGCATTAAACTTTTCGCCCCTAATAAATCGACAATGTTAAGAGGGCCCTGTAAAAAATGTGACTTCGGTTAAGGCATGTGGCTTTTTTAAAACGGTAACGGTAAAAAGAGCAACAAAGCTTCGCAAAAATTTAAAAACTCGAAAAACTTTGCAAAAATAGCACCATTAAATTGATTAAAAGTCCCTTAAACTTACAGGAATGAAAATATTCGGTAAAAATTTCTCAAATATTTGGTAACAGCGGTATGATAGCAAAGTCTAATATTTACTAAAAATCGTAAAAGCTTTAAAGAATCAGAAAACTTAAAGGAACAAATCACTTCAATCGCGAACAGGTCTGAAATTCGCGAACGATTGCAAAATTGGAGACAAACTCTAAAATTTATTTTAAATCGGAAAAAAAGAAAATGTCGGAACATAACGTAAAAAGTATTAAAAAAATGAGTTATAATGAAGAAGAACAAACTTTTTGTCGGGTTTTAAAAACAAAAAAGGGCATTCCATAAAAAAATCAAGTTTTTTAAGCACTGCGTATCTGAAAGAAATATTTTTTGTTTGTTTATAAAAAACTTGGTCTTATTATATTTATTAAAATGGGAAATACTGCTTTTAAAAAATTTGACCCTTTTTTTGAAATACCCTTTTTTAATTTGGCAATAACTCTTAAAAAAATTTAAAAAAATAGTTGAAACTTTGTACTTTTAAGCATGGAGATAGCAAAGGTTTTTAAGCCACGTTTTAACCCTTAATTAGTGCTTTATTTTTTTGTTCTTAAAAAAGTACGCTATATTTAAATATTGGCCGTATGCAAACTATAAATGTTCTTAATTTATCAAAAAGAAAAAGTAACGTTGTTTCCCCAATTTTTTCCTGTTAAAAAGTACTATATACATATTTAAATCTATCAAATTTTATCAAAATCCATAAAGCAGTTTTTGCGTGAATGAATGAGCCTCAAACTTACAAATACTTACAAACTAATATTAGTAGGATTTCAGAATGTATAGAAACTACCGATTCTAATTTCTGGAAATTCTAAATGCTGAGAGTTCTGGATTGTGAGCGTCTTCTGAAATGCTAAAATCTAATATTAATACAATAAAATAAAATAATTTGTATTCACTAAAGCTTAAGCTTTTCACAAAATTTTAAAAAAGAATAAAGCAGAAAATAAAAAATGTTTAAAGAAAAGTATTATTTAAATAAAATATATCACCAAATCCTTAAAAAGCATTATTATTCATTACTTTTCAAGCCTTAAATATGCTCAAATTTCTCTTGTAAACTTAACTGTAAGTAAAAACATGTTAGAGTGCTATATTCGGCTGTGCCGAATCTTTGATACCCTCCACCGACAGTTCGAATGTTTAAGGAGTAATATCTGTATGATGTTATTATTATCTTAAGCTGTGACGATTTGTTATTTATTATGGTTTAAGGCAACCAAACTGTTTTCCGGTAGAAGGGTTTATATGGGGCCTAGGGTAAATTATGGACCGATCATTACGAAATTTCACAGCGTCATTTCTAGTCCTTTAAAACTGTGACGTACCAATTTCTGTTATGATAGCATTATTAATTATGGTTTTAGGTGTACTGAACTGTTTTCCGGGAGTAGGGTTTCTATGGGGCCTAGGGTAAATTATGTACCGATCTTCACGAAATTTCACAGTATCATTTATAGTCCTATAAAACTGTGACGGGCCAAAATTTGTTATGATTGCATTATTTTTTACGGTTTTAGGCGTACTAAACTGTTTTCCGGTAGTAGGGTTTATATGGAGCCCAAGGTAAATTATGGACCGATCGTCACGAAATTTTACAGTGTTATTTCTTGTCCTAAAAAACTGTGACGTACCAAATTTTGTTACGCTAGCGTTATTTTTTACGGTTTTAGGCGTACTAAACTGTTTTCCGGGAGTAGGGTTTATATGGGGCCCAGGGTAAATTATGGACCGATCTTCACGAAATTACACAGTTTTATTTCTTGTCCTATAAAACTTTGATGTACCAAATTTTGTTATGATAGCATTATTTTTTACGGATTTAGGCGTACTAAACTGTTTTCCGGGAGTAAGGTTTATATGGGGCCCAGGGTAAGTTATGGACCGATCTTCACGAAATAACACAATTTTATTTCTTGTCCTATAAAACTTTGATGTACTAAATTTTGTTATGATAGCATTATTTTTTACGTTTTTAGGCGTACTAAGTTGTTTTCCGGGAGTAAAGTTTATATGGGGCCTATGGTAAATTATGAACCGATCTTCACGAAATTTCAAAGATTTATTTTTAGTTCTATTAAACTTTGATGTACCAAATTTTGTTATGATAGCATTATTTTTTACGTTTTTAGGCGTACTAAGTTGTTTTCCGGAAGTAGGTTTTATATAGGGCCTATGGTAAATTATGGACCAATCTTCACGAAACTTAACAGTTTAATTTCTAGTCCTATGTAACTGTGACTTGCCAAAATGTAATGATAGCATTGTTAGTTAGGGTTTTTGGCTTAATATACTGTTTTCCGGGAGTAGGGCTTATATGGGGCCTAGGGTAAATTATTGACGGATCTTCACGAAATTTCACAGCGTGATTTCCAGTTGAATAAAACGAATTGTTGCGAAATCTTATATCATTCTGTGCATTTTTCCACCATTTATGTTAGTTTTTGTAACAAAATTATCAATTTTTTTTAGGTGGTGGTTCCACATTTTGATTCATAGCTCAGATCCTATTGAACCGATTTTGCTGAATTTCAATCCCAAACTGCTTAGGATAACTACAAGCAATTTGACACCAAGTTTGTTGATTTCTTTTGAGTTTTTCGAAAGTGAGCGTGTTTTCAACAGACGGACAGACAGACGGACATGGCTAAATCGACTTAAAATTACTCAAGGACCCAGAATATATATACTTTATAGGGTCTGAGATGAATAGTAAAAAAGTTTCACACGGAATGACAAACTGAATATACCCTCTTCACAACTAATTGTGGTGGAGGGTATAACAATTTGTTTTTCTATTACCGGCATATTTTTAAAAGGTTTGTATTTGTTGCGTAAATTAATTAACAGTGGCATCCTTGTCAGCTTTGACATATAGTTGACAGCTGTGGATGTTGCTGCTATTTTGACGTGGGCCAAGATAGCGTCGACGAAATAGCGTCGAAAATGGGAATTTAAAAACCGGGAAAATAAAATTCCCAAATTATGGTCTTTTGCAGAATAAAAACAAAAAGTTAGCGTCGAATTTAGGAATTTATTGGGATTTCCAAAAGTAAAAACAAAAGTTAGCGTCGAATTTAGGAATTTAAAAAGGGGAAGTTAAAATAACTAATATTTTTAATAAAAATACAAAAAATAGTTAACACTAATTAAAAAATACACATTTAGGAACAAACTAAGCGATGCATGCAAAAAATCGTACGGTCTGTTCCCGAGATAATTGGGTGCATCCAAAATGGTCAGTAAACAGCGTTGCTGATTTATCCCATGGAACACAGGCTTTTGCACGCTATAAACTGTATATATTCTGAAAGTAAATCGTTTTCCGCACAAAATAAGCGATGCGTGCAAAAAATCGTTCGGTTAGTTCCAGAGATAATTGGGTGCATCCAAAATGGTCAGTAAAAAGCGTTGCTGATTTATCCCATGTAACACAGGCTTTTGCATGCTAGAAACTGTATATATTCTGAAAGTAAATCGTTTTCCGCACAAAATAAGCGATGCGTGCAAAAAATCGTTCGGTTAGTTCCAGAGATAATTGGGTGCATCCAAAATGGTCAGTAAAAAGCGTTGCTGATTTATCCCATGGAGCACAGGCTTTTGCACGCTATAAACTGTATATATTCTGAAAGTAAATCGTTTTCCGCACAAAATAAGCGATGCGTGCAAAAAATCGTTCGGTTAGTTCCAGAGATATGTGGGTGCATCCAAAATGGTCAGTAAAAAGCGTTGCTGATTTATCCCATGGAACACAGGCTTTTGCACGCTATAAACTGTATATATCCTGAAAGTAAATCGTTTTCCGCACAAAATGATCGATGCGTGCAAAAAATCGTTCGGTTAGTTCCAGAGATATTTGGGTGCATCCAAAATGGTCAGTAAAAAGCGTTGCTGATTTATCCCATGGAACACAGGCTTTTGCACGCTATAAACTGTATATATCCTGAAAGTAAATAGTTTTCCGCACAAAATGAGCGATGCGTGCAAAAAATCGTTCGGTTAGTTCCCGAGATATGTGGGTGCATCCAAAATGGTCAGTAAAAAGCGTTGCTGATTTATCCCATGGAACACAGGCTTTTGCACGCTATAAACTGTATATATCCTGAAAGTAAATCGTTTTCCGCACAAAATGATCGATGCGTGCAAAAAGTCGTTCGGTTAGTTCCAGAGATATTTGGGTGCATCCAAAATGGTCAGTAAAAAGCGTTGCTGATTTATCCCATGGAACACAGGCTTTTGCACGCTATAAACTGTATATATCCTGAAAGTAAATAGTTTTCCGCACAAAATGAGCGATGCGTGCAAAAAATCGTTCGGTTAGTTCCCGAGATATGTGGGTGCATCCAAAATGGTCAGTAAAAAGCGTTGCTGATTTATCCCATGGAACACAGGCTTTTGCACGCTATAAACTGTATATATTCTGAAAGTAAATAGTTTTCCGCACAAAATGAGCGATGCGTGCAAAAAATCGTTCGGTTAGTTCCCGAGATATGTGGGTGCATCCAAAATGGTCAGTAAAAAGCGTTGCTGATTTATCCCATGGAACACAGGCTTTTGCACGCATTTGTTATTTGAGTAATCCCCCGACCACACGAGCAATAAGAATGGCAATTATTTCTTAAGAAACTCTCGAATTCTGTTCCACTACACAGGATAAATACATGCAATCAGCAACGCTTTTTACTGACCATTTTGGATGCACCCAATTATCTCTGGAACTAACCGAACGATTTTTTGCACGCATCGCTCATTTTGTGCGGAAAACTATTTACTTTCAGAATATATACAGTTTATAGCGTGCAAAAGCCTGTGTTCCATGGGATAAATCAGCAACGCTTTTTACTGACCATTTTGGATGCACCCAATTATCTCTGGAACTAACCGAACGATTTTTTGCACGCATCGCTCATTTTGTGCGGAAAACGATTTACTTTCAGAATATATACAGTTTATAGCGTGCAAAAGCCTGTGTTCCATGGGATAAATCAGCAACGCTTTTTACTGACCATTTTGGATGCACCCAATTATCTCTGGAACTAACCGAACGATTTTTTGCACGCATCGCTTATTTTGTGCGGAAAACGATTTACTTTCAGAATATATACAGTTTATAGCGTGCAAAAGCCTGTGTTCCATGGGATAAATCAGCAACGCTTTTTACTGACCATTTTGGATGCACCCACATATCTCGGGAACTAACCGAACGATTTTTTGCACGCATCGCTCATTTTGTGCGGAAAACGATTTACTTTCAGAATATATACAGTTTATAGTGTGCAAAAGCCTGGGGTCTAATCACCGCATTCGATATCGAGCAAAATTGATCGAAATTATTTATTTTGGTATCATGAAACTCGATATCGAATGAAATGTACTGAATTTGAAATAATAGCATTTGCTATTGAGTAACTCGACAATACATTTATCGAGTTTTCATTCGATACGTCAGTGTCTATCGTATGCAAAAAAAATTCGACAGTTTATTCGATACGATAGTATCGAATGCGGTGATTAGACCCCTGTGTTCCATGGGATAAATCAGCAACGCTTTTTACTGACCATTTTGGATGCACCCAATTATCTCGGGAACTAACCGAACGATTTTTTGCACGCATCGCTTAGTTTGTTCCTAAATGTGTATTTTTTAATTAGTGTTAACTATTTTTTGTATTTTTATTAAAAATATTAGTTATTTTAACTTCCCCTTTTTAAATTCCTAAATTCGACGCTAACTTTTGTTTTTACTTTTGGAAATCCCAATAAATTCCTAAATTCGACGTTGTTTTTTGACGTTTGTTTTTATTCTGCAAACGACCATAATTTGGGAATTTTATTTTCCCGGTTTTTAAATTCCCATTTTCGACGCTATTTCGTCGACGCTATCTTGGCCCACGTGCTATTTTGTTAGTAATTTTTGCACAAAACACGAAGTAAAATTCGTTGCAGGTATAAAAGTTATGAAAATTGCTTAATATTATTAAACAAATGATGTAAAAGTAAAAAATATAATTGCAACCTTAAAGCAAATAGTCCCAAAAATATAAAAAAACAAGATCCATATTGATGGAATAAATTAACATACAACAGGGTGTTTCACATTTTCTTAATATAAAGTAAATTTAAGCAAATTTTTTTCTTTATTTTTACTAGACCCTGTATTATTGAAATTAAATTAAAGTTTTTATTGTTATTAACATATTATTTAGCGGATACCTTTATATTCATTATAAACATGGTAAACATGCTTATAATGCAATAAATAAACTGAATATTAAAATTACATTAATAATTTTGTGCCAGTAACAGTTTGAAAGTGCATTTATAACATTCTGATATTAGTTTAACAATAAAAAGTAATTATCTTATGTATAAGTTAACATTAGTATTTGATAAGGAAAATCGTCTTATCTCTTAATTGAAATTTGTATTTTAAATTAAGTTAATTACGTTTTATGTGTTTTGTTGATGTTTTCTTTACACAGATGCTTAAAGTTCTTAACAATAATTTATGTTTGTCAAAACGATCTCAATCGAACCCAAACCGACTAGTTCTACTACAACAGTTGTTGGCAAGTCGTGAATATAGTGTGGCCAGCAGTTCTATTATGGAAAAATTTGATTTGCCTCAAAGATTACAAGGCAGCACGCCAAGTGTTTGGTAATTTTGGTTAAAGTTCATGTATAACAAAATAAGAATTGTGAAAAACGTGTTTTTTTTTATTAAATAAAGGAATGAATATATTACTTTGGCTATGCAATATAAACCCTTAAACTTGGGTCAAGGTTTTCCAGATGAAGCTGCCCCGGATTATGTTACCAATGCTTTGGCCGATATAGCTAAGGATGAAAATCCTTTGTTACATCAATATACCAGAGGTTTTGTAAGTTAATTTTTTCATCTATTTAAATCTTATTCAGCACTTACCATTTTTATATTTTACTTTTAGGGCCACATGCGTTTGGTTCAGGCTATAGCCACTTTATACACTAAATTAATTCAACGTAATTTGAATCCTTTAAATGAGGTTCTGATAACTGCAGGAGCCTACGAGGCGTTATATTCTTCCATAATGGGTCATGTAGATATGGGTGATGAAGTTATTATTATAGAGCCTTTCTTTGATTGTTATGAGCCTATGGTAAAAATGGCAGGCGGTGTGGCTAGATTTATTGCCTTGAAACCAGTAAGTATTAAGAAAACTTTTACAGCGCTTATTAAAAAATAACGAACACAACACGTTTTCAAGCAAATATACAAACATGTCTTGAAATATTTTCAATGGGCACTTTTCAATCATTTAGGCGGTCAATAGGTGTTATAAAAATTTGATTAAATACAAAACACACTTTTCGTAAATTTACACAAATACTTATGCCGCAAACTTAAAAAAATTGTAAACGCCTTTTGTAAATTAATGAAAACGATATGTAGTTTTAATTTTTCTAAAAAACTTGGAATTATAAAAAATTTAAGTTATTTATTTTAATAGGTATAACCACCATTTTGTTTTGTAAACTTTTGTTGACCACTTTTTTATTTTTAATTAAAATTGAAATTTAACTTATCCTTAGTAAAAAAAATAACTATACTCTTTCGAATTATTACGTAAACAATCATATTTTAATCCTTTTAATCATATTTAATCCTTTTATCTTAAATAAATAACATTTAAAACTTTTACGCACACCGGCAGTGCATTGTCATTTTTTCAAACTAAGTTGAATTTCCTTTAATTCTTTGATTTCCTTTTTCGTTAAAGGGATGCCAGATGTAAAATATGAAGTTCTCCTGTAAATCATTACCATTTTTAGGTGATTTTGGGAATAAGTGCTGGTTCACACAGGTCAAGTTTACTTGAACAGTTTTATTAAAATTTTCTTTTGAACTTGCGTTCACGTTCATGCACAAAATTAATTTTTGTTTTCTTTTCCTTCAACTTTGTAGCTTTTTATTATATTACGGATGAAAAAAGAAAAGAAAAATACAAAACTGACTGGTACGGTCAAGTATGTACCCCTTTCCATTCTCTTTACCCCTCTCTCCTAAAAGCTCAAGACTTGAAGAGTCAAACTTGACCTGTGTGAACCAGCACTAAAGATTTAATATGGTTTTTTTGTCAATACAAATGAAAATTTATAAATTTATTTTTTTTTTTTTTGCCTAAATGCCCAACGAGAATGTGAATAAGCCACGTTATTCAACTGAGCGAATACATGTAAATCATATGTGTCAAACCATATCGAACTTAAGGAAACTTTTTGTTAAGTTTAATTAATTAATTTGCTTAAGCAAAGTGCGAAACTGATCGCATATTCCTTACGAAATAATTTTTTTTTTTATTTTGTTTGTGTTATAAACGCATTTGATTTTGTTTTTTTTTTACAGTGCAAAGTGCGAAGCTATTCGCATATTCCTTACGAAATGAAATTTTTTTTTTTATTTTGTTTGTGTTTTAAATTCATTTGAAAGGATTTTCCTTTTTTTGACAGTAGCTTTAGTTTGTTTACGCTCATTCTTGGGCCTTAAGGAACACCCGATTTAATTAATTTAAATTAAGATAAATTGATAACAGCTTTGTGGAAAATTAAGAACTTCTTAAAAAATAGTTTAATTTTTTTAAAAATAAAAAAAAACGCCAGCTTAAAATATCTTGTATAAATTCTACACTGAACCCTTTTCAGCTTTTTACAGTCTTATTTAATTAATTATTTAATTAATTAATTATTTAAATTTTTATTTCTAAGACCAAAAATGAAGGCATAATTTCCTCTGCTGATTGGAAATTGGATGAAGACGAATTGCGAAATCTCTTCAATAACAAAACAAAAATGATTATTATAAACACACCCCACAATCCAATAGGCAAAGTTTTCAATCGCCAAGAATTGGAACTAATTGCGGATTTGTGTAAAAAGTGGAATGTTCTCTGTTTGTCCGACGAAGTATACGAATGGATGGTATTTGAAAATAATAAACATATACGTATATGTACTTTGCCTAACATGTGGGACCGTACCATTACCATTGGCTCGGCTGGTAAAACCTTCTCAGTGACCGGTTGGAAAACAGGATGGGCTTATGGTCCAGCCAATTTGATTAGAAATCTACAAATGGTACATCAAAATTCAGTATATACCTGTCCTACCCCCCTACAAGAAGCTGTAGCTCGTGGTTTTGAACTAGAGATGACGCGCTTGGATTCAGATGAATGTTTTTTTAAGAGTTTGCCACGTGAGTTGCAAGTCAAACGAGATTATATGGCTAAATTTTTAAGTGAAGCTGGTATGAAACCCACTATACCAGAGGGTGGCTACTTTATGTTGGCTGATTGGACTAATTTAGGTGGGTGTTGAGAAAACTTAGTTATTATTTTACTAACTTTTGGCACTATGCGCCCACGATATGGCGTAAAAGCAACAAATAATAATAATTTTACTATCTTACATATACCTTTTTTTTAGAAAAAAAAATTGATATTAATGCAGAACCTGATAAATACCGTGACTACAAGTTCACTAAATGGATGACCAAGAATATGGGTATTCAAGGCATACCACCAAGTGCTTTTTACAGTGAATCACATAAACATTTGGGTGAAAATTTCGTACGCTATTGTTTTATAAAAAAACAAGCAAATTTGGAAAAAGCTTCAGAACTTTTGGAGAAACTAAAGAACAATTAAATATTTGTTTATTGTTTTGTTAACGAATTATTTGTAGTATTTATATATACCGAATAAATTTATATATTTTAGACAAATACTTGAGTATAAATTATGGTATTTAATTTTTTATGTACATATTTAAATTAAAGAACTCGTTAGTTTCAATAAAAACTGGTGAAAAACGAGAACGTTAAAATTCCAAAAATATATTTTTAGAAAGTTTAAAAAAACTTTATTTAAAAAAGTAATAAAATCGCTAAATTTAAAAATAAAATAATTTAAATAAACCTTATGAACTTCAACTGCTTTCTCATTCCAAAAATGGTTTTCATATTAAAATTTTTTTAATTTTTGATTATATATTATTTTTATTAAATAAATAAATAAAATAAATAAATAAATATTCAGCCCTGTTCTTGAAATCAAATTGGAGTAAAATTGAAATCGAACACATTTTTAAAACTTTTTTAGAGTTTATAAATATGCGATTTTATTCTGACAGGTGCAACATTTAGACGCTTTAAACCAGTGTTCAAAAATAAACAGTACATTATTTAGCGTTCGGCTCACACACCGAAGAACGATATCTATTTTTTTTAGTGTTTGTGTAAACATACCCAAACTTTAATACCGTTCGTAACTATTTTCAAGAAAGAACCGAACATTATATAATGTTAAAAAACAGAACAATTGTAGTGATACTGTCGAAAAACATTATATTTTAATGTTCTATAATGTTTTTTTCGTGTGTGTATTTTGTTTTTGTAAAAAATGTTTGGTTTTTTTTTTATCAGCAAAAAGCGACGAACATTAACGAGCCGAACCGAACACGTTGAAGTTCGTGGATTTTCAAAAAAAACCGAACGGAATTTAATGTTCTCATCATTTGTTGAGTATGATAAAAACAGCATTATTTTTGTGTTCGAAAGATGACAATCAGGGAAACGTTATTTTTTAATGAATTTTTACACAAACACTATTAGCGTTTGTGTTTTCCACAAATCTACCGAACCGAACATTAAAGAACGACATTTAGTGTTTATTTTCGAACACTGCTTTAAACGTCTTTTACTAATAGAAAGAAACACATTTACAATTAAGTTATTTCTAGAAGGGATAAAATTTTTTTATATACTATTGTTATCTATTTACAAGAATTTATATGAAACGATCAAATAGCCACGAGAGAGCTTTAAAGTGCATGACGGGTGCAACCAAATTGGCCAACTTTCATAAGATCATACCACAAAAACACAAAACTCTGTTAATTTTTAAACATTTATTATATTATTCTTTTTTATTGTGAAAGATGAGATATCAGACGATGATTATCAAATCAACCATCGTAGAGAAATATAATCCAATAATAAGAAATTTGCTCTTTAAGCCATGACGGGTGCAACATGCAATGAATTTTCTGTTCGCGCCAAATCTATGAATCTTAATGCTTCGAAGTGCATAACAAATTTATATATAAGCTTACGTCTAAAAAAACTATATTATTATAAAATATATATATTTTACTTTAAATTGGCATCAAAAAAGTATCAAATAGTGTGATTTGAAAATTGATGTTAAAAGTTGTCTAGAATAGAATCACCCAAATACTTATTTTCCATTTTATATAACTAATACTTTGAGAAACACATACATACATACTTTTTGTGAACGTCACTTACTGCTGTGTATGGAATTGTCATTTTATTTTGCTTTTCATTTTACCACTTTTTTTTAATTACGGCAATGAAGCAAAGCAAGAGTGAAATTTATTTTTTACGTTTTTGTATTAGGAATTTTCAGCATTCGCCAAAAAAATACTTAATTAAATTTAAAATAGTTTATATTGAGCAAAATTAATGCTTTATATCTCAGTAATCCTAAAAAATTTCGTGCAACAGGTTGTGAATTCAAGATATACCTATACACCCCATACCTAACAAAATTTTTTTTCAAATGGTCGGTAGGTTAAACCAATAATGAGCTAACGATATGTATAGTATGTATGAATAATTTTTTTAATTCCTGTTCAGCAATTTCGAACGTTAACTTAAATACATAACTACATATCGTTAGCTTAAATGCAAAAAGGCGTAACTTACAAAAATATAATTTTACAGGAGAAAAAATAAACTTTTTAAAACGAAATCTATGAAATTTTTCAAACAATTTTCGAAGGAAGCCATTTCATTATATTTTGTTAAAAAAAGGTGTAATATCGTCGTTTTGCATTTATCAAATTAACATACTTGTAGTTACGTCCCTTTGTTTTTTGTTGAACAAAAGCGTAATTTTTGATCGCGTAAAAATTTGTCAAGACATCTAGTTTAATAGTATTCATAATAGGGCTTCCAATCGGGATTGGTTTTTCTGAATCCCGGAATTCGGGAGTGAAGAAAATATTTCGGGATTTCGATTTCGGAATCCCGGGATTTTCGGGATATTTTGAATCCCGGGATTGACGGAATTTTAAAACAAATTTCGGGATATTTCGGGTTTTTAAAATTTTTTTTATACCCAATATAAAAAAAAATTTAAACTGTATAAAAAACAACTTAATTTTCGAGTTAAAATACACATTTCATGACGTTTATTAATTATTTGAAAAATATAATAAAAAAAAATTAAATTAATTAGTATTGTGGTTATTTTGTTGAACTATTTATGGTTTTTAATCCAAATTTTTAATTAGGCTTAAGTTTATGAAATTTAATTTTCATTAAATTATTCTTATGAAGAAAGGAATTTTTACAACATGAAAATTAATTAAAATTGTTATTGATAATCTTTCATTCTTGACGTGGCTCGGGCTCGAACCCTGGCCGGCAGGTTACCATGACATGTTTCGATCGCAACCACTCGATCTCCTCAGATGGATTTGCCGTCTTACACTCGCAGCCATCGACGACTGCTGACGTCACTAGTCAAACATCAATCCTTAAACCAAATTGTATTTTAACATTTGGTAGATCGAAATTTGCTTTCCTGAATGATTATCCATTTTAATTGATTTTACATGTTTTTTTCCTTACTTCTGTTTTTTCGTTCTTTTGTCAAGAATTTTTCTTGAAGTCCAAGTACATTTTTTGTTTTTTCATTTTGTCTTTCTCTTTTCTGTTGACCTTTTTCAGCACAACTTGAAGGACAAATGTACACAAAGAGCTCGTGCCTTAGCTTTAACAATAATTAGTATTGTGGTTATTTTGTTGAACTATTTATGGTTTTTAATCCAAATTTTTAATATTTTTAATTAGGCTTAAGTTCATGAAATTTAATTTTCATTAAATTATTCTTATGAAGAAAGGAATTTTTACAACATGAAAATTAATTAAAATTGTTATTGATAATCTTTCATTCTTGACGTGGCTCGGGCTCGAACCCTGGCCGGCAGGTTACCATGACATGTTTCGATCGCAACCACTCGATCTCCTCAGATGGATTTGCCGTCTTACACTCGCAGCCATCGACGACTGCTGACGTCAATAGTCAAACATCAATCCTTAAACCAAATTGTATTTTAACATTTGGTAGATCGAAATTTGCTTTCCTGAATGATTATCCATTTTAATTGATTTTACATGTTTTTTTCCTTACTTCTGTTTTTTCGTTCTTTTGTCAAGAATTTTTCTTGAAGTCCAAGTACATTTTTTGTTTTTTCATTTTGTCTTTCTCTTTTCTGTTGACCTTTTTCAGCACAACTTGAAGGACAAATGTACACAAAGAGCTCGTGCCTTAGCTTTAACAATAATTAGTATTGTGGTTATTTTGTTGAACTATTTATGGTTTTTAATCCAAATTTTTAATATTTTTAATTAGGCTTAAGTTCATGAAATTTAATTTTCATTAAATTATTCTTATGAAGAAAGGAATTTTTACAACATGAAAATTAATTAAAATTGTTATTGATAATCTTTCATTCTTGACGTGGCTCGGGCTCGAACCCTGGCCGGCAGGTTACCATGACATGTTTCGATCGCAACCACTCGATCTCCTCAGATGGATTTGCCGTCTTACACTCGCAGCCATCGACGACTGCTGACGTCAATAGTCAAACATCAATCCTTAAACCAAATTGTATTTTAACATTTGGTAGATCGAAATTTGCTTTCCTGAATGATTATCCATTTTAATTGATTTTACATGTTTTTTTCCTTACTTCTGTTTTTTCGTTCTTTTGTCAAGAATTTTTCTTGAAGTCCAAGTACATTTTTTGTTTTTTCATTTTGTCTTTCTCTTTTCTGTTGACCTTTTTCAGCACAACTTGAAGGACAAATGTACACAAAGAGCTCGTGCCTTAGCTTTAACAATAATTAGTATTGTGGTTATTTTGTTGAACTATTTATGGTTTTTAATCCAAATTTTTAATATTTTTAATTAGGCTTAAGTTCATGAAATTTAATTTTCATTAAATTATTCTTATGAAGAAAGGAATTTTTACAACATGAAAATTAATTAAAATTGTTATTGATAATCTTTCATTCTTGACGTGGCTCGGGCTCGAACCCTGGCCGGCAGGTTACCATGACATGTTTCGATCGCAACCACTCGATCTCCTCAGATGGATTTGCCGTCTTACACTCGCAGCCATCGACGACTGCTGACGTCAATAGTCAAACATCAATCCTTAAACCAAATTGTATTTTAACATTTGGTAGATCGAAATTTGCTTTCCTGAATGATTATCCATTTTAATTGATTTTACATGTTTTTTTCCTTACTTCTGTTTTTTCGTTCTTTTGTCAAGAATTTTTCTTGAAGTCCAAGTACATTTTTTGTTTTTTCATTTTGTCTTTCTCTTTTCTGTTGACCTTTTTCAGCACAACTTGAAGGACAAATGTACACAAAGAGCTCGTGCCTTAGCTTTAACAATAATTAGTATTGTGGTTATTTTGTTGAACTATTTATGGTTTTTAATCCAAATTTTTAATATTTTTAATTAGGCTTAAGTTCATGAAATTTAATTTTCATTAAATTATTCTTATGAAGAAAGGAATTTTTACAACATGAAAATTAATTAAAATTGTTATTGATAATCTTTCATTCTTGACGTGGCTCGGGCTCGAACCCTGGCCGGCAGGTTACCATGACATGTTTCGATCGCAACCACTCGATCTCCTCAGATGGATTTGCCGTCTTACACTCGCAGCCATCGACGACTGCTGACGTCAATAGTCAAACATCAATCCTTAAACCAAATTGTATTTTAACATTTGGTAGATCGAAATTTGCTTTCCTGAATGATTATCCATTTTAATTGATTTTACATGTTTTTTTCCTTACTTCTGTTTTTTCGTTCTTTTGTCAAGAATTTTTCTTGAAGTCCAACTACATTTTTTGTTTTTTCATTTTGTCTTTCTCTTTTCTGTTGACCTTTTTCAGCACAACTTGAAGGACAAATGTACACAAAGAGCTCGTGCCTTAGCTTTAACAATAATTAGTATTGTGGTTATTTTGTTGAACTATTTATGGTTTTTAATCCAAATTTTTAATATTTTTAATTAGGCTTAAGTTCATGAAATTTAATTTTCATTAAATTATTCTTATGAAGAAAGGAATTCTTACAACATGAAAATTAATTAAAATTGTTATTGATAATCTTTCATTCTTGACGTGGCTCGGGCTCGAACCCTGGCCGGCAGGTTACCATGACATGTTTCGATCGCAACCACTCGATCTCCTCAGATGGATTTGCCGTCTTACACTCGCAGCCATCGACGACTGCTGACGTCAATAGTCAAACATCAATCCTTAAACCAAATTGTATTTTAACATTTGGTAGATCGAAATTTGCTTTCCTGAATGATTATCCATTTTAATTAAAAATATTAAAAATTTGGATTAAAAACCATAAATAGTTCAACAAAATAACCACAATACTAATTATTGTTAAAGCTAAGGCACAAGCTCTATGTGAAGCAATCAAAAGACTCTCGAGTTTTATTGCACAACAATAAAAGTGATATGTGTTGGCAACATTGTACAATGCTCTTTATGTTATTCCTATAACGCCCGGGAGACTATCAAATAAATACATCAATCACATAGTTGTGTGCGTGCAGTCGTTCTTTTTCGGGTACACATATGCGTTGTCGGCAATGCTTGATGAAAATCAAAAAGTTTTGATTTTTTTATTTGATGGCTGATTATTTGATAGTCTCCAGTTGTGATTGACAAAAAAATTTTATTTGCTTTGTGTATGTTGTCATGTACGGAAGAAAAAAAATATAAATACTTATTTGGTTTTTCGTTTTTTTGATTTTTTTGATTTTGTCTTTCTTAAAACTAAAATTTTTTTGGCGAACTAATCATAGTTATATTGCCAGGGTATCACACAAATTTTAGGAACCTCAACCGCAAAGTCCTCGTTCGACCTAAACCTTCGAATAGGAAGGCGAGAGCTTCCAGAATCCGCTCCAGAGTATATTGGTCTCCACCAGTAATCTTCTGAGTTTTTTTCTTGGTACTCCACCAGAAAAACGTCTGAGTTATATTGGTTCTCCACCAGTAACATGAGTTATAAATGGTACTCCACCAAACAAAACCTCAATTTGAGGTTAAAAACGATTGCATATAGTTAATGCAGATACCGCAAAAACTGTAACTCGGTACAGTTATACGACGCCGAAACACTAACCAATGCGGGGTGACACCGCAAAACGCAACAAAAGCAGACAAACAAAAACGACCTGTTTGCCCTTAAGAAATAATGACAAAAAGCGCGAGCTGCTTCTCCACTTAGAGCAGTTTTACGAGTGTGAATATATTTGTTAAAATGGAAAAATGCGTGGATGAGCAAAAGTTTATATTACGTTTTATTGAACACAACCAAAACTTGCCAGCATTATGGAATGTAACAATAAATCATCATCCAACGACGACATTATTTGAAACGAACCCTATGAAATCAAAATTACAAATGTTGATTGACGGTTCTATTTGTACGTCTCCAAAAAAGCCTCAAATAAACGACACTAACACATATGCACTGAGTGACGGGTTTATTTGAAAGTCTCCTGAGCCCTTATATAAGTTAGTTCACCTTTTTATTGAATGAATGAAACCATTGTGCGACTTATTGCATAAAGCCTGGTACTCTGTTCAACATTTCACGTGAAATGTTGTCAAAACGCATTTGAAAAAAACTTGTGCGGAATATCTATGAAATAATGTTTTTGTTAACCGCACTAACACAGAGTTGTAAACCATAATACAAAAACTGCAAAATTTCAACTGAACTAGAGTTTAGTTGCATTAAAGACCAACATTTTAAGCAAAACTAAGCTGTTCCGTCAAAATTATGTATACAAACTCTGTTATGGCGGCACAAATATGTTTTCAGATTAACTTAACCTAGTTTAAATGACATCTCAAAAACCTAATGTATTTTGAAATTATCCAAATGTTTTAAATTTGTCAAATATATTTAAAAATTGTCCGATTATACCTATTAAAAAATTTCAAATACAATTTAAAATTGTCCATATCGTCACCTAAAATGTAGTATGAATAAATACAAATTTCTGTATACACATGAATATTATTTACATTAAATAATTACAGTACATAGTAGTTTCTTTAACTGGTTTAAGCAAAAACAAGTACTTAATATTGGTTAAATTACACTTTGCAACAAAATTAAATTTTTATCGTGATTTTTGATGATTTATTTTTCTCTTTTTTTGTGCGTAACAGTCCTCTAGGTACAAAAACTTTGTCATTTGTAATATTACATGTTCAAAATTTTAAACACATATGCGTTATGATATAGAGAATAAAAATCCATAAAAAAAACTCAATTTTTGCAGAGATGTTATTAGGTCTTTAAGATGACGATATGTATTTCAAATCTATTGAAATGTATTTTAAACTTTTTTGTCAACAAATATACGTATCTTTATACAAGTTATTAAAATAAATGTTAAAATAATAAAGAATATAAAAAAAATCGGGATCCCGAAAATCCCGGGATTAGAAATCCCGAGATTCGCCTAATCTGGCGATTTCCCGTTTGGAAGCCCTAATTCATAATAATCAATCAAAAACTCGATTTTAAATTTTTTGTTAGTTACGCCTTTTTGAATTTTAGCTAACGATATATAGCTTTATGTGGAAGATGTAAATATTAAAAATTTTCAATAAAATTATTTTGTCCTAATGCATTTTCAAACTAAAATTTTCGTTTAAAAGGATTTGGGGATAACTGTATTGGACATTGGTAATTTTTTATGACAAATTGTCAGTTTGTGTTGGTATGGTCAATTTTTTGTGAACAAAAAAATTTTTAACGGTGTTTTTAAAAAATATAAACTCTTGTAATGTTCATGGTAGAATAAGTACTTATTTATTTTATTTTAAATAAAATTACTACAATATTTCAATTATGGTCTTTCACCTAACCTCAATTTTATAGATTAGTTTTTGTTTATACTCTTTTGACAACTTTAAACAAAAACATTTCTCACCATACTTACCTTACGATTACATAAGTAAAGAAAAAATGCCAAGTTCCAGGGGAATAATTGTCCATAAACTTTTTTTTAATATCTTATGAATACGTTTATTTGCAGTTGCGTCTTTACGAGATGGTTTAGTTTTTTTTACATACATAATTTATTTAAATAATTATGTCCAAATAACAATTTATTTTTCGCCTCTCACGCTTTAATTTATTCTTGTTGTTGTTGTTAAATACAAAGTGTGACATTTTAGATTTTTTTACATGTCGTACACAGATTTAAGGGCCAATTCAGGTTTATCGTAGTTCAATTCTTCGGGAGTGGGAACACCCAACTCAGTAAGTGTGGGACGTATAGAATTAATGATGTAAGGGTAGATTTCATCGGTTTTGTCACCGCACTTATCCTTAACACCTTCCAACCATCTGATGGCCAGTGCAATGTCGTTAACGCGACGGCAGGCTTTTAAACCAGCATCGACAATTTTGGGAGCAGGCACCAAATCCATACCCAACAAATCGTTCATGCCCTTGCGTATCTCCCACCCATCAATGTCTGAGCGGTTGAAGTAGTCTTCATAACGCTTGTCGAATTCTTCGGCAGGCATTTCATGACCATGAGCAGCACGTACGGCACCAGCACGGCCAGCAACACCAATGGAGCTACGTAAAACGTTGGAAACTCGACTGGCAGCAAGACGGAACATTCTATTTTATGAGATTAAATAAATATACAATAATTATTAAATTGTAAAAATATTTGGTTAAGTAATCGCCTAGTAACCTGAATATATGATTCTTTGGTTTGTTCGTGTTAAGAAAAGTCTACACCACAAAATGACAAAACGTCAAAAACTTCAAAAAAATTTAATGAAAAACACAGGGTGAACCATAAAGTTAATAAAAACGAGTGGCATCTTTATTTTGCTGTAAATACAACACTGTAAATGGGATGTATAAAAAAATGACAAGACGAAAATGCTTGAAAAACGAAAATAGTAGGTTTTTTCATTTCAAAGAAGAATCGAGTGCAAAATTGTATTCTTCTGGCCACTCAACACACACAGAAAAGCGACAAAAAAGGCGTTGAATACTTTTTCATTATACGCTTTTAGTTACGGTGGAATAAAAAAATTATTAAATATTTTAATAACTACATAAAAAAAACCAAATATTACTATAAATCCTTAATTTCAACATGGCTTCAACTGCAGGGTACGTACACATTTTTAAGCAGAACAACTACCAAGTATTTGTAAAGTGGAAAATTAGTTTGATCTGATAGAAAAAACGAGGAGGTAGGCATTGCAATACACACACTACATATCTAATCAGGGCGGTAGGTTACTAAACTCGAAGGGTTCGGTTCTTTGGCTTCTTTTTATGGGTTTTATTAATGCATACTAAATAAATATGTTAATTTACAGGTATTGGTTTAAAGGTTACCTAGGGCTCCCGAATATTACTAAATTTTATGAAGATGTTTTTCATAGTTTTTTGATAATTCTTTTTCTTCAAGAACGCGTGTTTTTATTACTTTTTGTTGTGCCGACTCCCGGCATTTATTATGTACACATTCATTTTTTTTTCTTTTGTTACAATTCGTGTTCATGTTTTGTTGAAAAATAATTCTAGCTAGGTTAAAAATTGCTTTATTTGCTTGTTAAATAATAATTAAATACATTTTCCTAGATTTAGGGTACGTTAATTGAAAGATGGCCAATTATTTGAGGTTATGGTTACTCATATGCCATATTCTCGAAATCTGAGATTCTTTTTTTTTTTAAGAGTGTTGTTGTTGTGTCGCTAATTCATTCAGACATCGCTGCCAGATAAAATGAGCCGAAAATCGGCAAATTTTGCCAAAAAAAATTACATTTTCTGCCGTATTCATAAAAAGTTAAAATTGCTTTTAAAAAAATTATATAAATTTTGTCTTAAAACTCATATCAGACTTTTTTATGAATACGGCAGAAAGAACTCAGGATTTGTTATTGCTTTTTAATACGTATTCAGATTTTGGCCTGGATGACTTTGTACTATGTACTATGTTGAAGCCATAAATAAATAAAATCGTCAAATTGACTTAAGACCCAACCAACTACATATTATATGCTTGAGCAAGTTTAAGCTACTAAATTAACGATATGCCTCTCAAATGCATATACAAAACAAGATTAACAATAGTTGATAACCAATATGCTTATAATTAATTTTGATACTTTGGCTCTTACCATTAAAATAAATTCTGCAATCATTAATATTCGAAATACCGTATCCCAAAAAGCTGATTTATTATCCACAAAAATCCCCAAAGATCCTAAATTAAATTTATTTATTTAATTAAATTAATTTGTGTAATATTAATAAAACTAATTTGTTATGCTGCTTAAAAAACGCACAAAAGAATAATTATGCATACCTACCTATATTATCATTTCAAAAACTTCAGATAACATCTTCTGGTTCATCAGCCAATGCAATTTTGTTTAACATATTTTTTTGTATTAAAAAATGTAAACATTTGAGAAGATGGAGGAATAAATTTGTCAATCAAACTGAATTATTTTTAAACTGTCTCTAATTTCTAAGAAGAGCTTTTAATAAATCATACTGCAGTATGTTGCTTTCGCTTTTATTTATAATATAAAAGACTCGTTCATAACAAGCGTTACATGTTGGTACAGAAGCATATTTAAAACTATGTATTTCAGCAAGCTCTTGAAAAGGTTTCGAGTCAACACTGTCTTGGTATGACAGTGTTCGAACCAAAAAATACTAATTTGTACCCACGTCTTGACTAGGGAATAGTAAATCGATTTCGAATCCAATCGAAAATCGCTTTTGTGGTAAAAAAAATCGATTTTTTGCAAAAGAATTCACGTGTACGATTTTATACTGAAATCGATTATTGGGCTTTTTAAAATCGATTTTTTATGCTTATGCAGTTTTCGAAATCTAAAGTTGTAGTTTTACGTATTTATCTATTAGTATCCTTAGTAGGTATACTTCCAACTTTAATATAAGGGCTCTTGTTCTTCAGAAATTAAAGTCATCAATGGACAGAGAACAAAACAGTCCTAAACATATCGTACCGAACCAAAAACTGAAAGTCAGCTTCGTGAAAATCAACATATAGAAACACAACAGGTGAACTAAGCCATGGCATTCCTGTGGAAATACGCTAATATTCAACAGACCAGTGTATGAGCGATATTTAAATCTAGTTATAAGCAGAGTGAAAAAATAAAAAGTATGTAATTTATCCTATCAAATACGAAATTGTAAGGAAATATCTCTGAATCTTTCTTACATCAATGACATGTAAGCGTCTGTTATCTAAAACTAACTTAATAGTAACTTAGCAAAGAAACATTCACCACCGATCAGGAACTATTGTCATAACCGTTTAAAATACTATCCATACATTCAGACTTGTCACAGAAAACAATTCCGATCAAAAGTGATTTCGTTTTATGTGAAGCAAGATACGAAATCGTGGAAGTGATTTCAATTGGAATTAATTTATGTGAGAGGCCTGATTGAGTATACAAGAATACAATTTTAATATGTGAAATGTACGTGCAGTAATTCCTCTAAAGTCCATCTCAAAATTTACACATTTTCACTTTTTACAGGAAAATTATAAAAAGTAGTCATGTCTACCCACTGTAAAAATCTTAGTTCAATTTCTCTAGTTGTTTGCCACAAAATTCCGGTGTATCCCCCTTTGTGATATAAGGTGCAGTAAAATCCCGATAATTCGTACTCCGATAAATCGTAATTCGCGATAATTCGTAATAAATTAACAATTGTCTTATATGTTTTTTCTATTGTTTTAGTAAATAAATTGAAAACCCCCGTTAATTCGTATTAATTTTTTTTTAACCCAGGTAAATCGAAAAACCCTATAATTCGTAAGAAATGGCCGGTTAATTGGGTTTACGAATTATCGGGATTCTACTGTATAAGTTTGCAAATTAATCTTAAACGGTTTTTAAATCGATATTGAGGTTCGATTAATCGATTTAAAAAACCGAAATATAGGCCGCTATTACGGTTTACAACTCAGTTGAGTTGTAATAAAGACAACTGGTTGTGATCAGTTGTAATTTTTGTTATGTTTTTTGTTCACCGAATTTTAGCAAAGTTGTAAACCATAATACAAAAATTAAGAAAATACAACTCAACTGAGTTTAGTTGTAAACCGTAATAGGGGCCAAAAAAAGTCGATCGAAAATCGATTTTGGAATCCCTTTACCATTCCCTAGTCTTGACCAACTCGGTCTAGCTATTGCACAAAGGGCATATATAATAAAGATCCCGAGCGAAAAAAAACTGCTTTTCCCCAAAAAATCAATGGGGATTTTCACTAAATTTGTATCCCCAATTACAAAAAATTACCATCTGGACCCCAAAAATATCTCACGTAATCAATTACTTTGTTTTGAAAGAATACTTCGTAAAATATTTGGTCCAAAAGAAATTGAAACAAATTGAAATTGAATGAAAGTCAAAATATCATACGTTTTATAAAAGCACAACGAATACGATGGCTGGGGCATGTTTCGCGCATGGAAGATGATATGACAGTGAAGAAAATTTTTGAATAACAACCAGAAGGCAACAGAAAACATGGGCTACCGAGAAAAAGATGATGTCAAAGCGGGCTTACAAATAATGAAAGTTAGAGACTAAAGGCAAAAAGCTTTACAAAGAGAGCAGTGGACAGCAATAGTTGCAGAAGCATTGGTCCATAAAACACAACATCGGACATCGGGCGGGATTGGGCAAGTTGGCGTGGTAATTAGCTAAATTATTTATATTGAAGAATGGATTTTATATAACTTTCGGATATTTTCGCACAATGGTAAAGCGTATATTAGATTCGGCATAGCCGAATATAGCACTCTCTTATTTTTATGTAAAATTATATTGTCTTCTTTTAATTAACTTAAAATTTTAATAACTTTTAAAACATTTATATGTGGTGGGAAAAACAAAAAAAAATTACAAAATCAGAGATGATTAATGCAAAATTCAGCAGGCGTTTCGCGCGGACCTACTAATTGGGCCATCGGACAATCGAACATGAATGACAGTTTTACACAAAGTTTCGATAGTGAGACCTGTACTTTTTTCTGTCAACCGCAAATTTATTTTTTGACATGAGTTTTTTTACTGTAATTTAAGGTCGATAGTGTGCATCCTCCTTTAGTCGGCATTGTAGTTAGCAGCTCGTTATACGTAGTGTGCAAACTGTGGTTATCTTTTTGTTATAAATGCGGCCGCAAGAATCTAGAATTAAGGATTCACACAAAAGTACGAAAATTGGGTGACACATGAACTGAGAGATATAAAACACAAATTTCTGATGAGTAAAATCTCATAATTTTTGGCAATTTTTGGACCCCAAAATCGTAAAAAAGACGTTAAATCTGGCAGCCGTGCATGCTGACTGATTTATTTGTGGCAGGATGCCAGATCTATAGAAATTAAAAAACAGGGAAATCAGTTTGAGAATCCTTAAATCGTAAAGATTTTGTTGATTACCCCTATCGGGAATAAAATATCCCTCGAATATTGTTTGTTACCTTTTCTCTAAAAAATTTATGGGAAAACATGTATTGGGCCTTTGAAGACCAAAATAAAATATATTAAATAGTTATCGTTTGTAGTCGAACTATTTGTCAAAAAAATCGTGTGTGCTCATAATGTAGGATAGTGTGGCTTAAAGATGAATTGAGTGACATATTTTTTTGTGGGATAGTGTGGCATTGACAGCAGATTTTGAAGACATTTTTTATGTCGGATAGAGTTCCATCAGATTTTCGTGTGAATGAACAATCTGTTTAGTGTGAAATAAATAAATAAAAAAAAATTCAAAAAATAAAAACGAAATGGTCACCCAGGTGGGTATTGGTAAGGCGAAGATTATAATCACCCTTATCGTGTTTTAAATACGCCAAACACGATAAGGGTGATAATTCTGAGTTTAAAACCAAGCTTTCACATGTAAGCAGACGAACCTATTTTCCCCATCCATAAAAATTATATGATAGCAAATTTATCAGCAAAAGAAAAAATCATAGGTGGGGGTAGTGCACTCATTTTGCAATTTCAACTCACAGTTAGTGATGGTGCAAAAATATTGCAATCATTTTGTTGATGTTGAGTGATGAATTAAAAATTTGCAGCCTCACTACACATAAGTGATAGTGATGTTAAAAAGTTTTGCACTCAAAAAAAAATTGTTTGATTTAAAAAAAAGCAATCATCAACTTTTTTTTCTTCACTCATTTGAGTGCAACTTAAGTTTTTGCGCTAATTTTAAAATTAAAAACTTGTTTTTTCATGATTAAAGCCAATAATTATACCGTTTTTGACAAAATTTTGTTTTGTTTAATGCACATACAAAGTTACATTTTTTAAATTTAGTGACACAATATTTGTATGCAGCTTTTTTGATTGCAAGTCCAAATTTTGCACTATTTGATTTGAGTGCAGATTTTTGCATTCAATCTGCGTTTAGTGATAGTGAAAAAATTTGCACTATCACAAAATTTTTTTAATTGGTAGTTAAAAAAATAGCAACCATCACTAAAGCTGTTTAAAAACAGTGCAAACTATTTTTTTGCAGTTTTATTTAGTGATAGTGCACTGCTGATTTAAATCAATATTTAGTGCACTACCCCCAGCTATGGAAAACATTGTCCCAAAAAAGCCAAGTTAACAGCGTTAAATAGTATTAGAGTGTGGGAAAAAATAAGCAATTCCTACAGCGAGCATTTCTCACAACAATTATTCTTTCAAAAGTAAATTTATAATAGAGGTGTGCGCGTGACGTAATTTTATCGTGTCACCGTGATTACTTAAAATATTAATTACGTGTAAGTGCGTAAGCGTGATTGAAAAATAGAAATTCCGTGCGGGATCGTGCGTTATTAAAAATTCAAAATCACGATATCTCATGTTCTTACGAATGTCAAAATTCGTAATAAAATTGTAAGAAAAATAATTTAAGCTAAATGTAATCGCTGGCTTAACGTGCAGTAATGTGAAATAAGTAAAAATACATTGGTTACAAGGAAAAAGGTTGCAGTTATCTCGCTTTTTGTTGTTGCTTTGTAGTGATGAGCAAAAGCGCTTACTCCAATTTATAACAAGAAAAAGCTTCAGTCCAAAGAAGCTTTTATCTGAGCAAATACTTAATTTTTCACATTTTGCATATGGGCATTTCCTGGCGTCACGAACGTACGTTCGTACGCTTTTGAAGTACAAATAATATAGAAAACAAAACTTTTCCTCGCATTTTTTTAGCTCTATATTTAGTGCAAAATATAGATTTCATCGAGTTTAAGTTTTCATTATAAGAGTTATAAACGTGTGGTCACGAACGTACGCAAAATAGAAGTATACTTTGGCTGACAATAGTGAAATGAAAAAATCTGCGCAATGGAACGGAATATTCAAAAGTGATTAATTTATTTTAAAAGTGTATTATTGTAGGTCTCCATCCAGTATTTACAAAATAAAATATCTCTCTTGGTTTTTATTTAATTGGCTTATGTACCGGTCGCGAACGTACGGATCGCGAACGTACGATTTTTCCATATGTTTTTTTGTGATTATCACCACGCATTTTCCCATAAATGTCTTCAAATTTTGCTTAGCAAAAAAACTTAATACTCCTTTTACAATTTATTATAATGGAGAGATTGTGAAGAAAGAGTGTAAACATAACATATTTTTTGCATGTAAAATAAGTATATAACAAGTAAGAGTGCTATATTCGGCTGTGCCGAACCTTATATACCCTTCACCATTTTGCGAGCAGAATGCAGAGCAACTAGACAAAAACTAAATAAAACTGGTAAATATTTTTTTTTTTTTTAAATAAGAGACAACCGGTTTTGAACTTCGCTTTTCATAAGGGCCCAGAATATATATACTTTATACGGTGTAGGATCAATATTGTAGAAATTACCCTTCGGTGAAGGGTATAAAAAGAGTAATTTTCGGGAATTCAGGGGTCTAATCACAGCATTCGATACTATCGTATCGAATAAACTATTGATTTTTTTTTGCATACGATAGACACTGGCGTATCGAATGAAAACTCGATAAATGTAATGTCAAGTTACTCGATGTCGAATGCTATTATTTCAAATTCAATACATTTCATTCGATATCGAGTTTGAAGATACCAAAATAACTAATTTCGATGAATTTTGCTCGATATCGTATGCGGTGATTAGACCCCAGTATTTCGGTTATAACTCATACAAATTTCCGACATTTTGGTATATAAGTCATATACATAGGACATATGGCAGCCCTAAAATTTAGGTTTTTATAAAAATTTTGATGTTTTTTAGCCCATTTTTGGAGTATTTTGCTCATAAATTACCCATTATCTAACCGATTTGATATTTTTATATACCGACGTGTTAAGGAAGAATTTTACCATTTACTTAAGTTATATTTATGTATAAACATTTATATATACTTGTATACATATATTTTAACAAAGTTAATTAAAAAAAAGAGTAATTTTTGGGGATTCAGTATTTCCGATATTTTGTAGGATGGTGTGTATTGGCAACCTTAATGTGTGTACCTAATTTGGAAACTTTGGCTTTTGCCGTTCTCAAGATATACGGAAATAAAAAAATACAACAACAACAAGGGATTTTTGGAAAAATTTAGAGGTAGTCGTTGTTTTTTGCTCATATCTCCGTCATTTTTGGAGCGATCTGGCTGAATTTCAATAGCAAACTTAAACGGAGTATATGTGACATAAATATACATCAACATAGTCCACATCATTTCTGGGGTTTTCGGAAAACCCATTTCAACATACACACGGACAACCGGATTTGAACTTCGCTGTTCATAAGGACCCAGAATATATATACTTTATAGGGTGTAGGATCAATATTGTGGAACATACAAACGGAATGACAAAGTTATATATACCCTCTTACCTTCGGTGAAGGGTATAAAAATGTCTTTAGAAGTAGAAAATACAGAAAAATATAAAATTTTCCAGTTTCCAGCCCAATTTCCTTAAGTAAAACAGCTGAGATATCCTATGAAACCATTCTTTTGCAAGAAAAAAGACTTTTTTATAATAATAAACAATAAAAGACGATGATAATCAACATTTTATTTTTTCATCCTGGTAGACCTTTCTGGGGAAATTCCCATATATGCATATATGCACATAGAAAACAAAAAAAAAATAAAAAAAAATGGGTTTTCAGAATTCCAAAATGTTAACGCAAAAAAAAATTTTATTGTTTTTTGTCTCCTGTAAAATTTTAAAATATGCAAGGGTGTTCTGGAAATCGAAAACGCAAGAATTTAAAACGTCAATTTTTAATAAGATTTCCGTAAAAAAAGAATTTTATGACAAATATTTCTCTATTAAACTGAATTTCATAACAAAAATTATAAAAATTCGATTGAAAGTGTATTAAAACAACTTCCAAATTCTTGCATTTTCGATTTCCAGAACACCCTTGATGGACTTAGAATCTTTGCATGTTAAGCCAGTGATATACATAATTAATTGGATTTTGGAAAACTGTTAAAGACGTTTTCTTGTTTAGATAACTAGCTAAAAAGATTTTATACTTAGTATTATTTAGCAAAGTGCCCATCTTCTGTAAATCTCGCATCGAGAAACTTTTCGATTGAAATGTGAGAAATGAAATAAATTGAAACAAACATCGGGTTTTCTCACTTAACTGCTTCTGTAAAATTTTTGGCGAGTAATAGCTGTCACGTAAGGAAATTACTCGCCAATTTACAGAAAATGTGTGTGTAAAATTTCTGTGAAAAAGTTACCGCTTTGAACTGTCAAATAAACTGACGAATAAAAAAACGGGGCGTGAAAAAATTGTAACGGTAAAAAACATATTAAAAATGTAAAATACAAAGAGTAATTTTAGTAGATTTTGATCGACGTCAACGATATGTGTGACTGGCATTCTCAACGTCTGCAATATCACATCGGCTTCGAGAACAATATTATGACATAAATAACGTTACGACGTAATCACCCTTATTGTGTTTGGCGTATTTAAAATACTGTTGGGTAAAAGATTAAAGGAAAAAAGTTCACGTTCTTTTCTGGCTAGTTTTCGACATGAGTTACTGACACGCTTTTTCCTCACTTTTCGAACAACGATGGAACATTTTGTTCTCACTAACTTACAGAACATGGGTACTGATAATGCTAACATACGGTTAGCGAAATATTGACAATAATTTAATAAATATTTGAATTTTGTTTTTCGTAAGATATCGTTAAAATATACATATGATTATAAAAAAAAGGTTTTAAGTATTTCTGCAACAGGCGCTTTTTTAATTTAAGGAGTTGTTTTTTTAACTTTAATCTAAGATACATTCAAAACTAGATATGATGGAAAAATTCTTAAAAAGTATACTCTGGTCCAATGGTTTAAAATTTGTTGGTGTTATTAATTAAACTCATACGACTTATGTTTTTTTTTTTTTTTTTTTTTTTTTTTTTTTTCTCAATTCAATTCATTTATTATTATAATTATTTTACATTTAAAAATCTTAATCTATTCCCGCGAAGCCATTCGGCTTGTCTGCAGGAAATTCAATAAGGTATTTAAATAATAAAAAATATGAAAATAGATATAGAGTATATTAAGTATTAGATTTTTCCTTGGGTGCCGATAAAATATTCCTTTAAATAAGTTTTTCTTCTGTATGGGTTGGTAATATTTAACAGTTGTATTGGTATACTGTTGATGATATTTGGTAGCGTTGTTTTGAACGAATTTTTGCCATAATTGTTTCGATGTCGTTCCACATGATACCGTCCTTCTGCTCGTTGCCTGGTGTTGTAAGCGTGGTTTATTGGCTTTAAGTATCTGGGATCGTTATAAAACTCGTTGACAAGTGTATAGTAATATATACTTTTGATATTTAATACGTTTAGGTTGGTTGCAATGTTGTTTGAATTAGTGTTGTTTCCGTTATTATTATATCGTGAATTAATGTTGGTGTTTGCATTACTAAGTGTATATATGGTATTGCCAATGTTCCTGTTGTAGTTTACTCTATTTTCTGTAAAAAATACTTTAAAATTATGGCCCCTATTACGGTTTACAACTCAACTCAGTTGAGTTAATTTCTTAATTTTTGTATTATGGTTTACAACTTTGCTATATTTGGGTATAGAAATCAGTTTTTTCCTAGCTTGGATATTGTTCTGGACAATGTGCGGATACAGTTAGTTGATCATATTAAATGTCTTGGTGTGTTTTTAGATAATCAACTTTCCTTTGACCCCCATATTAATCTCCTTAATGGTAAAATTTTTGGTATTCTTCGTAAAATGTATTTCCCATTACGTGTTAGGTATAATATGGCTCATGCAATGTTGATGTGATCGGTATTATATGGTCTCGAAGTTTATTCCGGTACATGTTCCACTCGCTTAAGCAGAGTTAAGCGTATAGTTAATAGTATTGTAAGATTTGTCTACAACATTAAGCGTCGTGAGCATATATCTATTTCTGTTTGGCGTTTTCTTGGGTGTACGTTTGAAAATTATGTGAAATATCGATTGGATATTTTGTTCTATGGAGTAATTCGACATCGCAGACCCATTGGCCTGTCTAGTTCGTTTGTATTTACAAGATCTGTTAGAAACCCCCAGATTATGATTCCCAAAATGTCCTCATCTTTTTTTACTAGGTCTTTTATAGTTAGGGTTGCTAGGGTTTGGCACTTTTTACCATATTCATTACGGATATTTTCGCATTCAAATAATGTATTTCGCTTAAAACTATTGGAATTCTTCGCTAATTCTACTTTTTAATGATTTTCTATATCTCAACTAAATATCGATACCTTCCCGTAAGAATGTATTAAGCGACATTTCTAAAATTGTGTAGGAAACGAAAAACACGTTTCATTTAGTTATTTATTTTTCGGATTTTATTGAAAGAAACATATTTGGAAAGCAATTTTCAGAATAAAAAACATATTTAAAAAGGCTTAGCATAGTTTCTTTGGCGGATAATACAAATTACAGGGTGCCACATTATTCCAGTGAGAAAACTTGACAATTTTTTTTGATACAATTTTATTTTCACCCTAGTTTCCTTTGCATCCATGATAGGGCAGCGAAACCCAGGCCAAAATGTGGCGCTTAATTTCTAGTATAGTTCCACATCAAAAAGTCATTTTTGAAAAAAGTGTCGCTTAATACATTCTTACGGGAAAGTTTCGATATATTTAAGCACTTTGCAAATTGTATTTCCATTTTAGCTTATTTGGTTGTGCTATTTCCCTCTTAGTTTGTTACTGTCTGGACCTTTTTTATGATATTTTTCATTTCTTTTTTTTCTCTTTGTTATTTTTTTTTGCGGCTGGGGAGCCATTAACCATTAACTATGATATATTGTTTTTTGATAATAGCTTAATTATTTTTTATTATTATTAGATTATTAGTGTACAAATATATAATTTGTTGTTAATTTCTCAGGATATATAAACATGTAATATTGTTATTTTGGCCTCTAAGGCTTGATATTGCACAAATGAATGAAATAAATAAATAAATAAATATATTGCGGTGAACAAAAACATAACAAAAATTACAACTGATCACAACTAGTTGTATTAATAGGGGCCTATATAATGTTTAGTCAGAATAAATCGTCCCCTCAATATAACAATAGCGTATAATTTTTTTGGGGTTTTGAGAAAATCGTGTTTAAAGTTTTTGTAAAATCGGATGTCTATTAAGAACTCAATATCGCGGTAAATAAAAATTCTTCATATTGAATTTTTCGACGAATACATAATACCGTTTCTTGTCTTTAAATTGACCATTTTCTTTTAATTCTACGCATCCTTTAAGACCATAATTATGTCATTCAAAGTGCAAGTCCTCCATATAGGCTATTCTATTTTTTAAGGAATTCGTATGATGTATCTGATACACCATTTTATTTTGTATGGTATACGCTGTTTTATTCAATAATTTTACGGCATTTTTTTTTAAATATTTGATCTCAAAAATATCAATTATAAAACAGTGATTAATTCATAGTTTTGTTAATTCAGTGGCACATATTCATTACTTTCCAATTTGGGTTGTTATAAACAAAAAATTATGACAAATTAAGGTATACATTGGGTAAATCAAAAATAACTAAAAGTTCATTCGTCTTCTTTCTCTTCCTCTGCTACATCTGGCTCATCTAAACAATTCCGCTTCTTTCCACCTTGTAAGTTAAAGAAAAATTACTGGGATGACGAGGAATTACATCTTTCTTGCACAAATTTTGGAGATCATGCAGCTTTCGATGGTCGGAATGAAACTATTTCTCAAACAATAGTGTATATTATTATAAGCTATTTTATGAGTTAAAGTTTTCATAAATTGTATTTTTTTTATACAGGCTAAAATGGAGTATAATGCGTATACACTATTATTCTTTTAACAACTTTGGAGTGACAATTTCAAGTAAAATAGCGCATATGAGCTTACACACTTATTGAAGGAAAATTTTGAACAAGAAATTATACACTATTTTTTCCAACGACATTTTGACCCACTTTTTGGAAGTAGAATTTGACGAAATTTTGACCAGACATAAAATCAATGATGGAGATTCTAAATATGCTTTAAAAAAATAATAGCGTATGAGCACATACGCTATTGTTATATTAAGGGGACGAAATGCAACAAAAACCTAAAATTTATTTTTAAAAAATAAATTGTTATAAGAAAATTCTTTGAAACCGTAAAATCATACTATTTTATTGTTGCTTATCTTATATTGAAGTTGATAATGATGACATTTTTGGCATTGAACAAATTAATTTTTTTTTTTTTGCAAAATCATTATAAGCCATGTGTATGTGTGTATATTAAATTAAAAAATTAAAGATATTTTTCAAAAATCTCGTTCAGTAAATTCATAAAACACATTCATTTTTGAAAACAGCGATTTTCACTAGGTTGTTGTTGTCTAACTTTGGGTTTGTTGAAGAAGACTTCCTAAATTATTTCTTAATTAGATGTGTAGTAAAATTGTATAAAAGTCGTTTTTAATAAGATTTCATTAATAAAGACAAATATACAAATATTTCTCTTGTGGTGTCTGAAAAACACTTTACAGAAAAACACTTTGCATAAACTAAATTGAATTTTTTCAAAAGTGTAGGTTATGTTAGGTTAGCTTAAGAAGACCTCGGAGACCAATGCGGTCCTTTGTGAATCCCTTCAATGAAAAGGTAGAGAAAGATAAAAGTTAAGAAAAGAAAAGAAAGAAATAATAGATAGATAGTCTTAAAAAAGTTAGTAGGTATTACGTAGAACTAGTGCCCCCTCTACAGTCCCCTCAACAGAAACAACCGCACTATTTCCCTGACAAACCCCCGTAGATCGACTGGATTATATCTAGCGTTACACCCCAGTTCGTCGAGAAATCTATCTCCTCGCCATACCTGTCTGAGACCCTGCATCCTAGGACAATGGCACAGTACATGTTCAACCGTCTCCAGCTCCTCAGAATCATCGCATAATTTGCAGAAGTCCGATATGGTATTGTCCCATTTGCCCATAAAAGCCCTAACAGGACAATCTAAACCCACTAGCACCCTGCTTCCAATCCGGGCCTTAGTGCCCTAGACTCCCTTCTATCCCTCGAGGACCGGTTATTAAAAACAACTTCAAATTCTCGCGTTTTACGTTTTCGATTTCCAGCACACCCCAGATAACTATCTTTTGCCAAGCCCACTTCTTTAATACTGCCGAGATTTTGTCTAATGACAACCAAACTATTTGGAAACTTTAGCTCTTGGCTGCCTTCAAATATACAGAAATTCAAAATGTTGTATGGGAGAAGCCACGCCCACTTCTCCAATCCCACCCATTTTTTAGAGATGTTCTATTTTGACAACCCAGCTATGTGCACCAAATTAAAACAACTTTGCTCCTACCGTCATCTATTTACTGCTTTCTTCTTCGGCTTTCTCTATATCGAAGAGATAAACATTGCTGTTAAAGATCATCAGCAAACTTGTATTTTAACGTAAATCAATGTTTGCTTGTTTGTTGCACAGCAGTGATGCATTTACGAACGAATGGGCCATATAAAATTTTTAGAATGAATAATAATTTGGAAAAAATGTCATTGGATAAAATTTAAAAATTAATTAGAAAAGCTACTACCAAGGCGAATTTATGTAAACGGTGGTGGCGATACTACAACAAGTAAAAACACCAAAAACATAACAATAGCTCTGTTTCTTTACTCTACTTTGGGATCCCTCGGGATCCCAATTTGCACGAAAAGCGTTCCCGTACTTTTAATTTGTGTAAATGAGAGCGGATTTGAGAGAATAAAATTCTTCTTCTACTTGCACGAAACAGCCCAGACTTTTTCTTCGTGCAAATTGTGTAAATTGTCAAACAGCTGTAAAACATAAACAAAACAATAAAATGCAAAGGAAAAAAATCATGAACCAAATTTTGGAAAAAGTGTTGTGGAGTAAAATAATGTACTAAAATATAAAGTTTTATGTTGAAATTTTAGGAAAACATAATGTTAGTTATTGTAAAAGTGTTTGTTTGGTTTAATTTTTGGTAAAATTAGTTTATTTCTGCAGACAATATACAATTTTTCAAAAGTGGCATAAACTTTTATTGTTTTGTAAAAACTATCAAAACAATGACTTTTTATTTTGTGCTTAAAATTTGGTTTTTTCTGTTCCCGTACTTTTGTGTAATTTTGTATCTTTATGAGAGAAATTTATGCTTGCTCTCATTTTCACGAACTTTACCCAAAAAGTAAAGAAACAGAGCTAATGTATTTTATTTGTTGCTTTCGTTGGCCGATGTGTCAAAAACAAGTAACTTTTGACATTCCTCTCTCTAATTAAGAAAAAAAGTAGCACAGCTGTGCTTTCAACGCCAACTGAAAAATTAATTCGCCTTGGCTACTATATTCAATAAATAGTTTTACGTCGTACAATACGAACAAAGTAACGTAAAATTATATAATGTCAATCCAGTCAATAAACATGGCGTAACCAAAGCTGCATATTTATAGCTTTCTTGTCAGAATAGCAAATGCTTTGTTGAATGGATTCAATAGGAAAATTAAAAAAATAAGGTAGCTTTTTGATTGCCTGGACATTACATTTGTTCCGTTACAAAAACAAGGAGGGATAGTGTTAAGATTATAATTAAGTGAAGTAGATTCCTTATCAAAATCATGTGTTGAATTTTTTTCATACTTCAATTTAAAATTTCAGTAAGGCATAAGTTATAACTTAATGTTGTTTTTTATTTTTGTTCTATTATATATTACAGAACAGTACCACCAGCAATTTCTTGGGCCCAAAGAAATGACTTAGTGTACGTTATCATTGATGTGGAATGCAAGGACATAGAGCACAAGTAAATAATTAAAAATTGCTATCATGTGCAGTAAATTTTAAATTTATTTTCTTCTTTACAGGGTAACAGAAAATAGTTTTACATTCAAGGGTACCAATGCACTCGACGCTAATAAAAAATATGAAGTCACATTAAATTTCTTAAATCCCGTTAATCCTGAAAAAGTCACAAGTAAAAATATTGGCAGATGTATTGAATTCACCATTTACAAAAAAGAATCAGGTCCCTTCTGGAAATCATTAACAAATGATAAAAATAAATTGCATTTCCTTAAAGCCAACTTCACCAAATGGAAAAATGAGTCCGAAGATGAAGAAGGTAAGAAAAAAATGGAAAAGAAAAATACCTTAAAATCTTATCACTGATATTTGTTTATGTATTTCTAGACGCCGGTTCTTTCCTTCTTAAAGACTTGATTACGAATCCAGTGTTGAATAAATTCGATGATTTCAATGTTGATGAAGACGACGACTCAGATGACAATATTCCAAGTCTATCACAAAATGATGATGACGATGATGATGATGATGACAAAAAGGATGAGGAAAAAAAGGTTCCTGATCTTAACAATTAGTGTTACAATTTTTCATATTAAAATACTTCTCTTAATATTAGCATGAACATTAATTGCTTTTTAAACAAAAATGAAAATATTAAACAAACTAAAAAAACACACATTACGTTGACTTAAAAACAAACCTTATTATATACACAAACTTTATTTGAACAAAATCACGATGAGCAAATACCAACATTTTAAAAAAAAGAAATTTATATTTAAATTACTCTTAAATATATTAGAACTATGCTTCAGCATTACTTCTATATAAAGAACACTTTATATACATACATACATTCATAAAAATATAAAAAACAATCACAAACAAATATAATGTTGCAAGTAATATTTATTATTGTTTTGATTTCCTTTTTTTTTATTTTCCTTTAAAAATATTAATTCAATACAAAGATGCAGGTAACAAAAATACCAAATTCTTATTAACATTTATGTTTCCTGTACATAAAGGAAAATAATCGCATATGATTAAGAGTTATTTGCAAAAAATAAAAATTTAATTTTATAAATATCAAAAAAAAAAAGTATTCGAATTTAACTTGGTGTTTTATTTCCAAAAATGTATAAAAAGGAAAAAATATCTTAGGATCTTGTATTGAAATTTAATTTATAAACCAGCGCACAGTAGGAGATTTTAGAAAAAAAAAAAAAAATCTGTATTTTCAATAACATTTTATGTGGCAATTAAGGACTTGTTTTCGAGTTTAAGTTATGGATTTGTGGTCTATAGACATGCGAGAGCCGCTATAGGTTCCCGAAGTGTTGTTACTACGGGTATTACAAAAATTAAAAACGGAAAAAAGTCCAATTTATATTGTTGATCATCTATTAAAATGAATTTGTTTTTATTTTTAAATAAGGCCCTGTTTGAAAAATATTATTAACGGACAAGTTCTGACAATCGCACGATTTGAAATCTCAAAACGCCAGAATTTTTTTATGGTCTTCTGAAACTCGTTTGTTCTGCTTGCGATCTGCCATAGTTTCTTCTAGGTCCCTTGAGCATACTTTTGCGATTTAAAGTCGCCAGACTTGCGATTGAGATTTACAGATCACCTTTTATGCGATTTTAAGTCAGAATCGATAATGTTAATCGTTTTGCGACTGTCAGAACATGCCCGTAAAACTCGATAATTAGAAGGTAGATGCCAAGGTTTTCTTTATATGGTATTTTGACACTTAGAGTAACTAACTAGCGCCTATGTTCTGTCAATCGCACGATTTGAATCCAGATAACCCCTTATACTTGAGTTTTACACGATCAAGTTTTGCCTTTTAATGTGTAGTTTATAGAACACGAGCGCCTTACTCGTCCGTTCAACTTACATTTAAAACAAAAACAAATTTCGAAATTTTGTTTTTGTTTTAAATGTAAGTTGAACGGCCGATTAAGGCGCTCGTGTTCTATAAACACCACATAAGTTTTTATGCAATCACACTTTTTTTTTACCAATACACTCATACTTTAAAAATTTATTTCAAGTTGAGTGTTTCAATTTACGTTTAAAAAAACAGCTAATTACAAGTTTGGGTGCGTTTTCGTTTGTGAGTTGTTTTCTTGATGACAGTTCAGCCTAAGTCACAGCCAAGGCAAATTCAACTACAGGTGGTGTCGGAACTACAACAATCCAAAAACAACATACGGTTTTTTGCATTGCATTGTTAGTGCCATTAGCTCGAAATGTCAACCATTATTAGCAAAACACTAACAAATCAAAACAAATAAGCCCGAACTGTCAAAATCAGATGCCGTTTCGACACCACCTGTAGTTAATTCGCCTTGGTCACAGCTTTTAATTTTTGTAAATTTTGACAAACAGTATATTTTAAGGACTACCAAGGAAACTTGAACATGTAACTGCAGTGTTAGGTATAAAATCATGGTGGAATTATTTCACCATGGATAAAATCATATGGTTGCTGTTTCTTTTATTATTTCTGGCAGCATTGTTTTAGTGTCACAACAAATTTGTCCTAGCAACCGCAATTTTTTATTATTTGTTTTGATTTTTGCCGGTCGGAAAATTGTGTTTTGTTTTAAAATTGAAATTTTTTTTAAAATAATGGTAAGTTTTTAAAATGTCTTTAAATTTTTAAATAAATTTTGAACAAAAACTTACTACGAAAATGATCTACAGCAAAAGATACTGCAAGGAAGTACAGAGAGAATAAATATTGTTTATCATTTACATATTTATTTAAATGTGTGGAACAAGTCTAGTTTACCAACGCAGCTCTAAATAAAAAAAAGTACCTACATAGGGTGATAGAAAATTGAAAAATAAGAAGAAAAAATAAAATGGCAAAATTCTCAGAAACGCATAGTTTCCGAGTTATGGACCTCTGAAGTTTTCATATAAACTTGCTATTTCCCTCTACATATGTACATACATTTCTGAACGTATATGGCCAATATTGGTATTATTTGAAAGCATTTGAACAGATCTTTCTGGAAATGCAAAATTTATTTAAAACTTTTTAAATCTTTAGCTCCTAATACTGTTTTTACAAAATTTATATCAAAATGTTACGGAAGTGCACTAGGTAATAAAAATGTAATCAAATAAACCCCAGCTTCTCTAAATAAAGCTGCTCTGCATAGCCGGCCTTCGGCCGGGCGCAAGGATTTTATCCTCTATGTTATAACAAACACCGGCTTCGCTAAATTTAACTTCTCTGCACAGCCGGCCTTCGGCCGTGCTCAAGGATTTTCTCCTCTATCGTATAACAAACACCGGCTTCGCTAACTAAAGCTTCTCTGCATAGCCGGCCTTCGGCCGGGCGCAAGGATTTTCTCCTTTATGGTATAACAAACACCGGCTTCGCTAAATAAAGCTTCTCTGCATAGCCGGCCTTCGGCGGGGCGCAAGGATTTTATCCTCTATGTTATAACAAACACCGGCTTTGCTAAATTAAGCTTCTCTGCATAGCCGGCCTTCGGCCGTGCTCAAGGGTTTTCTCCTCTATGGTATAACAAACACCGGCTTCGCTAAATAAAACTTCTCCGCATTTAAATAAAATGTTTATATATTATTATTATTATTTTATTAAGCTTGAGGTCTCTTTTTTAAAAAAAAAAAAAAAAAAAAAAAAAAAAAAAACCCTGAAGAAGGCACACAACGGAGTGCCGAAATATTGGTTCAATAAATTTAATATTTTTTTAAAAAAAAGAGACCTCAAGCTTAATAAAATAATAATAATAATAAATTTTATAAAGGTCGAATAAAAGTCAATTTATATAAAATGTTTATATCTAGAAAAATGTATTCAAAAGCTTTTAAATGATACCAATATTGGCTTTAGGTATACGTTCAAAAATGTAGTGGGAAATCGCGAATTTATATGAAAACTTCAAAGGTCCATAACTCTGAAACTATGCGTTTCTGAGAATTTTGTCATTTGATTTTTTCTTCTTATTTTTCAATTTTCTATAACCCTATGTACTTTTTTTTTATTTCGAGCTGCGTTGGTAAACTAAACTGGGGTAATCAAATTAAAGGTAATTATTTAAGAAAAACGAAAATAATAAAAAAGTAATTTCAATTTTTGGGAATACAAAATTTTAATTTCAAATGATTTTGTTATTCGTGCTTAATTCCCAGTTTTTATTCTTGATAAAAACACTTGAAATTTATTGTTGATGGGATAAGCTATTCCTATGCATTTCACTGGTTGCTTAGACCAGATCATCAGGAAACTTCATCCATAAAGATTTTAGAAAAACTAAAGATATTAAACCAAATAAAACTGTTAAACGTATAAGACTTATAGCAACAGTTTTACTTGTAACAATATCAAAGCTTTAACAAAACACATAAACAAAAAAACAAAAACAAACAATAAATTTCAAGTGTTTTTATCAAGAATAAAAACTGGGAATTAAGCACGAATAACAAAATCTTTTGAAATGAAAATAATAAAATTTAGGGCAGGCGGGACTTATGGGGCAAAAAGTGCCTCCCACTGTAAATACACAACTTAAATGTAATTTGGTCACGATTGTAAATATTTTGTTTTTCGCTCGATTTTTTCTAAAACAAAATTTTTGTAACTAAAGCTCTGCATAGCCAACCTTCGGCTGGGCGTAAGGATTTTTTCCTCTATGGTATAACAAATGCCTGCTTCGCTAACTAAAACTGCCCTAGAGGGAAAAATTAAACGAATCAAAAAACAAAATATTTACATATTGCAATCAAGAGCAAATTACCTCTAATTTGAGTACCCACACGTATTTTTCCCACGGGCCTTAGCGCCCTTAAATTTTAATTTTGATTTTTTGTTTTTTTAATTCGGAATCGGATGGCATACTGCAGTTTAGCCGTAAATTGTTCTAAGGCAGGGGTTTAAGTTTAACGTATTCTGAATCTCGAATTTTTCCGGCGAAATATGATTTTTTTTTATTATTTTATTAAAGACCAACATTTTAAGCAAAACAAAGCTGTTCCATTCCGTCAAAACTCAGTTTAACTGAGATCTAAAAATTCATATGCACTGTCAAGTAGTAAATAAGGGCCAAAATACAGATGACCAAATTTTTTCATTTTAAAGTTTACCAATTTATTGAGCATTAACCCAAGGTAGAGTTTTTCATACGAGATTTCCTAGATAAATTCCCGGTGAGGAATTAACATTTGAGGTAATTTTTAATGCAGGAGTTCATAGAAGAATGGAAAAAATTCCGGGAAATAAACAGGCCAATTATGAATAAAAATTGCCCAGATATTCTTTCTCTTCTCCCATTTTTGCTCTCTAAATTAAATTGTAAAAATAGGAAAAGGAAAAAACTCCCGGGGAATTTTTATTCATAATTGGACTGAAAAAGAAGTCCGTAACTACGCAAACTCTAATCCAAAGACATGTACAGCATAGATGGGCATTTTTCAGTACCAGTACTTTTTCAGTATTTTATTTTTTTTACTGATTACTGAAAAAAATCAATATTCAGTAAATATTATTATTTATAATAATTTAATAAATAATTATTATTAGTATTTAATTTTTATTAAAAATTTAGACAAAACATAAGAATAATCTTTTTTTATATTGTATATATTTACTGAATACTGATTTTTTTTTCAGTAATCAGTAAAAAAAGAAAATACTGAAAAAGTACTGGTACTGAAAAATGCCTACTATGATGTACAGTAGGGATATAACTTTTTAACAATTTTTTAAAATATCAAAATTGGCATAGCACAGTCCGATAGGGCATAAAAAACTATAAGGGAACGTATATTTAATTTTTCGCTAAGGTCAAAAAAGTTCACGCACCAACCGCGATTAAGTTTTGAAAATTTTTAATTTTCTTTTTGGTTAAGAAAAATTAATAATATGTTTATTTAAAAGAAAAAAATAGCTCAAGTATGAAATTTCATTAATATTTAGAGATCGTAAGAGATTTTTCCGCAAACTAAATCGTATCATTAACCTTTTATAAACAAACACAGTATAAAATTATGAATATTCAATATTGCATTGGTTTAGAAAAAACGATTGGTGCGTGAACTTTTTTTAGAAAAATTACAAAAGATTATGATTTTCGTGGTTACTAGGACATGGTTGACCTCATGGTACTATGCCAAAAAAAATTGGTTATACCCCTAAAGTACAGTAGAGATCAGCGTTCCTGTGATTTTAAGTGAACATTGTTCCTAATTTTTTTAAATGGTTATTAATTTTTATTTAATCGAATGAAATTTTGATACATATACTTATGTATTTAGGTCTATAATTATAAAAAATTCTCGTGTTACGGTGTTTGCAATTGAACTCCTCCGAAACGGCTTGACCGATTTTTATGAATTTTTGTACGTGTATTTGTTAAGTAAGTTATGTATATTTCATATCGATAGAGGGCGTAAAATATGGCAAGAGGGGTAAAACCTCTTCCTATATATTATTAACTAATCAACCGGTTTTATTAAAATTTGGCACGTAGACACTGTAACATCTGAAAGGAAATATAGGGCAATCTTCCGTTTGGTTTTCGGATCGAGATTTTAATTGTGATACTTAATTTGTTGCATATAGTTAGCTGCAAGGGCTGAAATATCCAATAAATTAAAAAAAAACATCTGCAAAGGCCAACGTCTTGTTGCTGTTTTCGTTGAGTATTGAGACAACATTTCGTCCACTGGGTCAACTTCTCCACTAAGTATTCTTATAATATTACATTTTTTGATAAAAAATTGAATGGAAAAAGTCATTACCTACCCAGGTAGTTCACGTACAAAAATGTCTTTACGAGAGCGAAGGTTAAATTTGTGAGGTTGTTTTGAGGTTGAGTCATTATTTTAGCAACTGTATGTATGTATTATTAAAGCAACTGTATGTAGGACCAGGGTTGTGAACTATTTCTAATCAAAAAGCGCCGTGTCTCCAATCAAAAAGCGCTAAAAAGCGCTAAATAAAATTTAAATAAAAAACTTAATGACATGTTTAAGATCCAAGTTTTATTAGTAACACTGGCCGTCAAAAAAATCGTTTTAAATAAAAATTTATGAAAAACAAAGATACTACTGCGCTAAATTCAAATCCGTTTTCAGTTGTTTCTATCATGTCTTGTTCTTTTATGGGCAAGTCTTATATTTTGACCGAAATAAGGCATTTATGTGCTACATATATTTTATCATAACTTGAGAACGATATTGATATTTTACAAATAATTATTTTATATTTTATATTATATTTTTCCATGCAAATTAGTATTTTTATCATTTATCAGAAATCCAGGCATATTATGAATAAAAAAAAGCAAGAAATCAGTAAACAAAATGTTAACTAGACGTGATTGAATAAACTATTTGCATTTAGCACGCTAAAGTGAATTAAAATCACATAATCAAGTTCTCTAGATCGACTTTTTTTTAGTTTTTTGCCGAGCAGTGTTAATAAAACTTTAATATTTTTAAAAAGCCTTTTCTGATATTTAAGGAAGCTTAAAGTAATATAATTTCAACTATACACGGAAAGAATTATTTACTAATTCACCATAAAATATGTCTTGAACCACGAAAATTTTGCACTATTCTCGTCCAAGTCAAAAATTTCATATTGTATATAAACATAAGCAAAAAGTTGTGACTCAAAGCGAACTTAAATTTACTAAAATACAGCTTAAAAATTCATTTTAATTCTATAGTTACTTAAATCAAGTTTTCTTTGCTTTTTATTTTACAAAATCAGAAGAAAAGCCTAAAAGTTTTCCATAAAAACGTATAGCACTTTATAAAAAAAAACTTTGTTTCTTGATTCTATTTTAAAATCAGACTAATATCAAATAAATGCTTCTTGAAATTTTTGATCATATACCAAAAACGTGAATTTTTTAATCATGAGAAAATGTTTCTTTATTTAAGAAACTTTTACTTAATACGAACAAAATAAGTTAAAATCAGTTATTTAGTTTTGAATTTTCTTGTTTTAAGAAACGAAATGGATTTCTTTAAAAAATAAACTTCTTTCCTTGTATAGAATGCTTTTCAGAGTAAAGTATTTTCAAAAAGGAAACAAATTTTGGTTTAATGTGTCTTGATTTCAATGTATGCAAATAAAAGTACAAAAATGTGGGTATCAATAAAAGCGCTAATTTAGCGCTCTTTTTTAAAAAAGCGCTAAGGAAAAAATATGCGCCTTTTCGACAGTTAAAAAGCGCTTAATCTAGCGCCAAAGGCGCTAAATTGGCAACTCTGCGTTTGAGACGTTAACTATGTGTTTTGTTCTTGTTTTTTGAAATTATGGCTTTTTACAATTGCTTCGTTAACCTTCGTGTTGTGTGTGTGAAATTCACGAAAAGTGCTCGGCCCCCGGGGGCATAGCGTGATGATCGTTGATGTAGGACCATGCTCTGAGCTTTATGCAGTTTATAATTAAACTTCCTTACTGTGTTCAATGAGATGCACGCACGCCATTGGATTTGAAAAATATTTATTTTTTCTACGTTTTTTTAAAACTGAAAAACAGGTTTTTCGCGGATATTTCGAAAACACTTCTTAAGAAAAACAAGTAAGAAAGTACAGTCGGTCAAGCCCATATGATACCCAACACCACAGTATTTAAAAACACATCATGCGTATGTGTCCATATAAATATGGATTTATCTATGTTTATAAACTTCATGAAAATTGGTTTGAAAGTTTGTGAGAGGCAGAAATTGCCCCCTACCTCCCCTTGTGGTCCTATTTTTGAAAAACTGTATAGCTAATGTGTCCCTATAGATATGGATCTATCTATGTTTTAAATTTCATTAAAATCGGTTTGAGAGGCAGAAATTGCCCCTATATCCCTTCGTGGTCCTATTTTTAAAAAATGCATACATTCTGTGTCCATATAGATATGGTTCTATCTATGTTTTAAATTTTGTTGAAATGGGTTTGATAGTTTCTGAGAGGAAGAAATTTCCCCCTATCTTCCCTTGTGGTCCTACGATTCGGCCCATTTTCAATAGGCTTGGTCCTTGTGCCAATAAGAACCTATGACCCAAATTTCATCAAATTATCTCCAAAATTGGGACCTGTACTTTGCGCACAAGGTTACATGGACAGCCAGCCAGCCAGCCGGACGGACATCGTTAGTTCGACTCAGAAAGTGATTCTAAGACGATCGGTATACTTTAAGGTGGGTCTAGGACCAATATTTTAAGGCGTTACATACATCAGCACAAATGCATAATACCCTCTCCACTATTGTGGTGTGGGTATAATGAATGAATGCCATGTTCATGTTTTGCAGCCCCACTTTAGCTTAAAAATATCTTATTATTGAGGCTCTTTTTTTGTAGCTTAGTAAAATCGCTACGTTCCCTGAATTAAACTACCTACATATCGAGGGTTATTTTTCAAATAGTGCTATCTGAAATTTTTCAAAAAATTTTTTTTTACAGAAACGTGTTCACTTACGGAAGGGTCATCTGTCATTTAAATTTGAAAAAAAAAAAATTTGCCCAAAACGTTTTTTTTTTCATAAATATTTTTTGTGCTATCTAACACACACGTTTTTTTTTTTTTTTGGTAAAAAAGTGCTATCTACATAAAAAATATTACTTCATATAATAAAATGATAAAAAGTGTTATTACAAAGTAGACATATTATACATCAAAGGGTTAGGAATTGTGTCTAGATTTCATAAACTAATATAATTTTAAAATTCGTTGTAGAAATTTTGCAAAAAAACAGCAAAAAATTTGTCGATGAATTTTTGTCTATAGTAAATATTTGTTTATTTATGGAGTTTTTATAGCAACGTGTTCACTGACTGAATTGCCATCTGTCATTTTAATTTAAAAAAAAAGTATTTGCAAAACGTTATTTTTTCACAAAAATTGTATTGTGCAGACACTTTTTATGGTTAAAAAGTGCTATCTACATAAAAAATATTTGAGTATATAATATAATAAAAACTGTGTTTGTATGTATATAAATTGAAATATGTGATCAATCAACATAATGAACTCCCTACAGCGTATTGCAATCGATTATACTTCATCTACAGAAGATGAGGGCGATGTTATAACAGGTTTGTTGTTCAAAATTCGTCATAGCTATAATTTCAACCAAAAATTCATTGTAGATTCAGAGAATTACATCATTAACCGTAATGTAGTCTCTTGGCGTAAAAGAAAACTAGTCCGTTTTTCGGCTTCAAAAAATAGACAAGAAAATAAAAAAAGCGTGTGGAGGGGCAGCAATATTTAGGATTTTCGACAACCGATAAAGTTGTCAAACAAAATATAATAACAAGACAAAGAGAAATTGGAACAACATGTTTATCGAAAACATGCATAAAAAGTTCTGTAAGACACTGCCAAAAATTTGATGACGCTACTAGAAAAGCAATTAAAGTCTCAAAAAGTATTCATTACAGCTCATTTTATTTTTGTTCAAATAGTGCTATCAGCTTATTTCAATGTTCAAGTCGATAAAATTTTAATTTGTAAATAGTGCTATCAGACATATAAGCGCGAATATCTGGAATTAAAAAAAAATTAATATATGTATGATTAAGACGTTCATTTTTAATAACATTGTAAAATAAAGTTTAGTTATTACTCCTAGAGTTATCGAAAAAATCAGTTTTTTCGCTCTCCTGTAAAGTTGTGATTTTTCAGATAGCACTATTTGAAAAATAACCCTCGATATTTAAAAATGTATTTTTTTAGTTGAAGTACATATTACCTTAGGAAATAAAGGGTGGTTAAATTTTAATTGCCGATGCTGATTTTGAATAACACAAATTATTTAAAAAAACAAAAACAAAAAAAAAACAGTGCCGTTTTAGTATACTTTTGTGGGGAAGTTAAAAAAAGGACAAACATGACCCCTTAAAATAAGTGTTTGAAATTATTTTTTAGCTCAGAAGTACATTAAGTATACATATTTTTTTTGACTTATACAAAATGCCTTTTCAAAAAATTCAAAAACTTTAGGGACCCATATTTCGGGAACCCGAGCCAACTTTTCAAAACCCTTTGGCAGATTTGCTCTACTACACCTTTTCCAATTGTAATTCAGAATGCGTCAATTGTATTTCAGAAAGCGTCAATTGTTATTCAGATGAGTCAGTTGTAATTCAGAAAGCGTCAATTGTAATTCAGATTAGTCAATTGTAATTCAGAAAGCGTCACTTGTAAATCAGAAATTGTCAATTGTATTTCAGAAAGCGTCAATTGTAAGTCAGAAATCGTCAATTGTAAACATTATAAAAAAAAAAGATTTTTCACTAAAGAGCTGAGTAAATACATATGTATGTATATACCAATATATTGGTATATATTCGTATATATTTCGTTGTATTTTTATTATATTCTGAATTACATTGACGCTTTCTGAATTACAATTTACAATTTCTGTTTTACAGTTGACGCTTGCTGCATTACAATTTGAATTACAAATAACGCCTTCTGAATTACAGTTGATTTATGTATCTGAATTACGATTGACGCTTTCTGATTACAACTGGAAAAGGTGTAGAAGTCTAATTTCATTTCGCGTTGCAAGTGTTGAGGCTGGCAGCGATGACCCGAGTTTTGTTCCACTGTGTTATGTATGGAAGAAAATACAGGCCAAATGGCCGCCGCGACCTCGGCGACACACCTCCATCCGATGGTTCAAATTTTCGATGACGCTGAGGCATAATTGAGGCACATTAACAGCGTAGAGTTAATGTGCCGAATCTCATCCATCCTTTAGCTCTTGAATTGTTGCTGGCTCATCGACGTACACCTTTTCTTTCAAATTACCCCAAAAAAGTCCAACGGTATCAAATCACATGATCTTGGCGGCCAATTGACATCGCCACCACGTAAGATAACACGGCCATTGAATTTGTCGCGCAAAAGAGCCATTGTTTCGTTAGCTGTGTGGCACCGTCCTTTTGAAAAAAGTTCTTTATCATCTCACGATAGCGAACACCATTCACAGTAACTGCCTGACCGGCCTCATAAACCGCATCAAACAGTCACTCTTTGTGGGTGCAATCATTCTTCGATTTTCATTCGCCCAAATGCGGCAATTCTGCTTATTGACAAATCCACTGAGGTGAAAATGTGCCTCATCACTGAGGATGATTTTCTTAGATATGCATTTTGATTTGAACGGCCATTTTCATAATAAGCCTGAATAACTTTAACACGTTGCTCGATTGTGTATTTTTCCATGGTTGAAATTGAGTTAGTCTGAAATTGAGAAAGGTCAAATGAAGTGCAGAAAAAAACCTGACGTTTATGTGTGGTTCACATTCAACATCGACCCTTAAAATTTAACCACCCTTTTCAATGCGGCATCATATTTCATATGATTGACTTTGTACTGGTATGCATCAAAACAACCACAGTTTAAATTTTGACCACCAATCAGGTCTGCTCTGAAAATCACTTGCTTTTAAAATCACACGTGTGATTTTATGATGTTCTGAAAATCACACCGTTTTTGTGTTTCTCGGTGTGCTTTCGGATATTCAGCCTTATTCCGATTCCGATTGTCGTTGTCGTAATCGATCAAGTTGTTTTTTGTAAGCGATTAAAGAGCACTGGTTGTGTGTTACTTTAATCCCTCACAAAAAACGACTTGATCGATTACGACAACGGCAACCGGAATAAGCCTGAATAATGATAATCACACTAAAAAACACAAAAACGGAACACCACAATATCACACGTGTGATTTTAAAAGGCTCATGTGATTTGAAATCACATTATTTGAACTAAAGTGATTTTCAGAACAGTCCTCATAGTTACAAATTAAGGCCATATTTACGATTATTTCCGAAGTATAAAAAACTAACATATTTTTGCAATTTTTATTGAAAAAGTCGAAAGAATTAAGGTAATTTTTTCTTTTCATTCCTTATTTAAGATTTTTTAAAACTTTGATAGAAAAACATTCGATTTTCGAACAAAAATACATAATATGTACATTAGGGCTATAACCAAAATTTTGGCGTAGTACCACGGAGTGGCCAAGAATGTTTTAGTAATGAAAACACTTGTCTCCCGACGTTTTGCAAAAAAAACCTCACTCAGGGAAGCAAATTCCTTAAACCTTCCAAGAAATTTTGAACCGCGATAAATTGTAAGCCGTAGGAAAATTTTTAAATCTAAAGCAGTGGATAAGTTCCAAAATAGCGTTTAAGTGATACGTATAGGAATATATACAAATATCAGGTGTATATTTTTTAAAATTTCCGTGAGATATAAATTGTTGTTTTCAAACTTCAACCCGATCCCTGCGTGAACTTTTTTAACAATCCGAAAAAATATAATTTTTTTATTAATAACTTCTAATGTTCACACGACTATACTATGCCGTTTTTGATATTCGCAAAAAGTGTGAAAAAGTTATTGCCCTAATGTACATATTATGTATGTATAAGCAATTACAAATTTAGACCCTTTTCCTGTTTAAATACCTTTTTACCAAGTTTGAATGATTGAGGACATTTTTATATTTTCGTCGAAAATCGACTTTTGGAACAAAATACATAATACAGTGCTGTCTGGGTAGAGTGAACTAATTTTTGCAGAGCGATTTCACTATACCCAGGTTGTTCACTAAATCAAGGTTGATTTTTTTTTTATTTAAAAAAACTTATTTACTTATTTAAAATACATTAATTACGATAATATCAAAGATGTTAACGCACTATTAAAATACTGTAATATTTACAACCTAATATAAAACAATCTAGTATAAAAAATTTGGTCGAAAACCTATGTTGTTAGTACCCTTTTTTCTCTTTATATTCATAATTAATTATGTCTATAAATTTTTTAAATAAATAAATAAATACATTAATAGGTTATAAATGGTACAAAGCTTTTTCCATGCATGGCAACTCTCCTTTTTAAAGCGTCTTTCTTCTTTGGGTTCCAAATGTATAGTTACCATTAAGCTTTATTACTCCGATTTTCTTTTTATTTATGCCAGAAATTTTTTTTGCAACGCCATAACGCTGTGCTAAAGAAGTAACACGAGCACCTTTTTCAATTTCTTTTATTATGTCGCTTTTTCGAATCCATTTGTATATAACAATTTTATAACACCAATTTTTCAGAAATTAACTTTGAGACACGACCTTAATTGAACATGCGCGCAGGCTAAAATAAATTAACACTTCATAGAATGCGTATTTGTGAGAGCAACTTGTTAACTTACTCTAAAAGAATCGTTAATTTACCGTTATTTTATGTTCTCTTTAATTTTTATGCTCGTTTTCATTGTTTTTCTCCTAAGCCAAACCTAAAAACTCACTATAAAGTATGTTCACTCTATAGAGGTTCATGAGTGTTCACTCTACAGAGCAGTCAATGTTATCATTCTTTCACTTCACTCTACCCAGACAGCACTGTATATGTACATATATTAAACATGTAATATGTATTTTATACTCAATGTTGGAAGATTAATGATTTAAGATTTTAATAAAAAAAAAGATTTTTGGACAAAAACTTAGGCAGCCAAATTATGAATAAAAATTTGTTCTCCCTTCTCCCATTTTTTTCTATGTAAATTCAATTGTAACACGTAAGAAAGTATAGTCGGTCAAGCCCGACCATATGATACCCTACACCACAGTATTAAAAACACATCATGCTTATATGTCCATATAAATATGGATTTATCTATGTTTATAAAACTTATTAAAATCGAGTTAAAAGTTTGTGAGGGGCAGAAATTGCCCCCTACCTCCCCTTGTGGTCCTATTTTTGAAAAACTGTACAGCTTATGTGTCTATATAGATATGGATCTATCTATGTTTTGAATTTCATTAAAATCGGTTTGAGAGGCAGAAATTGGCCCTATCTCCCTGGTCCTATTTTTTAAAAAATACATCCCTTTTGTGTCCATGAAGATATGGTTCTATGTTAGTTTTAAATTTTATTAAAATCGGTTTGATAGTTTCTGAGAGGAAGAAATTTTCCCCCTATCTTCCCTCGTGGTCCTACGATTTGGCCCATTTTCAATAGGCTTGGTCCGTGAGTCAATAAGATCTCCAAAATTGCGACCTGTACTTTGCGCACAAGGTTACATGGACATCCAGCCAGCCAGCCAGCCGGACGGACATCGTTAGTTCGACTCAGAATGTGATTCTGAGTCGATCGGTATACTTTAAGGTGGGTCTAGGACCAATATTTTAAGGTGTTACATACATCAGCACAAATGCATAATACCCTCTCCACTATTGTGGTGTGGGTATAAAAATGGGAAAGGGAAATAACTCCCGGGGAATTTGTATACATAATTGGGCTGAAGTTTTTCTACACTAAGGTAATTTTTAATCTAAACACTCATTTACCAATACGTTAAGAATTTAGAACTTCCTTAATATTCTTATTAAAAAAATTAAATTTTAAGCCCCATTCAAACGTTTGTGTAAGAAGTTATCAAAGTTTTATGTAAAGTCCGTGCAAACCATGCGGTTCGGTATTTGGCAGAAAGCTATGTTCGGGCTTGGTAAAATTTTAGCATAACACCAAACTTTTGCTGCATGGAACATTTTTGCATAGATTGAAAACCATTTCTTAATGGCAACTTCATTGTTTTTGAACACCCAAAATACCATGTTTAGAAGATGCAGAAAAGCATGATAGTCAATTTAAAACCTTAAGGCAATAGCTGCAGCCGTATTCTGTAATTCGCTTAAGCTAAATCTCTATCGCTAAAAGTCTATAAAGTTGATTTAGCGATTTTTGGCTACGAATGCAAATTTGTAACGTGCATTGCTAAATTTTGCAATGCCATAAAAATCTTATTCGGCGCAATTTAAGCTTTTAATTTGATCGCTAAAATGTTCGACTTTTGTATTTTCTAAGGCATTTTAGCGATCGAAATTAAGCTTTAGCTAAGCGAATTACAGAATACGGCTGCTGAATTATTATTTTTCTTGTTTTTTCACTAAAAAAACAATTTTTTTTAAATTACCCAGCTAGCATTTTCAATCGTCTAGGAGTCTACTGGGAATCTCATGAAGAGTGTTTTTGATCGTCGATGAGCTCATTTTTTAATCGTAGACGATTCCTAGCACGGGAGAAACTGTTACACGTGCTGATTCGCCTGTGAGATTCTTCTAAGACGCTTATATTAATCGTAAAGTGAATTGTTTGTGATGTATGTAGAGATTATCTAACGAGTCTTTAAAAAAGCATGCCAAGAGTCGTATGAGACTCATGTAGGGATTATTTTACAACTCGTGAAATGCTCAGCCGTATAACTGAGCTACCTAAAAAGGGGCATCAAGCGTGTTTTTCATGTTAAAACTTCTAATTTTCATACAATTTATATAAAACAAACCTTCGCCTGTCGCGAGATCAACACCATCCATCGGAAAAATCCTTTTTTACTGATCCTTAGGCCGGTTTGTTTTATTGAAATTGTATTGACAATAGAATTTTTATATTTCAAAAACAATCTTATATAGTAGCTCTGTTTCTTTACTCTACTTTGGGATCCCTCGGGATCCCAATTTGCACGAAAAGCGTTCCCGTACTATTAATTTGTGTAAATGAGAGCGAATTTGAGAGAATAAAATTCTTCTTCTTCTTGCACGAAACAGCCCAAACTTTTTCTTCGTGCAAATTGTGTAAATGGTCAAAAAGCTGTAAAACATAAACAAAACAATGAAATGCAAAGGAAAAAAATCATGAACCAAATTTTGGAAAAAGCGTTGTAGAGTAAAATAATTTACTTAAATATAAAGTTTTATGTTGAAATATTAGGAAAAAATAATGTTAGTTATTTTAAAAGTGTTTGTTTTGTTTAGTTTTTGGTAAAATTAGTTTATTTCTACAGACAACATAAAATTTTTCAAAAGTGGCATAAACTTTTATCGTTTTGTAAGAACTATGAAAGCAATGGACTTTTTGTTTTGTGCAAGGCGAATTTACTTCAGGTGGCGGCGAGACTACAACAAGTCAACAACACAAAAAACAACATGTATTTTGTTTTTATTTTTCGGTCATGTAATGTCAAAAACAAGGCGAATTAATATATTTATGAATTCGCTTTGTATAAAACAGTTGACTAAAGCAGGGCTACCAGATTTGGGGTTCTTATCTCAAATTAGTTTAAAACAATTAATTTCGGGCTTATATTGAGAATGTAAAAAAAAAACATTTTTCTTTTTAGGAAAATTATTGATAGATTTGTTTCTGTTACAAGCCGTCATACATATATAAAATCTGTAAGACTTTTTATGCACAAAACTCATTTTAATACAATATATATGAAACAAATTGTAGCGCAAATACAATATCGGACGGCTGAAAAATCTGATTTGCTGATCAGTAAATATCAGTTTTTTATTTAAAATTAATCAGCAGCATATTTTTCTCATCTAAAAAACGTTTGCCCCATTTGATTAGATTGACCTGTTAAAACTCTATGAAGTAAAAATACTTTTAAACGTATTCAGGGTTCTGAAAATCGAAAACAAAAAACCCAAAAATTGTATATGTAATTTTTTAATAAGATTTCCGTGATAAAAGAATTTTACGACAAATATTAAACAATTATTTCTTTGTTAAACTGAATTTTATAATAAAAATTATACAAATTACTTTAAAGGAGTATTACAAACAACTGAACAATTTTATTGTTTTGCTTTTTTGATTTAAAGAACACTCTTGAATGGCTAAGCCAATTAATATTTTACGCGTTAAATGGATGAGTTTGTGGGTCGTTATTATAGTCTAATTCTCCACATTTGGAATTTTCTGAAGTTGTGAACATTTCAAGTTCTTAAACGATATAAAATGGTGCAACATGGATTTCCAGACAGACTCCATTAATGCTAGAAGCATGTTTGCCAATGTTCTCATGATGCTTTAAGGTTTATATTTTTACCACTAGTCATAGGAACAAGAAATTTAAAATCTATTAATTATATCTTAGATTAACTGATCACAACTTCCACTTCTTTTAATAACGTAGATTTTTAGTCAGAATTTGTAAGATAATTACCAAATTGTAAAATTGGTTACATGACATTATTGTTTTAGTGTGCTTATCTATGCTAAACTAAATAATTTTTTTTTTTAAGAATTATTTAGTGGCTTTTTATTTTTAGAGGGGATATTTTAAGTAATTTTTATTTTAAATTTGGGATGGAAGAAAAAATTTATCTGGCATCCCTAAACTAAAATTAACAAAAATAATTGAGAAAAAAAAATGAAAAAAAAATAAAATTATTTTTGGAATTAAGAAAATAATAGTTTTTCTAACATAAACTTGTGCAATTTTTGTGAGCATTAATTCCCAAATTCGGTTGAATTTAATGTTGTATTTAAAATAATCTAAGCCGTTTCTTTTCTGTGTTCATTTTATACATTTAAATATTAAACTGCACATAATCATAGAAATAGCTTTAAGCTATAGTTATAATGGTAAAAATTAGTTTTGGTGAAATAAAAAAGATTTTAACTTAATTTTTATACATAGTTTAATTTATCATTTCTTTATTGTTTAATTTTTTCATTTATAAGTTGTAAAGCAAAATGTTAATTTAAAAACTCAATTTTAAAAAGCACATGTAAACAAACTTTTGACACATCTGGCCTGAACAAAAAAAAAAACCGGCTGTCTTTTCGACACCACCTGAAGTAAATTCGCCTTGGTTTTGTGCTTAAAATTTGGTTTTTTCTGTTCCCGTACTTTTGTCTCTTTGTGAGAGAAATTTATGCTTGCTCTCATTTTCACGAACTTTACCCAAAAAGTAAAGAAACAGAGCTAGTAATTGTTATATGACTCTTACAGAGAGTCACAAAAGGTTCATTCCAAGATTAAAAGACGAGCGTGTCAAAAAATTTATAAAAAAGTAAAAAATTTAGATGTTTTTGTTTTTGTTACTCGTCAGATAATCATCAGAAGACTCTTTTGGGAGTTGTATATTAAACACAATCGTCTAACAAACAGCCTATGCTAGCTGGGTATTGTTTGTAGATCGAGAATTTTATACCCACACCACAATAGTGGAGAGGGTATTATGCATTTGTGCTGATGTGTGTAACACCTTAAAATATTGGTCCTAGACCCACCTTAAAGTATACCGATCGATCCAGAATCACTTTCTGAGTCGAAATAACGATGTCCGTCCGGCTGGCTGGCTGTCCATGTAACCTTGTGCGCAAAGTACAAGTCGCAATTTTAGAAGTGATTTTATAAAATTTGGGGCATAGGTTCTTTTTGGGACAAGGATTAAGCCTATTGAAAATGGGTCCAATCGTAGGACCACGAGGGAAGATAGGAGGAAATTTCTTCATCTCAGAAACTATCAAACCGATTTTAATGAAATTTAAAAATAGATAGATCCATATCTATGTATATCAGAGAACCTCAAATCTCACTATTTTTGTGCATTTATTCATACGCTAAAATTTACAATAACTCTATACATGCAAAACAAAGTTCAACGTTGGTAATTTTTTTTTCCTTTCGTACACATTTGATATTTTCATTTATTCGTTTTTTATTGAAAGTGCTTTATTTGCATTTTTGTTGCTCACGCAATATAACACAACTGAGTAAATTCAAAAGAGCACATTCTCTATTCTTTTGTTTACATTAACAACAACAACAATAAACAACGATGAGACGCTTTTTCAAAATTAACAACAATAAAAACAACAATAACAAAAATACATGGTACCTACTACTACTACTACTGTACTTTTTGTTTCTATGGAAATTGTGTGTACCTACATAAGTATGTGTGTTTAGTTTCATTTAAATTTTTTTTTTTCTTGTACTACATAGTTAATGCTGCATAAATACATGAGTAATGATTGTTTGATTTCTGGCTCTTTCGTTTGTATTTTTTGTTTCTTTACCAAACAATCATTTGCGCTCAGAACACTTAGAATCTTTATAAAAAAAAACGAAGGCAACGATTGTATAGATAACAAAGCACGATGTGCGTTATTTGAATGACTGCAAACCAGCAGCGAATATTTGCGGTTGCGCGAGTTTGACTGTATGACCGTAAGCGTGTGTATTTGTTGTCGTTAATTAAATGCGATTTTTTTTCAATTGCAAAAAGCTATTCTCTGATGTATATGGACACATAAGCTATACAGTTTTTAAAAAAAAGTACCACAAATTGAGGTAGGGAGCAATTTCTGCCTTTCATAAACTTTCAAACCGATTTTAATGAAGTTTATAAACATAGATAAATCCAAATTTATATGGACACATAAGCATGATGTGTTTTTAAATACTGTGGTGTAGGGTGCTTTATTTTTTTATGCTTTTTATTTTAATTTAAGGCAAATCGAAGTACTAGACGCCTTTCATTTTTGGCTGAGTGGTATCAGGAAGAAGCTGGAATTATACGAACCTTTACAATTCTGTATTATGTTCAGGATAATGCCATAGAAGTTGTAAGTATCAGATTTTAGTTTTACATCTATTCAGTTATATAAGGTATTCTTTAATTATTAAGTAATAAAATATTGTTTATTTATAGTATGACCAACGTTCGAAGAAAACTTTTTTAAGGCGCATTAAAATGCCAGACTTATCGGAAAGAGATTTTTTTGTAGGTTCCAAAATAAACATATTTGGTCGGCAATTCGATATAGTGGATTATGGAGATGACATTACGAAAAATACTTTAGCTAAATACAGGAAAAGGTAAATAAATTATTTCTACATGATCGAAAATATTTACCACAAATTTTGCAATTCTTTTCCAGAACATTTATTTTACTAAAACAAAGCATACTCCAACATTTATGGATAGTTTTGTGCGCTCTAATTGATAGCAATTTCAGTATTAGTAAGGGTCTAATGGTACAGTTTACGGCCGATAGCGTTAAAGAATTTTTGAATGAACGTAACAAAGAAGATGCGCAAACATCGTGAGTTTTACAGAAAGTTTTATGAAATTATGTTACTATCTTTTACTTTTTTTTAGAGTTCTTATCAATCAACTGCTATCGGGACCCTCTATAGGTTTCGAACTAATAGCCGATAATGCCTTAGAAAAAATTAAAAGCTGCTTTAAACAATCTTTTGAGTCAGAAATGCCCAAGCCTTTAAGAAGTCTGTGTGAAAGAGAAGATATCCGCAGTGGTGTTTACTGTTCGCAAACCGATGAGGATGTAGAAAGGGTAAGTTTTAAAACAAGTTTTTAATGAAATTTTCAAATTAAAATGTTGAATGAAATTTTCAGGACTGTAACTTCTTCTTTAATAATAAACGTGGCTTACAAATTCCGGTACAAATGAAAAACTCCACCTTGGCCATTATTAAACCACATGCCATTAAAGAGGGTAATTTGGGAAAAATTATATCGGATATAACCTCGAATGGTTTTAAAATTACGGCCTTGAGAATGCATATTTTGGAAAAGGTCAATTGTAGTGAATTTTATGAGGTTTATAGGGGAATAGTGCCGGAATATATAGTAAGTCTTAATTTCTAAGTTTTTCGTTAAGGTTGAGGTGTTTAAATTGTCTTTTTTGCAGCCTATGGTTTCACAATTAGCTAGTGGTGTTAGCATGTCCTTGGAAATCGTTTGTAATGATGCCAATAAAAACAGTTATGAAGAATTTCGAAAATTTTGTGGTCCTATTGATCCGGTAAGTAGATGATTTTTTTACTATTATTAAGAAAAGTGTACTCTTTAGAATATTTTTATTTAAAAGCACAGAAAAACAAAATTGTCAGATTCACATTTTTTCACCAAAAATAAAATTTCAAACTAGCGAAAATAAAGAAAACAACTCATCATTTTTATTTTCTTACAAAAGAAAGACTATCAGCCAGTCCCACGATGTCACACGTTAACGTTCGCATAGAAAATTACATTTAAAACAAAAACAATTTCTAAAATTTGTTTTTGTTTTAAATGTAATTTTCTATGCGAACGTTAACGTGTGACATCGTGGGCCTGGCTGTATCTTTTCAAATATATGTTTTTGAAAGCATATTTTATTTTAAAATAGAGGACCCATAATAAAAAAAAATTTGAAATCTCTGACATTTAGGTATGTCACAGAATTTGAACGAAGGTGCAATTTACTCATTTTTCTTTGGCTTTATTGAATAAAAAACGAAATTTTTTTTGCGTTTTACAGTTTCTAGAGAAGGTAAGAACGTTATTATTTGCACTTTCGTTCGAATTTGGTTTCTGTGACATGCCTGATTGTTTACCAAAAACATGTTTGTAATATCAAGGGATTTATTGGAGTTAAAATTCTTAAGATCTCTTTTTTATCATTTTCGATAAATATTTGTTATAACACGGTGCTACAGTGAAAATATACTTGGAAAATTACATAGTGTAAGTTGAAGGTCTTGTTGAGTAGATCTCAAATCAGTTTTAAAATGTTCGGAAACACCCTCAAATTTCGGAGTTATTCCGAAAAAGAAATTTTCGGGTAGGTTTGAGGATTAAAAATGAAGCCACTGTCAAGCCATGAACACCGATATGCGATTTGATGAGATCAGACTTTAAATGGCAGCGCTACATAAAAAAAACCAAAAGGGCTGTATAATCAAATGAGTTACGTGTTTATAAGTACTCGAACCTACCCGAAAATGGTGTTTTCGGAATAACTCCGAAATTTTAGGGTGTCTCCGAACTTTTTAAAATTGACTTATAATCTACTCAGTAAGGTCTATAACCTACACTAGGTCGCTTTTCAAGTATAAAAAAAGTGCTCATTTGTAACACCGTTTAATTTTCTTTTCCAAAAATGGATTTCTATATTAACTGCCTGTTTTAAGAAAATGAAAACTTACAGCCAGGCCCACGATGTCACACGTTAACGTTCGCATAGAAAATTACATTTAAAACAAAAACAAATTTTAGAAATTGTGAAATCGTGGGGTGGCTGTTAATTTCGTGTCAGAAATTATATTGAAAACAAAAACAAAGTTAGCTTTCCCTCAACAAATTTCAGTGTATTTATCAAAAATGAAAAATTGGGAATTTAGCACGTCATACGAAAATCGTATTAATAATACATTTTGTATTCCCGAAAATAACTTTGATAAATTTTCGTATCTTATTATTGTTTTCAATAAAATTTCTCATATTCTAAAAACCGGCAGTAAAAATATTTCTTTCTAAAACTAATGGTTCTACAGTGAAAACTATGATAACTTTTGGTTCTTATAACATATTGATTTACTTTAAAAATTAATAGTTCCAAATCTGTGATCAATTTTTTTTTTCAAAAATACTTATACTTCCTTTACTTCTTAATGAGTACATTTTAAATTAAAAACCCCAAAGTTTCATTAATTTTAAAAATTACCCATATCACATCTGTGTTTTTTTCTACTAAAAGTCTATTTTCCTTTTTAAAAATGATCTTTCTTTTTTTATATAGAAACATAAAAACCATGAAAATGTCACCAAAACTATTTTTAACCAAAAATTGGCACAAAATATTTTGCACCAAAAAAAAAAAAGAACTTTACGAAAATTCTAAATTTAACAAAAATTCTTAATTTTTTAGGAAATTGCCAAACTTTTACGTCCAAACACTCTTAGAGCCAAATATGGTTCAAGCAAAACCCTAAACGCCGTCCATTGCACTGATTTAGCTGATGATACCATTTTGGAAATACAATATTTATTCAAAATTTTAGAATAATAAAATTTTCTTGAAAAAATCTTACCTTTCCCGCCCTTTATTTTTTATTTAAATATTAAAATATGTATATTTAATTATTTGTATTACAATTTCTTATTAACTTATATTTCCTAAAAATCGTTTCCTGCTTAATTGAAATAACAAAATTTTTCTATCACTTTTTCAATTTAATATTACATAATTTAATACTTCTACTGCCAATTTCACCATGTTCAGTTAACGCTAACTATAACTTCAAGTTCTAGTTAACAATATGTTTTTGACAGTTATAACTGATAGTTATTTATAACTGAACTTGGTGATATTAGCCGCTTATCATTTAAACATCAACAATTTGATTATTACTTGTACTGGGTGCATCATCTCTTAAATTATAAAGTGGAGTTGTTTCGTTCGACATGGCCAACTCCAAAGAATTTTGGCTAGCATAATGATGACCCAGACGCTCTTGTAAAACATAATCATAAGCTAAAAATGTGTAAATAACAATGGCAACAATCATTATTATAGAGTAAAAGAAAAACTCATCACTTTGTGTCGGAAACATATTAAGTTCTGTTATTAAAACCACTATAAGATTGCCGAAAGCATTATTCAAAAACCAGGCAGCAGTGACCACAGATTTCATAGAAGCGGGAGCCTTAAAAGAAAAATTTATTTTACGAATTTTGTGTTAGAAAGAGAGGAAGAGAAAAAGAAAACGAACCTGTGTAAAAGCGAATTGCAAGCCAGGAATAGATAGTAGAAGTTCACCCAGCATTATTAATAAAAACTGCGGTATTTGCCATAAAACATTGACCGATTTAAAAGGCATGGACTGGAAAGATAAAGAAAAGTTAAGTACTAAATGTTATTAATAATATTAAGTTCCTACTTTTTGTAAATTTATAGGCTTTTGCAACAAAAACACAAAAATTACAATTTTAATTTTAAGATAATTGTCTACTTCCAATCAAAAACAAAATTGTTTAAATTTCAATGTCTTTTACATAGAATTTCGTAAATGTTTAGGGAGTTACATCGTCATTCGTCTCGAAACAAACCATTTTCGCTAAAGGCTAGTTTACACTATTATACTTTGTAGTAATACATGTCAAAAACTCAAGTATTATGTAAAAGTGTGGTAGTGTGAATGCAATTTATGTAAACAGTGGTGGCGATACTACATACAAGTAACAACACCAAAAACACAACAATGTATTTTTTTGTTGCTTTCGTTGATCGATATGTCAAAAACACAAGCAACTTTTGACATTTCTCTCTCCTTAATTAAGAAAAAAATTAGCACATCTGTGCATTCAACGCCACCTGAACGACAAACAATTTGACATTTTGACATCCAATACGACTTCATAATTTTTTTGAAAATGTTCAAAACAATAATACTTTTCATTATAAATAAGATTTCTGTACGACGTGCTCAGCTCCCATTCTTTCTTATTTGATTTTTTTTTTTTGAGTTTTTATAATTATTTTGTCGTTTTAAACATTTTCAAGCGTTGACATCACTACTACATAGGAATTTTCAAAATTTGACAAGGTATATCCCAGCTAGCATTTGGCTGATTATTTTTTGTAAAAATCACCCAAATGATTCTTTTCAGATCAGTTTTGATGATTAAAAACTGATTTATCACCTGAGTGATTAAAAAGGATTCATATATGATTCATTTGTATGTTTAAAAAATAATTTTTAAATATTTTGAATTTTTGTTTTTGCCAAATGAAAAAATATAAAAATAGAAAATTTCATGTCGGCCAAACAAAAAAAAAAAGCTTGGCTAAAAAAGAAGCCCAAAAATTATTAACAATTTATAAACTTAAATGTTTGTGTATACATACATACATAGAGGGAGTTTACACGGTGTCTATTCAGACATGTATAACAAACACGTTTGTTTTGTTTAGGCGATCGGAGTAGAGAAGAAAGAGGGGTTGCCAAACAGACATGAAATGAGTTTTCATGTTTGTTTATAAGAATTTTCATGTTTTCAATTTGTATGTATGTGTATATTAGACTATTAGACATGAAAACAGACATGTTTGGAAAGACATCGTAAAAAGACAATAGGTTTTTGGAAGCATGTTCAAAAGAGAATGTCAAAAGCAGACATGTCTGAATAGACTCCGTGTAAACTCCCTCATACATTTAATCAAAAACCGCGTATTTCGTTTCGAAAGAAATCATTTACGGATTCGAACCATTTGTACTGTGTATTACGATTTTCGTAATATTTGTTTCGAATAAACGGACGTTTTTCATACATTATTGAAAACAAAAAATCCCTTTCTTAAAAGCCATTCTCTATTACGAACAAAACTTGTTCATCAAATTTCCCATTTACTAAAAAATAAAACCTCTGCCATCGTTTCGAACGATTACGAAAATCGTAATATACAGTACAAATTGTTCGAATCCGTAAATGATTTCTTTCGAATCGAAATACGCGGTAACCCCCCAGAAACTGGGAATTATTTCCTTTCGAAAGTATTCTATGAGCTAAATTTCAGTTATGTATTTTATAAAGCTTTTTTGTAATAGTCCTATTCCTTCAATTTTCAGAATAAATTCGAAAAATAAAAAAGGTTGAATTTAATCAAAAACTATACAATTTACTACCCAGCTAGCATTTTGTATCATAATCTTATCATTTAGGAATCAGCTTCAAGGCAAAATACCCGTATATTTTTTTTTTTTTTTTTTCATTATTTTTTATTGAATCTTCATATATTAAATATGAACTAACAATAATTAATCAAATCTTAACCTAATACGTTATTTTATCTCCTGCCAGTGCCAGACAAAATTTTCTTCACCACGGGTTATGTTCACTTTTATAGGTGTATCGCTCATCTAATTGGGTAAGTGCTGCAGTGTCTCTTCTTCTTAAGCGAGTGTGGCCGCCATGATTTAAAATATTTCGAGCTAGTGGATTTGGGTGTTGTTCAAGCCTTTTTAAATATTTTATTGCATATTTTGTAATCATAGATTTCACTAATGGCACATTGAGATCCTTATGAATGTTTGAGTTTTTAACATACCAGGGAGCGGCTGTGATTATTCGAAGAAGTTTATTTTGGCGTCTTTGAATTTTGTCGATATTAGAGACCGAGGCAGTGCCCCATAGTTGAATACCGTAGCACCAGATAGGCTTTAAGATAGAGTTGTAAAGTAGAAGCTTGCAATCGAGACTAAGGACAGAATTTCTTCCAATAAGCCAATGAATTTGAATGGCTTTTAGTTTCATTTGAGTTAATTTTGCCTCTATATGGCATTTCCACGTTAATCGCCGATCCAGATGTATACCGAGATATTTTACATGCGAATGTTGAGGAATTATTTGATTATTGATTGTAATAGGGGGGCAAGATTCCCGGCGCAAAGTGAATGTTATATGTACGCATTTTTGCTCATTGACCATTATCCTCCATTGTCTTAGCCATATTTCTAGTTGAAATATATGATGCTGTAAGTAACGCGATGCTTCATAGCGATTTTCGTGGACGCTTAGAAAAGCTGTATCGTCTGCAAATGTTGAAGTTTGTGTGTAGTTGCTTGTTGGCATGTCCGAAGTATAAATTAAGTATAATAGGGGGCCCAGGATGCTGCCTTGTGGGACTCCAGCGGCAATGGGCTGAGGTGAACTTAAAAAATTTCCTTCTTTAATAATAAATTGACGACCGACTAAGTAGCTTTCTAGCAGCTTGTGTGTGTTTGCTGGTAAATTTTGCTTCAATTTGTGTAATAAGCCTTCATGCCAGACTTTGTCAAAAGCTTGCGAAACATCGATGAAGAGTGCTGAGCAATATTTCTTTTCTTCAAATGCTTTTCTTATGACATTTACTATTCGATGAGTCTGCTCGATTGTGCTGTGTTTTCTTCTAAATCCGAACTGATGGTTTGGAATACATCTATTTTCACTTAAAATTGGTGTTAATTTTGAAACTAATAATTTCTCAAACAGCTTTGACATATTTGATAATAAGCTAATAGGTCTATAAGACTCAACTTTTGTATGATCTTTACCTGGCTTTGGTATCATGGTAACTAAGGAAACCTTCCATTTTTCAGGATAGTATTCAAGGCGTAAAATAGCATTAAAAATAAAAAGAATAATTTTCTTTGCTATGCGAGGTAGCTCCAAAAGCATTTTATTACTGATTTTATCAATACCAGGTGCCTTCTTAGTGTTTAAGTCACAAATAGCCTTTTCGATTTCTCTTATCTCAAATCTGAGGGGAATAGCTGCTCTAGCAGCAACAGGTGGTAACTCGACCGCGATATTGTGAGATATATTTGGTGTAAATACGTTTTTCAAATGACTAACAAAAAGATTTCCTTTTTCAATATCGTTTCTTGCCCAACTACCATTCAAGTTTCTTAATGGTGGCTTAGATATAACTGGCCTTTTTAGATTTCTAGCTGCACGCCATAATGAGTAGTCAGATTGTGGAGTTGCATCAAGTTCCTTAAGATATTTTTCTAGAGAAGCCGTTTTCTGATTCTGTAGTAACTTTCTTAGCCTTTTTGTGCATTCTTTTAATAAAATCTTAAGTTGCGGGGATCTGTAAAGTTGCCACTCTCTTCGAACTCTCCTTTTTTCAGTCAAGAGCCGCTCGACATCTGAAGAACATATTTTATTATTTTTAATTTTTTTGGGGGTAACGCTGGAGTGTTGAACAGCTAGTTTAAGATAACTGTCTAAGTTAACAAGAGAGAGATCCACATTCTCCGGTGTACTAAGCGGAATATTTTCTGTGCAATGGGCACTGAGAAATTTTTTATATTTTAACCAATTTATTTGTGTGGCTGGCGTCGCTAAGTAACCTGACGGAAATACAATTCTATTTGGGTTCGATATAGTAACAATTGTAGGTGTGTGGTCGGATGATAATTCTAAGGAAGCTTCAACATGAATCGTTTCTGTGGGGATGTTTTTAACCACGCCAAAGTCGATAACATCTGGAATTTTTTGCTGATCAGTAGGCCAATATGTTGGTTGCCCGCTCGCGACCACATTCAAACCCATTTTAGAGATTGTGTTAAACAAAACACGACCTTTTGGTGTTATAAGTCGTGAACCCCAGAAGGTATGTTTAGCGTTATAATCGCCAGCCGCCAGAAAACAGGGTCCTAATGATTTATAATATTTATAATATTGGCCTTCTGATATGGAAAATCTAGGTGGAGAGTATAAAGAAGAAATTACTATGTTTCGATTTAGCTCCTCAACACAAATAGTCGTTGCTTGCAGATAGTCTTCACGGTGATCACACATAATGTAGTGTTTGACTCGAGTTTTTATTAAGATGGCAGAACCTCCACAAGCTCTATCTCGAGGGTCCTTGGTATCATATAGTCAAGGATCGGAAAATGTTTTTTTATTTTGTTTTTAAAAAAATATTTATTGTGCAAGTTTAAAAAATTCTACATTTTACAGAAAACAAAAAATTTCTAAAATAGTTTTGAAAAAAAAGCCGTCGAAAAAAATAAATAAAATAAAGTTTTTGAAATAAAACGTTTTCTTAAACACATTAAATAAAGTTTTTAAAATAAAACGTTTTCTTAAAAACATAAAAAAACAAAAACAAAATAATTATATTTAAGCATTGTCATAAAAATTTCATTCTTCAAAACAAATTTCAATAAAATTTATGAAGAGGTTTCTGAGAATACATACATACATATTTCATTTTTGAAAAATACATACATAGAAAAAAAAATTCTAAAAAAAACGTTTTAAAAAATATTTTTCAACAAAAAAAAAAAGTTTTTTGAAAATTTGTATTTGTTTTTTTTTTACAAAAAAAGTTTTTGCTATTTTTTGAAACTATAAATTTTGTTTTCAAAGAAAATGTTTTTTTTCTTTTTCGTTTAAATTTTAAACACAGAAAAACAATATTCTTTTTTTCACACACAAAAATTTTTTATTTAAAAAATAAAATTTAATTTTGTGTTTTCCGTTCGTAAAATCCGGTCCTTGCATATAGTATATAACCATTGATTTTAAACGTATTTCTTGAGGTCAAATGAGTTTCAGAAATCATCATGACATCAATTTGTTTATTTTTAAGAAGGTATTCTAATTCATTTTTATGTTGGCGGATGCCGTTTGCGTTCCAAAAACAAATTTTTAAACAGTTCATGGTTTGTTAAGTACAGCTTGCAATACCATCGATTGCATTCTAAGCATTTCCTGCATCATATTACCCATTGTGTTCGTAAAATTATTTACTGTTTGCACTAATGTTTCCATGGTTTTTTCTAAACGACTTAAATTAGAAACCGGAGTTTCATCATTACTTGGCGAGGCACCTTGCATTGGCTGATGGTTTGATTTTAGGACGTTAGCGTAAGAGGTTCTGTTATTACTAGGCTGGGGGGCTTGAATTGCATTTGTGTTTACCTGATTTGCAACCTGCATTTGAGGGGTATTTGTTTTCGGTCCAACCGTCTGCTTGACAATATTATATACAGGGCATCCTCTATAATTGGCAGTGTGATTACCGCCACAGTTGCTACATTTTTTTACGTTGGGGTCAGTTTTAGACTTATCGCAAGAAACTGTACCGTGTAGTTCACCACATACTACGCAGACAGGGGTAAGTAGCAGTATGCCTTGGTATGGCAGTTTAAGCACTGAACAGGTCCATTTTTTTTGTGCGGCTCCTCAATTGTGACCCTTCTGTATAGAATATATTTCACACTATAAATGGGATGCGTTTCGTTTTTTTAACTTAATGTCGCCGGGCTCTAATTCTACTCGAAAAAGTGGTTGTGGAATTTTGTCCCTATTTCTAATATTTACCACATGTTTTATCTTGAAGCCTTTTTCTTCCAAGAAAGTTTTAATTTCCTCTGGGTCTACGCATGAATCAATTCCCTTAATCACCACCTGGAGACCTTTACTGCTCTTGAGTTGGTATGTGTAAAAACTTTTTTTGAGTGCCTCAAATTTGCTAATTACTTTCCGAAAGTCATTTTCATGATTAACTTGAATTTTAGTTTCATTTATACTACCTTGCTTTATTGCGGCAACATAAAAGGAATTTTCACCAATCAACGAAATTAAACTCTTTATTAGATCATTTGAGTTATGCTCCCTAAGATATATCGGGGGAGGCTTGGACGATTTTATGACGTTTGGGGCTTCAGAGGATTCATCCTCCAGAATTGCAAAGCGATTTTGGGAATTTATTTTATCAAAAGATGGCACTTTGGATGCCGAAGCAACAGCTGCAGAGGTAGGGCTGCGTTCCCGTTTAGGCACTGTTATGTACCTGTCCATACCAACTTGTACTGTAGGCTTTTGACAATTTTTTACATGGGGGTTTTCCATTTCATTTGTGTTTAAGTTGGTATCATTTCCCACTAAATTTGTTTTTGACGTCACGGCAATACTTGCTGGCCTGGCAACACTTGTCACCAAATCAAGTTGTAGTTTTTTTAATGAGTCACTATCCACTGTTTTTGTAAACACCGAGGGTGATAGGGAACGTGTTCGAATAATTGGCTTAGCCGTTAGGTAGTTAATATTGTTTTGTTTTGTTTTATTTATTTCTGCATTATTTTCATTTGCATTAACTAAAACGTAAACGTTTCTTTCATTTTGTCTTAGTGTTGTTTCACTGTTCGTACTCATGCAAAGAGTTGTTTTTGTTTTTCACCGTTTTGCTTTGCTTTAATATTTTTATTATTTATTGTATTTTACAACAACAACAAAAAAACCAGAAGTTTAAATTTAAATGTTTTTGTTCAGAATATGTATACACATGTATGAACATTCATACGTACATACATATATATTTTTACTGTTTTATTTTATTTAATTTTATCGTTTTAAATTGTTCACTATTATGTTAAATAATTTAAATAACAAAATATATTATTTTTTTTTAAGCGTTCATTCGCTGCTTATATTTATGTTTTACAAAATCAAATGTGATTAATTAATAGTTCAATTAATAGTCTGTATCACAACAAAGCACAAACCGAACCCGAAAATACCCGTATATGAGCTCATTTTTCAATCATTAATGATATTCTCGTTGTGAGAAAATGGTACTCTACCGAAGAATCAACTGAAAGAATCATTTGTGATACAATTTTCTGATTCCTTTTTGATCATTTTAATGTTATACTCATATACGGGTATTTTGCCCTTGAAGATGATTCCTAAATGATTAGATTATGATACAAAATGCTAGATGGGAAAGCAGCCTTTGCTGGCTGTCCCTTTTTTTGTTTCTACACACAAAAAAATTCATAGGTAAAATTACCTAAAAATATGGTATAAGATTAACTAAGCGCAAGGATAGCATGGCAGTATCTAAGTTTCTTAGGTAATAAAACTATTAACTTAGGCAATTTTCATGTTCGAAAAATTATCTATAAATTTTGTTAAAATAAATTAAAAAGTTTGAAAATTTACCAATGAAAGCAAAGTTATATTATATATTTTTTTTTGGAAAATTACACTACGTGACAATTTTTTGACCAAATTAATTTGACACCGTATCTTTGTGTACAATTTTCCGCTGAATCCGAATATGAAATCAGAATTGTCAAAAGTAGAACGGCTTTTGAGATTTTCCAAAATTACCGTTGTTTGTGTTATTAAAAAAGATGATGTGACTGATATGCAAATATCCAAAAAATGTAATTTTAGCCTATTTCAATACAAATACGATCCCAAAAGGATCCAGATCGGTGCAAAAATGACAAAGTTATAGAAGATTAATTGAATTAACCCACAACATTATTTACATATAAAGCTTAATTTTTAGTAACAATAAATATTGAAAATTGCTTGAAACTATTGAATTTCTATGTGGGTTAATTTACTAAATCTTCTGTAGCTTTGTCACTTTTGTACCAATCTATGTTCATATTTATTTAAATAATCTTATGTCGCATGCAATAAAACATTAGGATTTTTAAATAAATGGTTTCAAAAAAAATAACTTGAAAAGAGCAAAATTGAACAAAATCATAAAATGTTCAATGAAGCATGAACTTTTGTCCCCTGTAACTCTGTCATTTCTTGACCAATCTTCACAAGCAACCCATTGTTGTTTTAGAAATTTTATAACTTTTCACCAAGAAAAGAAATACATAATCCGTTCGAAATTTTTGAAGATATTTGCATTTCAGTCACATCATCTTTTTTAAAAACACAAATAATGGTTATCTTGGAATATCTCAAAAACTGTTCTACTTTTGACAATTCTGACTTCATATTCGCATACAGCGGAAAATTTTACACAAAGATTAGCTTGCAGATTCATTTGGTCACGACTTTGTTGAAATTTTGTCACGTAGTGTTATCAAAGTTCAATTTTGTAATAGAACCAAGGATCGGAAAATGTTTTTTTATTTTGTTTTTAAAAAAATATTTATTGTGCAAGTTTAAAAAATTCTACATTTTACAGAAAACAAAAAATTTCTAAAATAGTTTTGAAAAAAAAGCCGTCGAAAAAAATAAATAAAATAAAGTTTTTGAAATAAAACGTTTTCTTAAACACATTAAATAAAGTTTTTAAAATAAAACGTTTTCTTAAAAACATAAAAAAACAAAAACAAAATAATTATATTTAAGCATTGTCATAAAAATTTCATTCTTCAAAACAAATCTCAATAAAATTTATGAAGAGGTTTCTGAGAATACATACATACATATTTCATTTTTGAAAAATACATACATAGAAAAAAAAATTCTAAAAAAAACGTTTTAAAAAACATTTTTCAACAAAAAAAAAAAGTTTTTTGAAAATTTGTATTTGTTTTTTTTTACAAAAAAAGTTTTTGCTATTTTTTGAAACTATAAATTTTGTTTTCAAAGAAAATGTTTTTTTTCTTTTTCGTTTAAATTTTAAACACAGAAAAACAATATTCTTTTTTTCACACACAAAAATTTTTTATTTAAAAAATAAAATTTAATTTTGTGTTTTCCGTTCGTAAAATCCGGTCCTTGAATAGAACATATAATTTAGGTAAATTGACAACTTTTTTTGATAAAATAAACATTTTTAAAACCTTTTCTTTAGCTTCACTTCGGAAAATCAAATCTTGTAACGTTAATTTAACCGCCTTATACTCAATGCAAATGGATGAAACTTTGCAGGCATACATATTCCCGATGACAATACACGAATACATGGGCGTAGCCAGAATAAAATCTAGGGGGGGGGGGGCAAACATTTTTTTTTTTTTTTTTTTGTAAAATGCTTTTTTGACCGCCTTTTACTCAATGCAAATGGATGAAACTTTGCAGGCATACATATTCCCGATGACAGTACACGAATACATGGGCGTAGCCAGGATAAAATCTAGGGCGGCGGGCAAAATGTTCTTTTTTATTAATACTGCAAGGTTATTTAATTTAAAATTATTGGGAATTAAGCACGACATACAAAAACTTATTACATAATTAAAAATTTTGTATTCCCAAAATCTACTTTGGTAATATATTTATATTTAAATATAACGACCTTCCTTATTAATACAATATTGGGTGCCCCGGTAGACTAGTTGTTAGTCGTACCAGTGCGGGGGTTGCGGGTTCGATTTCCGCCAGAAATTCTGGCCTGTTTCACTAAAACCAGCTGAAGGTCTACGTTACTATTGCTCGGTAAATTAAGTTAAAATATAATTTATAATTGAAGCACAGCCGCGAATAACGTTTTAAGTTACAAAATAATAATTTTTTAGGAGAGCAAAAATACGTTTTTTTACAGGCAGCATTATTTGTTTTTAAATATTTTTTTTTCTATTATTAAAAGTAATGATAATAAAATCTTTTATGCAAAAGGCTTTTAAAACATTATTCCGCACTGCAAAACCATTTCGGTTTCATCATTTTGTTAGTAACTTGTAATGATCATCCACTGGCTGACACTTTGTATGTCATTTTGAAGGTGTTAATGTGTATAGTTTTGGTTGATTTGATTTTAAACTTTGTAAGAGATTAAGGGTAACGGTTATCTGCAAAAAAACAGCTTTTGCAAAATGTGGCGTTTACAACGTTATTCGCGGCTGTGCTTCAATTGTATTTGTAACTTTTATTAAATAAAAAATAAAACAGGTTTTTAAAGCTTTATGAATCGGATTTTCTATAAAAATTTGTTTAATAAACCCTTTATAAACCTGTTTTATTTTTTATAAATAAGACGGTAATAAGTATATATTTCGATTATTTTTGCAAAATTTTGTTAGAATTAAAACTTTTTTATAACAAATCCAAATAGACCTTTAGTCATTTAAATATGGGCACTTCCAAGATTGTAAACGGGACATTCACACACGTTTATATTGACAAAACTGTAAAAAACAACCTGATTTTCATTTTTTAAATTAATGATTCTTTTAACTCTCAATTAGCTCTTTAATTTCCGCAAATGAAATTTTTCGCTTACTGTCGTGGTTTCCGAGATAATTGCAAAAAACCAGTGATTGTAAACGGGACAAAAAACGGAAGTGGGTTTTAAAGGGTAACCGTTTAAACAGTGATTTCTGCGAAACCTGACACAATATTTATTGGGATTAATTTTAAAATGTTGCGTACTAATGTGCCCTAAAAATGGTTTCGATTTCAAAATAAAATATGAATTACATATTTTTAAATAAATTGTTAAAGAAATTGTAAACGGGACAATTTTTCCACCATGATTTAAAATTTTTTTATGTTGCTATTTATAATCCTGTATATAAGAAACTTAATAAAAAATGTTTTTCAGATCATAAATATGCCTTAGATTAGAGTATTGTTGTTCCAAATGCATATTTTCTAATATACACAAGTATGTGCTAAAAGTTGTAGTACTTCGTTTACCATTTATCTTTTTTTTCGAATCAATTAATTTATACGCATATATTAAAAAAATATAAGCAATTCTCTAAATAAATCTTGAAAAGAAAAATTTTTTTTCCATTTTTTGTGGTTGACGTTTTTTTGGAAATAGCCATATATAACATTTTTTTTATTTACTTACTAGAATAAATCTTTGTAGCACACCGGCGCACATAAACGAAAATGCTGAAAATACTCCACCTAAAGTAACACTCTGCAATGGCTGTAATTTATAATTGAAACAGCACTTTAAACAAGGTTGAATTAAATACTGCCAAAGAGGTATTAAGATGAAAAAGAATATAGGACCCATAGCTTTAGCTTGATCGGGCTGTATGGTAACACCTGGAACTATAGTAGTGTTCATCTGAGAAGCCTGAAAAGTCCAACTAGAATCTTGTTGAGTCAACAAAGCAAAATAAATGGGCAAGGGTAAGAATAATTTGGCCAACTAAAAAAAAACTAAATATTTTATTAAAAATCTTTTTTACTTATTTTATTTACTCTCCCACCTTTAAAACTTTCGCCACATCGTTAACAAATGTTTCATCATACTTCCCTACCGCATAATGCAGCCAGTAAGATCGCTTTTGAATACCAGTATTTTTCGACCATTTCTTAGCCAAAGCATGCTTAATACAACCATAAAATTTAAGCAGAATATTTTCCTCGCTAAGCTTTTCTTCCTTGTAATACAGTTTACCAATGTTAAAAGTCACTTAAAGGTAAGAATTTTTTTTATATACTATTTATCAAATTTATTTAACAACTACTACTTACCCCACGCTACAAAAAATGAGGTACCCAGGGTACCAAATACCGCTGGATAACAGCCAGTCTTATTGAAACATTTGGTATTGGCTCTTACCATGGGTGGCAGTATTTTACTTAAAAATATTCCCACATAGTAGACAAAGTAGTATAAACTAAAGTATTCAGCCAATTGTTTGGCCTGTTGAGGAAGTTGAAATTGTATGGCACCCAAAGAAGTAAGACAAGCTCTCGAAGAACCATTTCCAATCGCTATGAATAATAAAGAAATGGAAACTAAAAATCTGAAACAAAATTATATATGTTAATTAAAAGTTAAAGTAACAGTTGAAATGAAAAGAAAATTTGACTACAAGTGAAAACTAAAATAAAATGAAAAAACTTTCATGCTTTTATAAAAATAAAACAGGTTATTGAAACGGATTTTCATACAAAATCTATTAATAATAAAAGGTTTAAGAAACGGATTTTCATACAAAATCTATTTCATAAACCCTTTATTAACCTGTTTTATTTATTATAAATAAGGCAGTTAGTTTTTAAAAGCTAGATATACTAATTTTAGCTTTTAAAAAATTGTGTGGTTGAAAGTACTTGACTCTACTGAGATAATTGATATAAAGAAAATAATTAAAAGAATTAAGAATTAAGAATTAAAATGATAATTTCAAGACAGAAAAATGTTTGGAATTAAATGTTTTTTATTATAATCTGGGTTCTAAGTTTATGGTATTTATTTTTTAAATATGCAGCCTTATTCTGGCTGTCGTTGTCGTCATCGGCAGTTCGTTTTTTGTTGAAAATTAAAGAACACCGTCTTGTTAGCATCAAATGTTAATTTTGTTAAAAAATATGCTAAATTAATGCTAGAATAAATGCAAAAAAATGTATATAAAACAAATAGAAAAATCTTCATTAAAGTAAGGGCCAAGCACATTTTTTATAAGATGCTGAATTATGTCCTTCGGCTTTTGCGACGAGGTGTCAAATTGCCTTTTACAAAGGTTTGGCAGATGATCGACAGGTGCAACTGAACTGTGCGCAGCACATAAACTTAAAAACGCCTTTGCTGAACTTTGTAACAAATTCTTTTAAAAGGATGGTTTTTAGTTATGCCCGTAGCATTTTTGTGCTTTCTTGTTTCTGCATGTTGCTGCAGGCCACTAAATTTAGAAATAGTAGTATAGCATTTCCAGTGATTTCAAAAGGTTTTTACATCTATTTATTTACCCATTCTTTTAACTTTAACTGCTTTAGCCAGTTTTTAAAAATGTTTTCCTTTTTTAATTTTTATTTCAGTTTATTTATATCCACATTAATGAGCATATACATTGTTGCATTTTTTTAGATGTATTTCAATGTTAGAATCTTTCGTTTTTTTAAATATTAAATGTTAGAAATTTTTAAATAATGCTAGAAAATATCCTAGATGCTAAATCAGTTTTTTCATGCCAAATGAGTTTAAAAAATGCTAGATCTAGCATGAAAAATGCTAAATTGGCAACACTGGTCAGCATTCACTAATGGCGATTTCTTTTCTGAAAACAATATGCTACAGTATATACATGTAACATTTTCTAATGTTACCTATAATCACTGGAAGTGTTACATGTTGTGCAATTTTAATAGAACACAATTAGCTGCTTTTATTTACAACTATTACACTTTCATAATTAATGTACTTCATGAGCGATTTTTAATGCTATTTGAGCGGTTTCTGTACGCAATTATGGCTTGAAAACAAATATTGACATCACTAATGGTTTAGAAAAATTTAAACGATTATAATATAAATAGACTTTTTTTGATTTTAATGTGTAAATATATTTATATTTTCTTTTAAAATAATTTTTTTTACAAAATTATGAGCTGTATGAGTTATGACAAGCAAAATAAAACATTGGTTGTACAAACAAAGTAGTAAGTACCAAAGTTGTAAGACAGGGCAGTATGAACACCTTAAGTAAAAGTAAGGGTAAAACATGCAACATGTTTTGCATGTTTTTTATCAACATATTCACAAAAGAACTTGAAAATTTTTCCCACAGTTGTATTTTATGTACAAACGAACACAAAAATGTAGAACATGTAACATTAATGCAACATTTTTCTCAGAAAAGAAATCGCCATAAGTGCAATACGAACTTCGCGAACAGATTGACTTTTTTTAATAAGTAAATTTCCCCAATTTGGAAGCATTGTTGCAGCGTTAAACGATTCATGACGATTTGCCACCAAACCTTATTAAATAGAAATGACAACACAGACATTCTCAGCTGTCAAACCATAGTTATTGATTCCGAAAGTTCTCATGCCGCTAAAAAAAACACCAGCAAGGGGCTTATTATGGTAGTCGTGATCGAATACTTTTTCGATTCGAACCAATTTTGTTTCTAATTCTTTCAGTCGATACTGAACGAATCGAAGTTATTTTTTCAGTGTTGTTAAGCATTCATTTATATATATATATATATATATATATATATATATATATATATATATATATATATATATCTTGATCAGGTATTAAAATTTTATTTTTTCACTTTTTTGAAAAAATCGACTCGTAATATTCATGTTTACCCGCTGCAAAAATATCGTGCTATTTTGTTAACTTTTTTTTTTTTCTTTTCATTATTTATTTTTTGAATCTTCATTTATTAAATATGAACTAACAATAATTAATCAAATCTTAACCTAATACGTTATTTTATGTCCTGCCAGTGCCAGACAAAAATTTTCTTCATCACGGGTTCTGTTCACTAATATAGGTGTTTATCGCTCATCTAATTGGATAAGTGCTGCAGTGTCTCTTCTTCTTAAGCGAGTGTGGCCGCTATCATTTAAAATATTTCGTGCTAGTGGGTTCGGGTGCATTTCGAGCCTTTTTAAGTATTTTACTGCATATTTCGTAATCATAGTTTTAACTAATGGAACATTGAGATCCTTGTGAATATTTGAGTTTTTAACATACCAAGGGGCAGCTGTGATTATTCGAAGTAGTTTATTTTGACGCCTTTGAATTTTTTCGATATTAGAGGCCGAGGCAGTGCCCCATAACTGAATACCATAGCACCAGATTGGCTTTAAGATAGAGTTGTAAAGAAGAAGTTTGCAGTCGAGACTAAGGACAGAATTTCTTCCAAAAAGCCAATGAATTTGGATGGCTTTTAGTTTCATTTGAGTTAATTTTGCCTCTATATGGCCTTTCCATGTTAAACGGCGATCTAGATGAATACCGAGGTATTTTACATGCTAATTTTGAGGTATTATTTGATTATTGATTTTAATTCCCGACGCAAGGTGAATGTTATATGTACGCATTTTTGCTCATTGACCTTTATCCTCAATTGCTTTATCCATAGTTCGAGTTGAAATATATGATCCTGTAGGTATCGAGATGCTTCCTGACTGGTTGCGTGCACGCTTAGAAAAGCTGTATCATCAGCAAATGTTGAAGTTTGGGTGTAGTTGTTTGTTGGCATATCCGAAGTATATATTAAGTATACAAGTGGGCCCAGGATGCTTCCCTGAGGGACTCCAGCGTCAATTTGCTGAGGAGAGCTTAAATAATCACCTTCTTTAATAATAAACTTTCGACCGACTAAGTAGCTTTCTAGCAGCTTGTGTGTGTTTACTGGTAAGTTTAGTTTCAATTTATGTAATAAACCTTCATGCCAGACTTTATCAAAAGCCTGAGAAACATCGATGAAGGAGCGGAACAATATTTTCTTTCTTCAAAGGCTTTTCTTATTGCGTTTACTATACGATGGGTTTGCTCAATTGTGCTGTGTTCTCTTCTAAAGCCGAATTGGTGGTTAGGAATACATCTATTTTCATTTAAAATTAGGGTTAATTTTGACGTTAATAGCTTCTCAAACAGCTTTGATATATTAGAAGGTAAGCTTATAGGCCTATATGACTCAACTTTTGTGTGATCCTTTCCTGGTTTAGGTATCATGGTGACTAAGGAAACCTTCCTCTTTTAAGGATAGTATTCAAGGCGTAAAATAGCACTAAAAATGAAAAGAATAATTTTCTTTGCTATGCTGGGTAGCTCCAAAAGAATTTTGTTGCTGATCTTATCAAAACCAGGAGCCTTTTTGCGGTTTAAATCACAAATAGCCTTTTCGATTTCTCTAAACTCAAATCTTAGGGGAACAGCTGCTCTAGCTGCAACAGGTGGTAACTCGACCGCAATATCGTGAGATATATTTGGGGTAAATACGTTTTTTAAATGATTGACAAACAGATTTCCTTTTTCAACATCATTTCTTGCCCACCTTCCATTCAAGTTTCTTAATGGTGGTTTAGAGACAACCCAGCGGGAAAAAGAAGGAGTACGGAGGCCTTCCAGAAGGCCTCTGTACCCCTTCTTTTGGATAAACAAGCCCTTCTCGCTCCATTCCATACTCATATCTTTTTTACACGCGTTGTCATTGCGGAGAAGGCCTTCCGCTTTCCTTTCTTCCCCAGAGCTTCTTAAAGGCCTTCAAATAAATGGCTTTAAGAAGGCTTTCCAGAGAATGACTGTCAAAAGGCCTTAGCAAAAAGGTTATCTTGAAGGGTTTTTAAGAAAGGTATGGTAAAAGGCCTTTCAATTAATGGCTCTTAAAAGGCCTTTCAGACCATCCTTATACAAATGCATTAAAGGTCATATTGAAGGGCTATCAGTCTAAAACATTAAGGAATATTTCCTTACAAATGAAATTAGAAGACTGAAAAGGTTTCATGTACATATTAGATGTGATACCTATTTTTTTATTGAAATAATTAAATTTGCTAAATATTGTAAAATAGATTGCAAATAAAAGTTTATAATAAAATAAAACTTTTAAAAGCACAAGTACCTATCTTCCTTAATGAACAAAACTCAACTAAAATGATTAACATTTTTGTTTTTATTTTGTATTTTAATATGCACCTACTTTGTTACTTTGTTTTTATAACGGGATCTGAATTCTTTCGCTTTGGCGAAAAAAACAAAACAAAAAATTTTACTCTTTCTCTTTTCAACTTCAACTAAAATGATTTACAACATATGTTACTTTGTTTTTGTAAAGGGATCTGAACTCTTTTGCTTTTGCTTGTGCAAAAAAACAAAACAAAAAATGTTACTCCTTCTTTTCTCGCTTCTTTTATACCAAAGAGCCGAGGCCTTCTATAAGGCATTCCTTAGCAGTTACGTAAGAACAGTAATTAAATCAAAACGTTTTTTAAGCAGGCCTTTAAAAAGGCCTGAAGTAAGAAGGTCTTCTGAGTTTTCCCGCTGGGAACTGGCCTTTTGAGATTTCTAGCTGCATGCCATAATGAGTAGTCTGATTGTGGGGTTGCATCAAGTTCCTTAGATATTTTTCCAGAGAAGCCGTTTTCTGAGTCTGCAGTAACTTTCTTAGTCTTTTTGTACACTCTTTAAGAAAGATCTTAAGTTGGGGGAATCTGTGCAATTGCCACTCTCTTCGAGCCCTCCTTTTTTCAGACAAAAGATGCTCGACATCTGTGGAATATATTTTAATAGTTTTTGTTTTTTTGGGGGCAATATAGGAATGTTGAACAGCTTGTTTCAGAAAACTGTCAAAATTGTCAATAGAGCGATCTACATAATACGGTGTACTGAGCGTAATATTTTCTGTGTAATGGGTACTGAGATATTTTTTATATTTTAACCAATTAATTTGCGTAGCTGTCGTCGCTAAGTAACCAGTCGGAGGTACAATACAAGTTAAAGTAACAGTTGAAATGAAAAGAAAATTTGACTACAAGTGAAAACTAAAATAAAATGAAAAAACTTTCATGCTTTTATAAAAATAAAACAGGTTATTGAAACGGATTTTCATACAAAATCTATTAATAATAAAAGGTTTAAGAAACGGATTTTCATACAAAATCTATTTCATAAACCCTTTATTAACCTGTTTTATTTATTATAAATAAGGCAGTTAGTTTTTAAAAGCTAGATATACTAATTTTAGCTTTTAAAAAATTGTGTGGTTGAAAGTACTTGACTCTACTGAGATAATTGATATAAAGAAAATAATTAAAAGAATTAAGAATTAAGAATTAAAATGATAATTTCAAGACAGAAAAATGTTTGGAATTAAATGTTTTTTATTATAATCTGGGTTCTAAGTTTATGGTATTTATTTTTTAAATATGCAGCCTTATTCCGGCTGTCGTTGTCGTCATCGGCAGTTCGTTTTTTGTTGAAAATTAAAGAACACCGTCTTGTTAGCATCAAATGTTAATTTTGTTAAAAAATATGCTAAATTAATGCTAGAATAAATGCAAAAAAATGTATATAAAACAAATAGAAAAATCTTCATTAAAGTAAGGGCCAAGCACATTTTTTATAAGATGCTGAATTATGTCCTTCGGCTTTTGCGACGAGGTGTCAAATTGCCTTTTACAAAGGTTTGGCAGATGATCGACAGGTGCAACTGAACTGTGCGCAGCACATAAACTTAAAAACGCCTTTGCTGAACTTTGTAACAAATTCTTTTAAAAGGATGGTTTTTAGTTATGCCCGTAGCATTTTTGTGCTTTCTTGTTTCTGCATGTTGCTGCAGGCCACTAAATTTAGAAATAGTAGTATAGCATTTCCAGTGATTTCAAAAGGTTTTTACATCTATTTATTTACCCATTCTTTTAACTTTAACTGCTTTAGCCAGTTTTTAAAAATGTTTTCCTTTTTTAATTTTTATTTCAGTTTATTTATATCCACATTAATGAGCATATACATTGTTGCATTTTTTTAGATGTATTTCAATGTTAGAATCTTTCGTTTTTTTAAATATTAAATGTTAGAAATTTTTAAATAATGCTAGAAAATATCCTAGATGCTAAATCAGTTTTTTCATGCCAAATGAGTTTAAAAAATGCTAGATCTAGCATGAAAAATGCTAAATTGGCAACACTGGTCAGCATTCACTAAGTGCAATACGAACTTCGCGAACAAGATTGACTTTTTTTAATAAGTAAATTTCCCCAATTTGGAAGCATTGTTGCAGCGTTAAACGATTCATGACGATTTGCCACCAAACCTTATTAAATAGAAATGACAACACAGACATTCTCAGCTGTCAAACCATAGTTATTGATTCCGAAAGTTCTCATGCCGCTAAAAAAAACACCAGCAAGGGGCTTATTATGGTAGTCGTGATCGAATACTTTTTCGATTCGAACCAATTTTGTTTCTAATTCTTTCAGTCGATACTGAACGAATCGAAGTTATTTTTTCAGTGTTGTTAAGCATTCATTTATATATATATATATATATATATATATATATATATATATATATATATATATATATATCTTGATCAGGTATTAAAATTTTATTTTTTCACTTTTTTGAAAAAATCGACTCGTAATATTCATGTTTACCCGCTGCAAAAATATCGTGCTATTTTGTTAACTTTTTTTTTTTCTTTTCATTATTTATTTTTTGAATCTTCATTTATTAAATATGAACTAACAATAATTAATCAAATCTTAACCTAATACGTTATTTTATGTCCTGCCAGTGCCAGACAAAAATTTTCTTCATCACGGGTTCTGTTCACTAATATAGGTGTTTATCGCTCATCTAATTGGATAAGTGCTGCAGTGTCTCTTCTTCTTAAGCGAGTGTGGCCGCTATCATTTAAAATATTTCGTGCTAGTGGGTTCGGGTGCAATTCGAGCCTTTTTAAGTATTTTACTGCATATTTCGTAATCATAGTTTTAACTAATGGAACATTGAGATCCTTGTGAATATTTGAGTTTTTAACATACCAAGGGGCAGCTGTGATTATTCGAAGTAGTTTATTTTGACGCCTTTGAATTTTTTCGATATTAGAGGCCGAGGCAGTGCCCCATAACTGAATACCATAGCACCAGATTGGCTTTAAGATAGAGTTGTAAAGAAGAAGTTTGCAGTCGAGACTAAGGACAGAATTTCTTCCAAAAAGCCAATGAATTTGGATGGCTTTTAGTTTCATTTGAGTTAATTTTGCCTCTATATGGCCTTTCCATGTTAAACGGCGATCTAGATGAATACCGAGGTATTTTACATGCTAATTTTGAGGTATTATTTGATTATTGATTTTAATTCCCGACGCAAGGTGAATGTTATATGTACGCATTTTTGCTCATTGACCTTTATCCTCAATTGCTTTATCCATAGTTCGAGTTGAAATATATGATCCTGTAGGTATCGAGATGCTTCCTGACTGGTTGCGTGCACGCTTAGAAAAGCTGTATCATCAGCAAATGTTGAAGTTTGGGTGTAGTTGTTTGTTGGCATATCCGAAGTATATATTAAGTATACAAGTGGGCCCAGGATGCTTCCCTGAGGGACTCCAGCGTCAATTTGCTGAGGAGAGCTTAAATAATCACCTTCTTTAATAATAAACTTTCGACCGACTAAGTAGCTTTCTAGCAGCTTGTGTGTGTTTACTGGTAAGTTTAGTTTCAATTTATGTAATAAACCTTCATGCCAGACTTTATCAAAAGCCTGAGAAACATCGATGAAGGAGCGGAACAATATTTTCTTTCTTCAAAGGCTTTTCTTATTGCGTTTACTATACGATGGGTTTGCTCAATTGTGCTGTGTTCTCTTCTAAAGCCGAATTGGTGGTTAGGAATACATCTATTTTCATTTAAAATTAGGGTTAATTTTGACGTTAATAGCTTCTCAAACAGCTTTGATATATTAGAAGGTAAGCTTATAGGCCTATATGACTCAACTTTTGTGTGATCCTTTCCTGGTTTAGGTATCATGGTGACTAAGGAAACCTTCCTCTTTTAAGGATAGTATTCAAGGCGTAAAATAGCACTAAAAATGAAAAGAATAATTTTCTTTGCTATGCTGGGTAGCTCCAAAAGAATTTTGTTGCTGATCTTATCAAAACCAGGAGCCTTTTTGCGGTTTAAATCACAAATAGCCTTTTCGATTTCTCTAAACTCAAATCTTAGGGGAACAGCTGCTCTAGCTGCAACAGGTGGTAACTCGACCGCAATATCGTGAGATATATTTGGGGTAAATACGTTTTTTAAATGATTGACAAACAGATTTCCTTTTTCAACATCATTTCTTGCCCACCTTCCATTCAAGTTTCTTAATGGTGGTTTAGAGACAACCCAGCGGGAAAAAGAAGGAGTACGGAGGCCTTCCAGAAGGCCTCTGTACCCCTTCTTTTGGATAAACAAGCCCTTCTCGCTCCATTCCATACTCATATCTTTTTTACACGCGTTGTCATTGCGGAGAAGGCCTTCCGCTTTCCTTTCTTCCCCAGAGCTTCTTAAAGGCCTTCAAATAAATGGCTTTAAGAAGGCTTTCCAGAGAATGACTGTCAAAAGGCCTTAGCAAAAAGGTTATCTTGAAGGGTTTTTAAGAAAGGTATGGTAAAAGGCCTTTCAATTAATGGCTCTTAAAAGGCCTTTCAGACCATCCTTATACAAATGCATTAAAGGTCATATTGAAGGGCTATCAGTCTAAAACATTAAGGAATATTTCCTTACAAATGAAATTAGAAGACTGAAAAGGTTTCATGTACATATTAGATGTGATACCTATTTTTTTATTGAAATAATTAAATTTGCTAAATATTGTAAAATAGATTGCAAATAAAAGTTTATAATAAAATAAAACTTTTAAAAGCACAAGTACCTATCTTCCTTAATGAACAAAACTCAACTAAAATGATTAACATTTTTGTTTTTATTTTGTATTTTAATATGCACCTACTTTGTTACTTTGTTTTTATAACGGGATCTGAATTCTTTCGCTTTGGCGAAAAAAACAAAACAAAAAATTTTACTCTTTCTCTTTTCAACTTCAACTAAAATGATTTACAACATATGTTACTTTGTTTTTGTAAAGGGATCTGAACTCTTTTGCTTTTGCTTGTGCAAAAAAACAAAACAAAAAATGTTACTCCTTCTTTTCTCGCTTCTTTTATACCAAAGAGCCGAGGCCTTCTATAAGGCATTCCTTAGCAGTTACGTAAGAACAGTAATTAAATCAAAACGTTTTTTAAGCAGGCCTTTAAAAAGGCCTGAAGTAAGAAGGTCTTCTGAGTTTTCCCGCTGGGAACTGGCCTTTTGAGATTTCTAGCTGCATGCCATAATGAGTAGTCTGATTGTGGGGTTGCATCAAGTTCCTTAGATATTTTTCCAGAGAAGCCGTTTTCTGAGTCTGCAGTAACTTTCTTAGTCTTTTTGTACACTCTTTAAGTAAGATCTTAAGTTGGGGGAATCTGTGCAATTGCCACTCTCTTCGAGCCCTCCTTTTTTCAGACAAAAGATGCTCGACATCTGTGGAATATATTTTAATAGTTTTTGTTTTTTTGGGGGCAATATAGGAATGTTGAACAGCTTGTTTCAGAAAACTGTCAAAATTGTCAATAGAGCGATCTACATAATACGGTGTACTGAGCGTAATATTTTCTGTGTAATGGGTACTGAGATATTTTTTATATTTTAACCAATTAATTTGCGTAGCTGTCGTCGCTAAGTAACCAGTCGGAGGTACAATTCTATTGGGGTTCATTATAGTAACAATTGTATGTGTGTGGTCGGAAGATAATTCTAGGGAAGTTTCAACATGAATCGTTTCTATGGGAATGTTTTTAACCACGGCGAAATCGATGACATCTGGAATTTTTTGATGATCAGTGGGCCAATATGTTGGTTGTCCGCTCGCTACCACATTTAAAGCCATTTTATAAATTGTGTTAAATAAAACACGACCCTTTGGTGTTATAAGTCGGAGATAATCTTCACGATGATCACACATTAGGTAGTGTTTGACTCGGGGTTTTTTTTTAAATGGCAGAACCTCCACAAGCTCTATCTCGAGGGTCCTTGGTATCATATAGTATATAACCATTGATTTTAAACGTATTTCTTGAGGTCAAATGAGTTTCAGAAATCATCATGACATCAATTTGTTTATTTTTAAGAAAGTATTCTAATTCATTTTTATGTTGGCGGATGCCGTTTGCGTTCCAAAAACTAATTTTTAAACAGTTCATGGTTTGTTAAGTAGAGCTTGCAATAACATCGATTGCATACTAAGCATTTCCTGCATCATATTACCCATTGTGTTCGTAAAATTATTTACTGTTTGCACTAATGTTTACATGGTTTTTTCTAAACGACTTAAATTAGAAACCGGAGTTTCATCATTACTTGGCGAGGCACCTTGCATTGGCTGATGGTTTGATTTTAGGACGTTAGCGTAAGAGGTTCTGTTATTACTAGGCTGGGGGGCTTGGATTGCGTTTGTGTTTACTTGATTTGCGACCTGCATTTGAGGGGTATTTGTTTTCGGTCCAACCGTCTGCTTGATGATATTATATACAGGGCATCCTCTAAAATTGGCAGTGTGATTACCGCCACAGTTGCTACATTTTTTTACGTTGGGGTCGGTTTTAGACTTATCGCAAGAAACTGTACCGTGTAGTTCACCACATACTACGCAGACAGGGGGTAAGTAGCACTATGCCTTGGTATGGCCAAATTCTTGGCAGTTTAAGCACTGAACAGGTCCATTTTTTTTGTGCGGCTCCTCAATTGTGATTTTTTGTATAGAATATATATATCATATAAATGGGATGCGTTTCGTTTTTTTTAACTTAATGTCGCCGGGCTCTAATTCCACTCTAAAAAGTGGTTGTGGATGTTTGTCCCTATTTCTAATATTTACCACATGTTTTATCTTGAAGCCTTTTTCTTCCAAGAAAGTTTTAATTTCCTCTGGGTCTACGCATGAATCAATTCCCTTAATCACCACCTGAAGACTGCTCTTGAGTTGGTATGTGTAAAAACTTTTTTTAAGTGCCTCAAATTTGCTTATTATTTTGCGAAAGTCATTTTCATGATTGACTTGAATTTTAGTTTCATTTATACTACCTCGCTTTATTGCAGCAACATAAAAAGAATTTTCACCAATCAACGAATTTAAACTCTTTATTAGATCATTTGAGTTATGCTCCCTAAGATATATCGGGGGAGGCTTGGACGATTTTATGACGTTTGGTGCTTCAGAGGATTCATCCTCCAGAATAGCAAAGCGATTTTGGGAATTAATTTTATCAAAAGATGGCACTTTTGATGCCGAAGCAACAGCAAGCAAGAAGTAGGGCTGCGACCCCGTTTAAGGACTGTTATATACCTGTCCATACCAACTTGGACTTGAGGCTTTTGACAACTTTTTACAGGGGGGTTTTCCATTGCAATTGTGTTTAAGTTCATGGTATCATTTCCCACTAAATTTGTTTTTGACGTCACGGCAATACTTGCTGGCCTGGCAACACTTGTCACCAAATCTAGTTGTAGTTTTTTTAATGAGTAACTATCCACCGTTTGTGTAAATACCGAGGGTGAGAGGGAACGTGTTCGAATAATTGGCTTAGCCGTTAGGTAGTTAATATTGTTTTGTTTTGTTTTATTTATTTCTGCATTATTTTCATTTGCATTAACTAAAACGTAAACGTTTCTTTCATTTTGTCTTAGTGTTGTTTCACTGTTCGTACTCATGCAAAGAGTTGTTTTTGGTGTATATATTTTTACTTTTTTATTTTATTTAAGCTACGTTCACAATCAAAATAACAATTTCGTTTTTTCTTCTATCTTTTTTCTTCCCAAAGTATTTCATATATTTTCCTTTCATTTTTAAAACAAAAATGCAACTAAAACTTTTTTAAAAATGTAACTAAAGTTGAGTCAACTAGAACTTCAGCAACAATTTGTATGAAATTGTTTCTGACGTTTAAAAAAATTTTATTAAGTTTTAAATGAAAATTTTAACAAAATGTTTACAAAAATAAAAATAAATGCATAATATTATTGTGGCTGAAATTTGCAAACGGTTTCTTGATGCAAAATGTTACAAAAGAAATTGTTGCTCTATTATGAACACCAAGTGAAAATGTTTTTTTGATTGTGAACGAAGCTTTAACAAAATATATTATTTATTTTAAGCGTCCATTCGCTGCTGATATATGTCAAAATCAATTGTGATTAATTAATAGTTAAAATCGTATGCGGGGTTAAAAATACTCGTATGTATCACAACAAAGCACAAACCGTTAACTTTTTGGTAATAAAACGCATGGTTTACAAATTCTTTTTCTTATGTCTTTAATGTAAAATTACAAATTGTGTTGTTTCTTCTGAAAATTTTTAAATTTTGAGTAAATATTCTCTTGTTGATCAATGCAATATATTACGTGTTTATTTTTACTAAACATTGAAAAAATAAAAATGATAAGTTAATACCCTTTTTATTATCAAGTGCGATATATTTATATTGCATTACAGTTTTAAGATTTTTAAGTAATTTCCAACATTCCGATATAAACTTTAAACCAGCGTTTAAAAAACTGCAGTCAAAGTAGAAAAACTGCCATTTCTTCCAATTCTTTATTTGTCATTGGCCAAAAAAAAAACTGTTTCTTTAACTTCTGATTCATTAAATGTAAACAGTCGCTGTCAAACCAACTCAAAAAGCGAAAAGTTGTACACAAATTTTCGTTTTTTGTTCGACAGTTTTTTGTTTCGACTGCAGTTTTTCAAACCCTGCTTTAAAACCTAAATTTGGATTGAATTATTTATAAGCCAATTCTAAAGCAATAATGTACTCACTTTAACATTTATGTGGTTGGATTTAAATTTGGACCAATAATTAATTGAAGTTTTATTAAAATTCTGAATAAATCAGGGGGCAAATTATGGCAGTCGTGATCGAATACTTTTTCGATTCGAAAGCAATTTTAGTTCTAATTCTTTCTGTTCATACTGAACGGATCGACATTATTTCTTTAGTGTTGTAAAACATTTATTTGAGTGTTCATAACACTGAAAAAATTATTACGATACGTTCAGTAATAAAATTGCTTTCGAATCGAAAAAGTATTCGATCACGATTGCCATAATTTGCCCCCAGAATGCAACTAAGTTTTTGGTCCTTGTTCTTGTTTCAAACTTACACTAGAGATATTCCCATATATGGCAATGCTGTCAACACCAACAGTATCCATCCAAAGGCATATAAAAAATAAAATCCTGTTATGGTCCTTACATTTCCAATATAGCTATCGGCCAGTATAGCTCCAAATATTGGACAAAATTGTCCAAAAAAATTGAAAATATGCAAAACAATTGTTGACAAACTTTCGCTAAAATACAAATCATCGCGTAAATATAATGCCAATATTGCTGAAAATAATTAAAAATATAAATTTCAATATAGTATAATACATACAACAAATATCTGCTAAAGGTTGTGAACTTGTTATTCACACAAAATAAAAAAAGAGATAAATCTTGTACCAACAAATATAATGAATTAAAACATCATAATACGAAAATACAAGACAAAGCTAGAAAAACTGATAATGTTATTAATTAAAAAAAAATGTGACAAAACATTTAAATAAAACTAATTAAGAAAAGAATGCAATTAACATTGAACACCACAATTAAATACATATTTTTTAATATTAAAATTGGTTTTAAGATCTCGTACCTTAAAGGCTTTAAATGTAAACGGACGTAGGTTAAGTTAGGTTAAGACTAATGGAGACCAATCGAAGACGCAACTACTCAAAACATCGAGATTTCGATTGATTATGGTTTAAGAGTTTAAGGATAATCGGTTTCCGATTTTGGATTTAGTGTAGTTCATCGAACTAAATGTTCTTTCAACGTTCGCGTTAGAGTATAGAAAACTTAAAATTCTTAATACAAAATTGGACAATTAAAATCGTTGACTTCTATCCAAAAAAGATATGTTCGTTGTTTATTTTTTCCATTCAAAATTCCTAATATTTTCTAAGCCATTTTCTATTTTTTAAACAGTGTCAAAATCTTTAAATAAAAAGTTTACCTAAAACAAATACATCGTTTTTACTACGATTACTTAATATGTTATCAACCCTTAATAGTGCAACGTTTTGTAAAATTTTCTAGCTCTAACTTCGGTAAAACGTATACAATTTTCTTTTATCATTTGAAATCTTATAAACTTTACAGGCCTTCTCAAAATTGTACTCAAATAGCAAGTCTCATCTAAATCATCCTCTATATAATTGTAAAAAATTGTAGAAAAACAATAAAAATTTTAAAAAGCACTAAAGGCACTAACAAAAAATTTAAAAAGCAGCAAGTTAGGGCTTTTTCTTAGTTTGGCACTAAAGATACAATTTTGGCGTTTTGAGGCATCAAAAAGCACCATAAATAGTGGCACTTAAAAGCACTGTGAGAAATTGTTAAAAGCACTTTAAATACCCGCTTTTCAAAAACGGGTGTTTAACAAAATTTCGGGTATTGCATAAGCAAAAAAGCACCAAAAAATACCCGAAAGGCACCAAAATGACAACGCTGGTTAAGACTAATGGAGACCAATCGAAGACCAATGCTAAGGCAAAAATTTTAGACACATCAAAAATTGCTGCTTTATTAAAGAAATTCAAATGGGCGTAACTCTTGGTGATGTTACGAATATTCGTATTAGTATAGCCGAATATTCGGCTATTTCAAGACATTTGTATTCGCCAAATTGAAGGGAATATTTTGCGAATACGTTCAAAATAAAATACACAAAAAAACACGAAAAATAATAATTTTTAATTTATTTAATATAAAAAACCTTTATTTTTACTATATTGGAATTGCGTTCGCTGCAATGGATTGAACAACGTTTATCATCGATCGGCAAAAAAATTTGAAAATATAACTAAAATGCATGAGACATTAAAAGGAACTCGGAGAGATCTTTTAGTTTTGTTTATTACACAGTGCAACACAAAAAAAATAACCATATACGGACACCACTACGTGATAAAAGACCAAAAAATAAAACACCCTAATATACATGTTTTAATCATTGGTTTCTTTCGTCTAAGTTGCTCGATTTGGTGAGGGACCAATCTCCGTTCTATATGTTATTTCCACTCAAGTCCGTGAACGTTCAATTTAATTTGAAAGTTGAATAGCATAAAAAAAAATCAAATAGCACCAATTGAAAATCAAAAAAGTACCAAAAAGTCTCCTCTAATAGTTTCTTAGTCACTCTGGACTCTGCATGGGATACCAAAACGATCCCTTTTACGGAATCGCGTTCACTCAGTACCAGATGAAGAATAACATTTCGAAAAATGAAAAATATTGAATATAATATAAAGTTACCTTCGGAAGGAAATAATTCCCAGTTTCCATTTGTTAAAATAGTTGAGTTAAATACATTCAATTTATAAAGTAACACTATCCAGTGAGACACAAAGAATGCTGACGACGGCCGTAGCGGGCCAGAAAATGCATTACATTCTGCTGGTGTCTAATAATTGTAAATTTTTCTTTACATTCAATATACCTCATTGCTTTCCAACGGAAGGCTAAGGTAAAATGTAAAAAGAAAATACAATATAATAGTCTAGTAGTGTATAAAGTCATTTCTGAAAAATTGTAGGAATATAACTATTACAAAAAAGCTTTAAAAAATACATAACTGAAATTTAGCTCATAGAATAAATTCGAAAAATGAAAAATGTTAAATTTACTTTCCCGTATTTCCATTTTTATATACAGTTAAACCTCGATTAACCGGGCCTCTATTAATCGGTTACATCTATTAACCGGCATGCGGTTCTTTTTATTTTTTCCCTCTATTATCCGTGCTTTACCTCTATTTTCCGTGCTTTAGATTTATACCTCTATTAACCGTGCTTTACATCTATTATCCGTGCAGGATTCATATGATTTTTATTATGTATGTTAATCTAAATACGGTGTTTCCCCTTTTTAAGTTCATGTGCCCACACATAAGAACATACATACATACATATATGCGTTTTTATTCATTTAGTAAGTGAAATTTAAACATTTCGTCAGAAGAAATGCAAAAGCAAAAAAGCAATAAACGTTGTAAAATTTACAAATTTTGTGCAGTCATGTAGTTTGATCAACCAAAGCATAGTCAGTAAAAATCCAAATTTTAATGTTTTTGACGATACATACATATTTGATTTTGCATTGTCTATGACAATTTGTATATTTTGTAAAAAATTTGTTGTATATTATAATCTGTAGTTACATAAATCGAATGTTTTAATAAAAATAAATAAATTTCTGTATATTTTAATATAACCTCTATTAACCGTGTATTTCGATTTTCCGTGCTGGTGCCGGTCCCACGAAAGCCGGATAATAGAGGTTTAACTGTACTTTTTTTTCTCTCCATTGAAGTATTAAAAATTTTAATATTGTAGTGGTAGCCCCTAATTTAATACGTACACTAGGGTGTCCCAAAATTTTTTTTTGTCAAAGGCTCAAGCATAATTTGAAAGCTTATAGGGTCCAGTATTTTTGAATTTTTTTTTAGATTATTAGGAAGAGGTTTAGAGGTCGCGCAAATCAAGTCTTTGTTAAAAATCTAGTTTTTCGGCCTTTTTTCAAACTTGACTCATAACTTTGTCAATAACCACGTTCATTTAATTTTTTGACCGAATATTTCTAAAGAAAATTTCCAAAACTTTATTTCCATATGCAAAAACTTTAAGTTCCGGCAATAATTTGTCCATTACGATTCCACATATTAAGTATTTTTGTAATTTTTTAACAAATTCTGTAAAAAACGGTTTATTACTTTTCAAATTTACAATCACCACGACGCTGTGCCGACATTGCAGGGGGTACTAACAACATCAATACAACGTACTGTTTACCAAATTTACAATGTTGTTGCAATATTAAAATGATAACGCCAAATGTGCGTCTTCCGACTCTTCTTTTTAGTGTTGTCACTGTGCTGTAAATTTAAATTTACAATGTTGGATTCACGAATTTACAACGTAGTCACAACCGTCTTCCGACTCTTATTTTCAATATTGTTACAAATTTAAATTCGCTAAATAAACAAGCAAAAATTTTATATTTTCTAACCTAAAATAGTTTTTGTGTTTTCATTTTAATATGATACTACCCAGGCAGAAAAAGACAATCACCACGACGCTGTGGCGACGTTGCATGGGGTACTATCAACATCAATACAACGTACTGTTTACCAAATTTACAATGTTGTCACAATATTAAAATGATAACGCCAAATGTGCGTCTTCCGACTCTTATTTTTAGTGTTGTCACAGTACTGTAAATTTAAATTTACAATGTTGGATTCACGAATTTACAACGTAGTCACAACCGTCTTACGACTCTTATTTTCAATATTGTTACAAATATAAATTCGCTAAATAAACAAGCAAAATTTGTATATTTTCTAATCTAAAATAGTTTTTGTGTTTTCATTTTAATACGACACTTTTAAATTAATAAGACTACATTTCTGTGTATACAGCGTTGTAGCGGTATAGAATTATTATAAACACGGTATTAGGATATAAAGGTTTAATTCTTGTATATCCAGTGTTGTAGCGGTATAGTTTTATGGTAAATACGACTTTAAAAAACTAAAGTCGTATATTTGTATTTAGGGTGTTGTACCGGTGTTGAATGTTATTAAAAAACGGAATTAAAAAACTAAGGCCCCTATTACGGTTTACAACTCAACTCAGTTGAGTTGTAATTTCTTAATTTTTGTATTATGGTTAACAACTTTGCTAAATTGCGGTGAAGAAAAACATAACAAAAATTACAACTGATCGCAACCAGGTGTATTTATTACAACTCAACTGAGTTGAGTTGTAAACCTGTAAATTAAATAACCAGTAAATTTAATGTATTTTTAAATGTTGGAAACATTATAAAAAATAAAAAAAATGAAAATATTTTAAATACTTAAAAAAAAAAAAAAAAAAACCGTAATAGGGGTCTAAGGTACAGTGTTGTGATGGTACCATATTTTTGGTAGAGTCACAATTTTGTATTTACAGGGTTGTGGCGGTACATAAAATTTAGAAGAGTCGTAATTTCTGCCTGGGTACATATTAAATTAATAAGACTAAATTTTTGTATATACAGCGTTGTAGCGGTATAGAATTATTATAAACACGGTATTAGGAAATAAAGGTTTAATTCTTGTATATACAGTGTTGTAGCGGTATAGTTTTATGGGAAATACGACTTTAAAAAACTAAAGTCGTATATTTGTATTTAGAGTGTTGTACCGATGTTGAATCTTATTTAAAAACGGTATTAAAAAACTAAGGTTGTAATTTTGTATCTACAGTGTTGTGATGGTACCATATTTTTGGTAGAGTCACAATTTTGCATTTACAGGGTTGTGGCGGTACAAAATATTTAGAAGAGTCGTAATTTCTGCCTGGGTAATGACAAAAAAACTTGCAGATACTTGCGATTATGAAGTAGCAAATGTAACTTTAACAGAAGAAAACTTTAGAAATGAAGAAATTCAACAATTCATTTTAAAAGCCAGTCTAACTTTTTTTGAAGCTTGCAATATTTCAATCGTTTTTTTTTAAATAGATCCAGTTGGAAAGCCAACAAGTCATTTCAAGAGGCAAAGAAAAAAGTTCAACAATTACAAGTGGTAAATGATGTGGCAGAACCAGGTGTGGCTTTGGCTAATACTTATAATAATGTCACAACTTCTGAAACTGATTACCAGAATTTATTGCAAGGTATAGAACTACATAAATAATGTAAAGCGTTATTACAAAATTTTTGAAAAAATTACGAAAAATTGTAATTAAGGGTATCTAAATGAGTAAACTCATCATCAAAACTTATAATTTTTTCACACAGGAATAAAGCTTGGATACTTTTCTTTAAAACTGTTTCTCAGGAGTGAATAAACTCGTGGTATTAACCAAGTTATGAGTAAAGTTAAAAAAGGTCGAAAACTACGTTTTTTTATGAAAACTCCATTTGCGCGACCTCTAAACCTATTCCGAAAAATCTTAAAAAAAAATCAAAAATACTTTACCCTATAAGCTTTTAAATTTTAATTGAGCACCTATGAAAATCAGAAAGAAAAAAATTTTTGGGACACCCTAACGTACACATGTTAATGAATGGAGAAAATTGTGGTGTAAAAAAGTAACAAAAAAGGTAAGATTTTTATTTCTTAAACGTTTTACTCCCAAAAGGCCGAATTTAAAAAAGGCTGCAGACAACTGTCGGCTTATTCTTCAATAAGTATTAAGTTTTATTGTATCTCTTTTAGTGTTGCAGATATGAGGGTGCCGAATTAACCCTTTTTAGGCGGTAACTAAGATTTTAATAAAATATGGTTGAGTACCAAAATATCAAAACACATTGCATTAATGTTTTGATACTGTTTTCATTACTTTGAAATTTTACTGCCGAATTTTGGTTGTCTTTATTCAATAACCCAACAAACACGGAGGTTTGACTTCAAATTGAAAATGATTTGAAATCAAACGTTTTCTCAAACGACAAACGTTTGATAATGATTTGAAAATCATTTGAAAATCATAGCGCTCTCAACAACCCAACAAACACGGAGCTTTAATTTCAAATTGAAAATAATTTGAAATCAAACGTTTTCTCAAACGACAAACGTTTGATAATGATTTGAAAATCATTTGAAAATCATAGCGTTCTCAACAAAAAGGGGAAATTATTTTCAAATTGAAAAATGAGTTTATTTTCAACTTGCTTTCAAACGTAATTCTCAAATGTTTTTCAAATGTGGATTATAATACAAGGTGGAACATAAATAAAAATTCTTTACTTTTTGAATTTAAATTCAATATTTATTTAAATAAACTGTGAGATAAACATTCGGCACCATAGCTAAAAGATGAAATAATGTTCTTTCCGTCCTCTAATTCTTGGAAAGACAAAATACTTGGCTCCCTTTTATTTTAAGGATTGTAGCACAGCGATGCTTTCTTCACTTTCCCGTTTTATTTTCCTTTTTTTTTTTGTATTTTTAATCATTGTAATTACTCACAAATAATTTTTATTTTTCACAAGAAATAAGCTGTTCACTTTATATTAAAATTTATTTTTAATAGTAAAACACATGTAACCACAAAGTAAAAAATGTAACTTTAATCGCCATTTTTAATGATTACATTTATTTTTCGCTTTAGTATTGCCAAGTTTATTTTTAATTTTAATTTAACATTTGACAAACATTTGACAAACATTTGACATCAAATTGATAAAACATTTGATATCAAATGTTTATTTTCAAATCATTGTCAATTTAAATTTAAATGTTAAATCAAACAACTGAAAAACGTTTGAGAATTGTGTTTGATGTCAAATGATAAAGTCATTTCATATCAAAGGTTTGACTTCGTGTTTTTTGGGCAAACTTAACAGTTTTTGTGTTACGCGAACATGTGTTGTGCAACCTCCTCCATTTTCAAAATAACGGTTAACATCGAAACAAGAACTAAACTAAAAAAAAACGGTAAGCTCCACTGGATTCAGCGTTCGCGAATTAGGTTAACCCGCCGGTGGCCCTGCTTGTCAGTTTTTTAAACTAGCACAGTGTTATTTTTCTATACGTAGTTATGTCGCTATACGAATTTCACTCAATCTCTAAACCTAAACTTAATCTCGTTATTGAAATATTAAAAAAAATTGCAATTATCAATTTTTCGCTATAAATTCACTCCTTAACTGCCTATTTATTGTAGGTGTTTGTTGCAAAGACTTTACAATTGTTGATAGTGAATGATATTGATACGAAGGTTTATTTTTCAAATTTATTGTTATTGTTAAAAAAAAACACATATTCTTCCTTCTACTTACTTCTTATTCCATTTGCCGCAAAGGCTTCAAATAACTTTGCCATTAATACAAATATTATGGCTCTGGGATATTTAAGACGTCTGGGTGTCAGTTGTGTTACAAGGCCATAACCTTCAGTTTTAACATTTCCTTGTTTTGGTTTAATTGAAGAGAACTTTGAGATTTCTGGTTCATTATCTCTAAGGGTTAATAGACCCAAAGCAGGCAGCGCTTTTAATTAATAAAAATTCATTAAAAAAAATTATTCTTATCTTATCTTATCTTAAATTAAACTTACTCTCTTCACTACCAATTTGGGATGCTCGAAACATTTTTGTTTATTAGCTTGTGCACTAGTAATATTATGATGTTAAGCAATAGTAATTTTACTTTTTTAAAGAAAAAAATCAAAAACAAATTAAAAGATATGGGCGAATCCCAGAAACAGTTCACCAACCAAAAATTTTTCAAACTATAATTTTTTTTATAAAATATAAGTCTAGATGTATAATTTCATTTTTATATTAAAAAATATGTATTTCGATGATAATCAATGCAAACAATTTTCCCAAATCCTACCCCACCCCTGATCTCTTAATTTTATACGTGAATTTAACATTATTTTAAGTAATTTAAGTAAATTTATGTAAAATAACACTTACAGACTCATCAAAATATAAATTTCGTTAAAAAAAATTGATATGTCTATGTCATTTATACATTCATTATTAATCACAAAATAAGTTTAAGAAATGCAATTCATAAAAATATAATTTGTTTTGTTAAAATAAATAAAATTGGGTTTATTATATACTACTGGAAAAACTGTAGCGTGCGTTTTGAGGCGTGCTTCACAAAGGGTTCACGGCTATTGTTAAAAAATCACAACATTTTTTGGCTGCGAATAAGTTATTTTAGAATTCTCTTATATTCATCTTTCCTTTAGGAATAAGATTTTGTATACCTTATGATGCATAATTCGTTAAAAATTAGGAAAACACACTTAAAATTTTAAAGTAACTTCCACTTTTTGTGGCGTGCGTCACAAATGTGATCAATTATTTCGCAACAAGTACCAGGGGTCTAATCACCACATTCGAAATCGAGCAAAATTGATCGAAATTATTTATTTTGGTATCATGAAACTTGATATCGAATGAAATGCATTGAATTTGAAATAATAGCATTTGATATCGAGTAACTCCACATTACATTTATCGAGTTTTCATTCGATACGTCAGTGTCTATCGTTTGCAAAAAAAATTCGATAGTTTATTCGATACGATAGTATCGAATGCGGTGATTAGACCCCTGTGCTTAGAAATGATGGTATATGCCATTCGTAAGTACATATTAATGTCACTAAATACTATATATAAGTTGAAGCTATCTCTTTTGAAAGACCAAAAAATATTTATATATCAATCAGAAAACGCGTGTGAATGTAGCGTTCGTTACGTAGGATTTGCCCATATATGAAACTTTTTTTATTAAATTAAAATATGCATGTAATTTGTAATGGGTAGTAGTGATGTTACGAATACTCGTATTCGTATTCTAAATGCCGAATACTCGCCTATTTTAAGACATTCGTATTCGTTTTTGCCAAATTCAAGCGAATATTTTGTTCATACATTCCAAAAGAAAAAAAAAAGAAAAGTGTAAACCTTTTGCTTTTTCTTTTCTGCTCCTTTTAGTAAAGTAAAAATCAAACAAACATTAGAAGTATTGCGCCGCCACAAAAACAATTTATGAAAATTACTCAAGTTGATTTTAAGCATTCCTCACCCCTATCGCGAATGTTATGGGAATATGATATATGGGATCAAACCTAAATTCCCATCCCCAACAAATCGGTATCGCAAATATTTTGGGAGTAAAAATTTCTATTGTGAATTATTTGTCAGTGGTTTGTAAACAAAAGTCTCTATTGTGAGTTACTTGTCAGTGCTTGTATTGTGAAAGAAAAATATACAAAATAAAATACTAATAAAAATTTAATAAAATAAATAATGAATAGTGTTTATCTTCATTTTGATTATGTACACTCCTTCAATAAAAGGAAAAAGTAATTTAATTTAGTCCTACTTTAGAATACAAATTAAAATTTACATGTTTCCTTCTTGTTCACATCAACACTTGTTGGGAATTTATTTAGTAAAAAAATTTGCGGGAGTAAACATTGGCGATGCCAAATTTTTTAAGTTTGGGAATTCATTCCCAAAAAATTTGTTATGGGAATCATTCACAATACGAAATAAAAAAATATGGGAATATTGGGATTGACATTTTACATAGAAAGAAACTCGGAGAGATCTTTTCTTTCTGCTTATTATTAGAGTTTTTTTTTTCCCGGAGTTTTTCGATTCCCGGGAAAGCGGGAAAAATTTTTAAATTTCCCGGGATCCCGGGATCCCGCTCCATACAAATAATACAAAGTAAACTTGGTTTTATTAATGAAAAAAACTTTTATAAACAAACGTGAGGGAACTTGTTTACAAAGTAAGTAAAATAAATGCTTAAATACTACAAAAATTAATTGAAGATTGAAAGCGGAACTTGAATTATTATTACCTTTGGCTATTATAGGTAAATTCCGTATTATGATGATCTAGTTCAAGATAAAATAAACATAACAATTGAGGTACTCAAGATATGAGATCAAAAAGTAAAATCATAAAATATATAAAATATTTTAATAAATATATTAACATTTTTTAACGGCGTAGGAAATTACTTTCTGACACACTCAAAGCGTTTAGTGAGTCGCCAAAGAGTATATTTCTGATTTTGTTTACTAATTACCATGTTTCCGAAAAATTTCGTTTACTTTTTTACCGAGGTTGGACAAATAATTAAAAGTGCACCGTTGTTACATGCTTCTAATGTCAAGGTTGATGCAAAAAATAGCATCATCCGGACTACTTCTTACAAACTATTTCTTTTCATTAGGTCCATCTGTAATCTTTAGGACAATGTGTTTTTCAAATTGTATGTTTTAGTAACTTACACGAGTTTCATTATTTTTTTATTTCGATTTCCCCGCACTTCCCGGATGTATTACCAAGCTCGATTTTTTTTTTTTGTAGATACGACTATGTTGCAATAACGGAGCGTTTTGTTTATGTTTATGTATATCCTATTTTTAAGACTTGTCCATGGTCAATGAGAATTTACTGCCTGCATCTTATTTTGAATTTATGTTCTTTATCAATTCATCACTTCACTAAATTTATTAATTATCAACTGTTGCACTGCCCATTCTGCTTTTAATAGATTTATTGCCGCAGGAGACATTGATTTACGTTTGTACACATTTCTTATAATTGATCAAATCGACAACCCATCCACAGATGCTAATTTTTAGAGAAAAGAAAACTAAATTTCAGAGTAAAAATAGCTGTTTTCTGAAACTATGAAGAACTTTTTATTTCCCGGGATCCCGCAACAAAAATCCCGGGAAAACGGGAAATATAATAAGTGAAATTCCCGGGACGGGAAATCCCGGGAAAAAACCCTACTTATTATACAACAATTAGGAGGGGGAAGCTTAACAGTTCGATATCCACTACTTAACACTGTGAGAAACAAACTAAAGTTAAGAAAAATAAAGAAAGAACCCTAAATAAAATATGTGAAAAACCACAGAAATAGGTCGGTGAATAACTAAGTAATGTCGCAAAAAGAGTAAGAAAAACAAAGTCTAAAAGTTTTATGCCTGTATTCACAAAAAATTTTTAAATTTAATAAAGGTTTAAAGAACAAATTTACTATGAAAATTTTCCTTAATAAACGTTTGTTAAATTTAATAATCGTTTGTGAATACGGGGGTTAAAGTATAAGTATCTATTAGTGTGACTATTTTAGCATTTTTGCATACTTTAGGAGTTAATCAAATGTCTTCAGCCTTTTTTTAAATGCTTTTATTTAGCTTCACTTCGGAAAATCAAATCTTGTAACACGAATACATGGGCGTAGCCAGGATAAAATTTAGGGGGGGGGGGGGCACAATTTTTTTTGGTAAAATGCTTTTGACTTTCTTCTACTCAATGCAAATGGATAAAACTTTGCAGGCATTCATACTCCCTATGGCAATACACGAATACATGGGCGTAGCCAGGATGAAATCTAGGGGGTGGCAGAATTTTTTTTTTTGTAAAATGCTTTTCTTTGTCTAAATTTACACGTTTCATCTTTTGATGCTCAACTTCTTTTCAATTCCCTTTTAAAGATGCCAACATAATCACACGCAGCAATCCGTTTCACGTAAACTGCTGTAAATTTTGAAAGATTAACTTTTCTTAAATTTTAAGAAATAATCTGGTCTAAAATTTCCTTTTATTAAATCTTTTAAATCAGAGCAAAGCATAGAAATAAAATCGATTGTATTTTGTTTACATTAGGAGTATTGCGGGCAGCCTAAATTTGTTTAAATATTTAAAAAATTTTAAATTTTGTTAAAACTGAGTTCAAATAGAAACTGGGAATTAATTCCTTCCGAAGGTTACTTTTATTTTATATTCAACATTTTTTCATTTTTCGAATTCATTCTATGAGCTAAATTTCAGTTATGTATTTTATAAAGCTTTTTTGTAATAGTTCTATTCCTTCAATTCTTCAGAAATGACTTTATACACTACCAGACTATTATATTGTATTTTCTTTTTACATTTTACCTTAGCCTTCCTTTGGAAAGCAATGAGGTATATTGTATGTATAGAAAAATGTACAATTATTAGACACCAGCAGAATGTAATGCATTTTCTGGCCCGCTATGGCCTTCGTCAGCATTCTTTGTGTCACACTGGATAGTGATACTTGAGTTAAATACATTCAATTTATAAAGTATCACTATCCAGTGTGACACAAAGAATGCTGATGAAGGCCGTAGCGAGCCAGAAAATGCATTGAGAGAATTTCAACTTATTGTAGTGGGGAATGTTAGATGAGATAAACCCACTGTTGTTTATTGTTGATGTGTTTTGTTTAAGCTTTGATATTATTACAAGTAGAACTGTTGCTATAATTCTTATACGTTTAACAGTTTTATTTGGTTTAATGTCTTTAGTTTTTCTAAAATCTTTATGGATGAAGTTTCCTGATGATCTGGCCTAAGCAACCAGTGAAATGCATAGGAATAGCTTATCCCATCAACAATGAATTTCAAGTGTTTTTGTCAAGAATAAAAACTGGGAATTAAGCACGAATAACAAAATCTTTTGAAATTAAAATTTTGTATTCCCAAAAATTGAAATTACTTTTTGATAAACAGGCAAGTGCACGGCCTAAAAAACACTTAACTGACAACATCTTTTGTAAGTTGTTGTGTTGTTTTTATTTTGTTTTTCTTAACCTACTTACAACTACAATTAATGTTGCGAGAATTTCAACTAATTGTAGTGGGGAATGTAAGATGAGATAAACCCACTCTTGTTTATTGTTGATGTGTTTTGTTTAAGCTTTGATATTGTTACAAGTAGAACTGTTACTATAATTCTTATACGTTTAACAGTTTTATTTGGTTTAATATCTTTAGTTTTTCTAAAATCTTTATGGATGAAGTTTCCTGATGATCTGGCCTAAGCAACCAGTGAAATGCATAGGAATAGCTTATCCCATCAACAATAAATTTCAAGTGTTTTTGTCAAGAATAAAAACTGGGAATTAAGCACGAATAACAAAATCTTTTGAAATTAAAATTTTGTATTCCCAAAAATTTAAATTACCTTTTGATAAATTGTTAGCAAAAATCTTGAAATTTTTTTTTAGCATTTTCTAAAATCATTTTAGCATTTTCTTTTAAGATCAGGACACACCGATAAGTATGCAAACAGTTACTTGAAGTTATCTTAATGACTTCGGGTCATTAAGAATTGGCTTTATTTGTAGCTTTAATCTATTTCAGTGCACATTTGGGTTGTACATTAGATCCTTTGGGTTGCCGTGCTATCTATGGCCTTTATATAATAATAATGTTAGTATAAAAATGTTAAAGGTTCAGTGGTGGCATTCAGGTGCGAACTAAATAACTTAAAATTCAGTCATCGGAATAACTTAATAATGTTTAAAACATTTAGTAGTGTGCCAGTTTTTTCTAATTTATTGCTATGGGCGAGAATGGAAGATTTTTTCAATCAAATTCGAAACATAGTGTGGCGCTAATTTTCGAATTGGATATTCGCAATCGGCGAATATTGGCGCAGATATTCGTATTCGCGAATATTAAAAACCGAGATTCGTAACATCACTAATGGGTAGTATTAAATATTACAGGGCTTTCTCAACCGCAAATACGATGATTTTCAAGTCAGTTGACTGTTTAGAGCACAATCACTAACATACTACTATCTTTAAATCTCAGATTTACTACTTGCTCCTCATATGTATGTATACATATAAATAAAAAAAATTTTGTTGATGTCTACTCAAATTTCACGTTGTTTGAAATCAGCAAGGTAATATTGTTAAAAGAAAAAATGTATAAAGAATACAAAAAATGTATTTAACAAATACCTATTCACACAATTTTTTTTAAAACATTATCACTAGATTTTATTGTTTTTAATATTTCTTTTTCAATAATTTATATTTATTATTTATTTTCTAATTGACCGTTATTTTGTTAAATGTTATTTCATAAAAAAAAATTGTTATAGGTTTTACTTGCTTAAGTTCTCGTTAAATACTGTTTGATTTTATAAGTTAAAACTTTACTTTTACAATTTGATTTTGCTCTATAATAATTTTATATGTAACGTTCTGACGGTTGTTTTTTAAGCTGACTCGTTCCTTGGTTGGTTAGTTGTCTGATATCTGTTGCTTTCGGTTCGTTTGTTTCTCTTTTAGTATACAAATGATTTCATTTAACAATTATACATACAAGCATTTCAGTTTAGCTTAGAATCTATTTATCTGTTAAATACACAACGACTCGTAGTACGTGTGTGCATTTCATGTTATACATTATTTCACGAGACATTGGATTTTGTTATTGTTTTGTATAGCCAACGATTGCTCTCGTTCTTCCCACGATAACAATTGTTGTTATCTGCATTATTTGTTTATTTTTTTTACTTATTTTAATTAATCTACAGATTTTCTTTTTTTCACTTAACAAGCTAAAGGTGGAATGAATGCAAGTGTTTGCCAGATGACTTTTTGTCTAGCGGGACCAGTAATGAAATTCTGTAACTTTTTAACGACAAAAATTGTCGTTAAGTATTACCAATTCGTAAGTTTACGATAGTTGTCGTAAAGAGCTACTCTTTAAACAATTTTTTTCAGTAAAGAATATCGTTAGCGAACGGTGCAAAAAAGTTTTTGTCAAATAATTACGGTAGTAAATGTATTCTTAACCAGGGACCGCAACAGTTATTCCTTTTTCCAAAAAAGGCAGATGAAAGCAGTTATTTTTTGATTTTGGTTTTTTTGAACAAAAACAACAGTTATTTTTTGATTCATATTTTTTTGAACAAAAATAACAGTAATTTGTTATTATAAAAGATTTCATTATTCGTGCTTAATTCCCAATTTTTATTCTTGATAAAAACACTGAAATTAGCTCTGTCTGCGTACACATATTTTGCGAAAAATGTTGCAAAATCTTGCAAAATGTTGTCTGCGTACTCCAAATCTCTTGCAGCGAGAGCCAAAAAGAGAATTTTTTGACAGTTGGAAGTTAGAGAACTTGCAAAATGTTACTGGAGAAATTTCCGCTTGCAAGATTTTGCAAATAGTTTGAACAGCTGTTTGAATGAAATAGTTTTTGTGAAATGAAAATAAAAATTTAAATTTAACAATGGCAGAGGTAAGTAGTTAGAATTGTGTTGATTTTTAACGTTTATAATAAATTATAATAAACAAAACATTTTACTTCATTTTACGTAAGTGGAGTGGAGATGGCAGAACCGATAGAACCAGCAGAACTTTGTGGGACGAACTTTGCAATTGAAGAGGCGAGTATTTGGAATTGTGTTCCTGGCGAGCACTTCACATCCAAATTATTTTTCTCCGTTGTCAAGCTGTTGGAGGGCACTGTATTGGGCATTTCATTCTTTTTTTCCATGGTAAGCCAGCACTATGTTGGGCAATGTTAGCAAAAGAAGTTTTATAAAAAACCCGACAAATAAAACTAAAAACTAAGAAGAAATTGAATTTACCAAATTAATAACAGTGTAATAAACAAGTTTTTTAATTTACAACTCTTTTTAAGCTTCACTTTAATTAATAATTTTTTAATTTACCTCGAGAATTAAATTTTGCGTACACATATGCTAAAATTCTTTTGCTTTGTTTTTTCAATTGTTTACACACCGATTAGCTGTTTTCTTGCAAAATTTCACTGGATACTGTCTGCGTACTTTTTTAGATTTTTTCAGCCGATAGAGTAATATTGGTCTTACTCTCCCAAAAAAATTTACTGAGTATTTGCTACTGGAAAAGTACCAAGACAGACCTATTTATTGTTGATGGGATAAGCTATTCCTATGCGCATTTCACTGGTTGCTTAGGCCAGATCGTTTACCAAGAATAAAAATTGGGAATTAAGCACGAATAACAAAATCTTTTAAATTAAAATTTTGTAGTCCCAAAAATTACTTTGATAATAAACAGGCAAGTGCACGGCTTAAAAAAACTGAAACTGGCAACATGTTTTATTATTTGAAGCAGGTTGTTCTTGTTTTTATTTTGTTTTTTCTTAACCTACTTACAACTACAATTAATGTTGGAAGAATTCCAACCAATTGTAGTGGGGAATGTAAGAAAAGATAAACTCACTGTTTATTGTTGATGTTTTTGTTTAAACTTTGATATTGTTACAAGTAGAACTGTTGCATTTAATTCTTAAACGCTTAACAGTTTTATTTGGTTTAATATCTTTAGTTTTTCTAAAATCTTTGGATGAAGTTTCCTGACGATCTGGCCTAAGCAACCAGTGAAATGCGCATGGGAATAGCTTATCTCATCAACAATAAATTTCAGTGTTTTTATCGAGAATTAAAATTGCGAATTAAGCACGAATAACAAAATCTTTTAAATTAAAATTTTGTATTCCCAAAAATTACTTTGTTATTTTTATTTTTATTTTTTTAAGCAAAAATAAAAGCTATTCTCTTAAGAAATGTATGTGTTATAAAATTAAGTCAGTGGGGAACCTGATTGCTCGCATACCTGTAAATATGACAAGCATTTTTCAAGATTATCGACTTATTGGGATATTTATACTAAATTTAAGGAAGATAACTTTCTTAAAACCTTATTTATTACTAATTTTTTAAGCTAACTTTTTATGCCTATATGTATTCATAAAAATTTTTAAAATTTAATAAAGGTTTACAAAACAAATTTTCTATGAAAATTTTACTTAATAAACGTTTGTTAAATTTAATAATCGTTTAGTTTAGGTTAGTTTTATTTGCCTTGTTTTTAAAGGGCTTATTCATAATATTAAATATTTTGGGCTTACGAAAGGTTAATATAACGATCATTATATAAAAATTTGTGAAAAGATTAAAAACCTTGAAAAGTAAAACAATTAAGAAATTAGAAGAAGAAAAGGAAAAGCTCAAGAAATAGTAAAAACTGCTATCAGACGAGAGGGAAAAGTAATCCTACATACCTCAGTTCTCAGCCTGACGTTATACAGCTTGGTCATGCCCATAACGAATCTCGTCAGACTCTCGAACCCACAACCCGAGACGTCTCCCAATTCGCCCATGAACCAAGCTCCCAACCATCTCAACCTGTTTGTTCTGTAACCAAAGACAATGACACGAAATGTGCTCAACTGTCTCTGATTCCTCTGTGTCCTCGCATTTGTCTTTCGCATCTATTAATTTTTTTCTTTTCGCAAATCATCACTATTTATTTTATTCAAATTTTGCAATTTCAAATATTTTTACATATTTTAGCATGTCAATCTGCGCCATCTTTCATTTTTATATCCAGTATTGCTCAATTTTCAAAAAATTTTGCGAAAATGATGGAGAGTACCAAGTTGGCATTTAGCATTCGCATCGAAATTATTTTCGCATCGAAATAGAGAGTAGCCCCCCTGGCTATTATGGAACGGCCCGTGATAATACCACCATAGTTCTAACGCTGACCATACTAGAACTAGAATCGTTCACAATCCCTGATACTTGCCTAGAACCCATTCCCAGATAGAACCCCAGTATAGGCCGGACTGCATCCACACGGTTATAATCCATTTTAGAGCCCAAAAAAATCACAAAACATATTATTACAATGACCATCTGAAATACCTTTAATTTAAATAAATGTTTGTTATGGTTCACTTTGATGGTGTGAAGATTGACTTCGCATCAGTGTTTTTACCATAGCTGTTAAAGGTTAGATTACACTATTATACTTTGTATTAATACATGTCAAAAACTCAAGTAAAATGACAAAGTGTGATAGTGTGAATGCAATGTGTCACGAAAATGACAATTATGAAAAAAGTTTGACATCCCATACGACTTCATCGTTTTTTGAAAAATTTCTAAACAATAATACTTTTCATTGGATCAGGGTTGCATTTTTTTTCATGCGTGAGTGTTCATACTTTGTGTGATGGTGTGAACACAAACTGTCATGTTACATTAGATTTTTTGACAGTCGCAACAAAACTCATTAGATTTCTATCTCACAAAGTATTATGGAATACGTAAGACTTGTCAGATAGTGTAATCAAGTCTTAAGTAATGATTAGTAATCGTAATACATAATTACTTATTCGATTACTTTTTTTTTTAAAGGTAAAGTAATGATTACAATTGCGACTACTTTTGGTTTTGCATGATTACTAATTGATTACGATTACTATTAATCAAAAAATAATCAGAAGTATCGGCGATTACTACAAAATAATCAAAAAGAATCAAAAGTAATCAAAATGTAATCCCATTATTTTCCACGATTATTTTTGATTACTTTGAAAAATTGCTTATTCATTCGTACAATTATTTTTTTGGAAACAGTTAAATGTTATAATTATTCAAAAATATACTGGCGAACACTTATCCATATAAAATTTGTCCAGTATTTGACTGTAGTTATCATTAGCCAAATTGCTTTTAGTTCTGATTCATTAAATGTAAACAGTCGATGTCAAACCAACTCAAAAATCGAAAAGTTGTTCACAATTTTTCATTGTTTGTTCGGCAGTTTTTGGTTTCAAATGCAGTTTTTCAAACCCTGCATATCGATGCCTTACTTTCTCAACCTCTTATCTTAAAAAAATACAACTTTTTAGGAGAGAAAAAAAAACGTTTTATCTTTGTATACTTCGGTGTTTGGGTTAAAGTTAAAATGGAATTATTAAAGAATTGATTACATCTATGTAAATTGTACTGACATAATAAGTTGTTTCATTGTTAGAACACAAAAATAGCAGTGGTTTGATACGAAAAAGTCAAAACCGTATTTTTAAGGTACGAGGTTGAGAAAGTAAGGCATCGATATATGTTTTCAATTAGTCTCATTTTAAATTCTTAGCAATACATACAAGGCATAAACATTATTATAACTGGCTTTTGTTTCTATAATTGTTTTAATTCTTTTTTTTTTTAATATGCAAAATGAACATGTGACCATAAGATAGTAAAAATTTTTTTCTCTAAAATATTTTCAAGCAGTCTGCTGAAGTTCATTTGTAGGCTGGCTTACTTTAAAAGTGATAACGACATCATTGATCCCTAGTCACATGTCTTTATACTTATATAAATTAATAATAAAGCTTTACTATAATAAATATTTTTTTCCCAGCACAATTTTGAGACATGGTTTGCTTTAGAGGTCTGCATAAATATACTTTTATTCTAGCAGTACGCGTACTACGCGTAGTGGCAAGTTTATACTCGAAGTATAAAAACAACCAAAAGAACGAAATTTGTCGAATTAAACTTTTGGTGTTGTTTCTTTTCTACTGCAGTTTAATACATTTAAATAATATTTTTATATGTTTCGCCAGCGATCGTAAAATGTTCAGTTTACAAATTCAAGTCGTATTTAGGTACTTGACCGCTTTCTTCTTAAGTAGAACACACCTCGAGTTAAAACCTTCATATGTACAAAGTTGAAGACAAATCTTAAACTTTCATGCACATGAAGACACAATTCAACGCTTAAACACCTTTTTAAAGTCCAGTTTAACTTTTAGCATTGGCTATCGTCACGACCTACGAACTTCGTATGGCGTAAAGCCGTATTACGAAGAAAGGTTAAATACAACAAAAACAACATTGTTTTGCCTTCTAAGTCAGCACCTACATACATTTGTTCTTTTAACAAGACGTGCTACTAGCTGTTAAGGCAGGGTCAGCCAAGCAGGAAGAAAAACTACATTAATTTGAGCCCCAACGTCAGTACCATATGCTTGGCAATTCTTAGCTTCATTGTTTTTTTGGGGAATTCAAAATAAGCTGATATGTAAAATAACACAATTTTGCCACAACCCCTTTTCTCTCAATTCTCCACCCGTATTCATTGTTAGGACTATATACTTGACAATTTTCAGCTTGCTATGTCATTAGGGGGCATTAACATAAGCTTATATGTTAAAAAAAATTAGTTTCGCCAAGCCCCCATTTCTCTTCATTCTCCGCCCACAGGCCAAAAATCAGGCTACGTTAGGATTTGGCCTAGATGTTTTACTATATGCGTGCCAGTTTTCAGCTTTCTAGCCCATCAGTGGGCTTCTCGTGCACAACAAAAACTTATGCGATGTAGACTTTTAGTTTGCGTTAAATAAAGTGTTTATAAAGTGATAATGACAAGAAATTTTGAAAGAATAATTTCGAATTTTTTAACTGTGGTTAATATTATTTAACTAGCAAAAAAAAAAACTAAGAATATCGATAATTTTCTACAGAAAATTAAAAATTCTTTGTTCGACTCTGTCGACTTTTATATTCTTTTTACTATACAGTTATTTTTGGTTAATTGAGCCCCGCTTAATTGAGTTTTCCGTTTTATTGCACTTAAAATCATGTAACGAAATCATTCAGTTTAACTGGCTATGTTAAAATACCCGTTTAATTGAGTTCCGTTTAATTGCGTCACCCGCTTAATTATTTCGCAAAATAAGACCGCATTGCGAAAAACAGGAGCAATTGTTTCGGTTACTTGTTTCCGTCTACTTATTGTGTATTTGCTCCACTAACGTATTTTGCGGGAAGAAAGATTTTACGATAATCGTTCCTGATTTTTATTTTGTTTTAAAAAACCTAAACCATTTTTTAACTTATTAAATAAAGAAATGAGTTTTATTTTCTATCTACACATGGGTGTTTCGCTTTATTGCACATCTTGCTCAATTAAGCGATTTTAGTTTTAATTGCGTCGGCGATTCAATTAACCGAGTACTGTTAAATTGAGTTCCCGTATAATTGCGTCAAAAGTCGTGCATATTTAGAAACTCAATTAAGCGGAAATAACTGTAGTATAATAAACAATCGCATTTGTTTTAAGAAACGAAATGGATTACTTAAGAAAATAAATTTCTTTCCTTATATAGTGTGCATTTCAGAGTATTCCATCGGGTGATTTTTTAGCTATTATCTTTTTGGCAAGACTGGTTTAAACAGCTGACGCACGTTTCGTGTTTTGTTTCACTGTCAAACATCTTCAGTTTGGTCTATAATTTAACCATGAATCGTCTTACAAACGAACAACGCTTGCAAATTATTGAATTTTATTATCAAAATGCGTGCTCTGTTAAGAAAGTTCATCGCGCGCTTCTTCCATTTTAGAAGAAGCTCATTTTTGGCTCAATGGGTACGTTAATAAGCAGAATTGTCGATTTTGGAGTGAAGATAAGCCAGAAGCATTGCAAGAGCTACCAATGCATCCAGAAAAAGTCACTGGATCATTGGACCGTACATCTTCAAAGATGATGCGAATCGTAACGTAACTGTGAATGGTGAGCGCTACTGTGAGATGATATCCAACTTTTTTTTGCCCAAAATGCAAGAGTTTGACTTGGTTGACATGTGGTTTCAACAAGACGGTGCCACATGCCACACAGCACGCTTAACAATGGACTTATTGAGAGGCGAGTTCGGTGAACATTTTATTTCACGTTCGGGACCGGTTAATTGGCCGCCTAGATCGTGCGATTTAAGTCCTTTAGACAATTTTTTGTGGGGCTATGTTAAAGCTCATGTCTATACATACATGCCCGCTTCAATTGACGCATTGGAAGACAACATTGACGGCCATTTTCACCAAGTTCGGTTATAATTAACCATCGGTTATAGCTGTCAAAACGTATTGGTAACCGGGACTTTAATTGAAAGTTAGTTTTAACCGAACTTGGTGAAAATGGTCGTGAAGCATTTATTCATGAGATACCGGCCGAAATGTTGGAAAGAGTATGCCAAAATTGGACTAAGCGGATGGACCATTTGAGGCGCAGTCACGGTCAACATTTGCATGAAATAATCTTCAAACATTAAATTATATGGACCGTACTATCGATTCAAATAAAGATTTTATGCATTTTTCTGAATTTTATGTGTTTTTTTTTTAACTTTCTTATAGGTCTTAAAAAATCACCCAATATATCAAAAGAATTTAAAAAACGGGAACAAATTTTGGTTAAATGTGTCTTGATTTTAATGTTTGCAAATAATAGTACAAAAATGTTGGGAATCTATAAAAGCGCTAAGGAAGAAATATGTGCCCTTTCGACAGTTAAAAAGCGCTAAGTTGGCAACTCTGATTGTAACCCTTTCCAAGGAAGTCGGGTTAACAGTGAACATTAGAAATACAAGGAAATCTTCATCAACAATAACAACTTTAATCAGTTTGTGATAAATTAATGGCAAATATTATACGTGAACTCTTTCTGTTATCTGAGTATAATGACAGTTACTGGCAGAATAGATGTCAGATGTGAATTAACTACAAAATTAAAATAATTGTTCTTTTATTAAAATTTTTATTTTTAACTAAAAAAAACAATTCAAATTTCAGAGTTTTTTATTAAAATTTTTGTGTTATGAACTGCCCAAGGCGAATTCATCCCAGGTAATCTCGGTACTACAACAAGTACAACCAGTGATGCCAACTTTTTGAGAGCAAAAAGCACTTTCAAATTTAAAAAAAGCACTAAAAAGCACTATTTCGAGCCAAAAAAAAGCGTAAAAAAGCACTAAGCTATTTTTACAATTTAATTAAACACAAAAGAAGTTGCATTCGGCTGTGCCGAATATTATATACCTCCACAATTTAAAAAAAGGCGACGGCGTTGATGAGGACAATTTTCATTTAAGATTAAATAATAAGTATATTTACATTTGTTTATAAACATTTTAACATGTATTATTATTATCTTCAATAAAAATAATATCATCCAAATCATTTAGAGTTTAAATTGGCCATAAAACAGTTTTAAAGTAATACAGTGCGAGCTCGATTTTGGTAACTCGAATAATATGGCCTGTTGCATTAAACTTAATGGCAGCCCATATTTGATAAAAAAAAACTTATATTTTATCCTTTAAATAAATCTAAATTAAAATCGTGCAAAGTTTAATAAAACAATTGGCATATGATATTATAAAATTATTTTAACATATGTACGCTTCTGAATAAAGAACACACATAAGGTGTAAAATAGAAAAAACATGTATGTTTGCAATCTGATACTTAGTCAAACCTTTTTTCAATAGCACTAGAGGTAGAAGTGCACAACACTTGGAAAACTAAAGCGCTGTTTTTAATTTATTTAACACTTTGCATATACCATTCTACGGCTCTTTTTTTGTTGTTGAAGTCTTTGCGTTTTTAGTACGGTTTCCGACTGCATTTTTTTTTTTAACATTTCCTAATATTTTTCAATCCATATTCTATTTTTAAAACAGTGTCTACATCTTTAACAAAATGTTTACCGAAATAAATCTTTTTTATTACGATTACTAAATATTTTGTTAACGCTAAAATGTGCAACGTTTCGTAAAATATCCAAATTGCTAGGAAGCCTAGCTCTAACCTCGTAAATAAAGTTTTTGGTTAAACGAATGTAACTTTCATTTATCACTTTTTTATCATTTGAAATCTTAAAATCTTTACAAGCCTTCTGAAAATTGTACCGCAAATAGCAAAGTTCAACTAAATCATCGTCTATATAATCGTATTTTTTAAAAATGGTAGAAAAAAAATAAAAATTGTGAAAAGCACTAAAGGCACTAACGAAAAATTTAAAAAGCACTAAAGGCACTAACGAAAAATTTAAAAAGCACCAAGTTAGTGCTTTTTTTTAGTTTGGCACTATGGATAAAATTTTGGCGTTTTGAGGTATCAAAAAGCACCATAAATAGTGCCAGAAGCACTAAGTTGGCATCACTGAGTACAACACGTACAAAAACCACAAGCAATTTGTTTTTGAAAAATCATTGGACAATGTCAAAAACAGAAATAAAACAAAACAGAAACAAAGATAATAAAAGAGAATAAACAAAATTTTGACAACCAACAGTGATTTTAGCTAATATCAGCAGGGCTTTTAAGGCCACCTGTAATAAATTCGCCTTGGAACTGCCTGTAAAATAAAAATTTTCGCTTGGGAAGTTAAGTATATGGAAACAACAATACAAAACTTATGTGGTGTTTATAGAACACGAGCGCCTTACTCGTTTCGAAATTTGTTTTTGTTTTAAATGTAAGTTGAACGGACGAGTAAGGCGCTCGTGTTCTATAAACTACACATTAATTTTGTTTTTGTTTCCAATATAACAAAAACAAGTGAGTGAGTGAGAAATTATATTGAAAACAAAAACCAATTTTCGTTTCTTATTGTTATGTGGTGTTTATAGAACACGAGCGCCTTACTCGTCCGTTCAACTTACATTTAAAACAAAAACAAAATTTCGAAGTTTGTTTTTGTTTTAAATGTAAGTTGAACGGACGAGTAAGGCGCTCGTGTTCTATAAACTACACATTAATTTCAATATAATTTCTCACTCACTAACTTGTTTTCGTTTTCTAAAAACAGGCAGTAAATTTCTATTTTGTTCGTATATTTAAATTAGGGAGTTAACGATACGCCTTTTTGCCGACACCGATATTCAAATAGAAATATCGACGATACCGATGCGAATATTAAATTTAAATTCAAGTCAATAAAGGTATTCACGTCAGAAGTTGCACTATTGCGAAAAAGCAAAAGTGCAAAAACATAACAGCAACCACATAGAAAATTATTTCGCACATATGGTGCAAAATTTTCAGGGGGTAAGTAAGCGCAAGACTATCAGAGTAAAAGTAAAAAAGCTAAGCAACTTTTTATAGCATTGCCAAATTTACCAAAACGCTTAAATAGTACTCATAAAATCAACTCTAGACTAAACAACAACGCAGGAATACTTTTTTAACGTAAATTTTTTCTTTGAATTGGAAAAGAACTTTGATAATATACTTGCATGTGCCCGTGCAGAAAACTGAATTGCCAATTTGGTTTTTTTTTGTTGTTTTCTTGCGAAGGCAATAGAATGAAGCAAATTGTTTTTTAATTTTGTTTTTTTCTTTTTACCCACTTACAACTACAATTCGAGTCGGAAAGAACCCAACAAATTGTAGGGGGATGTAAGAAGAGATAAACTCACTGTTTATTGTTGGTGTTTTGTTTAAGCTTTGATATTGTTACAAGTAAGACTTTGAGTGTTTAAAATTCTTATGCGCTTTAGGGTTTTATTTGTATAATATTTTTAGCTTTTCTAAAATCTTTGGAAAAGGTTCCCTGATGATCTGGCCTAAGCAACCAGTGAAATGCGCATAGAGGAATTTAGCACGTCATACAAAAATCTTAATAGTAAATTTTGTATTCCCGTAAATAACTTTGATAATATACTTGCATGTGCCCGTGCAGAAAACTGAATTGCCAAATTGGTTTTTTTTTTTTGTTGTTTTCTTGCGAAGACAATAGAATGAAGCAATTTGTTTTTTAATTTTGTTTTTTCTTTTTACCCAATTACAACTACAATTCGAGTCGGAAAGAACCCAACCAATTGTAGGGGGATGTAAGAAAAGATAAACTCACTGTTTATTGTTGGTGTTTTGTTTAAGCTTTGATATTGTTACAAGTAAGACTTTGAGTGTTTAAAATTCTTATTCGCTTTAGGGTTTTATTTGTATAATATTTTTAGCTTTTCTAAAATCTTTGGAAAAGGTTTCCTGATGATCTGGCCTAAGCAACCAGTGAAATGCGCATAGAGGCTAGCTTTCCCTCAACAATAAATTTCGGTGTATTTATCAAATATGGAAAATTGGGAATTTAGCACGTCATACAAAAATCTTAATAGTAAATTTTGTATTCCCGTAAATAACTTTGATAATTATAAATAATTTTTGAAGATGAACTCTGTGAAAAATAAATATTGAAAAGATCGTCTTAAAAATTGAAGGAAGCAGAAATAATAAGAATACTGGACTACTTGTTTGAAAGTAGAAAGTTTTAGGAATTTAAGCTATAAATTCGACTTAGAAATTAATAAACTTGTGTGCTGTTTACACAACACAAGTGAATAAACGTGTAGTAAAATTTATATGGAAAACACTCAAGTGCTTTTCATATAAATTTTACTATTAATTTTACATTAATAGTTTTGTTATTTTTCAAAAAACCTGCGGATCAAATTTTATATATATATTTTTTTTTTTAATAATTGCATCTTGCGATGTTGTAAAATGAAAGATACGTTATATAAACAATTGTTTCGGAAATGCTTTAAATTGGAGTTGCAAACAAAATATGTTGCACATTTCAAAAAAGTGCAACTATACTATTATTAAAACATGACGTGAATACCTTTAATATTAACAAAATTCAAGTAGAGTAATTTTTTTTTATTATACAAAATTACAGTGTAAGAGATTATTGATATATAAAATTAGTATTTAAAAAGCAACGAATTGAATTTTTTAAAATTAATATTGATAAGATTTTTGTTAAAAAAAAACAAAGTATTTTAAACTTTTGCAGACATAGACGATTTCGCAAATCCGTTTGAAGCAGACCTGCAGTGGAAAATGTCTCTCAGTTGAGACCAGAGACCTGAGCCGTCAAGTTTTTTCGGCGGCGGCGGCTTGCAAAAATATTGCCGACAGCGGCTCAAAGCCGGCTTAAGCCGACTTAACTTAGGCCAATTTAAAAATAATTTTTTTACCAACTTTCATAATCCTTCCCGAAATTTTCTTATAAGATTTTCACAAACAGAACTTTTACTAGATGTAGGGGTGACCGTGTCTTTAACACTTTCTGAATGCAGTGTCATGTTAAGTAGCTTAATGTCTCAAATATTTCATTCATTTTGGGACTCTGAACTATTTTGCATCTCAGTTTATTCATTATTCATATTAACTAGCGGAATAGTGTCAGACATTGTAGCAGTGGCTATGATAATGGATTTTCTGGTATCTGTGTGAATATCGAAGTAACTCAAAGCTTGATTTTTATTATCACAAAAATAAGCAGAAAAAGATTTATATAAATGAGAGAACATTTTACTACTATGCACAGTAGGTAATTTGGTCTATATTTTTGGCCAAAATTTAAAATCTGCACTTTAGAAAAAGTAGTTTTTTTTGTTGTAATGTGATAAAGAATACTTCAAAGCAAATAGAAGTGAATTTTCATTTTATAAATAACAAAAACCGTTCATTGCGCGACTCTTAAAGTCAATGTATACAATCAACAGTTTAAGTGGGGCGCGCTTCGTGTTATTTTTTTATTACAACACCTGACAATAGTTTTTAATAAAAAAACAAATGAAAAATACAATAAAATATGGAAACCAATATTAATAGTAAGTGCTAAATAAATACATAATCATTGTTTAAAATAAAATAGTTTATTGGCGAAAAAAAATCAATCTTTTGATCTTATCTCAATTAAAAAAAAATAAAAGTTTTGTACAACTTTGGAGAAGCTTTTAAAAAAAGTTTAAAATTTTTTAAAGCTAATATTAATAAAGTCTTGATAAGTATTTGATTTTGAGATTGTATAATCAATTTCATGCTGCTTTTTTTGCGTTTTTTGAGATATCCCATTTTTTTTGCAGGCAACCTCTATTTCGCTTATAGCGAACTTGCTAAAGTTGGGTTCGAAAAAAAACAAAGGATTGAAAGAAACAGCTTTTTTAAATTTTGTGCTTAGAAAAATTGTAGATGACGAAACATTTACACAGCGTTTACATTTGCCAGTACTGGCAAGACAGTAAGCATATACATATTAGTTGGCAAAACAATGCAAAAACAAAATAGCTGTAAAAGTGTTTATATATTAGTGAAAAAGTTTGAATGAATTGCTACTGTCTTGCCAGTACTGGCAAATGTAAACGCTATGTTAAGGAGAAGTGTTTGTTCTCAATAGAATGGTTAAAAATTGTTGTCTTTATTTGTCTCAGAAATGGCAAAACTCACATAGTTAGAAAACGTGATGTATTTGAAACGAAAAACTCAGAATGGTTAAGTGGAGGATTTGACAGCACGAATGATGGTAACACTGCCCGCCGGGCTTGCGCATATCATTCCCTCTTTTCCCATATAACTGGCATTGATGAAACGTTAATATACATATTCACTAAAAATTATTTTGATTTCCATATGTTGCCAGTTCTCATTAAATTTAGAAAAATTTAAAACTTTTTGCTTTAGTACCGCAAAAATCATCCAAACAAAATATCCTTGGCTTCCAATGACTTTTAATTCATTCAAAAGAAAAAGTTGAAAGTACAATTCTTCTAATTAGCTGTTTTGGAGAAAATGCTGCTGAGTCGCGACATAGACTTAATAAAGGTGTTATGATACTTGCTATTTTTTGAATTGGATTTTTTTAGGATTGACTGAATGAAACAACAAATGCGAGAAAGAACAAGAAATACAATTTGATAAACAAACCCTTTTTTCTGATTGACATTTCTCTTGTTTATTTTTTCTTTGACTAAAACCAAAAAAATTGTAAAAGCTTGTACAGATGAAACAATTTTGTTTTTGATAAGTGAAATGAAGCAGGTGCCCTTCATATGGGATTTCAAATCATAAATTTTACAATTAAAGAATATACCCCGATGTTATTTGTAATATTTTACATTATTTGCATTAAATTTTATTTTTTATAAAAAAAATTGCTTGTGATTCCAAAATAAAATGTAAACAAAACAAACAATACTGCCCACGTTCAAACAATACTGCCCACCCGTCAAAAAACCTAAAATCGCAAAAAAAATAAAAACCGCTACTTTCGATCAAAAACTAAAACAATTGGCAACAGTGCTAACAATTAATCTGGAAATGTCAATTTTAAGTTAAAAATTTTTTATATTTTTTTTTGACAGTCTTAGATTATTTATTACACATGCATATTTGTTTGACATTTCAATATTTTTTTATGATATAATCATACTCTTTACACTTAGTCAGTTTTCCTATGCAAATATATTTGCACCACAGACATAAAATTTGCACGGTTCTCCAATAAAGAAAAAATACAAAAAATAGCAAGTATCATAACAGCTTAAATCTAATAGACTGGTTCATGCCAGAAAATGTAGCAGCAAAAATAATAAGTTAGATATTCTTAACAGAGCCATGGATATTTCAGACCCACTTGTTTCTTCTCTATGTCTAAAAAGACGAATGGATACTAGAAAACGCATTCAGCTTCCAAAAGAAGTGATTGATATGTTATCAAGTCCAAAAGTTATTCCAATTAGCTTTGAAGTTGTGGGGCGCCCTATGCTCCAGTGGGAGTTAAAGGAACATATACATATATATATATATATATATTGAAGATACTGAGGATCTTAGCGCCAGTGAAGACGATGAGTGCGCAGATGATGTCAATATGTTAACATACACAATTTACACAAATGTTTTGGATGATATTATATTAGAAAATTAATACGATAAACCAAGATATACCAATATTTTAAGAGTTAATAAGTTAAAAAGTTTATAAAAAAGTTCATATCTAAGGTTTGTTAAAATTCTGTCCGCCTGTTATCAATTTTGGCCAAAAACATTGGATAAATTACCCATAGTGCTATGGTGCAAAGCTTAAGGGCTATGCATCAGTGCAAAAAGTGTAGTAGTGTAAATTGTATTGACAAGTTATATAGCAAACAGGTAGAATGCATATACGAAGTAGGTTTACTTTCTATTTTAGTATGCGTCTTGAAAAAAGTTCAAAAAAGAAACATGGAACGCTTGTTGTGAATATCCAGCTTAATAATTAAAAAAAACTTTTAAGTATTCTGTTCGATTTTATGCTCTTAGTTGTAATGCAAAAAATAAGCATTAAAAATTAAATTGTATGTTCAAAAAAAGTATCGTCGTATCGCCAGTAAAATATCGCCGATACCGATATACGGAGTATCGCCGATATGTCAGTATTCGTTTTTCCTAATTTAAATATAAAAAGAATTATAAAAAATGTTTGAAAATCCAACTTATTTAATTTTAAATATCGCTCATTTGCTGCAACATCGTCATAACTCAAAAATATTAGTTTTACATAAAACTACTTTAAAGTTTTAAATTTGTACACAACATCAGGGAAAAAGAAACTTTTATTCTTCTCTTAAGAGTGAAGTTTACAATATCTACACAATAAATATTAACAACATCTTCATAAAAATGATTTACTATGCATTAGTGATATTCACCCTTATTCTATTTGGCGTCGGCAATAACAACGGCAGTTTTAAGGCAACGGCAATTCTTATCAAAGACAACATCAATTCTATGTTAAATTGGTATTTTGTAAGAGTATTATGACGCCGTTGACTATTTATCGATAATGTTAATAAAATACAGCACACATCTCTAATATTTAAATCATCTGATTCATTTTGTTTACTTTTTTTATAAGAAAAAAAAATTCTGTGCTGTTTATGCAAAATTTTAAGTTAAATAAAAATTAGTTTGTAAAAAAAATAATGTTTAAATAAAAATTTTTTTTTATTATATTAAATATTCCCAAGTGAATAATGGATTTTTTTAACCTTTTTAAGATTTGAAAGTTATTTTCGGCTGAATAAACTTTCTTTTAAACATGTGTTGGAAATAGTAGAGCCTCATTTAAAAAAGGGAACGTTTGTTCCAAACACAATATATTTGCAGCAACATTGCGTTTTTTGGCCCAGGGATCGTACCAGCTCAGCGTTGGAAATTATTTCAACTTTTGACTGTCCCAGCCACAAGTTTAAAAATTTTGTCTGAGACTGGAAGTCATGAAGAGAGAACTTTGTCCACAATGGATAAATTAAAGTTGCATTTCTTTGAAAAGCAGCATTTCCAGGTGTAATTGGCTGTGTGGACGGAACCCACATCAAAATTTTAGCTCCAAAAAAAAAAAAAAAAAAAAAAAAAACAAGACCACCATCTCTTCTTTAATCGCAAGGAATATTTTATTTGTTAGGAAAACAGACCCTCCATAATTCTCAGACTAGTATTGGATTTTTTACAAGCTCTTCCACTAGCTTCTCGAACTGGCACTTAGTTGTTATTTGAATTTTTTCAATTATATACACAAAAAATATATCAAAACACAACACAAATGAAGAAAAATATCAAAATTGCAGCCAACCATAACGTAAATTTTTTAAAACACGACACAAAGCAGCATAAGACAACACTAAAAATGCCGACGACAAAATCAAGGGCAATTTAAGGCAACAGCAACGCCAATTTTTCTTAGAAAATACCAAACATATGTTAACAGTCATCGAAATATGGCAATATTGCCAACGGGAATACGAAATTGAAACAAAACATAAAAAACGGCGTTGTCAACTGTTGACGACGCCAAATAGAATAAGGGTGATTAAGTCAAAATTTGCGATTTTTCACTTATGAAGTTGTTGCAGCAAATGAGCGATATGTTTAAAATTTTTTATTTATAATAATGTGCTGTTTTTACAACAGCAGTGGTTGAACGTGTAAAATTTATATGAAAAATACTCAAAAAACAGTATAAATTTTACTAAACGTTTAATCATTTGTGTTGTGAAAACATTTCATTATTTTTTTTTTTTTTTTTTTTTTTGCTTCCAAAATAAAAGTATTTTTCAACGCTAACTAAGTTAAAATAACTCTTATTCTGAGGAATAAATAAAAATAAAAAAATAACGATGATTTTCTGAAGAATAAATAAATAAAACTCAAAAACAATATTCACCCCTATCGCAAACAACTACTCCCATGAAAATATTGCTATATTTTTTTATTTTGTATTGTGAATAATTCCCATGATAAATTTTTTTGGGAATGAATTCCCAAACTTAAAAAATTTGGCATCGCCAATGCTTAGGGATGAAACGATACGAGTAAATACAAGTACATATTCGATACTTTTATATAAGTACCAAGTATTTTTGTAATCGATACTTAGCAACCGAGTACCAAGTAGTATCGGTAAAAAAATACTCGGTATCGGTCAAAAGTAATCGTTTAACTTTGGTATTGAAGTTAATCTTAAATTTTTGATTATTTTCCAAAGCTGGAGCAGCAGTAACGGTATCAAGAAGTCGTTTGACCAGTAAACACTAGGGATGCCGCAGCAGTAACGGTATCAAGAAGTCGTTTGACCAGTAAACACTAGGGATGCCAATCCCGAATACCGAAAACCCGGTATTATTCTAAAAATTTAAGTCCCGAATCCTGGGGTTTGATATAAAAATCCCGAGATTTTGGGCTTAGTGAAAATTCAATATTAAATCATACTGGCCATGAATCTAATTTTTAACTGGTTACAAAAAAAGTCACAAGTGAATAAAATCAGATGGTGGGTCTTTTTTCTAAGTGGATGATAATAGAACTGCGCACGCAAAATGCAAGTTGTGCAAAAAGGTGTTTACAACTTTAGGGGGTTCTACCAAAAGTCTTTTGACACATAAAAGTTTATTTTATTATATTAATACTTGCATATTTATAATTGATATAAAATAAATTAAATATTGTCATATAGCATATAAGTAGTTATTTATTTACGATACCACCCAGAAGTGTTGAATGCGAATATTGGTTTAGTCGGCAGCCTATGTTTGCGATAAAATAAGGTATCAATTATCTGACGTCATTAATTTGTTTAAGAATCTTTTTAAAATATAAGTTTTAATACATAATATGTACTTCCATATTACTTTAAAAGAATACATTAAACAGTTTTATTTTGTAATGAGTTTAATTTTCTTCATGAATTAATTTGTTTTAATTCTTATACATAAACATTCAATTATAGTTATATGAATTTTAAAATTGACTTTTATATATGAAATCCCGAAAAATCCCGATCCGTCCCGGGATCCCTTTTTTTTAAATTAAAAATCCCGAATACCGGGTCCACACATCGTTTAGGTCCATTACCTCAATTTCTGGCTATAGGAAGTCCGTTATCACCCTACGATAGCGAACACCATTCACGATAATTGCTTGGCCGACCTCATTTTCGAAGACGCCGCCAGCCGCAGAACTAACTGTGGAGCATGCACATATATTTTCCCATTTCCTACAGACCCGGTTTGCTGAAATTTACGCGCAATTCTCCCGATTGTGGAAACATTTCGTCGATTATACTGACCAAAAAAATCACGATGTGAATTAAATGCATTTTGATTGAACGCCCATTTTCGTAAAAGGCTTTATTAATCTTAACGCGCTGCTCAATTGTGTACCTCTCAATAATCGAAGTTGTCAAATACTGAAACAAAGATAGGTCAATTTAAGTTGCGCAAAAAACTTGACGTTACGGTGTGACTCACAATTAACATCATGAATTATGGTTTACCACCCTTTATTATATATTTATGAATTTAAAAATAAAATACATAAATTATTTAGCTTAATTTCTTCGACCTTTTTAATATTATTTTCTTTTTTTAAAAACTTTGAATTTTGAAATATAAAAAAACCAAAAAATCCCTGAAGAAGCTATCCATTGAGATAGCGAAATATTGGATAAATTTTAAATAAATATTCTTTATAAAACGGACCTTGCGCTTGAGAAATTATTGAAAGGAAATAAAATACATATTTACATTTAAGATAAATTCATAGTGACATTGTTGATTTATGGAATAAAAGGTGAATGAAGGTTGTTATCCTGAACGTTCTATAAAATTTTGTTTCCTAAGATAAAAAAGATTTTTCGAAAGGAAATGGTTCTATAAAATTTTGTTTCCTAAGATAAAAAAGATTTTTCGAAAGGAAATTGGTACTAGGTGGTAACTAAAAGTGGCTTCAATCTTTACACTTATCGTTTTGCACAAAAATTCTAATAGGTCGAAGTTCTTATTTTATTGTATAGTAATAACACACTAATAAGAACGTTTTTAAATGCTGCTTTCTATTGTTTTATCATACAAACCGATACAAGTACCCATACAAGTAACTAAGTATCGATACTTTTTTTCAATTCTAAGTAGGTATCGATACTTTACGAGCGCTACCACATCGAGTAAAAGTATCGATACCTTATAGGTATCGTTTCATCCCTACCAATGCTTACTCCCGCGAGTATTTTTACTAAATAAATTCCCAACAAGTGTTGATGTGAACGAGAAGGGAACATGTCAATTTTAATTTGTATTCTAAAGTAGGACTAAATTAAATTACTTTTTCCTTTTATTGAAGGAAGAAAATGAAACACTATTCATTATTTATTTTATTATATTTTTATTAGTATTTTATTTTGTATATTTTTCTTTCACAATACAAGCGATGACAAGTTACTCACAACAGAGACTTTTGTTTACAAAGCACTGACAATTCACAATAGAAATTTTTACTCCCAAATATTTGTGATACCGATTTGCTGGGGATGGGAGGGAATTTTGGTTTGATCCCACATATCATATTCCCATAACATTCACGATAGGGGATATATATTTTCTAAGTAAAAAAAAACTTACTGCCTGTTTTTCAAACTAATGGTGTTTTTTTTTCTACAAAAAAATTTAACACTTAATTTACAAAAATGCAATTTAGTGTCTGTTTCTTAAAAATTTTGATTCCAAAAATGGTGAGTTTTTTAGAATAAAACAAGCCACCCTTTTCGGGAACAAAATTTTTAAGAAGCAGACACCAAATTGCATTTTTTTTTTTAAATGTCACATTCTTTTGTAGAAAAGAAAACACCATAAAATAAAAATTTTCATTTTGAGTTTTTTGTTGTTGTTTAAATATATGTAAATTCCCAAGCGAAAAATTTAATTTTATGTGCTGTTTCCAGGTGACAGGCAATTGATTGTGTAGTAAAATTTAAGCTTTTAACCAGTTTTTTGGGTCTTTTTCATATAAATTTTTCTACACAATTAAATTGCTTGTCACCTGGAAACAGCACCTAAATATCAAAAACTGGCAGTTAAAAAATAATTTTTAACTTTGAGAAAGAAATAAAACTCAGGAAATAACTTTTATTTTCTAAACAAAAAAAAAACTAACAGGCCTGTTCTGAAAATCATTTGATTTCAAATCACATGTGCTTTTAAAATCGCACGTGTGATTTTGTGGTGTTCTGTAGGTAGGTAGGTAGGTAGGTAGGTAGAAAGGCCGGTGTGAAGTCTCCTTCACACCTTCACCCAGAGACCAATATGGTCCATTGTGACGCCTTAATTAGAGAAAGCTGTAAGAAGGTACAAAGTAGGTAAAATAAACAGCGAAAGCACAAGACAGATCCGAAAGATAGGTAGAAAAGAAAGAAAAGAAAATAAGGTAAAGGACCAACCCCGAGAGAAATCCCACTCAAACCAAATTCGCCCTACGTGCAGTTAACACCCAGTCTCCCCTCGCGCAGCCAGGCAATCCCCATTACGAATCCTATCAGATTCTCGAGTCCGCAACTCAAGACATACCCTAATTCGCCCAGGAATCTATTGCCCAGCCTGCTACCCTGCAACCTGGGACAGTGGCACAGAAAGTGCTCAACTGTCTCCAACTCCTCAGGGTTCTCGCACAACCTGCATATATCCGACAAGTCGGATCCCATCCTCACCGCCATCCTGCCTATCATACAGTGGCCCGTGATCATTCCTATCATGGTCCTAACGCAGACCCTGCTCCTGCCCAGCAGCGACACCGAATCGGACTTCCTGAGCACCGTCCACAGTGTCCGCGTTACTTGACAGTCCGTTCGGCGCCTCCAGACCCGATTGGTCACGCCCAGTATCCACTCCTTAATTCTACCAAAATAGAATCCCAATGGAGGCCTAACCGCCTCCACACAGTCAGAATCCTCCATCTCTGAGCCCTGTCTTGCCAACTCATCAGCAACTTCATTGCCGTCTATGTCGCAGTGACCCGGCACCCAGCACAACCTTAGCAAATACTCCCCTAAGGCTCCCTCCAGAGCCCTCCTACACTCATCAACCAGCCTGGAGTTCACATATCAGCCCCTTACGGCCATAAGAGCCGCCTGGCTGTCCACATATATAGTGACCTCCGAGCCCCTGTCAATGTTGTCCATCATCAGTTCCACGGCCCTCCAGACCCCCAGAACCTCCGCCTGAAAAACACTGCAGTCGTCAGGAAGCCTATATGACCTTCTTATGTTCAGATCCTCAATGTAGACCCCTGCACCCGTGCCCCTCATCTTCGAGCCATCAGTGAAAATAGCAAATCCACCAAATAATCTGCTCCTGCCCGACCAGCTCTCCCTAGAGGGCATTATTACCTCTGGCAACCGACAAATATCCACCCTGGTCCTCACATAATCAGTGGAGCCCGGCGGTCCCAGGCAATAGCCACCAGCCTCAATCTCACCCAGGATCCGTGAGTGACCCTGAGTGTCATTCCTCGTCAGTCCTAACTTCCTCAATCTAAGAATGCTCCTGGCCGCCATTCCCATCACATACTGCTCAATAGGCAGACGATGTAGAATGACATCCAGGGCAGCCTGAGGAGTGCTTCTCATGGCACCTGTCATGCCAATTGAAGCACATCTCTGAGCCTTAGAAAGAAGGTTCCTACGACTTGCCAATCTCAATGACTCCCACCAAACACAGCATCCATACGTAAGAATGGGTCTAACCACCGAAGTGTACAGCCATGACTCTCCTGAGTATTCCTACCCCATGACAGCTTGCTGTCCAGAAAACCCCTCAGATACTAAGCACTATCAGATAGTCCAAGCTCCACTCCTCCCAATACCGAGACCCCTTTTGAGTCTCTCCTGAGTTTTCCTACCCCATGACTGCTTGCTGTCCAGAAAACCCCCCAGATACTTATCAGATAGTCCAAGCTCCACTCCTCCCAGTACCGGCATTCTAAACTCCTCCACCTTGTACCTGCTAGTGAAAAGAACCAACTCCGTCTTCTCCGGATTAACTCCCAATCCCTTATCACTTGCCCATGCCGCCAGTTCGCCCAGCGCCCCTTGCATGATGTCGCTAATTGTCGGCAGAAACTTGCCCGACACCAATATCACTACATCATCCGCGTAGGCCACGACCTTCTGACCCATTCTGTCAAAACGTCTCAGAACGACATTGACGGCCAAGAGCCACAATAAGGGAGAGAGAACTCCCCCCTGTGGGGTCCCCCTAGTCACCGATTTCCTTAAGCGTTCGTTTCCCTAGTCCGAGTGAACAACTCTGCTGCTAAGCATCATAGCTATCCATTCGACCAAGAACAACGGAACCCTCAGATCAACCAGTGCCTGCCTTGTAGCCTCTATCCTCAAATTGTTAAAGGCGCCCTCTATGTCCAGGAATGCCGCCAGGGTGTATTCCCTGGTTCGCAAACCCCGCTGAACATCATGCAACGCACTCTCAACAGATCTACCTTTAAGGTAGGCGTGTTGAGCGCCGCGGACGATGCCGGCGTCAATCTTCGTCCTCAGATGTAGATCAATCAGTCTTTCCAACGTCTTTAAGAGAAAAGACGACAAGCTGATTGGTCTAAAATCCTTGGGTTTAGAGTGACCGGTTCTACATAATAACACATAATAAATAGTTCCACCAACAACAGGAGTGATGATTTCCCGATATTCTGTAACATCGCCGGAAATATACCATCTGGCCCCGCCGATTTGTAGGACCCAAAGATATTTACCGCCCATGTTACCTTATCCAAGGTAATCATATCCCCCACCGTCTCCCTTTCCTCACCGCCTGAGACCGAACCAGAGAAGGGGTCACCACATACAGCCTGTTCCCCCGACCCAGGATCCACACACCCCGGAAAGTGAGTCTCCATAAGCAGACAGAGAGATTCAGAGCCAGATTCCGCCCATGAGCCGTCCTGAATAAATCCAGGGACTACAGGGTCCTTAGATAAAATTCTCCTGAACCTAGACATCTCATTCACGGATTCAACTGACTCGCGAAACTTAGTCCACGAGTCCCTTTTCGCCCTTCTTATATCTCCCTTATACATCCCATAACTCAACCTGAAGTTAATTCCAATCTTCATCCCTGCGCATATGCTTCGCTCTATTGAACAGCCTTCTGACGGTGGACCTGTGAGTTCTCAACTCGTCTGTCCACCATCTTGGCTGTGTACGCCTGCCCGGAAAATTTAACGGACAGGATCGCTCATAGCTACTGGTCAATACCCCCGTGAAGGTGTTTACCAGTTGCTCCACACCGGCCGGAGTCGACCCCCAGTTCCGTGTAACCCTAAGGTTCCGTTGCACCAGTCCCGAAAACGAATCCCAATCCGTCCTCGGATTCCTATACGGACACCTTTTCGACCTCTCAAACGTTAGACTAAAGGACAGACGACTATGGTCAGAGAAGGAAAAATCCAAAGCCACCCTCCAGTCCTCTACTAATTCCCTACAGTTCGTCAATGTTATGTCTATCACTGCTTCTCTATCCCTAGTTCTGAACGTTGGCGTATTCCCCCTGTTACAGATAAAAAGATTGCTGGCAATAATAAAATCAAACATAGACTCACCTCTTTTGTTGATGTCGGCACTTCCCCATTGGGAATGGGTTGCATTGGCGTCACATCCTAGTACCAGCCTCGAGCCGCTTCTGTCCGAGTGCTCCACCAACTCTCGCACTTGTTCACCAGGTGGATCATATGGCAAGTATGCCGATGCTAGTACCAGGACCGTTTTGTCCCTGGCTTCTCCTGTCACAACCGTGATGTCTCCATTACTGAAAGAATGGGAAATCATAAATTTATGTTCAGTTCTCGCCAGTCCGTACCTTCTCATCCGAGCGGGATACGAACAAGGTATACCCGGTTTTTGTTAATACAGGGCTCTTGGATTAAAGCCACGTCCACATTGTTATCAATGAGGTGGGTTACTTATTCGGTTGAGGCCGCTTCACAGTGGTGCAAGTTAATCTGCACCACTTTCAGCCTCTTAGGGTTTATCATTTTTAGGAAACCTAAATCTGATACACCCCAACCCGAATATAGCAACCCCTCCCATTGACTTCAGTTTTCTCAGAGATTCCCGGTCTACTGCGAACCTGAAATCTCTTCCTTGGTTCTCCTTACAACCCAGTGAAGCTATCATCTTCCACTGGCCTGTAATGAGCCCATTGTTCTGATTGGCCAGTAACCCCAGTATGACCTCCACCGGTTTTATAGGTGGAGGAATCCATACAGTGACTACCGGCCTTAATGGCAGCTCAGACGCGAGTATGACGTCCAATCTGCCTTCAGGATAAGCGCTGCCACACCTGTCGATTGCAGCTTCAAAGGTTTTTAGATTGCCGCAACTGACAGTTTTGACACCTCTTATCCGGTCAGCCCCTTTGAACGATACTTCGTCCGGCCTTCCTTTGACGCTTAAGATTTCGTCGAGTAGTTTGTTTTCTAGAACCTGCCATTTCTCGACACTGATCCTTCCATCGGGATCCATACGATCAATGACAGCTGCTAGAATACCGTCCTTACCTGACGACTCCCTTAGCTTCCTTGACGTAGAGGGTTGGTCCTCTCTGGAGCCAGTCCTCTTAGTGATCTCCTTTCGGGGATCCTTCCTTTTGGCCGCTGGGGATTTCTGGTCATCACCAGACCTAACTCTCTTAAATACCCCCTTATTGGGGGCCTTAGCAGAGCTCTGTCGGTGATCACCCGATTTCCCTGCAGATGTTGGCTGGTTTGTCCCAGTAATCCCCTTTGTGACCTCCCTTTGGGGGGGACTGTCGGAAATTATCAAGACTTTACCAGTCCTCATCGCGCAGCTAGTAGAGGGTAGTACGTCATCAGGCTTGGTTCCCTTATCCGTGACCGTACTGTCTCGGTTTAGAGGACCAGGTGTTGATTCCGTACCCCCTTTCTGATTTCCCGTTCTATTATTGGAGGATTCATCAGCAGGGGTTGCTGAGGGTTCGTTATCTTTACTGACAACATTTGAGCCCTCAGCAGCCCTTGCTGTGTATCCCGCAGGATAGGGAATGCCTAGGATATCACCGACAGATCCGTGGATTCGTTCGAATCTGGCAGCGTTCTTTCGGTGCTTCCTCAGCAAGTGCCTATCCCGCCCATCGTGTAGTGAGGAGTCTTTCTTAGCTATCTTTTCTAGAAAGGCTAAGGAGGCCCTTACACCACTCTTGGCTTTTTCAAGACTCGTTCGGCCTTCTGATGTGACCTGTTCTGTCGCATCCTGCCGAACAATGGCTTTTGATCCACCCACTACTTCGCTCCCTATCTCGAGTGTGACCTCAGGAGCCGATGACCGACCCTAAGGTCCTGATCATGAGCTGAAATCATTGTAATTTCATCATCAGATCCCAGACCTAGACCATCGGGTCTTTCCGAGACCCCTGTTCGAGGCGGGGAACCAACTGGGGGGGCGTTCGTTCCGCTTGTATCTATCAGTTCTGTCAATAACTGACCTTCTTGCTCCAGAATATCTCTGTAGATACTCAGCCAATCGGCGTCTGGATCTGACACCGAAACTGCATCGACTCTTAGAGTCGCGTCCTTAGTTTTTTCGTTAATTTTATCCAGGTTTTTGGTCCCACGAGTACGCCGTAAAAAAAAGGACCGTCTCGCGCAGTGACGGCTTGCACGGACTAGGCTAAAGTTACAACTCACCCTTGCCATCGGCGCCAGAGGAAAGCTGTTCGCGACCAGTTTCTTTAACCACTAACCAGCCATTCAGGTTCTCGGCACTGCTGTCAATCACCTTGACCTTAAAAGTGGTGTTCTGTAAATCACATCGTTTTTGTGTTTTTCGGTGTGATTTTCAACTGTCAAAAGCACAAACAAACATAATAAAATTGTAATTTTTTAACGCTTTGTATGTTATTTTTTGACAATTTGTTTCTTTTTACTGATTTAGCATCTCAAATTAGTTTTAGGGCTTGTTTTAAATTTCGCCTACCGTCGCACAGTAGCGCCCGTAGAGCAAACGAGGTTGCAAAAATCAAAATTTTCATGAGCACCGACGAAGTTTTGAATAAACTCATGTTATAGGAAACTTTTCAACGATTTCAAATCTGCCACTCTTAATAATATCACATTTTTAGTTTAGAAGATATAGCCGTTCAAAGTTGACCGACTTTCGGTTTTCAAAAAAACACACAATTTTTAGTAAATTTGTTGCGATTTCAGGTGTAATATCACGAAAAATAGGTAACGAATCGCCTTATTTTTTGTTTGTATTGATTGATGCATTTATTAAATGTGTAATGATAAAAAAAAAATGAACTGTTTGCTTTGTGTTTCTCCTGGTAAATCACTATTTAAAAACTATCCGTTTTTTCACTATTTTTCAACTTTGACGGAAAATAACAAAAATCTATATTTTTCTATATTTGCCATATTTGCAAAATCTGTTCTTTGATTATTTCTTTACATAATTCAAAAATTTTATCTGCCCGTACGTGCCCGTTTGGCTTCTAGAGGTAAAAAAGGTTAAAAAGACATGGTTGCCATACTAATATTGCGGTTTAATAAAATTCTTTAATTTGGCCCCTACAGCGCGTAGGATGCTCCTAGATGGGTCAAATGTATGACCAACCCCACTTTATTATTTATTGCCGAATTTCGGTTTTTTTAGTTATTTCAATAAACTAAACCATTTTTGAGTTACGCGAATATATGCTGTGCAGCGCCTTACATTTTCGAAATAACGGTATATCTTGAAAACAAGAGCTAATTTAAAAAAACGGTTAGCACCACTGAATTCAGCGTCCCCAATTAGGGTGAAATGCCAGGTGCGCGGCATTCGAGTTATCGAGTATTCGAGTTATTCGAGTTATTGAAGAAATAAGCTCAACACATTCGGCTAATTCGGCGAAATTATGACATTTTGAGTATGACATAACTTTTGAAAAAAAAATTTTAAAATTTTTTTTCGTTCATATATGTTCCTTATAAGATAAAAGGAACATTCTCACCAAATTTCATTAAAATCGGAAGGGGTCGTGTCCCACTCTTGGTCGTTTTGACATGGAATTACCCATATACCGAAAATACAGAAAATTGAAAAAATAAATTTAAAAAAAAAAAATTTTTTTTTTTAATTTGTTGGGTAATAATTTAGAACCCTAAAGAAAAAAAAAATAAAAACAATCTAAAAATGTAAAAATAATTTTTTTTTAGGTACCATAAAATTGATTTTTCTACTAATTTTAACTTTGATAACCCATAAGTAGGCCCCTACACAGCGTAGCACCCTTTTCAAATGCACATTTCATAGGCTGAACAGTTATCTATCATATGCTGTTTAAACTGTTCAATTACCTTATTCGGTTCAAAAGATATGATTTTTGCAACGAAAAAACTCAAATGGCGCCACTGTGCGTCGGTAATCATCATCAGGAAAATAAAACGATGAGTAACAATAATGAAAAATTCGATTTTTAAAATAATAGATTATAACACAGACCCCGAGCCTGATTATTTATTAATTTATCAAAAAATAAAACTCAAAAATAATTTTTATTTTCTAAGGAATAAAAAAATAATCGTTAAAAATTAGTTTTTTAATAAAACTCAAAAAAAACAATGAATCAAAAGGTAGTAATAAGGATAATTAATATTGACGTGTTTCTTATGCACGCAGCACTTCTTTTAGTTTGATTTTTAAGTTTAAAAAATGCGTCGACTAATTTCTTTCCGATAAAATTATATCGATTTGTTTTTGCATATTTTTAGTGATTTTTTTTTAATTTCCATATTATAAAAAAAGTTCTTTAAAACATTAACAAAAATTAATAAATAAATTCTTTTAGAGCTGTTACAAGTTACTTGCTTGGCACATGGGCTATACCGCGTTGCAGAGGAAATTATAAGCCAATTCGATAATACATATTGCAATTTTTAATGAAATGTTTCCCTTCATTCCCCTTCCAACGCATCCAGTATTAACAGGACGGGGCCTGGTTTTATGCTTCAGAATTCTATTCTTTGAGTAATTTAAGAATTAAAAAATAAAAGAAATATTAAATGTAAATAACATAAGAAGTCAATAAACATTAGTATTTTCCAACTACGGAGATATTGGTGAAACTAAAATTAATAAGGGGGGATTTAGTTTATTTATTCTTAAATCAAATTAACTGATATTGCAGAAAGTTAAATAAAAAATGAGGAAGGAAGAATAGCCCGACAAATTAAAAAAAATCTAAAATGTTTTGCAAAAAAAAATTAAGCACTTCAAAAAATAAAATAAATTTCAAATATTTTTGATCTGATCTGGAATTAAAGTGGGATCTGAAAATAAATTTTTTAAAAATGCATTGGAATTCTTAAAGTACAAGATAAAGTTTTACTTTTAATAATCTGGGGGTCTACTCTCTATTGCGATGCGAAAACAATTTCGATGCGAAAGCTAAATGCCAACTTGGTACTCTCTATCACTTTCGCAAAATTTTCTGAAAATGAAGCGATAGTGGCAATAAAAATTAAAGATGGCGGGGATTTATAGTAATGAAATGTCAAAGTGTGTTAAAAATATTTGAAATTTGAAAATTTAAATAAATTGAAGTGATGATTTACGAAAAGAAAAAAAATTTAAGATGCGAAAGGCACATGCGCAAACGTATTGAAGAGTACCAATCGTTAGATTTGCTACAATTTTCTTTCGCATCGCAATAGAGAGTAGCCCCCCTTACATATTTATTTAAACAAATGAAAATTTAAATTAGTAAAGCTACATGTTCACAACTGTTGAATATTTGAAGTCCTACACGTAACCATTAGTTTTATTAAAAAAATATTTGCTTTTGCAAAACTTTTTGCTAGATCGAACATCATTTAACAGTTTCTAAATTACAAATTCTCAATATTTCCAATTAGGCTTAAGTTCATGAAATTTAATTTTTCATTAAATTATTTTTATGAAGAAAGGAATTTTACAACATGAAAATTAATTAAAATTGTTATTGATAATCTTTCATTCTTGACGTGGCTGGGGCTCGAACCCCGGCCGGCAGGTTACCATAACATGTTTCGATTGCAACCACTCAATCTCCTCAGATGGATTTGCCGTCTTACACTCGCAGCCATCGACGACTGCTGACGTCAATAGTCAAACATCAATCCTTAAACCAAATTGTATTCTAACATTTGGTAGATCGAAATTTGCTTTCCTGAATGATTATCCATTTTAATTGATAACCACGATACTAATTATTGTTTCTAAATTACATTATAAAATTATCTTCCTTCAAATAATTTAAGTAAATCAATAGAAATAGTTAAAAATAAAGTTCAAGTTTGATCAATTTACTGGTCACGCTTTTTTGGATTTTTTAGTAAAATAGTTGTTAGGTCTGAACATACCATTATTTAAGTTTTTTAAAGATATTTGAATAACAAGAGACTGAATTTTTTTTATATTTTAGTTTTTAGTAAAATGAAAAAACGATTTTTTATGGTAACTTATTAAGTTTTTAGTGCATATTTTAAGCGCATATTTTCGATTTTTTAGTGCATGAAAATCTAATCCCTAGTAATAACACTTTAATTATATTTCGTTAAAATTTTATTTTTATAAAAAATTAAAATGGATTTGAAATTTTTTTTAAAAAAAATTTGTATGAAAATTTTGCCTTAAAACACATTTCAAACTTTTTTTATTTTTTATGAATGCGGCAGTTAAAGTTTTTGAAAATTTGTTTCTTTACCTTAAAATAACAATTAAAACAAGTTTTTTAATATTTTGATTTCCTCCAATGTATTTGGTTTTAATTTCAAAACTTTTTAGATGAAAGTGAGTGGAGTTAATCAACTTAAAAAGTATGAACATGCATTAAATGAAATAATTTCCTAACCATAAAATTATAAACAAATTGAATTTTTACGTTAATGATAAGGACCCAAGGACCTGGTAAGGACTATGAATTTTAATTTAATACAAAGTTAAAAAAAAATGTCAATTTCAAATTCATTATGGAAATCACCAAATTGATACTAAATCCTCCGAAAATGTGTGACACGTTTGCGACAAAAAATTTACACTAATTTCTTGGCTTCAAAGAAACTCTTCAAATGTCTCATTTGCCAGAAGCCCATACACACCAACACTACAGTTTGGGATACGGACCACCAAAGCACACGTGAGTTGGTACTTTCGCTAGTTTGACGGAAACGTTCTTCACGATAACGTTGATAGTTTTGTTCCTTGGTAATTTGATCGACTTGATCTAACAACTGGCGTATACGCAATTGCAGTTCCGTCAATTTTTCCTTTTGAGCAACACTGGCATAATCAATGGCGTGTTCGCCAACTTGTATATCAAAATGTACACGTAATTGAGCACCACTAAACCAGGCTGTACTATTCGAGTACATGCAGATGACATGTTCACCTGGTGTATGGGAAGTAAAAGAGATGCGGCCTTCTGAGCTGTAAACACGGGAAAGAATAATTTTATCGTCGCTATCACGAACTTCAACATGCATGCCAATGCCGGGTGACGAGGGTATAAAGCCATTTGACCGGGGATCATGTAATTCCACTTTGTAGGTTACTATTATGCAAAAGAAAAATATTTAAACAATTTGGTTTGCTATTAATCAAATATTACCCACCAATTACTGTAGTCTCGTCGGGTACCTCTTCTATGAAACATTTGCGTTCTGTTTCGGCAATATGAAAATATAAACCAAATACTGTATTGCTACAAGCAAATAAAGCCACTAAAGCTAGTAATTGTTTCAACATTTTTAAATTTAATTTGTTAGGACTAATATTTAAAAATCGTAATTTTTCTATTTATTTCAACTCGACACGTCATGAGAAAAAGTTTCACACTAAACAAAATGCCAAATTGACAGAAATAAGCTAGAACAAATGTGTAATCAATTCTATGTGAATGCATTACATTTGTAATCTCGTACTGGGATGTTATAAAACGCTTAACCCTGCGGCCACACGATCAAGTTCTTGATAGTATTTTACCAAGGTATATTTATAGCAGGTAGTCTCGGAAAGCCAGCTGGTTATTTTTTATTTGCTTGTTTTGTGATACAAACTGTCAAATGTTGTATAGTAAACAAGTTTTTTTTCTTTGTCTTTTGTCTTTTTTGTCTCTTTTCAACTCCTTTGCTGTTTGACAACTTGTATCACATAACAACAATAAAAAGCCCTGTTGTTTGTTTTATTGTACAAGTCTTGACCTTTTAGGCGAGAAGGGAAAAGAGAATGCCATTTCTTTTCCACTCTCCTAAAAACTCAAGACTTGAAGAGTCAAACTTGACGTGTGTGAACCGGCACTTGATCGTGTGGCCACCAAGTAAATCAGCCCAATTATGAATAAAAATTCCCCGGGGGTTTTCTCCCTTTTCCCATTTTTCATATGTTAATTAAATTGTAAAAATGGGAAAAGGGAAAAAACTCCCGGGGAATTGTTATTCATAATTGGGCTGAATGATTTTTAAATTTATGTATAAAGGGTGTGTGTGAAACGGTAGCAAAGTTCTATGTTGAATTAAAATTTCTACGCTAATGTCAAAATTTATACTAGCCCCCAGTAGTGGGATTCTGTAACTTTTAACAATAACAACATTTGTTATAATTGTTAACCTGTTGTGTTGTTTGCACTAACGATTATATGATTCTGTAAATTGTTGTTAACAACATAGATAAAAATTACGTCAAGTGCCATCACTGTCAAAAAAGTGACAAAATAATGAAAAACACAAAGGGGAATACAAAAAAGAAACATAGAATTATTTAAAGTAAACAGAATTTTTTTAGTTTTTTGTATTTTTAAGAAGATAAGCAAAACATTTTACTATTAAATAATTAAATGGCCATTTTCAAGTTATATTATTTCTTTAACCTAAATTTTTTTATTTTTTCGACATTTAACAATAAATAAACAACACTAAAAAAGTTGTCGTTTACTTAACATAAGACCCCTTTCACACTCCGCAAGTTACTTGCGCAACTCGTGGTTTGTAGACGTCAACGGTAAGGTCGGGGTAACTTGCGCAAGTAACTTGCCGAGTGTGAAAGGGGTCTAAACAGCTGTCTTTGTCTGTGTTCATACGGCTCATGTCTTATTGACATGATTGCTAGTTTATGGGCGAGAGGGACGAGGGGGAAAGAAACGAGTACACAGATGCATGTACTGTTTTTACGATTTGCTTTCTTATTCGTTGTTTAATTTTGTTTTCAATCTCAAAAAGCACACATGCATACGCACGTCGTCAACATGACATGAATCATTTGAACGACAACTCATGTTCAAAGAAGAAAAAGGAAGAATCATGTCAATAAGACATGAGCCGTATGACCTCAGACTTTACGATAACAAGTGTTGTTTTAAATGTTACAGAATAGCAAAATCGTTAATTTGCTTGTTAAATTCTTTAACAATGACAACTATTGTTAAAATTAATTACAGAATCGCACTACAGGGGCTAGTGAAATTTTATTCACCTCAACTGTGGCAAAAATGTACTTCCATGAGTACTTTGCTACCGTTTCAAACACACCCACACTAAAAAATAAACAGAATCTGGGGCCTAATTCTGGCAATTGTGATCGAGTACTTTCTCGATTCGAAAGCAATTTTATTTTTAATTCTTTCAGTCTATACTGAACGAATCGAAATTATTTTTTTAGTATTGTGAAAATCAAATTAATGCTTTGCAACACTGAAAAATAATTTCGGTTCGTTCACTATTGAGTGAAGTAATTAGATACTAAATTGCTTTCGAACCGTGAAAGTACTCGATCACGACTGCCAGAAACAGGCATCTGGGTATTTTTCTTTCTTTTTTATAAATTATTATTAAACTATTTTTTTCGAATATGTTTCTTAAATTCAAATTTAATTTATTAAGCTTTTTTGTCCTATTCCCTCAATATTTCTTATGCTTTTTTTTTTAAGTCAACCTTTGTTGAAGTTTCAGATATGTACATAAATATGTGAAATATTGAGGGAATAGCACTATCAACTGTAAGAAAATTAACCATTTTTACCATGAAATTTTTATTTATAACCTTGGTAGAATAAGTACGAGGTAGGTAGAAATTCTGTTCTCAATTTTAAAATCTATGTAACGCCAAACAAAAGAAAATAAGGACAAACAAATTAAAACAAGCGTCAAATATTAAATAAATTAATTTGACATTACTTGGGTAAATAATCACAACTCCCCCTGAAGAACATGCCTGGTACTTATTCTACCATGATGTATAATAATGAATACAAATCTTTTTAATTTTTGACTATTATTCATACAAATATAGGTTTGCGATAGAAATCTATTATAAAAAAGGAAGCGATTTAAAACCCAAAATTTCACTTTTAGTATCTTTAAAAATTCATTTCTTATCACCAATATAATGTAAGGCGATAAAGACGTCGATTTTGATTAAGCAAATGACAGTTTCATAAAACTTAACAATTAGATAATTTAAATACAATACACATATGAATAACATGTATTCGCACATTTGCTCAAGCAAGCTTGTGCATATTAGAAATAAAAATGTTTTGTTAATAAATGTTATAAACATTACAAATGGATTTTCAAATTTTTTTTTAAATGTATCTTTTTGGGAAAAAGTGTATCTTTTTGTGGCAACACTAATTTTAATACATATATGTATTTACCGAGGTTGGCAGCCGATGCAATACATACCGTTTAACCCTAGAAAGATAATCTGCGTAAATTTTGCGCATTCACTTTCGAAATATTTCTATTTCTTTTTATTTGGCTGAAATAAGTTTCTGTGCACTTTGGACATTTCATATATAAACATAAAAATTTTGTATTTTTATTTTATATAAATGTAAAAATAAAATTCATATTAGTTTGCTTTAATTAATCAATAAATACAACAATAAAGCAGGTTAAAAAAATGCGTCATTTTTACGTATGATTGTCTTTAACTTATGTCATGATATGATTAACTTTTTAGGGTTAAATTTAATAATGGTATTGATACCCATACTGAAATAACTTTTTGCGGTATACCGTTATCGATACCGAAATTATTTTTGGCTTAAAATACCATTTCCCTTAATACCGGTATAACCGTTTCGGTATTAAAAAGTAATATAAATTTTTAAAAAAGTAGAAAAGAAATTAAAAGTTGAAACACTTGTGCTAAAAGAAAAAAATATTTGTTAACTAAAAGGCAATAAAAAAAGGAAATTCTTTCTGAATTTATATTTCTTAATGGAATTTTCGTTGAAAAATCCATTGCTCATACCAAAGGAGTATGTGTGAAAACGCACACAATTAGAAAAAATACTTTCAAAGCTTTTGATGAAAATAATAAAATTTGCAGTTAAAATTTATCTTCAGACTGGAAAGTTTGTTTTTAATGCCAAATAATAACAATATACATAAATTGCTATGTTCTTTTATGATAAATCATAATATTTTAATTAAATTTGTTAACAAATTAATTTACTTCGATATACAAAATTTTCGTTAAATATTTTTAATATGCATTTATTTTTTTTTGGTATTCTTTTATCGATGGTTTTCTTCCGCAATCACGTAACTCGATTTTTTCCGTTATTTTGTTTTAACCGGAAAAGTAATCAGTAAATACCGCCTTATAATTTTTTCTAATTGGATTATAAAAGAATATATAGCAAAAGTTTTCAAATATTTGGTAAACAAAAAGTATTTTGCCTCTCCTGAAAAGTAGTTGTTTTTGAGTTACGAGGTTGCGGAAGAAAACCATCGATATGTAAAGCAGCTCATACACTTGCAATAAAATTGTTAAATTTTACGTATTGTACAACTATATCACCAATGTGTATGTGATTTTTGAAGGTGAGCAATATTTAAATTGAAACCATTGTGCAACTTATTGAATAATATAGGACAAAATGGAAATAATATGGCGAATAAGAAAATAGAAGGTTAATCTTTTATATTAAATTAATTTTGTATTTATTTAAAATTTTTTTCTCTTTTAATCTTTTTTTTTTTTGGCTTGATTCATTTAATTGTAATTCAAATATATACCTTATAAAAGTTTCTATACCGATATAATTAAAATCCCGGTCACAATGGCGAAGAACAAAATAGCTTAATACAAATATGTACCAATATAACAAATATATTAATACTGAAATCCGTATCGGCTGCCAACCTTGGCATTAACTCTCTAAGACCCCTTTCACACTCAGCAAGTTACATTTGTACAGACTTTGTTGTTTTCGGCAAGTAACATGCCGAGTGTGAAAGCGGTCTAACTTGAGGGTTACACGATCAAGTTTTGCCTATGCAGTTTTAATTCACTCACACTTTTTTACCAATACACTCATACCTTTAAAAATTTATACGAACTTGGCTTTAAAATTCTCTTTCCAGTGATTGTTTCAATTTACGCTCAAGAAAACAGCTGATTTCAAGGTTAGTGAGCAATTTTTTCGTTTGTCTTTAAAAATGGTTTTCTTGATAGCATCTTGAAAGTTAATTGCTCAAAAATTTAATGCAGAATACGTCACAGCTTTCAATTGTAGCACAGCCGCGAATAACGTTTTAAGTTACAAAATAATAATTTTTCAGGAGAGCAAAAACAAGTTTTTTGACAGGCAGCATTATTTGTTTTGAAAATTGTTTTTTTCTATTATTAAAAATAATGATAATAAAAACTTTAATGCAAAAGGCTTTAAAAACATTATTCCGCACTGCAAAACCATTTCGGTTTCATCATTTTGTTAGTAACTTGCAATGTTCTTCCACTGGCCGACACTTTGTACGCCATTTTGAAGGCGTTAAGGTGCATAGTTTTGGTTGATTTGATGTTTAAACTGTGTTAAGCTTAGTCTACACGATATGTTGAATCAGCAAATTTATGTTGAAAAATTTGCTTTCAGTGCCAACATATCGTATAGACACCAAATTTTTTCAACCAACGTATGCTTACCAACATATGACAGGCATTTGTTAACGATGTCAGCAAACTTTTGTTCACAACTATAGCATATCGTCTAGACACAATATTTTTTGCTTTTCAACAAATTTTTTACGTATGTTGACAAATATGTTATTTGTTGAAAGTCGTATGCAAGCTTTTCAGCATACAGCAAATTTGGTAGCATATGAATAATATAAAAATTGGTATTCTTTTAATAACTTGATTAATTTTTTACATAACCCCGGAACTTATCCAGATTTCTAGCTCATCGGCAAACAAGGAACAAAAAATTGCATTTATAAGTGCTTTGAAATTAGAAATGTTTGCCAAAGAACTTTGTTTTAGAGTTATAGCCCATAAATCAATTGATCAATTCTTAACCAATATTTCTTGAAGTATTAATTGGATCACAGCAATATGGGTATCGCTGAAGGGTGTTTCCAAATACCCTTCACATGGTTTATAAAACATGCCGAATTATTAACCCATTAAGAACCAATTTAAAAAAATATTTTAATTTACTAATGCATTTTATCAAAATGGCTCTAATCTCAAAATGTTATCGATATAAAGTTATTTTTTACACATAATATTTTATAGGGAACGCTTCAAGCTTTCAGTTATTAAAGTTAAACAATTATATTATAATAACTCTTTTGTTTAATATAGAGTTATGAGTATACATGTGGTAATAGTTTATATACTCTATGTATTATTTAATTATAGTATGCCAAATACCGGCTTTGATAAATAAAATTGTTCTTTTATGTTGGCTTTCGACTGGACATAAGGGTTCTTAATTTTATGGTATATCAAGCACCGGCTTCGCTCAGCTGAGTTAATTTTATTCATTTAAACCAGAACCCCTCCACCCTGAAAAATTTATATTTCTATTAAAGAAATTAACAAAAATTGGTGACAAACTGAACCGATTGTTATTTACAAAAGAACTCGTTTTCTATGACTAGATTTTACACTACGATGATCGATCTATAATTTACCAAAGGTCGCATGTAAAACCCATTCTCGGATATACTTTAGCATGCCTAAGACGTACCGAATAACGCTATTATAGCAGAATTTGGTATGTCATAGTTTCATAAAGCTAGAAATCACACAACTAAATTTGGAGAAGATCGGCCCACATATACTCCATTCGAGCATTTCAATTTTCAGTTTTTTTTTTAATGACTTTAGTGGCAAAACTTGCATCATCTTTATAAAAATTTGATAACTGTATTGAAATTTGGTCCAGTTTATGTTTTTTAATACTAAAATTACTCAACCGAATTTTGTAATTATCGACCCAAAAATCCCGTTAATACGACTAAACTGATAAAAACAATGATAGTTTATTCAAATTTGGTCAAATTAAGTTATATATGATTAATAAGTCGGTTAAGTCCGACCATAACCTAAACCACAGAATATACAGATAAATATTTGAGAGTGTACCTAATTTGGGACTCATGGGCAATCATGGACCCGATAAAACAAATAAGGTTATAGTCGCCAAATTTTGTATTAATACTAAAATTTTTAAGGATGTTATGATATTGGTAATATTTTTTTGAGTGATATTTGTATAGGAACTATAGATTTAGAATATAAAGCTTAATCTTACTACCAAGATAAAAAAATGGTTTATTGGCACCGATTTCAATAACAATAAATATTTAGTACCAATGTACCAAATTTAATCAAATAATTGCGACCTGTACTTTGCCAGACATCGTTATATCGACTCAAGATAGTGATTGAGTCTATCGGGATACTATAAAATGGTTATAGGACCAATATTTTTAAGTGTTACAGACACTATGGTGGTGTGGGTATCAAAATGAAAAACATACTGCTGGCCGGCCCATAACTTACCATAACATTAGAACTGTAACCAATTATAAAACTGTGAGGCTTTATAAATAATATTTAGATCAATCCAGTTCATATATTTTAACTACATATTTGCGGATTTGACCCAGCCCAATAAAACTATTAATTTTTGCACTAAAGGCAATAATTTATAACAAATTTTAAATAAAAAAAAATTAAAATAATAAAAATTGAAAAAAGGCCCTAACTCACTTAAATGCAACTTTACAGGAGAAGGCAAAAACATAATAGAAACTGTATGTGTCATAATGTAAAATGGCTCCCTTAATTGCTTGTTAAACTGATATATTTGATGCCATTGTATTAAATTTTTGTGACGAGGTGTATTTGTGGGAAATATATTGGAATCACTAAAAAACCCAATTTCGAAAAAAATCGAGTTAGGGCCTTTCTACATGAGACCGACGATATGTAAAAGACTATCAAGAACAACTTGACCGTGTGGCCGCAGGGTAACTAAAATTTCTATAACTTTCATTTAAGACGTTGCAAAATATCCTGTCGACTTAAAGCGAGCCAATTCTAGCCGACGTCGACTTTAAAGCGCCGTATTCCATAGAATATTGTATAGTGTCCAAAAAAGCACTAAATCCCCAACGATATGGGGTGCCCCAAGGCGAATTTAACAAGGTAAACTCAACTCGTCAGCCGTTCATCAGCTGTCTCGACGGCGAATTAACAAAAAATAGGAAAACGTCAAAATATAATTGTTTTTATGTTTTGCGCCAAAATAACCGAAAAAATTTCTTAGAAAAACTGCGAAAAATTAAAGTGAATTTAATAATCTCTTTTATAACCCAAACAAACTTTTTATTTTGTTTTCCAATCAATTTTTGCCTTGTCAGCATTTTTGACAGCCGCCTATTAAATTGCAAAAAAATACATGGGGCTTTTTGTTGTTGTAGAGTTACACTTACCTTGTTAAACTCGCCTTGGGGTGCCCTGTTTTTCTGTTATCAACTCTAGGTGAATGTTATCGACAAAATAAGTTGCATATTTTACAAAAATAAGGAAATTTGTTGACGTCTTCGTTTTTGTCAAATAATTAAAATTTTATAAAAATTAAGGATAAAATTGTATTTAATTTGCCTTACGATGGATTTAACTATATTAATAGGCGTAGCTGTAGCATTGTTGGTAATATTAGTTACATTGTTTTTCTTGCAAAAGAAAAAATCAGAAAAAGGTTAGTTAGAAAGTGCATTCATAATTTAAATAATGCATAGGTAATTTAATTTTCGTTAAGATGATGGTAAAAAAGCACAGCAACAACGTGGAGTACCACAAAGAGCACAGGAAGGAGTACCACGGAGGGCACAAATTGTACGTAACCAACGTAATCGCTTTAGACAAAATGCAGCACCTGCTGCAGGACCAGCAGCTGCTGCATTGGATAATGCTCTAAATGACAATGATAGTGATAATGACAATGAACAAGACGATATTCCTCAAGGACAAGTGTTGGATGAGAAAATGGGTGCCAAGAAGAGAGCTAAAATGGAGCAAAAGGAACAAAAACGTTTAATGCGTGAACAGGAATTGAGAATGCGTGAGGAAAAGAAGGCTAAGGACGCTAAATTCGAAGAAGAACGTAAGAAACAAGAAGAACGTGCAGCTGAAGAAGAACACAAACAAGCTGAAGCAGAACGTTTGGCTCGCGAAGAACAAGAACGTAAAGAGCATGAAGAGTATTTAAAAATGAAGGCTGCCTTTAGTATTGAAGAAGAGGGATTTGAAGATGATGAAGAAGAAAAAGAAAATCTCTTAGCTGATTTTATTAAGTACATACAAGACAACAAAGTGGTCCTTTTGGAAGATCTAGCCAACGAATTCAAATTAAAAACCCAGCAAGCCATTGAACGTATACAAGAATTACAAGCGAATGGCACTATAACTGGTGTCATAGATGATCGCGGTAAATTTATTTACATCTCCGAAGAAGAACTTGAATCGGTAGCTAAATTTATTCGTCAAAGGGGCAGAGTTTCTATAGCAGAATTGGCAGAAAGTAGTAATAATTTAATTAATTTAACACCGGTCAAAAGTTAATTTTTTATTGCTTCTTTCTCTTATTATTTCTGTGTTATTTAATGTGGTTTTTTATTTCGTTTTTATTGTAAATAAAAAATAGTTAATTGCTAATTAACGATAAGGAACAAAAACTAATGTTTTGAATCATAGGAACTTAAAATTTTTGTTTATAATAATTTTTAAAGATTGAGCAAAATTAACTTCTTGTGATTATTGTTGTCACTTTTCTGGCACTTGTCATAAATAATATTATAATACAAGTTCAAAAATCTTAATTAATCCAACTTAGAGAAGAAAAATATCGTCCAAAGTATTAAATTTCAAAAAAAAAAATTATGCGTTTAATCACTTGAAATTTAAATCGAACAAATTTTGAAAACTCTTCTGTTTAAAGTTCATACTTTGAGGTTTACTTTATTTACCCGAAACAACTTTTGAGATCAGGAAAAGCTACGTTCATAACTTCAATAACAAATAAACTAAAATACGTATAACAATTATGTTATTAAAATATATAATTTTATATTTTTTATTGCCATAAATTTATATAAAAACAAACTTTGTGTATAGTTTTGTAAAACAACACGTCCAACAGTTTAGTCGTCCATATCCATGTCGTCATCATACTCTTCATCACTGGTCTCATCGGGGTCGTTTGCCTCTAATTGACATTTGGGGCATTGACACATAAATATATAATTTTCTTTAAGAATCTGCAGAAAAACAGCAAATAATCAATTTTGCTAATTAATCAACCTTACGGGGAGAAGTTACCTTTTGTCGAGAATATCTACTCCTTTCTAATTGACATTCATCTAAGTATGAAATGCAAATTTCTTCTCCAGGTTGTATGGATTGGATGGCCTTTAACACTACAATATCATTTGAATATGGAAATGTTGATTGAGCATTTGGAACACAGCTATGGTTGATTTTACTTTGAAGTAAATATAAACCAGAACCTTCGTTATTTAAGAATTCGCCAGCAACTAAAAAGTAAAGAATTTTTAAAGCTTTAAGATAAAATACTTTTAAAATATTCCAACAACTTACATTCTCCCACTTTACTATAAAGATCATCTATATATTCATCCAATTTAGTTTTATCCTCTTCGGGCATAGGTAAATCTGATACTTTTTTAACCCATTCTGCTAAAACACTTGTAGCCACACCCTGGCTATTAGTACCAACCAAACCCATTAACGTTTTAAAGGCATCAGGAGTAGTAAACTGTAAAGACAAAATCCATAATCTTCTAAATTTATTTAAAAACAAAAATGTAAATTACCGCTGCAAAATCTTCTCCCTGAAAAGCTATACAAAAGGCTGCATAAAGCTCTTCCAAAGGAATTTCAAAATTGTCACCTAACATCTTGTGATATATTTGTTGTTCTTTATTAACAATCAGCGATTGAAATGATTGTAAAGTTTCCAAAAATTCTGCTTTATTACAGCTTTGCTGATACATGGCCATTAAACGTACTAAAAGCATAATTGTGCCAGTTTCAGGAGGATAATGCATTTTTCTATAAATAAAGTACAACTTCGTTAAAATCTTTATCCTATTTAAGTAAAACAAGTATACTTGCTTCCATATTTCATTTAATCTATTAATGGGATGCGAATCATCGGACCTATAGTTACCCATACAGGCAACGCGATGATATTTCTTTAGGGCTTCTATGCGACAGTCCTCTGAACAGTAGCGTACCTTACACTTGGGACAGCAACAAAATTGTTCCAACCATTGTTTAGTGGGATCATGATCCAAAAGTGGTACCACCAAAGTTGGATTGCTGGCTAAACGTCTTATATTTTCTGTAACGGTTTCCAAAGGACGCATACAATGATCACAAGCCGCATAGCCATATGCAGAATTCCATGAAAATTGACAAGAAACAAAAGGTTCCTCCTCAAATATGACATCTCCCACATTAAAGGCTTTTGTTGCCACCATGGCACGCCCCTGTAAACAGTTGATGATTATTTTATATAATTGTTTATTTACTTATTACCTTTCCTGGTATATCTTTTATATCAAAAGAATACATTTTCGAACCGAATGTACAATTTATAAATTACGGACGTTTTTGCTTGTATTTTGTTTTTATTTTTGTTTCTGTGCTAATCGGCATGTGCTTGTCATAAAATGCAACTCTGTTTTTCATTGGAATGAAAATGTTAAGGCTCAGTTAGGCGAACGCTGCTGTACCCGTAATGTACCGCACCGTACTGTAAGCACGTTGGTGCACTTATAGAACGTTTAAAAACGTGTCATATGTTTTCCCATACATAAACAAAAAGCACGAGTATACATAAAACAAAACACACAGTGATGGGAATCAAAAATGTTCAAATGGTTACCGTTGTGCAGAAAAGGTACCACGTGATTTAAATGGTATTAAAACAGTATTTTGTGTATGTAAAAAATTTTAATAATTTAATATTTTTAATATAGATTTACAATAAATAAATTTGTATTTTAGCATATATAAATTTTTAGCATACATATATTGTAAATGTGCATACACTAAACAAGGTTTTGATACCATTTTAAAGTCTTTTATATGTTTCACATTTCCATTGTATGTGTATATGCATTTGTTTATTTTAAACATCTAAACATATGTATATTTGGAAATATGTTGTATTTTAAGTTGTTTTGTCGCAATTCCATAGATATACTGAAAAAAGTACCAACAAAAAAAGAGCAAAATTACCCGCATTCAATGTAACATACAAGCCGCCCATCACTGCCTTACAAATGTCACGTAACAACGGCATGAAATTCTATTTTATACAGATTGGTACGTTGCAACTACGGAACATTGCATTTCGGTAAGCTTTTGTATTGGTTTTCATATAACAAAAACCGAACAGCTGATGGATACAGTACAGATACGGTACAGCAACGTTCGCCTAACTGAGCCTTTAAGGTAGAAGTACATAACACGCGTTAGTGCGCGCGCGCTCTGTCGTCTTCTGTCAAAAAAAGTTAAACTAGTGTGTTTTCATAGAACAAGCTACATGCAAAATATTTTGACGCGTTTGCGCCAGAAAGTTGGTTAACTTTGAACTTTTTAACGCGTTGTGTATTTTTGACAAGTAATCAGCTGACAATAAAAAGAATAATTTAACAAATTTGTGAATCATGAAAGAAAAACTTATTGAAGAGCTTAAAAAACATACAATATTTATATAAAAAGAATAAATTCAATAAAATAACAAAATCTTGATATACTTTCGAACCCTTTTTTAATGCACAAATATGTAAACAAATAAAAAACAGCTGACAGGAATGGCTTTTGTAACGCGTGTTGTGTAACTTGCAATTTTTGACGCGCTAAAGTTTTTAAACGCACGACACTTGTCGACGAACTAACGCGTGTTATGTACTTCCACCTTTACAGTGACAATCAGGGTTGTTAACTATTTCTTAACAAAAAGCGCCGTGCCCCCAATCAAAAAGCGCTAAATAAAATTTAAATAAAAAACTTAATGAAATGTTTACTGCCCGTCTACAACTGACATGATTTGCTGTTATAACGAAGATATAAAAGCGTTGTTAAAACATTTGCATTAACAACCGTGCTATAACATGAGAAAACTTCTAACATGATGAGTCTATACGTAACACTAACATCATATTAGTGTTAAAGTTAATCATTTCATGTCAGTTGTAGACTGCATGTAAAGAATCAAGTTTTATTAATTACACTGGCCGTCAAAAAAGTAGTTTTGAATAAAAATATATGAAATATAAAGATATTACAGCACTTAATTCAAATCCGTTTTAATTTTTACCATTTATCAGAAATCCAGATATAGTATGAATAAAATAAGAAATTAAATCAGTAAAAAAAATGTTAAATAGACGTGATTTAATAAACTATTTGGATTCAGCACGCTTCAATTAAAATCACATAATCAAGTTCTCTACCCCGACATTTTTTTTTGTTTTTTGCCGAGCAGTGTTAATAAAACATTAACAATTTTAAAAAGCCTTTTCTGATATTTCAGGAAAAGTAAAGTTATATAATTTCAAATATACATGGAAAGAATTATTTACAAAATCACCAGAAAATAGTTCTTGAACCAAAAAAATTTTGCACTCTTATAGCTGAAGCCAAAAATTTCATATTGAACGCATGTGTTGCCTGGTTAAAACAAAAAGTTATGACTCAAAACGAACTAAAATTTTCTTAAAAACAGCTAAAAAAAATTTATTTTAATTCTTTAGTTACTTAAATCAAGTTTTCGTTGCTTTCTATTTTACAAAATCAGAAGAGAAGCCTGAATTTTTTTCGTGTAGCACTAGTTAGTTTAAGAAAACTTAATATAAAAATAAAAAAATTTTGATTGATTTGTTAACATGTCGATTTAAGAAAGTTTTTTTTAATACGAACAAAGGTTAAAATCAGGAAATTATTTTTGGATTTTCTTGTTTTAAGAAACGAAATGGATTACCTTAGAAAATAAACTTCTTTTCTTGTATAGTATGCATTTCAGAGTGAAGTATTTAAAAAAGGAAACAAATTTTGGTTTAATGTGTCTTGATGATCTTGCAAATAAAATTACAAAAATGTTGGGCGTCAATAAAAGCGCGAATTTAGCGCTCTTTTTAAAAAAAGCGCTGAGCAAAAAATATGCGCTTTCGACAGTTAAAAGCGCTAAATCTAGCGCCAAAGGCGCTAAATTGGCAACTCTGGTGACAATATTAGCAAACAAAGTGTTTCATCCCAGTTGTTGCTTGAAGAGAAACCAAATGAGAGCGAAACGCCGAGTTTTCATTTGTATATATTTATTATCATCAATAATTATATTTTTAAAGGTAAATATAAGTTACTTTCTAGTGTTCTTCATAGATTATAAACCATATTTTTATTTTAAATAAAGTTAGTGGAATGTTACATAATAGTGAAAACTAAAAAAATAGGTTTGAAAATATTGGTTTTGGCACGATAGCGCCTATGAAAAGGAAAACTAATTGTTGCTCCGATATATCTTCTATTCAAGAAGTATTAAATAAAGTAAATACAGAAAATCGGTCAATTATTTCACCTGGCCCCTATACAAGTGTACTCCCGAATTTAAGGTTTTGGTACGATTTTTAATGCTTTGATGGGTAGATAAGATTCAACACATCCGAATATAGCACTTTTACTTGATTTAGTTCGTTTTTTGTATTTGTAAATGACTGAAACTCTTGTAATTTTTAAGTTCGTACTGAAATCTTTTAAAGACATAAAAAACTTAAGTTTGATTATATACAAAAGAATGTTGTATATTTAACTTGTTGTTATATTGAGTTTTCATAATCAATAGTTCATGTTTAGTTTGTCAATTTGTACTTTTATAATTTTCAATAAAATCAGTTGAGTTTGTGTTTTTAATTCATAAATACATAATAGTTCATAATGGCCTGTTCGTCGATAACGAATGAAGACTTCGTTCGCTTAACTTACATGTAAAACAAAAACAATATTTATCAATTTGTTTTTGTTTTGTTTTAATCATTTTTCAGTTAAATTATTATGGAAAAAATTTCACGTTCGGAATGTCACGTATCGACCCAGATTTTGGCTTGAAAAAAGAAAATAGAGAAGATTTTGGAGTCAAACCAAGACATTTTAATGTTACATTACTACGTAAAATTCTGAAAGTAGTTTGACTAAAAAATTGTGCCATGTTTCGCTGAATTACGCCTTTTTATATATGGCCAAAAAAACTACTTTGGTTTTTTTTTCACGTTCGAACCGCTACTTATTTTGCCATTATCTTTGACCTAGAATCGCGCCCTCCATAAACGTTAGCATATATAATAGGGCTTTCTTAGTGCTATAATTTAAGGGTTAAGAAAACTTAAAAATAGTTTTTGCTTTGCACGATCAACACTTTGAAATTACCCATATATAAATACGGGAACAATTTTTTTGTGGTTGATTTTTAAGTATCTTATCGTCCACCGATTTTAATGAAACATATATCGTTTTAAAGGAATTTGTGTGTAGATATGCACAATATATTTTTTTTCTAAATATTTTGAATTAAAGTGTTTGAAGAGCGTTTAAATTTATCTTACAGACATACGTTCAAAGTTGGGTGAATAGTGCATTTTTGCCGTTCTCTTAAAATGTGTACGTTTTTGTTGTATAACGCACAGGTTTTCTCGAAAGTAAATGTCGAGTGGTCGAATTTCGGCTACCGGGCGATCCTAGTAAGGTTAAATCACAGTTCAATATAAATTAAAATAAATTAAACTTTTTAAATATGCAATTTATAATTTTCTTGTGAGACAAATTTAGGCAGTACATTGTACATTGTTGATTTGAGCCATGTTTTTATTCGACAAAGGGAAGGAAACGACCTCTCGCTCCATTTTGGATATGATTATTTCGTTCAAATCTTGTCTTTTTGATTGGAACCTCGATTTGAACGCAAATAACTTTAACTTTTACACAAATCGCTTTAAATTGTTTTTCGGCTTTATTTATTTTCTCCTCAAGGCACATGATTAAAGTTTTGATAAGGCTTTCAATAAAAAAACAAAAAAAATCCTTGCTGGGATTTCCAAAAATTTTGTAGATTTAAAAAAAATATTATTATTGGGAATTCTTGTTTTATCGAAATAAACAAAACATATTTTTATAATTTTTTAAATTTCCTTATATCCCCCCTGAATCCGCGCCTGATTGCCATAGGGATTTTCGTACCAAATTATCTCTTATACTTAATTTTGCTTCGGCATAATCTTTATATACATACTTACGTGTGTATTTATTTATTTATTCATTTATTTACGTAATATTAAGCCATCTAGGCCAAAAATCAATATTACAGGTAATATATGCTTAAGATACATATACATACATGCGTATATAATATTCATTAATCAATAACTATAATTCATAATAAAAACTAATAAAATGAAAATTGAAAATAATATACAGATATAAGAATAATATACATACTAATACTTCAGATTAAGGCTCCCCAGCCACATTTAAAATATAAATATCATAAGTATCGTCCATCAGTAGATAATCAAGATTATTAAGGAAGTCTAAAATTTGACCATCAGACTATGTTTTTCAAAAGTTTTAGTTTTTTTGTATTATTTTTAATTTCATGCAAATATTTTGATTTTATATATTTTTGAATTGTGGGGCACACTAAGTTATACAGGCGGAAAACCAATAAGTTATCGTTCAGACTTGCAATTTTTGTTCCTGCAATTTTTAAAATTTTTGATTTAAAATTGCATTAGTGTCCAAATTTTGAAATTCGAGTCTTGCAAATTTTGTATTTTTATCTTGTCTTTAGTGATGTTACGAACATCAATTTTTAATATTCGAGAATGCGAATACGAAATTTGCGCCAATATTCGCCGACTTCGAATATCCAATTTAAAATTTAGTGCCACACGATATTTCAAATTTGATAAGTTAGAAAAAATTGGCACACTGTTAAATGTATTTAACTTTATTATGACATTCTTGATTGCCACTGCTGAACATTTTAAAATTTTTAAACTAAAACTACAAAAACAAATTCGATTAACAAACATGAAATCTCATTTCGTTACTGTTTGGCCGATTGGCTCGCCGCCGCCGCTTGATTTCTCCAAGCTGCGCCGCCGCCGACTTACAAGGCTTAGACGGCTCAATTAAGGCCGCCGATGACAGCAGCTGCACAGTGAATTAATTTGTGTGACTAAGCTAATAAGAGCGGGTTTTTTACTTAGAGTTTAAACCAGGAAACAATAGTAAGATTTGTTAATCTTATAATAAAATGTATCTAGCCTTAATCCACTTTGGCGTTTTTAAGTGAAAGATTAAAGCTTTTAGAATTGCTATATGAATTGACAATACTTTTATGTATAAGTATGGCAGTTTAAAGGCCCACCAAATACATTGATCAAAATACTCATCAAGCATTGTGGTAGTATTAGTGAAAATATGTTTGTATGTGGCACACCGACGATGCTGGATGGAAAATCAAATAATTTAGATATGACGGCGAATATTACGTCAAGCACACGTACACGATGAATTCGCCGGCTGGACAAGCATTTGACAAGTGTATTTGGGCCTTAAAACAAATGCCAAAAATTGTCATCAAATTACTGTTCTTAACGTGAAAAAGAAGAAGAAAAGGATAGAATTTTGTATTATGTTATATAATATTATATATTTAAAAATAAATGAAATCGAAAAAGAAGCAAAATACATAATCAAGGAATATTTTATCTTACGAGGTGGAATATTTAATAAAACTTTAAATAAAAAAAAAAAATTAAAAATATTTCCTTTTATAAGCATTCGTACTTTTGAAAGTTCTGTCGCAAGTTTAAACCGCCAACTTTGGGCGTTTAAACTTGGAAACAAAATGAAATAATCGACTACCCAAAAACGAATTTCAAAGATTAGTTCTAATTTAATCGCTGATCTTTATGTCAAAAACTGGCTCTAAATCAGTGCAATTTAAACTCTCTTTGGTTTAAAATTTGTTTAAACCAGCAAATCTATAATTCAGTAAACATTTAAACCAAGGACCCTAAATAATAATTATGCTAATTTTACAGGTACCAAAAAATTAACCACTTTTAACTGAACAACCTAAACAAAAGCGGCAAGCGTTTTTTAAACATGAAAATTTTATCTAAATACAATTTCAATAAAACAAACCGACATAGCGATCTGTCAAATAAGATTTATCATCCGGGTGGTTTCTAATTCGCATTCTAATGGTTTGTTTCGTATAAATTGTATGCAAATGAGAAGTTTTGACATACAAAAAACGCTTCCGCTCTTATTTAGGTAGCTCAGTAAGAAATATTCTAAAAAATTGGTCATAATTATTGTTGCCGCCGAAATCTACATGAGTATAAATTATTCTATTTCTTATTAATTATTTTCATTGACATTAATAATCGATAAAATTATGTGCAATTTATTTTATTTAAAATTGTATTAATTATTGTTTTTTATTATTATCATTTCTTATTTACTTTGTAACGTTATTTTTTCTTTCACATATGTACATATGTACCAACATCTATATGTATGTTTGTGTTTATGTACATATTGATATTCATTTCTCCTTTTGAAGTTTGTTCGAAAATAACTTGTATACAAAATCTAACAGTCCTTAGTTATATGTCACGTAGGCATCCAAGCAAGGCGAAAGTCTATTCGCCTTGCATCCAAGGCTATTTGTAGTGATGCCAACTTAGTGCTTTTGGCACTATTTATGGTGCTTTTTTATGCATCAAAACGCTAAAATTTTATCCATAGTGCCAAACTAACAAAAAGCACTAACTTGGTGCTTTTTAAATTTGTCGTTAGTGCCTTTAGTGCTTTTTAAAATATTTATTTTTTTTGTACCATTTTTTTAAAACTTCGATTATATAGAGGATGATTTAGATGAGATTTGTTATTTGGGGTACAATTTTAGGAATGCCTGTAAAGATTTTAAGATTTCAAATGATAAAAAGAAGTGATAAAAGAGAGTTGCATTCGTTTTACCAAAAACTTTATTTACGAGGTTAGAGCTAGGCAATTTGGAAATTTTTTTCGCACTACATATAATAGGTCTGTCTGCGTACACATATTTTGCGCAAAATGTTGCAAAATCTTGCAAAATGTTGTCTGCGTACTCCAAATCTCTTGCAGCGAGAGAGCCAAAAAGAGAATTTTTTGACAGTTGGAAGTTAGAAAACTTGCAAAATGTTACTGGAGAAATTTCGGCTTGCAAGATTTTGCAAATAGTTTGAACAGCTGTTTAAATGAAATAGCTTTTGTGAAATGAAAATAAAAATTGAAATTTAACAATGGCAGAGGTAAGTAGTTAGAATTGTGATGATTTTTAACGTTTATAATAAATTATAATAAACAAAACATTTTACTTCATGCTAGAAACATCCAAATATACAGTGCGACCGTAGCGTAAGGGGAGTGGAGATGGCAGAACCGATAGAACCAGCAGAACTTTGTGGGACAAACTTTGCAATTGAAGAGGCGAGTATTTGGAATTGTGTTCCTGGCGAGCAATTCACATCTAAATTATTTTTCTCCGTTGTCAAGCTGTTGGAGGGCACTGTATTGGGCATTTCATTCTTTTTTTTCCATTGCAAGCCGGCACTATGTTGGGCAATGTAAGCAAAAGAAGTTTTATAAAAAACCCGACAAATAAAACTAAAAACTAAGAAGAAATTAAATTTACCACACTAATAACAGTGTAATAAACAAGTTTTTTAATTTACAACACTTTTTAAGCTTCACTTTAATTAATAATTTTTTAATTTACCCCGAGAATTCAATTTTGCGTACACATATGCTAAAATTCTTTTGCTTTGTTATTTCAATTGTTTACATACCGATCAGCTGTTTTCTTGCAAAATTTCACTGGATACTGTCTGCGTACTTTTTGAGATTTTTTCAGCCGATAGAGTAATATTGGTCTTACTCTCCCAAAAAAATTTACTGAGTATTTGCTACTGGAAAAGTACCCAGACAGACCTAATATATGGGGCACTGATTTACAGCTGTTAAGCTTAAACTACATATAAATTCAAGTTTTATTCAACTAAACCAACGCTTAAAAGTTTATTGATTTATTAGCCATAAGTTTATTTTACAGATTTGTATTTTAATGTATTAATTTTTTTTGTCATAATGGTATGTTTTAGCATCAATGTGCAACATTCAAGTGCCGTTATATTTTCTTAAAATTTTTCAAAGCGTAACATACAGTCTACAATAGACATGAAATGCTTAACATTAACACTAAAATGATGTTAGTGTTAAGTATAGACTCATCATGTTTAAGGTTTTCTCATGTTATTACACGGTTGTTAATGCAAATGTTTTAACAACGCTTTTATAACATCATGTTATAACAGCAAATCATGTCAGTTGTAGACGGGGAGTAATTGTACTTAACATCATACAAAAATCTCTGCAGAAATATTTTACAACAAAGACAAGTGAGCTACAACAAAATGATTACCATTCTGAATCAGAATCTTACTCTGATAGTGAAGTTTTTAATGTGACAGAAAAAAGTAAAAAATATTACTAACAGTTGTTAAATAAAAAACAAAAAATTAAAGATGTGTCCCACATTCTTTTCAAAAAAATAAAAACACCCTTATTGTCTTTGGCGTTTTTGCGGCGTAACTACACTGAAAGAAAAATGCTTCATATATTTAATGAATCATTTTCATAAAAAAACTTTCCTTAGGTAAATGAAAATGTTCATTGTCTTAATGGAATTTCATAGTTATAATGAAGTATTTTCGTTAAAATCGCTTCATTGGATTTCGTAATTACGTTAAAAATTTTCATTAGATATATGAAAACTTAAGTTTGTCCAAGTTAAAAAAAAAATTTTAATTGGGAACATAAAAAAACAATATACAAACATAACTATATTCATAAATTAATACAAAATTATAGTTTCCTTAAAAAAATGTTTAATTGTTAATTAAAAAATGTAAGATTTAATAATTTCATACATCGAATGTTACATGTATGCCATTAAATTTATGAAATCAAAAAAATTTTTTATAAAAGCAACATATTTCAATAATTGCCTTCATAAATTTAAATTTTCATTGTGACAATAAAAATGTCATTATAGTAATGAAACAAAAACTTTCAATCCACTTTCAATCAACGTTGTTATTGTTATTATGGACAATTTAATCTCATATTTACGCTCTTAATTGAGTAAAAAACATAGTTTTTTAATACAAAAACTACGCTGCCCCGGTAGACTAGCTGGTAGCGAGGTAGTCTAACAGCACCGAGGTTGACTGATCGAATCCCGCCAGAGACAGAAAAAAAATTAAAAATAAAATAAAGTAAAATAAAAAATAGAAAAGATAAAAAAAAAATAATTAAAAAAATTAAAAAAAATAAAAAAAAAAAAAATTAAAAATAAATAAAAACAAAAAAATTTTACTTTATTTAAAGTATTCATCCAATGAATAATATTCATAGATCTAATGTAATGTTTCATTAAATCCTTTTAATGAAACAGGTTTCATCGATCCAACGAAGCGCTGCATAGGTTCCTTTTTAATGCAATTTTTCATGGAATTAATGTCAAAATTCATTGGTATTGCGAAGAAAATTCTTTCAGTGTAGTCGCTTTTTAAAAACGGTACCGACACTTTTCAAATCTATTACAAAAACGACGCAAATTGGGGATTTAGCGGAAAAAAGTCAAATTGTCATACTCTTCATGCAATATGCAGTGATATGTTGAAATTTTAGACTAAATGGTACAATCAAATCAAAAAGAATTACTCCGATCTGACAGCCAGTTTTTTTTTTTATATCCGTCTCAAACTCAGAACTTGTATGTTTTACTGAACCAACTTAATTTAAACCTAAGAATTTAAAAACGAATATTATTTTACTATGTGAGCTAACGTTTTTCTTTTTTTTTCTATTAAAAGTAGTATATTTCAGTATACTTAAATTGAAAAAAAAAAAAATCTGCAGAGACTTAAGTTTTTTTTTTTTTTTGTGTATTTTTATGAACATATAACAAAAATCCCTTTTTTCTCCAAACATTTGGACCTGCAATTTTATCCTTACTTTTCCACAGTTGGAAATCACTACTAATACATTGTCTTATATCTGTTTTTACATTTTTAATCAATTTTAAGTGCCACCAGGTGCCACCTTTCAATTTGTTGCATTACACAGTACAACATTTTTCAGCTGATTGATTCGGGACTCAATTCTGATAAGGCTCTTTTGTTTAACATAACTCGAGAACCACTAGTCGGATATAGCTGAAACAAATTTAGGAAAATCAAGAATTACAATTACTTTCATCTGTTTATATAACATTTTGCTACATAAGCAACAGTTTCGCAGTTATAAATAAATGTATGAAGAAAAAAAATATGTTTTGCCCAAAAAATTAAAATTTTTTATTTTTAATTCATAAAAAATCCAAAACAGTAAAAAAAAGTTTCAAGTCTTATTACTTTCACGTAAAGTCGCATAATCTTTAAAAAAATGAGACATAAATCATGAAAATCGATGAACGCGTTTCGCTTTTATTCACAATTAAGTGAAGGTGTGCATTTCAAAAATTTGCTCGAGATGTGCACAAAATTCTTTGCAAAACATTTATGACTTTTTTTTATGATTCTCAGAATTAAAAAAAAAGTAATAAACAAAAGGTTATTTGATTTTTATGATTGCGGTAGCAAAGTAATAAGCGGTAATAAATGTGCGTGGACAATTGAAACGAAAAAAAGAAAGTGCACTTTTTTAATTATTTGGGGTTTTCCGTTGGCTACCTGTATGATTTTTTTACAGAAATTCCACCCACATCTATTAGTGCTCATATTTGGAACGTACCTTTCAGTAAAATATTGATCGATTTTTGTCATTCAACAAGTGCTGACGAACGCGAAAAGTACAACCAATTTTGCTCCGGTTTTTTAATTATAACTGAAACTAAGGCCCAAGAGTTTTACGGCAATGGAAAGTTTTTCTATTTCTCATGGGGTTTTATGGTCGAAGCTTCTGAAGTTTGACAAAGACAGAACAAAATTAAAACAGGGGGCTACTCTCTATTGCGATGCGAAATAAAATGGTAGCAAATCTAGCGATTGGTACTCTTTAATGCGTTTGCGCATTTGCTTTCGCATCTATTATTTTTTTTTCTTTTCGCAAATCATCACTATTTGTTTTATTTAAATTTTCCAATTTCAAATATTTTTCCATATTTTAGCATTTCATTACTGTCAACCTGCGCCATCTTTAATTTTTATTGAAAGTATTGCTTCATTTTCAAAAAATTTTGCGAAAGTGATAGAGAGTACCAAGTTGGCATTTAGCTTTCGCAACGAAATTGTTTTCGCATCGCAATAGAGAGTAGCCCCCCAGTTTTTACAACAATTGCACGTTGGCTTAACCGATACTTGAGCATGTGTAATTTTGGATACAATATATAAAAGCTTTTACTATAACTTCAAACAAAGATGGCAGGATTCTAACCGTACGAAGTCGCGATTTGAAAAAAAAAATGCAAATTGGCTTGAAGGCAGATTTGCAATTAAGTTTACTGAGGCAGAATGTTATAACAGCTCTGCACTTGGTCGGGCACGCAAATCGTTTGAGGAGTGCTGTGATCGCGCCAAACGATACAAAAGGTATGAAGTACGTTCTATGTTCCCTCAAGAAGTAATTGATTTTTCTTCTAGTATTTCAAAAACCAACCACAAAATTTGTACATTAAAATTTTGGGGATGTTTACAAAGCTTTAACTTACAAAAGAAAAATACGAGTATCTAATGCATTGGTTACAAAATGAAGGATATAACATACTTCCACGGATAATTACCTCGACAAAAATGCCAATATTTTTGGGTAATTATGCGGGGTAAGCATTTAAACGAATACGCTTAACTACCTCGTTGAGGTAATAAAAAGAATACGTTTAACTACCTCATTGAGGTAATTAAGCGAATTCGTTGAAATACATCAGTGAGGTAATTAGACGTATTTATTTACAAAATAACTTAACGTTGAACATTCATATATGAAAAAATTTAAGAAAGGAATTTTTACATGTATCAGCAAAATCTTAAGAGATAGCAATAAAAAACAGTGGGATTTGTTGTCCTAAATTTTATCTGTAGTGCTTTTTGAGAAGTCCTGTCATATCCTACTACTACTCATGGAAGCCGTGAATATGCAATTGCATGGTTTTTCTTATGCGACCAATAAATGCAGAAACATCGATTTGTTTGTAAATAATTTCCATATTTTAGCCATTGCTGCATTTTTATTGCACACATATTTTAAGTTTTTAATACATGTTAAGCAAATAAAAAAGTTGCTTAAAATTCTGGTTAACAGATGAATTTTCTGTTGCTTTAATTTCACCACTAACATTAAATTTTCACTGTAAAATTTTAAGCCAGAGCAAGTTTTTGTTGAAGATAAATGTTTTTCGCAACTTATAACATAGAAACCTAGACGCATCGTTTAGTAAACGATCGAATCAGAAACATTTTTTTAAGTAATCTTTTCGTGTCCGTCCGTCCGTCCATGTTGCTGGTTGTATGTATGTCCATGTAAAACTTGTGCGAAAAGTAAAGGTAGCAGTTTTTAGATAATTTGATAAAATTGGGTAAATACGTTTAATTGTCATAAGAACGAAACCTATGTAAATTGTAAGAATCGGTCTATAATATCACATAGTCCCCATGCAAACTTTAATCTCTTTAGGACAAAATATCTCATAAATTTGGTGTATCTAGATAATATATAAGTAACTCTTATATGAATCTTGACCTTTTAATTTTAAATAACATAACTTTTAATGCAAATATTTATTTGCTGAATAATTTGCTTTAATTCAAGCCATATTTTGTTTTTTAGGCATATTTAAAAAAAATTTAGTGCATATTTTCAAATTATCAACATGTAAAACTTGGTTGCATTACTTGCTGTGTTTTTGTCAAATAGTACTGAGGCAATTAAACGAATGAAATTTAGGTATACGTTTGTTTTGGGAGTTAAATTTTTAGGCAGTTATCCGAATCGGGTTATTAAGCGTATGGCAATTAAACGTGGATTTTTGTTTAAAAAATGGAAGAAAAAAAACGGGGACTTAAAACTCGAGGTAAATAAGCGTGAAAGGCATTTAAGCGTGGGGTAATTAACCGGGTTATACTGTAGTACCATACAAACAACTCAACACTCCACAAAATTCTGATTCATGGAAAATATATAATTGAAAAGTGCATTTTTCCTGTAGGCTTATTATCCGAAAAGACTCAGGAAAGTCGTAACAAAGACTATAAAAAATATCGCCTTAGACACTCCAGAAAATGCAGTCGAATTGCCACGAACGAAGATATTATGCACCGAATGATGGTAACATCAGATCCCATGATCTCACACTTAACTCCTTCATTTAGCCATTAAGTTTGTGATGAAATAAAAAATAGATTTATAATAAATAATTAATTAAAAATTAAAAAAATCATTTAAACTTTTTTTTTTAGTTAGGACTTTTTACATTATAGGTAACGATATGCATTTCTCTAATTTTCTTTATTTTGATTACTTTTGTGTATTACTATATAAATAAAACTAAATTTGTGATGAAATCATTATATTTTTTAACAAATATATTTTTTTCCTCACCTCCATACAAAAATCCCCAGTGTGCGACGTCAAAACAGTACCGTGTTTGGCGGATTTGTCTGTCAAAAGTGTAAAAAATTGTCGTTAAACATTTTGATCACGACGTTATTAAAATTATTTGAGAAATAATTTCAATGGAAGGAAATAAAATGTAAACATGCAAAAATATTACTATCATTGAAATATAATTTAGTTTTTATGTGCTTGTGTACCTAAGTCTAGTATATATTTTAGGATAAAGGTCACAACTGCCGCACAATTTGCGAATTAAGTAGCAATAATGGAGCAAAAACCTTTTTTGGCAAAGGCCTTCCAACAAAGTTTAAGCAAAACGAATATTAAAGAGGAGTGGAACACCCCATCCCATTCCGGAGAGGGTTAGATGAAGGTATAAGCCGATTTTAAATTTAAATTGAAGAAAAACTCAATAATACCAAAGCTGAAAGCTATGCAACAGGTGGTGGGCGGTTCAAACAAAATACATTTTCAGCTGTCGAAGAAGCAGCAATTGATCTATTAGACATGCATGCTATTGGCGAACATAAAGATCCATTTGGAATTAAGAGAAAGCGGAGGATTTCACCAGACCCCGAGCCAAATTTAGACACAATAACTGACATTACCGAAATTGAAAGCCCTTGTACTTCACCTGTGATACCTCCGCTTAGAAAAAATAAAAACCAAGCGAAACTAGAGCTTTTAGAACAACAAGTGAAACTGCAAAAAGAGTTACGCTTTTTTTTCATTATTTATTTATTGAATCTTCATATATTAAATATGAACTAACAATAATTAATCAAATCTTAACCTAATGCTCTATTTTATGTCTTGTCAGTGTCAGACAAAAATTTTCTTCATCACGGATTCTGTTCACATATACAGTACTTTTCGCTTATAGTCCACTACTCTAGTTGCACAACTTTTGTGGATTATAAGCGAATTTGGACTATAACCGATTTTTTTTTATAAGCCATTTTATGGATAATAAGTGAAATCTATTATACAGGCATGTTCTGAAATCACGGTGATTTCAAATCACGAACGATTTTGAAATCAACCGAGAAATATTTTGGTGTTCTGAAAATCACGAGATTTTTAGTTTTTAGTCGTGATTTTCATTGTTCTAAACCACGAGAAAACAACTGTGCGCTTCTTTTTAAAATGTTGCCACTCATTTAGGATGTATGGCTGCCATTTTCATTTATTTTTTACCTTCGTATATTAAAATTTAACCAATCAAACTTCATAATTATCGTTTACTCTTAGTTTTTTTTTAACAAATTAATTCAATTTTTATTTTTAATGTTTAATTTAATTGAAGAAATTAGTCATATGCTAAACGACTTTAAGACTTCTTTGCTCTGGCAACCATTGACAAAAAGTAAATCACGACCAATGTAAACGAAACTAAAGGTGCTATCAGACGGGATGTATTTTACATATGTACTGTCACTTTTCTTACCCATATGCAATTCCTTATGTATGTCAAAATTTCCAGTTTACATACGATTCATAATTTTTGCTATCACACCTGCTTATGTTTTTCCTTATGACATAACCTATAAATGTAAACAAAAGCTGACTTTTGTTTACGTTTCAAAACAAACCAGCTGTTTTGTTTATGTTTGCCACAGGAAAATAGAGCGTGTTCTAATCGAAAAAGTTACATATGTATTTCCACATGTATTTTACACATGCAAAGTTTCATATGTATCACACGATGTGTACAACTTTTACAGATGGAAAATTTGACAGTACATATGTAAAATACATCCCGTCTGATAGCACCTTAAAACAGCATTTGCAAAAAATACAGCGGCTTCCTAAATTTGTAAATTTAAAGGTTCTTCCGTGTAAAATAATTAATTTTAATGCAAAAACAAATCAAGGACAGATCATTTAATGTGTATGTGATAATTTTATTAAAGATTTCAAAACAAAAATGCTTAAAAAACTTCAAGTGATTTGAAATCGTCATGCTGTTAGCTAACCGGTTTTAAATCACGAGATTTCAAAAATGTTTGTGGGCAGAACACCTTTTTAGTGATTTCAAATCACTTTACGAAAAAGTGATTTTCAGAACATGCCTGATAATCCACATTTTGGACTATATAAATATTATTTTCTTCAATAAAACCATTATTTTTAAACAAAAGAAAATTTTATTTAAAACATAACCAAATATTGATTTAATTGAAATAAATTGTTAAAAATAGCGAGAAAGGTAAATAAAAACATGTTGACTGTTGATTAAAAAATATAAAAATCAGAGTGGACTAAGAAAATGTGGCTTTTAAACGAAAATGGACTACAAGCGAAATGGACCTTAGAACAAATAATTGTATGAAATTCGAAAAAATGTGCAAGTGAATATGACAGTTTTGGCTTTAATCCGTTTTTGGCCTTTAAGCGGAATGGACTATAAGCGAAAAGTACTGTATAGATGTTTATCGCTCATCTTAATGGGTAAGTGCTGCAGTGTCTCTTCTCCTTAAGCGAGAGTGGCCGCTATCATTTAAAATATTTCGAGCTAGTGGATTTGGGTGCAACTATAGCCTTTTCAAATATTTTACCGCATGCTTCGTAATAATACCAGTGGCACATTGAGATCCTTGTGGGTATTTGAGTTTTAACATATTTGAGGCCGAGGCAGTGCCCCATAGTAGAATACCGTAGCACCATATTGGCTTTAAAATAGCGTTGTAAAGTAGTAGTTTGCAATCGAGACTAAGAACAGAATTTCTTCCAATAAGCCAGTTAATTTTAATTGCTTTTAGCTTCATTTGGGTTAATGTTGCTTCTATATGGCATTCCCATGTTAAACGCCGATCTAGTTGAATACCGAGATATTTGACATGCGATTGTTGATTATTGATTTTAATAGGGGGGGGGGGGGGGGGGCATGTTTCCCGACGCAAGGTGAATGTTATATGTACGGCAAAAGTTGAGGTAAGGGTGTAATTGTTTGTTGGCATGTCCGAGGTATATATAAGGTAAAAAAGTGGGCCCAGGATGCTTCAATTGGCTGAGGAGAACTTAAAAAATCACCTTCTTTAATAATAAATTTTCGACCGACCAGGTAGCTTTCTAACAGCTTGTGTGTATTAACCGGTAGGTTTAGCTTCAATTTATGTAACAAGTCTACATGCCAGACTTTGTCAAAAGCTTGAGAAACATCTATGAAAAGAGCGGAGCAATATTTTCTTTCTTCAAAGGCTTTTCTTATAGCGTTTACTATCCGATGGTATACACCCATTGCCATTTAAAATTGGGGTTAATTTTGACGTAAGAGCTTCTCAAACAGCTTTGATATATTAGATAATAAGCTTATATGACTCAACTTTTGTGTGATCTTTTCCTGTCTTTGGTATCATCGTTATTAAGGAGACCTTCCATTCTTGAGGGTAGTATTCAAGGCGTAAAATAGCATTAAAAATATAAAGAATAGCCCTATTTCCCTTATCTCAAATCTTAGGGGGATAGCTGCTCTAACATAAACAGGCGGCAACTCGTCCGCTATATCGTCAGGTAAATGTGGGGTAAATACGTTTTTCAAATGATTTACAAACAGGTTTCCTTTTTCATTATCATTTCTTGCCCAACTTCCATTCAGGTTTCTTAATGGTGGTTTCGAGATAACTGGTCTTTTGAGTTTTCTAGCTGCACGCCATAATGAGTAGTCTGATTGTGGAGTTGCATCCAAGTCCTTAAGATATTTTTCCACGGAAGCCGTTTTCTGAGTCTGCAGTCATTTTCTTAGCCTTTTTGTACACTCTTTTAATTCATTTTTAAGTTGAGGGGATCTGTGCAATTGCCATTCTCTTCGCAGTCTCCTTTTTCCATTCAAGAGGCGCTTGACTTCTGTAAAATATATTTTATTATAATTGGTTTTTTTGAGGGTTTTGCTGGAATATTGAACAGCTTTGTAACCAGAGAGAGATACAATTCTATTGGTGTTGGTTATAGTAACTATTGTAGGTGTGTGATCAGAGGATAATTCTAACGAAGCTTCAACGTGAATCGTTTTTGTGTGGATGTTTTTAACCACGCCGAATTTGAAAAATAAATTATCGGAATTGAAACGTTACACACGGAGAATGCTAAAGAAAAGAAATCGTTTTATATAAGGCGGAACTCTAAAGCAAAGAGAAAAACAGAAAAGCTCACTTAGAAATACGCAAAACCGAAATAGAAATTAAATAAAAACGTGAACTTGATGAGTTAATAAAAAGTAAAATGATTTAATTTGTATTTTGTTTTAATTAATCTAATTATGTTCATGTAAATAGAACTACTTACATAAATGTTAATGTTGAAATAAATAAAAACGCAAAACTATCCTTTTAAAATTGTAGTTTCAGCTCATAGTGAATAGAGATGAATAAAAACTTAAAGTTAACGTTTTCACAAGTAAAATAACACAGTACAACATTTTTCAGGTGATTGATTCGGGACTTAATTCTGATAATTGCTAATGAAAGTAGACCCAAAAAGAAGAACTTCTGCATCATTAGTTTGGTCATGGTATCTCAATAAATCATTTAAAAATTAATTTGAAGTTAGTAAGTATCGTATAGGGGAATTTGTCACGTTTTAGGCTTTTTTGTTTGTCATAAATCGAGAACCACTAGTGCGAATAAGCTGAAACAAATTTAAAAAAATTAATTTCCTTTAATTTGTTCATACAACGTTTCGCAGTTATAAATAAATGTATGAAAAAAAAGATATTTTTTGCCCAAACATTTTTTTATTTTTAATTCATAAAAAATCGAAAACTGTAAAAAAGTGTCAAGTCCTATTACTTTCACGTAAAGTCGCATAACCTATGAACAAAATGACACATAAATAATGAAAATCGATGAACGTGTTTCGCTTTTATTCACAATTAATTAAAGGTATGAATTTTAAAAATTTGCTCGAGATATCCACAAAATTGTTTGGAAAAAACATTGATGACTTTTTTTATGATTATCAGAATTAAAAAAAGTAATAAACAAAAGGTTATTTGATTTTTATGATTGCGGTAGCAAAGGAATAAGCGTTAATAAATGTGAGTGGACAATTAAAAGGAAAAAAGGAAAGTGAAATTTTTTAATTATTTGGGGTTTTCCGTTAGTTACCTGCATGATTTTTTTAACAGAAATTGCACCCACATTTATGAGTGCTCATGTTTTGGAACGTTTCGAAAACATATGTATATCATAAGTACCTGCAAGTAAAATATTGAAATATCTGTAGTATTTAAAAATGCTCTTTGCCATTTAACAAGAGTCGACAAACTCGAGAAGTTATTTCAGCTTATTCGGACTAGTGGTTCTCGAGTTATGACAAACAAAAGAGCCTAAAACGTGACAAATTCCCCTTTACGATACTTACTAACTTCAAATTAAATTTTAAGAATTGAGTCATGTGTTGTACTGTGTAATATAAAAATTTTATCAACAATTTTACTATGCGTATTATTACTTTAATTCAAACACTTTTTTGGCAGATCTTTAACAGGGTGTTCCAAAATAATTTAATTAAGTGTATTCTTTTACATTGTGATTCTTTTACAAAATTTTGCTAGTCGAAAATTTTACAAGCTATAACGTCGGCAGAACAATGGAGCAATAATTGCTGATTATATTGCTGGAGAACACTTGAAATTGCGTTGCCATAAATTTTCACCGCGAGTAGTTGAATAAAGTTTTGTGGCTGTATTTATAACAAATGTTTTATGTTGTGTTTTGAAGTGATTGTTAAATTTTCTTTTTTTAAATAAATAAAATAATTAATTGTAATTGTCGTAGCTGTGTTTTGTATTACTTTTTTGTTTATTTGCGTATGAAAAAAACCTAAAACTTGTATTGTTCTATTGAAAAAATAAAAATGTACAAAAAAAAAAAAAACAAATTCGTCGTTTGCCTTTGTTAATATTGACGTTTATTAAAAAATATAAGCCTTTTTCTGTATTTTGTTGAAGTATTCTTTAACTTGGCGGATTTTTCTTGATTGTTTTTTTAAATAAATAAACACACTAATAAATAAACAACCGTACAGAGAAATGAAATGTCAGATAAATTACAACTGATTTGACAGCAGATTGCTAAGCAATAATTGCTCAAGCAATCAGAAGAGCAATGATTGTGCAATGGATTGCCACTCATGGCAATTTGCGGTCTATACGTCGCAAATTTAATGGAGCAATCAAATTTGACGTTTGCCGCAATAAATATTGCTACGTGGAGACCTGGGGTAACATAAAATTGTAAATACGACTGCAACTACGACACCTGTCGTTTTTCGACTACGTCAAACACAAAAAGGATGAATAATGCATTATATTTGTGTAATATATATAACAGGTTACACGTACCCTTACAAAGTGATGCATTTTTCTAAATTACAATGGAACAAAATAAAAGCTACGTTTTACACTCAACACTAAATTTAAATTGTCATTATTTTTTTATCGCATTTAAAAAAGTTTACTTTTCTGATGCAGCGCACTGATGCAAAGTGCAAAAATTTTAAAAGAAAACACCAAAATGTATTTGGAATTCACGAAATCGAAAACGCAAGAATTTGGAAGTTTTTTATAATTTTTGTTATAAAACTCTGTTTAATAGAGAAGTATTTGTATCATATTTCTCATAAAATCCTTTTATTACAGAAATCTTATTTAAACCAGTGTTCGAAAATAAACAGTACATTATTTAGCGTTCGGCTCACACACCGAAGAACGATATCTATTTTTTAGTGTTTGTGTAAACATACACAAACCTTAATACCGTTCGTAACTATTTTCAAGAAAGAACCGAACATTATATAATGCCGATTGGCTGAAAGTACAAAAATTGTGTGAATGTTAGTGAAAAAGTGTGAGTGTATTGAGTTTTTCGAACTTTCAATTGCATGTGGCAACGGCGGGTAACATAAAAAGTCAAATTTGGTTGTCAATTAAAAAAAGAAGCAAAAAGAAAAAAATAGAACCAAATTGTATGGGAAAGAAATTAAAGGCCTCTTTACTGTTACGTAAACGTATACGTTGCCGATCAGCTGCTCCGTTTTCCTTACCAAGCTTGTTTATAAATAGGAACTCTTACGTAAACGTAAAGTTGCGTTGCGGATGAATCTGATAAAATTAAAATTTCTCTCCGTTTTGACGTATCGGCTGTTAGACCCCTTTCACACTCGGCAATTTACTTGCGCAACTCGTGGTTTGTAGACGTCAGCGGTAAGGTCGGGGTAAGGAAAACAAAATTTTGTACAGACTTTGTTGTTGTCGGCAAGTAACTTGCCGAGTGTGAAAGGGGTCTTAGAAATTTACATATTTTGTTTTCAAGCAGTGTTTTCAACATAACTTATTATTTTAATTACTTTTAAATTTTTTTAATGAGATTCTTGTCAAAAAATATTTACAAAAAAGTGCTGTCTACATTAACGATAACATAATTTTGACATTTGCTGCAATAAATATCGCAATATTTAGCTCTGGTGTAGACGGGCAGTTAAGAAAGTCTGGGGGGCAACTCTCTGTTGCAATGCGTAATACCCTTTGTACACTTACATTTCGGAGGAACGCATGGAAGATGTTGAAAATGTGAAATGCGCGTTCATACGTGAAACATCTAACATCTACTATCAATAAAAGTCACCATTTCTGAAAAAAAAACTTTTATTTTTTTTAAATACTTTTTTCTACAAAAGTGCCAACATTTCAAAAGATAACACCAAAATGTATTTCTAATTCATTTCGTTTAATAAGTTTAGCAAAATTAAGCAAAATAAGGCTCGCAAAAAAGGAAAAACTTGAGAAATCGCTGCTTTCAAAGCAACTTCTATTTTGTCAGTGATGCCACAATAATAACAGAATTCATTGCCACTTTTCTAGTGATGACACTAAAAGAATCGAAAAATGTAAAGGGGAACAAAATGAGATAGTAACATTCTGTTAAGATGTTGAAAAATTTTGATTTTTAGCCCTATGTATTTCTTATGGGAAAATTCCAACATCTTCGCAAATTGATGTTAAATGTTGGCAAGTATGAAAAGGCAATAAGAAAATGGTAGCAAATCTAGCGATTGGTACTCTTTAATGCGTTTGCGCATTTGTCTTCGCATCTATTAATTTTTTTCTTTTTGCAAATCATCACTATTTATTTTATTCAAATTTTCCAATTTTAAATATTTTTACATATTTTAGCATTTCATTACTGTCAATCTGCGTCGTCTTTAAATTTTATTGCCAGTATTGCTTCATTTTCAAACAATTTTGCGAAAGTGCTAGAGAGTACCAAGTTGGCATTTAGCTTTCGCATCGCAATAGAGAGGCCGTCTTACTAATTTGGATTATTTTTTAAAATGTTGCTGTTGTTTTTATTAATTATTAAAACCTTTTCTTTCAGGGGTGTGCTGGAAATCGCAAACGCAAGAATTTTAAAAGTCGTTTTTTAGTAAGATTTCTGTAATATTATACAAACATTTCTCTATTAAACAGAATTTTATAACAAAAATTATAAAAAGTAGATTAAAAGTTCATTAAAAACAGCCTCCAAATTCTTGCGTTTTGCGCTTGCGATTTCCAGCACTTCGGAAAATCAATCTTGTAACGTTAATTTAACCGCCTTATACTCAATGCAAATGGATGAAACTTTGCAGGCATACATATTCCCGTTGACAATACACGAATACATGGGCGTAGCTGGTATAAAATCTAGGGGGGGAGGTGGGCAAAATTTTTTTTTTTTTGGTAAAATGCTTTTTTGACCGCCTTTTACTCAATGCAAATGGGTGTAACTTTGCAGGCATGCATATTCCCGATGACAATACACGAATACATGGGCGTAGCCAGGATAAAATCTAGGGGGAGGGGACAAAATTTTGTTTAAAACTTTTTTAGCTTCACTTCGGAAAATCAAATCTTGTAACGTTAATTTAACCGCCTTATACTCAATGCAAATGGATGAAACTTTGCAGGCATACATATTCCCGATAACAATACACGAATACATGGGCGTAGCTGGGATAAAATGTAGGGGGGGGGGGCAAAATTTTTTTTTGGCCGGCTTTTACTCAATGCAAACTTTACAGGCATACATATTCCCGCTGACAATACACGAATACGTGGGCGTAGCCAGGATAAAATCTAGGGGGGGGGGACAAAATTTTTTTTTATATGTTCTTTTTTAAGAAAAGCGTTTCTTAAAAAAATTTTTTTTAATGTTCTTATTATTCCTGTACATATTTGATTGATTTATTCTTCAATTTTGATTTTGTTCATTTTTAGAAAAATAATTTTTAATAAAAACACGGTTGTTTCAAGTTTCAACAATCTTTTTTTAAAATATTATTTTTAATGTTTTATTTTTAAATATTTCAATATTATTTTAAATTTTTCTTGGAGTTAATGTTTAAAAACTACTTTTAGCTTTAAGTTAAATATCACTTAAAATTATAAATATAATATTAATATGTTATAATAATAATTTTTTGTTTTATGTATTTTATTTTTCTTCTCATTTTGCAATGCAATAATATACTTTTTTTATGAAAGAATTATTATTAAAATTAAATTTAGGTATTTATAAGCCTTTTTTAATATGTAATTAAAAAATTTTTTTTTATGTATGTAAAGCTAAGATCCCACTATCGGCGCAATGTACCAATTTTTGTCTTATTTCATGTGCCGATAGTGTGAACGGTCAATATTTTTTAATTTGCGACAATCTGTGCCGAAATTGTGCTGCCTGTGGACAATCAAAATTAACCTTGATGCGCCGATAATGTGAACACTCTTTTGCACAATGTGGAGCAATCAAATTGTTTAATATGTACCGATTTTTATCGGCCACTTGTGTGCCGATCACAGTCGCCAATCAGCGCCGATACAAGGGATGGCAAAACGAATTTTTTTAAAGTGCACCAACTGGCTACTAAAATTTTACTTATTTTGAGCTTAATTGTACCAAAATTACATTTGTTTTATGTATTATTTATGTATTAAAAAGTTAAATAGTACATTTGTGCTGTTAAATGAAAGAAAACAATTTGCTTTAACGAAAACATTGCTGCTGTATCGATGTTGCCATCCCTGCTTTATAAACATCTGTTTACAGAACAACAATTACAAAAAAAAAAAACAAGTGCAGTAAGTTTGAATAAAATTGAATACATTTTTAATTTTATATTAATATATTATTTAAAATTGCTAGGAAACTAATAAAGGAATATTCAAACGGAGAATTTTGCGAATTTTTAAAATAAAATTATGTCGCCAACAAACAAATAAACCAAAACATATGATTAAATTGGCCCAAATAATACGATAGTGTGACCGCATTGTACCGATTATTGTCGCAATTGAGTTTTGGCCGATATGAACCGAAAAAAATTCTCACAATGTGCGACGATAATGGGACCACCCAAGAATAAATTTTGCAATGTTTTTTAATGTGCGCCGATACAGCACAATAAAAATCGTCACAGATTGTGCTATTTGAGCCGATAGTGGGATCTTAGCTTAAGGGTTTTTGTTTATGTGTGTTTGTTGGTGTTTTAAAAAACACCTGGCTTTTAAGCAAAAATGTTTTATTTAAACTACATATTTAACATTAATTTCTTTTCTTTTTTTTTTAATTAAAACGATTGCAAATAAAGTTTAATTTTAATTAAAAATAATTAAAAAAAAACAGTTTTTTTTTTAATTTCTCAATAGAATTTGTTTAACAAAACATATTAAAACTATTTAAACATATTTGGCTTGAAATCATAATCTGACGATGGTTGTGTTTTTTATTTGTAAATAAATTAAATTAATTAATCAATTGTTAATTGAACAAAATACTAATTAAAAAGGTTTGTTCTGTTTTTATGAAATTTATACTTTTTAACAAATAAAATAATTAAATTAGCCAATTATATATTTTATAATTAAAAGAAATCATTTATTATTAAAAAAATATTTTAAAATGTTTTAGTAAATTAAGTGTTTCTGTTTTAAAGATAAATTGTTAAAAAATCTTTTTTATTTTACATGCTTTTTTAGAAGTTTGACCTACTGGTTAAATATACTTATATTTTATAAAAACTATTACAGTTAATATAATAATGCATAAAATAATTAAAAAAAAAAACTAAATTTTAAATACTAAACATATTTCAAAAAAGTTTTTTTTTAATATTTTAGCATTTTTGTATAAATAAAACTTAAAAGTTTTCAAAAGTTGTGTTTATTTTTTTTTTTTTTTGTAAATTCTTCTTGTACTTTAAATAATATTAAAAAAAAAAAAAGTTTTTTTTTATATGAATAGATTACAATATTTCTTTCATATGAATTTAATTAAAAGTTTGTTAATAACTTCTTTTCTCTTTTTATTTATTCACTCACAAGAGCCATTTCACGAGCTGTCGTTTGATTTAAAGCTGTAACAGCCGCCGTTGTTGTGGTTAATTCTGTTTCATCTGTAGATGAATTTGTGTTATTAGTGGTAGTACTGTTTGATTTTTTCAAATTATCACAATTACCGCTTATCACATCCTTAGCATCATTATCTTCCTCCTCCTCCTCGTCCCTTTCACTCTCATTACTGTTAGCATCCTCTTCGGCTTCGTCGGCAAAAGATATTTCTGCCTGATTGCTTATCAATGTATCGTTTGTGGATTTAACACCTTGTTCCACTTCAATTTCCGTTGAGGTCAAACTATCATCTTGATTATTATTCACTTTATCTGTCAATGTATCGACATTATCATCACCTAGTTTCGCCAACTTATCTGCACTAAGAATTTCCTCTTCAGGTATATCTTCGATTAGACTGCGGCTACCCGAACCCACGGATGGTGATTTGTTATCTGGCGAGTTGGCATCTTCATCATCGGATAGTTTTCTTTGTAGGATAGGATCTGAGGCCCGCAGGGAACTTTCTGAACCGCCAACACCTTCACCGCTAGCTCGTAGTACTAGATAAAGTAATATGTCGGAAAGGGATATAATACCGATGACTTTGCGATTTTCATCTACCACAACAAGACGATGGACTTCGGCACGTACGATACGTTCGAGTATGGTATACAGGGTTTCGTCTAAATTACAACTTTGCACACCCTCAAACCACTCGTTGCGATGTTCGTTCGCTTTGCGTAAGGAGACATCGAGATCGTTGTACGTCTTTTCGGCTGCCAGATTCTAGAAAGAAAAGGAAAAATAAATTTTTGTAAGAAAAAAAATTTTTTTGTTTTTAAAAATAATTTTTTCGCAAAGCAAGCCTTTTTACGATTGTCGTTGTTGTTGTGAAATTGTTGCGTTTTGATCCGATTCAATTTTAAAAAAATTCGTTAACTCAATGACTACTTTTTTGCCTTAACGGAAGGACTTAAGGCTCAGTTAGCCGGGAGTAACAGTAACGTTGCAAATCAGCTGTTTCATTTTGTTGTATGTAAAGCAATTATAACGATTACAGTTAGCAGTAAGATGTTACGTCTCAATCTGTAAGAAATAGATTGGTCTTACTTTTTTACGGTAAGGTTACTGTTGCTGTTACTCCCGGCTAACTGAGCCTTAAAAAATGTTGAATTTTAAAAAAACGTAGAGAAAAAAAAAACATTTTTTCCAATCTTAAGCCATGTAACTCAGTCAATTTTTGTTTCCAATAAACACAATATAGATATCGGCTAAAAGAGGAAAAGGATATCTAGTGTAAAATTTGTTTCAGTAAAGAAATCAGTTCTCAAGATTTTTGGAAACAGCCTTATGAACTGCAAAAAAAACTGGGTTTTCGCGTACATCTCGAAAACGCTTCTTAAAAATTAACGAATGTCATATTCTTATTCAGCAGCCCTAATTTATCTAAGAAAACATCTAATTTTTGAGGTTATGGCAAAAAGTTAAAAATGTGTGAACCAGTGCTATTTAAATATGTACGCCTAAAATCGTTAATACTGGAAGGCCGTATGAAGGAAGAAGAAGAGGCATGGGCCAAAAAACAGATGTCATGGCTGCGTAATATTAGAAATTGGACGGGGCTGAAAACCATTGGCGATTTAAAACACACAACAAGCAGCAGAAAAGAGTTTTGTAGCATAGTCAATGATATTATTTAAAACTTTATATTATAATTTTAATTCAATTATAAGTATTAGGGCTTCATATCGGGAAATCCCGGGATTTTCGGGATTAGGTGAATCCCGAATCTCGAGATTTCTGATTTTTAATCCCGGGATTTTCGGGATCCCGATTTTTTTTTATACTTTGTATTATTATCAAAAAGTAATTTAAATTTTTGGGAATACAAAATTTTAATTTCAAAAGATTTTGTTATTCGTGCTTAATTCCCAGTTTTTATTATTGATAAAAACACTTGAAATTTATTGTTGATGGGATATGCTATTCCTATGCGCATTTTACTGGTTGCTTAGGCCAGATCATCAGGAAACTTCATCCATAAAGATTTTAGAAAAACTAAAGATATGAAACCAAATAAAACTGTTAAAAGTATAAGACTTATAGCAGCAGTTCTACTTGCAATAATATCAAAGTTTAAACAAAACACATCAACAATAAACAGTGGGTTTATCTCATCTTACATAGAAGTGTTTGGCGTAAGCCTGCATGGAGCTGCCATTGGTACAGATCTTGGTGGTAGTAGCAACCTCTCATTTGATTAGCTACCTCTCATTTGAGAAAACAATGAGGGAGTTTACACGGAGTCTTTTCAGACATGTCTGTTTTTGACATTTTCTTTTGAACATGCTTCCAAAAACCTATTGTCTTTTCACGATGTCTTTCAAAACATGTCTGTTTTCATGTAAAATAGTCTAATATACATATACATACAAATAAAAAACATGGAAATTCATATAAACAAGCATGAAAACTCATTTCATGTCCGTTTGGCAACCCCTCTTTCTTCTTTACCCCGATCGCCAACAAACAAAACAAACGTGTTTATTAGACATGTCTGAATAGACACCATGTAAACTCCCTCAATAATTACAAAGTGTACAATTTATTAATAACAAAAAGTTTTGTTTTAAATATATCGATTAAATAAGTTGAAAGGATTTTTATTAAATTTTCCATTTATTTTTTGTTGATATTGTGCAATTGTCCCTGTAGGAAGTCAAACACATTTATAACTAACTTTAAACTGGTTTTTTTATAACCACATCTAGTTGATTTAGTGACTTTTTTCCTTGTCGACGACTCATTATTTTAACATAGGCATGTCATAGGCAGTAGTCAATTGGCCATCTTTGAATGACTTTTTAACTGACTACTTACTACTTATTTTTCAACCTATTTGTAATTTATTAAAAGTATTGTCAGTTTATAATAAATTATATAAATTTTAAATAATTTTTGTCAGAAAAATATATGTACATATGAACATGCATACATATGTATGTATATCTTTATATATTTTGATATAGAAATAATTATTTATGCAAATTTTGCATTAAACTGCCCTAAATGATGATGTATAATAGTCCTGAAATAAATACGCCACATAATTGCTAGTTCATAAACAGATTTGTATTGAATTAATTTTTAATTATTTTAAAATGTTTGTATTTATTTTTTCCATTTGACTTCATGGCATGCTTGTTTTACTTATTTTGCTTTTATTTGTGTTTAACGTGTGCCTTTTTGGTTGATATCTGCATGAGATTTAAACCAATTTGTAGTCATTTAAAAAAAAGTTAATTTATAGTTAGTGTTTTTTGCAACTGACTATTTTATTTACTACAGGGGTATTTTAAAATTGTCCAAATGTTTTCCTCTACACAATTTTTTAAAATACATTTCGAAATGGTGTGATTTTTATATCAATAATCAAATATTGATAAAAAAAATAAGATTTTTATGTTTTTTTGTTACGGTTTTATTACATTATCTTTATGAATTGTGCTCAATTATTACTTTAAGTTTGTTTTATTATATTTTCATGAAATATGAGTATTTACTGGAAAATTAAGTTTTTTTGATACAGTTTAAAAATTATTTATATTTGGTATAAAACAAATAAATCCCGAAAATTTTTCAAAAATCCCGGGATTCAAAATATCCAGAAAATCCCGGGATCCCGAAATATTTCGGTTCATAATTTACCGTCTTATAGGTATTAAGCAGTTTTTTTAATTCCACAAATCACTCTACAGAATTTTGTAATGATTGGTCCGTAATTTACTATGGGTCCAATGTAAATTTATATTTAACAAAAATTTGTTCAAATTAAGTTTAATATGACTAGAAATAAAAGCATAAAGCTTTCTGATTGTCGGTCTATAATTTAATATAAACGTCGGCTTAATACGCAGACTTTGTAACTCTCTTTCAACACATTTTACAGGAGAGATCAAAAACTTTTTAGCTTGAAAGGAAAACCAAAAATATACAGCCATGTCACAAAGTACAATTCCGTTCGGAACCGAAGAACACATATTTATTTGTTTATTGATAGAAAGTGTCTCTTGATTGTTTGTTGGCCTTTCAGATACAGAAAACTCCCATTTCGTTCCAGAGAACGGCTTTGTGCAATTGCAAAAAAGCGCATTTAAGGCCAGTTTACACGGTAATACAATGTATTACGACTTTGTAAAATCAAAATATGTATTATGAAATTCTCTCCGTGTTTAAAAGAAAAAAAGAAAAATCTTTTGTAAGTATAATTTATGTTTACACGGATGGTATAAGTGAACTCTAAAATAATTACAAAAAAGCAGATGGTTGCAGTTTAAATTTTTACAAAAACAACATGAAAATTTCCTGAGTTGATTTTAGTTGTTATTGTAATTGTATAAAAATGCTACCACCTTCAATATACTCTGTTAAAATACACCTTTAGTGTGATGAGAATACATAAATTTCTAAAATGGTTTAGAAAAAAGCATTTACCGACCGCTTGTCAGATTTTGTATTCGTATTCTCTCTTACTCAATGCATTTTGCTTTTACATGATAAGATTTTTCTCATTCTACATAATTTTTTGCAATGTCGTAATACATTGTATTACCGTGTAAACTGGCCTTTAATGAACAATGAAACAACAAATACACTCACTTGCGGTCAAAAATCAAACTTGGGCCGCACACATTCGCTGCTAGTTTCCAGTCATTCAAATAATGCAAATCGTGCTTTGTTATTTATACCATCGTCTAGCTTCGTTTGTCAATTAAGATGTTTGTGTGTTTGGGCCGACAATGATTGTTTTGATGAAGAAAAAAAAAATACAAACAAAAAAGCCAGAAATCAAGCAGTCATTACTCATGTAGGCATTCAGCAGTTGCTATTTAGTACAAGAAAAAAAAACTTAACAAAAACATCAACAAACAATTTCCATAGAAATAGAAGACAAAGTATTGTTGTTGTTGCTGTTAATGTAACAAAGCGACTCGTACTCATACCAATTTAGTTCGTCGTTGGCTCATCGAGTGGACAATGAATGACCACTTGAATGCAAAAGCATAGGAATTTTTGACTTTGGGTATTTGTGTTGTTGCGTGCTCAACAACAAATGCAAACAAAGCACTTTCAATAAAAATCTGACACATACACAAATCAAATGTGTACGAAACGATGTCAAAATTATCAACGTTGAACTTTGTTTTGCAGGCATAGTTATTGTAAATTTTAGCGTATGAATAAATCAAGAAAAATAGTAGGTTTGCAGTTCTCTGTTCCGTTCATGAAAACAAAAATGGTTTCATTCCGAAAAATTTTTTCGTAATTTACTGAAGCACAAAAATACGAAATGAATTCCGTTTCCGAACAGAATTGTACTCTGTGACATGGCTGATAGTTAGTTTTACACACTTCAAATTGAAGAAAAACTTAATGCTGGTCGATGAGGCGTAAGTTTATCTTCCACACGGCCTCAAAATCTCAATTTACTTAAAAAGGTTCGCATATTAAGCCGACGATATGTCGTTCCAAACCGCGACGAATTTTAATACTGACTACTGACATCCGTTTTTATACAGATTAATTCATTTATAGATCCCATATAGGGTCCACACCTAAAATTTTCTAACGCTAGGTGGAGGATATCAAAGATTCGCCACAGCCGAATATAGCACTCTTACTTGTTTTTTCCTATTATTTGGCATTTACAATTGAATAAATTTTGGTTACTTTTAATTGTACATATAACGGGTTGCCCATATTCGACGGACCCATCTGGCAACGCCATAACTTTTGACAGATATGTCAGATCGCTTAATGACATACCGCGTTTGAAGCGTCAGTCCAAGCAGATTTTTACCATGCAACAATACACGCGACGCGAGCGCTCTGAAATAGTTGAAATTTACATTCAACAGAACAAGTCAATTGTGAAAACTCAACGTGCTTTTAAAATATTAAAAAATGTGAGAAGTGCGCCTTCTAAGAACACCATTAAGCGTTTATACGAAAAATTTTCGACTGGTGAGGCTCTTTCTAATCCGAAGAGGCCAAATAAAAGTCGACCAAGGCGATCGGCCGAGAATATCGCTGCCGTACGAGCCAGTGTTGAGAGGTCCCCAAGAACATCCCAAAAACGCCGTTCTCAGCAGTTGGGCATGGCTCGGTCCACTTTACAACGGATTATTCGCGTTGATTTGCATTTGTTCCCGTACAAAATTCAATTGACGCAAAGATTGTTGCCTGTGGACAAGCCTCGTCGATTGGAATGGGCCCAAAGAGTCATCGAAATGGCCGAAGATGACGAGCAATTTTGGAACAAAATTATCATGTCCGATGAAGCCCATTTCACATTGAATGGGACCGTAAATAAGCAAAATTGCCGTATTTACGCCACTGAAAATCCTCAGGAGATTCAAGAAGTGCCTCTTCATGAGGAAAAAGTCACAGTTTGGTGCGGCGGTAGTGCGAAAACGGTCATTGGGCCGTTTTTCTTCCAAAATAAAAATGGCCATGCTGTTACCATCAACCAGGAGCGTTATCGCGACATGATGACCAATTTTGTGATGCCAATTATTCGTCGAAAGTGTATGAGGCAGTTCTGGTTTCAACAAGACGGCGCTCCACCGCACACAAGTCGCATAACAATCGATTTTCTGAAGAATTTGTTTCCGGGCCGTTTGATGTCGAAAAGTGGTGATTTGGACTGGCCACCGCGTTCGCCCGATTTGACGCCGCCTGACTTCTTCTTGTGGGGATATTTGAAGTCAAAGGTTTACGTTAACAAGCCAAGGACCGTAGAAGAGCTCAAGGACAACATTCGTGAAGAAATAGCCGCTATTCCGGCCGAAATGTTGGCGAAAACGATGGAAAATGCTGCAAAAAGGGCACAATACGCCATCAACGCCAGAGGCGGCCATTTGAGAGATATCATATTCAAAAATTGATGTAAACAAATCTACTTGGAACAAATTAAATGATTAAGATTGCCAACCGCCAAATTTTTATTTTACGGGGCAACCCGTAGATTAAATTAAAAATTTGTATTATTGTCTTATGCTTAGACGTTGGTTGGTTAACGTGGTAGCAATTAGTATGTAAGATTGGCCTTAAAGGCTTTGTTTTACTTTTTTGAATAAAATAAAAAAAAATATTCAAATATTCAACTTACAATAACATCAAATTTAGCATAAATATCAACTAATCGTCCCTCGGAATCAACCAAAGGTAAGGCTGAAACTCTTCTTTCAACGAATTTCTTTAAAGCTGTTATAATGCTAGTATGTTCATCGGCCACTTCGATATTATCGTAGGTGCCAATTTTTAAAGCACGTAATTTCTTTTGCATATAAGAAGGTTTGGGCAATTCATTAATCTAAAATGGAATAAAAAAAAAAAGATTACATATAAAGTAATTAAAAAATATGTATAATATGTATGAACTTACATATAAAAACAGGAACCTTAATATTCGTTTATGGGTTAATATATATAATACATTGCCCGTTGCGGGATCTATAACAGGTAATCGATGTATACGATTGTGTACGAGTATCTTAATGGCATCATATAGCGAAGCATCGGGACCAATACTAACTAATGGCATAACTTCATTATGTAAAACACCTGAAGTTAAAAACAATTAGTACAATTAGCAAAAAAAAAAAACATATTTTTTATAAACTAATTAACATTCATTAAATTTGCAATAACTTACTTCTCCATGTATCTAATTTGTGCTCTTCCAATTGTTCTATTGAGGCATTCGGTGATTTATAATACATTCTTAAGATTTTTATAAAATCTGTTATGGTCAACATTCCAACAAACAGTTGTTTTTGTGAGTCCCAGAGTGGTGCGGCACGCACGCCATTATATACTAAAGCATAAAAGGCCTTCTTAACCAATAATTGCGTATCGAAGACAACCAATTTGGCTGATGTTGGTATTAGATCGTAACATTTGTGGAAACGGAAAAACTTTACAAATATCTGAGAATCATCTTCTTCTGTAAGAGAAAGAAAACAGAGTATATTATAATTAAAGGTACTTAATAGTATTAAAAAGAGTAACATAAATTTTTTAAATACATAATTTAGATTCTTTAGAAAAGTTAAAAGTCAAAACTTTTCTATTTCCCTATTTAAAATATTAGCAAAACAATCAGATAATAAAAAAAAATGTTCATTGTTTAAAACAATCACCCATATCGTGGATGGAGAATTTAAAATATGCCTGCGCCTGTTTGGTAATAGATTAAAGAGAACGTGAACTTATTTTCCTTTAATCTTTTGAACACGCAATCATTCCGGATCATCAGTTCGGATTCCGAGCAAGGCATGGTACAATCGAACAAGTGCATGGAATTGTTACCCAAATTAGATCAGCGTTTGAGAGAAAGGAATATTGCTCAGCACTGTTTATAGACATTTCATAAGCATTCGACAAAGTTTGGCATGATGGGCTGATCATTTAAATAACACGAATGCTTCCACAAAACACTCACAAACTCCTTGAGAGCTACTTAACTGGCAGAACATTCATGGTTAGATCAAAAAACCAATACTCCCCCACCAAGAAAATATATGCTGGTGTCCCTCAAGGCAGCATATTAGGGCCGTTACTGTATATAATATAAATACAGCTGATATGCCAACAATACCGAGCACAATACTTTTACGTTTGGAGACGACACAGCATTTATTAGTGTTAATCAGGGCCCAAAAGTTGCATCGCAGCATTTACAGTCCCACATCAATGAACTAGAAGCCTGGCTAGAAAAATGGAAAATAAAGGTTAACCCGGCTAAATGTGCTCACTTAACTTTCACGCTCAGAAGACAAACGTGCCCTGCTGTAAAAATAAATAACATCACTGTTCCGGAGAAAGCCATGTTAAATACTTGGGAATTCATATAGTTAGACGCCTGACCTGGTCTCGTCATATTGAAGCGAAAATAACGGCTATGAAACTTAAAGCAGCTCAACTACATTGGCTAATCGGTCGAAACTCAAAATTGTCTTTAGACAACAAAGTTCTCTTATACAAGTCTATCATAAAACCAATATGGACATATGGCATCCAATTCTGGGGTATTGCATGCGCATCAAACATCCAGAAGCTACACAGAAGACAGTCTAGGATATTACGGCAAATTGTCTGCGCCCCATGGTAAATACGTAATGACATTATCCACAGAGATCTTAACATCGCTACCATCCAGGAAGAAATTAAAAAGTATTCAGTCAAATACATAGATAAACTAATGGTCCATCCCAACTGCCTCGCTCGGGATCTAATAAAGTTCGAAGGTCACCGGAGGCTGAAAAGATCCGACACTTTAAGCCTAGCAGGCTTTTTTGAGACTTGATTGCAATTAATTAGCGGTTACATTGGTAACGGCTAACAAATACAAATAAGAATTAGGATTAAGCTTTGAATACATATTGCAATTTTCGACAAGATTCAATTAAAAAAAAAAAATCTTTTACCAAACCGTCGCAGGCGTTTTTTTATATTCGCCAACCACGATAAGGGTGAATATGTTTTTAGTTATATTGTTTCATAGCCGTAGGAACACAATTGCACCGTATGGACTTAGTAGCGTACGACGCAGGTACGTTGTCAAATTAAAACGTATAACATTTTATACAAAGGCACACAATAGCTGTCGTGGACGTAAAAGCGTATCTACGTCGTATGTCGTTATAGATCTTATTCTATTTCATACGTACGACTTAATTGTATTCCTAGCATGAATTTACAATTAAAGGTTGTTTTTTTTAAGCCCGATAGAATTTCAAGTTAAAAAAAATGACACAACAATTGAATTTATATCAAAAAATATTTTTCATTCAATGGATTAATACAAGGCATTTACATTTGAAAATTATTTCTGGCATATGAGCACAGCAGACGTAGAGCATTCTGAACGTCCAATGTTGGGCCACTTGCTGGCATTATGTTACGAATAATACGAAGTTGACCTCCAAGAACATATTCGAGAGTTGTCAAATCGAACGACCTTGGAGGCCAATTGCCAAGTACATTTCTTAAAATCGACTTATCGCCAAACTTTGATGTCTATAAGTCAATGATCGCGGTAGCCTTATAACACGTAGCGCCATCCTGTTGAAACCACATCTCAACAAATGTCATTCATATTGTTAAACAGAAAAATCATTGATAATGGTGCGGTAACGATCTCTTTGATCGTAACGAAATTAGGTCCGATGACGCCTTCAGCGATATAATGAAGTCCGTAGGATCTATTGTGGATTGTTCTAACTCCATATGCGGCAATTTTATTTATTAACAAACCCCTTAAGCCGAAAGCTTCGGCTTCATTTTTAAAGAAATAGGGTCCGACGATGCTATCAGCGTGTAAACCGCACCATAGGTGTATTTTTCGCGATGTAATGGTGTTTCTAGAATCTGTTGTAGATTGAAATCATTTCATAGGCGTCAGTTTTGTTTATTTAAACCCCCGCCGTTCACCCAAAAAAGAACTCCATTTTTGAACAAAATTTTGCAATAAAACATGGTTGACTGATTTTTAAAGTTAATTTAAATAATTTACCCCCAATTTCACCAATTTCAGTTATTATTAACTATCAGTTATAGCTGTCAAAACATATTGTTAACCGGAAGCTTAAGTAATAGAAGGCTGTTTGCCCCTTTAAAACCCCGGCTTGCCAATGGGCAAACAGCCTTCTATCTTTCAGGCGAAAATCAACGCCATCCTCATATGCGCTGAGGAATGTCTGAGGAGGAGGGCAAGGGACTTAAGACTGTTTATAATGTCGGATAGCCAGGCCGCTCTAAGGGCACTTTCTTCTCTGGAAATGAGGTTCACAGGCTTGTCATGGATTTTTTTGCATCTCTGAATGAGTTGGGGAAACACAATGACTTGAATTTGTGATGCCCGCAACGAAAGGGCTGGTTGATTGGCAAACAGGGGCGCCCATCGCCCATTTAAGGCCCTGAGCCTTTCGTCGGCGTCCCTGTGTTCAGAAACCTGCCTGCTTTGCGCCTGGACAGTGTTTCTGCCGCTTGAGAAGGCGGAACTTAGACTGCTTGTTGGCCTACTCACGGGGCACTATGGTTTTAGTACCTACAGTTTAATTTGGGTAATACATTACCAAAATATGCAGATTCTGTCAGGTTGATGACGAGACGTCGGGGGCAAATAGTGGGCCCGACTGACATCTATGATTTTTCACCGAACAGGGTAATGGGCTTTATACGCAGCCTGAACCTGACATGGTGAGACACATGGGCTGCACAAAATATCCTCTAGGTCGTGGTGTTTATGGTCTTCACGTACATACATACAATAGTATGTTTTAACTGATCTTGGTAAAATTCGGGTTTAATAGTATAATTTAAAAGTATCGTATCATAAAAGTCAAAAAGTGAGCGCAGTAGCACAGTTTGTTTAACAGCTAACCTATCGGTCTCCTTCCAAAGTCGTTGGTTGACCTATACCTCCTTAGAATAAGAATATCCAGCAAAAAGTTAAGCAATAAGAGTGAAAATATTACAAATTGAAAGCATAAAGTTAATGGCAAAACACAAGACCCATATTGCAAATAAATATTTTCTCCAAATACATATCGCACTTAATCAACAAGAGGGTATTAACTCAAAATTTTTATTTTGTCACTTTTTCGAAAAAATATAAATATCAAATATCCACTTTTTGGTAATAAAACGGTTGGTTCTAAAATTGTTTTTCATATACCTTCAATGTTAAATTAAAAAATGTTTTGCTTCTCCTGAAAATTTTTAACTTTTGAGCTACATAGTACCCTCTTGTTGATTAAGTGCGATATGTTCACTTTTTCTTTTAAATGGCTGGGCTGTGACTTCAATAAAATTACAAAAACTGACTTTATGGTACATATTTTGAAATTTGTTTTTTTTTTTTTTTATAAAAATTTCATTGCCAAAACACTTTTTAATTTACAAAAATATATTATTTTTTTGTTTATTTCCTTCCAAAAACTTACTATTTTGTACACTTTTTCTTAAAATCCCCGCTAAACAACGTTTCCACGCTTGCGAGACATGTTCAAATTCTTTAATACTTTCTAACGGATATATGTCAAGATCTGGATTCGGGTTTTGTCCAGGACGAAGGACCAAACGACCGGCATGATTCGAATAAAAATGAAGTTGTAACATGCGGACTACGAAATCACGGCCAAGGGAAACGATTACAGCAGCAGCGGCGACGATACCGACAAACGATCTTGAACGTTTAATAAACGCGAATTAACTCATTAAAACGGCCAAAATGTGTGTGTGCGAGAGTGTGTTTGGTTGTAAGAAAACAAAAATGCATTTAAAACATTTTATCACAAAAGATCAGCAGCAAAACAACAACGAAAATAATTTATTATTTTAAATAATTATTTATTTCTCACTCCTAATAAATCTACAACAATAGAGATGAACGCGACACTGTGTACAAAAGAAAAATTTTAAAAATAAAGCAAAAAACAAGAGTAATTGAAAAAAAACCGCTACAACCCTGCAGACATTAGGACAATATTTTTATTTGTAGTAGTTGTTTTTTAATTTTATTTTTTTTTTTGGTTTATTTTTATAGATGTTTGTTTTTATTTAAATTTTTCATTTGATTGTTTTTGCTAATTGTTTATGTGTGTTTCAATGGTGCAATACACCTGTGTTGTTATTGTAATTAATTGTTAAGAAAATGAGACATTTATGTGTGACCGCTTGAGAATTATTTCCCTAAATCAATGTTAAATCACACTTATTTACAAAATTAGCATACAAATGATTTTTTGGGATTTCGCGCTGTCTAGTGAAAATTCATGTTAGATACGCAAAAAAAAAAAAAATTAATAATGATTTATATGCAGTTGGCTAATTTAGAAAAATAAAGCACAATGTTAGCAAACAAAATTAATAAATTTAATAAAATGTAGCATTTAAGCGTTTTTTTTTTGAGGTAATGTTTAAAAATAAGCGTTTTCTTTTGAAAACATATAATTAAATAGTTATCAGCCCAGTTATGAATACAAATTAACAGGCAGTTTTTTCCATTTCCTCATTTTTACAATTGAATTAACATGGGAAAAATGGGAGAAGGAAGAAAACTCCCGGGGAATTTTTATTCATAATTGGGCTGCATGTGTTTATATTCCAGCCGGTTCACTTTTTTCGGATGTCTTGTAGTGGTATCGAAGCAATTTGTACTAAATATGTTAATTTTTCTGTAACTGATCTTTTTTGGATTTGTATGGGTGGTGCCACGCCCACTTATCCATTCTCACCCACTTTTTGTCAGATTTTGTGTATTAACAACCCAGCCATGTGCACCAAATTTGATCATTTTTTTTCTACGGTTCTTCAGAAATAAAGAATTCCATTTTGTGCCACGCCCACTTTTTGGCAGATGGCATGCACTGACATCGAAGCTATTTGTACCAAATTTTTCTTAAATTTATTGCTACGATTCTCCACATATACAGACATTTATTTTTTACTTCAATCCCGCCCATTATTTAGAGTTTGTGTAATGATAACTCAGCTGTGCGCACCAAATTTGTACAATTTCTCTTCAAGCGTGGGTACGTTCGTAAATGCAGTTGCTGCGCATCAGTTGCGCATTAGTAAAGTTGAATGTTCGTAAAAGCATCACTTGTAAGAAACTTGGCATTACTTTCATATGTCAAAAGTTTTTTTATGCAGTGATGCCGCAGCTCTGCAGCAAATATTGGCAATTATTGCATCAGTTAATTTTCTGATGCAATCACTTTAAACATTAAAAAAAAAAATAGTTTTATTTTTCATTTTTGGTGCTTTTTCTTGTAATTTATAAGAAAACTATTACTTTTAGGTTAAATATTTTTAATAAAATTTGCCATCGCTATTGTTGATAACAGTTTTTTTTTATTATTTTATGTTCGTTCATAAAACTTTTAAAATTTAGCTCGTGTTCAAAAATTCGAACTTTGCACAGCTGTTGTGCAGTAAAAAAGCGTCAGCATCACAAGCGCAACTGGTGATCACGCATCAGCAACAAAATTTTGCATCACTGCAGCAGTGATGCACAGTTTTGATGCATTTACGAACGTACCCCGTTCTTCAGATAAAAATAAATATATTTTGTGCCACGCCCACTTCTCCAATTATGCTCCAAAAAGCTTGTACCTATTTAGGAAACTTTCGCTACTGTCGTTCTCCCCATACATATAAATCTATATAACAGAAAAAAACAAGGGATTTAAGGGTTAAATTAGAGGCAGTAGCGGATTTTTGCTTATATCTCAGCCATTTGTTTAGCGTTCATGCTGAATATTAATTGGAAGCTTAACCGGAATATATATAACAACCCAGTCCCCATATTTTCTGGGGTCTTCGGAAACCTATTTCAACATACACGCGTACAGACGCACAGACATCGTTAAATCAACTTTGCTACCCATAAGGACCCAGAATATATAAGTATACCCTATAAGGTCTAAAATCTATATTGTAGGAATAAGTGCTTGTCCATATTATTAATAATTTGCTGCGAAACATCGGAGTACCATATGATGAAAGGGGAAAGAAAAATGGAAAAGTGTTCTTTGTTTCGTGTTCGAGCAGTTTTTTGATTTTTTTATTGAGAAGAATAGAAAAAGAAGGCATACAAAACAAATGTTTCATTCTATGGACACGAATGCAGTTTCAAAAGACAATTAAAGAAAGATTTTGTATCAAATTTTTCATAACATGGACGAGGACGTACAAACGGAATGAAATACCCTTTCGGTTTTAGGCAAAACAAAATAAAACAAAAAGTTTTACAATAACCAAAACGGAGCTAAATCATTCTTTTATAAGGAAAATTATGAAGAGTTTATAGATTGACAGGAAAATTTTAATGTTTTGTAGAGTTGGGCAAACTCGTTCCTTTTGACGAATCGTTCCGACCGATACGCAAAATGAAAGGAACTAGGTCATTCTTTTCGTTCATCGTTCCCGGTTTTAACTTTAAACAATGACTGACTGATCAAAAAAACAAATATTTGTTATTTTTTGTTTTCATTTTGTGGCGCAACAACTAATGAAGAATTATTATGTGTATAAAGAATTTCATAAATGTTTACTTGTTTTAATCTACGCGTTCCTCTATACTGTTGCTCGTGGTGAACGGGTGAAATATTGCTTAAATATTTAACTTTGGATCACATTTATAATTGATTCAATTACGAAATTTTAAATATATCACGATACACGAGTACACGACAGCAGGCAGCACTGATCCCTACACAAAAAAAAAAAAAAAACATGTATACAACAAGTAAGAGTGCTATATTCGGCTGTGCCGAATCTTATATACCCTTCACCATTATGCGAGCAGAATACAGAGCAACTAGACAAAAACTAAATAAAACTGGTAAATATTTTTTAAAATAAGAGACAACCGGTTTTGAACTTCGGTTTTCATAAGGGCCCAGAATATATATACTTTATAGGGTGTAGGATCAATATTGTAGAAATTACAGTTATATATACCTTTTTTACCTTCGGTGAAGGGTATAAAAAGTTTAATTTTTTGGAATTCAGGGGTTTAATCACCGCATTCGATACTATCGTATCGAATAAACTATTGAATTTTTTGCATACGATAGACACTGGCGTATCGAATGAAAACTCGATAAATGTAATGTCAAGTTACTCGATTTCGAATGCTATTATTTCAAATACAATACATTTCATTCGATATCGAGATTCAAGACACCAAAATAAATCATTTCGATCAATTTTGCTCGACATCGTATGCAGTGATAAGACCCCAGTATTTCGGTTATAACTCATAAAAATTTCCGATATTTTGGTATATAAGTCATATATATAGGACATATGGCAGCCGTAAAATTTAGGTTTTTATACAAATTTTGATGTTTTTTAGCCCATTTTTGGAGTATTTTGCTCATAAATTACCCATTATCTAACCGATTTGATAGTTGTATATACCGACGTGTTAAGGAAGAATTTTACCATTTACTTGAGTTATATTTATAAATAAACATTTATATATACTTGTATACATATATTTTAACAAAGTTAATTATAAAAAAAAAGAGTAATTTTTGGGGATTCAGTATTTCGGTTATAACTCAGCCATTTTTTAACCGATTTGACAGATTTATATACCAACGTGTTGAAGAAGAAATTTACCATTTACTTGACTTATAAAGCTTGGACTCGGGGAGATCTACGGTTCCCGAAAGTGGGTATTTAAAAAAAAAAAATTAATTTTGGTCATAACCGATTTTCCCGAGTTTTTTATAAGATATGTTCTACTACTAATTTCCGATATTTTGGTATATAAGTCATATTTATAGGACATATGGCAACCGTAAAATTTAGGTTTTTATACAATTTCTAATTTTTTTTTTGTACGGGAGGTACCACGCCCACTTCTCCAATTCCGCCCACATTTTGTAGGATGGTGTGTATTGTCAACCTTAATGTGTGTACCTAATTTGGAAACTTTGGCTTTTGCAATTCCCCAGATATACAGCAAAAAGTAATAAAAATACAACAAACACAAGGGATTTTTGAAAAAAATTAGAGGTAGTCGTGGTTTTTTGCTCATATCTCAGCCACTTGTGGACCGATCTGGCAGAATTTCAATAGCAAAATTATAATAAAAATACCTGACATAAAGATACCCCATCCAAGTCCCCATCATATCTGGGGGCTTCGGAAAACCCATTTCAACAGACAGATGGACAGACGGACAACCGGTTTTGAACTTCGCTTTTCATAAGGACCCAGAATATATATACTTTATAGGGTGTAGGATCAATATTGTAGAAATTACAAACGGAATGACAAAGTTTTATATACCCTTTCTACATACCTTCGGTGAAGGGTATACAAATAATTGAACGAAGCAAATCTGATGATCCAACGTATTGTTATTGCGAAACGAGGAATGATAAAAAAAAGAACTATCTATTACGCTACGTTCTATTAGGAAATCGTTCAATGGAACTAGGGGTCGTTTCGGAACGCCACAAATATTCCAAAAAATTATATATTGTAAGATTTAAAGCGAAAACAAAACAATTTTTAAAATGTACGAAAATCGCCAAATTAAATTTTTTTCAATCATTATTTTTTGCTTTTTTTAATATTCTTTAAGTTTGATTTATTTTAAGTTTAATTATAAATTTTCCCCCAAAATATACAGAAAATTTAAATAATTGTTTTTGGCTAATTAATTCGTTGGCATTAAAAATTATTGTAATTTGTTCGTAGTTTATTTTTTTCATCTCTTATTTTCTATTTTAGTTTAATCCAACAGATGTTGTTAATTTTTTTTTTTTAATTTCATATTTTTGGGTTCGATAAAGAATATTCAATAGCCCTACTCACAGTCTTGTGCATTTGAGAATGAAAATTTATACAATTGTATATGTTTTCTTTCAATAGTGAATGACCTCTTTGGCTAAGTTTATAACGCTTGTTGCAAAACACGAAACAAAACACTCCAGTGGCCGTATTCTGTAATTTGCTAAAGCTAAATCTCTATCGCTAAAAACCTATTAAGTTGATTAAGCGATTTTTAGCTACGAATGCAATACTGTAACTTGCATCGCCGCAATTTTAGCTTTTAATGTTATCGCTAAAATTCGTAAATTTTGTATTCCCTAAGGCATTTAAGTGATCGAGATTAAGCTAAGCGAATCAAAGAATACGGCTGCAGAAAACACATATGTATATTCTAAAAAGGGACAAGTAGTTTGCAATTACATACCAACGTTAACTTCACTGTCAGCTGTCGGTTTGCAGTCAACTGTTGCATACGTCGAGTAAATATTAACTATTGGTTTCGAATGTTGCATATTAACAATTGAATAGCAAGTGCCTTGCTATATATTTTGTTGTTTAACAAATGCTTCGATTCAAAACCATTTGCACATGATTGTGAATAGTGCTAATATATTTTTTCATGTCCATATTGCGACCAACCATTTATACGCAATTAACGCCACGACCACAACAAAAACCAGACAATACAAAAATTGTTTATGACGCCTTGAGGAAGCTTGCTTTCTATTGTGTTTTGCCAAAAAATAGTACGTTTAAAAACCCATAATGTACTGTTGCTCGAAAAAATTCGAATGATTATTTTTTTTATAAAAGAAAGCAAAAATTTTTTTTTTTAATTATTTTCTTTGGCAACGGTACCATTTTAAATGTTGCTTGTATTATAAAGGAGGGAATTGAACATAAATCTTTTAAATGTTGTATCATGTTTACAGTAAATTCCTTTGAATGTATGTAAATGTAAATTGTTTAATATTACAACAAAGAATTTATTTTGTTTAGTGTCGATTTTTTTCTCTAAATTTAATATAATTGTTGATTCATTTGATGGGGAAGAATGGCATCAGGTATAAAGAACTATGAAATGACGTTAGTTTATAAAAATTTTGGGAAAGGAATTTCTTTAAACGGGTATTTTTCTTTGAATAGTAAGATTTATTATTAAATTATTCTTTGGGTTTTATTGTATATTTTCTTAATTTTTATTAAAAAAGCATGAAGTTTTTTAAAGTTCTGTAATTATCGTAAAGGTTTAACACGTGTAGTTGTATTAATGTTAATTTTGATATGGCAAATTAATAAAAACTAAATCAAAATTTTTAATATTTTTAATTAGGCTTAAGTTCATAAAATTTAATTTTTATTAAATTTTTTTTTTTTTTTTTTTTTTTTTTTTTTTTTTTTTTTTGAAGAAAGGAATTTTACAACAGGTAACCTGCCGGCCAGGGTTCGAGCCCGAGCCACGTCAAGAATGAAAGATTATCAATAACAATTTTGATTGATTTTCATGTTGTAAAATTCCTTTCTTCAAAAAAAAAAAAAAAAAAAAAAAAAAAAAAAAAAAATTTAATAAAAATTAAATTTTATGAACTTAAGCCTAATTAAAAATATTAAAAATTTGGATTAAAAACCATAAACAGTTCAACAAAATAACCACAATACTAATTAAATCAAAATGTTTATATCAACAAAGTAAACAAAAAACAGCTGTGTTTATTGAAAACAAAAGGTAAACAAAGATTGATAAAAAGAAAACAAATGTATGTATGTATGTAGAAAAGATGATTTGAACTTAAATAAAATAAAAGAAGATAAACATTCGTAAAGTAGTTCTGGGATCTAATCACCGCATACGATTTCGACCAAAATTAATCAAACATTTTTTATTTTGGTATCCTGACCGCGATTCCACGACCAAACAAAATTTTTAACCAAAACGTAAAAATAAAGTAACCAAAATTATTTGTATCAATTATTTAAATCGCACTTCAGTTTAAAAATATCTTTAGACATATTTGTCTTGGTTTGTTTCTAGTAGGCTCATTAACCGCTGGACCGATTTTTATAAAGTTTTGACAGTTTATTGCCGATGGTCTAGAAAGAACAATAGGCCATACAATTTTATATGTATGTAAATGCTTTTTGCCCAGTGGAAATATAATCATATTAAACGGGATGGGATCGGAAGGTCCTATGACCTCATCATTTATCTAGAAAAGTGTTTCAGTTTCAGCAACGCTGATCCTGACACTCTTCAGTAAACATTTTTTAGGTTTCTGGAAACACGAAAACTACATGAGCGCTGATAGGCGGCATGAAATAACCCCCAAAATAAAAACCCCCAAAAAATTAAGGAAATAACCCCCCAAAGTTTGTACAGAGAACAACAAAAACAATTTTTGGGGGGTTATTTCATTTTGTTTGGGGTGTTATTTCAATTGTTTAGTTGGGGTATTATTTCATATGAAATTATCCCCCAAAAAATCATTATGAAATAAAGCCCCAATATATTTTTTGGGGGATTATTTCATTTTCAAATTTATAATGAAAAAGTTTTTGGGCGCAAGGATTTATCCACTTTGGTATACAGAACACCGGCTTCGATAAATAAAGCTGCAATGCATAACCGGCCTTCGGCCGGTGCAATGGTTTTCTTCTATATGGTATACCAAACATCGGCTTCGCTAACTAAAGCTTCTCTGCGTAGCCGGGTCGAGTCGGTATTTTTATACTATAGAGGAGAAAAAAATACCTGGCGCTATGCAGAGAAGCTTTAGTTAGCGAAGCCGGTGTTTGTTATACCATAGAGGAAAAAGTCATTGCGCCCGGCCGAAGGCCGGCTATGCAGAAAAGCCTTAGTTGGCGAAGCTTGTATTTGGCATATCATACCATGCTATCTATCGCGTGATTCTTTAAAGCAAAACTGTATATTTAATTATATTGGGCTCTTATTTCATTTCAGAAATTGGGGTTTTATTTCATATGAAATAAGCCCCCAAAAATTAGGGAATTATTTCATTTATGTTTGGGGCGTTATTTCATTTCGATTATTTTATTTTCAAAATTGGCGCTTTCTTGCATATGAAATAAGGCCCACTTTTGGGGGGGGGTTATTTCATTATTTTTTTGGGGGTTATATTTTGGGAGGTTATTTCATGCCGCCGCGCTGATATATGCGCTGGCTATTACACACTACTAAGAAGCAGCAGAAAGCGAATACTATTTAAGTGAATGTTTAATTTAAGTTAATAAAAATGATTGAATAACTTCGCATTATCTTTATAAGTAAGCAGGTTGAAAGTGAAAAATTAAAATCAATATTTTAAAGAACAAAATTACGAACAATGTTCTTAGTGCTTATGGTATTCCCTTTCGTGGAACCAGGTTGTATTGCAATGATTTTAATGTGTTTACGATCGTTACCGAAATATTACCGATTATAGAAATTTCTTTTCTTTATAACGCAATTAGTCAACAAATTGTTTTTTTTAACATAGAGGAAAAAAGTAGTGCTTCCAAGTGGTAATTTGCCATATAAAAATAATGCCCCTTGTAAGGGGGTATTGTGCTTCTCTCCCTAACAAAACTGTTTTCCAGTAAGCTCCATTTTTCACTTGGTCGATATCGCATGAAATGTATCGTAATTTGAGATGATAGCATTCGATATCCAGTTACCAAAGACATTACACTCTCGAGTTTTCTTTTCATACGTCTACCGTATGCAGAAATATACGTCAGTTTACTCGATATCGAATGCGGAGATTAGACGCCTGGGTGGGAAAGCAGCTCGCGCTTCATTGTCATTATTTCTTTTGGGCAATTTAGCCGTACTTGTTTGTATGCCTTCGCGCCTTTTACGTTCCATTAGCATTAATTAAATATACGGCGTTACCGGCTTTCGGGATTCTATACTAACCAATCGTTTCTAACCTAAAATTTTGCACTGTGCTGTGGAGTACGTACCAACAAATCTAGTTTTTGTATTTATAAGGTGCTGGCTTTGAAAGTTTCAACTTCCTTCAAGAAGGTGTAGGTCGTACAACAATTTTGTGGAGGAGGCCCATCCGCGTTGTTCATACAAGGAGGGAGCCGAAGATGTCAGTTGTTACCGGGAGCCGCCTCCAAGCGGCCTCCAAGCGGCGGCTCCCGGTAACAACTGGATATTTCTAATTGGCTAAGTGAACAGGGTTAGAATATTATGAAACTATACTATTCTTCCTAGGAAGGATAGTAAAAATACTTAGAGGATTGTATTTTACCTCTTTGATAAAATAGCTAATAATTATATGAAGAGTCTAAGGACTGGCTATACATTAAAATTAATTTTATTTTTGGTGAAAGCATAGTGCATGGACGATAAGCGGGAAAATGGTCACGCCTGAGTTCCGCAAGGAACTGAAAGGTGTCCTATATCAAGAAAAACAGTAAAGTGCTTGGGTTTGAATCCACCCTTGCATAACTGCTTACTGATTAGAAAAAGCTCAACAAATGAAACAATTTATATGAATCTTTCTCTTGTGTAAATTAAATGAATTTGTGAATATTAAAGAATTATGTAGCTGGTGACAGTGCGCTCATCATAGAGAAGCCGCTAGAGGATATAGAAGAAAAGTATTTCTTTCCTGCAGTAGAATCGTTGCCATGGAGTCTTTCGGGACTAAGAAATGGTAGTGGCTCGAGGGGCATGGCTGGACTAGGTCTGTCGTGTTGATATCTTCTTTCGGACATTGAAAATCTATGAGAGCACTGTGGCTGATGCATGCCACAAGGATGCCAAAACATCTGAAATGACAGTGCTCTAGAAGTTTTCGGATTTCTTTAGTCTGGGGCTGTTCACCTGAGCATCCTTGCATAATGTTATTCAGATGCCACGGGAGTCATATAACCCCCGGAAGTCACAACCCGGAATGACTATATGGTGAGGTCTCTGCTTGCAGAGTACACGTGGTGGCTGCGGTTCTTGATCTTAGGATCGTTGTGAATTCCCTTTTTTAAAACTGCTTATATCAAATTTTGCAGTGGAGGACTAGATAGCTCCAACCCCTAAGCAAGGAGTGATATTAAGATTTTGGACTTATATCTAAATTGCAACCTGTATGTGATTGAATGATCCTACACATGCAGGGGCACTTGGTAGATGCATATGAATCCCCTTGTGGTTAAGATCCACCGTGCGATTAAAGCTCATCTAGCGGTATCCACGTAAATCTAAACCATTTGTTCATACAAGGAGCATGGCGCCCTAACAAATTTTTACAATTCTGATTGCATTCGATGCAAGTATTTTTATCTCGTTTTAGCTCTTTTCTTGGTTGGTCGCTTCAAGTTCGATTTGACGGCCGCAGGTGTTTTCTGCGGCTTCCATTCGGTAGCTTGTCTTGTGTCATCGACAAAGGGTTTTCGTAGGGTATGCCCTAGCTAGCGCAATTTTCTTTTTAGGATCTCGGCATGTACGGGTATTTGAGAGGTTTGTGATCGATATATGAACATTTCAAGGCTAACTACAGTAGGTAACGGATATAAGAAAATAAAAATAAATGCCACGAAAATATTTCTTATAAGCTTTTTTTCTTTTAAGCAAAAACCACTCCTAATCCAGATAATTATCTTGCGGCAAACCTAACCGCGGTCGTGACTGAAAATTTCGTTTGTTTAACAATTTTAAAAATTTTTGTTATTGTTTTAAATGTAAGTAAGCGAAGGAAATTTTCGTTTTAAACCGATAGACAGGCGGAAACAAATTTAAAAATTAAGCAGAAATCAAAAAATAAAAAATAAAAAAAATTAATATAGATAAAGATCTTAAAAAAAAATTGGAAAAAATATAAAAAAAGTTTCAGTACATCAAACAAAACACGAGGGCGGATCATTAAGACTGTGACTTTTTGAACTTCTCGCCTTTTAACTCGGAGGAAAGAGATTTGAATTCAACGATTTAATTATCTCACAAGCTTATACCTGTTTTGTTGACCTGTGGGCGTATTCTGTAATACGCTAAAGCTAAATCTCTATCGCTAAAAATCTAAAAAGTTAATTAAGCGATTTTTGGCTGCGAATGCAATACTGTAACAGGCATTGCTTAATTTGGCAATGCCATGACAATTTAATTCGCCGCAATTTAAGCTTTTAATGTCATCGCTTAAATGTTTAAATTTTGTATTCTCTACGTCATTTTAGCGATCGAAATTTATCTTTAGCTAAGCGAGTTACAGAATACGGCTGCTGACAACCGTATTTTTTAAAAATTTGGAAGAACGTTGGACAAAATGTATAGAGAGCTCAAAGGATAAAAATAAAATGATTTTTTGTATAAACAAACCAGTGTTTCTTTAAAGAAATAACTTATTGACCAGCCCTCGTATTTAGCACCATTTACACCAATTGAAAATAAGAAAACCCGTGCCAAATTCACGCCCACAAAATAACACAACAAAGAATTTTTTTTAACAAAAAAATGCAAAATATGTATATACATATAATAATTAAAATGTTGTTAGAAATGAATATTTATTAAAAAAAAATAAGTGTCTTTAAATGTCTGCACGCTGTAGTATTTTTTGAAGAGAATTTGTTTTAAATAAATAATTGAGACTAATTTGAATTAATTTACAAACTAATCAAAATGTTGACAAAAATAAATAAATTTAACTGAATAGCGATGAAGCATTTCCAAAAAAAACACACTTTTATTTACACCAAATCAAAAGAAATTTTTTATTTATGCACTTAATTTTGTTAATTTTCTTATTATTTTTTTTATTTATTTTTTTTTACTTTTAATAAAAAAAACTTCTGTTATAGTAATTGTTTAATAGGCAATTACAATTTTTTTTTTCAAATCATTATTCATATTTATTTATCTCTTTTAAATATTATATTCTTTTCTTAATTTTCTTTGATTATTTATATAATAAATTTTATGCACGTTTCAATTTAAATTTGATCATCTCAATATCGTTCTAAACATCTCGAAATTTTAAAACAAACTGAAAATAAATTGGTCTCAAACACCAGTACTCTTTTTATTTTTCGTATATTTATTGCTATTTAAAAAAAAAAAATATTCAGTATAAACGACAGAAAAAAATAACTAAGAATACCTTGTGTTGATTTTCATTAGGTATTTTTTTTTTGCAAAAACAAATCAGAGATATGTATATGCTTAAAGAAAATAATTTTAATAAAAATTTTCCCTAAACTCTGCTAAACAATACAAAAACAAAGTTGCCACCTGGGAAAAAATCGAAACGTAAATTTTACAAAAGAAAATTTATTATAAAACGGTAGCATTTTGGTGTAACACCCTCCGGGGCAAATCAGTCGGAGCCAATACCTAGTATTCGGTCAAAACCAGAATTGACAGATCTCTTGAGATCGTGGCTGACCAAAGATAGGTCTGACTATTGGTTGTAGGCTTCTTGCGAAAAATGCATCATGTCCGAATCCCGAGACTTGCGACATAAGATAAGTATCGATGGCAATACAATGAATTAGAGGAAAAGTCCTCTAGACCGATTAGATGGAGAACCAAAACAAATTTAAAACATTCACCCCTATCGCGAATGTTATGGGAATATGATATATGGGATCAAACCTAAATTCCCATCCCCAACAAATCGGTATCGCAAATATTTTGGGAGTAAAAATTTCTATTGTGAATTATTTGTCAGTGCTTTGTAAACAAAAGTCTCTATTGTGAGTCACTTGTCAGTGCTTGTATTGTGAAAGAAAAATATACAAAATAAAATACTAATAAAAATATAATAAAATAAATAATGAATAGTGTTTATTTTCATTTTCTTAATTAAAACTCCTTCAATGAAAGAAAAAATAAATTTAATTGAGTCCTACCTTAGAATACACATTAAAATTTACATGTTCCCTTCTCGTTCACATTGACACTTGTTGGGAATTTATTTAGTAAAAATACTCGCGGGAGTAAACATTGGCGATGCCAAATTTTTTAAGTTTGGGAATTCATTCCCAAAAAATTTGTCATGGGAATCATTCACAATACAAAATAAAAAAACATGGGAATATTTTCATGGGAGTAGTTGTTTGCGATAGGGGTGATTATCTTAAGTTGCAATAAAATATTTTATAGTCCCTGCTACTTCGGTTTCATCAGAAAGATGCTTTTCAGCTGCCGGTGATCTATAAAAAACAGGTAAAACTGCCTTAAACCTAATAAGGTGGGCATGGTTGTGTGCTTATAACAAAAATAAATTTTTTCCTATTTAAGTACAAACATTAGTCGATAATAGGGCTTCCAATCGGGATTGGTTTTTTTGAATCCCGGGATCGAGTTCAACAAAAAAAAAAAAAAAAAAAATTTATTTAAAATTTAATAAAAATCCTTTCAACTTATAAAATCGATATATTTAAAACAAAACTTTTTGTTATTAATAAATTGTACACATTGTAATTATTATTTTCTCAAATGAAAGGTAGCATAGTTTTTGTTTTGTTTATTTTTGAACAACAGGGTGTAGCAAAAACAGTTTTTGTCAACAAATACAACAACAAATAAATATTTATATAAATTATTTAAAAAAAAAACCGGGATCCCAAAATCCCGGGATTAAAAATCAGAAATCTCGAGATTCGGGATTCACCTAATCCCGATTTCCCGATTGGAAGCCCTAGTCGATAATAATATATCGATAATAGAAAATATCGATAGTCACCCAGCAATAGTAGAAAGGGATAGTACTGAAAAGCCCACTAAAGTGGTAAGACTCCACTATGATGTGAGGCCGAAATGGCAGGTAATCCAATTCTATAAAGATAAGTAGTACTAAAAGTATCTATACAGCATAAAAAGGGAATATTTTTCTTGTTATTTTTCGCATTTAATTGGAAAATTTCTAAAAAAAATAATAAACAAAAAAAAAAAAAAAACAACACCTTAAAAAAACAAATATTCACCAATCTGGCAGCATTGTTTATAAAAAAAACTACACACCCACACATTCTCCTACATCTACAAATGATTATGTTTTTAACGGTGCAATAATAAATAAATTCTATTGAGATGTAAATTAACAGACTACATCTCAATATTTTTTTTTACTCTACAAGTCTAGACAATATTAACTCTCATACTTACAAAATGATCACTTGTAATCAGAAATGGAAAAGCGCTTTTCTGTTTTTGTTTAAAATTTAATTTCAAAACAAAATGTACTGTAGCCCTATTTACACATGCAAATATTACTTTCTTGCAATTACAGTACATAATGCGTATTAACATCAAATATGTCAAAGATATACATATGTATGTAGGCGAATGTCATGCAAGTTGCATGAATGTTTACACATTCAAATGAAAGTTCTTTAAAAATCACTGTTATTTCTAAAAAAAAAAAAAAAAAAAAAAAAAAAAAAAAAAAAACAGCCTTAAAACTATAACAAAATTTACGAAAATTGTTTTTCGAGTGTTTTAATACGATATTTAGTGGTATGTTTTCGAGTCTTTTAATAATTCCAAATATCACCACAAAAGCATTATTCGTTACTGTTTAAGCCATAACAACGTGATTTCGGAGAGAACACCGATCGTCACGAAATTTGGTGGTGTGACATATAAAAAGAATTTACTATATGAACATCGGTGCATTTCGCCACAAATTTATGCAGCGTTAAAAAAACTGCAGTGAAAGTAGAAAAACAACAATTTCTTCTACTTCTTCATTTGTCATTGGTAAAACAAACTGTTGCTTTAAATTCTGATTCAATAAATGTAAACAGCCGCTTTCAAACCAACTCAAAAAGCGAAAATTAATACAAACATTTTCGTTTTTTGTTCGACAGTTTTTAGTATCGACTTCAGTTTTTAAAACCCTGATTTATGTTAAGTTTTGCCAGTTTTTAAGGGAGGTTGAACCATATTTAGGTGCACAACTCTTTTTCTACAAAACCGATTCTGCTGGATTTCAAACCCAAACTTCGTAGGAGAATAAGAAACAGTTTGACACCCAAATAATTTTAGCAGACGGACATGGCTAAATCGACTTAGAATTACTCAAAAGACCCATGAATATTAAGAAAGTCTCACATGCACGCAGAGAAAATATGGTTGGGCATTTTTACGGCAACAACACTATGTTTAATGTAACAATATATTGTTGTCGAACACAAAAATTTTTTATTTTTATTAAATATCAACAATATTATAGTTACTGGAAACATATCAATGTTTATGGAAATTATAAAATTAGTATTGTTAACCGAAAAATAATTATTTTTCCAACAACTAAATTATGATAACTTTCAAAACATATTATATTACTCACAACCATATCATGATATTTAATAGCCATAACATGATAACTTTCTATACATTAATCATATTATGTTAAAGATGCAATCAAACTATTTTTACTCTAATAATATCATGGTAGCGCCATTTGTAAAATAATTTTGAATCAGTTGTGTCGTTTATTTTATATGTGAGCGGTTAAACTATTTAAAGATAAATTCCTATAAAAAAAAAATAAGTTTAAAGAAATTAAAAAATTAAAATATTAGCGGAGTTCATTCGGTATTAGTGATGTAATAGTGCAAATGCAAAATATTGTAGTTTTTTTGTAAAATCAAACAACAAAACACGAAGAGATTTCGTTATATTTTATAAAAGTGTTACGATATTTCTTTGGTTTTCATGGGCAACGGCGTATGACTTAAAACAAATGTTGCAGGAAAGCCGAAAAACCATTCAAGATCAAATGGGCTAGGTATTGCACTTTTTATACTTTGTCATTACGTTATAAAATCGAAATTGATCCATTTTTTTTTTTAAATTTTATGAAACATGTAAAGAGCGTTTAAAATTAGGCAATATGGCATCAACATCTCAAAATCGGCAAAATGGACATACGCGGTTGCTCATGAAAACCACAGATTTTGCATTTGCTCTTTTGCAAGCCTTATATTGAACTCCGCTATTTGATTTATATAAAGAAAAATAGTAAAAACAACAAAATAAAAAAATCGATGCAAAAAAATTTTAATTTATTTTGTATTTTTATGACACGTTATGAAAGGGGCTTTATCATAATATGATTGCTTCTAAATTTATTATGATTACCATGATGATAAATGATTACTTCTTAGCTTATTATGATTAACATGACAATAATTTGATTACATCTTAACTTAGTATGATTAAAAGAATAATAATATAATTAAGGGCAAAATATTATGATGTAATAGTACGAGTATATTTAGTCATAATATGATTCATTGATAATCTAATTATGGTGACTACAATCATGAATCTTATCATAATATGTTGCTCTTAGAATATGTTTACCACAACCATGTTTTTTCTTTGCGTGTGGAAGATCAAACTATACAATTCAGAAATGAATTGTAATGTAAATTAGTTCGAATTTCTATTTAAATTGTCCAAAGAGTTTGAAAGCAATAAACATTTTATTGAATAATTATTTAAAAAGTGGTAACTCTGGTATGGCTAAAATTGTATGTTTGAGTCTGCTCTTTAAAAGAAAAAGAAAATTTAAAAACAAAATTAAATAAAAAAAACAAGAATAAATTTCTTTCTTGCTGTTTTGTTGCTTTTGGTATGAAGGTGATAAACAATAAACAACTAAATAATTGAGAAAATGACAGATGTCTGAGTATGCAATTAAATTTATATTTTTGTGATTGTGTTTTTCAGAGGGTTTGTTTTTGTAGATTTTGAAACGAAAATTTTTTAAAGAACATTTTTTTAGTAAAATTATTATTTAAAAAGTGAAACTCGAGATTTTTTTAAAATAAATATGTATATACATACATACATTGTACATATGTACATTAACTTTGGTATATATGCATCTTGAAATATTAAAAAAAAAAAAAAATTCGAAATTAATGTGTAGTTTATAGAACACGAGCGCCATACTCGTCCGTTCAACCTACATTTAAAACAAAAACAAATTTCGAAATTTTGTTTTTGTTTTAAATGTAAGTTGAACGGACGAGTAAGGCGCTCGTGTTCTATAAACACCACATAATGTGCTGTTTATAAATGACAGGCAAGTGATTGTGTAGTTAAATTTATATGAAAAGAACAAATTTTTTTTTTGGTAAAATGCTTTTTTGGCCGGCTTTTACTCAATGCAAATGGATGAAACTTTGCAGACATGCATATTCCCGATGACAATACACGAATACATGGGCGTAGCCAGGATAAAATCTAGGGGTGGGCTTTTCTTAAAATTTTTTTTTTTAAATGTTCTTATTTTAATGATACTTTAATAGCCTACGTTGCTAATTGAAGGTCTTTTTTAGTTTTCATTCTGTAATTACTTGACAAGATGGACTAAATATCACAACAAAACAAAAACAACACTCATGGTAAATAAAAAATCAGCTGTTTCTTTAAGACCACCTTATAAATACACTTTACAAGATTCTTTATTTTTGTTAAACAGATTAAGAAGATCGATTATTCTATTGTTTTGGAGTATTCCGAATAGTTGCAATTAAAAGAAAACCGGTTTTCGGCTAAGCATTTTGAAAATATTCGAATAAAAAACACGCAAAAATAAAATATTTTTTTTTTTTATATTCCTCTAACTTCCACTGGAGCATAGAATAAAATTAAAAAAGTTAATTTGAATAAAAACAATTCACAAAGGTAAGGAAGGAACAAAATACATAGTTGTGATTTCGAATCTTTAATTTAATAAATTATAGATATTCTTTAAATTTTATTAAAAAACAGACCACCAACAAGGTGATATATGAAAATCACTCAAAACACTGAGTACTTTTCATATAAATTTTACTCCACAATCACTTGCCTGTCATTTGGAAACAGCACATAATGTTGCCCAATCTTACAAAAATACTAATATTACGGGTAAATTTATATCAAAAATAATATTATAATAACCGGTTTATTCGGTATTCGAGAAATTAACATTTTAAAATAACCGACTTAATAAGCGGAATAATAACCGTTCGATCTCCCTAATAACGATATTGTGTTGATTGTATTTAGAAGTGCTACCATAGTCCAATCTTAATAAAATAAAAAAATAAAAAAGCACTTAAAACTTGAAATTGTATTCAAATACTATATAAATTTTAATAAAAATTTTCTAAATACGCATTGAAATACAAAGTAAAAAACTGGTCATTAGGGTAGGTTCACACTGGCAAAGATTACTTTCAGAAAGACAAAGTTAATTGAAGAGAGGGAGGGGAAAAACAGCTGCGGTTACATAAAAACTTTCATGTACGTTAAATTTTTTTTTTGTTATTCGCAAATATCAACGTGAAGTCAGATGTGATTTTTAATTAATAACATTTTTGTTAATATTCGACCAATAAAAAAAGATAAGGGCGAACAGTAATGCCACCCCGTTTTTTTAAAATGCGACTGCAAATGTGCCGAAATCAATTTTTGAGTCATTATTTACAAATTTATTAAATATCTATAGTTATTTGTGTTAAACACATTGGGTGACAACCAATTTTAAATAATAATCAATTAAAATTTAAAATTGTTTAATACCTATATTTTTTTTTTAATTTACTTACCTAAATCAGAAAGATTTACTTTTTCTAGGAACGGATCTGCAACAGGCAACTGAAAATATATGAAAAAAATTCTTTATAAATAAATTTTAAAACAGGAATATATACGAAATTCTTTTTTGTATAAGACCTGAGCGATTTGCACTACTTTTGCATTATCATTAAATTGATCATAAAATATTTTAGTGCAAAATAGTTGCATTACCATTAACTTTGATACTTTTAATGCGCTACATTAGCGTAGTTCAGTGTTTGTTGCAAATGGTATTGCGAAAGAGCAAATGCAAAATATCGTATATCTTTTATGAAATAAAACGAAAACAATGTGTATATTGTTGTTAAATTTAACAAAGAGCTACGACATTTAGCATTTGCTCTTTTGCGGCTATTATTTTCTTATCAAAGTAGTGCTTTTTTAAATATAACTAAAGTGTGGCTGATTTAATTAACTCAGCATTGCAAAGCATCACAAAAAACAAATACGTTAAAAAGGCATTACAAATTAAAACAATGCACAAATTTCGCAACCTATAATGAACTCAAAGCATTGTCTACAGAAAAGTTGTGGAGCTTATGAAGCTATTCCATTTACTGTTGCATTGCAATACTGCGTTTTTGAAGAAGTCTATATGTCAATTATTGAACTACTTTTGCATTATTATTAAGACGCATCATGCATTTTAAGTAGAATAGAAACTGATTGTCTTGGGTCAAAGAACTCTTTTGCCTTCTTCGCCACGTGGATCGATGCATTATTCTTCTGGAAAATCCATTAACCTTCTTGCAAATCACCAGCAAAATCAAGGAGCTCGCTTTCTAACAAATCTATGTAGATTTCTACATTAATTTTGCGCGGCACAAAGTATATTTTCATATTTTCTTTTTATGAAAATGCCGCCCATACCATGAGTGAGACTTCTCCATGAACTCGTTTATGACATGCTTTCCGTAGGCGGCTTACGTCACTCCAATATTTGTGGATATTATCTGGCCCGCCTAAATAAATTTTTTTTTCGTCATTGAATATCACAGATTCGAATTCCTCTTCTCAAAGCGTTATAGTTTTCATAAAATGCAAAACGGGAATTTTTATGATGTTGTTTAGGTTAATTCACGCGATTCTCATATTTAGGACATACATCTTATCTTATTATTTGATGCATACGCTGTTTAGTCACATTAAGACCAAGTTCCACTTTTATTTGCCTGCAACCCAAAAGGCTATTGCTTGCTAACTGCTGTATGCGCCGTTTGATCTGATCATCAACGGTGCATATTCGGCTACTACGTTTATTAATCCCACAGCTATCTGGGGTTTTCAAGAAATTTGTTATCGTACTTCGGTGTTTCTTTACCGAAGCAGCCATTTGGCTAACTTTTATTTCCTTTTTGCTGGAAGGTGGCTAACGTCTTGCCAACCCCAAAAAAGGGTGAAGCTACAAACCCTGAAAGTTACCGCCCAATAGCAATTTGCTCTACCATCTCGATCAATCACCGCTTGGTAAATTATCTGGCGTCTAATTCACTTTGTGTGATCGACAGTATGGCTTTCGTAGAGGTCGTCTTACGGGAGACCTGTTAGCGTTTCTCACGAAACATTGGAGTCGTTCTCTTTACCAATTTGGTGCACTCATTTCAAAGCTTATTTTGGTGTCGGTAGTGATTTGTCTCGATTTATATCGAACCGCTTTAAACGGGTTGGGTTTTCATCAGAAGAGTTTCATTTCAATTCAGGGGTACCGCAGAGCTCTGTTCTTTCTCCTACACTTTTTCTTATTTTATACCGCCTTATCCGGCCAAAAATGGAATACAACTCTCATACCTGGGCAAAGGAGTGCGTTGAAGCTTATCAATTACAGTAGGGCATCCAGCTCTGACTTATAAGAGCATCGTTGGAGTGCGGTTTGTGCGTTATTGTTCTATCATATCCGTTCGTTGTCGGCTGTCAAATGTATCGCATAACGCATTACAGTGAAAATTCGTTTCGAACTAGCCGTATGTGGAATAGACTTCCGGGAGAAGTTTTCCCTGTTGGCTACAATTTGGAAAAATAAAAATAAAATGTCGACAAACACTACTCCCTCTTTAATTCTCCACATAACCTATTTTCCCAATGCCAACACAATGCATTGCATTAGCAGGGGGCATTCCTTTAGTGATAAAGTATTCAAAAGAGAATGTGCATACCAAAAACTACTACTGTACAGTTATTAGAACATAAGGCACAGAGAACAGCTATTTTGCATATGTATGTATCTTTAATGGGAATGTATACCCTCATTTACCACTAGTTCATACAAACATATTGTAAAAAAAGCTCTAAATATAATCTAATATCTATGGATTTCATAATTTTTAAAGAAATTTTCTATTTTTTCCCTATTTCTCTTTATAAAAACGGGGGAAAAAACCTTTGAACTATTTTGAATTATAGTGATTTTTATCAGTTAATTTATCTAGTTAAACATTGCCAACCGTCATTTCATATTTGTTTAATAAAACATATACTGTATAATGAACTAATTTCCTGCAACATTTAATAAATAAATTAAATATTTTTTTCAACTTTTCTATATTTAACTTAAATTATTTATCATAATCTACATGCAATATTTGTTAAAGATAATTAAAAATGTAAATAGAGTACCTCTAAGAGAAATGAGAGCAAACCAAGGAGATAGTAAATATGAAATGACAAGTACAGTAGAATCCCGATAATTCGTAATCGCAAGGGACCGGCCATTTCTTACGAATTATAGGGGTTTTCGATTTAGCGGGGTTTCGATTTAACGGGGTTAAAATAAAATAAATACGAATAAACGGGGTTTTTCAATTTATTTACAAAAACGATACAAAAAAACATAAAAAACAATTGTTAAAAATAAAATATATAAAAATTATACATTAAAATTATTCATGTAACAAACTGATCTTAAGAAAATAAATCCACACACAAGCAAAAACCCACGCAAAAATAAAAAATGGTAATCAAACAATCATTCTTTCCATGTTTTTGTTGTTTTTATTACGAATTATAAGTGGTAGTTAGCAAACAATTACGATTTATAAGAGGTAAAGAAGATTTTATTTGAAAAAAAAAATTACGAATTATCGAGGGGACCAAAATGTATGGAAATTTTACGAATTAACGAGATTTTTTCAAGGGACCGAAAGTTTATTACGAATTATCGGGAATTACGATTTATCGGGGTACGAATTATCGGGATTTGACTGTATAAATAATGCACAAAATAACAGTGGCCCCTAACAAGAACGTCCAAAGTTTATTCATAAGGTACATATAGTTGGTCTCATGTAAGATTTTTAGCGATTCCAATACATTTCACACAAATGCATCTCGCCGAAAAAAATTTAATGCAAAAGTATCGAAAATAACAGTTTTAGAAGGAATTGTACATTTTGATACATTAAGTTTCTATTATGTTTTTACCCTCTCATGTAAAGTTGCAATTATGTAAGTTAATTTTGATCAGCTGGACAGATACCTTAACCTTGTTTAGTGTACCCTGACAAACCACTATAAGGATGTGTTATATATACCTTTTAAGTAAGAAACCAAATCAGTCAATTGATTGACTAGGAGTCTCAATTTATTATCTATTTAAGGGTATGACAAACACTCAATCAAAAGCGGTGCAAGTATCAGTTGATAACGTGAAATGTAGCATAAAGTAATTTGTCATAATTTCAATATTTTTTAGTCATTGAAAATTTAGTTCAAAGTAAACAAGAAAACTTTTTTTTTTATAGGAATACTTAACGAATGGCAATATGGCCATATTTAGTGATAAATAAAGTAAAACATTTTATAAAATCTGAAATTGATAACGGCTTACCACTTATTCATAAAAGTATTTTTGATTTATAAACAAGTTTATTTTTACAACCAATGTACATATTTTCACCTGAGCCATAAACAGGTTATAAGTGCTTTATGTGATACTAAACAAGTTTATTTTTTTGGTTTGTTTTACGTACATATGTTTTTTTTTACAACAACTCATAAACGAGTTTTTAAACTAATTTATTAAATAATCCCTCTTAAAATAACACGTTTTTGATTAACTTTAATTTATCCAACTTAATTTTTTCAATTTGTCTGGAACCTCTAGTTACATATACATACGTACATATTTGACTTTTTAATTTAAAATATAAAATAAATTTAACAAAAATAATAGAATGAAATGGGAATTTAGCACATTTAAACGAAACCTTCCCAGCAAAAACTAAGTGGGTGAAGAAGATAAATACGCCGAGTTAAATATGTTTTATGACGTAAAACATTACGTTATTAAAAACGTAGCTCAGCTACGCATATTTCAGCTACGCGTAGCTAAGCTACGTTTTTATTAAAATTTTTTTTTTTTTTAATATTGACCGCAGTATCTGGGAGAGATTTTTTTAAATTGTGACCAAAACAAAAAAGATTACGGAATGGAAGGCACCTCTCCCGTTCCGTTATAGTTTTGGTTCGGCCGCAATATAAAAAAATCTCTCCCAGATACACCAGCTGAAATTAAAATAATTTTTTCAAACTAGAAAATTTTATATTTCATAAATTTTGGTTAAAGATTACGAAAGTAGAGCTAATTACCTATAATTTGAAGGCACTCCCGTTCCGAAATCTTTTTTGTTTCGGTCACAATTTAAAAAATACTCTCCCAGATACACCGGTCAATATTAAAAAAAAATTAAACAAAAACGTTTTTAATAACGTAAAGTTTTACGTCATAAAACATATTTAACTCGGCGTATTTATCTTCACCCACTTTTAAAAACTTTGCAGAAAAATAATGAGAACTTGAAGAGAAGACTACTTATTTTTCTACTAGAAAAAGTACTTATTTTTGTTCGCGATGTCCCAAAAGTAATCCTTTATAATAATTTTGCTAATTATAACCTTGAAAAATAATATCTTTCTTTTACACTTAAAAGTTTTATAAAAATATGTAGTTGCAAAAAAAAGCCAAAAAATAAATAGTTGAAATTAACTTTCACTAACTAAAATTGCTCTTATATGCATGAGAAAGCTTATGGAATTTTTATTAAAAAAGTGTACACAATATAAAATTTTTCAAAATGTAAAAAAACATCAAAAAAAGAGTGTTTTGACTGCATAAAATCATTTACAGCACTGATGGGATTTGTGGTACAATTGAACCAAATTTGGTACAATCGAAACTTTTTTGGTACATTGGTACAATTCATCCTTTTTCGGTACAATTAAATTACTTCTTTGAAATGCATTAACTCACTTTTCTTTTCACTAACTATTAAAATTTTTAATACATTGCCCCCAGCCCTGACCAGAGCTACCAAAAATTGCATAATTCCCAGTAAAAACTTCGCCTACTTTTTTAAAATTAATAGCTTCTTTCACTCATTATTTAGTAGCTTTCTTCTATATAACTACTATAATTACTTCTGTAACTACTTATTTTTCAGATGTATGTAGGAAAAAAATAATGACTTATATTTAAATGCGTTCATTTTGGGACATCCCTTGTAAAATTCATTGGTTCTTTTATTAGAATTGGAAGTAGTATTTTAACTTTTTCCTGATTACTTAACACATTATTTTGCAGGAGAAGTTTTTACTGGGTTGTTAGTTTGTGTTTATGATATTCAAGTATTTATCGAAACTGGTACGGATTTTGTTTTACCTCATTTTTTCAACAATTTTAGATGCTCCCACCAAAAAACGAAACAAATTGACAAACAACTTTAAAATCAATTTGTGTTATGATCTTATTGTGCGAAACGGTGGAAGAGACTGTATGAATTTCGAATGCAATAATTAAAATTATCTTTTAAAAATGTAGTTCATATAAATATTTACAAAACCTCTTGTTCTTGTAATTGAATTTAATCAAAAGTTGGTACAATAAGCCTACTGAAAATGGCGAGAATCGGTTCATAATTTCAAATAGCCCCCATACAAACTTCATTCCGGAATAGTGTTAGTATTTTTATTAAATTTGGGCCAATTTTATTGAAATCGGAAATAGCTTTTAATGCCATACCTTCCTTATAAATATTGGTATTGACATACAAATTGGCTAAAATAACTTGTACGAAAATGTTGGTACAATTTATGTTAATTTGGTACAATTTTGCCATTGAGACGGTACAATTTAAGAATTGTCAGATCCCAACAGTGATTCATAGCGCTAACCCTCACATCGATATTATTCTTAAAATTGTATAGTTTTACCGAGTATCTATCAAATATTTACGAAATATATTGCAAATTGATTTAAATAATTATTTAAAATCATATAATAATAACTGATTTAAATAATTATTTAAATTCATATAGTAATAACTTATTTAAATCATTATATTAAAGTATTTTTTGTTATGTGTAATTATGACGTATTTGTGAAATACAGTACTTTTCGTTTAAAGTCACTACCGCTTATATTTACATTAGCAATATAACTCCATTTTATCTGTTTATTTTGCCGCTATAAGTTAATTTAATATAAAGTATTAACGTTATAGAGTTAAAACACGTCAAACCATCACGAAAAAATGGCATTTTCGGCATCAGCACCTCCGATTTGAATGAAATTCAACACAAATGTTATATGTAATTGGACTTAAACAAAACATAAATTTCAGACCCCACATTCTTTCGGCATCCGAAATATGATGTCATAAAAATGTGAAAAATGTTTAAAAAAACACAAAAGTCTCCTTACAAAAGGGGATAGAACTCTTGAACTACGCAAGATAATTTAGTTTTTTTGGTATCGTTTTAAAGGTGAAAGTGCACCCTTTAAAATGATATGCATATTGTGTTTTTCTAAGAAAAGGTCAAAGGTAAATTTTTGGGGTCTTGAGTTCAAAGGTCCATATCTAGAAAAGTATATTTTTTAAAATTCTTAAAAAAATATATGTTAAGTATTATACCCTCTTCAACATTTGCAGAAAATTTAATGGTGGAGACTCGATTGGTGTCAGAGTTATATACCAGAACGTGATTCTAAGTATGTTTTGTGTTCAAAAATCCCTTGTTGTTGTTGTATTTAAATTATTTTTTTCAGTATATCTGGAGAACGGCAAGAGCCAAAGTTTCCAAATTTAGTACACAAATTTTAGTTATCAATACACACCATCCCACAAAATGTGGGCGGGACTGGAGAAGTGGGCGTGGTACCTCCCGTACAAAAAATATCAAAAATTTTTTGTATCTGAACCGATTTTTCCGAGTTTTTCAGAGAATATTTCCTACTAAAGATTTCCGATCTTTTGATATATACGGCGTAACCATAGATCATATGACAGTCCAAAGATTCAGGTTTTTATACAATTTTTGATATTTCTTGTACGGGAGGTACCACGACCACTTCTCCAATCCCGACCACATTTCGTGGGATGGTGTGTATTGATAACTAAAATTTGTGTACAAAATTTGGAAACTTTGGCTCTTGCCGTTCTCCAGATATACTGAAAAAAATAATTAAAATACAACAACAACAAGGGATTTTTGAACACAAAACATACTTAGAATCAAGTTCTGGTATATAACTCTAACACCAATCGAGTCTCCACCTTTAAATTTTCTGCAAATGTTGAAGAGGGTATAATACTTAACATATATTTTTTTAAGAATTTTAAAAAATATACTTTTCTAGATATGGAGCTTTGAACTCAAGACCCCAATAATTGAGCTTTGACCTTTTCTTAGAAAAACACAATATGCATATCATTTTAAAGGGTGCACTTTCACCTTTAAAACGATACCAATAAAACTAAATTATCTTGCGTAGTTCAAGAGTTCTATCCCCTTTTGTAAGGAGACTTTTGAGGTTTTTTCACATTTTTCTCATCTTTTATGACGTCATATTTCGGAAGCCGAAAGAATCTGGGGTCTGAAAATTTATGTTTTGTTAAAGTCCAATAACATTCAACATTTGTGTTGAATTTCATTCAAATCGGAGGTGATGATGCCGAACGACTTAACGGTTTGACATGGGTTCACTCTATAGTCCATTTAGCGATATAAGCACATTTGCCATATATGCCATTTATCAACAGTAGTCAAAGGGGAAAGTAAAGCAAATTAATGGCGTTATAGTCACATTAGCAAAATTTACCAAGTTCCTTTTAGTTTTCGAATCAAAAATCCATCCAAAGAAAGAATGAATTAAATCATTTAATTTTGTCATCAACTCTCTACTCGTAATTCGTTTTTGCCGTTGGTACCAGTTATAAAATATCTTGTTATTATTTTAAATATTTTTTACACAGTATGCAACTCTGTTGTAAAACCATAAGCCTGATGCAGGTGTAATTTTTAGGAATTTTTTATTTCCTTTATTCATATAACTTGATTATATTCGAATTCGGTTATATGCGTCATAGTGGCATACATGTGAAGTAGCCTTATACTCACATTAGCGATATAGTCCACGTTATGTTTGCAACTAAAGGATGAGACTATAAGCGAAAAGTACTGCAACAATAAAGTTATTATTTAATATATAAGTAATGATTTTTGACATTTAATTTGGCGACAGAGGTTAAAATCAATCTTACACCCCTGCATATGGTATAATACATTTTGATTTAAGACTTATGGCCAATTTAACCAAGTTTAGTTATAATTAACTATAACTGTAAAAACATATTGTTAACTGAAAGTTTAAGTATAAGTTAGTTGGTTTAACCGAACTTGGTAAAACTGGCCTTTAGAATGAGTTTTTGACTTTAATATTAAACCAGGATTAATGTAAACTTAAATACTTTTTCCCGTTTTTGAGTGAAATGTTAAAGGTGTTGCCATATGAATTGAAAATTTTTTCATATCGAGTATTTTAAGACAAATGTAAAAAATTTTATCACCCCTATCGTGAATAACTTTTCCCTCTTAATTTTTCCCCTTTTCACACATTTCCGATCAAAGGAGAATAATAACGTGAAAAAATGTTCACGGGGAAAAATTCCCTTTTATCGTGAAAAGTTTTTCCCTCGTAATTTGTTCACGTTTCCCTTAGATTTGCTCACTTTATTTTTGCTAGGGAACATAACATGTATGTAAGTAGTTCCTCCTATAAATCAAATATTAAGGGCTAGATACGTTAATAAGGCACACACCGACATATTGGTCAACAAATTGCAATACAAAAGGCCGATTGCCTGCTGATTTGTGATGCTTTTGACAGACGTGGTGGCCGAATTTTGGAAAATATTTTACAACATAAAATTTAAGAAATTGCAAAAAACTAACGTTGAAATCAAACTATCCCTCCAATACTAAATATTTTGCTTTATTACTTACACTTTTCTTTTAAATATATACGTGTATATTTTTGAACAAAATTTTCATTGATTTTTAATTTGTTTTAATTTTTCTTCTTTTTTTACATTCACTGGAACTGATAGCGTGAAAAATTTTTCACATGATATTCACAATCGCTTTTTTCCCTTCGAGAGAAATTAAAATTTCATGGGAACAAAAATTCCACTTTTTATTTACGATAGGGGTGATTAAAACAGTAAACGGTTGGTCAAATGGAATTTTTTTAACAAATTATTTGTCATTAAATCAGTGAAGGGCACATTTGCAAATCCTATGTACGCGTGCATAGGAATAAAAATGCTGCTTGTGTGACGTCGACAAATGTACACAATAAACTTCTTTGTGTGGTCTGTGACAATGTACGTTTTGCTGTTGCTTTGTTGTTATTTCGTCAACACAAGCATAAATGTGATAGTATGTGTGTGCCCTTCACTGCATTAAATAAATTAAAAAGATTTGGAGCTGTTCTTATTGCCCTTAAATCAGAATCTGTAGTTATTGAAAATTATTTAATTGCCTTTATTAATTGACTTATTTACTAAAGAGCAAATGATTACGATTGAAGCGGTTCTGCTAGAATTATGTATTTGATACAAAACGGAAGAGAAAAACATATTGAGTTGAACCGAATCAAAAGGTTAAAATGTATTTTTGTGTCTTAATACCATTTTGCCTAACGCCAAATATATTAAAATCTTCCTTATAATTTGAAAAGTTCATTTGATTAATTTTCTATAATAGTTTTACTTAATTATCTACTTTCATGAGTACTTTGTATTTCCTATTCTTAGATTTTCGTACTTTTGACAGTTCTGTCGCAAGTTGAAACCGACATCTTTGGACGTTGAAGCTAGCCAACAAAATTTATTTATTTAATTTAATTTGTCTATAGATACTGGTTCTTATATTTGTACATAACTAACATTTATATTTAATTAATTAATTAACAAATAAAACTACATACAAAAATTATTTAACGGTGAATTAAAAAAAACATTAATGAAAAAAATCATTAAATCTATAAGAAGTTTTACACTTTCTCCTTAAGGGAACAGCATCTGCATGATTTTGTCTAGCAAATTTTACTGTTAACGGTAAAAAGTTACGGGGCGGGCGATCCAGCGTAGATGTCATCTTTTATGACGTGTAGCACTCAGCAATGTGTATATTATGAGGATTAAAATGTGTAATCCACGTACACAAAACAACAGGAATTGTGTTTGGACATATTAAATTACTTCATAGCAAGGCGAATTGACTAGAAGGTGGGGTCAAGTCAACATATGGTGTTTTTTTTCGGTGGTCGACTTGTCAAAGTTTGTATACAAAGTAGTTTTTTATGCAAACAAACAATTTTTTTTTACAAGCAACATTTTAACAACCCGACCACAGAAGCAGTATTGTTGTAGAGTTGAACTCACCTTCTAGTCAATTCGCTTTGGCTTCATAGTGTGTTTGATAAATGGGATCCCATAATATCGCTTTTTTCAAGATTTATGCGTACAAGAGACATATAAAACGTTTTCGAAACTAATGGACCTTTAAACTCTTTTGACCAACGTTTTATATAGCCAAGTATTCGCCTGGCTTTTTTATTATTTTTGTCATGTGTTGATTAAAGTTCAACTTGGCAACTTGGAAACTGTCTACTTTTTCCGGTCGATATTCACCCAAAAAATAATTTGCTGAACTTAAATTGTTAAAATTATTTCTGGCAAAACGCATCACATCACATTTCATCCAATAAAGTCCTATTAAGTTAAAATTACACCATTTATAGAATAAACCAAAGTCAATTTGTAATAATTGTTGGTTATATTTATATTTACATCATGCCGATGACGTAAAAATATTACATTAAAATATTTAATGCAAGTCATTAATCAATAATGAGAAAAGAAGCGGACGGACCAAACTGGCTTTCTGGAGGTACCCCAGAAAGTACTTTTTTTATGTCGTATTTTTAAAACGAATTGTTTGTGTCCTGCCTAAATAATATTAGTTAATGACAATATTTGTGAAACCCATTAGTTTTTTTTAAGCTCAAATGTTTTGCTAAAGTCAGTGTAGACGACATCCGTTTGTTTCCTTGAACAAATCCACAATTTATGGTCTATGCAATTATCGACTTTTCAGAAACGACTCTCAAAGATTCATTTTAATCGATTTTAATTAAGTGAAAAATTAGCTCCAATTTGCTATTACTTGTTTAAAGAAAAACCTTAATATGTAAAAGCCAAAGTTGCCATATTTAATGTTCTATGAGTATTTTATTGAGTCTTAATAAAAGTTTAATTTTTTTAATTATCATTCTTGTTTATTAATGGAAGTTTAAGTTACATTAAGTGGTTATCCCAATTTTTGGAGTATACATTTTGTCAATTATTTTACTACATCTGGCAGCTCTGACAGTTTATTAACTTAATTAAAATCTATTGATTGGGGTTTTTAAGCATTTGCAAAATTTACGCACATTATGAAATACGAAACTAGCACAACAACAACTTACCTTAAGTGAATTTAAAAGTGGTGGTAAACTTGCAAATGAGGGATCTGAAAAATCGCTACGTCTACGAACTAACAAACAATGATGAACGGGGGAAGAAGAGCGTCGTTGCTGTTGGCTGGCAGTGTTTGTATTAAAAACTAACGGTTGCAAAGGTTTAACAGTGCCGCTGCACAAACGATTTTCATTTGCAAGTGAATGACCGCCAATACCGCTAATTACACTTGTTGCTGCCGTTGCTGTCGTTGTTGTTGCTGTTGAGTTTAAAGTTTTAGACAATTCATCATGGATTTGTAAACGTTTGTGTCTCGTTAGACCGATACTATTGCCAAAACTATGCAAATTACGACGGCTTTTACTAGTATCCGTTTTATTGCCATCCCGACTGCGGCTTACGTGATGGGAATGTCGTATACCATCGATCTTATCATCGTTATGAGTACAACTATTTATATTTTCATTTAAAACCTCATTATTACTTATTGTTTTTGTATTTAAGAAAGAATTTCGTTGGGAATTTTGTTTTTCTTGATCATGTTTGTGTATATTAGCTAAGTCTTCTTCGGTATAGTCGTAATAATGATCAATAAGAGTGGGTAGATTTTCATATTTCTTTTTACGATACACAGGAGAATTACTTAGGGAACGAGATTTGCGTTGCTGTAAAGCAGTAATTTGCTTGGAAGTAGGGGGGGCTTGGTTGACACGAATTTCCGGTCCTTGACCCAAAGAATTTTTACGTCCATTGCTATTATTATTGCTATTGGGTAACACCGATAAACGTGGCGCCGAATTATCGAATAGTGAATAACGTCGAAACATGGTAAACAAAGAATTTTGTTAAAATTCTACAACTTCTTTTGCAAGTTTTTTTTAAGCACCTTGAAATTCACTGAAACACACTTCCTTTCTTTATTTCTTTGTTTGTTTTCTTATTTATATAATTAATTTAAAATATTTCTTAACTTTGGTACCTAGATACCTACACAGTTTTTTTTTTTATTTTTGTGTTATGTGTATAAAATGCACTTGGATTTATGCGAACAAGTTGTGTTTCTTATTTGTTTTCAAACTAAACCCACTACGTTCAACGTCCGATCACTAGTATAACTAAACTGAAACTGGTTTCTTTTGGCAAAAACTTAAATGAGTAGAGTATACTCTATACGAAAGCAAAATATACACACAAACACAACAACTACCATTAAAAAAAAAAGAAACAATTGAAAAAAAACAGATAAAAATACAAAATACTCAAAACAACAACAACAACGATAATAATAGCAACAAAAGAAACAACAATGTTTATTATTTATTAGTGAAACCATCATTGATACAGGGTTCCCAGATATTTTCAAGTCGTATTCCCGAATTAACAATATTCATAAAAAAAAGGAAACAAATTGTTAAATCTCATAAAAACCTCACTAAAGCAAATATCAGCCAGCCGCGAGCGTTTAAACAGCCCTAAACGGTGCGTTTTTCTGGATGTAATGGAGTTTGTAGGGTCTGTTGTAGATTGGTATCCCTCAATATGCGGCAGTTTTGCTTTAAGCTAAAAATGAGACTCAGCTCTTAACACAAATATGTCGTCGCCAGTCGATGACTAAAGTTCAAAGTTCATTATGGTAAACAATGCTACGAGAAACTAGCTCAAATTGTAAATTTTCAACATTTGGAATAAATATTAATTTTTTATAAATATGTATATTTTGTAAAACTTATTGCATTTAGCATGCAAAATAGTGCTGGGATACTATCGATATTTTCTACTATCGATATTTATCGATAGTTCAGATTTTACTATCGATATATCGATATAACTATCGACTGAATGTTTGTACTTGTGCAGGAAAACTTTAATTATTTTTTTATAAGGTCAGTAAGGACAGTCCGTTGTTTTTATCACTTTATTGAATGTATGAGACTTATCTATATACGCACGTTACTTTAGATGGCAGTTTTTTAAAAATTGATAAGTACCTTTCTGAAGGAACCGAAGTAACAGGGACTATAAGATATTCCATTGTAACTTTAAAAAATTTTCTTATTATATCCTAATGATATAGTTCCTGATAGTTAACGTGAACAAAAGATAAAGTGAAAATTAAGTTTTCTCCATTTTTACAACTACCCGATAAAATGATAAATGTAATTTATATACATACTGTGGCAACATTGCAGTAGATACCCCCTACTTTTGGCTGTTTAAAATACGTAGTGGCAACGACTTAATTTTGTTAATTTCTTTAATTGAAAGCAGAAGCTTTATTTTGGTTTTTCATGGTAAATTAGTTTGTTTATCGTGTTTTTTGAAAAAAAGTCAAAGGTTATAATTTAATTTGACGTCAAACTGTCATTGAAGTTACCATATCTTCAGCAGAAAATATGGCAGCTTCAAATTCTTAAAGTTCATTTGTAAAATTGCCATGAGTACAATCCTGCTGTTAGCTTATCAGTCACTTTTAAGGTTAAAGATTTCTTGCTATAACCGAAAAATATTTATCTGTCGGATAGCATCCTAAAAATAGCTATTGGTAAGTTGTAATAATGACCCTTAATAGTTTCAGACCTGACAAAGAAAAAATTATCTAACAGAAATACAAATTGTATACCTACAAACATATGTAGATTGTATTTACAAAAAAGTAAGAATATTTGAATCATCTTACAAAAAGTACAATAGAGGAATTCTGCATTTGATGCAAATGGTTTTGAAAACAAAATAAAATATACAAAACTCAGTGAAATAAAAATGTTTGCTTTCTGAAAAGTAAACTGTTTTGAGTTGGCATTTATTGGGTATAGGCTTTCAATATACTTTTAATAAGATTATAAAACATGTTCTTACAATCACAAAACGCTTAACATTTGCGATTCTGAATTAAAACTGTATAATAGGATATCTGTAAATTGCAATCGCAAGAAGTTTTGTGACCTTAAATCGCAAAAGTATTCTCACAAAAATCAAGCAGAGCGCACGAGTTATAAAACACCATAAAATAAATCGGGCGTTTAGCGGTTTCAAATCGTGCGATTGCCAGAACATGGCCGTATATTTTAACGCAAAATTTTTAAATTAAAAATATGACATAAAATGTTGCCAACACAAGGGTTAACTATGCTCTCACATTGTGCTACATTTTTACGATCATACGAGAACAAAAACCATTGCCAATTATTAAATTTTACTTTATTTTTATTAATTTTATTACTTTTATGCCGGGTTTTTGAGATGTGGATTAAGTTTAGACTTAGACTTAGTTTTATGTAGCCTCTGATTTTTCCGGCGAAATGTAATTTTTTTGTTTGTTATTTCATCAAAGACCAACATTAAAGGCAAAACTATGCTGTTCCGTCAGAATGTTATATACAACCTTGGTAATGGCGGCACAAATCTGTTTCAGATTAACTAAACGTAGTTAAACTGAGATCTCATAAACCCAACCTTAATCACAAAACATTTGATAAATAAAAACGCATTCAAAAAAGAAAAATATCTTCACAAATGCTTTAGTATAACAGCTGTTATCACAAGGCTACATTTCTAACTCTCTGATAACATTCCGAGCGAAAATTTTAAAAGTTCCTAATCTAATGTTTAATCCCCATTTTCAAAATAAAATTCTCAATTTCTTGATAAATAATATAATCTGACAACACTGTATTATATTGCAATAGCAACAAAAACAACAACACTATTTTACCATACTCAACTAAAATAACAAGAGTGAGTACCAAGGCCTATTCATTAGGTCTGCTCAAGTTTATTTTATTTATTCCTTACAGCTGTCAACATTTGTTTACATTTTGCTTATACATGTACATTTTTGTATAGTGTAGTAAACTTTTGACAAAGAAAAGCAATTTTACACAAAACAAAATGCCTGTTGTTTTTTGTATTGTTGAAGAGTTGCACAGAACTAATGAAAATACCTTGCTGAGTACCAAAGAATCAAGGTGCATTAAGTAGGTTATGCATCTCAACAACAACACGGATAAAATAAACAACAGCCATTTTGTTTGTGTAAAATTATTTCATATGTGTCAAAAAACCTCTTACGACTTACATTAAGATAAATGATCACCTGAAAAGTTTCATAGATCTGTTTAATGTCTATCACATAGAGTTAGGTTAATATTCAGTTGTATGATCTAGCTGCAAAGTGGTGAAGCAACATAAAATACATTTTTTTTTTCGTGATTCACACAGAATGACATATTTACCACTCGTGGTTATGGAGTGCAAAAAAAAAAAGTGCAGTGTTGCCGTAAGAAATTTTCTAAAAGGGCAAACAAATGGGGGCATACGGGCCTGGGGGCAAATCATGGCAGTCGTGATCGAATACTTTTTCGATTCGAAAGCAATTTTATTTCAGTCAATACTGAACGAATCGGTATTATTTTTTCAGTGTTTAAAACTCAAACAAATGCTTTACAACACCAAAAAAAATAATTTCGATCCGTTCAGTATAGACAGAAAGAATTAGAAATTGAATTGCTTTCGAATCGAAAAAGTATTCGATCACGACTGCCATACACTGAAAGAAAAATGCTTCATATATTTAATGAATCATTTTCATAAAAAAGTTTTCCTTGGGTAAATGAAAATGTTCATTGTCTAGATGGATTTTCATAGGTTTGATGAAGTATTTTCGTTAAAATCGCTTCATTAGATTTCGTAATTACGTTAAAAATTTTCATTGGATATATGAAAACTTAAGTTTGTCCAAGTTAAACAAAAAATTTTAATTGGGAACTTAAAAAAACAATATACAAACATAACAATATTCATAAATTAATACAAAATTATAGTTTCCTTAAAAAAATGTTTAATTGTTATTTAAAAAATGTAAGATTTAATAACTTCATACATCTAATGTTACATGTATGCCATTAAATTTATGAAATCAAAAATTTTTTTTATAAAAGCAACATATTTCAATAATTGCCTTCATAAATTTAAATTTTCATTATGACAATAAAAATGTCATTATAGTAATGAAACAAAAACTTTCAATCCACTTTCAATCAACGTTGTTATTGTTATTATGGACAATTTAATCTCATATTTACGGTCTTAATTGAGAAAAAAACATAGTTTTTTTATACAAAAACTACACTGCCCCGGTAGACTAGCTGGTAGTGAGCTAGTCTATCAGCACCGAGGTTACATGTTCGAATCCCACCAGAGACAGAAAAAAAATAAAAAATAAAATAAAGTAAAATAAAATAAGAAAAAAGAAAAAAAAAATAAAAAAAAAAAAAAAATTTTACTTTATTGAAAGTATTCATCCAATGAATAATATTCATGGATCTAATGTAATGTTTCATTAAGTCATTTTAATGAAACAGGTTTCATTGATCCAACGAAGCGCTACATAGGTTCCTTTATAATGCAATTTTTCATGGGATTAATGTCAAAATTCGTTAGTATTGCGAAGAAAATTCTTTCAGTGTAATTTGGCCCCTGTTCTGAAAATCACGTGATTTCAAATCACACATGTGGTTTGAGTAAAAGTGATTTGCAGAACAGGCCTGATAATAAGGAATTTCAAAGTAAAAAAAGGGCCAGAAGAGGACATTGCACAAGGAAGACCAAGATTTATTTCAGATTTCATAAACACAAAATAAGGAATTTTAACAATTATTGGCTAATGGCAGGAAGTGCTCAAAAACTTAATTTTATTCTTTTATTATTATTTTAAGTTATTCAATAAAAAAAAAATATACGTATATAAAAAATAACAAATATTCGTAAGGTTATTTTGCGTTGAGGAATTTTGTATATACAAGTTTTTGAGTTTTCAAAAATTTGTATGAAAATATTTTTTAATTGAGGTAACGTATTTTAGAAAATAACGCACTACTTTAGAAGTCGTAAAACCTGTTTTACCAAAAGTTTTTACGCATACAAACTAGTTTGCAGGATTGCATTGAATCACAAGTTTTAACTTTGAGTCTGTTCGAAAGTTTATATTTAAGCAATGCCAATTTTAAAAACACTGGTTTAGCTGAAGCCCTACTTTGGGATAAAGAAAAAAATAAATGATCCGAGTGTTTAACGGTAAACCCCTCTAACCTCTAAAGAGATTGTATACTTTCAATCGAAACATGAACAATTATCAATAAATTTTTATTAATTTCATGTTGTAAAATTCCTTTCTTCATAAAAATAATTTAATAAAAGTTAAATTTACAGCCAGGCCCACGATGTCACACGTTAACGTTCGCATAGAAAATAGCATTTAAAACAAAAACAAATTTTAGAAATTGTTTTTGTTTTAAATGTAATTTTCTATGCGAACGTTAACGTGTGACATCGTGGGCCTGGCTGTTAATGAACTTTAGCCAGATTAAAATATCAAAATTTGGATTAAAAACCATAAACAGTTCAACAAAATAACCACAATACAAATTATTGAACCGAATTGATTAAAATTTGAGTGAATATTTACGTTAAATCTTTTTTTTTTTAATTTCCGAAATCAAACTTAAACTTTTCCGCATTTGGCTTCATACAGTTTGTGATTTATCTTACTTTCTTATAAGTTAAATTCGATGACAAAAGCCTCTGCTTTGAAAGTTATGTTCTCACTTCAGAAACAATTTAACAATAATATGGGTAATTCCTTAGTGTTGAACGTGACAGTCGTACGCATCAAAAATACAATAACATTTTAAAAAACAAATATTTTTATACGTTCTTTAAACCCTTAAATTAAAGCACTAAGAAAGCACGGTTATCTATGTTAAAGTTGATGGAGGGCGCGATTCTAGGCCAAAGATAATGGCAACAAAGTAGCGGTTCGAAAGGCGTAATTCAACGAAAACTACCACAATTTTTTAGTCAAACTACTTTCAGAACTTTACGTAGCAATGCAACATTAAAATGTCTTTGGTTTGATTCCAAAATCTTCTGTATTTATTTTTTAAGCCAAAATCTGTGTCTATTCGTGACATTTCGAACGTGAAATTTTTTCCATAATAATTTAACAGAATAATGATTAAAATAAAAAATTTACCGTTAATCCGAGTAACATATTTCTCTTCGAACTCTTCCTTAGACTAAAGACCATGTAAGAACATTTTTTTGGAATAATTTTTATGAAATATCACCTCTTTTAAGCAGTGTTCGAAAATAAACACTAAATATCGTTCTTTAATGTTCGGTTCGGTAGATTTGTGGAAAACACAAACGCTAATAGTGTTTGTGTAGAAATTCATTAAAAAAAATAACGTTTCCCTGTTTGTCATCTTTCGAACACAAAAATAATGCTGTTTTCATCATACTCAAAAAATGATGAGAACATTAAAATCCGTTCGGTTTTTTTTGAAAATCCACGAACTTCAATGTGTTCGGTTCGGCTCGTTAATGTTCGTCGCTTTTTGCTGATAAAAAAAAAACCAAACATTTTTTACAAAAACAAAATACACACACGAAAAAAACATTATAGAACATGAAAATATAATGTTTTTCTACAGTATCACTACAATTGTTCTGTTTTTTAACGAAGAACCGAACATTATATAATGTTCGGTTCTTTCTTGAAAATAGTTACGAACGGTATTAAGGTTTGTGTATGTTTACACAAACACTAAAAAAATAGATATCGTTCTTCGGTGTGTGAGCCGAACGCTAAATAATGTACTGTTTATTTTCGAACACTGCTTTTAAGGAAGACAATATTAAAGAAAACATACAATAAAACATACTCACAAATAAGAAATTACGTTTGTACAACTTTGCAGTCTGATTGTTCGTCTTAGTGAACGAATTTATGGGGGACTTTATAAAATCTATGTAAATATTTCCCTATAGCAAAATCAAAAAAGAATATGCTTTTAATAACTTTTAAATTTTAGGTCACGGTGGACCTTTAGAAAGAAATGCCCATATACTTACATATTTTACTAATTTTATAAATTTACCCATAAATTTGTTCACTTAGATGAACAATCAGACTGTTGTGAAAAATCAAAAATTGTGCAAACTTAATTTCTTATTTGTGAGAATGTTTTATTGTATATTTTCTGTAAAATTATCTTCCTAAAAAGAGGTGATATTTGATAAAAATTATTCCAAAAAAATTTTCTTACATGGTCTTTAATTTTTTCACGTTCGAACCGCTACTTCTTTTGTCATTATCTTTGACCTAGAACCATTCCCTCTATAAACTTTAGCATAGATATCAGTGCTTTCGTAGTGCTATAATTTAAGGGTTAAGAGAACTTAAAAAATATTTGTTGTTTAAAATATTATTGCAGTTTTGATGCGTACGACTGTCACGTTCAACACTTTGGATTTACCCATATGTATATCTTGTTTAGATTTTATAAATACAAGCTTTATATTCTTAAAAATTCATTCTCGTAACTTGTTTATTATTTCTTGATACAAATTCGTAACAAGCGGGCACGATCTGACAATCGCAAAAAGCAAAAGAATGCTCAAGAGTACTACAATATCTTTAACCCATTAAGGACGGATGGGTATTTAAATACCCAAAAACAGAGCCTTCGTTGAAAAATTCTGGCCAACTTCAGGTAAGAGGTATCGGAAATTGGTTTTAACAGATAGATAAAGAAAGGATAAGACTACTTAAACAAATTTTTGAAATTAAATTTTGCCCCCTTTAATTGGGTAAGTTAGCGGCTTACAAGTTAGCAATTTTTAATATTTGGAAAAAGTGAACGACAACGGCTCTGGAAAATTTGGAGAGTGGAAAATCGGAAAACCCTCTTGGTGACTTACAGCCTTAGGTGTGCTCTGCTTTAGAAAAAAATATTAGCTAAAGTGGGCCAATAACGTTGACCACAGGTTTGATTCAATGAGATGGGTATTTAAATACCCACTTCGCTGTCAGAGGGTTCAAAACACATAGTTTTTTTTTTTAAATTTTGGCAAGTAAAAATGCGATGTTTTATGTAAAATGAACTATTTATTAGTAAAAAATAAAGAAATTTATATTACAACTGTGGTCGATTATTGAGATAATTTTATATTTTTTGGGAAACCAGCATGAAAATGTGCAAAACAAGCCTTTGGGTGTAACTAAAATTTGCATTTTGTACAACCAAACTCAGTTTTGCTTCACATTGTCCAAAACGGCCAAGCTGAATAATATGGCTTATCATATGGTCAAAGCTCTCCATGCGCTTTGCCATTTCTTGTGCATTTGTGACAACTTTTTCTCTTACACCAATGCTTCAACAACGCTCACATGAAATAAAATTGACTCATGATTGGAGATAATTCAGGTTTTCTTAGCATGCAGTGTAAATTCCTGGCATACACCATAGCAGCATCCAAAGCATTAGTAAGAAGGCCTCGGCTCTTTCGTATAAAATATAAAACATTCCACATTCCCTTCTATGACAACAGAGAAGAGAAGAAGTAACATTTTTTGTTATGTTTTTTCGCACAAGCAAAAGCAAAAGAATTGTTTTTGATCCCGTTACCATTCTAATGTAACTGCAAAAGAAGCGAGAGCAATGACAACGTGTGTGAAAAGATATGAGAGTGGAATATAGCGAGCAAGCCTTGTAAAGGGCCAATGTTGAATGTGAACCTCACCTTATTATGGCTTATTATTAATGTGGGCGTTCAAATCAAAATGCACATCGTGCACTTCGTGATTCAGTGATGAGGCACATTTTCACCTCAGTGGATTCGGCAATAAGCAGAGCTGCCGCATTTGGGCGAAAGATAATACAAGAATAATTGTCGAAAAACCAATGCGATCACAAGAGTGACTGTTTGGTGCGGCTTATGGGCTGGCGGCATCATCGGGCCGTACTTTTTCCAAAATGAGGCCGGTCTGGCAGTTACTGTGAATGGTGTTCGCTATCGTGAGATGATAACGAAATTTTTATGGCCCGAATTGGAAGATATGGATGTGGACGATATGTGCTTTCAGCAGGACGGTGCCACTCGTGGTGGCGATGTCAATTGGCCGCCAATATCATTTGATTTGACACCGTTGGTCTTCTTTTTTTGGGGTTATTTGACAGAAAAGGTGTACGTCGATAAGCAAGCAACAATTCAAGATGGATGAGATAATTCGGCCCATTAACGGCATAGAATCTTAATTATGCCTCAGTGTCATCGAACATTTAGACCATCGGATGGAGGTGTAGCGCCGAGGTCGCGACGGCCATTTGGCCGATATTTTGTTCCATACATGATTGAACCATACTTATATTTTCATAATAAAAATAAATGACAATATCTTCCTAAATAATTGGTTTTTTATTCAAAATCAACATCGGCCCTTAAAATTTAACCATCCTTTTCATTCAAAAGATAGAATACAAAGGCCCTCTAGAAGGCATCCGTACTTCCCTCTTTTCCCGCTGGGACAGATTCAACGTACATAGTGAAATAAGCACACAACACACACATCAATGCATGCAATAAATGAATTTTTTAAATTTTTGGTTTTCAAAAAATCTTGTGTTTTAGAACTCTTTAAGAGCGAAGTGGGTAGAAAAATACCCATGGTCTAGGGGCCAAGGTTTGACAGGTAAAAATAAAAAAAAAACGCAATGTCAATATAAATGTCCATAATATCAAATGTGTGAAATTTCATCAAAATCGTACCACGAAATCGGGGTTCAGTCGTTAATGGGTTAAGAAACTGTGGTAGATCGCAAGCAAAACACACGAGTTCCAGAACATCATAAAATAAATCTGGCGTTTTGAGATTTTAAATCGGGCGAATGTCAGAACAAAGCCGATGGTATCTAAAATGTTTAAAAAGTCGCAAGGTCCTCAAAAAATTGTAAAATGTGACTCTTAAGTGGCACAACGGCAACGCGGGTTACAAGCAACATGCATATGGGCACTTCCACAGAAAAGCTCTCTTTTTGTCACGTCACGTCACCTAGCAATTATTCTTGTATTTTAGAACCACGTTGTTCAAATTTTTCCTCTTTTTCGCTAAATGAAAACCTAGTTGCGCTCTACACCCAAATGCAAAAAAGTAAATAATATGTTCATTATTCTTTACGAAACAATTAAAAATGGTTGGTGACGTTACGTGACAAAAAGTAGACATTTCTGTGGAAATACCAATATAGAAAAACAACCATCTGAATACAATTTTCTTAAACTCAAAGAATATTGCAACGCATGTATGTACGTATGTATGCATATACATACCTATTTTTGTATAAAAAAAATAAAGAATTACAAAAAACATGATTACATATTGTTCTTCTTTTGTTGTTTATTTTAAATTAAAAAAAAGTTCCAGTCATTTAAAAAAAAGAGTTCATAAGTAAACAATATGATGAAATATATACATACATATGTACTATGTATTTAATACATATGTATGTATTTAAAAGATATGTATGCATTTAATACATGCATATTTATGTATGCACATACATACATACATAGGTATATAAATAAAAAAACGCTAATGTATGTATGTTGAACTGTGGTACAAGGTCGATTAAAGTTGTTGTTTTAAATTAATAAAAAACGTACAAGAAGCCAAGTTTGAGCTTATAAAAGGGAACATAACTCAATTAAAGAAAATTCTTTAATTATGAATAATTTAGGCTTAATTTAATTTAAAAATATTCATATAACAATCATGTGACTAAAAAATAAAAACACTGTCAAAGATCAAATTTAATTGCACAGTGGCTGCAGCCCTAAATTATTTCGACCAAATTAATTTACAAAAAATAATTTAAGAAAAATCTATAATTTCTACATGTTTATCTACATTCATATGTACTTTAAGGTGACTCTGTAGGCTAGTTGGCAGTAAGCTAGCCTGTCTGTGCGAGGGTTGCGGGTTCGATTACCCCCAGAGACTCTTATCTGTTTTCACACAATGGACTGAAAATAAATAAGGTTATAATAAAATTTGTAGTTGTATTTGGAACCAGTGTTCGAAAATAAACACTAAACATCGCTACTTTGTGTTCGGTTTGCTAGATTAGTGGAAAACACAAACGCTTATAGTGTTTGTGTAGTAAATAATTTAAAAATAACGTTTCCCTGTTTGTCATCTTTTGAACACAAAACTATTACTGCTCTTATCCAACTCAACAAAAAGATGAGAACATTTAATTCCGTTCGGTTTTTTTTTTAACCCACAAACCAGCGATGGAAAATTCAGTACTATGGTACTATTTTCAGTACTTTTTCATTTAAAAAATACCATGGTACCCCCACCTCCGTTTTAGTACTCTTTTTTTGTTATGCTTCTTGGTTAAGAAATTCAGCGTTGATATATTTTAACATTGACAACCAGGGCTGTAGAGTCGTCAACAAAAGGTACTAACTCTGACTCCAACCGCTGAAATTCCAACTGCGACTCCTAATCTAACCTTAATGCTAAATGTATATGAAACGGGTCCTTATTTGACTTTGAACTTTTTTTTTAATGCACTATCTTTTAAATGGTTAAAAAAAGAAATAAAAGGATTCAGTAAAAATTTAAAATATTGATTTGAATATTTTTTTAAATTTTTATGCCGAAAAATGGAGTCGGAGTCGCGATTTTTTTTTGTTGTTGAAATTTCGTCAGCTCGATTCATAAATGGCTGAGATATGAGCAAGAAAAAAAAAAAAATTATGTATTAAAGTTTTTTATTTTTAAGTTAATTTTCCATAAAAATATGTTTGAAAAAAAAAATACACAAACATTGAAAAAGTACTATTTTGCTTGGTGGTCAGTTTTTTAATTTTCGATCACTGCCACAAACTTCATTGTGTTCGGTTCAGCTCATTAATGTTCGTTCGTCTCTGTTGTTTTTTTGTTTGTTCATTTCTTTTTCAATGTTAAAAGAGAAACATTATAGACCATTAAAATATAATGTTTGTCTACAGTATCACTACAATTGCTCTGTTTTTTTAACGAAGAACAGAACAGTATATAGTGTTTGGCTCTTTCTTGAAAATAGTAACGAACGGTATTAAGGGTTGTGTTCGTCTACACAAACACTAAAAAATAGAAATCGTTTCTGGGTGTGTGAGCCGAACGCTAAATAATGATCTGTTTATTTTCGAACACTGGTTGTAACACAAATAAATTATAGTTGAGATGGCTTTTCCTAAGACCCCAGATATGATGGGGACTTGATTGATATACATATTTATATCACATATACATACATACTATGTCCCAAATTTGTTGCTCCATATTAAAATTCAGCCAGATCAGTCCAAAAATGGCTGAGATATTTTTACCCATAGAATCCCTTGTTGTTTGTTTTTAACTCCATTTGATCATATGTGTTACGGTTTTTTGCACACCAAATTTACTTTAGTACCACTGTTCAAGTAAAGTGAATTTTTCTTCAAGCTTCGTTCTTGCCTCTGTTTACACAGCAAACCAAACACATTACAGCAAAAAACAAAAAATTAACTGAACTGAACTGGTCTAAGAATTAGCAATGGATATTTTTTTACAAAATAACGAACTTTATTATATTCAAACCAAATTTGGTTTTTTTTTGTTGTACTACATATTTGTTAATTTCTGTTTTTATCTACATTTAGACTCAAAATTCCTCAAGTAAATGTAAGTACATATTAGGGTGATCGATTATTCGACTTTTTTCAATAACCGGTTTTCGAATATTCCGAATAGTTGCTATTTAAAAAAAAAACCGGTTTTCGGTTAAGCATTTTAAGAATAACCGGTTAACCGGTTTTAATTCGAATACATAAAAATACAAAAATCAATTTAGATTTTGTAATAAAAACTTAATTAAAATAAAAACAAAGCAATTCACGATGGTAAGGAACCAACAAAATACATGGATATGACTTAAGGTTTGTTCAGACCTAACAAATTTTTTATTTTTTTGGTAAATTTTGTCTTTATTTATTTAATTTAATAATCGAATAACAAATTTTACATGTTACAACTTCAGTGTATTTTTGATAACTAATTTACAATATACAAATCTTTCTTACATCAAGAAGACAAAAATTGTAACGGTTGAATCACGCCACTAAGTGCTGGTTCACACACGTCAAGTTTTACTCGTCAAGTCTTGAACTTTTAGGAAAGAAGGGAAAAGAGAATGCCATTTCTTTTCCCCTCTCTCCTAAAAACTCAAGACTTGACGAGTCAAACTTGACGTGTGTGAACCGGCACTAACTATTTAAGTGCAATTCAACAGTGCTAATTGTGCTAAAACCAGTATTTTATTATTTATTTTCCTTTTGCTTTTAAATTCTTTTTGTTTTTAAATATTTAGTGTTTTTTTTTTGTTAGTTTTTAACACCTTGTGGGTGATACAAAAATAATTTTTTTTTTAACAACAATTCTTTAAGAAAACTAGTGGTGACGTGTAAGACATCAAATATTTTATAGGTGTGAACATAGCTGTAGAAGTTTTTAAACACTTTGGTTTTAAGAAATCATAGGAATTTGATAAATTTATTATTTGAGATATTCCCCCAAATTTATTTTAAATGAGTTTACATTGATGGTGGTTAAGCATGTCTATATGAATCAGTAGACTTCAAAAATATTTTTGAAAAGTTGCAAACAAAACCGCTTATCCAGGATTATATATTTTAAATTATTTTGTTTCAGCAGTATAAAAACGAATAGTACTATGAATATGCTTTTTGTTTGAAATATCTGTCAAGTCGTCGATCACAATTTCAACCGTTCCATGAGATTGTTTGATTCCTTAAATTTTGCTTTAAGTTCTTGGTAATTTTAAATAAATAAAACTTAAGAATTTTTCCACATCGTTGGTTTCGCCGGTATGTTGTAGTTTTTAGCATGAAGATATGCCCGAGCATACAGAGATGAAAAAGGTAACGCTTGAGAAATGCCTAAATCATTTGCGAGGGCAGCTTTCGAAGAAAGAGAAAGAAAATGTTTTTTGGTGGTGAAGTGGCAATGTGTAAAAACAGGCCGCTACTTTTAACACAAATTGCGTAATCAAAACCAAGGCGAATTGACTAGAAGGTGAGGTCAACTCTACAACTACAATGCTTCTGTGGTCGGGTTGTCAAAAATATTGCTAGTAAAAAAAACAGGGTTGTTTACATAAAAAACTAGTTTGCATACAAACTTTGACAAGTCGACCACTGAAAAAAAAACACCACATGTTGACTTGACCCCACCTTCTAGTCAATTCGCCTTGAATCAAAACAAGAAATGTTAAAAGGGCAGCTTTCGAAGGAAAAGTCAGAAAAACACAATATTTTCTGTCTCGTGACGCCTCTGTGTGCTCTGTGACCGAAACAAGAGAGGAAGGTGGGACGTTTTCATCAGCTTACGCTGATATTCCATACCCAAACAAGAGCATCAACGTTGTGCCCCAAACATTAGTGTTAACTTTCTTGTTTAAAAAAACCCACATACATAAAAGAAATAAAAATAAGAGAAAAAACCGATGATTGACGAAAAAATAGCTAAATTGACATTATTTATTAACAAAGCGGCCAACTTCACTATTAAACGCGCTGTCAAAATCGGATTTTCCTATTGTAAAGCTTTGACGCCACGCTATTTAGGAATGCTTCATACAAATTGTATGGACATGAGAATTTTTGACAGCTAGAATACGCTTTCCGCTCTTGTTTAGGTATGGCTGTAAGAGTTTTTCATTCTCTGTTGGCAGCATATTTTGATAAAGCATTATTTGCAGTCTCTTACAAACTACTTAGAGCAGAGTTAAGTTTTACTTGGCGTTTATATATGTCAAGCTTGTGGAATAATTAAAGGTGATAAATATGTCGTGACGTTAAGAACCTTTGCAACTTATCATTTGAGGGGCCTTTAACCATCTTTATCTTTAAAATAACTTCGATAAATCACTGAGATGATATCTTTATAAATATATATATACATAGTATTTAGAATACTGTCAAATTGCTAATTACTTTTTAAGCTGAATATTTTTTTGTAGTATTTTGAATTGTTTTTGGTTTTTTATTACAAGAACACACGCTTTTATAAGCGATTTGTATTTACATCGCTCATAATGTTTTTTTTTTTTACTTTTGTTACACTTTGTTTTGACATTCTTTATAAAAAGTTCAAGTTTGCCCAATATTCAAGTAGAAAAACACTTAAATTATGGGTAAATTTATAACAAAAGTAAGGAAAATGTATATAAATTACACATTACAAAAATAACCGGTTTTTTTTACCAAAATAACCGGTTTATTCGATATTCGAAAAATAGAAATTTTAAACTATTCGACTTGGGCAAAACTTAAATAACCGGTTAAAACCGGTCGAATACTATTCAATCGATCTCCCTAGTACATATGTATGAACAGCACTACGAAGCAGCAGCATGTGTGTTTGAAAAAGGTAAAACTTTTTTCAAAGTTATGACTCAAGATACTTGACTTTATCAAACAAATGACGTAAACTTAAAACACAAAATAAATTATTTTTTTGCAAAATGTTAAAAAATGTATCTGCCATGCTTTATGCCTGTGTAGGTTACACAGGCATTTTGAACATTAAACAATATGTACTTGTTAAATTAAAAGTTACGTATGTATAACACTTTTACAAAACTTGCAAAATTGTTGGGATTAACATAATAAATATAAGGTTGGTATTCTAATTTGCATAATAATAGTTTGTAATCACGATCAGGGCTGCCAGATAATTTTGATAAAACAATCTAAGATAAATAAATAAGAAAACAAAAAATACCAATTGCCAGTAATTTCATGTACATATGTACATATGTATTTTAAAAACATACATATATCGGGAGCCTATATTCAAAATATGCCATCTCAAATTTAATCAAAATGAGTTTTCTATGGTAAATAGCTACCCTATGCAATGCCCATCGGTGTTATAAATTTCAAAGCAGAAAAATAACTTGTTCTCGTTTAAAATTTCTTTTAAAGATTTGATTGTGTGTTCAAATGAAATTGTGCGGTCCTCTAGTAGGTACATACCAGAGAATGACAACAAGTACCCATAAGAATAATATACAGAGGTATTTACCCACGCTTTTCGTTATTGTGTATACACATATTTATAACGCAAAAAGTATGGTTATTACTTATACTTATGCAAGGCAATATCTTCACGCAACCACATTCAGTAAACAAAAATACATGAATATTATGCAGATGTTATTCAATACCCATGAATGTGTTTTGGTTATCTGCCATACAAATAAAATATCCATGTTTAAAAAAAATACCTTCAGTATTTTTGGCACACAAATGAAAAAAAAAAATTACCAAAAATGTGCTTTGTCACTAGGCAGGTATGGGACTATGTACATATTATTTATGATATTTAAAATAAATTTGCCCGTAACATCAGCAGTACCTATGTAAAACTACACATAAGCTTTACATTTTTATACAAAATAGGACCACGAGGGGTGGGAAGGAGCAATTTCTGCTCTCCGAAGCTATCTGACAGATTTTAATGAAATTTAAAACATAGATAGATTCATATTTATATAGACACTTGAGCTATGTATTTATGTAAAAAATAGGATAACGAGGGGAGATAGGGAGCAATTTAGTCCTCTCCCAAACTATCCAACAGATCCTAATGAAATTTAAAACATAGATAGATCCATATTTACACACATAAGATATGTATTTTTTAAAAAATATGACTAAAAGGGTTATAGGGGGCAATTTCTGCCTCTCCGAAACTATTCAATAGATTTCAATAAGATTTAAAAAATATAAAGGTTTTTATTTATTTGGACACATAAGCTATGTATATTTTTCAAACTATGACCACGAGGGGCAAATTACATGTACGTTTTTGATCGAATATTCACCCTTATTGTGTTTGGCGTATTTAAAATACACCTACGACTATTTGGTTATAGATTACAGAGAATGTGAATTTGCTTTCTTTAATCTTTTACCAAACAGTCGTAGGCGTATTTTAAATACGCGAAACATAATAACAATAATTAAAAAAAACTTTGTTAAACAGCAATTGTAACACACATGCACAGCAACATGTGACATGAAAAGTTGACAAGTCAGATGTAAAAAACATGTCGTGTACATGTATCTTAAGCAAACGCTATAAATAAATATGTAGTGAGTGGTTGTTTCACTCTTTCTTATTAGCACAACATACAAATCAATACTTACATGCATACATAAAAAACAATATATTCCATCTCGTGTCGTCTACCTATGCTATGTGCGTGTGACAGCAAAAAGTGGCTCTACGATAGTTTTATTTTTGCATGTAAAAATCCTTAACGCATCCGCACATTTTTTTTGCACTTATCGCTGTCACACACACAAAGCATAGGTAGACGACACGAGATGGAAGATTTTGTTTTTTATGTATGCATGAAAGTATTGATTTGTATGTTGTGTTAATAAGAAAGAGTGTAACCGCCACTTAATACATTTAGCGCTTGCTTAGACGCCTTTCTGTAACGTTTTAAAATTCAAACATTTCTTTTTAATAAGTTGTAAAGAAGAGTTTTTCTTTAAAAATTTCATCCAGTGTATGTATGTATGTAGCATATGAAAAATTATAAATTTAAAGTAGGGAAAATAATCAAGAAATTTTAGAGAATAAAATGATTTTGGAGAGGCATAAGTCGCCCCCTATCTCCCCTCGTTATCCAAATTTTTTTAAAAATTCATAGCTTATGTGTCTACACAAATATGTATCTATCTATGTTTTAAATATCATTAAAATCTGTTAGATAGTTTTGGAGAGGCAGAAAATACCCTCGAGCTTCCCTCGGGGTCTAATAAAATAAGATTACCGCCTTAGTCAAATGTTAAGAAGCTTTAAAATTATCTTGATATTTTTCTGAATAACAACACAAAAAAATGTTGCCTAGTTTCAACATTTTTAAAATTGCATTTGCCATCTCTGCTCTCTCTCGCGCTCTGTATATTTACGATATACTTACGGTTATACACATACTAATATGGGTATTGCAGATAGCTAACAGAAATTTTATTTATATCTGCATGTACCCTACAGATAATATTGGACTACGTGGTCCATTGTGGCTCAAATGGACTAATTACAACATGGTCCAATGTACTGTAGTATGGACCATGTTATAAGAAATAAACACATAGTGCTGCCAACAACTGCATGATGAATAATTTTCTATAGTTTACAGTATTACACATTGGTAGCCCTGATGTTGTCCATTATTAATTGTTCATTAAAAAGTGAAAGTTTGTGAAATTTGTGGAAAAAAGGTAAACAAATTAAAAATACCAAGTAAATATATTTAATAATAGCAATAATAGAGTACAGTACACACCATAAAAGGCGATTAGTAAAAAATGAAAAAGAAAAATGCTTAAACTACCCCTTAAGTGCACTCTATACTGTAGTAACATGGAGTACTTTTAAAACTAACCCACTTTAGTACTCCTTGGAGTAGTTTAGGGACTACTTCGGTGGGTTACATGGTCCCCTCCTAGGACATTGTAATGTTAAATGGACCACCTTCTACCCATATATTTGGAGTAGTTTTGGAGTACTCCTACTCCTTTATGGACTACTCTTTACATGCATGTATGGACTAGTCTCGTTATCTGCAGGGTACATTCAAAAAGAAGAATGAATATGCAAATACACATTGGCAGCGTATACCTATACATATTCAACTTTAGCTTGTAATGGGTATTGGTACGTATGTGTATGGTTTTGATCTTTACCCATACATGTCCGTACATGTTTTCTCACTAATATTGAAAGAGTACTTAAAATGATACTTTTGTCATTCTCTGGTACATACTTTCAAAAATAGTTCCTCAGCGTTTTTGTTTAATTTTCGAATGTTAAAAAAATTGTTTAATAGTAATGAAAAAATTATTAACAAATGTATGCGCTTCAGGGAAGGAAGTATTAAATTATTACTACAACATATTTTTAGAAAAAAAAAAAAAAAATCGATTCGAATCTTTGACTGTAAGCTTTTATAAAATATTTTATACTGTACAACTTTACAAAAAACAAGCAAAGCTAAAGCTGAAATGAACTCAAAAAAATTCATAAATATTAAACAAAGTATAAAAAGTTAAACCAAGTAAAAAAAAAATTTTTTTTAAAATTCAACAATAAAAAAAATCTTAAAATATGTTTCAGAGCACCCTAAAAATATGTAACTAAAATAACTGTTTTTTTAGTAAATAATATTGAACACCCTTAAATTAAATCTGGCGTTTTGCGATTTTAAATCGTGCGAATATCAGAACATGTCCGAATTATTTCTTAGAAATGTAAGAAAATAAAAAATTATTCATTTTTATTTATGTATATACATACATATCAAAAACTTTCTAAGAAATTTCATTGTTAACAAATTTTTATCAATATTCACAAATTTTCCAGAAAATTTACTAAATCTCAGAAATGTTAACACCCTTATTTAAAAAAACTAAAACTGGTTTACAAAAGGTTTATTTAAATAATTCTCATAGAAAACTCGTTTCGTAAACCTTTATTAAACTTGTTTTATTTTTCATAACTAGGCCGTATGTTTTTGGAAAATTAAAACATTTTCTAAATTTTCATATTAAAGCTTCGTTCACAATCAAAAACACATTTTCACTTGGTGTTCTTAATAGAGCAGCAATTTCTTTTGCAACCACACATATTTTGCATTAAGAAATCGTTTGCAAATTTTACCTACAACAATATTATGCATTTATTATTATTTTTTACAACATTTTGTTTAAACTTTTATTCAAAGTTTATTCCAGATTGAGTCAAGAATGAAAAATTATCAGTAAATTTTAATAGATTTTCATGTTGTAAAATTCCTTTCTTCAGAAAAATAATTTAATGAAAATTAAATTTGATGAACTTAAGCCTAATTAAAAATATTAAAAATTTGGATTAAAAACCATAAATAGTTCAACAAAATAACCACAATACTAATTATTTTATTCAAAACTAAATAAAATAAAATTATTTTAAACGTCAGAAACAATTTCATACAAATTGTTGCTGAAGTTTAATGACTCAATTTTTTAAAAAACCTTTAGTTAAATTTTTGTTTATAAAATGAAACGAAAATATATGAAATACTTTGGGAAGAAATAAGATAGAAGAAAAAACGAAATTGTTGCTCTGATTGTGAACAAAGCTTAATTCGAATGTGTATTCGAAGTCAAATTACTATTTATAAAACTTCCATACTTTAATAGTCTTACTCCTTCAATCACCCCTATCGTGAATAATTTTTCCCTCGTAATTTTTCCCCATTTCATATATTTGCGATCATGAACAACTCCCATGAAAAATCGTATTTCAAAGGAGAATAATAACGTGAAAAATTGTTCACGGGAAAAAATTCCCCTTATCGTGAAAAATTTTTTCCCTCGTAATTTGTTCACATTTCCCTAAGATTTTCTCACTTTATTTTGCTAGGGAACAGATCATGTATTTAAGTATCTCCTCCTATAAATCGAATATTAAGGGTTAAAAAGTTAATAATACGCAAACCGATATACTGCTCAACAAAATGTAAAACAACAGGTCGATTGCCTGCGGATTTGTGAAGCTTTCAATTGATTTAGTGGCAGAATTTTGGAAAATATTTTACTACATAAAATTTAAAATGTGCAAAAAACTAACGTTGTAATCAAACTATCCCTCCAATACTAAATATTTTGCTTTATTATTTTAACTTTTCTTTAAAATATATACTTGTATATTTTTGAACAAAAATTTCATGGATTTTTAATTTTTCTTCTTTTTTTTACATTCACTGGAACTGATAGCGTGAAAAATTTTTCACATGATATTCACGATTGCTTTTTTTCCTTCGAGGGGAATGAAAATTTCATGGGAACAAAAATTCCACTTGTTATTTACGATAGGGGTGAATATTTTCCAGGAATAAGACTAAATGATGAAACAGAACTGGGGCTGAACGATGTTTTTCATACAGTTTGACATAAAATTATGCCAGAGAATGCGGTCGAGAAATAAAATCAATTTTATTTTGAGGACGTTTTTTCTAATGCTCTCACATAAATACAATTATTCTCTTAACAATGCTACCATACTTTCATTCAATTTCATACATTTTGTAAACAAAGAAAAATAAGAACAAAAGAAAATGAAAGAAATGAGAGAGAATTTGAAGTTACTGCCGACGTTTTAATTATGGGCTTTAAAATTTTTGCTTGAAGTTGAAGACTCAGTTCTGTTTCATCATTGACTATTAAAGTATGAAAGCTTTATAAATTGTTATTTGACTTAGAATAAACATTCGAATTAATATGAAAAATTATATTATAAATGTTACTCACCATGAGAAATTAATTCCCAGTTCTAAGATTTTTTTTCTAAAGTTTAACCTTTGTGTATTTCAAGTCAAATTTTGATTTTTAAAGCTTTTTGCTGAGTGTAATTCCATTTAATATTAACCTTAATGTTATTTTTACTTTAGCCAAATTTTTGTTAGCAATGAAACTTTAAATATGCGTAGGTATTTACGAATAATACGAGTCTAGAGGACTCTACCAGAAAATTTATTTGTATTTATTTATTAAATTTAAAAGAATGTATAATACCTTATAATTTGCAAAATCAGAATACCTTTGTATCTTCCTGTTACATGTATCAATTTATTTACTTTTTGATTGATTAAAGTAAATTGTATTGTTATGTCTGTTTTCTCTCAATTTAGTGATTATTATTAGCGTACCTATCTGGTAACTCTGTTAACAGGTAACAGTACAAATTCGAAACTCTCACGCCATCTTTGTGTCAATTTCTTAACAATTTTACTTGAAGAAAATACTGTTAAAATTAAAATACTGTTAAGATTTGGCTGTTAACATAAAAAAGAAAAGCTTTTTAATTTAAAAAGCAAAGCTTCTTTTTATTCAAAAGCTTTCTTTAAAAAGCAGGGGAATTCAGGAGCAGGTATTACGAACAAAGTGTGGTGAAGGAAAAAAAACTGAGGAATTGAATTGAAAAAATGAAGCCAAAAAGTTAGCATTTGCATTATTATCAATTGCAAAAACCGCTAAGTTAAAAAAAAAATTAAACAAATTCTGTAAAAGCCACCATTTGTTTTTAAAAATGCCATTATTAATTTCGTTCAAATTTCAGTAAGTTACGCGCAATTTCTGGTTAAATATTCTATACTCCTGCAAAACTCTCTATATTGCTGGGAACTTCACTTTTAAAAAACTGGTTTAATCCATTTTCTCATAATATTGTTTTTTAACTTAGCGGTGTTTGCAAGTGGACTTCCAATTCCGATTCAAGGTTATTAAAGAAACGTTTTATTTTGTTCTACAGAAAAATTTGTACAAGGTCAATATGTTAACAATAAAAAAAAAAAAAAAAAACGAATTGAGCGAATAACTTAATCATAGTCATTAAAAAGGGGGTGTGTAGTGATAAGGAAAGTATTGATTTCGCAAAAAAACACAAACTAAAGTACTTAAAAAATGCTGCTAAATTGTGAGAACATTGAGGTTTGTATATAAAAAAATAAGTGGGCGCCAGCGTTGCCAGAATGAAGATTTGATAAAATTTTTGATGATTTTTTGACCAAAATATGATTTTAAGATATTTTTTTCTCAAATAACGATTTTTTTCCTTAAATTAGATTTTTATTTTAGCTAATACGGCCTAAAGTTTTTTTATGTAATTAAAAATGCATTTAATCCATATTTTCCCAACGTTTCGTGAATGTTATGTTCACTTTATCAAGGGATTCGTCTATTTAAATTAAAGAAAGAATATATAACAATATTATTACAACAAACATTTTTCAACAATTAATTATGACTTACAATAAGAAAATCAATTTTTATTACATTGAACAATAATTTGTTGTAGACAAGCATGAAAAACATTAAACATGAAAAATTAAATTAAACACAAACTTAAAAATTATATCACAGGTTTTTTGATATTGCAACACAGTAACTGGCACTAATGTTTTGTGTGTCTTCTTTTAAGTTCATCGTCTTTTTTATTTTCTGTTGTATTCTTAGCGTCTCTATTGTGAATCTTTTCCTTTCTATTCCTTCTCTATCCAATATTCGTACTTTGTCAAAATCTGCCGTATGATTTGTATTTTTTATGTGTTGGGCTAAAGCAGTACTTTCCTTTAATTTGTTTATGTCCATTTTATGTTCTGTTATTCTTGTTTCCAATGTTCTCTTTGTGGTCCCAATATAACACTCAATTCACATGAGGGCTTTTACGACGTCGTTTTATCTTGATTCCCTTTTAAAGCAACTTCCAAAATCTCTTTGCGTTCATACGATGATTTTTGGTTGCATGTCTTTTTTTATTTACAGTATGGCCTTGATTACCCGTCATTCGATTAACCGGCAGCTTCAATAAAATGGAAAACAAACATTTTTTGCACTGATTTAAATTGCCTCTATTATCCGAAATTATAAACAAATTATCTTTTTTTCGTTAAATTTTGAACAATCAAAAGAAATTTAAATAAACGAAGAAAGAGAATATCTTAACGGTGTGGAAGCATGTTCTGCCAAATTTACTTTTTTCCTCATGTTTACATAATAAAACGTTATATATTTACATAAAATAAGAAACACACCAAAAAAAATAAATAATCAAGAATTCTGCCGATCCCGTCTATTATCGATAATCGAGGTCTCACTGGATTTTCAACCACACACTTCAAAGTAGGAAAATAATAAAACGTAAACAGAAAAAGTTAAAAGAGAAATGTAAAAAACGACATGCAAAATACAAAACGAGTCATTTTGTTAACCCCTCTTTCTTTTCTACACCGCTCACCAACAAACCAAAAGAGACGTCGACAAAGCGATGTCGTAAAAGCCCTCATCTAAACTGAGTGTAAATCAAATCGCAGCTTTGATCGTTTTTTCCCTTACATGGTATTTCGTAAACAACATTGCTTTGTTGTTGTTTGTTTATTGGTGTTTTGATGTTTGTAAATATTGTGCTTAAAGTTTTATTAGGTTTGTAAGCAAAATATATGTTTTTCTTCTCTATTGTGTCTTTGATGTTCTGTTTTTATAAAAAAAAAATATTTTTTACTTTTTTACCTGTTGTAAAAAATTTAATGATTTTTCTCTTCAAAATATGATTTTTTTCAAGTAATTTTAAGGAATACAAAATTTATTATTACTAATCACATTTCTCTATGTCGTGTTAAATTTCCAATTTTGAAATTTATTGTTAAGGAAAAGCTAGTTTCTATGAGCATTTCACAGGTTGCTTAGGCCAGACCATCAGGAAACCTTTTTTCAAAGATTTTAGAAAAGCTAAAAATATTGTACAAATCAAACTCAAAACACTCAAAGTTAAACTTGTAGCAATTTCAAAGCTTAAACAAAACACAAACAATAAACAGTGAGTTTATCTTTTCTTTCTTTCCCCTACAATTGGTTGTTGATTATTTGATTTTTGGCAACGCTGGAGGCCGGTGTTGTTTAACAAAATGAAAACAGGGGCCTAATTCTGGCAGGCGTGATCGAGTACTTTCTCGATTCGAAAGCAATTTTATTTTAGTCGATACTGAACGAATCGAAATTATTTTTTCAGTATTGTAAAACTCAAATTAATGTTTTACAACACCGAAAAAATAATACCGATTCGTTCAGTATTGACTGAAATAATTAGATATTAAATTGCTTTCGAATCTGAGTGCAATTACTTAAGCTTCGCTGTTAATTTATCCCCTCTTTTTTTTTAGACAGTTCATGGGCCTGATTCTGGCAGTCGTGATCAAGTACTTTCATACAGTACATTTTGTGTAAATTAATAAACAGCCTAAAAAACATTTTTGTAATGTTTTTTTGTTAAAAATTTTTCAGTAAAAAAATGTTTATATATACATATATCGGGTGATTTTTTAGCTATTATCTTTTTGGCAAAACTGGTTTAAACAGCTGATTCACGTTTCACTGTCGAACATCTTCAGTTTGGACTATAATTTAACCATGAATCGTCTTACAAACGAACAACGCTTGCAAATTATTGAATTTTATTATCAAAATACGTGCTCTGTTAAGAAAGTTTATCGCGCGCTTCTTGTGTTCAGCGACGAAGCTCATTTTTGGCTCAATGGGTACGTTAATAAGCAGAATTGTCGAATTTGGAGTGAAGATCAGCCAGAAGCATTGCAAGAGCTACCAATGCATCCAGAAAAAGTCACAGTTTGGTGCGGTTTATGGGCTGGTGGCATCATTGGACCGTACTTCTTCAAAGATGATGAGAATCGTAACGTAACTGTGAATGGTGAGCGCTACCGTGAGATGATATTCAACTTTTTTTTTGCCCAAAATGCAAGAGGTTGACTTGCATGACATGTGGATTCAACAAGACGATGCCACATGCCACACAGCACGCTTAACAATGGACTTATTGAGAGGCGAGTTCGGTGAACATTTTATTTCACGTTCGGGACCGGTCAATTGCCCGCCTAGATCGTGCGATTTAACGCCTTTTGTGGGGCTATGTTAAAGCTCATGTCTAAACACACATGCCCGCTTCAATTGACGAATTAGAAGACAACATTGAAGCATTTATTCATGAGATACCGGCCGAAATGTTAGAAAGAGTATGCCAAAATTGGACTAAGCGGATAGATAATTTGAGGCGCAGTCACGATCAACATTTGCATGAAATAATCTTCAAACATTAAATTATATGGAACGTACTATCGATTCAAATAAAGATTTCAGGCATTTTTCTGAATTGAACTTTCCTATAGATTTTGGCATTCTCTTTTCACTTCCCTCCTAAAAGCTTGACTTGACGATTCAAACTTGACGTGTGTGAATCGGCACTGAGCTTTTAAACTCACATAAAAGAAATAAAAAGAAGAGAAAAAACCTTTAGATTGACAAAAAAAAAAAAAAAAAAAAAACAGCTAAATTGCCATTATTTATTAACATTAGCGGCCAACAACCAACAATTGCAAAGCGTTGACGCCGCACTATTAGGGATGCTTCATACAAATTGTATGGGCATGAGCATTTTTGACAGCTAGAAAACGCTTTCCGCTATTGTTTAGGTACGGCTGTTAAGTCCCGTAAAACATTTATGGGATATATTGGATCGCTGTACTAGACAGTAAAACATTTCTTCCAAAAAACTTTCAAAAATTTGACGATTAAAGAAGGGAACATAATTTCCGTTTAAGATTCTTGTCGATTCTATCCCAAAACAAAAAAAAAATACAAACAATTTTTGTACGCAGACTTTTGCATGTGCCATTTTGAATATACTGTTAAGCTTCGTACAGACGGTGGTCAGATCTTACATTGTTGTCATTTATCTGACAAAGGTGCCATTGTCCGATGCATTCATTTTACACATCTGCCAAATGAAACTGAGCTTACAATGCTCACACATATTGCAACACGTTTTAAGGCAATTTTAATGACAACATTGTAAGATATGACGACCGTCTGTACGAAGCTTTAGTTTCCTTTGCAGTTCTAAACTATTGTTTTTGTTAAAAATAAGTACAAATATTTTTAGAATTAGTTCTTATAAAAAATAAAATAAAATTTTTTTTAATAATTTACACAAAATGTTTTTAATTATTTAGTTCTAAAAAAATATCAACGGCTTGGCTTGTACGCAGACTTTTGCTGGTGAGTGTATAATAAGAGACCTTGAAATTAACAACGACAACAACTTAACGGAAACTGAAGCTGCCGTCTCTCCATTAAGAAATTAAAGCACGCAAAAAAATGCTAAAAGTGTTTTAAATGCAAGTACCTACAGCAAACAATTTAATTACAAAAATATCATATACATTGAACCTAAAATTAATAACGAATTTGACTTGTGGTCGTAGGTTAAATATCAGATACTTTAATACCTATAATAGTATTAGAGCGTAAAATGAAACTTATTAACTCAAGTCCTTATTACAATTTGCATAATCTTTTTTTCCAAAAATCGTAAAATTTCTAGCTAAAATTTTAAGTGCGCCATTACTAATCTAGAAAGAAATGCCTGATTATGCTTTGTAAAATATTTTCTTAGCACCTTGAAAAGAATTTAAATTTTTCGCACATCTGCTGCTGGAAATTGTCTTAATCTTAAAGAACAATTAACCCTTAATAAATTTCAGGTAGGTAGCATTTCTTAACATACGTAAATGTATGTTGGGATATATGTACACACAAACAACTAGCAGATGGCTTTGTGCGTCAGGTAGTTTGCTTTTAAATACCTACATACATAAAAATTTCATAGTTGGTTCTTAAGGTTGCCAGTTTTAACGGCAAAGACAGTTAGTTTTCTATCAGTATTCAACGAGGACGCTCTCCAGAAAATCGATACTTGGTGTAAACAAAAAGTGATCATAATAGAAATTACAGTTTTAAATCGTGTTTAACCGGTTAATTAAAAAAAAACATTCTCTTACGAAAAATGTTTAACAATTCAAAATACAGGCCTAGCGAGCCAAACAAGATCCGGGATTTGCTGGAATTATTTATCCATTCAGGCATAACAAGTCAACTGTTCGCCACAGAGAACGATGACAATCTCAGCTCTGATCACACTCCTCTAATTGCTAGCTGTAGTAACACTTTGCAGAGCGCATCTAATCCGAATTGCATGGATGAAAACATACAAACTAATACACGCATAAAAACAGCCAAAGAATTAGAGGATGTCGTAAAGAGAACTATTAATTTAATTCATGGAGCTGAAATGGGGAAATTGTTAAGGAGTAAAAGAAAGCTTAGAAGGAAATGGCAGAAAAGCAGAAATCAAGATGATAGAGCCAATTATTCCCAAGCAACAAGATTCTTGAGGAACCGACTGGATGGATTTAGAAACGAAGCAGAGTTAAAATTATTAATAAGTCTAGGTGAGGAAGGTTATAATGAATACAGATTATGGAAAGCGACAAAAAGGAATACCCCTACAAAAGATCCAAATGTTAGTTTCCAAGCAAGTACGGTCGATGAAGAAATAATTCTTAAATTATTAGAAGCTGCATGTCCAATGAATTTTCCTAAAAAATATCTTTCGCCAGGCGAAGTTCAGAACGAAATTTCTAAGCCTACTAATTCAAAGTCACCAGGTTACGACAAAATTGAATCGCAAGCTTTAAAATTTCTGTCAACAAAAAAAGGCATTATTTTCTTGACACAACTGTATAACTCCACCGTTAGATTGTCACCCTCTACATTACAGTGTAAATGCGCTGAAATTTTAATGATGTGTAAGTTCAACAAACTAGAAAATGAAGTATCGTCATACAGGCCCATAAGTCCGTTGCCTATATTTTCAAAAATGTTTGACAAACTGTTTCAAAGCAAACTACTTCAAAATCAAAACATAATACCGGACCAAACATTTGGATTTTGGTACAGACGTGAAACCCCAGAGGAATGCCATCGCATAATGAATGTTATTTCGGAATCACTAGCAGAAAAGTTGAACTGCTGTGCTGTCATTTTAGACGTTAAACAGGCATTTGATAGAGATTGGCATGAAGGACTTTTGTTTAAAATTAAAACAATTTTACCAACTCCATATTATTTATTTTTGAAATATAACTTGGACGATAGAACATTTTATGTAAAAATAAGTAACGAGAAATCAAATATATGCGACACCAGAGCGGGTGTTCCGCAAGGCAGTGTTCTAGGACCTGTACCACAGCTAACATACCTGTAAATGAAAATACTACAATACCCACTTATGCTGATAAAAATGCAGTTAAAACATCAAACCAATCACTACGTGATGCTTCATCACAAATTCAAGGATTAATAAAATGGAAAAAGGTACTAAACTGACGAATCTACAGATGTAACAAACATTTACTTTAAAATTAGAGAAGTGTCCTATTTCAATTTTCTAATTCGGTCAACTAAGTAGCTAAAAATGCATCTTGATAAGCGTTTAACGTGGAAACAACACTTTAAGACTAAACAATATTATTAAAATAAAAAAATTGACTTCTAAAGTTCTTATTTACTTATAATTGTAGAAATAGATTTTAAATAAAAATTACAAAAAAAAAAAAAAAAAATAAATAAATTTTCACATTTTTCTTTAAATTCCTTAGATTTCCGGTAATGAATGTTTTATTTTTAAATAAAATATTTTATTCTTACATTTAGAAAAAATCCCCAAATCCTCGTTCACGAAAATCTGTACCCAAATTTATGTTGAAATGCCCAAATTAAGGACAAATACCCTTATCTGCCAGCACTGGCAACCAGTTCCTCCAAATGTTACTTCTAGAAATTCATTAAAATAATGTTCACCTTTAAAATGATTCCACCAAACAAACGTTTACTTTTTATATACACACTTTTTTCACATCTTTAGAATGAGAAATGTTCCTATAATTGTTGGTTTAAAAAAAAAAAACGGATTTTTTTAACTTGAAACAACTAAAAATTTCCAGATCAAATACATACATATGCCCGTTGTCATAATGTATCAACAACTAACTTGTCGGTTAGTTAATCTCGACATAAACTTATTACGGCCATTTTCACTAAGTTCGGTTATAATTAACTATCGGTTATAGCTGTCAAAACATATTGGTAACCGAAACTTTAATTGAAAGTTAGCTTTACCCGAACTTGGTGAAAATGGCCGTTAGACTGATAAACTGTCCGTTAACGATTTTAGTTCTTTCTTTATACCGACAAAAACTATATTTTCAGTCTCAAAATAGATATGGAAGTATTGCCACACATAAAAACTATTAACAGCACTCAGCTTATTGAATTTTAGTGTACGACAGATTAATCAGCATCGTCTCGGTATTGGACAAAAATTGCTAATCGGTCGATTAATCGGTGTTCGACATTATCTTGGCCGATTTTTGCCGAAGGCCGAACTTTTTTTATACATTTAAATGTACAAATAATCAACTTAAACATTTGATCAAAAATTCGGTTCTAGTAAATTATATTTTGTTTTTAAAAAAGGTAAACAAGCAAGCTGTATCGGAAGTAAACAAATTAATGTTTCTATATGGGAAATGCAACCCTTAATTCTTCACATTGCAGTAAAGGAACATAATAAAAAAAATTCTAGAAACGGAAAAAAATTTTAAAAATAAATTGGGTTTACTGATTAATAAATTAATTTACTTAATAAATTATTTATAAAAATTTTAAAGTTTTTTCTTGTTGTGAATTTGGATAAGTTAAGTTCGGCTTCGGTTTGGCCGAATTTTGCCGTTTAAGCCGAGCTTCGGACAAAAGTGGCTTCGGTAGGACACTATTGAATTTATCTGCACAGATTAGCTTTGCAACAGAGTAGAAACAAATGGGATATTGAGATTCCCAACTGTTTTTAACCTGAAGTTCTTCGCTGGGAAAAAAGTTAATCGGCTAATGAGAAAACGGCATTTCGATTTTGAAAAAATGCTAAAGTGACAGGTAAACAGGATAGTTTCAAGTATATATAGGTGGTTTGTACAATCTTTTCTTTGAAAACTAAAAAGATCTAGTTAGTTTAGTGCTGTGCAGTCTGACTCTATAGACTCTGTTCTTAACATAGCCCCACAAAAAATAGTTCAGTGGTTTTAATCACACGATCAGGTTGGCCACTTAACAGTTCATGTTCGTGAAATTTGGTTTGCAATAAATTGATCGTTTCATTGGCTGTGTGAATGTAACTTTAACAGAACCACCATTTTAATAGAGGATTTTAATTATGTTAATGCGATTTTTGAGCGAAATTGAATTCATTGTAACAATTGCCAATGCATCTAGCACGTGCCGCATTGAGCTTTAATACAGTTATTTACATATGAGTAAGTGAATTTCCACTAATTTCTGGAGCCATTGACATGGGGTTATTACCGTTACCTTTGGAACGAAAAACTTTTTGATTTAGTCCGTTACGGAACTCGATAGAGTTAAACTTTGCGAAGAATTTCACACCAGTTTTGAAATACATATGTATATGCATTTCATTTTATGACTTGGTTCGGTTCAGCTTTAAACCCTACATATGTAGGGTTTGCTGACTTCAAAATTTTTAAAGAAGAACCTCTTTCATTTTGGAAAATATTAGAAAATGGTTTATGTCGAAAAATTTTGGGGTCGGAGTCGCGACTGCACAGCCCTGATATTGACATACATACATGTAGTCTATTTTCTAACTAAAAACACTAGATTTCCTGGGAGTCCACTTTATATTGCAACCTTTAAAAGATAAAAAGTCTGAGCGTCAACTCAGCCCTGTGGCCGGTATTAAAGAAGTGGGCGTTTATTTATTTTTTATTTTATTTATTGTTTCTCTTTTGCATTGTTCGCAATTTCAATGTTGTTGCTTCATATAATTTTGCTCACATCAATGTCTCTTTAGTAGCAATGCCTGGTAAATGTTCATCTCCCTCAACAGCGAAAAAGAACGAAAAAGGAAGCGAATAATTTCTGTCTGTCTATTAATTTCGCGATTGTAAAAGTTTAGGCAAGTTCAACAGAGAATTAGAACAAATGTCTGCCTTTCAATTTCGGGATTATATAAGGCGACTATCGCTTTCGCAAACTTTTTGAAAACGAAGCAAAAATTAAAGATTCACAGTAATAAAATGTCAAAATATGTTAAAAACGAAAATAAAACAGGATACTAAAGCCGCTTAACGTGTTTTGTTTCTCGATTTGTTTACATTTTTCTTTCGCATCGCAAAAGGGAGAATGAGCCCTCATATTTTTGAAGCTGAGTATATAAAATTTCAGTAAGAACAATCAAAATTTGGCATATTTTTAAATGTACTTACCCCTCTTGAATCTCTGAATAATATTGCGGCATGATATGGATCTAAAGTACCATCACCACGCAAACCCCGACCGGCAGCACCAACTGAAGCACGTCGTTTTTCCAAATCAGCTGAAGCACGACGCATATGAGCACCTAAAGAATTAAAGAAGAATGTTGAAATCACTCACTAATAATAGAAATTTTAAAACAACTATTAACATTATATTATTTAAATATTTAAGCAAAATCATAACCAAAAGAAAAATGTGCAAGTACCAAAATGTTTTCTACTAAAACAAGGTTTTTTTTCTAAGTATATGTAGCTGAAAATCCCCTTACCCTTTGAATTACCTTCTTTTACAATTTTATCATATATCTTATAGGTAGCACCACAATCTTCTAAGATACGATTGGGTCTATTAATCGAATTCACATCTAAACTTTTCGATCGTGTACGAAAGTTTTCCTGAGGATCATTTTTTGGTGAAGTACAAACGCTGCTGGCAGTATTATCATGAGATTTACGTGGCCAAATGTGCACTTTTTTACCAAAATGCTTAAGAATCTCCTGTATAGAATGGTGATGATCTTTATCTTTGTGCTTGTGTTTATGTTCTTTGGGCGATGAGGTGCGCTCACTATCCTCATCTTCATTAATACTCAAGGATTGGGCAAAAGTGGTGTTATCGAATTTATAACGTGGAAAATTCGAAGAACCAGCATCTAAAGAATGTCGCATAGGACTGTTAGAACAGAACTCATCTAAACAAGCGGGTGCTGCACCAACACGATGAAATATTGAATTAATGCTAGGGCGTTCTTGGCGTTGAGTCGATGGGCCAGAATAGGTAAAATACTGATGATCCTGTTTACTTTCATAGATGTCATCTAGATCGTGGGGAAAGTATCCCGCCTGGGTAGGTGGGGAATTATTGTAGTCCAAGGGATTCGGTTTGCGTAAACTCTGAATTGGGTGAAAATTGAAAATTTGTTTTAAACAAAACTCTTATTACATTTTATCTAGGTACAGCTTACACTATAAACGGCGGGACTGTGTGATCGATCAAACATGTTGCGTTTTGAGGAAGGTGTTCGTTTGAAACTGCTGCCATAGCTGTCATAGGAACTACGGGCGCCATTGTGCGTTGGTGAATTGCGGTAATGATTTGTTATGGATTTTTGGGTGTTCGGCACTGGCTGCGGACTTGATGCATGCACTAAACTTTCTATTACTTTGTCTATAAAAAGATATTAAGAAGTTGTTATATGCTTGCTCTCCTTTGAAATGTGTTTAAAGGAGCGTGTGTTTGTTTTTTAAATTTTACTTTTTATGTATTAAAAATTTTATTTTCAAAAATACGTTATAAAGATTTGAATAATTTAAGAAGATCACAACAAGTTGTTTCACCGCGATTGGAAAAGTTTTTTTCGCAACAGTTCTTTGAACATACCGTCTTATTTCACTATTGAGATGGCATTCAAAAAACACCTTCTTAAAATAACGAGCATTTGGAAAAAATTACGTAAATTTAACCTTTTTTTAACAGATCTTCATTAACGAATTTTTCTAGTTTCTGTTAAAAATTCATCACAGTTGGAATGGGTTTATGTATGCATGGCTATAAGTTAGTCATTCCGTTTGTAATTTATACAATATTAGCTGACCCGACAGACGTTGTCCTGTCCAAATTAGGAGAAATGTTTGCGTTCGATTTTTAAAATCCGTTAAAAAGATACGAACATTTGAAAGAAAAATTAATCAAATCGATGGAGCCGTTTTCTGATTTTAGGTAAATCGAAAAAAGTGGGCGTTTAAGTGGGCGGGGCAAAATTTTCTTTCCGTAAAAACCTAAGTTGGACCATGGCGGTGATTTTAAAGAAAAAATCGTCCAAATCGGTCAAACCGTTCTCATGTTATGCGTTTAATAGAAAAAGTGGGCGTAAAAGTAGGCGTGGTACATTTTTCTTTAGATGAAAACGTAAAATGGATTAATACGAACATTTGAAAGAAAAAGTTGTCAAATCGATGGAGCCGTTTTCTGATTTTAGGTTATTCGAGAAAAGTGGGCGGGGCAAAATTTTCTTTTCGTATAAATCTAAGTTGGACCATGGCGATCATTTTAAAGAAAAAATTATATAGATGTCATTGGTGGTGCAATATGAAAATTGGATTTTGCCACGCCCCTCCGCCCGCAGACCGAAAATCAAAAATCAGACTTCACAGTGTCACCCGCCTGAATATTCTGAAGATCCCATGAAAATTTCATCAAAATCGGCCAAGCCGGTTTGGAGTACATACGTTACATACATACACACATCCTGTTTTATATATATAGAAGATAGATAGATAGAAGATAGATAACCCTAAAAATAATGTATGTACTTATATATATATATATATATATATATACTATATATTATGGGTTCTTTTGAGGCCCTAGGAATCGGGGACTAGGTTGTTATATATTTGTGTCACATATACTCTGTTTAAGTTTGCTATTAAAATTCAGCCTGATCGGTTCATAAATGACTGAGATATGAGAAGAAAACCACGATTATCTTTAATTTTTTAATTTATTATTATTTATTTTAATGTGTAGATTTTATTTACTTTTTTTTAAACATTACAAATACATATGTACATGATTTGTTGTCAGCGTTGCCATATATTTTTTTGTAAGTAACTGCATATTAAAAAAAAAACTGATTTTAATTAAAAAACTGCACATAAAAATAGCAAAAAAAAAATATAATTTACTTAATTTTTTTAACATACGAGATAACTATATTGGTTACATTGTCAACGAAGTGTCTACACTACATTATACATATTTGCCAATATATTTGGCTTTAATACGAAAAAGATTTTATCAATAACAACTGAGAAGTACAATTCCTATAAAAGTTGAAGAAATTATAAAAAAAGATTTTTACGATTTCGTATTCTTACAAAAAGTGTAGACTTCTTTTACTAAAATGTACTAGCGATTCTCTGGTTCCAATGTCTACATATGTTCCCAAAAGAACTACCTAGTCAGTAGTACCAACGTCAGTAGTAGATTTCCAATGACACGCTTATGTTAAATGTCTATTGTAAATAAGATTGCCTGGGGTATAATAAGTCACTAGTACTGGTGACTCTGTCAATAGTGATTCAGTACAGATTCACTAGTGACATTTCCTTCAGGGATGTATTTGGGCCTTAAGAATAGTTTTTAATTGTGTTTTTGTTAATATTTGTGTTTTTTAAGTAAATTTTTTTTTTTATATGGTCACACCATTTCTCTCTCTTTGCACAAACAGCAAACAACTTTCTCAATTAGTAAAGCTGTTAGTTCTTCGTCGTTATTGTGTTTCATACAACAAATTTACTCAGCGAAATTTTACTAAAAAATTCATCGTGTAGGGCGAAATTCGTCGTTCATCCCAGTTGTGTTCCTAGCATTATTATTGCTTTTTTTTATTTTAATTTTGTTAATTCGGCACAGCCAATTATAGCACTCATACTTGTTATTTCTCGAATACCAATGAAGATTATATGAGACTAAAATATCTTTTTCAACTTCAGTTACTAAATTGTAACAACAAATTAAGCAATTAGAAGCTTTCTTCTAATAACAAAAATTATACCCATATAAGAACATATCGCTCATTTGCTGCAAGACCGGCATAATTAAAAAAATCTAATTTTGGAGTTAGAGATGCAGAATTGTTCGCTTTGTTTTTTTTTATATTGTGTATTAAATTCATCTTTATCTTTTATACTTTCCCAGTTTGAAGAGAACGAACATGTCTTCTTTTTTTCTAAGTAATTAGAGCAAATCAAAAACTTTAAATGCGTTTATCTCGAAATTGATTTTTTTGAGTTATGCCGGTCTTGCAGCAAATGAGCGATATGTATGTATATAAAAACTAGGGGCATTACGTTTTTGTTTTGCTATCATCTTAAAAGTTTCTGGCAGGTAAAGCAACAGCTCTCCCACAAGGTCAGCTCCAAATTTTGATTTAACGCGACGCCCAACGACATTAAGTTTTTCCATATAAATTTCATATTGGTAAAAAAACATTTTTTTTTTTTTTTTTGAAAAAAAAAACACTTACTACAATTTTAATGGGCATAGTCTTGTACAAAATTGAATTTTCCACAAAAAACCTCTTAAGCTGCTCATACACTTGCAATAAAATTATTCAATTTTACGTATTTTACAATTATATTGCCAATGTGTATGTGATATTCGAAGGTGCCGCAATACACTGGCAACAATCAAAAGACTTTTGATTTTTATTGCACGGCGAAAAGAAAGTGAAATGTGTTGGCAACATTGTACAATGCTGTTTATGTTATTCCTATAGGTTATGTTCACCTTTTTATTGAATGAAAGTTGAGCAATTTATAAATTGAAACCATTGACCGACTGATTGCATAATATAGTACAAAATGGAAATAATATGGCGAATATCATTTCAACTCAACGGGTAAAGACTTTGAATTTATACATTCTAGCTAAAATGGGGAACAAAAATAATATTTGTTACAAGTATAGTTTCCGATCACAGAAAGATACCCTTTATTTGTAACAAACAAATAATTGGTAATTAATAATTTTTTAATTAGTGTGAAAAAAAATTTATTTATAAAATGTACTTTAATCCTAATATTATTTTTAATCATACAAATTCGATTATTTATTAACAAACAAACAAAAAAAAAGCATTAAGTGAAAGCAAATACTTCATTAATTATGCCCACCACTTGGTTGCTAGTACTCAAAGTCTGATAACTTTTTACCCGTTGAGTTGACGAAAAAATCGTGTAAAACTTAAGTTTCTTTATTTTGGCTAAACAGCTGTTTAATATTTTTTTTCATATTCAGTAGTGCTACCATATTTTTATCTTAATTAAATAAAATTGCCTTTATTTTCATCAAAAAATATATATGAAACACAAAAACTATTTAGTTATGAGCAAGTTGAAGGCAAAGCCGAAGTAAGGGACAATATAATTTTTTTTTTTTAATTTTTTGTTTTACATAATTTTACCGTTACGGTACCCATCGACTACACAATATATATTGAGCACTTTATTAGTATGACCCAACAAACACGGAGGTTTGATTTCAATTTGAAATCAAAAGTTTTCTCAAACGACAAACTTTTGATAATGATTTGAAAACCATAGCATTCTCAACACAAAGGGGAAATTGTTTTCAAATTGAAAAATGCCTTAATTTTCAACTTGCTTTCGAACGTAAATCTCAAATGTTTTTGCAAATGTGGATTATAATACAATGTGGAACATTAATAAAAATATTTTATATTTTTAATTTATATTCATTATTTATTTAAATAAACTGTGAGATAAACATGCGTCACCATAGCTAAAAGATGAAATAATGTTCTTTCCGTCCTCTAATTCTTGGAGATACGAAATACTTGGCTCCCTTTTATTTTGAGGATTATAGCACCGCGATCATACAACAAACCTTTAATTTCTTCACTTTACCGTTTTATTTTTTCTGATTCGTATTCTTAATCATTGTAACTATGTACTCACAAATATTTTTTTTTCACAAGAAATAAATCGTTCACTTGTGAAACACATTTAACCACGAAGTAAAAATTTAACTAATCGCCTTTTTTTAATGTTTACATTTATTTTTCGCTTTAGTTAAATTGATAAAACATTTGATGTCAAATGTTTATTTTCAAATCATTATTAATCTGAATTTAAATGTTAACATCAAACAATTGAAAAACGTTTGAAAATTGTGTTTGATGTCAAATGAAAAAGTCATTTCATATCCAAAGGTTTGACTTCGTGTTTGTTGGGTATTATTGTCTGCTCCACATTATTTAATAAGTAGCTCAAGATTACATTCATTATGTAAATGTTAACAAAACTAACGTACACATGTGCGTATTATACAATGTTGTCAACAAATTACAAAATATAACTCTTTGCGCAATATAAATCAAAATAATATTGCAGTGTTGATGTAGGCATACAACAAGTGCATGAACGGGTTAAAAACTAAACTGTATTTTAATACAACTTAAATTTAAATAATACTACCAGCGCACAGTAGGTAATTTGGTCTATATTTTTGGCCAAAATTCAAAATCTGCACTTTAGAAAAAGTATTTTTTTTTTGTTGTAATGTGATAAAGAACACTTCAAAGCAAGTAGAAGTGAATTTTTCTTTTATAAATAACAAAAACCCGTTCATCGCTCGACTCTTAAAGTCAATATATACAATCAACAGTTTAAGTGGGGCGCGCTTTGTGTTATTATTTATAACAATACCTGACACTAGTTTTTAATAAAAAACAAATGAAAAATACAATTAAATATGGAAAACAATATTTAAGTAAGTGCTAAATAAATACATAATCATTGTTAAAAATAAAATAGTTTATTGGTGAAAAAAATCAATCTTTTGATCTTATCTTTTGTTAAAATTCTGTCCGCCTGTTATCAATTTTGGCCAAAAAAATTGGATAAATTACCCATAGTGCAGCGATTGAATTCGACGTTTGCTGATATAAAAAATCTTATATCTCATCCCAAGTGTAGACCGTTAGTAAGTGATATTTGATTTATCTTATGGCGGCCATATACTTCACAAGGTCAGTGGTCACACACTATACAAGCAAACTGTGCAATATTTTATTTTTAATTTAAAAGCAAAGAAGGCAACATGTGCAAGTAAAAAAACCAAAACATTTCTTTTTTTTATTAACTTTTCCATAAATTTTTTGTAGGATTCGACTTTTATTAGTCTATTGCTGTTGTTAATACGCTACAATTTAAGTGTTTCTTTGCATAATTCTAGGAACAATGTTCGAAATATTTTATCCACGATAATTTTTTGTTATCAATTCTAAAAAACCGCGACAACACTGCCAGTTTTTTAAATTATTCAGTTCACTCGTTAGTGCCGGTTCACACACGCCAAGTTTGACTTGTCAAGTCATGAGTTTTCAGGAGAGAGGCATTGTCTTTTCCCTTTTCTCCTAAAAGATTGAAAGACTTAAAGAGTTAAGCTTGATTTGTGTGAACCAGCACTTAGATGCAAAAAAACCGTCATACGGTACACAAATGCACTGTACAGTGCCAGACTTAAGTACTGGACTTGTGTAGTGTATGGCCGAATTCAAATTCATTTTAATTTTTTATGAATACGGCAGTAAATAAGTAAGAAATATTATGTAGGAATTTAGGTATTATTAAATGCCGTTTTACACTATCAAACAAGTCTTAAGTATTTTAAGGAAATGCCTCCCTGATCGTCAAAATACGTAAGACCTGTGTAATGGTGTACCCTTAAGTTTCATTTCAAAATGAACTGGAGAACTTAATTTTGTATTTTAATAGAACTTAAAGATACATAACATCTAAATACGAAGTCAAAAACTGACCCTTAGTACGAGAAAACCGATGTTTTGTTAATTTACCGAGGAAAAACTAATCCAATTACAAATTTGTTGAAACATGTTAAAAATTTTGTTTAAAAAAAAAAATAAATGCAAATTCTTTACATATGCCAACACAAATTTTCTTATATCACAAACTCTTTTAAACACATCCAATTAAAAGTATCACATTCTTCAAAAGGAATTAATTTTTAGTTTCCTTCACCTCTCCAAACTTACCCTGAGACCAATTAGGAGACTTTGAATTTGAAGAGCAACTTGAGCTTGAACTAGAATCAATGCTATCTAAACGACTAGTGCCTTTTAAGGAACCATATTCTGATGTAATGCTTACACTATTATCACGTACATAACTACGACCATATGATGAGGTTTCATTTTTTTGCTGATGATTTGTACTGGTACCGCCGTTTTGCCAACTATCAGAGCTTAGCTGCTTCTCGATGGCATGCTGGCGATATAAATGTGTTATGCCATGCATGGTAAAGTAATTGTTTTTTTTTTTTGTATTTAAATTGAATAATTTGCAGGATTTTAGCACTTTTTTAATTTTACTTAAATTTTATCTTAAAGACACTTTCAGTTGTTCTTTGTTTTTACTTGTTTATTTTTAAAGTCACATTGTTTTAATTTCAACTGTAATTAAACTTATTGTAATAATTTAAAAATTATTTTATGTTCACTTAAAAAAAAGAAAGATATTTTTATTGAAAGCAGCCCAACAGTTGTGTCAATACTAAATGACAGTATTTCTTTTTGTATTCAATACTTTTGTTACTTATTTCTTCTGTTGTTTACAGAAAAAGTTGTTGTTTTGTTCTATAGCCATGCACTCTCTTAAAATATTGTGCCACTAGCAGCACTGTCACTCTTTCTCTTTGTAGTTTTATTTAGTTTAAACAGAGCTTTTTCTTATTTGTTTTTATATTGTTTTTGGCATAAACCAGCTAATTTTGTTTGTTTGGTTTGTTTTCGTTTTCTTGCCAATGCAAATTTATTATTGTTATTGTTTTATTTTTATATTTTTTAATTACATATTCCTTCTAGGTAGGTATACAGTTTTATTATGTGTTTTTGTTATTATTTTACTATCACTACACACACATGCCCAAACAAAAACAGAATTTACACTGTAATTGTGGGTGTAAAAGGGGGGTGTTAGTTGTTATTGCTGTTTATTATTAAACATGTATTACCAGACAATGCAATTGCAGTCATGTACTGCAATATGTGTGTGTGTGTGTGCGCGTATTAGCAAACTAACCACCTTCGTGGATGTAAATCCGCAAGAACAGCAAAAACAATAATAAAATGCCTGTTGCAGCGAATTGCATTAATGTGTTATAAAAACGTTGTATATGACAGTTGAACGGCCTGTAAATAAGTCAAAGTTATTTGTTATGTGCTCATGTTATATACATATGTATATCTACATACATATGTATGTATGTATACATATTTTTTGGTTCGTTTAAATTGTTGTTTTTAGCATATACATATGTGTCGTATTATTTATCAAATTTATATTTTTGCCGGTTGCTATTTTTTGTTTGATTTATTTCATATTTTTTAATTTTAGCGTTGTCTAGCCGTAAAATAAAACGTCAATGTTACAAATTTTGTATTGTTATTTTTTGTTTTAGACGAGAAATTATTTAAGCGTAATAGGAATAGGTATCAATCATAAAATAGAGAACAACAACAGAAATGTTATAAATTGATTTAAATTAAGCTAATCATTGAATGAAAAAGAAACTCTCGCTTTTTATTATCTCTAATATAAGTAGGTACCTAATCACAACCCATAACGGCCTAATTCAAGTCAGGACAAAAATGAGTGTTTAGTACCATCGTGTTTAACGTGTCTTAATCTACATATTTGCATCTTTTATAGAACGGCAATTAACACTTTTGATTTTCTGTGAAAATTTAAAACTTCGAATTGCTCTTCTGAAAATTTTAAAAACGGACTTACATAGGCTGTTATGACTTGTTACCACTGATATTACACCAATTTCTAATTTTAAAACAGTATTTCCATAGGGTTTTTTTTAAACATTTAAGAATTTTGATCGAAAATAATTTAATTTAACAATAATATAAGATAATTTTAAATAATATTATTATTAGAATTGCATGCATTAAGGGTTTTTGAATGTCAATTTATCTAATCGATCTAATTCGAAACACGAAAAAGTGTAATAAAAAAGCATTTACATACAAGTTACAAAACTTACAAAGGGCAAACATGTTTGTCTATAAACAAACATTTGCGTTATAAGCTTTTTGTTATTTCGGCAATCAACGAAAGCTTACCAAATAAAATTCGTTTTTTTTTTAACAAAAATTTCACTTTCGTTAGAGTACTTAACACCAAATAACCTCCAAACTGAAGCCACCCTTAAAATCCATTCATAAAAAAAAGTTTTTGCAGACTTTTTTATTCTAGTATACATAAACATATAACTTTTCAATTCTTTTATTAAACTCAGAGAGAGTTACAGAAGATACCGCTTTTTCATAGCCTATATTTAGGCGTACAATAAACTTAGTGAGTATCTTCTTTGTATATGTTTAAAAGCATGTGCAAAGGGACACGTGCTGTTGTAAAGTTGTAAACTTTTCGTTTTTCTTATCGCTTTTGTACGGTGAAAAGTATCTATACTAGTTCTACATGACTTTATACACGTATTACTCGTTTCGTGTTTTATCTTCAGTTCTTTTTTTCTTTAGGCAACCCCCAACTGACCTTCTCAACGGCTCTGATAAGCAAAAAATATTAATGCGTAAAAAGTTCAAAACTATTTAGCAGAATAAAAGAAGACTTGAAAAAAATTCTCAATTTATTTTATATTAAGGGTGAAAAGTAAAGGAATAAGGACGTAATTAGTTAGATTTTGTTTAAGGAACATTAATTATGAGTTAAATATTATGCTTTAGGGATCACCACGAAATGAACTAGAGAGTAGAGACATTTTTTTATAAATGGTGAATGGAAAGAAAGTAAGAATTTATTTTTATGATATGCTAATGTTTGTATTTAATTAATCAGACTACCGAAAATATGGCATCATAAAGCCGGCGATTTACTATCCTATTCAGTCGTAAGATTTGTTAAAAAAAATCTGCTTCTCTTAAAGTTTAATTGTATTTTTTTTTTTACAAACGAGAAAAAAAATGTAACATTTATGCAACATATTTCTCAGAAAAAATCGCTATTAATCATCTATATTACTTATCCTAAAAGATTTCGAAAAATTTATTTATTTAAATTTTGATAGCCCAAATTATGAATATTTTTTTTTGGAGAACAAATTAGTTGCTTAAAAAGATCTATTGTTAAAATATACTACTTTAGAAAAAAATTCAATTTGTTTACAATTTAGTGTACCTTAAATTCGTTTTGAATTCAAAAAGAAAATTATAGTCACTGTCAGGCACCTCTCATTGTTGCTTGAGTTAGTCTCTGTTTATGAAAAAAAAACATATTTATTTTGTTGTTGTGCCCCTCTCAAGGCTTTTATCAGTCATGTTGTTTGCCTTGTTGAACTTTTTGTTGTTCTATTATTTATTTAATTTAATTTATATTTTATTTTTTTAATTGTACATACATATTTTAGTCATCATTGAGTTGAGTACTTTCAATAGCGACGAGCACTTTACTTTTTTTTAACCAGAGATGGGCAAAATTTCTTTAATACAAAAGGCGTTGCCAGTTTTAAGAATAGAGGAACTATACGACATTTTGTAGGGATCGTTTTTTACATTTTAAAACAATGTGAATGGTATTCTTTATTAAATTTTATTTTCCGTTCCTGTCTTTAATAAACACTAACAATTAACAAAGCGTTTACATTTGACAGTACTGGCAAGACAGTTAGAAAATACATATTAGTTGCCAAAAACACTACTAACTGTCTTCGTGACGTAGGCGTCCAGACAGAAGTGAAGACAAAAAAAAAATACTTTAGTGTTTATTTTTAATTCTTTTACTTTAATTATTATTTACTTCCATTTTACAAACTTAATTTCTTTACCACACAATTTGCTTTTATTTATTTTTTGTTTTTGATTCTTTTTTTAATTGACAACTAAATTTGACGTTTTATGTTCCCAATAATTGTCAACGAAAATTGACTAACAATTATTGCAACATAAATTGACGGCAATAAATATGAACAAAAAAATGCTGTCTACATTAAAGATAGTATAATTTTGACATCAACTGCAATGTACATACATTTGTCGCAATATTTATATCGGGTATAGACGGGCAGTTACATTGCTTCGACATATTTAAATCAAACAACTTTTGAATAATCTTGTTTTCGGGGGGCTCCCTAGAAATAGACTTTATATTGGTATCATTTATTGATATTGTTGGTATTCTTTATTAAACAAGTAAGCGACTTTATGTTCATTTGTTACACTTAGATCCACTTTAAAATAGTAAGTCTGGCAGCTTTATTAATTTCTAATTTTTGGTTTAAAAAACTTCCTTTTAATATAAACTTATAAAAACTTGAACTTTAAAGTTCATGTATCTAAGCAAAAAAAAAAAAAGAAATCCCTTCCCTAAAAATATGACAATAGTATAACAAATACCGAATATTTTTGACATTTTTTCTCATTCACCACGGTTTGGTGTGAATATGGCAACCTTACGTTAACAGTTAAAGGAAAGGTGATGTTCCCTTTAGCTTTTCGTTCACTTTTAGCGTAAAAAAAAATTATAATTATCAAAACCGAATTGTTCGCCTTACTTTAATTATCGGCATGTTGCAATAATCGCCCTAAAATTTATTTGTTCCATATTCGAAGTGACATTATGATAATTTGTTAACATTCCGGTTCCAAGCTTTAATTTGAAATTAGAATTTTAACCTCAAATACCACAATAAATAAACAAATTTGATAACTGTGGGAAAGAAAAGTAGCAAAATCTTATAATTTTCATATTTTAAGAAATTTGACAGAGTTTTGACCAGCTCATTTTATTTAGGAATAAATTCATTTGAACTTTTAATCTTACTAAAAAGAATTTGTGAAATTTTCTTTAATTTGGCCCAAAAAAAAAACACAAAAAATAATTTTTATTTTCACATGGGTTGCCACACTAGAATCTAGAATAGGGAACAACAGCAACATGCTGGCTGGCACTTTGCTTAAATTACAGTGGTAACCTCTGGTTCGGTAGTAGGAATTTGTCTGTTTTCATACAACTATAATAAAAAGTATTTTAACGGCGATAAAGTTTATAACAAATAATGTAATGAAGAAATTATTAAAATGCAAACAGTTAAAAATAATTTCTATTAAGAAAATAAAGAAAAAAAATTATTTACTTAATATTCAGTTCGTTTCTTTTTTTCTTTGAGCGATAAGAATTATAAATATAAAATAAAACCATAATTTAAACCAAAGATTGTGGTATACGTATTAAAGTTTGAGAGAGTAGAGGAAATACTTTTTAAATAAAAATTATTAAAATAATATTAAGAAATTGTTTGTTGAAACGCAGTTTTAAAGGAATTAAAGAAAGAAGATCAGACATTTACTGAAAGTTTTTTTTAATTTTCAAAATCTATATAAATATATAAAATTGTAACGTTACTGACTGACTGACTCACTGACTGACTCACTGATTCATCATCGCACAGCCTAAACGCCTGAAGCTAGACATTTGAAATTTGGACCAGAGATTGGTCACTCCCCAAATCGATCCACCAAGACGGGATTTTTGGAAATTCGAATGTTTAGGGGGTAAGAAATGGTAAAAACGGGAAAATTCGGTAACCTTATATCTCCAAAACTAAAAGAGATACAAAAAAAATTTAATACTTATCGTAGTTCTTTAGAAAAATAAGAGGACAGGTGTCTGGTACTTTTTTGAAATTCGGCCCTATTTGGAAGTAAACGTGTAAAATCTGAATTTTAGTACTTTTTTGACACTCCATCTATCTTTTGAACCAATAAACATAGAAACAAAGTTAATAGTGCATTTGAAACTTATCAAAAAAATACGAATATAAATTTGGTACTTTTTCGAAATTCGAACATTTAAGGGGTAAAAATCGTAATTATTTTTGGTACTTTTTTTAAAATCATTTTTCTCCATTTTTTGAAATATTCGTACTAAATTATGGGCTGCCACTATAATACTGAAATTTTTTATACTTTAATGGGGTGAAAAATAGTACCAAAAAGGGGGAATACAGGCAATTTGATATTTTACTTAACTTTTTGGTATTTTTTAAATTATCGTTATGTTGGACCTAAAAACATAAGATTCAACATGCAATGTCGTGAGTGGATAAGAATCTATGACGGAACTTTTTGGTACTTTTTTGTTCTTTAACTGGTACTTTTTGAATTTCCTTTAGTATTGGACCTAGAAACATAAAATTCAATATGCAGTGTCCTGGATGGATGAGAATCTATAAGAATGAACTTTTTGGTACTTTTTTATTCTTTGATTGGTACTTTTTGAATTTCAGTTGGTATTGGACCTAGAAAGACCTAGAAAGATAAACATGCAAGGCCCTGAGTGAATGAGAAAATAAGTTTTGGCATGCAGATATGTCCACGAAGAAAAAGGAGACGCCAACGAAGTAGCGGGTTAAATGCTAGTATAATAATAAAACTATTTAAGGTTTTAGCAGAATTTGTTAATACAAAATTTTTTTAAGGAAATTAACAATTGTTTTACGAAATTTAAAATTTTTTTAAATATTTACGCCCGTATTTTTAAAAAATTTCAACATTTAATAAAGGTTTACAAAACAAATTTTGTATGAAAATTTGCCTAAATAAACGTTTGTTTAATTAATTAATCGTTTATAAATACGGGGGTATTTTTTATCCAAAATCTTTTTTAAAAAGTTTTATTTTTTACTCAATTTTGTTTTGTTTTTTTTTTTTTTTTTTTTTTTTTTTTGAAAAACATTAAATAAGAGTTTATTTTATTTTGACGGGAGTGGCCAAACAAGCAATAAACATAATTATAAGTGGCAACCTAATAGTATTATGACATTTGCTACTAACCTAAACTATTTGTTTACATAAGAGGAGTTCAGTGTTTGGTGCAAGAGGTTTGAAACATGTCACCAACACAATACATAATATGGACGTTCAGTACTTATGAAAATGGGTTTGTGAGAGTGCAATTTATTGTAGCTTTCGTTTGCAATCCAACAATAAAAAACACAAAATCGCAATTGTCACATCATTGCTTTTGCGGAATACTAAAACAATAGCTTTTTTTTGTTATGTGTATTGCGTTTGCTTTTCTAAGTCTGGGGGGCTACTCTCTGTTGCGATCCGACAGCAATTTCGATGCGAAAGCTAAATGCCAACTTGGTACTCTCTATCACATTCGCAAAATTTTTTGAAAATGAAGCAATACTGGCAATCAAAATTTAAGATGGAGCAGATTGACAATAATGAAATGCTAAAATATGTAAAAATATTTGAAATTGAAAAATTTAAATAAAACAAAAAGTGATGTTTTGCGAAAAGAAAAAAATTATTAGATGCGAAAGACAAATGCGCAAACGCATTAAAGAGTACCAATCGCTAGATTTGCTACCATTTTCTTTCGCATCGCAATAGAGAGTAGCCCACCTGAGTTCATACGGCTCATGTCTTATTGACAAGATTCTTCATTTTTCTTCTTTGAACATGAGTTGGCGTTCAAATGATTCATGTCATGTTGACGCAATGTTTTTTATTTTGTTTTATTTGATATTGAAAACAAAAACAAAGTTAAACAACGAATAAGAAAGCAAAACTTAAAGACCCTCTCGCCTATAAAGAAGCAATCTTGTCAATAAGACATGAGCCTTATGAACACAGCCTTACACATACTCTACAAGAGACATGAAATGTAATGGTGGGTACACACTATGCAACACATTTACGCAATCTAGTGAATTAAATTCATCTTCATTCATTCCAGGTTGCATCAACATCTAAACGCTTTGATATTTTGAGGTTGCATTGAAACAGATTGCATGTAGATTGCACTGTGTGTACTCAGCATAAAGGTTGGTTAAATTTTTAGGGCCGATGTTGAATGTGAACCACACATAAACGTCAAGTTTGTTTCTGCATTTCATTTGACTTTTCTCAATTTCAGACTTACTCAATCTGCAACAGTGGATGATCAATTTTTGAAGAAAATTATTTTAAGTGATGATCCACCTCAGTGGATTCGTCACTAAGCAGAATTACCGCATTTGGGAGAATGATAATCCAAGAGTGAATGTCGAAAAACCAATGCACCCACAAAGAGTGACTGTTTGGTGCAGTTTATGGGCTGGCGGCATCATCGGGCCGTATTTTTTCCAAAATGAGGCCGGTCAGGCAGTTACTTTGAATGGTATTTGCTATCTTGAGATGATAACGAACTTTTTGGACGTGGACACTTATATTTGTTATTAAAAACTTTTCTTTATTACGTAAATAAAGCGACATTTTACCACACATGTAGAAATAAAATAAGCTTAATTTAATTTTGTTTGAGCTATTTTATTTATACGCAGTATTTTAATCATGAGCTATAAAGTATTAAATGGGTAAAGTTTTTTTTTTATTTTGTCCTAAACAGCCTAATGTGTGTGTGTGTGTGGGCAGATACATCTGGAAATTTCTTGCTTCAGTAATTTTATTTTGATAAAATTATACTCCTTTCATTGTATTTTAAATGAAGCATTAGAAGTTTGATAAGAAAATGAATAATTTATGCAAGAAGCGCCGAAGTTTGGTAAGATTTTAACTTTGTTAATAAAAGATTTCATGGTAATGATATGAACACGAGATTGTTAAAAAAAAACAATCTGTTAAATCTATTTCAAGTTTTTTTTATACATACATAAGTAATTTTTATTGACGTGTGTAGTTTAGGGAAGATTTTCTTAGAAATTTTTAAATAAGTTTCCTTTAGTATGCTTCAATTAAACAATGTATTGTATTCTAAAAGAAGGCAGCAGTTTTTTTTTTAAATTGCTTTTAAGGCGAAATACATACACCAACACCCCGGTTTGCGTTGCTAATTGGAAAAACTCGACGCTAACCGAAACGACGTAAACCGAAGCAGGATTTTCCATACATTTGTATTGATTTTCGTTTAATTGGTGCTGAGATTCATAATTTGAGCTGAAATAATCAATTTTAATTCGATAGACTTTATAACGGATAATTTTATTTTAGATCTTCAAATAAAGTTAAAGCTTTCTTTTGTTTTAAGGGCATTCATTCATGGCTGATTTTGATCTTCAATCCAAAAAGTAAGAAGTGGCTCTATTTGTTTCTTATTTTTGTAACCTGATTATGTTGTAACGATGATCTTGTTTCAACAAATTTCTTAACTTTATCAGAGTCACTGGAACAGCAAATGGATTTATAGAAGGGGCTAGTTCAAGGTTTCTTTCAATATCAACAGCTTTTTCCCCTGTTTTAGAACGCGTCAAAATGCCCAGTTTTTGTTCTAAGGTTATTTGCTATTTTTGACTCGTTGCTGCAAAATATTTAAATTTAACTTTACTTCAGCAAATGTAATTTGAAACCAGTTGCAATCAGTAGACATGCTTCACATACATATTTGGATTAGACTTCAACGGGAAATCCCCTTTTTCTGTAGCTTTGTACAAACATTTTTATGTATTACCGGCGCAAATCGAAGCACTAGCGACGCAACTTCGAAGCAATGCGACGCAAAGTGAAACAAAAACGACGCAACTTCGAAATCACTGAAATTTTAAAAAGACGCTTCACAAACTGAAGCGACGCAAACCAGGGTATTGGTGTATTTTGAACCATGGAAAGATACACAACCGAGCAACGCGTTTAAGTTATTCAGGCGTATTATAAAAATGGGCGTTCAAATCAAAATGCATATCGTGCACTTCGTGATTCAGTGATGAGGCGGCACATTTGCAGCTCAGTGGATTCGTCAATAAGCAGAATTGCCGCATTTCGGCGAATGATAATCCAAGAGTGATTGTCGAAAAATCAATGCACCCACAAAGCGTGACTGTTTGATGCGGTTTATGGGCTGTCGGCATCATCAGGCTGTATTTTTTCGAAAATGCGGCCGGTCAGGCAGTTACTTTAAATGATGTTCGCTATCGTGGGATGATACGAACTTTTTATGGCCCGAATTGGAAGATATGGATGTGGACTTGCCACACAGCTAATGAAACAGTGGCTCTTTTGCGCGACAACTTTAATGGCCGTGTTATCTCACGTGGTGGCGATGTCAATTGACAGCCAAGTTCATGTGATTTAACACCGTTGGACTTCTTTCTTTGGGGATATTTGAAAAAAAAAAGATGAACGTCGATAAGCCAACAACAATTTAAGAGCTAAAGGATGAGATAATTCGGATCATTAACGGCATATAACCTCAATTATGACTCAGCGTTATCGAAAATTTGGACCATCGGATGAAGGTGTGCTGCCGAGGTCGCGGCTGACATTTGGCCGATATTTTGTTTCACACATAATTGAACCATACCAATATTATTATTATAATAAAAAGAAATGATAACAATTTCCTAAATAATTTGTGTTTTATTCAAAATCAACATCCAACCACCCTTTACAAACTAAATTAAACCGGCAACTATGCAGCAACGTTTTCCTTAATGAGGGCAACAAATTGTTAAAGTACTTATGAAATAATTAAATTATTAGTTAACTTTTTTGCTTAAAATGATTTTACTATGTCATGACAAAATGTTGTGCCGGCAGATCCAATACTAGCCATAAATCCCATTGAAACCTCCTTGCTAAAACCGCTTAAAGACAAACCAATTTCAAACAAATTTCATGAAGATATCTTAATAATATTCAGCACAAAAAACTTTTACATGAATCTTAACCTTAAACATAATTTTGTTTCGTCGGGTCCAAGATTACCCATGGGTCCCAAAAAGCGTAAATTCCCGAAAATATATCCCTATTTACTGTGGTGTAGGCTGTCAAATTTCTTATACTTGTTTATTTTATAATTTTTTTTTAATTTTTTACGAAATTAAATATCTAAACAAGATTACTAAAGAATTTAACAGTTTCTTGAAGTTAACTTGAATATTTTTATCGAAAATAATGTTAAAATTTTTTAAAAATTAGTTTTTTATTTTTAGTAAAGTTTTTACTCCTAAAAAGAAAGATTATTATAAGTGGCAACCTTGTTCATTATCAGGGAAACCAGAAATATGCTCTAATAAACACGTTTTATGCGCATTAAATATGCAGTTAAAACTGAAAATGGTTAAAAATATGCCCCAAAAAATTCAAAAATTGCTAATTTGAAAACAAAATCTTTAAAAATTTAATAGCTGTTCCATTTAATAAAAACAATCCTAAAATTATAATCGGTAAAGCCTAAACTGCCATCGGCTCTTGTAAAGTTTAAAATAACATTAATCTTTAACGACAACCGGCTTTGTCTTACAATTTTCAAATAAAAATGAAATGTTGAAAGTTAAATTGAAGCAAGACATTGAGAATACAGAGAGATATTTAAAACAGAAAAGCCAAAATATTGCAAAAAAAAAAAAAAAATATGCTGCGAAAGCCCTTGTGAACATCTAAAAATGTAATATGTATCAAAATATGCCTTAAAAAAGGCAAAATATGCGCTAAAAACTTAAAAAAAATGCTGCAAAAGGTTCTGTCAACCAAATTATGCAAAAATATGCTCCAAACGGTAAAATATGCAAAAATATGCACTTACAAATCGATGCCAAAATTCATAAAAAGCTCTAAAACGGATAAATATATTGTTTCTGCCTTCATTAGTGGCACAAGGAAAAACATGCAATTGCTTATTTTATGTTTCCCTGTTCATTATACTGTCTCTCATTGTTATTGTTTTTCTTTGGTTGCCACTTTATTAAGAAAACCAGCGATCCTAAAACTTTTTTTAAGTTAAACCCGTTTTATTTTACCATTTATTTTGAACATGATTCAACTCTTAATATACTTTTCATTGATTTTGAAAAAGCGTTCGACAGCATCAATCGTAATTGCATTTGGAACGCTCTTCGTAATCCCGTCAAAACTAATAGCATTAATAAAGGAGAGCTATAATGATGCTAACTGCTATGTGTTACATAAGGGGAAGTTGTCTGAACCTTTCCAGGTACTAAGTGGAGTGCGGCAAGGATGCATACTATCGCCACTTCTGTTCTTGCTTGTCATTGAGGACGTATAGATAACTCCTTTTTAAACTACCTTGCATATGCAGATGACATATGCCTTCTTTCGCATAAAGTTCGTGACCTGGAGATTTCGATGGTTGACCTCCAGTCAAAGTTGGATGGTACAGGTCTAAAAATAAACACAACAAAAACAAAAGGTCTCTCCATACAAGATAACTCTCCGGCATCTATTAATGTAGGTGATAACAACTATGCCATTGTCAACGAATTTTGTTATTTGGGTAGTATGATTACCGCTGATGGAGGTACTGAGATTGACGTGGAGGCAAAAATCAGTAGAGCTAGAGCAGCATTTGGAATTCTAGCACCAATATGGCAAAACAACAACATTAGTCTTCGAACAAAACTGAGAATTTTTGAATCCAATGTAAAATCAGTTCTTTTGTACGGATGCACAACATGGAAGGTGACCAGTATAATTACAAGTCGTTTGCAAACATTCGTCAATCGATGCCTCAGACGAATACTTCGAATCTTTTGGCCAAATGTTATATCGAATATTGAGCTACTTTGTAAATCACGTAATTGGAATGATAATGGTCGTTTTTCCTTAGGTGGAAATCAGCTAGAATTAGTTACGGAGTTTCTAGACTTAGGAGTTCTCCTTGATTGTAAATTAAATTTTAACAAACATATTGTCATGATGGTGAATAAAGCTCGTGGCGTGCTTGCTTTTATCAAACGATGGGCTAAAGAATTTACTGATCCTATAATAACCAAACGTTTGTATACATCGTTAGTAAGGCCTATCCTGGAATACGGTTCTATTATTTGGGATCCCTACAGTGATTGTCACAAGAAGCGCATTGAATCTGTTCAAAAACAATTTCTCCTATTTTGTTTGGGAAATACAACATGGAATGCAAATGTGAATCTTCTTCCATATTCTGCAAGACTCTCTTTAATTAATTTGCCGACTTTAGAAAGCAGACGCATCATGCTTAACGTTGTTTTTATACCCTCCACCACAATTAGTTGTGAAGAGGGTATATTCAGTTTGTCATTCCGTGTGAAACTTTTTTACTATTCATCTCAGACCCTATAAAGTAGATATATTCTGGGTCCTTGAGTAATTTTAAGTTGATTTAGCCATGTCCGTCTGTCTGTCCGTCTGTTGAAAACACGCTCACTTTCGAAAAACCCAAAAGAAATCAACAAACTTGGTGTCAAATTGCTTGTAGTTATCCTAAGCAGTTTGGGATTGAAATTCAGCAAAATCGGTTCAATAGGATCTGAGCTATGAATCAAAATGTGGAACCACCACCTAAAAAAAATTGATAATTTTGTTACAAAAACTAACATAAATGGTGGAAAAATGCACAGAATGATATAAGATTTCGCAACAATTCGTTTTATTTAACTGGAAATCACGCTGTGAAATTTCGTGAAAATCCGTCAATAATTTACCCTAGGCCCCATATAAGCCCTACTCCCGGAAAACAGTATATTAAGCCTAAAACCCTAACTAACAATGCTATCATTACAAATTTTGGCAAGTCACAGTTACATAGGACTAGAAATTAAACTGTTAAGTTTCGTGAAGATCGGTCCATAATTTACCATAGGCCCCATATAAAACCCACTTCCGGAAAACAACTTAGTACGCCTAAAAACGTAGAAAATAATGCTATCATAACAAAATTTGGTACATCAAAGTTTTATAGAACTAAAAATAAATCTTTGAAATTTCGTGAAGATCGGTTCATAATTTACCATAGGCCCCATATAAACTTTACTCCCGGAAAACAACTTAGTACGCCTAAAAACGTAAAAAATAATGCTATCATAACAAAATTTGGTACATCAAAGTTTTATTGGACAAGAAATAAAATTGTGTAATTTCGTGAAGATCGGTCCATAATTTACCCTGGGCCCCATATAAACCCTACTCCCGGAAAACAGTTTAGTACGCCTAAATCCGTAAAAAATAATGCTATCAAAACAAAATTTGGTACATGAAAGTTTTATAGAACTGGGAAAAAGACTGTGAAATTTCGTGAAGATCGGTACATAATTTACCCTAGGCCCCATATAAACCCTACTACCGGAAAACAGTTTAGTCGCCTAAATCCATAATTAATAACAAATCGTCACAGTTTAAGATAATATTAATAAATATACATCATACAGATATTACTCCTTAAACATTCGATCTGTCGGTGGAGGGTATCAAAGATTCGGCACAGCCGAATATAGCACTCTAACTTGTTTTTTTAGTAAATTTATTAAATGGTTCAATTTTCTCAGAGTTCTTGCTAAAGACAATAAACTTCAATATACCTCTTAGGTCTACTCGGAACTTCGCACCACTTCATCTACAGTGTTTTCATACTAACTATGCAAACGCTGACCCTTTAAGGAGATTATGAAAAAGTTTTAATGATTTCTATAATTTTATTGATTACCCTGTTAACGTTAGCATTTTAAAACGTAACATCATTTTGTTCTTGAATGTAAACCATTAGTTAAGTATCCTTATAAAATGTAGATTATTTTATTGGTCTGTAAGGATTTTAGTCCATAGACCGTGATTAAATAAAAATAAAAAAATAAAAAAAATCAGATAGATGTGGCTACTGAGATCAGGGCTGTCAGATATGGCGATTTCTCGCCAAACGTGGCGATTTTGAAACGTGTTTGGCGATGGAATTTCCCATTTGGCGACTGGCGACTTTTGTGGCGATTTCTGATATAACTGGCGATTAACTTGGCTATTTTTACCATTTATATTATTTCGGCGATTTTGTTTAACAGCTTGTTATTTTCTGTTATCATTACTAATATAAAAAAAAACTTGCAACTTTTTTCCACACAATTTTTGTTTTGCTATCAGCAGGGTTACCGTTGGAAATTTTCGAAAAGGGTCACAAAAAGTGGATTTTCCAAAAAAGGGGTAAAAAAAAGGTATTTCAATAAAAAAAGGTGTCAAGTTTTTTAAAAGCAGTATTTTCCATTCGAATAAATAAAATAAGACCAAGTTTTTTATAAACAAGCAAATAATTTTTATTTCAGGTAGGCAGTGCTTAAAAAAGTATTTTTTTTATGGAATGCCCCTTCCTGTTTTTAACACCTAACCAAAAGTTTGTTCTTCATCATTATAACTCATTTTTTTAATACCTTTTATGTTATGTTCCGACATTTTCTTTTTTTTTACCGATTTAGCGATTTCAAATAAATTTTAGGGATTGTTTCCAATGTTGCAATCATTCGCGAATATTAGTGCTGTTCAGGATTGAAGTTATTTTTTCCTGTAAGTTTTCTGATGCTTGAATAAAGTTTTTACAATTTTTAATAAATACTCGACTTAGCTATCATACCTCTGTTACCAAATTTTTGAAAATTTCAGCAATTTTACCAATTTTTTTCATTTCTGTTAGTTTAAGGGACTTTTAATCAATTTTATGGCGCTATCTATGCAAACTTTTTTGAGTTATAAAAATAGCCCCAATAATAAACCGAAGTCTCCTATTTTACAGGGCAGTCTTAACATTGTCGATTTAAAAGAGAGCGAAAAGTTCAATCCTTTATGCCATTATTAAGGGTGAATTTTTTATCATAAAACTTGCTTCTCTTAAAGATACCAACACATTTTTAAGAAACAAACACCTAATTGCATTTTTTTTAAATAAAATGTCACATTTTTTTTTCTTTTTTTGAAAAGAAACCACCATAAGTAATCAATAAATAAAAAAAATACTAAATTCGTTATGAGTTATGTTTGCTATTAGGGAAATTGTACTTTAATTTGTACTTTACTATTGAAAATCTAATTTAGAAGTCATAACAAATTTATTAACACAAACTTTTTACGAAAACTAACTACTTTTTAGGAATTTGCGTTCTATATTTTGGCACTTACGTTCAGCTGTGTTGACAAAAAAACAAAATGTGACTGATATTTCCAAAAAGCGTCAAAAAGTGGCACAAAATAGGTAAAAATGATACAAAAGTATAATTTAAAGAAAGGGTCATAAAAGGTATCAAGACCGTCGAAAAAGGGTCAAATTGATACTTTAGTATCACAACGGTAACGGTGGCTATCAGTTTAAGAAAATTTAAATACAATTTCAATAAAACAAACCGACATAGCGATATGTCAAATAAAATTTATCAGCCGGGTGGTTTCTAATTCGCATTCTAATGGTTTGTTTCGTATAAATTGTATGCAAATGAGAAGTTTTGACATACAAAAAACGCTTCCGCTCTTATTTAGGTAGCTCAGTTATACGATCTTCATTTTATGTTATTTAAAAAAAAAATGACAGAAACAAAACAAAATTTACTTTCGTCGAATTTTTTGTATTTTTTCTCAGTTTTTGGCGACTCACATATTATACTAGCGTTTTTTGTATGCAAAATTTAATTAAAAAAAAAAATTACAAAAACTGAATCAAATTGACGTTTGGCGATTTTTGGCGATTTCTTACATGCGGTTTGGCGATAGAGCTCAAAAAAATCTGACAACCCTGACTGAGATTCGAAAACGAAAATGGCAATGGATTGGTCACACACTTCGACGTCCAGATGAGAATATCGCCAAGCATGCGTTACGTTGGAACCCTTTACATCAAGCAGGACGAAGAGTTGGAAGGCCTAAAATTACTTGGAGACGTTCCACCGAAGCCGAAATGAGATCTGTGGTTTTAACATGGAACGAAGCTAGAAATGTAGCCCAAACCCGAGTGCGGTGGAGAACATATATATATATATATTATATATATATATTTATTTGGAAGAGAAAAAATAAATGCAAATATGTATTTTAAAATTTTGAAATATCATACCTTAAAATATGAATATCACGTTCTAAGTAAATGATAACTTAGCAATTAATACATTTTAATTTAGGATATAAATTACTTTTTCTACTTAATTTTGTTTTCGTTGGTTAAAAAATAATAATTAAAGTATGTATGTATACAACTTTCATACAAAACATAACAAATATTTTATGAGCAAAAATAAAAGCTCAAATTACGAAAATATTTTAAGTCATATGGTAAATTTTTTTAATAGGTAATAAAAAAAGAAAGGAATTTAGCACATCAGCTTTTATTATTTTCATAATTATAGCAAAAACTAAAACAGATCAAATTACCCCATTACGTTGTTTTTAAAACAACGTCGAAAACAAGTATAGTCGGTCAAGCTCGATCATATGATACCCTAAACTACAGAATTTAGAGAAAAATTTTCAAGAGTGTTTTCTATGTTATGAGGTTAAGAAACATGTAAAAGTTCTGTGTGCCGAAAATTATTTAGACATCTTCGTTTGTAAGAGATTTTAGGAAGGGGGTTTATATAGGACTTTTGCTCAAGTCTGAACCTACCAACACAAAATAAAGCAGTTATCTTCAAAGTTACTGTTATGTCAATAACAAAACGATTGCAAATGTTTCGTTTTGTTTTAGTACTCCAATAAAATATATAATATTTATGACTCTTTTGCTTTCACCCTACAACTAGGACAATATCATGTATTCACAAAATTTTTGTAGGTTATTGACTGGCGCCTAAATACACACAAAGATCTAATTCTTTTGGCAAATAATACGCTGAAATACAGTATAAAAAAAAAAACAACCATAAAAAATCACATTTCCAATGAACTTTTTTACAATGCGCATGATTTCTTTTGGGGTATAAAAAAAAACTAAAGTTATGGTCACACTTGGTAAAAGTTTGAACAGTGATTGTGATTTAACGTGGTCTTTGTGTAACAAAATTCTCTCAAATACTACTCTTTAATTATCTTGCATTTCATAACCTTTATTTCTATTTTAGTTTATTTGATGACTTTGCTACAACCGGGAAGGCTACAAATGTTTGAGAATTTTTAACTGTAGACGGAAACAGTAGAGTTACACAACCAAAACTTGTTTAAAAGTATTGGCATTGATAAAAAAAGTAAGAAAATAAGATAAATTAACTAAAAAAAGAGAGATATCAAATTGCTAAAAAAAAAAACAATAGTTGAAAATGGATCTAATAAAACGGTACCACGAGCAAATTGAACGCTAAAAATATGCAACGCATTGCTTGGACATAAAAAATACTTCTAATCAAATAAAATTCATCAAAAGTTCATCAAAATTAATTTTCATTAAATTATTTTTACTGAAGGGAGGAATTTTTACAACATGAAATTTTTGGTGCCTATTATGAACTAACAGCCTGTTCATGGATTTCGAACGTCATCGTTCGCATAGAAAATAACATTAAAAACAAAAACAAACTTCGAACAATGTTCGATTTTTGTTTTTGTTTTAAATGTAATTTTCTATGCGAACGATGCCGTTCGATATCGTTAAACAGGCAGTTAATTCGATTTTCGACAGCAGTCGAATTAGCTGATCGAACGAATTTTCATTGGGTATTATGGCGCGCATTCGATAAAAATTTACTATTGTGATTTTGTTAATTCACAGTAGTACATTTTCGATCAGCCGTCACTTAAAATAAAAAATTTTCGTTTACAAATTTAAAAAATAAAATTAAAGTTTAACGTGATTACGGCGAATTATGGTTGTTTTCAAATAATTTAGCTTCAGTGGGGTTTCATCCCATTTTTTACATGCTGAACTTTGCTGCAAATTATTTGGTCAAACAAGAATTTTGTTCCATAAGGAATATGAGCGTTTCCAGTTACTGTTTACGACGTTGGACTTGCATAAAATGAACAAAACTGATAAAGAATATGGTAAATGTCACAAATAGTGACATTTTCGACAAGTTTTTTTTACATTTATTTGCACCGTCGAAAGCAAATTTGTTTTCGTTGAAAAATTCGATTCACAACGAAATTTTCGTCAGTGCTGCCAACTCATAATACCAAATTAACATTCGATAGTCGATGTTCGATAGCCAGCAAAAATCGTTTATCGAATGTATCTCATAATAGGGGCCTTTATTAAAATTTATTGATAATTTTCTTCGCTGAGCTGGAGCTCGAAAATGGTTTGAATTTACATGTTTCAAGAATCACCACATTCTTTCATCAGAATTCTTTGAGTTCTAACCTCTGCGGTGCCTGCCAGGCAACAGTCAAACATCAATCTTTAACCAGTGGTACTGGTGGTTCGAAATTTGCTGTAATTCTTATTTATCAAAAAGTTTCTAATTTGAAAAAATCGTCAAATAAATTTGTCGATTGGACGCTTTATAACCTTTAGGTAATTAATTTTTGTACCCAAAATCGTCAAAATGATGATAAATCGTCAAATTATTAAAAAAAAAAAAAAAAAAAAAAAAAATGGAATTGAAGGAAATAAAATGTTAGTTTGTCTCTTGGTCACGTTTTTTTTTCATAATTTTGGTAAAATATTTGCCAAGTGTGACCGTAGTTTAAGTTTTATTTTTTGCCAGTTTTTTGTATTGAATTTCTTTTACTTTCACTCTCAATTGCTAAAACAAAATTTTTGTAAAGACTTCAAGGTTTACTTTTGAGGCGGCATGGCATGTTTTGGCACAAAAGGATTTTGATTTTTAAGTATTTTCTGGAAATAATAAATATCCTTGCGGTTGTTAGTAATTCTAGGCTTGAGGGTAATTATTTTGTTTTTTTAAATTTACATACACATTAATGTGATTTTTTTAGAAAGGAGAAAGAGACAGAACCAGTAACCAGTGTTATATTCGGGTATGTATTTAAATCTTGAGATTTAAATAAATCTATTTTGTGCCACGCCCGCTCCCTTCCATTTTTTTTCGGATGTTGGCTAATGATAACCAAGAGCTTTGTACCTTATTTGGAAACTTTAGCTTTGCCGTTCTCCAGGCATACGGAAATATATAGTGTTTTTGTACGGGAGGTGCCATGTCCACTTCTATACTCCCGCCCACCTTTTTTTCGGATTCATGTGTGGACACGAAATTGTTTGTTGTTTAAACATAGAGATAGCTTTTCAAGATGGGATGAAAAAAAAAAAATAATTTAATATCGCTGATAACAATTAAATAAAAGCATTAAACTTAAATTGTATATATCGGGTGATTTTTTAAGAGCTATAGGAAAATTTAAAAAAACACTTAAAATTTAGAAAAATTCATGAAATCTTTATTTGAATCGATAGTACAGTCCATATAATTTAATGTTTGAAGATTATTTCAGGCAAATGTTCAAATGGTCAATCTGCTTAGTCCAATTTTGGCATACTCTTTCCAACATTTCGGCCGGTATCTCATGAATTAATGCTTCAATGTTGTCTTCCAATGCGTCAATTGAAGCGGGCATTGTTGAAACCACATGGATATCATCTCACGGTAGCGCTCACCATTCACAGTTACGTAACGATTCGCATCATCTTTGAAGAAGTACGGTCCAATGATGCCACCAGCCCATAAACTGCACCAAACTGTGACTTTTTCTGGATGCATTGGTAGCTCTTGCAATGCTTCTGGCTGATCTTCACTCCAAAATCGACAATTCTGCTTATTAACGTACCCATTGAGCCAAAAATGAGCTTCGTCGCTGAACACAAGAAGCGCGATGAACTTTCTTAGCAGAGCACGTATTTTGATAATAAAATTCAATAATTTGCAAGCGTTGTTCGTTTGTAAGACGATTCATGGTTAAATTATAGACCAAATAGAAGATGTTTGACAGTGAAACAAAACACGAAACGTGCGTCAGCTGTTTAAACCAGTGTTGCCAAAAAGATAATAGCTAAAAAATCACCCGATACATATATGACTGCCAATTTCACCATGTTAAGTTAAAACTAACTTTAACTGTCAGATAACAAATTTTGACAGTTTTAACTGATAGTTACTTATAACTGAACTTTGTTAAATTGGCCGTTAAGATGTAAAAGGAAATTTTAAATACTTTAAACGTAAATCATTTTAATTTTGTATCTTTCAACTGAAATTTCACTGAAGACAAATTAAATTTATTTATGGCCAATTTCCCCAATTCTATTTAAATATCAATTTATAGTAAAATATAGTTTTTCATATAATAAGTACGTGGTTATTTTATTAAAATGTTCAAGTTTTTCACATAAATTTCAAAATTTAATTCTTCATTTAATTATTTTTATAAAGAAAGGAATTTCACAACATGAAAATTAATTAAAACTAGATGACCCCTGCGAATATTTCGCACCGTTAGTTGTCATTTTTGTAAGATAAAATTAAAATAATTAATAGAAATTTTAGTAACTTCAATATATTTTATTAAAAGTATAAAAATATTAGAAATCATAATATAAGTATATCATACATATTTACATACATACATACATATGTTTAAATGCTTTTATAATACTTCTTTGAATACAATGTTAGAGGTAATGACATGATCATCGTTAATTTTTTGCCCGTACGAATCCTTAATACAAACAAAATATATTTCTAATTATTTTTCGTCATTAGTGTTAGAAATAAGCTTTAAAATGAGATATCATTAATTAAATTTGATGCGGTGGTATGGGAGATATTTGCAACCGACAAAAAAAAAGTGCTTTAGAAAAAATATATATGATGATGATGATTTTTCTTAAAACCTTTTTAACCGTTAAATATGTATATATTAAAAGACACCGTATTACTACACTTCATAAAACAAACAATGCCATGACAATAACGACATTACCAAAATGGCTTTTACAACTTTATATATTATGGCCCGTTTTCACAACTTACCGATAGCTTAAAGTAGACTTTAAATGGCCCCTTAAAAAGTGTTCCATTTTTAAAACTTTACTTTAACCTTAAGTGAGCGATAAAGTAGATTAAAGTTAATCCTACCTCGTAGGTTAAAGTAAAGTTGTTATAATGGAACACTTTTTATACGGCCGATAAAATCTTACCTTTAGCTATCGGTCAGTTGTGAAAACGGGCCTATGTGGAATATTATTACAATTAAGCGACCCTGTTTATCGCACTTGATCTAACAACTACTGCAAAGTATTGCCAAAACAGCTTTTTACAACTTAATATGCATATTATATATAACTGACTTAGTAATAAACGGCATTATAGTAAATAGCGGTATTGCCAGAATGGATTTTAAAACATACTATATTATGTAGAACTGCATTACTATTAAGCGACCCTGTATTACCACATTGGAACAGTATTATCATGCAGTTCTGTTAAGCGACCCTGTGTTACCACGTTTGAACAGTATTATAATGCAGTTCTATATAAAACATAATTTTTATCAATGAAAATATAAATTTTTCAATTTCTTATTATTTTTCGTCATTAGTGTTAGAAATAAGCTTTAAAATTAGATATCATTCATTTAATTTGATGCGGTGGTATGGGAGATATTTGCAACCGACAAAAAAAGTGCTTTAGAAATAATATATATGATTGTTAATGATAATTTTCCATTCCTGACTGACCTGAGATTCGAACCGAACCTAGGCGGCAGGTTACCCTGACATGTTTCGATCACAACCACTTGATCTCCTCAGAGGGATTTGACGTCCTACACTCGCAGCCATCGATGACTGCTGACGTCAATAGTCAAACATCAATCCTTAAACAATCTTAATTAATTTTCATGTTGTGAAAATCATAAAAATAATTTAATGAAAAATTTAATATGATGAACTTAAGCCTGATTAAAAATATTGAAATTTGGATTGAAAAACCATAAATGGTTCGACAAAATAACCACAATACTAATTATTTTCATATAATTTAATTTTTATTTGATATAAAAAAGAAATTTTTAACATGATTTGATATTTAAATAAATCTGTGAAATTGGAAATTTATCAAAATTTCTCAAGGAAAAGAATTTTAAGTAATTTTTCGAATCCTTCCGATTGCTTTAAAGAGGAACATTTTTTAAATTTCATATAAATTTACAAAACATTTTTAAGATTTTGCTCTTCTTATTTGCTTTTAAACTATTGATTTTGAAATTGTATTATGATATCCTTTTTATATTTTTGTTTCATTATATTTTCTTTATAATCTACAAAGGATTCTTTTATAAAAAAAAGCTATTAGCCTCAAGCGCACGTCTTTCCCATTGCATTTAGATCATCAATCAGAAGCTGTGTGACATTTTACATCACTTACAAAAATGTGATATTTATACCAAACCAATAGTGGTTTTGTGCAATGTTAAGGGAACGTTATTTAAAAAAAAAAAATAAGGATAAAAATAAAAAAGTTTTGTTTAAGTAAATCAATACGAAAGTGACAAATTGAAATGAGTTTTAAGAAATAAAATAAAAGAATGAAAAGGATAAGAAACAAAGTTTACAGCCTGGCCCACAAAGTCGAGCGCTATCTTTCTTTTACATTTTCAATGACAAACAGCTGATTTGCGCTCCACTAAAAATTTCCAAGCGACCGATAACGTAACAGTTTTCATACAAATTTGCGGCCCACCCAGAAATATTATGCGACCACAAATGTCAAAACCAGTTACTTGTGTTGTGGCAGAGGCTTTTTGTTGGAATATTTAACGAAATTGTTTCTTTGCACGCCAACAAAGAAATATATTTTTTTATAATTATATTTATTTAAAACAATAGCACTAATAACACTGTGCAGCTTTATTAAATATTTTTTACAAAATTATATTCTATATTTTTTTTATTGCTTTGTTTTGTTTACTGCTTTGTTTGCAGCACAGAGTTCTATTTTGTTGGCATAATTTACAACTTTTGCCCATTTTTATTTTCAAACCACCGTTTCATTTGTAGAATTGTTGATGTGGCAGCATAGTCATTTGACAATGAATAATTGGATTACGTTAAAAACGTAAAACCTGAAGACGAAATGTCGATAGGTAGTCACCGTTGGGGGTTTATATCATTTTAAAAGTTGGGTTTTATTGCATTTGAAATAAGGCCTCACACTTTGGAGGGTTATTTCATTATATTTTCTTTGGGTTATATTGTGGGGGTTTATTTCATGCCGCCAATGTTTACATTTTATCGCACTATTCTTTAAAAGTACAGTTACATGCAGAGTTGTTAAGTCACATCTTAAAAATTTAAAAAAAAACGAATTTTTCTTGAAAAAGTGTTTTAATTTAAAAGCTGTTTAAAACAGTTTTCTGAAATAATTGGCATCATTGTTTTGTCAAAAACCCATTGTTTAGTGCTGGGGTTCGAGCAAAATTTATCGAAATTATTTATTTTGGTATCATGAAACTCGATAACGAATGAAATGTATTGAATTTGAAATAATAGCATTCGATATCGAGTAACTCGACATAACATTTATCGAGTCTATCGAATGCAAAAAAATTCGACAGTTTATTCGATACGACAGCATCGAATGCGGTGATTAGACCCCTGGTACACACACTTCAAGTTTTAGCCATCAAGTCTTGAGTTTTTAGGAGAGAGAGGAGAAGAAATGGCATTCTCTCTTCCCTTCTTTCCTAAAAGCTCAAGACTTGACGGCTGAAACATGAACTGTGTGAGCCAGCACTTACCTTTCATCCCATCCTCCAGTGTTGCCATATTTTTTTCAAAAAATTACAACTTCCAAAAAAATCAGCTTCTTCATAAAAGCGGCTCTTTAAAAAATTTGACAAAATTGTATTGAACTTTTTGACAGATGCATAAAAAGTAACAAGACATAGAACGCATGGTGTGGACCTCCAGCTTAAACATTTTATATGCCTTCTTTCTATCTTCTTTTTTCTTTCAAAACAAACGAAACAAAGAACACTTTTCCTTTCGTCTTTCCCCTTCCATCATCAAACTCAAATATTACGCATCAATTTCATAATATGAACGAGGACTTAGCAAACAAAAATTGTTTAAACAGAAAAAACTTTCTGTAATCACATCAAATTAGTCTCTTTTACAAATATCCTTAAAAAAATTAAGTCTTAAAACAAACAAATCATGAAGAAAACATAATTTTAAAATTATTAAATTACAAAAAAAAAAAAAAAAAATTAAATAAATTAGGTTTTCAATAAGTTTGCAAGTTGTTATTTAATACGGTCGATTGGGTAGTTGTTTGGCCAGCTGGCGGGCTGGTAAATTGCCAGTTTATTTAAAAATGTAACATTTGTTTTGCTGAGTATTTTTTGCTCTTGAAAAAATAAAATTGAGCATCATGACAAACCGGAAATGTATTTCAGGAGATTATCAACATTTTGATTTAATTGGTAGTAAAACAGAAGAAATAATTACAAACTCGAAAAAAAATATTGCGTCAAATGTCTATAATGTTTAACAAAAAATATATTTTGAAGCCAGTAAGTAACTAGATAGACTAAACAAAAACCATATAGAAACACTTTTAGTATAAGTAAAGGCGTTAAAGTAATCTATAAAATGTAGTACACTTTTAGGGATAATTAAAAGAAAACATAATGATGATAAAGCTTTTGCAATAGAAATTTAATGGTTTAATATAACAAGGCTGTTTGACATATTTTTAATAAGTAAATTTTAAGGGTTGTGTGCAGGGCTGTCAGATTTGAACACGTTCGTTGTTTAATCTTAAAATATTTAGCAGCCGTAAATCAAACGAACGAACGAAAGTCAGAATGTTCCCCTTGGCTTAGCCTTTACGCTGATATGCCATACCTAAGCAAGAGCGTTAACTTTGTGTCACGAACAGTAGCGAAAGCTTTCTTCTTTTATAAAAGCCCCAAATTGTAAATAAAAATAAAAATAAAAACGTTACATTGACCAAAAAAATAGCTAAATTTCCCTTTTTAATTAACAATAGCGGCAAACTTCACTATTAAACGAGCTGTAAAAGTAGGTTTTTTCAATTGCAAAGCGTTGAGGCCGCTCTATTAAAAAACTAGAAAACGCGTGCAGCTTTTGCTTAGGTACGGCTGTAATATGCAAGTCTTAGGAAAATCTTTAAATGAATATTTTTAGTGTACAAAATCGACAATGTTACACTTTGCTTATCCTTCGTCGAACCCTCATCGAATGAACCTTTTACGACTCTCTGTATATATCATTTGTTTAACAATTTTACGGCAAACATTTCACGAGTTGTAAGATAATATCTACATTAGTCTCATACGATTCTTGACATGAAAGACTCGTTAGATAATCTTTATCCACACTTTAAACGATTCTCACAACGATTGAAGAAGCGTCTTTCGTTGTGCTATGGAAAAATCTCAGTCGTGTTACAGTTTTTCCCTACCATTAAAAAAATGCGGTCATCGACGATCAAAGACTCCCAGTATCTCTTGCACGATTGAAAATGCTTTTTTAAAATGTTTATTGTTTTATCAAAATCAAACAACAGTTGTTAAAAAAACTATATTTTAAGTTGTCCGATTTTTTGACGGTTTTTTTTTAAACGTGAAAGACGAATTTTTTATTTTTTCTCAGGAAATTGACGATTTCCTCACAAAATTATCTGGCAGCCCTGGTTGTGTGTGACAGTTTACAACTTTAACTGTTAATCCGGAGAAGGAAACATGGTTTTAACAACCTTGTTTAAGTTGCTTTTTTGCACTTTCACTTACATTCTAGTTTTCTTCACCCGTATTGTGTTTGGCGTATTTAAAATACGCCTACGACAGTTTGGTAATAGATTAAAGGAAAAAAGTTCACGTTCTCTTTAATCTATTACCAAACAGCCGTAGGCGTATTTTAAATACGTCAAACACAATAAGGGTGATTGAAAGAAAGAAAAAAGATAAGAGAAAATATTAACAATATAAGTTAATACTTGATTTTAATTGATTTAAAAAAAAATCTTTTTAAAAATTCATAATTAACGAAATGTAAAACGTGTTTATGTAATTAATGTCTTTACAATTGGGAACTTTACCTTGTGCACACGTTTTACATGGACAGCAACCCAGCCAGACATACATACATCATTAGATTAATTAAAAAAGTGATTCTACGTCGACCAGTATACGCAAAGGTTGGTCCGGGACCAATATTTTAAAGTGCTACAAGCATCTACATGAACGCATAATAACACATTGTGGTTTGGGGGTATAAATAATTCTTAACACAAGCAAAACATAATATAAATTTACATTCCTTTTTATATACATACATATTAAAATTCTTGGAAACCAAACAAATTTTCAATTGTAATTCATGCAAAAATTTTAAGAATGTTATCACAAGACAGACACAAGCAATATTTCATAAGCAATCATCTTGATTAAAAAAGCATTAAGATATTTTTTTTTGTCAAAATTTTAACAAACTGATTGATGAAAATAGAAAGGGTTGATAAATTTTTAAAACGTGCCATTTGTCTGGAGCGTATAAGTGTTCATTTAAATAAGACACTAAATAAACAGGCGTCCCTTATAAATACCCTACATAGAAAATGAGAGCGTTGGTGGAATAGGATTTGGTCTGAGAAAACACAAATTTTAATAAAGAATATGAAAAATATTAATAATTAATTTTTTTTTGCCATAACATACTTTTAAATATAAGTAAATTTTTCCTTAAAAAAAAAATCATGTACGTTACTGCCCGTCTAAACCAGAGATATTTAAATATTGCGACATATATTGCAGTTAATGACAAAAGCACTTTATTTATTGCCGGCAATTTATGTTGCAATAATTGTTAGTCAATTTCCGTTCACAATTATTGCTTACATACAGGGCTGCCAGATAAATTTGTGAGAATATCGTCAGTCTCCTGAGAAAAAATAAAAAAATCTTCTTTATCGTTTCGAAAAATCGTCAAAAAAAACGGACAACTTCATATTTATTTTTTTTTTTAACAATTTTTGTTTTATTTTTATAAAAAAAAAACATTCAAACAAAAACATAATAACTTCATACCCAGCTAGCATTTTCAATCGTGTAAGAGCTACTTGGAGTCTCATGAAGAGCGTCTTTGATCGACGGTGACCGCAGTTTTTAATCCTAGAAGATTCCTCTCACGGTAAAGATATTCTAATGAGACTTTCATGTCAAGAATCGTATGAGACTCATGTATGTATATATTCTCTTACAACTCGTTGTTGAAAATATGATTTATAAAGGGAGTCGATCATTCGATGATGGTTTGACGAAAGATAAACAACATACAATCTAAGATTTTCTTAAGACTTGCATATTACAGCCGTACCTAAACAAAAGCGGCACGCTTTGTAATTGTAAAAACCGATTTTGACAGCTCGCTTAATAGTGAAGTTTGCCGCTATTGTAAATTAATAATGTCAATTTATTTTTATTTATAATTTGTGGGTTTATTTATTATTGACGCTCTTGCTTTAGTATGGCATATCAGCGTAAAAGCTTAGCGAAAGAAAACGTTCCGCCTTCCGCTCTTGTTAAGGTACGCCTGTTAAACATTCCAAGATTAAAAAACGAAATTGTCAGAAAATGTAATGTTCTATTTAGACTTTGGAGACTAAAAAAAATCGTCTCTTTCTAGAAAAAAATCAGCAAATCGGCACTCTACTAATTTTGGAACAAAAAATCGTCAAAATGACGATAAATCGTCAAATCTGGCGCCATGCTTATATAAAACGTCAAATTTGGTTGTCAATTGAAAAAAGAAGCATAAAGAAAAATAAATAGAGGTAAATTGTGTGGAAAAGAAATAAAGTTTGTCAAATGGTAGCAAATTATAATTGAAGTAAATGAATTAATGCCCCTATTGCGGTTCTCCACTTTTGTAACAGTTTGGTTGACTTTGATAAATTCACATTGCCATTCTCAACTAAACTGGCAGTTAGCTATTCAGTTGTGTATCTGTTTGTTTCGTGGTATTGCCGTTTTCAACTTTGTAAAAGTTTGGTCGACAAAAATGTTAAATACACACAACTGCTAAAAAGTAGTTGTGTTATTGGCAGTTAAAGTTTATTTTATTTAATTTCGGTGAAAATCGAAAACAAAATGGAGAAATCGTATGTAAAAATTTTTGTAATAACTATTTCGGTGTTTTTAAAAACTTTTATTAGTTTGAAAATAAAAACGAAAGCTCAATTTGAGCGTTTCGTCAAGAGAAACTTAGAAATTGTTCGCGGAAAACACCAGTTTGGTATGATGAAAAATTCATGTAAGCAGTTATGGGAAGAGTTTATAGTGGAGTTAAATAGTTTGGGACCACGACAAAAACTTCTTTGAAACACTTATAATCTTCTTAATCTAATTATAATATTCTTGGCACAGGTTTGGATACACTACAAGGGAAGTATAAAGAAAAAACTTGCCAAAAATAAAAGAAACACTCAAGCGACGGGGGAGGGCTATCACAAGAAGTTTTATTAAATAGCCTTAAGGATACTGTTTCGCAGCTCTTGTATTGCAAGTCCGGCCAAGTATTTGGTGTTGAAAATATTCCACCATCAAGTGACAATTTTACTGAGTCAGTTTAACCAATAATACAGCCAGAAGATTCGCCAACAGCTACCCCAACCAGAAGAGGAACTCATCCGGCACAAGAAAATTTCGTTACTTATTCGGAATTCTTACTTGTCACTGGAAAGTTCAAGAGGGTTGGACTAATCACGAATTTGTCTTCTTGTATGTAGAGCATTCATACAAGAGTTTTCTTTTTCATCAACATAATTAAATTGACACTAATATCAATTATAAATACTTTTTATTCAACACAACAATTAGAAATACTTTTAGTTTAAAAAATTATTTAAATTTATAAAATTTTCACTTGTCAAACGTTATATTTAAAGTTGGCAAATCGATATTTTAAGTTGGCAACTTTAAAGCAAACTCAACTAAAACAGTTGAGTATCACAATACCTAACATAGCGTTTACATTTGCCAGTACTGGCAAGACAGTAGCAATTCAATCAAACTTTTTCACTAATACATAAACACTTTTACAGCTATTTTGTTTTTGCATTGTTTTGCCAACTAATATGTATATGCTTACTGTCTTGCCAGTACTGGCAAATGTAAACGCTGTGTAAAATGAGTTTGGTTGTGCATAAGTTGGGTTGACTCCAACACGACCAAACTGAGTTGAGTGGAGAACCGCAATAGGGGCATAAATAATAGAAAATAAATAATTAAAAATAAACACTAAAATAAAATTTCAAAAAAAAAAAAAAAAATTTAATAAAATAAATATTTTTATATTCACCCCTATCGTGAATAACAAGTGGAATTTTTGTTCCCATGAAATTTTCATTCCCCTCGAAGGGAAGCAATTTTGAATCTCATGTGAAAATTTTTTCACGCTATCAGTTCCAGTGAATGTCAAAAAAAGAAAAAAGATTAGAAAAAATTAAAAATCAATGAAATTTTTGTTCAAAAATATACACGTATATATTTTAAAGAAAGTTAAAAAATAAAGCTAAATAATTGGTGTTGGTGGGATAGGTTGATAACAACGTTAGTTTTTTGCACTTTTTAAATTTTATGTAGTAAAATATTTTCCAAAATTCTGCCCCACGTCTTTCGAAATCTTCACAAATCCACCGGCAATCAACCTGTTATTTTGCATTTCGGTTTGTGCCTTATTGAATTTATTAACCCTTAATATTCGATTTATAGAAGGAGCTACTGACATACATGTTCTGTTCCCTAGCAAAAATAAAGTGAGAAAATCTAAGGAAAATGTGAACATTTTTCCCGTGAACATTTTTCACGTTATTATTCTCCTTTGAATTACCATTTTTTCATGGGAGTTTTTCATGATCGCACATATGTGAAAAGGCGAATAATTACGAGGGAAAAATTATTCACGATAGGGGTGATTTAAAAACCAATTAAGCTTAAACAAATAAATATACATTTAAATAATTAACCCCCAATTTCACCAAGGGGTTAGGTCGAATAAAAAAGAATTTTTATATTAATAAAAATAATTTTTACAAGACGGCGTCAGTTTTTACACTGCACTTTCCTTTTTGATTTGCTGAGCTGAGCAATAAGAAATTTCTGAGATATTTATCTTTGGTGTAGACCTGGGGTTTGTGAAAAAGTGTAAACAAAAGCAAACTAAGATCAGTGCTGCCAAGTATTTGTTATGCAAATAACTGTATACTAAAGTGTGAGAGCTAAATGTTTAAATAAATAAAAAAAATCAAGTGAAAAGCAAAAATCATTGAAAAATTCGTTAAATCTCAATGATTTTAAGGAGTTTTTCTTAGAAGTTGAATAAAATTCTTTTGAGTTACAAGTTGTGAAAAGCGATTAAATCATTTATGCTAATTATTTTGTTTTAAAATGTGGCTGAACAACTGAAAATATATAAATACAAACTGAAAATATATAAATACAAAGTTACTAAGTCAGAAATTTATTAGTTTATTTTTCTTAAAACAAGAAGTTATTAAAGGCAACATCAATGATGCCGAAAATTTAAACGGTTTTAGTAAACTGTTAACAAAAATTACTCTCAAATTTATAATTTCTCAAGAAATTTAACGGGTTTTCTAGAAATTTCAAAGTTTTCGTTTTTTTTTAAGTGTCTGCTATTCGTTAATATTCTTTTAATGCAAAAAATTTTGCCCAGTAAATCGCGACCTTCCCCCTGATAACAAAGAAAAAAAAATTATTTCAGTTAAAGCTAAATATAAATTATTTATAAACAAATATTGTACAACATGTTAAACATGATCAAAATCCACGTTTTTGAGTCACATTTAATACAGACATAGAATTAAAAAATCAAAGTTCGTTCTACGTTTTTTAACGCACGAGTATTTCAGGATGGTGACGAACGATGACAACAACATTGCGTTTTTTCTTTTAATACATTTTTAATGAAAAATTCATTAGTTTTCTGAACTTTTTGTTTTATAATGGTTGCAAAAAAATTAAGAAAGAAATAATAAATTAAAATTGTATGTAAATTTTTTATACTCTTTCCGACATATGTTTTGTAGCATTTTGTGTTTTTTTAATCTTGTGCAATTTTTTTTTTGTTTTATTTCAGGTTTGCTAGTTTATATGAATTTGTTCAACACGCATTTTAAAATTGTTACACTTTAAAAAAAATCAAATTCAATGTCAAGAGAGTGTAAAAATGGTTAACTAATTTGTGTTTAATATTTTTTAAGAGCGCGTTAGTTATGAGTTTTTTTTTTGCGATACAGTTATTTAAAATAATTTAAAGTTAGTTTTTTTGTTTTTTTCTTATGAATGCAAATTATTTTGTGGCAAAAGAAACTAAACACGTGATGTTGCGTATTAATATTAATCTGGTAGCACCTTAAAGAGATATACCGCTATGTTGAGTTAATCATCGTCCAGACTTGAAATTTTTGTTGCAGCAATGCTTGAGCTTATTGGTAATAGGGAAAATAAGATTGGGGAGTGGTACTCAGTTTCATGTACTCTGCAATTCTGTTTTGTTTTGTTATTCTTTCACTTTTCAACTTGAAGTTGGCTGTAGGAGTGTTTGTATTTGTATAAAATATAAAAAGGTGAAGAGGAAAGACAAGATAAAAATACAAAAATTGCAGCACTATAATTTCATAATCTCGAAACTTATGCAATTTCAAAGTAGAATTTTTTAAAATTGCAGCAACAAAAATTGCAAGTGTAGACGATGACTTATCAAAAGCTATTGTTTACATTCGCTTGTCATTTTTTAGGATTCGAAAAACTGCCCTTTGGCCGTATTCTGTAATTCGCTAAAGCTAAATCTCTATCGCTACAAATGTATAAACTGGATTTAGCGATTTTTGGCTACGAATGTAAGACTGTAAAGTGCATTGCTAAATTTGGCAATGCCATAACAATTTAATTCGCCGCAATTTTAGCTTTTATTGTCATCACTAAAATTTTTAAATTTTTTATGTTCTAAGGAATTTAAGCGATAGAGATTTAGCTTTAGCTAAGCGAATTACGGAATACGAGTGCTGGGCGGCGAAAACAGCTGGCGCGTCATTGCCACTATTTTTTATGGGCAATCTAGCCAGCTTTATTTGTTGGCCTTTTTTGCGATTTGCATTTCATTTTGCTTTGGCCAATAGCTTGGCGTCTTTTCCGTTTTATAGTTTAAGAGACTTCCAACATTAACCATAGGCTTACTTTTCAACTTAGACTTTGGTTTCTAAATTTGTTTTAAAAGGTTTGTTACCGTTCTCAAAATTGTGATCCCGCGAGATCCCAATGTTACCAAAAAGCGTCGACTTACTTGAAAATTGTGTGAATGAGAGAGGTTTGAAGAGAACTATTTTTATCTACTTTTTGTACAAAACAGTACAAACCACTAGAAGAATTCACTAGAAGGTTAGGGCGGGCAGCTCTACAACAACACCACTTTTGTAGTCCGATTGTGAAAAAAATGACTAAAAAAAGGTTTGTTTACATTAAAAATGTTGTTTGTATATACATTTTGACAACTCGATCACCAAAAAAAAAAAGATATGTTGACTTGACCTCCCTCCCCCCCACCATCTAGTGAATTCGCCTTGGCCCAAACATTTTCTTCAGGTAGTTACCAAATATTGTCAAGCAATCAGTTGTTAAAATTTTAACAGTAATATTGATTTTATTCTATAAGTTTTACTTTATGGTTAAACATTTGGTTTTAATCGTTCACGTTTTTCGGTATTTATTTAAAAATTAATTTACTGAACTTAACCAAAAAAGAAAACAAACCAAATAGGTATTTTACGAAATTAACATAAAAAGATTTTAAGCATTTTTACTTTATTTTGTTAAATTTATGAGCAACTTGAAGCAGTTTGTTTTGTTGTACATATTGAAAGAAAAAAAAAAAAAATTTAATTATAAAATACACTTATTATTGAAAGGCACTTTCTTTATAATTTCTGCCTGTATGGTGTTTTGAACCCCCATTTATTTCAGCGAGCAAAATTTTCAACCTTGAACTTATAAATTTTTATTTGTAACATGTGAACAAAAAAAAAAAAAATAATTTGAAAGAAATCAAGACAAAATTTATTGACATTAGCGATTGGGGCTGGCAAAATGACATCAGAAAACATAGAAGACGTTTAGAACAGAAAGAGAGAAAAAAAAACCTAACTAAGCTGTCAAAAAAATCTAACTCTATGATTATGTTCTTAAGAAGTATGTTTACTTTGTTGTTTTTATTTCACACGTACGAAATTTTGAGAGAATTTTTTTAAGAGCTTCTTCTTCAGCCTTTTTTTCTATGAAACAAAAAAAAAAAAACTATATAAAACAGATCTTAATCCGGTTGTTTCATTAATTTTTTGCAAAATAAAAGTGCCTGTTTACTTAAAAGTTGAAAAATATTAGCAAACAAAATTTCAAGGGGGGAAGAAAATAATAAGAATTTAAGTTATACATACAGTACGAACTCTATTTTCACAACCCTAGATTATCCCAACAACCCAATTTTCGCAACAGGCATTATTTTTACATTACAGTCTTTATATTTAAAAAAAATAGTCTCAAAAAGTGCAACATAAGTTTTTCTCATTAATTTAAAATATTCTTTATTGTTAGCAGAGTTCAGTATTGGGCTTGCAAAAGAGCAAATCGATGCCTTACTTTCTCAACCTCGTAACTTAAAAATACGGCTTTGACTTTTTCATGCTGCTATTTTTGTGTTCTAACACTGCAACAACTTATTATTTCAATACAATTTACTTAGATGTAATCAATTCTTTAATAATTCCATTTTAACTTTAGCCCAAACACCGAAGTATGCAAAGATAAAACGTTTTTTTCTCTCCTAAAAAGTTGTATTTTTTTAAGATACGAGGTTGAGAAAGTAAGGCATCGAAATGCAAAATATCGTAGCACTTTAATGAAATCTAACGGAAACTTTGTGTATTTTGTTGTTGGATTTAAAAAATGAGCTATGCTATTTTGCGTGTTCACTTTTGCAAGCCTTACACTGAAACTTAGTTCTATCAACGTTATCATATTTAGGGCCATTAACCAGCGATGCCAACTTAGTGCTTTTGGCAATATTTATGGTGCTTTTTGATGCCTCAAACCGCCAAAATTTTATCCTTAGTGCCAAACTAAGAAAAAGCACTAACTTGGTGCTTTTTCAATTTTTCGTTAGTGCCTTTAGTGCTTTTTACAATTTTTATTTTTTTCTATAACTTTTCAAAACTTTGATTATAAAGAGGATGGCTTAGATGAGATTTGCTATTTGGGGTACAATTTTAAGAAGGCCCGCAAAGATTTTTAGATTTCAAATGACAAAAAAGTGATAAAAGATAGATTATTTACAAGGTTAGAGCTAGGCTTTCTACCAATTTGGAAATTTTCACACACTTTTTAGCGTTGACAACATATTAAGCAATCGTAATAAAAATGATGTATTTGTTTTCAGTAAACATTTTTTTAAATATTATTAAAATAAAGAATGGTCGGTCATTGCAAATTTTCGGTAATTGCAACAGGTGCGATTTTTTCGAGTTACGAAAATCGAGTTCGCACTGTATTATTTGAAACTGTTTTATGGCCAATTCAAACTCAGCTGATGATGATACAAGTGGTTTGGATGATATTTTTATTGAAGATATATCAATACATTTAAAAATGTTTATATACGAATGTAAATATGGAGGTATGTCATATTTTGCACAGCCGAATGCAACTTGTTTTGTGTTTAATTAAATTGTAAAAATGGCTTAGTGCTTTTTAACGCTTTTTTTTGTTCGAAATAGTGCTTTTTTTAAATTTTAAAGTGCTTTTTGCTCTCAAAAAGTTGGCATCACTGCCATTAACGCCAAGTTGTAATAATAGCCATTGGACAAGAATCGCATTTCAACAACACTTCTCAGCTGTAGTGCTGTCGCAAAAATGTTAAAACACAAATACACACATCTTTTGTACTTAACACCTTCTGTGTGTTCTTTACTCAGAAGCGTACATCGCGATGCAACGGTTAAAATAATTGGATAATTTCATTATTCAAGAAGACTGTTTTTTGTTTAATTTTACTATATCAGATGTTTTCTTTGAATATGTACGTTTAAGTAAAGTTTGATCAATTTGTTTGCTAAAAAAATTGAGTTTTCCATTAAAAAATTGGGTGTCATCAAGTAAAATAAACAATGGTCGATCATTGCAACAGTCCAGATTCGTTCGAGTAGCGAAAATCGAGCTTGCACTGTATTTAAATACATGTGTATAGAAATGCTTTCTGCTATTAAATAAAAAAAAAAATTGTTTATAATTCAAGGATAACGACTTGTTAGAAAATAAAAATTTGAAATGTTTATAATTACCTTAACCCTACAGAAAAAGGGGATGTCATTTATATTTATTGCAAAGATCTGTAACGTAATTTTGCCTGTTTACTTAAAAGTTGAAAAATATTAGCAAACAAAATTTCAAGGGGGGAAGAAAATAATAAGAATTTAAGTTATACATACAGTACGAACTCTATTTTCACAACCCTAGATTATCCCAATTTTATTGCAAAGATCTGTAACGTAATTTTTTTTCCACGTAGTAGTTCTAAATTAATTTATTTTTATTACAAATTAAAAAAAACGTGTTGTATTACACAGATTTTCTTACATTTTATTTATTTTGCTAAAATTTCAAAGTTTATTTTTTTTTTTAAATTGTAGGTATTTTGTTTTAAAATAAAACACAAATAATTTTACGTTGTTTTAGAAAATAAGTATAAATAACAGCTCATTATTTCATTTTACAAACAAAAAATTGCAAAAAAAAAACGCTTAAATAATTAAAATGCTTTTTATTAAACAATTTTGGGTCTTGAATCATTTAAGCGGAAGGAAGTCAAAGAATTTGAATTTTTTTTACATTCTTCTCATTTAACTTGTCAATTTTTTTCTATTTTGAAAACAATTAAAATAAATTCAATTAAATATTTTCTTATTAGTGTTTTAAAAAGAATAAAAAAAAAAAAAAAAAAAAAATAACAGAGAAATAAATAAGAAAAATAAAATGAAACAAAACATACACAACAAAATTTCTTTTAACATAAATTAATGACGCGGAAATAATCACAAGAATTGTAAAAAATGCACAGAAGCTAAAAATAACAAGGTAATATTGGTTTTTAAATGAATACTAATAAACACCTACACAATCTGGCAACAACAATTCAAAAATACGTGAAATGTTGACACCAGAAAATCAACATTTCACGCATACTGCTGCTACGGATGTTTTTGTAATCAAACGTTGCCGTTTTGGTTAATTTTTACAAAAATTTGTTACTTTTTTTTTAATGTGTACTTGTGAAGTTTATTTCAATTTTGGTTACTTTTCCTCTAACGTAAAAATAACAAATTTTTAAGCAGCCCATACACGATTTAATTCAATTGTCAACTGAGTAGGTTGTTGTCCAAATCAAAGCGTGTATGGCTTTGTCAATTGATTAGTTTGACGGTTGTCTAGTTGGTTGAAGAAAAATCAAAACACGTAAAATCAATTAAAAATGGATAATCATTCAGAAAAGCAATTTGGTTTAAGGATTGATGTTTGACTATTGACGTCTGAGGAGATCGAGTGGTTGCGATCGAAACATGTTATGATAACCTGCCGGCCAGGGTTCGAGCCCCAGCCACGTCAAGAATGAAAGATTAACAATAACAATTTTAATTAATTTTCATGTTGTAAAATTCCTTTCTTCATGAGAATAATTTAATAAAAATTAAATTTGATGAACTTAAGCCTAATTATAAAAATATAAAAAATTTGGATTAAAAACCATAAATAGTTCAACAAAATAACCACAATACTGATTAGATTTTGTTTGTTTAAAGTTGACTACTAAGTCTTTCAATTCGATTGTACTATGTGTGCTCGAGTTTCTTGATCAGCTGTCAAAATTAATTTTTGTAGTTTCCTTTTGCAAAAAAAAAGTTAAGTATTTAAAAAATTGTCTTTTATTTCATTAAATATTAAAATTAATTTAAAATCTTTCAATTCAGTTGAAAGACTCAGTTGACAATTGAATTGAAACGTGTATGGTACGCATTAGTACTCGCATTACGGGCTCCGCTCCGCATACCGATCAATATGATTCTTACGATTTCCACTTGGCTTAGATGCTCTGCATTAATTTATACCACATAATTTATCTGAATTTTGCACGTTAACACATACCATACCCAGTAAAAAAAATTTGGGTTTTTTGAAGCACTACAGAAAAAAAAGCGCATAGTCAAGCGCTTCAATTAGAGAGCTCTTATGCAGCAGTAAATAATAAAGAATAAAATATACAAAAAAGCTGCTTTTTTAGTGCTGACAACGAAGAACGTTTTAAAGCGAAAAAAATAAAAATATATTATGGTCAACGAAAATTATTGAAAAAAGGCATTAATGCAAGTAGAAGCAAAACAATAATGAATATGTTTATTTAGTTAGCCTTTAAAAAAGCACTTTAGGAGTGCTTTGTATGCATGTTCAAAGATGCGCTTACTGTCAGCAGAAAATAGTTCTCCAAACCGGGAACACCCCATACAAAAATCAGGCATTACATCAGCAGGTTTGAAGCGATTTGAGGAATGAATTCATACAAAACACCTGCTCCTTTTGGAGCACATTTTTTACTGGGTAATAACATAGCAAGACTTTTGTTTTTTACTGTTGTTAAAACTGCCCTTTAAAATATTAAATTACTTTGTTTTTCTTGGTTATTTAATATGCCAACTCTCCTAGTCTGAAATGAAAAATACAATCAGCAATGGCAAGTTTTGAATGAAAAATTAATAAAACTTTATTTATATTACAAACTAAATTAGCAAAGACTTTTTGTATTTATTAGTTTAGCATTCACAATTTACCGACTCCATTGGTCTCCTCCGGGTAAAGGTGTGCTCTTGGTCGCATTACCCTTCTTAATCTAACCTATAAGTATAGCAAGATTTCTAATAGCCCTTTGACACTTGTCAACATCTAATATCTACCATCGACTTGCAAAGATGTTTAAATTTCCCAATAAGAAATACATAGTATTCATAAACGTTTATTAAATTTAACAAACATTTATGAAGGGTATTTTTTATAGAAAATTTGTTTTGTAAACAATTATTAAATCGAAATTTTTTTTTATGAATATTGAGGTAAATCTTTATCCTTGTATATTATTTTACATCTTCCGATTATTTTAGTGTCATCGCTACGAAAGTGGCAGAAAATCCTATTATTATTTTGTCATCACTGACGAAATGGCAATTGTTTTGAAATCTGCGTTACCATTTGTTAAGTTTTTCCATTTTTGCAAGACTTTTTCTGTTAAATTTTTTTATTTTTTTATTTTAAAACAAAATGAATTCCATATACATTTTGGCACCTTTGTAGAAAAAAGTATTCAAAAATAAAAAGTTTTTAAAGTTTTTCTTGGGATTCAAAATTAATAATCAAGGTTTCGTCATAATGTGCTAAATTTCCATTTCATGCTATTGACAAACTGAAGTTTATTTTTGATGGGATAAGCTATTCCCATGCGCATTTCACTGGTTGCTTAGGCCAGATCGTCAGGCAACTTCATCCAAAGATTTTAGAAAAACTAAAGACATTATACAAATAAAACTGTTAAGCGAATAAGAATTATAAGCCCCAGTTTTACTTGTAACAATCAGGGCTGTCAGATAAGGCGATTTCTCGCCAAACGTGGCGATTTTGAAACGTGTTTGGCGATGGGATTTTCCATTTGTCGACTGGCGACTTTTGTGGCGATTTCTGATATAACTGGCGATTAACTTAATTTTTACCATTTATATTGTTTCGGCGATTTTGTTTAACAGCTTGTTATTTTTTGTTATCATTATTAATATAAAAAGAACTTTCAACTTTTTTGCACATGATTTTTGTTTTGTTATCAGCTTAAGTGAATTTTATTTTCAGTCACTATTTAATTCTAATAGTATGTATGCAGGTCAAAACTCCAGTAATGAAATCAGTGAGGCTGAAGTGTACGATCTTATAGACTTGTGTACTTAATTTAAGCTTTTTTAACTGAATACTTATACGATCCCCATTTTATGTTATTTAAAAAAAAATTACAGAAACAAAACAAAATTTACTTTCGGCGATTTTTTTGTATTTTTTCTCAGTTTTTGGCGAGTTTTGACTCACATATTATACTAGCGTTTTTTGTATGCAAAATTTAATTAAAAAAAAATAAAAAAAATTACAAAAACTGAACCAAATTGACGTTTGGCGATTTCTGACATCCGGCTTGGCGATAGAGCTCAAAAAAATCTGACAACCCTGGTAACAATATCAAAGCTTAAACAAAAACAACAACAAAAAACCGTGAGTTTATCTTTTCTTACAGTCCACAATTGTTTGATTTTTTGTCAACTCTAAATGTAGTTGTAAGTGGGTAAAGAAAAAACAAAAATAAAACAAATTTTTTTATTTTATTTTGCCAGTTCAGTTTTATTTACACTGCCACATGCATATTAGTTATCAAAGTTTTTCTTGGGATTCAAAATTAATAATCAAGGTTTCGTTACAATGGGTGTCTGTGAAACGGTAGCAAAGTACTCATGGAAGTAAAATTTTGACACTACTGAGGTGAATAAAATTTCACTAGCCTAGTATAAAGTATAAATTTTGACATTAGTGTAGAAATTTTTGACAACCACAAAATTATTTTTTTTTCATCAAATTTGTTTAAACAAATATGGAAGCAGAACCAGCGGCCAAAAAAATTAAAAAGAATTGTACAAGATGTCAGTATTTTCATATGTATAAGCTTTTTTGCCCACACTTTTTGTAAAATTTTTTTTTTATATCAGAACGAATTCATCAAATAGTTGGGACGATCTCATTTCCAACAGTATTGAAATGATTATTGGTAAACGTTTGTTTAATTTATTCATTTTCACAAAACCATTAATAATTGTTTTATTCTTTATGCCAAAATTTTACGTTGTCAAAAATGTTACAATTTCACACAGCACAAAGTACATGTAAATATTATAATATTTATTTTTAATAAATAAAAAATTTAATAATGAAACTAAATTTTGTTTTGTTCTATAAAAAAAATAATGAAATTTCATTAAAATTACAGGAAATTTACAATTTTTTTAAATTAATTTTTAACCATTTTAAATTTTTTTTTATCACATTGGAATCTAATTAATAATCTTAATTGCAATTTAACAATATTAATATGCAAATTTAATGTATGACCTTTTTTATAATTTTACCTTTTTATATAAAAAAAGAAAAAAAAATTGCTATCATAAACAATAAATAAATCTGTGTATTGTTTGTAAACAAGTTTGCACATGGCTTTACAAAAAAAGGTCGTTTTCATTAGCTAACAGCTTAAAACCAACAACAACTCATATTTTCCAGCAAACAACAATTCAATCAAATAGATAAAAAAAAAAACAATAACAAAGTTACGCTATTTAATAAGCCAGCCGCATTAAAACAATAACAACTCATAAAGAAAATTCTTGCATTTGTCAAAATGTCAGTATGACAATGACAATATCAAGTTATTAGTGAAATATTCTTTTACATACGTGTTGTATATTAATTGTTTTGTTTATTTATTTATGGTTTTATGGTGGTGTGTCTATTATTTTTTAGAAAATTGATATTTTTTTTTGCATTTTTATATTTAATTTTATTTAAAAGTGCCAAGCCTTCTTTTTCCTGGTATTTAACATAAGTAAACAACAACAACTTGCTTGACAAATAATGCATGCAACGGTTGATAAAGTTGGTACAATTGTACTTTTTTTGGTACAATTAAAATCTAAAAAGTACGTTGGTACCCACGTGACTCATTTTGTACAATTTCCAAATTTTTTAAACCTATTGTTATTTGATATAAAATGGCAACTTGTACTATTTACTGCCCAATGAATATAAACGGAGTTCTGTGTTTAGTGCAAACGGTCTTGCAAAATAGAAAACGCTAAATTGCGTAGCTTTTTTATAAAATTTAACGGAAGCTCTAAGTATTTTGTTGTTGGATTTAACAAAACAGCTATGATATTTTGCATTTGCTCTTTTACAAGAGCATTTACACCGAACACTGAACTCGGCTGTTATTGTGAAGAGGTTTGTTGCACTTGTTAATTTGACGATTGCATATGACATATTCTAAATTAAGTATCTGTCGCAGCATATAAGCTCGCATTTTCTGACAAGGAAACCACTTCTGCAAAAGTTCTAGTAGAAGAGACGACTTCCTCTCATTTCAAGATTATTTTGAAACGAAAACTCATATTTTGAAAAATTCGTCAACAAGATGGTTTTTACGTCATTATTATTTTACTCTGAATGATTTTGGAGGAGATTTTACAAGCGCTTAATTAAATTTTATTATATCCAGACTTTCTACTCCAGTGCCCATGTTCTGTTAATCTCGCGCCGAGACTCTTTTCGATTGAAATGTGTGAAATGAAACAAAAAAAAAAAAAAAAAACAGCTGTTTTTCTCACTAAACTGTGTAACTTTTTTGGCGAGTACTAGCTGTCACATCTTTGTTTCACATCTTTTCGATGCGAGAAGTTCTCACTATAGTTACAGAACATGGGTAAGGTAATAAAATTTCTTTCCTCTTTCTGCAGAACATATTGAAAATTGTAAACACAATCAATTTGAAAATGCAATCCCAAGATGCATGTATCCGCATATTTTTAGAACCCTTAAAATTTTTGTTTCGTCAAATGGGGCGCAATCTTTTGAAAAAGGAGTTTTCAGACAAATTCGAATTAGCAAAGCCAAGATTTGAAGAAAATTGTCTTGTATTTATATATTCAGAGATAACATTGAAAGTATGATACTATATAACATTTTTCGAGGCTTTCAAAAATAAAGTTAACTTCGACGACGAAATTTTAATGTGGCTAGCAAAATTTACTCCAGAAAATGTGATTTCAGTAAAAACCAGTATAGTAGAGTTTTTATTAAAAATATTTCTAAATGAAAGTGCAAATTATGATACTTTTAATAACGAGTTTCGAGCGTTGTAGGATCTAGATGCTTTGCCAAACTTAAAAAGACAAAAACATTTATGTTTTTTGGTCCAAAGTGACCACAATGAAAAATGAATTAGATCAGTTAATGTTTGCAGAGCGTAAATAATATAACATAAAAATTGATTTCAATTAAAAAATTAAGGATTGATGTTTGACTATTGACGTCAGCAGTCGTCGATGGCTGCGAGTGTAAGACGGCAAATCCATCTGAGGAGATTGAGTGGTTGCAATCGAAACATGTCATGGTAACCTGCCGGCCGGGGTTCGAGCCCCAGCCACGTCAAGAATGAAAGATTGTCAATAACAATTTTAATTAATTTTTCATGTAGTAAAATTCCTTTCTTCATAAAAATAATTTAATAAAAAATTAAATTTCGTGAACTTAAGCCTAATTAAAAATATTAAAAATTTGGATTAAAAACCATAAATAGTTCAACAAAATAACCATAATACTAATTATTGTTAAAGCTAAGGCACGAGCTCTATGTGTACATTTGTCCTTCAAGTTGTGCTGAAAAAGGTCAACAGAAAAGAAAAAGACAAAATGAAAAAACAAAAAATGTACTTGGACTTCAAGAAAAATTCTTGACAAAAGTACGAAAAAACAGAAGTAAGGAAAAAACATGTAAAATCAATTAAAATGGATAATCATTCAGGAAAGCAAATTTCGATCTGCCAAATGTTAGAATACAATTTGGTTTAAGGATTGATGATTGACTATTGACGTCAGTAGTCGTCGATGGCTGCGAGTGTAAGACGGCAAATCCATCTGAGGAGATTGAGTGGTTGCAATCGAAACATGTCATGGTAACCTGCCGGCGGGGGTTCGAGCCCCAGCCACGTCAAGAATGAAAGATTGTCAATAACAATTTTAATTAATTTTTCATGTAGTAAAATTCCTTTCTTCATAAAAATAGTTTAATAAAAAATTAAATTTCATGAACTTAAGTCTAAATAAAAATATTAAAAATTTGAATTAAAAACCATAAATAGTTCAACAAAATAACCACAATACTAATTACTAAAAAAATTTGTGATATTAATAAAAACATTAATTAAATTTGCACCAGTAAACAAATTAATAGTGTCAATTAAACCAGTTAATAGTATTAATTGAACGTTTAATTTACTTGATTAAACGTTTAATTCACTTGATTAAATTTTTAATTAAAACTGATTTTATTTTTGATTAATGCTTTAGTTGGTGAAAAATTTTGGAGAATTTTTTCTGTGTAGTATAGAATAAATAAAGGAATATTTTCCATTCATTTCATGTCTTATCGGAACAAGACTTTTTCTTTTATAAAAAAAGATCAAAAATGATGACTATTGGGGTAGTAAAAGTACGATTTTTAAAGTTCGTTAGTACGATATTGGTTTTCTCATTTATCATCCTTGATGCATGCATTCTCATACGTCTAGCGGGGTGTTTGTGTATATAACAAACAGGTTACCATATAAGCCACTTGCTGTAAATAGAGCTGCCAGATAGGTAGTTTGTATAAAAAACAGGATTAAGTGGTGTTTTAAAAAGGTGAATTAAGAAATTTTGTTAAAAAAATAATTAGTATTGTGGAAAAAAAAGTTAAATTAACGTAAAAACTTTATACATTTTATACAAATTTTGCACATTTGTAAAATATTTTAAAGTTAATATTGTTTAAACGAAAGAAATCGGACTGATTAAATTAAATTTTATGCATTTGATATATATTTGAAAGTGAGTACTCCTTTTTAAAACTTTAAACAAATTAATAATCAATTTAAAGAAAACTTAAGCCCGAGTTAGCTGACTGTAAGTGTAACGTTGCAAATCAGCTGCTTTAATTTATCGTGTGTAAAGCAATTAGAGCGATTATAGTTAAGGCTAGTTTACACGGTAATACAATGTATTGCGACTTTGTAGAACCAAAATAATATGAAATTCTCTCCATGTTTAAAAGCAAAAAATAAAAGTCTGTTGTAAGTTTAATTCATGTTTACACGAATGGTATAAGTTAAATCAAAAATAAAAACAAAAAAGCAAATGGTTGCAGTTTTACAATTTTTACAAAAACAACATGAAAATTTCCTGAGTTGATTTAAGTTGTTTTTTGTAATTGTCTAAAAATGATACCACCTTCAATATATTTTGTTAAAATACACCTCTGGCGTGATGAGAATACATAAGTTTCTAAAATGATTTAGAAAAACAGCATTTACCGACCGGTTGTCAGATTTTGTATTCGTATTCTCTCTTACTCAATACATTTTGCTTTTACATGATGAGCTTTTTCTCTTTCTACAGCATTTTTTGCAATGCGTAATACATTGTATTACCGTGTAAACTAACCTTTAGTAGTAAGATGAAACTAAACCGTAACGTCATAATCTGTAATCTTAATCTGCAGAAAATGATTTTTCTTACTTTTTACTGTTCGGTTACATTACTGTTACTGACAGCCAACTGGGGCTTTAACCTTTTAGCAAATTTAAATAAAAAGTATTGAAAATTTAAAAACTCTTCTTATATTTTCTTAATGTATTGCAACCATAAAAAATTTAAAATCACAACTTAAACTTTTAATTACACATTGTCTTTTAAAGTCCTTTTCTTCCATTCCTTCTATTAGCCAATCACACCTATTTTAAATTAGATTTCCCTAGAAATTTGTTCCCTTTTCCACAATATGTAAATGTTTGGGGAAAGCAAAATTTCGAGGAAAAAAAGTGTTCCCTTTTTATTCACGATAGGCGTGAATAATTGTAAAAACTAAGTAAACTTAAGTCTTAATTTAAATAAAACTTTATGTCTTAATTGTTTATTTTATTATCTAAACTTTGCAAATTTATTTTTGTATAAATATAAATTTGTTCATTATTTATTAACAATAATTTACATTTGTTTTTGAATAATGCAAATTTACTTGTGTTGTGTTAACTGAACTTTGGGTTGCTGTATAAATTAATTTATTGTTAAGAAGAAAATGAAAAACAAAATTTTTTGTAGTTAAAAAAAAAATTAATGAAACAAAGAGTTTGTTTGATTGATTAAAATTAAAAATAATTGTTTAAGAAAAAAAAAAAACGGAAAAAACAAGAAAAAATGGGGTCAAGAAAAGTTTAATTAAGCAACTTTTTTTTTATAGAAGAGCAATTAAATTAAAATTTTAATTTAAATTAAACTAAAAAAATATGATATTAAAATGTTTATAATTTTTGAAAAACACACAGTTTTATTAGTTTTACTGCCAGTTTAAGTACCTTAACTTTAACTTAACTTAACTTAACTTTAACTTCCAGAAAACAACATGTTTTTTTAAAGTTATAACTGATAGTTAATAACAACTGAACTTAGTGAAATTGGGTATAAAAGCTATAAAATAAATAAAACGGAAACAATTTTGTTAAAAATTTCAAAAAGGTGATAACATAGTGGGTTTAAATAATTAAATATGGCAATCTTCTTTTTAAAAACTAGACAAAGTCTTTGAGACCTTATGAAGTATATAAATGAGGTTTCCGAAGACCTTAAGACCTGTTTAAGTTTGCTATTGAAATTCAGTCAGGTCGGTTTGACTGAAATATCAGAAAAAAACCACGACTGCCTCTCAGTTTACCTTTAAATTCCTTGTTTTTGTTGCTTTTTAATTTTTTGGGGAAGTGGGCGTGGCACAAAATAGATTTATTATATAACTTTCTGTTCTTATCGCACCATGGTTGTACCCTTCACCATGGTGCGATAAGAAGATTCGGCACGGCCGAATATAGCACTCTTACTTGTGTTTAACTTAAACTTAGATGGCCTTAAAAATCGCAAATTTTGAATCAGTGGCAACACTTTAAAGAAAGTTTTATACACAACAAATGTTACCAGACTAAAAAAACAGAAAATCTATGTATGTATGTATGTATGTATGTATGTATGTAACGTATGGACTGCAAAACGGCTGGGCCGATTTTGATGAAATTTTCAGGGAATGTTCAGAATATTCAGGCGGGTGACACTGTGAAGTCTGATTTTTGATTTTCGGTCTGCGGGCGAAGGGTCTGGCAAATTCCAATTTTCATATTGCACCACCAATGACATCTATATAATTTGGACGATTTTTTCTTAAAAATGATCGCCATTGTTCAACTTAGATTTATACGAAAAGAAAATTTTGCCCCGCCCACTTTTACGCCCACATTTTTCGAACTACCTAAAATCAGAAAACGGCTCCATCGATTTGACAAATTTTTCTTTCAAATATTCGTATTAACCAATTTTAAGTTTTCATCGAAAGAAAAATTTACCACGCCTATTTTAACGCCTAACTTTTAAGCGCATAACTTGAGAACGGCTTGACCGATTTGGACGATTTTTTCTTTAAAATGATTGCCATGGTCCAACTTAGGTTTTTACGGGAAGAACATTTTGCACCGCCAACTTTTTTCGATTTACCTAAAATCGAAAAACGGCTTCATCAATTTGACTAATTTTTCTTTTAAATGTTCGTTATAATCCATTTTACGTTTTCATCGAAAGAAAAATGTACCACGCCTACTTTAACGCCCAATTTTTTTATTAAGCGCATAACTTGAGAACGGATTGACCGATTTGGACGATTTTTTCTTTAAAATCATCGCCATGGTCCAACTTAGGTTTTTACGGAAAGAAAATTTTATACCGCCCACTTTAACGCCCACTTTTTTTGATTTACCTAAAATCAGAAAACGGCTCCATCGATTTGACTAATTTTTCTTTGAAATGTTCGTATGTTTTTAACGGATTTTAAAAATCGAACGCAAACATTTTTCCTAATTTGGACAGGACAACGTCTGTCGGGTCAGCTAGTTTTCTTTAAAACAAGACCGCTTTCACACTCGGCAAGTTACTTGCCGACAACAACAAAGTCAGTACAGTATTTTTTCCCCTTACCCCGACCTTACCGCTGACGAATACAAACCAAGAGTTGCGCAAGTAACTTGCCGAGTGTGAAAGGGGTCCAAGAAAATTTTTTTATATTTATACATAATTCTTAATTATTTTGGGGTTTTAAAACATTGAACATTTATAACAATACTCTTAAATTAATTTTACTATTAAGATACCTTATCTAAAGCTATGTTCACATCTATTAAATATTTGATGTCCTACATGTAAGTGCTGGTTCACATACGTCAAGTTTGACTCTTCAAGTCTTGATCTTATAGGAGAGAAGGGAAAAGAGAATGCCATTTCTTTTCCCCTCTCTCCTAAAAACTCAAGACTTGACGAATCAAACTAACCACTACCTTAAATAAATATTTTTTTCAAAACGTTTGGCTAGATCAAACATCATTTAACAATTTCTTAATAACATTCAGCCTTATTTCAGTTCTCGATTTCGAAAACGACTCAGTAGTTAATTAAAGTAAATGAAATTAAAGTTATTTATCTACTACAAAATGCAACATACGGTGTTACCGACATCGAGAACCGAAATAAGGCTGAAAGTTTAGTAAATCAATAGAAATTGTTAAAAATAAAGCTAAAGTTAGATAAATTTACTGGTCACGCTTTTTTGGATTAAGCAAAGTCATGTTTGTTTTTGTAACGATTTTTTAAGGCAAAACCAATTAAGTTTAAGCAAAATCACAAGGAAGAAACTATGAAGAATGGTAAAAGTAATTAAAAATATATAAATTATGTTCATACGTATATTTTTTCTAAAAAAACAATATTTTTTTCTGGTACTACAAAGATGCAAAAGAAAAAGAATATAAACGAAAGGTAAAAACCAAAAAGTAAGTGCGTATTTCGTTAGCCATTTTTAAAAACTTTGTTTATTTCTTTTTTTTACACTTTCTAGGCAAGTTTGGTTTATTCTTCAAAACATTTTAAATAAAACAAAAAGTTGCCACAAGTAACAAATTTAAGGTTACCAATTATGCTTTGCTATCCTAAAAGCAGTTTTGCCAACCAAGGGAGCAAATTGTGTTTCAAAGTTAACACAGCGTCTTGACAAGCCGGCAGTGTTTTGTGTGCACAAAAACAAAACTTTGACAGAATAATTTGTTCATGTTTTTTTATGAAGAGAATATTTATGTCACGACAATCTATAAAAAAAAAGCAACTACAACAATTAAGTTAGCGTTTATTTATGTATATGACAGTGTTTGATAGACTCCGTTGTGCAAACAAATGAGTAGGTGAGTTGCAAAACTCGTTCGTTACAAAATTAAAAATACGAGATGACAATTGATTCTAACAGTTTTTTTTTGTGCATTATGAGAAGAGGGAGGTGCTACAAAAGCAGGGGAGGTTAGATAGCTCCAGATTCTAAACAAGGGGCGAGTGTATAATTTTGCTGGACTATACACTGAAATAAGTACCTGTGTGTGATGGTGCCTCTCCCACTCGAGAGCGGTTGGTAAACGCATAGATTGTCACCCAGTGGTTAATGTTTTTAAACAAAAGCAAAAAAAAAATAGTAAATGCAAATTTTGAAAATTACCCAAAATCTATTCAAAAACACGATAATTGCGCACAAGAAAAAAAAAGAAATAATGAAATGCTGGTAAAAGTCTATACTTTAAGATTAAAATGTTGCCAGATCTCAATACTCTACTGTATTCTAGTGCTGGGAAAATATCGATAGACTATCGATATTATCGATAGTATTAAAATATCGAAAATATCGATAGGAAAAATATTAATATCGATATTTTTATTATTTAAAATACAATTATGAAGACATCTAACAGCAGCTATACACGCCCTGAATTACAGCAATGAATACAAACAACAAGAATGGCAAGTGGTATGGATTGCTTAGCAGTGCTTTTTACTGCTAATTAAAGGCCTTTAGGTCGAAATTTTTGCATGTTTATATAGCGACTGAAATGTCAAATATTTTTGTAACCTAGCATTTACACATGCCACTGCCAGTTCGAAAAACTCAATACACTCACACTTTTTACTAATACACTCACATTTTTCGCAATGGCAGCTCCAGTGGCAGCAAAAATTGCATGCGAGTGGAAATTTGGCACTCGCATGCCACTAAATGTTAAAACGATAAGCAATGTTACCCTGTTAAAAATTTAATTCACATTTACTGGATGTTGTCAAATTGTTATTGAAGTTTTAACTAAATAAAGAATGATTATGATTAATTTTTTAAAAAGGCGCACAAATAAAAGCAAGTTTGTTAATAATAGAGCATTAATATCGTTAAAATAATGCTAATATAAATAAATGAATAAATTTCCCCAAAAATGTGCCATTAACTCGGTAACTCAATTTTGTTTTCTGGTACTTTTTTTTTAATTTGAGAAGTAAACAAATTTGCTCAAGTTGACGCTTCTACGACATTTTGAAAATGAACTCGCAGTGGCATGTGTAATCACAAAAGTTAATGGCATGAGATTCGACTATTTCGAACAAATTTTCTTTGATAATATGTATACAACAGTGGCATGCCACTACTTGCATGTGTAAAGGCAGGGTAATGTTGTAAAAAAATGCAAATCCAAATGCAATTGCAAGCATAGGACAAAACAATGAACGACCATTAGAGGATAAGTCCGCTAGATTGATTACCTTTTTGGTTTAGAGTTAAGAAAATTTTGTAAAGTTGCAATGGAATATACTATTTTCGGTTCCTTCAAAAAGGTACTTATCAATTTTTAAAAAACTGCCATCTAAAATAACGTGCGTTTATACATACATACGTCTCATACATTCAATAAAGTGATAAAAACAAAGACTGAAGCCTTATAAAAAAATAATTAAAGTTTTCCTGCACAAGTACAAACATTCAATCGATAGTAATATCGATATATCGATAGTGAAATCTGAACTATCGATAAATATCGATAGTAGAAAATATCGATAGTATCCCAGCACTACTGTATTCTATATTTTACTGGTTTAAAGCGCAATAATATACATTTATTTTTGGCATAAAATCTTATTCATTAAAGTAATTATTAAATATTAAACTTTGGATATGCTATTATTTTGGTCCAAAGTTAAATATTGTTAACATTAAGAAATTAAACCCGGTAAAAAGCTCAACTTTGAATACGTGTTAGAAAAAGAAAGCCTTATTTGTATGGGAATAGTTTTTAAAAATTAATTTGAAAAAATAAACATAAACATTTTATGACCTGTGTTGTTAAAATTGTGTAATTAAATCTGAAAACATTTTAATAGTATAATAAATTCAAATAGAATTTTTATAAAAAACTTAAACATTTTAAAATGCCCAGCCGGCATTTGGTAATATATACAGACATTTATTTATATATATAGATATAAAATTCTGGTTAAACATTTAAGTTTTTAGACAAACACTATTTGTTTAAATAAGATTACCATTGGCTAATAAATCAATGAATGTTAAAGCGTTGGTTTAGTTGAACTAAATTTAAATTTATATGTATGTAGTTTAAACTTAACAGCTGTAAATCAGTGCCCCATATTTTATACGTAGTGCAAAAAAAAAATTAATGTGGCAGCACTACGATAAATGTTGTCAAATTCATATGGTTTGTATTGGTAGTTTAAACACTTAATTTTATGCATTTAGAAATGGTTTAAATGTTTACTTATTTATAGATTTCCTTGTTTAACAACATTTTAAACTAAAAAGAGAGTTTAACTTGCACTGATCTATTAGCCCTTAAGGGCTAAACGTTAGCACTTATTTTTTTAATTAACAATTTTGTTTTAACAGTTTTTATCTTAAAAATAAATGATAGTAAGATGTAATTAATAACCTCTTAAATGTTTTTCCAACCAAAGAACGTTTTGTAAAATCAAACGAATGTTTGATTAAAACTGTGGTTACATGTGGGGGTCAAGTATGGCCATGGCTTAAGTCCTCGTCCATTATATGAAACCTTTGCTGCGAAATTTATTTCGTTGTTTTGTGTTCAAGCAGGGCCATAATTACCGCATTCGATATCGAGTAAACTATCGTATTTTTCTGCATACGATAGACATTGACGTATCGAAAAAAAACTAGAGAGATGTTATGTCTTTGGTTACTCGATATCGAATGGTATCATCTCAAATTACGATACATTTCATTCGATATCGAGAGTCCTGATTAGACCCCTGGGGTCTAATTACCGTATACGATATCGAGCAAAATTGATCGAAATTATTTTTTTTGGTGTTATGAAACTCGATATCGAATGAAATGTATTAAATTTGAAATAATAGCATTCGATATCGAGTTACTCGACAATTCATTTATCGAGTTTTCATTCCATACGTCAGTGTCTGTCGTATGCAAAAAAATTCGGTAGTTTTTTCGATACAATAGTATCGAATGCGGTGATAACAAGCCAGTTTTTGTGAATTTGTTATTGAAAGATAGAAGAAGAAGGAAAGAAGGCATACAAAATGCTGCAAAACAAAAGATTCTTTGTATAAACACGAATGCAGTTTCAAAAGACAATTGAAGAAAGTTCCATAAGCAAATGTTTCACAATATGGATGTGGACAAGGCGAATTGAATACTAGGTGGCCTCATCGCTACAACAACAACAAAACACGCATTTCGCCTGGTACAAATTTGCCAATCTGTCTAACTAAAAACAGGAAGAAAATATGAAAAATAGTTTAACAATGCTCGTTTGAAAAGAATTTAATTTTGTTTGCTTAATTTAATTTAATTTGATTATTTTTACTTTTAACTTGCACAATTTATCAATCTTAAGAATTTTAATGAAAGCCAACATGAAAACATAAACAATTTTTCACAGTTCGGGCTTGAGTTGTCAATTCGCCTTTGTACAGCTGATAATGACGTACACACTAATCCACCTGGAATTCAATTCGCCTTGGATGTGGACTTGGCAATTTCATAAAATATTTTAAAAAAGTTTCTGTTTTTTTAACAAATGATTTTTCATCAAGATAGTGCTTTGTTAAACGCGTTTATAAACACCGTATTATACCTAAACTGGGTTTACACTATGAAAGTTTTCTTTCAGAAAGTCTGAGCTTATGGGTGAGAGAGGAAGAGAACATGCTGCGAGTGATGCCAACTTAGTGCTTTTGGCACTATTTATGGTGCTTTTTGATGCAAAACTAAAAAAAGCACTAACTTTGTGCTTTTTCAATTTTTCGTTAGTGCCTTAAGTTGACAACATATTTAGTAATCGTAATAAAAACGATGTATTTTGGTAAACATTTTTTGAAAGATGTAGATACTGTTTCAAAAATAGAAAATGGCATAGAAAATATTAGGAATTGTTTAAAAACATGCAGTCGGAAATCGTACAAAAAAACGCGAAGACTTTAAAACAAAAAAAAAGAGCCGTAGCTTGGTATTAGCAAAGTGTTAGATAAATTAAAACAGCTGACAGAAAATGCTTTTTTTTTAACGAGCGTTGTGTAACCTGCAATTTTTATTGCGCTTTTGTATTACTTTAAAACTGTTTTATGGCCAATTCAACGCCGTTGCCTTTGTTTTAAATTTTGGTGGTATATAATATTCGGGACAGCGGAATGCAATTTGTTTTGTGTTTAATTAAATTGTAAAAATGGCTTAGTGCTTTTTTTTGTTCGAAATAGTGCTTTTTAGTGCTTTTTTAAAATTTTAAAGTGCTTTTTGCTCTCAAAAAGTTGGCATCACTGCATGCTGCTATTCTCTCCCCTCTCACCAATAAACTCACACTTTCTGAAAGAAAACTTTCATAGTGAGAACCCAGACATACATAAGTACATATGAAATTTAAACTTTAGGTTTGCAGATGTGGGCAACACTAAGCAAAAAGAAATAAATAGTAGAAAAATATGTACCTATCCTGTTAATTTTTGTGACACAGGCAAAAGAAAATTTATTTAACATAAAAATTTCTTAAAAGTTTTAAATTTTTTTTTAGCAAATTTGTTTAAATTGATCTTTTGTTTAAATATTTATTTATTTAGCTAAAATTTTAAAGGCCGTAAGCGACAAAAAAAAAATCAAAATCGACCTAATCATTGATTATGATATACCACATTAACCAACATGTAGATAATAATCAATAAAAAAAAAAGATTTCGAATTTTTTGTCGGTTACGAAATTTTGAATTTAAGGTGACGATATGCTTTTCAATTGTTGTTTATAGGTGTAGATATATTTATATGCACAGCTGTATCAAAAAGTAATTTTCTCTAAAATAATTACCTTTTTTGTAGTTGCTTTTTTTGTGTTTAAAACGTCATTCATGTTTTTAAAGTGTACAAAAACAGCCTACAATTTTGGTTAAAAACAACAAACACAGTTTTTGTAAAAAAAAAAAAAAAAACTTAATAAAAATAACAAAACATGGAAAAAAAGAAAGAATTTATTTTTTAAATGCGCAGTTTTAAGAATTTAAAATAATAAGACAGAAACAAGAAGAAAAAGTTTACTTTTTTATTTAGTATATTTTGTTTTCTCGATATTCCTTTGCGGTTATTCTTTGCTTTTCTGTTGTGTGGTTTTGTTTAGAGCTGTGCGCGTGACTGGGTTTTTGACTCACGATCACACAGCAAAGAAATATAAATAACATACACTCACGCATGAAGAATTTCGAAATTCTTACATGCAGTCTACAACAGACATGAAATGCTTAACTTTAACAATAATATGATGTTAGTGTTAAGTATAAACTCATCATGTTAGAAGTTTTCTCATGTTATAACACGGTCAGTTGTAGACGGGCAGTTACGGCTTATAAATCAGTGATTGCATAAACGCTGGTTTAGTTGAACTAAGCTTAAATTCAAGGCGAATTCATGTAAACAGTGGTGGCGAGACTACAACAAGTAACAACACCAATAACACAACATTGTATTTTATTTGTTGCATTCGTTGGTCAATACGTCAAAAACACAAGTAACTTTTGACATTCCTCTATCCAATTTAGAAAAAAAAGTAGCACAGCTGTGCTTTCAACGCCACCTGAAAAATTAATTCGCCTTGCTTAAATTTATACGTAGTTTAAACTTAACAGCTGCAAATCGGTGCCCCATATATAATATGCAGTTTAAGAAAAAATTGTGTGGCAGCACTACGATTAATGTTGTCAAATTAATTTAATTTGCAATGGTAGTTTAAGCGTTAAATTTTATGCGTTGAGAGATGGTTTATATATTAACTGATTTAAAGATTTGCTGGTGTAAACACATTTTAAACGAAACAAAGAGTTTAACTTGCACTGATTTATTAGCTCTAGTCTAGGTTTACACGCTTCAACTTTTGGGTTTTTAGGAGAGAAAAAAGGGTGTAAAGGCTCAGTTAGCCGGGAGTAATAGTAACAGTAGCGTTACTATGAAAAAGTAAGACCAATCTATTTCTTACAGATTGAGATGTAACATCTTGCTAATAACTATAATCGTTCTAATTGCTTAACATACAACAAAATGAATCAGCTGATTTTCAACGTTACTGTTACTCCCGGCTAACTGAGCCTTTATTCTTTGTTGTTGTTCCGTTTTCTCTATGATTCGCTGTGAATAAACTTATTGTTGTTTTATAACCACAAAAAGTTGAAACAGATTGTTGCTTGTGATCAAATTTGCAACTTGAAAAGAGAATTAAAAGAAAATTGAGCAGCTAAAGTTGATGCGTATCAACCAGTGTTACCACCAGCAAAATTCAAAATTACACTTGAGATGAAGCAAAATAACCCGATTTAAATGAAATTACACCTGATATAAAATTGAAGTTTTATTTAATTAAAGACATTTACACAGAAACAAAAACACAACAAACTTATTGAAAGAAGGTCAATATTAGTCAAACTGTTAACATTCTTATTGTAATTTAAAATAAATTAACATTAAAATAAACAACATTAAAGACTTAAAAACAATTAATAAAACATAAAAAAAACTCCTAAAATAATAATGAGTTTAACTTCCACATTTGTTAGCATGTATCTAAGGAAGGTTCAAAATGCTCAGTGATTCCTTTATAATGGGCTTTTTTAAGCCCGAAAGAGCTTACGAAAAGTTAGCTTTCAAACGTCTTACTGCGCTCACTTTTTGCTCAGACACATCATCATAGGTAGAAAGATTCATGCCTGCACAACGCCCCCAAATTATCCAAATTAACTTTTCCGTGAGCCTGTGAAGTCACTGGTTTATGTTGATAAACCAGCAACTATTGACGTCTTGGAGGTCAACATTGTTCATTTTATTCGTGACACTTCTGCAATGCGTTTCGTCAAGGGCAGGCGCGGTGCCTATTGTTTTAAATCTGTTTCAAATGGTAATGCCGTGTATTAATCTGCGATTAAAATTCATCTGTTTTGTGTTTTCTACCATTTTAAGTTGCATGGTCTTAAATAATACCCTTTACACCATATTTACTAAACTAAATGCCAGCAGGGTTTTATACAACTGTCCCTTTCGTTATTCAGTTTTACAACTGTTAAGGGCGTCAAATATTCTTCAAACAAAAGCATTTGAAAGTTTCCAGACACACATAAAATTAATTATATGTTGGAATATTCGCTAGTTTGTAGTTTCGAGAAACTTTTTTCTATAAACTTCAGGCTCTAAATCACTATGATAGTCATCATATTTAAAATCTAAGAGTCCATCTTGCGACATTTATTACCAAACTTTTGAATGATGTCTTTTCCTTAAAAGAAACCGATACTATGGTTCAGAAGACTGCGCATTTTTTATCAACAATATTAAAAAAGAAATAAATGTTATCACTGAAATCGAATCTTGATTTTATTTGGGTATCTGAAGTAAGAATTTCAAATAACACCTGAATTACACCTAAGAGAAATAACCCACGTTCTACCCACGACAATAAGAACTATACCAAATTCGGGTAATTACCCACAAAGTGGCAACACTAGTATCAACCTAGACTTGCGACCACGCATGCTCACTACAACATTTTTGTTGGCACGTACGCTTTTACACAAATCATTTTCAATCCCTTAAAATTACGACGCCGCACACTTACAAAGGACTTTATTAAAAATATCAATTTCTTTTTAATAAAACACGAAGCACAAATTGGTTCTATTCAATGGTCCTAAACACACAAGATTAATTTTTAAGCGAACAATTTTTGTTCTATTAATCATACACGGTAGTAAAACTACTCCGGTGGCTTATTTAAGTGAGTCGCAATTCGCTTAAAATTATCGTAAATGAAAATTGCATAGATTAATCCACTTGACACGGACACAAACAAAGGGAGTTGTGCATAAAAACGTGATTGTACTGTCACCGTACCAAAGAAAGTAAAAACTTAGCGACATTGTCCGTTTTAAGTCAATAAAAAGCTGAACGCTGCAGGATTACTATACCTAACTTCTCCGTCAATGAATAAGGCATACACATAATTATAAATTAGTTTGGGGTTTTTTTTTTTAATTTGGCAGTTAAAATTTAAACAATCATTAGTTTCTTAAGAAAATCTTCGCAAGTCGGTGAGAAATCGTGCGTGATTTTAAATTTTTTTTTCAAATTTTTTGTATTTAATAGTTTTTATAAAAAAAGTCTTAAGAGGGAACTTAAGAAAGAACTCATACGTGATTTTAAAATTTTCATCATGCACGCAAGTTTTTTTTAATTGCCACGCGTGATGAATATCACACACACACACAACTCTAGTTTCAATAAATAAAAATTTTAATTAGGCACCCATTATTTGGTTTTAATTTAAAACTCTTTGCAAAAAACTATTTTAAATAGAAATTAAAGACAGGTTTGAGAGCTTTAAAATTTGTTTGTTTTGGCTGTTTTACGTTTTTTTTTTTGGCAATAAATTTGAATGTTAAACTAGAGTTTAGTTTTAAGAAAAAGCCATAAAACCAAAGGCGTGGTTTTTTTTTATTTTAATAAGCGCTTGTCTTTAAAATAAACTCTTTGTTGTTTAAAATTATTATCTTTTTATTGCAATATATTTTTTTAAACTAATATCATACATATTTAGATAATTAGTAGAAATACTAATACTAAATTGTCCTAAATGGCAGTAAATTAGAAGAATACTCTCTTTAGAAGAACAAGCATAAGTATGTTACGAAACGCTAATTATAATATTTAGTGCTGTGTTGCCAGAAAGTGTTTTACAAAAAGTGCTTAAAGCAAGAACGTTTATAATAAAATGTTCCACAGTAACAATAGAAAAGGCAACATTTTTGCAGTAAGAACTTTTTTATTGGAGTGCCCCGGTAGGCTATCTGGTAGTGAGCTTGTCTATCAGCGCCGGGGTTGCGGGTTCGATTCCCGCCAGAGACTCCGGTTTCTTTCCTGCAGACAAGCGAAGACCTTCGCGGGATTAGCTTAGGAAATTTAAAGAAAAAGATACTACTACATATGAACTTTATTCTATTCCAGGCCTAAGATATGCTATTCCTTTCATATAATCGTAGTAAAGTGGTAAGCCATATGCATGAATTTGGGTACAGTAATTTCCGCTTAATTGAGTTTCTAAAAATGCGAAATAATTAAGCGGCTGACGCAATTAAATGGAACTCAACTAAACGGGTATTTTTACATGGACAGTTATACTGAATGATTTCGTTCCATGATTTTTAGTGCAAAAAAACGGGCAACTCAATTAAGCGGGGCTCAATAAACCGAAAACAATGTACATGCAAACAAAATAAATGAATTATAATGATGCCAACTTGACTTGTTTTTATAAACGGCTTAAATTGGATATTTATGTGAACAAGTGGCCACCATATTTTTTCATGTGTGCAGCCCAATTTGATGTTTTATATAAAAATATATTATAAAGGTGCCCAAAATATATACAAATGCACAAAATGGACATAAGCAAGGATTTTAAAGTGCTGCTAACTTGAATTTTTTGTATGAAATTAATTTTAAAAAGGTATAGAAAGTGGACTTAAAAAAGGAATTTGCGTATGATTTTAAAGAATAATGACAAATATAATTCATTTTGTGCAGTTAAGTCAAAAGTGCTGTACCCAAACCACAATAATGAAGAGGTTATTGTGGTATTTGTGCTGATGTCTGTAGCACCTGGAGATTTTGGTCCTAGAGTACCACCGTCTTTTAATACACCGATCAACTAGGGAACACTTTTTGAATCGATCTTTCAATGCCCGCTGTAGGCAAAATTACCCAAAGCAGTGTTAAGTTAAATTTTCCAACAGAAACAAAAAAATACATGTAGTCATATTACGCTATATCTTTCTGAACATAACTTACCCCCGGGGTTTACTATTATCCTTCCATGGAGGTCTTCGGAACAAAGAAATGGTAGTGGGCTATAGGAGCATGACAGTTTACCTTTGCGTCGATATTCTTTCGTCTGACATTGAAAATATATTCTGGGGCAACAAGGTGTATGTATACCTAGGAGCGCCAGCTATCGGAAATGGGTTCTAATCATTCAAGAGACCGAAGTTTACCTCAGTACTTAACTGTTGGTACCTTGGGAGTTTGTAGCCGCCGGCCAGCAACTTGTTTTACAATTGGTGAGGTCTCCGTTAATATACTTTCCAAGAAATGCTTTCTGAATCCCGAGGGCACGGAAGAATGTATTGTCCTTTTTTGAAGAAGTACCCACATAGCGGGTAAAAACGGGATGTCATTATTCGTAGTGGGTCTCCTCTTTAAAGTTGAGCACCAGTTGCGATGTTTAAATCATCCTCAGGTTCTGTTGCTATTAAAACGTACACTGCCTTGAATCAGATTTGCAGTGGATGTTAGAAAGCTGCAGCTCCTTAACAAGTCGGATAACGTGATTTGGCGGTCATACTCTCAAACTGCAACCTGTGTATGAAATATGATTTTCGCATACTCGGAGGCATTGAACTAAAATTAAGTCCAATCGCCATTTAGTCGCGATATGCGTAGAACTTAGTGATAGACAAGGCACCACTAAATTCATAAGAAAAAAATCGACTTAATGCCATTTTTTGTAGAAAGAAAAACTTGAAATTAATTTTTTTAATGAAGCCAGCATGAAATGTGGCCTTATATCTTAAAGCAGGGGAAACGACATAAAATCACGATTACGAATTATTTGGGGCGCCAATTTGTCTTCACCGAAAGAACGGCATTACACACTGTACAGGATGTCTAGTAATCGACATACAAATGCATTCGAAAAATTAGTGGAAATTATCCAGACAATTGTTATTGACAAATCGTACAACTTTCAAGACTTGAAGGCATGATTTAAAAACTATTGCTAAGAAATGCTTACAAAACTTGATTTTCGTTTAACATTTTTTGCTTCGGGAAAGAACACAGGACTTCTGACTTTTAGTTTTATAAAGGGCCTGCTCGTCGATTTCGAACAAAGACCTCATTCGCTGAAATAACATTGAAAACAAAGACAGATTATAAAGCATTGTTTTTGTTTTACATACATATAAATTAAGCGAACGAAGACTTCATTCGATATCGACGAAAAGGCCATAAGCAAAGGATGTAAGAAGGCATTCTGATTAGGTCAGCCTTTCTTCCTTCAAAGAAGAAAAAGGCATCACAAAAATTTATTTCATTTACTAAACTTCCTTTTTATTTTTCTTTGTGTACAATATCTATGAATTCATTATTTTATGCAATTTTTCACATTATCTTTAGAATTTAAATGAAACGCAAATTTTTTAACAATTAAAATTTTATTACAAAAAAAAGCCCATTTAGTTGTAAATTTTAAGAACACATAGTTTTTATCTGTAAACAAATTTTCCACTTAGACACAAAAACCAAAAAAAAATTTCATTAATATTTATCTTAAGTTTGGCTGCTCAACTTATTGAAATAATATATAAAAAATATAAGTGTAAAAGATAAAAATAACTCTATAATATACCCAATTAAAATTCTATAATTTCATACCTCAGAAAATTAAGAAATTTTTTTTACAAAAACTGACCTAGATCATGACAATATTATTTAGGCAATAAGATTTTGTTATAAATCGGCTAGAACGACAAAATTAGTCGTGTAGCCAGCAGGGCAGTGGTGTTGATGTCAAAAAATAGTCTTCATAAGAACGTGTGTATTTAATTTTTTGATAAATTGCAGCCGGCAGCCTGTTGTCGTCTATGTGTTTAATGCATAAAGCTTCATTCACAATGAGAGCAACAATTTTGTTTTTATACCCTTCACCTCAGGTGGAAAAGGGTATATATTAGTTTGTCATTCCGTTTGTAATTTCTACAATATTGATCGTAGACCCCATAAAGTGTATATATTCTGCGTCCTTATGAGGAGAGAACTTGATTTAACCATGCCCGTCTGTCCGTCCATCCGTTTTACGTTTGATATGTGTTTTCCGGAGACTCCAGACATAGGTTGTTTTACATTTATGTCACATATAGTCCACCATTTCTTGCTATTAAAATTCAGCCAGATCGGTCCAAAAATGGCTGAGATATGAGCAAAAAACCACGACTACCTCTATTGTTGTATTTTTATCAAGGACCCAAAATAACTATTATCTTCATTTCCAAAATCGAAAAAATTGCCCATTTTGAGGAATATTTTTAAAAATTGGTTAATAATTATTATGAACGACTAAAAAAGCAAGTAATTGCAAATAACGATTAATATCCAATTAATATTGTTATTTTTTGCCTTGAAATAGTTATGCATAACAAAAAAAGTATTTGTTATGGATAATTATTATTTTCCAATTTATATTTTAAAAATTGGTTTTTAATAGTTATTAATAAATTTTTACAAATAATAATTAAAATTTTGCTATTTTTTATAAAAAATTCTTAAATAAAAAATCTGTATGAAACGGTTATGTAAGCCTTAAATAGATATTCCAACTAGATGGAACTCTACATATTGCATGTTGCAATCGTTGCTTTCTCTAAAAGATGTTTGTGCAGAACATCTTAAAAATCCTCCAAAAAATGAGCAATGGGAAAGCATTGAAGAATTAGTGGAAACACTGAAACCCGTTTATGAAACAATGCTTGCACTTCAAAAAGAACAATTGTCACTAGGCGATTTTTATAAAAGTTGGCTTACTCTAAAAGCAATGATAAAAGCTAAAGCGACCGCTTTAAGTGAATATCTTCACAATTGCATTGAAAAACGACAGCCGCAGTTACTTGATAATGACGTTTTAAATGCTGCAAGAGCCAAAGTTTTCAAATTAGGGACACATTTAGGTTATCAATACACAGCATCCCACAAAATGTGGGCGGGATCGGAGAAGTGGGCGTGGTACCTCCCGTACAAAAAATATCAAACAATTTATAAAAACCTGATTTTTTGGACTGTTATATGACCTATGTTTATCCCTTGTATATCAAAAGATCGGAAATCTTAAGTAAAAAATATTTTCTGAAAAACTCGGAAAAATCGGTTCTGATACGAAAAAGTTATGACCAAAATAATATTTTTTTTTTTTAATACCAACTTTCGGGAACCATAGATCTTCGCAAGTCCAAGATTTATAACCCAACTAACTGGCAAAATTCTTCTTAAACACGTCGGTATATAAATCGGTCAAATCGGTTAAAAAATGGCTGAGTTATAATCAAAATACTGAAATCCCAAAAATTACTCTTTTTATACCCTTCACCTCAGGTGGAAAAGGGTATATACATATAAGTTTGTCATTGCGTTTGTAATTTCGACAATATTGATCTATGAAGTTTTAAGTATTGTAAATATGTATCGGGTGATTTTTCAGCTATTATCTTTTTGGCAACACTGGTTTAAACAGCTGACTGTCAAACATCTTCAGTTTGGTCTATAATTTAACCATGAATTGTCTTACAAACAAACAACGCTTGCAAATTATTGAATTTTATTATCAAAATGCGTGCCCTGTTAAGAAAGTTCATCGCGCGCTTCTTGTGTTCAGCGACGAAGCTCATTTTAGGCTCAATGGGTACGTTAATAAGCAGAATTGTCGATTTTGGAGTGAAAATCAGCCAGAAGCATTGCAAGAGCTACCAATGCATCCAGAAAAAGTCACAGTTTGGTGCGGTTTATGGGGTGGTGGCATCATTGGACCGTACTTCTTCAAAGATGATGCGAATCGTAACGTAACTGTGAATGGTGAGCGCTACCGTGAGATGATTTCCAACTTTTTTTGCCCAAAATGCAAGAGCTTGACTTGCATAAGATGTGGTTTCAACAAGACGGTGCCACATGCCACACAGCACGCTTAACAATGGACTTATTGAGAGGCGAGTTCGGTGAACATTTTATTTCACGTTCGGGACCGGTCAATTGGCCGCCTAGATCGTGCGATTTAACGCCTTTAGACTATTTTTTGTGGGGCTATGTTAAAGTTCATGTCTAAACACATATGCCCGCTTCAATTGACGCATTGGAAGACAACATTGAAGCATTTATTCATGAGATACCGGCCGAAATGTTGGAAAGAGTATGCCAAAATTGGACAAAGCGGATGGACCATTTGAGGCGCAGTCACGGTCAACATTTGCATGAAATAATCTTCAAACATTAAATTATATAATCCGTACTATCGATTTAAATAAAGATTTCATGCATTTTTCTGAAGTTTATGTGTTTTTTTTTAACTTTCCTATAGCTCTGAAAAAATCATCCGATATGTATATGTAAACATTTTTTTGTTTTTGTCTAGTTGCTCTGTATTCTGCTCGCAAAATGGTGAAGGGTATAAGATTTGGCATAGCCGAATATAGCACTCTAACTTGTTTTCTCTAATTTTTTCACAAAATATATCAGTGGGAATATGGTTTAAAATTCTGCATTAAGAAATTAAATTTTGAAATGTTTAGGGCCTATTTCACCAATTCTATTAGTGGAAAATGAATTTTAAACATAAATTGATAATGTTTAAAATTCATTTTCCATGTCAAATAATAATAAAATTATACGAAAACCAAAAAGTAATTTCAATTTTTGGGAATACAAAATTTTAATTTCAAAAGATTTTGTTATTCGTGCTTAATTCCCAGTTTTTATTATTGATAAAAACACTTGAAATTTATTGTTGATGGGATATGCTATTCCTATGCGCATTTTACTGGTTGCTTAGGCCAGATCATCAGGAAACTTCATCCATAAAGATTTTAGACAAACTAAAGATATTAAACCAAATAAAACTGTTAAACGTATAAGAATTATAGCAACAGTTCTACTTGTAACAATATCAAAGTTTAAGCAAAACACATCAACAATAAACAACAGTGGGTTCAATCTCATCTTACATTTCCCCACTACAATTAGTTGAAATTCTCTCAACATTAATTGTAGTTGTAAGTAGGTTAAGAAAACAAAATGAAAAAAAACAACAACTTACAAAAGATGTTGTCAATTAAGTGTTTTTTAGGCCGTGTACTGCCTGTTTATTATCAAAAAGTAATTTCAATTTTTGGGAATACAAAATTTTAATTTCAAAAGATTTTGTTATTCGTGCTTAATTCCCAGTTTTTATTATTGATAAAAACACTTGAAATTTATTGTTGATGGGATAAGCTATTCCTATGCATTTCACTGGTTGCTTAGGCCAGATCATCAGGAAACTTCATATATAAAGGTTTTAGACAAACTAAAGATATTAAACCAAATAAAACTGTTAAACGTATAAGAATTATAGCAACAGTTCTACTTGTAACAATATCAAAGTTTAAACAAAACACATCAACAATAAACAACAGTGGGTTCAATCTCATCTTACATTTCCCCACTACAATTAGTTGAAATTCTCTCAACATTAATTGTAGTTGTAAGTAGGTTAAGAAAAACAAAATGAAAAAAAAACAACAACTTACAAAAGATGTTGTCAATTAAGTGTTTTTTATACGAAAACTTTTTATATATGAATTGATATTAAAATAGAATTGGTGAAATAGGCCCTTTATAAATAATCTTTACAATTTCAAGCTTAAGTGTAATCATCTGAAAAAATTTATCTTTAAATAAATACTGTAAAACGAAAAACTAATATTCACATTAGAGAAAAACACAAATGATCAATAAGCGCGAGACTTTTCTAAAATTAAAAATCATTTAGTTTCCAACATAGTCTCCTAGGAGCTCTATTAGACTTTGTTCAACATTTCTCCAATTTTTTTTTATCCCTTTTAATAGTTAGATTTGTCAGCTCAGCAAAATAGGCACATATTTGTTTGTGAGATGAGTTCATCTTTGGAGTCAAATGTCTTTCGCCGAGACATTTCTTCAGCTTTGGAAACAAAAAAAAAAAAAATGTCACTCAGGGTTTAATCCGGACATAGGGCGAATCAGGAAGCATTAAAATGCCCAATGAGCACACAAAAATTCCAAGGTAGTCCAATGTCAAGACTGTCAAACACAAGCTAAATGACGCAGATTTTAAAAATTCTGATAAAAGTCAACATTCAGATGCCCTTTGCCCGAAGTAGTGTGGCCCTTTCAGTTAAGTGAAATTTAAATACACTCAAAGAAAAATGAATCTTCATATTGTTGATGCCGTAACATAAGAATTGTGACATCAATTTTATTACGAAAGCTCAAAAAGTGACATAAGTCCAATGATTTTGTCATATTTCATGCGTCATCCATGGTATGACTACAGTAGCACCAATTCGATGTCACATTTTGTGTAGTATTAACAATATTTGCATGTTGAAAAAGTAAAATAAGAAGAAAAAATTCCCATATTCTATTTGCTTAAATTATCAGGCATGCTGCTGGATATTCACAAAGGGCGGAATACAACAAAAGTGAAACAAACATATGTAATAATATTCTCTCACTTTGACTTAAGTCAAACCCAATGACTCAGTTTAATATCAAGGCGAAATCTTGTAAACGGTGATGGCGGAACTACAATTTTATTTGTTGCTTTTGTTGGTCGATAAGTCAAAAATACAAGTAACTTTTGACATTCCTCTCTCTAATTTACGAAAAAAAGTAGCACAGCTGTGCTTTCAACGCCTTCTGAAAAATGAATTCGCCTTGGTTAATTGTCATTAAACTGAGCCTCATGACTCCTTTCTCCAATGTTACTGAGTCATCGCACTGATGACATTTTTTATTAAACTGACTCCGATTCGTAATTTCTGTGATGCTGATTTGTCATCCCATTGATGAGAATTTGGCCAGGTGATGTTTAGGCCGACATCAGAACGGTAATGATGAAGTGTCATGGAGTGGTCAAAAACGAAGACACTTGTCATAATACTGATGTCTAAATACATCAGCGTTATGACGCCTTTTCTATAAGTGTCTGTATATACTCACATACATATATGTTTAATGTTTGTTTTTATTATTTGGCCTTTGAAATTTTTTTTCTAATTTTTTTTTTGATTTCACACGTTTCTTATTTTTGTTTTTTTTCTGTAAATAATTTAAAGTTATTTGTAAAATTGAAATAAAGGAATTATTTTTATGTGAAAAGGTAGCCACACACGTTTGTTTTTGTTTCTGTGGTTAATGACAAAAACCACCTGTCAAATTACCTATTAATTTAAAATGTTTACAAAACAATATTGAAAAATAGAACGGCAAAATTTTTGGCATTTCAGATAAAATAACAAAAAAAAAAAAAAAAAAAAAAAACAGAAAACGCGTGCTTAAAAATAAAGAGTTAATATGCCAGACCATTTTAAAGAAAATTTAAAATAATTACAAAAAAATTAAGAATATGGCAACAAATAAACTTAAATTTCTTAAATAACTTAACAAAAACTTTCAAATACACGAAAAAACTCGGTGTTTTAATTAATAATTAAATCGACAGAGTTACCAGAGAGATTTAGCGTAAAATAAAAGAGACAATTTATACGATGATTTAAAAATCATAAACTTTTTTTGTTCATAATTAAAAGAAACTTTTAAAAACCTCTTGCATTTATACCATACCTTGTAAATAATGAACCCAAATATAAAAAAATTCCACGGCAGTTTTTTCCCGGGGAATTTGTATTCGTAATTAGGATGATTTTTTTGAAAGTCAAAAATGAATAAACCCACCCCCGCCCCCCCGCTCGAAAAAAAATAAAAAAAAACTAAATTATGTTTGCTAACGAAAGAAAGTTTTAAAAAGAATTTAAGAATACTTTAGAAAGGAAACTTTCATAATGTGAACCCATACTTTGTATTTAGGGCAAAGTCGCCAAAAATAAACAAAAGATATAAAAAAATACATGCTTTTATTATATAAAACAATGTGTAAAGTTGCCAGAGAGATTTAAATATAACGATGAGAGAACTGTTAAAATAACATCATTTAATAAACAGTGACTAATCTTCTTAAAAAAAAAATTAAATAAACAAAGAAATATCGCAAAACAGAAAGAAACTGTACAAAAAATACGTGCTTTTGTTATTTAATAAATCGAGCAGAGAATTGTCAGAATAACAAGGTTTTGATAAATAAATTTTTTTAATTTATTTCACTTTAATGGATTTAACAACCCAAAACCTAGAGCTGCCAGATGTTTTTATATAAGAACAAACAATTTACGTGCATTTAAAAAGGGGGTGTTCCTTTACACAGAGAAAAATCGCTGTTTCTGAACAAAGCAAGTTCACTTAACATAAATTTAAGCAATTTTAATGCTTTTAGCGTTCCTGCTTATTTTAAATTAATTTTTTTTTTTTTATTATTTTAATATTATATCTGTACAATAGATAAAACCACCTACGTGATTCTTTTTTTTGCAATCTACAAATGTTTTTGAATCATTATAATTTTGTTTAAAATTTTCTGACACTTTTTAACATTTAATATTCTTTTAACACATTTAAAGAAATCATTATATAATTAACATACGTATGTACATTAGGGCTATAACTTTTTTACACTTTTTGCGAATATCAAAAACGGCATAGTATAGTGGTGTAGAACATTAAAAGTTATTAATAAAAAATATGATTATTTTTTCGGGTTGTTAAAAAAGTTCGCGCAGGGATCGGGTTGAAAATAGTTACGAATTGTATTAAGGGTTGTGTATGTCTACACAATCACTAAAAAAATAGATATCGTTTCTAGATGTGTAAGCCGAACGTTAAATAATGTACAGTTTATTTTCGAACACTCCCTCCAAGCAATTGGCAGAGCAATTTTCGATTATCAACGAAATTTGAACCACTTCGTTACATTTGGTAGTTAAATAGTAGATTTTGCGGAATTTAGCAACAACAAAATACTTTTGAATCGAATAATGAGCTCTAAAATTATACTTTTTCGTCACATTGAAAAGTTATTCAGATAATTGTCATATTTATTAAATTGCAACAACAGCAAAAATTAACATTGCCCATTTAATATTGACTTCTTCGCAACGATTTGCAGTTAAAAAGTGAATACCAAGTACAAAAGCAATTTGCCTAAGTTATGGCAGTTTTTACTTAAATTGTATTGTGATAGGTGGTGCGTGAGTGTGAAATAGTATAAAGCTGTAAAATAAAGTTAAATTTTAAATATTTAAAAATTAAATTGTTATATTGTTCTGAAAGTAAAGACCCCGCTGAATCCAAAAGTTACCGCACATTCTAGTGCACAAAATTATTAAATGAGTGCACAAAACAGCCCAAACTCACTCTTCGGGTAGATCGCAGTGATATTTTACACTGTTTGTTTATTCAATATGACTTTAATATATTTTGTTGAAAATTAGTGCTAATATTTTTCAAGTGAAAATAAGTGAAAAAAAAATTTATAAAATAATTTTTGCAAAGCTTTAAAAATAAATGCTAGCTATTATATGATAAAACTTTTATAAGGTTAGTGTTTGAACAAATTTGCGACTTTCTGTAAATTTCTTTAAAAAAAATTTGTCCACATTAGGTTTTTAACTTTAACACATTAATGGCCAATTTCATCAATTTATGTTAAAATATGTTTTTCAAATCAAATTAAACAAAATTATATGCAAAACTATGCATATTTAAAAATGAATTTATATTTAAAAAGAATTGGTGAAATTGGACATAACAATTGTTATACGTACTGTAGATTTTTAATTATTTGTAAAAGTTTCAGCTCAGTTGTTTTTTATTTTACTCAGGCTCGTCTAACAAAAACAAAGAAAGTTAACAGTAAAATTGCCAACTCTTTATTATTAAGAACAATAAGAAAAAATTAGCTTCAAAAGAGTACTTTTTAGAGCCAAAAGCGATACTACTAAATTCAATTGATATTTAACTACCAAAGCGCTCTAATTCGTCATAAAATATAGACACTAAGTAGAGTCTTAATGGAAATATTACCATAGTGGGACACTTCTTCCCGAACGATGTTACTACATCAATAAGAATTGAATAGCAGAAGCGATAGATTTTTGCTAAATGGGGAAACTATTTAGATTATTTTCGATCGAAATTGTTTGCAGGGCTGATGTAAATATAGAATGAGTAAATACATAAATATAGTATAACTACAAAAAAAAAAAAATAATAAAAAAAATTTCTAAGGACAATTTCTTGAAAGGTTTTAGAAATATGCTTCCCTGCGTGAGGTTTTTTTGCAAAACGACGGGAGACAGGTGTTTTCAATACTAAAACATTCTTTGCCAGATCGCCAAAAATTTGGTTATTACCCTAATGTACATACTTATGTTTTTTATGTATGTATAATTGTATTTGTTTCTTTTTAGAACAATCTAAAATAAACATAAATTAATGTATGTATAAATTCATGCAGATGTTGTGTATAGGAAAAACCGTCCAATTATTTTGAATGTTTTTACGAGGGCGTGTCAAAAAGTCCGTGACTTTTTTAATTTACCGGCTCTTAACTGAAAAAGTTGTTAATAAGCTGCGCCATTAAGTTTGTGTTTGACAGCCATTGATGCAAACTACTATGAAGAGAAAATGGAAAAACAATTAATTTAATATCCAAAAAACGTGTGTTTCAATAAAAAAAAAGTCACAGACTTATCGAACCTCCCTCGCATGATTTCGAATGGAATTTTTTTGTATCACATATTTTGTTTATAAATTTGGTACTTTTTTAAAATTTTGAATTAAAAAGCAGACATTTTAATCATGTGACCAAGGCCTATCCAATAGGTCTGCTTACTACTACAACAATACAACAATACAAAAAACAACAGGCATTTTGTTTGTGTAAAATTCCTCGCCGTTGTCAAAATCTTACTATGTACCGCATAGGCAAAACAAAAGGAAAAATGTGTTTTGTGTGCATGAATATGTGGCAAAAAACCAAAAAAGTAAACAAAAATATACACGTATAAGGAAAATGTAAACAACTTTTGATATCGTTGAGGAATAAACCAAATAAACATCTGGCTTCTTAAGCAGACCTATTGGATAGACCTTGCATGTGACTAGCAGAAGCGCTGCAAAAGAATGTTTAAAATTTTTTGTTGTCTTAATTTTTTTTTTTTAATGGAAATAAGCCGTTAATACTATCATATAAAACATATGTATGTACATTCATATGTATATTGAAATTTTTTTGGTTCGAGAAATTAGATCATGAATAATAAACTTAAAACATTTTTATGTATCGATTATTTACTTTTATTATTTTACCTATGTATTAGGTAAGCCTTTTGTCATTTGCCATTTTGACAGACAGATCGGCGACCGGAAAAAATGCAAACAAAATTAACGCAAACAAATGAAAATAAGCGAATTAATAATAAAAAAAAAAATAGGGAGACCCATGAGCAATCATGAAACCGCCAGACCAAAATTATGTTATAAGGTTAAGAGAATTATGTAAAAGTTAATTTTGGTGAATATTTTTTAGATATCTTCATCTATTTACCAAATGCCAAACTGGCATACACGTCATCAAACCAAACTGGCATTCCAAGTATGACCGCGTTATAGCCGCTAAAGATTTAAATTTTTTTCGAATACTCATAAGCATTCTTATCGGGAATCAGTCCTCATATTTCGTGGTTGAGAAATGCGTGCTCATGTCCTTTATGTTAAGCGCCAATTAGACGATCACACTTGGCATGTCAGTTTGGTATGATGATATACCAACATACTAGTTATAGGACAAATTACGCGTTTGCCAGTTTAACATGATGGTTTTCAAAATTTTTTTAAGCACTCGCTCTCATCATATCAAACTGACATGCCAAGAATGAACGTATAACAAGTTAAATTAGAAAAATCATTTAAATAATTCAGCAAAAAAAAATTTTTATGGAAAGATTGAGTTTCGAAAGGAGGGCAGGGCAGTTCTTAGCTTTTTTATAAATCAAGTACATTTTTTTAAAAACTTTTCTTAGTTCTGCGTTACGAAAATTTGGCCAACTAAGCCTTTATTATAATGGGCGTTCCAACCATAAAGCACGATGTTAATTGTGAGTCACACCTTAAGTTTTTTGCACAACTTAATTTGACATTTCTTTGTTTCAGTGTTTGACAAATTCAACTATGGAGAGGTACATATTTGAGCAGCACGCTCAGATTGTTGAAGCCTTTTACGAAAATGGCTATTCAATTCAAAATACATTTCGTGCACTTCTTCGATTTTTTGGTCAACCTAATCGACCAAATGTGTTCCCAATTTTTTTTATTTTTTAATTTCCCTAAGCTAATCCCGCAAGGCTCTACGCTCGTCTGCAGGAATAAAACCAGAGTCTCTGGCGGGAATCGAACCCGCAACCCCGGCGCTGATAGACTAGCTCACTACCAGTTAGCCTACCGGGGCATTGGGAGAATTGTGCGCAAATTTCAGCAAACCGGGTCTGACCGGGTGAAAATTGTGTTTGGTGCGGTTTATGGTCTGGCGGCGTCATCCGGCCGTACTTCTTTGAAAATGAGGTCGGCCAAGTAGTTGCCGTAAATGGTGTTAGCTATCGCGAGATGACAGTGGACTTCTTGTGGCCAGAAATTGAGGAAATGGACCTGGACGATATGCGGTTCCAACAGAATGATGACATTTGCCACACAGCCAACGCAACAATGGCTCTTTTGTGCGAGAAATTCGATGGACGTATTATCTCACGTCGTGGCGATGTTAATTGGCTGTCACGATCATGTTAAATGACACCGTTGTACCTCTTTCTTTTGGGATATTTAAAAGATAAAGCGTACGTCAATAAGTCAAGAACAATTCAAGATTTTAAGGATGAGATAATTCGGCGCATTAATGAACCTCATTTATGTCTCCACAGTCATTGAAAATTTGGACCTTTGAAAAGAGGTATGCCACCGAAGTTGTGGCGAGCATTTGGCCAATATTTTGTTTCACATAGAATTGTCATAGATCCTTCTATAATAATAAAAAATATTGGGATAGGTATTTCTCTGAAAACTTAGATCAGTTACTCAGATGGCGTCACTGCAAGTTCCAACCACTTCGTCTTCCTAGTGAAGAGAAGGAGCGATTTTAGTTCCGTCCCGGACAGATCCCCCAAACAGGAAAACACCGGTTCCCCAAGGTATTCTTCTCTGATGCCCCGTAATCTAGGGCAGTGACAAAGGAAGTGAAGAACAGTCTCCTCTTCCTCCTCGTTCTGACAACTCCTACAGTAGTCGTTAAATTCCAGACCCATTCTCGCAGCATGAGTCCCCACCGGCCAGTGTCCAGTCAAAACCGATACCAACGTCCTAATCTGGTTCCTGTTGAAACCAAGTAGAGAGCTAGTTCTCCGTTCATCATATCCAGGCCAAAGGATCCTGGATATCAAGCAGGTGGACTCACAGGTCCACCGCATCTGCGCAACTCTATACGACTCGCGCCTGATGAGTAATTTACAGTGAGCCATTGGAAGACCAACAAATTGATCGATGAATACGTCATCCATGCGACCACCTTGTCTGGCCAGCCCATCTGCCACTAGATTGCCCGGGCACTCCGAGTGACCCGGTATCCATATAAGCGTTACCCTTGAATGTTTCGCAATCTCATCCAAAGACATCCGACATTCTACAGTTAACCTAGATGTCGTGTAGACACCCGATAGGAAAGCAAGGGCAGCCTTGCTGTCAGTAAATATACGTATATCCCCCGATATGCGATGATACCTCAGCCAGTTTGCCGCCCGCCTTATAGTCGAGATTTTCGCCTGCAGGACACTACATCCATCCGGCAGACGAAAGGAAACCTTCACATCCAGTTCCTCTATGAAGAAACCTCCGCCAACCCTCTCACCTTTCCCCGAACCATCAGTATAAACCCCTAGGGTTGGTTCTCGGAAGGAATCCGACAGCACGTTGCCGTGCGCCACTTGTGTCACGAACCCCGCACCAAAGAACGGCACCGGGGTGCAGTAATCCACTCCTTCAGGGACAATCGTACTTCCGATTATCCTGGCGTGTCCATAGTCACGGGTCGACCAGCCGTTCGTCGCGTGCAGCCATGTCGCCGAGCAAAGAGCCAACTGTTTGGCCGTTATGTCCACCGGGAGCCAGTTCAATATCGTAAACAGCGCCTTCGTGTAGATCAAAGCGATCTACTCCCACAAATTTAATTTTTACTTTTACTTCTGGTGATGGACAGAGAACGCATGGAAGGTATAAAAATCATGCAATGCGTAGAGGTGAAAACGCGTGGTGTGGACCTCCAGCTTTAACATCGTGACCACCCTTTACATGTTACGTCGAGCTTAAAAAAGTAACGCAAAATGTAACAACCCTACAAGAAATTAATGAGCGAATCATCAGATTTTTCACGTTGGCGTTAAGAAAATGATGGGAGGAATGATAGAATATCAAGTTTTCTATCATTTCTTTCATAATTTTCTTAACGCTAACGTAAAAAATATTGGTATTTCCACAGAAGTGTCTACTTTTTGTCATAATAATGAAAATATTATTTACTTTTTTGCATTTGGGTGTAGAGCGCAACTAGGTTTTCATTTAGTGAATGAGAGGAAAATTTTGAATTTGTTAGGTGACGTGACAAAAAGAGAGCTTTTTGGTGGAAGTGCCCATATGATGATTCGTTCATTCCTGTAATCAGGGTTACCGTTGGAAATTTTCGAAAAGGGTCACAAAAAGGGGATTTTTCAGAAAAAGGGGTAAAAAAAGGGTCAAGTTTTTTATAAGCAGTATTTCCCATTTTAATGAACATAATGAGACCAAGTTTTTTTATAAGCAAACAAAACAATAATATTTCAGGTAGGAAGAGCTAAAAATTAATTTTAATTTTTTTATGGAATGCTCTGTCCTGTTTTCAACACCTGACAAAAAGTTTATTCTTTATCATTACAGCTAATTTTTTAATACTTTTTATGTAATTTTGCGATTTAGCGATGTCAAATAAATTTAAGTGTTTGTTTTAAATTTTGCAATCGTTCGCGAATTGTAACCATTTTCTCGATTAAAGCGATTTTTTCCTGTAAGTGTCAGATTTTTTAAAGCTTTAATGATTTTTAAGAAATATAAGACTTTGCTACCATACCGCTGTTATCAAATATTTTGGATTTTCCGCTTATTTAGCAATGTTTACCTCTTGTTTTAATTCCTGTTAGGGCACTCTCAACACTGTCGATTCAAAAGGGGGCGACAAGTTTAATACCTTTTGCCATTATTAAGGGCGAATTTTTTTGAATAAAACATGCTACTATTTAAGAGAGCAAAACACCAAATTGCATTTTTTTTAATAAAATTTAAAATTTTTGTTTTGAAAAGAAACCACCGTAAAAAATAACAAATATGTATATGAGTAATGTTTGCTTTTAGGGAAATTGTACTTTACTATCAAAAATCAAGGAGAAGAAAGCATGGAATTATAAGTTCCTACTTTGCGTCTGTTCCATATCAAGCAATGCTTATTTCGAAAACATTAGTTTAGCACTTCTGTTCCGCAGTGTTGACAAAAAACAAAATGTGAGAGCTATTTCCAAAAAAGGGTCAAAAAGTGTAACAAAATAGGTGATAATGATACAAAAGTATAATTTAAAAAAAGGGTCATAAAAGGTATCGAAAAAGGGTCAAATTGATACTTTAGTATCACAATGGTAACGCTGCCTGTAATTGTAATCAAATGTATCTCACTCTTTCTCTCGCTCGCTCGCTCTCACTCTCTCTCTCTCCAGAAAACTGTCAACACTTTAAGCGACTAATGAATTATTTAAAAATAATAATAAACATGAAAACCGGCAAAATAATATTATTTTGCTTAACCAAATTATTGGGACAGTAAAATTTAAATAAATTATATTTTTATTGTTCATGTGACTGGGTTATAATAAAACATTTTTAAATAAAAAAAAAAAAAAAAAAAAAAAAAAAACCAATAATGTAGGACCGACTACATTTTTTTAGACATTAAGCACGTTTTTATTTTGAGATATTTTTTTTTGCATTTAATTGGCAAAAATATAAATCTGATAAATAATTTTTATTTTTTAAAGGCGTGAAAAAAACTTACGTAATTTATAATATTAAAATAAAAGAAACCATTAGGAGGTTCTTTTGTTTTAATCTTGTTTTAATCTTTATTATTTATAGGTAATTAGTTTTTTTTTTTGCAATTTTTAGCATAATAATTTTTATCTGTTGACACTTTATAGGTATTATTATTTATTATTATCCAAGTTTTTTTGGTAGAACACGGGACACTTTATAGGTAGTTTATAGCTTTTTTTATTATATTTAATTAAACCAGTTTTTTGTTAATATAAAAAAAATTAAACTTGAATGGCATCTATTCGAAATTTTGTTTGTTTAAAAAAATTAATCCGGTTGTAATGAATGAATAAAATTAATATATAATAATTATAAATTGGTACACATGTGCATATTTAATCAATTATTTATTTAATTAAATATTTTTAAAGTTAAAAATCTTTTATGAAAAGTTTTTTCAAACCATACAAAACTCGAGATTTTCAATTTATGTAGGTACCTATTTATTTTTACTTTTTATTTTGTTTTTTTTTTTATTATCACATTTCTTTTAAATTTTTCTATGTTATTTTAAAATTTTTACATCTTAAATGATTCTTTTTTTATTATTCACCTCAAAGAAACACCAAGATTGGTATATTTTAAAACGTATTATTTTTTCTTTTTTTTATCAATCAATTTACTATAAAGTATTTGTTGTAATTTTGTTCTTGCTTTTTGTGAGACTTTATTTTCTATTTTGTCTGTATCCCCAAAAAATAAATCGACTTTATTCAGTAAATAGAACAAAACACTTTCATCTACTGAACCTCAACTAAAATTGTATTGTTTTAATTTTTTTTTTTAGTTTGAAAACATTCACGTCTTTCTCATGCGGTTGCTTAAAATTGACTGAAACATTTGCTTAACAAAAAATGCGTTTTATGATATCAAAACATATAGAATAAAAAAAAAACATTGAAAAAAGTAAAAAATAAAAAATAAACCGGAGAAATAGCAGCACGTAGCGCAGTAGCAGCGCCCCAATACTTAAGCAGAAAGACGAAGAAAACTAACAAAGAAGAAACAAGAAAATATAGTAAGCAATAAAAATAATAATAAAAGATATACTTTATATTTATATAAACATATACATACATATATAAAATTTATAAACAGACAAATATATGCCCCCCAACAGTGTGACCATTTTGGCAATTTTTCTGCTAAGTTTAGGATTTAAAAAAAATTTAGCTTTGTTTTAAAAAAAATTATAAAGAAATGGTTTTATTAATTAAACTTATATATTTTTAACAAGGTTTCGTTTAAATGTGCTAAATTCCCATTTCACACTATTGATAAACTGAAATTTGTTGTTGATGGGATAAGCTATTCCTATGTCTGAGTTCATACGGCTCATGTCTTATTGACAAGATTCTTCCTTTTTCTTCTTTGAACATGAATTGGCGTTCAAATGATTTATGTCATGTTGACGACGTGTTTTTTATTTTGTTTTATTTGATATTGAAAAGAAAAACCAAATTAAACAACGAATAAGAAAGCAAAACGTAAAGACAGTACATGCATCTGTGTACTCGTTTGTTTTCCCCTCGTCCCCCTCGCCTATAAAGTAGCAATCTTGTCAATAAGACATGATCCGTATGAACACAGACTATGCGCATTTCACTGGTTGCTTAGGCCAGATCGTCAGGAAACTTCATCCATAAAGATTTTAAAAAAACTAAAGATATTAAACAAAAAAAAAAACTGTAAAGCGAATAAGAATTATAAGCCCCAGTTTTGCTTTGAACAATATCAAAGCTTAAGAAAAAAACAACAACAGTAAACAGTGAGTTTATCTTTTCTTACAATCCCGACTACAATTGGTTGATTTTTTGTCAACTCTAAATGTAGTTGTAAGTGGGTAAAGAAAAAATAAAAATTAAAACAAATTAGTTTATCTGTGTTCATACGGCTCTTGTCTTATTGACAGGATTGCTTCTTTATAGGCGAGAGGGACGAGGGGAAAAGAAACGAGTACACAGATGCATGTACTGTCTTTACGTTTTGCTTTTTCATTCGTTGTTTAATTTTGTTATTGTTTTCAATATCAAAAAAGCACATGTCGTCAACATGACATGAATCATTTGAACGCCAATTCATGTTCAAAGAAGAATCTTGTCAATAAGACATGAGATGTATGAACTCAGACTTTATTTTATTATGCCATTTCAGTTTTATTTACATTGCCACATGCACATTAGTTATCAAAGTTTTTCTTGGGATTAAAAAAAAACAAGGTTTCGTTTAAATGTGCTAAATTCCCATTTCACACTATTGATAAACTGAAATTTATTGTCTTATGCTATGTTCACATTTGGGGTTTTAAACGCGTTTAAGCAAAATGTTGAGATGATTAAGATGACAGATGATTAAGAAAAAACACACACAAAAACAACAAACAAATTTAAATTTCTTTAAAGTATTAAAAATGGATAAAAACACTTTTATAAAGTTATCAGAAGATTATTTTAATAATTTTGATGATGTAATTGTGAAAATTTATGAATTATTTAAGAAAAAAAAAAAAAAATAAAAACATTTAGCAGAAATCTTGGCCGGTTGTAAACGGTTGTTGGCGATTCTACATTTGAGGTATGTTCAGTGGATTCTATGTGGTTTATGAAGTGATTTAGTTGTAATCATGTCAATTTGAAGTGATTAACAAATCACTTCAATGTATGGGTAATCATCTCGATTTTGAAGTGATTAGAGCTTAATCACGTTCGAGCTGCTTAAACGCGTTTAAGAACCCAAGTGTGAACATAGTATAAAGGTGGTCAAACCATAATGCACTATGTTAATTGTGTGTTTTTTGCTCAACTTAATTTGGCATTTCTTTGTTGTCACACATACATATATTCATAAATGGGCGTTCAAATCAAAATTCCTTTCGTGCACTTCATGATTTTTTTTTGGTCAGCATAATCGACATAATATGTCAACAATTGGGAAAATTTCAGCAAACCATGTCGGTAGGAAATTTGATAACACCGGTGCATGCCCGCCTAATTCGTCTTGCACAAAACATTGATGTGGTTCGCGATAGTGTGGCAAAAGAGCCATCCACCTCGACTCGTCGTCGTGCCCAACAATTCAACGTCTGACGAATATCACCGATGCGAATTTTGAATAAAGATTTAAATTAACACGCTAACAAGGTTCAATTGACTTTAGAGCTTCAAGCGTCGTCAATACGCCGAATGGTTGGCTGAACAGACACAAGTGAATTGTGACTTTACAAAGAAAATCATCTTCATGTGATTTGACACCTTTGAACTTTTTCTTTGGGGATATTTAAAAGAAAAAGTGTACATCCATAAGCCAAGAACAATTCAAGAGCTAAAAGATGAGATAATTCAGCACTTTAACGGCATTAAGCCTCAATTATGTCTCAGAGTCATTGAAAATATGGACCATCGGATACAGGTATGCCACCGAAGCCGAAACAAGTATTTGGTCAATATTTTGTTGCACACATAATTGTCATTGATCCTTCTATAATAATAAAAAAAAATATTAATATAATTCTTTGAAAACTTTTTTTTTTTTTTTTACAATTAACATCGTGCGTTTTGGTTGTACGACCTTATATACACTTTATACATTTAAAGTTATTAAGTGCCCCTAGAAATGTGAGTTATGGTCATATGCAGCTATGGCTCAAAAATATATAAAATCGGACGAAGAAGGAAAAAGTTCCCCCTAGAAAAACTAATCCAACTTCTGAAGAACGCAATTTTTCTAAGTGTTCCTACAGTTTTGTTTAGCAAATGCGTCGGCGAAAGTTTAAAAACCTAAAATTCGACCCAGGAGATCGTAGAATTACACTTTTCTTCCCCGCCCCCACCAGGAACAATCTTGTCAAAAAAAATTGTTTTTTTTTTGCTAACTTCCACAAAATATTAATAAAATAATTAATTTATTTGTAATTGTAACTTATCTATAATGGTAACAAAAAATTCAATTTAAAATAATAACAACCAATTTATTAAAAACAACTTCTCTCTTGCACTTAGATGATGATATGTGCCATGGTTCTTCTTCGTCAGTTTCTTAAAAGTCATCTTCCGAATCTGAATTCTCTTCAGAGCCAAGTACTGGTAGAAGCATAAAACAAATTGCTTCTTTCGTAAAGGGTAATAAATTTTTTTTGGAGTTGGTCTTATGCTTGTAATCAGTGGGTCGGTCAAAACTGAGCAAACGTCTATTTATAATATCTTTGTTACACTGAACTTTCGAAAACTTTCTAGAAAAATTCTGCTTGTAAAGCCAAAAATGTTTATTTCGTGCCTCAGACGCTTCTTCTGATAGCAATGCCTCGCTCATTAAAGTTGTGCCATGTATAAAAATCTTGTGCATTGTAGGTGTCATAGGATGCCAGGGATATAGAGTAAAGTAAAGTTTTGCAGTGTCTTAGCAATAATTGAAAAACTAGTGCAAATGGATTTTTTAACCACTTGTAATTACTTCAATAATAACTTTTATTCGGTAGATGAAAGCATTTGACGATTATGTTTTTATGGTAAATGAAAAAAAAAAAAAAAAAAAAACCTTTTGTCGCAAGAAAGTTTCCAACAATATTTTTTTTAACCGCAACAACATGAAAGTATTTGAAGTTTTTTAACAGCAAAATTATTTGTTGCAAATAAAATAACTTTTGTCGTTAAAGGTTTTCCTCTGAAATAACAGCACATTGAAAATTGCTGTTGACGCAAATGATTTGGATTTGCCAGAAATAGCAATTTTTGTTGCCATAAAATATTTATTTTTTGAATCAAATAATATTACTGTTGTCGTAACAAAATTTGTATTTGAACAATAAATTTACACTTTGGGACAAAAGAAACAGACTTGTTGCTACAAATGCAAAATGTTGTTGGACAAAATCCGAATGTAAATTCTATTTTAATCAAAATCAATTTCTTTTGGGATTACAGTCTTTTTTTTTTTGTGTGAAGTATTTCTGCAGCTAATTGAGGATTGGAAAAAATCTTCTGCTGGTGTTACCATCTTCATTTAGATGCCCCGCACATGTGGTTAAAAACCGTTAAATACTATTTCGCACATTCCTTTTTTTACACAGGAAATTTTAGTCTTAGATTTAATAACTTTAATAAAACATATACGTACAACCAAAACATTTTATGACTGAAGAAAGTTTTTCTATCATGTGTACCTATGCAAAATGAGCAAAAACAGAAAAAGGTGTAATTTTCAAAAAAATCACCAAAAAAAATGGCGCAAAAACGCACAATGTTTTTTTTTTAATTAACAACTCGGATTATTTATATAAGAACAGAATTTCATATTGTTAGTAAGTTTTAAACAAAAATCTTGAAAAAAAAAATTTGCTTTATTCTTTCACATTCCCTTAAATCAGTTTAAGATCTGGTCACACTGCCCCAGAACTGTTCGAAAAAATTAACATTGTTTATGGTGTGGGCAGTGTGACCAGATTTTTTAAAAATATAAAGCTAAATCATGCTTGAAATAGAGCTAAAAAAATATAAAGAAGGAAATTTAAATGGTTTGAGTCGTCGAAAAATAAAAAGAACGTAATAAAAAGAAATGTTACTATAATGTCCACAATTCGATTTATTTTGCTCTTGATGCCTGCTTATAGATGAAATAAGTATGTGGCAAATATGCTTTCATCGCTAAATGGACTATCACGTAAATCCTTTATATTAAATTTACTTATAACGGCAGCAAAAACATATAAATTGTTATATATCGCTAAAGTGGTTAAAAACTCTAGTGACTATAAACGAAAAGTACTGTATGCTTAAACCTTATTTTTAAATTCTCATGCAATAGGCATAGGCATAAGACTTACTCTAAGCTTTGCTTTTGTTCAATAATTGATTTGTGGTCTTGCTATTATCACTGAAATATGGAATAGAAATATGTATGTATTTTGTTCTTATAAATCACATAAATTTACTGTTTATTCAAGAAATTTTTCTTGACAAAAATTCTTAATTTTTTTGGAAAAAAGCGTAACTTTTGTATTCTTCCCCTCGCAGCACTGTTATGTATGTAAATTAATTCTGCAACAGCGATTTCTTCAGCTCTGCCAGCCTATTACGCTTTTAACTAAATCACACATAAGTTTATTCGGATAAACTGTTTTATTTATTTTAAAATATAAATAAACACGAAATTGAAGTAAAAAAAGGCTAGGAAAAGCTAAATGCATCGTTGAAAAAAGCTGAAAAAAGCTTAAAGATAAATGAAATATCTTAAGCTAAAAAGGCAAAAATAAAGCTAAATTTAGCTCGAAAAAAGCTAATATGGTCACACTGGGTGTGAGTAATCCTCACTGTTAAGAACAGCAAAACAAAACAAATGATAATAGACAGATACAGAGATGTCTAATCAACATAATATGTTTATGTGTCTGTTAATAAGTACCCTGCAAACAAAATTGGACCACCTGATCCATTTTGATAAAATGGACTACTCTAATACAAGCATGGACCATGTCATTGTTAAAAAGTGTTTGTAGTGAGACAACATGTCTTCATTTTTTAACGACATGCTTTCGTTGTTAAACGACTTCAAAACTATTCCTCTTGAGTATACCTACCATGGAGTAGTGTTAAAACTACTCCTTAGTGGTCAAAAGGTGGGTTATATGGTCCTCTCCTAGGACATCGTAATGTTATATAGACCAGGTTTTTTCCATACGTTTGGGTTAGTTTTGGACTAGTCCTGGTCCCTTGTGGACTACTCTTTACACGCGTATTTGGACTGGTCCTATTATTTACAGGGTACGGCTAAACGGAGACGGTAATTTTTTTTTTTTTATTAATTTAGTTCATTATTAGCAAGGCGAATTCATGTAAACGGTGGTGTCGATACTACAACAATTAACAACACCAAAAATACAACAATGAATTTTGTTGCTGCTTTCGTTGGCCGATAAGCCAAAAACACAAGTAACTTTTTTGACATTCCTCTCTCTAATTAGCACAGCTGTGCTTTCAACGCCACCTGAAAAATGAATTCGCCTTGATTATTAGGATTATTTTATTCAAAAAACCACAGGTAAAATCGCTTGTGCGCAAAATTAAAGGCTCAGTTAGCCGGGAGTAACAGTAACCGTACCGTAAAAAAATAAGACCAATCTATTTCTTACAGATTGAGACGTAAGAGCAAATCTGCATATCTGTGTAAGCATTCCATAGGTTGTACGGGAATTCCTACAAGAGTCTCATTAGATTCTTGATTTGCTTTCTGAAAGCCTCATTAGAAAATCTTTACAGAAATCTCAAACGAGTTCGCCTACGATCAATACACTGTGCAACAAAATAAACCAGCCTCAATACCTGCAACGCGAAATGAAACTAGAATATTGGAAGTGAAAATCTGCCAAAGGGTTTTGAAAAGTTAGCTTGAGTTTCCGAAATATGGGCCCCTAAAGTTTTTGAATTTTTTGAAAAGGCGCTTGGTATAAGTCAAAAAAAATATACTTAATTTACTTTTGAGCTAAAAAATAATTTCAGATGTCTTCAGTAAAATCGTATGGCGATTCTTTTCTTAGGATATATTAACCCTCTAACACTCATTTTAATGGGTCATTTTTGCCTTTTTTTAACTTTCCAACAAAAGTATACTAAGCCGGCACTTTAGAGGGTTAAAAAGTTCCACGAATATTTTCTGCATCAAATTTTACTAGGGGTCTTTTAACACCAAAAGTTCGTGCAATGTATGTAAAACGGATTTTCGAAATTCCTGGCCTTAAAATTTTTGAAATTCTTGAAAACCCGTTTTACATAAATTGCATGAACTTTTGGTCTTAGATGTCCAAATAATTTTTAATTTTAACCCTCTAAATTGCCGTTTTAGAATACTTTTGTTAGGAAGTTAAAAAAAAGGACAAAAATTACCCCTTTAAATGAGGGTTAGAGGATTAATAAATCCTAAGAAAAGAATCGCCATACGGTTTTACTGAAGACGTCTGAAATTAATTTTTAGCTCAGAAGTACATTTAGTATGGTTTTTTTGACTTATACCAAACGCCTTTTCAAAAAATTCAAAAACTTTAGAAGATTTTTGGTGGTACATTAAGTAATAAGCTTTACACCTTTGAAAATCCGATTGTATATAATTAAATAATGTATAAACCAGTGTTCGAAAATAAACACTAAATATCGTTCTTTAATGTTCGGTTCGGTAGATTTGTGGAAAACACAAACACTAATAGTGTTTGTGTAGAAATTCATTAAAAAAAATAACGTTTCCCTGTTTGTCATCTTTCGAACACAAAAATAATGCTGTTTTCATCATATTCAACAAATGATGAGAACATTAAATTCCGTTCGGTTTGTTTTGAAAATCCACGAGCTTCAATGTGTTCGGTTCGGCTCGTTAATGTTCGTCGCTTTTTGCTGATAAAAAAAAACCAAAAATTTTTTACAAAAACAAAATACACACACGAAAAAAACATTATAGAACATTAAAATATAATGTTTTTCTACAGTATCACTACAATTGTTCTGTTTTTTAATGAAGAACCGAACATTATATAATGTTCGGTTCTTTCTTGAAAATAGTTACGAACGGTATTAAGGTTTGTGTATGTTTACACAAACACTAAAAAAATAGATATCGTTCTTCGGTGTGTGAGCCGAACGCTAAATAATGAACTGTTTATTTTCGAACACTGGTATAAACTATACACAAAAATATTAATAAATAAATATACTAACAAAAAAATTGGAATTATTTTGATTTTCTATCTTATAAATCGGGAAAATGGTTTATGTAACCGGTTAAAAAAATATGTTGATAAAGACAATCAAATCTTTTGTTGCGAACACTAATTATGTATTAATTCAGTTGCATCTATCATATATTCGGGTTTTCTAATAATCATACTAGCAACTAACAATACCTGTTGTTATAACTGATAGTGTACTAAAATTCAAATGTTGCTATCAAAAATATTATGCTAAGCAACGAAATTTTCAGTAGTTGTAACGGAATTGTGTGATAGTACATGCAACCGACGAAATTCGATTGGCGCCAAATTCGGTTGTGACCACGAATCTGTTTTCTCTGTGTACTAAATAATGAGTTAAAGAAGCTATTTGTTTTGAAAAAGTAAGCGACGTTTTTACTGGGATGTTCAATTATTTTGTCATTTCAAACATTGAACATTGTTAGCAGTGTTTTTTGCTTAAGGCGTTATGATACTTGCTATTTTTTGTATTGGATTTTTTAGGATTGACTGAATGAAACAACAAATGCAAGAAAGAACAAGAAATACAATATGTAAACAAACCCTTTTTTCTGATTGCCAATTCTAATGTATATTTTTTTCTTTGACTAAAACAAAAAAAATGCCAAAAGCTTGAGCAGATGAAACTATTTTGTTTTTGATAAACGAAATGAAGCAGCTGCCTGCCCATCATATGGGATTTCAAATCATAAATTTTCAATTAAAGAATATACCCCGATGTAATTCGTAATAGTTTTCATAATTTGCATTAAGTTTTATTGTATATTAAAAGAAATTGTTTGTGATTCCAAAATAAAATGTAAACAAAACAAACAATATTGCCCACGTTTTTTCCCCACAAAAACCCGTCAAAAAAGCTAAAAATCGCAAAACAAAAGTTAAAAACCGCTACTTTCGATCAAAAACTGAAGAAATTGGCAACAGTCCTAACATTTAATCTGGAAATGTCAATTTAAAGTAAAAAATTTTTATATTTTTTTTGACAGTCTTAGATTATTTATCGATAACACACGTATATTTGTTTGATATTTCAAGATTTTTTATGATATAATCATACTCTTTGCACTTAGTCAGTTTTCCTAAGCAAATACTTATATTTGCACTGTTCTCCAATGTAGAAAAAATACCAAAAATAGCAAGTATCATAACACCTTTACTAATTTTTGTTAATCTTTTTAGGTTAAAAATTAGTTGTATCCATTTTGACATCTTCGAAAGTGGTTATTTACGCGTGATGTTATGAATAGATCGAAACAAACGCTTATCCAAAGCGTTTGGAGAAGCTCCAGGATTTGAGACAGTTGAAAAAAAATACCATACACTAATTTTCATATAGTTGGTACTCTTAAAAATTATAGCATTGCATCTTAAAACTTTGTCTCAAAATCTTTTGTATACCAGCCGTTGCACGGAAAGAATTTTATCTTCTAAAGTAATCAATTCGTTTCTTAAAAAAAAAAAAATTCATAGTAATTTCTTGATTTTAACGTATTTCGTTCGCATTTAGTAAAATTTTCTTAAATAAAGAAACATTTTGCCCACACCAAGCCGCACATAAACATATTTGGAATAAATAATTTTTGGCTTGAAAGAGAATCATTCAAAATTTTCTTGGTTTAAGCCATACTTTTATTCTGATGATTTAGTAAACAACACTTTCCGTGTGCAAACGAAAAGTCTGAGCCGATTTTTGCAGTTATTAACATAAAACCCTTTTCTAACGCCTCAGTTTTGCCACAATAGATATTACCTAACTACTAAAATGTGGCTTAAGTAAACAATATGTCATTCATTATTGCCAAATCGTTATTTGCTTACGAAATTGAACACGAAGAACGTTATTTGCTTACGAAATTGAACACGAATAACGATCATAAACATGGTAGATCTGAATCCCTTAATGACATTTAGCAAAACTTTTTATGAAAAATATAAAAAAACACGAAAAATATAAAACTCTAATCTTCTATTTCACTAAATGCGAAAGAAGTCTTTCTTAGCACAACTATTTACATTTAAAACAAAAACAAATTCTAAAAAATTTTTTTATTCTTTTCACGCGAAAAAAGCGTTCTTTCCACATCGTGAAATTGACAGTAAAAATTAAAAACCAAAGTACATGCATACATACGTATGTATGTATGTATGTACATTCAATATATTTTAAAACATAAAAAACGATAACAAAATGATTATCAATATTATTAAAATAAAATTAATTAAAAATACAATATATGTACCTACATAATAAACAACTCTTACTAAAATTTATATTTGTACAAATACCTACTACGCAGAATTTTTATTAATAAATTCAGTAAAAATAAAGATAATAAAAATATAAACACTTCAAAATTGTGTTTACGGGTGCAAAAAGTACCAGATATGTTAATTAATTAAAACAGCACGTGAAACTTTTAATTAACATTTTCCCGACTGTTTATAGAAAAAAAAAAATTAGCGAATCAAAAGTTTAACACAAAAAAGCAATAACAAAACAAAATAAATATTAACAGTGTATCTGTTAAAGTAGACTTAACAGAGAAAGATATATTTAGCAGTGTTGCCATTCGTTGGTAATTACCCAAATTGGGTGTAAATTTTACTGTCGTGGGTTGAGCTTGGGTAATAAAAATGTTTTCTTTGCACAGAAAAAATTAAAGTAAATTAAAAAAAATAATTGTTAATTAAAATCAAAATCAAATGAATTAAACGTTTGCTTACATATATCAACAACATGACTGCAGAGTATTTTGTTAACATCAAAAAATTGACTGATTCACAGAGAAAACAGATTCGTGATCACAACCGAATTTGGCGCCAATCAATTTTGGTCGGTTGCATGTACTATCACACAATTCGGTTCCAATTACTGAAAAATTCGTTGCTTAGCATAATAGGTTTGATAGCAACATTTGAATTTAGTACACTATCAGTCATAACAACAGATATTGTTAGTTGTAAGTATGATTATTAAAAACAAAATTATGCTTATATCCGAATAAATGATAGGTGCAACTGAATTAACACATAATTGGTGTTCATAACAAGAGATTTGATTGTCGTTTTCAATATATTTTTTTTTAACCGGTCAAATGTAGCCCATAAGGGGCAAGGACTTGTCCAAAGGTAATCTCAATGAATGGAAAAAATGGGTCATTTTACAGTACGATGTCCTAGGGCAGGACCATATAACCCAGTTTGCATTACAAAGGGAAAGTCTTAAAACTACTCCATGGTATACTCCAGAGGATTAGCTTTGAAATCGTTTCAAAACGAAAACGTGTCGTTTAAAAGGAAGACATGTCGTTTCACTGCAAACTCTTTTTAATAATGACATGGTCCATACTTGCACTACATTGGACCAGTACAGGATCAAAATGGATCAAGAAGTCCAATATAATTTGCAGGGTATAAAAAATAATACATATATTCATACATATATATATATATATATATATATGTATGTACGTGTATATGTTCATACCTATAAGAATACGTAAATTACTTACCCCTATTTATTAAGTTTTTCACGTTTTCCATTTTTGACCGCAAATATATTTTTTATATATAATATTAAAAATTAATTTAATCTATCAAATGTTTTGACAGAAAATTTAGTAAGCAATTGGGGCTATTAACTATTTTTTGGTTGTTAATTCCGAATAATTATATTTTCATTTGTTGTACTCGAATTGAATCTATTCCAACAATCGATAATTAGCTGCAATAAATGAATAATCATTTATATAACAAAATTTATTGACGAAAGCAAATTATTGATTGCATGCAAAAGGAATAAATATGTACATATACATAGGAATGATTCTATTTACTACCGGAATACATATGTACATTCTATTGGTGTCTTATAATAGTTAACATTTCTGTACATACAATTGACTTCGTTGCTAACCAAAGGCTAGCTGAAATAAAACATGTTACTAGAAGATAAAATATATTCTTGAGGTGTATATAGAATCAATTCTAAGAATATGTACATATTACCTTTAATGTTAACCAAAACATGAATTTGCAAAGAAGTATGTTAAATATTTAGGAAATAGAACTATTGCAAAAAAAAACTTTATAAATCGAAATTTGATTTTTTCCATTGAACATATTCGAAAAATAATAATGGTAAATGTTAAAATTATAAAAATAAATAATTCTCACATTACATTTAAAATAATTAAAATAATAAATGAATACAATTAGTATTATATAAATTAATAATATTTTAAAAAAAGGAACAAATTTGAAAAATAACACTAATAAATATAATAATTATAAAAAGAAATAATTCTCGCATTACATTTAAAATAATTTTAATTTGAAAAATAAGTTTTATAATGAATAAAAATTAATAATAATTATTTAAAAAAAGGAACATTGCATTTTGTTAACTATTGTATTAAAAAAAAATATTTGTCCAAACGTTTTCTTGACCAAGGCGAATTAACTACAGGTGGTGTCGAAACAGCATCTGGTTTTGACAGTTCGAGCTCATTTGTTTTGATTTGTTAGTGTTTTGCTAAGAGTGGTTGATATTTCCAGCTATTAACACTAACAATATAATGCAAAAAACCCTATGTTGTTTCTGTTGTTTTTGGATTGTTGTAGTTCCGACACCACCTGTATAATATATATATAATATACAATGAATATATATTTACTTATGTTTATGCATAGCATGCCAAGAAAATGTTTTCACATAGTAAAAAATAAAGTTAGTTTTGATTAAAACTTTTTTGTTCTTTTTTTTTAATTTTTTAGCTTGAGTATTTCATGTTTAATTGTATAAGCTCTTAAACATTTTAAGCTGTATAAAATTATAAAATATTTGTGATTCGTCCGGATATTGCACATTAAAATCGAAATATATTTTAAAAAGCACATCAAATGCGCTTAAAACTGAGACAAAGGGGTATTTGACATCGTCGAAATAAACAAAAATTTCTTTAACTTTAAAAATGTCACCTACGACGAGGAGCTTGGGTTGAATGTGCCTGCCTTGTAGTTTCAACAGCTTACGTTTTGTGTTTAGCTCCTCACTACTACCAGCGACGACAGGCAAAAGCCTCCTGCGAATCTAATATGCTGTATTTTTTTCTAATCTTGGCTCCATTTTCGTCAGTGCTGACTTTTAGCTGAGGGGGAAATAAATGATGGTAAAACCACAGCATCATAAAATGTTTGGATTCTGAAAAATAAACGGTAAAATATGTTACAACTACAAAAAGTATTAACCAGAAAAATGTGTGTGAATGATCAAGCTCTTCGCTGTGTACGTTCAAGATTTAAGCTTCGTACAGACAGACGGTGGTCAGATCTTACAATATTGTAATTTTTCTGACAATGGTGCCATTTTACACTCTGCCAAATGAAAATGAGCTTACAATGTTCATACAGTTGCAAGACATTTTTAGGCAATTTTAATAACAACATTGTAAGATCTGACCACCGTCTGTACGAAGCTTTAGTGTAATACTTATAAATAATCTTTTTTTCTGCTGTTTAAACTAAAAGAAAAAAATTTGTTTAAAACAACAATTCAAAAAAAGAATTTGTTTTTGTTTTAAATACACATATCGCACTTGATCAACAAAAGGGTATTAACACAAAAATGTTATTGTTGATTAAGTGCAATATGTAAGTATTAACATAAATGTTTCTTTTAGGTTCAAACGTATGCCACTAAGCTCTGGGGGGTTACCGCGTATTTCGATTTGAAAGAAATCATTTACGAATTCGAACAATTTGTACTGTGTATTACGATTTTCGTAATATTTGTTTCGAATAAACGGACGTTTTTTATACTTTATTGAAAACAAAAAATCACTTTCTTAGAAGCCACTCTCTATTACGAACAAAAATTGTTCATCAAATTTCCCATTTTTTAAAAAATACAACCTCTGTCATCGTTTCGAACGATTACGAAAATCGTAATACACAGTACAAATTGTTCGAATCCGTAAATGATTTCTTTCGAATCGAAATACGCGGTAACCCCCTGGTTTATTAACAATTTACCTTCATCAATTCGTTCACTTTCAACCAACTTTTTGGATACATTAGCGCAGGCAACTTTTGTTTTCAAAACTAACATTGCTTCGTCAGTGAAGTACAACCAACGTTCCTTAAAGTTCTTGGCCGCTGGGTATTTTAACACAAAATCAATATCGATCTAGAAAAAAGTAAAAGCAAAAAAGACATTTAAATATATAATAAAATTTTTTTAATACGATGTATTTACCAAAAGATGACCAGAAGGCTTTGCATATTCTGGCCAAAGTTTGAAAATCTCTGCAGTATTTTCGGAGCTTGAGATTTGTTGGAAACGTAAGAGGGCACACTTTCGCCAGTAGATGTTGTACTCGTCTTCGGAAGTTTTTGATGATCTTAAGTACTCGACGGTATGTACCTGTACAGTATCAGTATGTACCTATGTCGATATTTGTACAGTGTTAATAAAAGAAACTATTTTATTTCATAAAATTTCTGCTCAAAACTTCAATTTAATTGTATTTGTACGTGTATACGTAACGGTATATTTATGTATGCCTAGCAACAATAGTTTATCCCTTTATACAAACACTACAATGTTTTGATGAATACATACCAAGGTACAGACACAAGCCTCTGCCGAAAATTATATTTCACAAAAAAAAAAAAAACGCAAAAACACTTAAAAACTTTTTTTTACAGATGCTTCTTTTTAAAACAAAACACAACAATGTTCACCGTACGAGATCACTTTCAATACTGAATAAAGTTTATGCTGTTGTCATTGCCTTTGATTTAGTATTACATGCGTACATAAATACAAATCAAAATATTTTGTTCAATAAACACAGTTAATTGAATCAATTAAAAAATTGTTTGAAACTTTAATAGAACACAAAACATCTTAATGTTTGTTTGTACATACACACTTATGCATGCATATATGCCTATATACATACAAATATTATAATTTTTATTTTCAATTAAACCAAATTAATTGGGTCAATTAAAACAATTGTTTGAAACAGCATTTCTTGATTTAATTGAAAATATTTTGGTACAAATTTTTTCTGTGCAATGACCAATATTCAGTATTGCCCTATATTAAATTCGGTTGTGATTCTAACCATTTGTACTAATTTTTAGAACTAAATTAAATAAGTGATCATAACTAATAAAAGAATTGAAGGAATCATATTTCAGTTGGAACATCATTTTTATAGTCAAGAGAATTAAAAATTAGTTAGAACTATACATTTTTAATAGTTGCAATAATAAATCATGTTACTTGATCAATATTTTATTACTGCAACCGTTTCCCAACCAATTTGTATTCTGTGTGTACTATTAATTTGTTTACTGGTGCAAATTTGATTAAATTTTTAATTAAGTCTGGGATCACACTATGAAACAAGGTGAATTGACTAGACGGTGGGGTCAAGTTAACATATGCTGTTTTTTTTCGGTGGTCGACTTGTCAAAGTTAGTATACAAACTTGTATTTTATGTAAAAACCCATATTTTTTTACTTGCAATATTTCTGACAACCCGACCACAGAAAAAGTGTTGTTGTAGAGTTGACCTCACCTTCTAGTCAATTCGCCTTGCTATGAAAGTTTTCTTTCAGAAAGTCTGAATTTATTGGTGAGAGGGGAGAGAAAATAGCCTGTTCTCTTACCTATAAAGTCATACTTTCTGAAAGAAAACTTTCATTATGTAAACCCTGACTATTATCAAAAATTTTTTTAATTGAAATCAATTTTTAATTTTTTTTTCTGTGAAGAGGTTTGCTTTTTGTTGTTCAGCGAATAGTCAGTTTATCTAATTTTCATAATGTTTTCTTATACTCCTCTTTCTTCTCTTCCCCGCTCGTCTATAAATGCATTATATTCAAATTTAAATCAACGTGTTAATTTAGTGATAGTCTGCGTTTGTTTTGAGAAAGTAAAACTGGTAATAATCAAAAAGTTATTTAAAATTTTATAAAGGAGCATTTTTAAGCAAAAACTAGAACTAGTAAAGTATTAGTTTAATAGCCAATATCACCACGTTCAGTTAAAACTAACTACATATTACTTTAACTACAAGCTATTAATGTATTTTTGACAGTTATGGCTGATTGTTAATTCAAACTGAACTTGGTGAAATTGGTCGTTTATAATAACATAAATTGCATTAAAAAATAGGAAATTGCTTTTAAAATTCGAGTTATTTTAAAGAATTTGGAGAAAAAGAAAAGAACATAGAAATTTTAAATAAAAACTGATTTTCTTTAAATCTCTTCAAATAACTCATAAATTAATATCCTATACAGTCTTACGATTCAAGGCGAATTGACTAGAAGGTGGGGTGCCAAGTCAACATATGGGCAAATCCTGCGTGACGAACGCTACATTCGCAAGCGTTTTCTGATTGAAATATAAACATTTGTTGGTCTTTCTAAAAAGATAGCTTCAATATATATATAGTATTTAGTGACATTAATATGTACTTACGAATGGCATATATCATAATTTCTTAGCAAGTATTTGTTGCGAAATAATCGATCACAAAGTTTTGTGACGCACGCTACAAAAAGTGGAAGTAACTTCAAAGGTTGAAGTGCGTTTTCCTAATTTTTAGCGAATTTGGAATGACAAGGTATACAAAATCTAATTCCTAAAATAAAGATGACTATAAGAGAATTCTAAACGCACTTATTCGCAGCCAAAAAATGTTGGGATTTTTTGACAAAAGCCGTGAACCCTTTGTGACGCACGCTACAGTTTTTCCTATAGTATTTTATTGTTATATTTTATTTATTTTAACAAAACAAATTATATTTTTATGAATTGCATTTCTTAAACTAAATTCTTAACTAATGAATACCAACCTTTTTTTAACGAAATTTATATTTTGATAAGTCTGCTGTAAGTGTTATTTTAAGCACAAAAATCACCTAAAATAATGCTAAATTCACGTATAACTTTAATAAACCGGCAGTGGGGTAGGATTTGGTAAAGATTATTGCATTAATGATCATTGAAATACATATTTTTTAATATAAAAATGAAATTTTACATCTAGTCTTATATTCCATTAATAAAAACTTCATTTGAAAAATTTTTGGTTGGTGGACTGTTTCTGGGATTTGCCCATATGGAGTTTTTTTTCGGTGGTCGACTTGTCAAAGTGTGTATACAAACTAGTTTTTTATGTAAACAAACCAGTTATTTTTACTAGCAATTTTTGACAACCCGACCACAGAAGCAGTGTTGTTGTAGAGTTGACCTCACCTTCTATTCAATTCGCCTTGGTATTATCCATTCACACGAAAATCTGAAATAATTCTAACAGACATTGAAAAAATGTGTCTGCAAAGTTTGATGTCAATGCCACACTGTCTTATAAAAATGATGCGAAATCATATGACTCTGTTTTGTTTTCCAAGTAAATGCAACTCTGTTCGCATAAAATTTATTATTTTATAAAAATTGTTGGCTTGTGTCATATATTGATATTTTTTGTGGTTTTCAAAGTCATCAGCTATTTGTTTTATGCTATTGTTTTTAACAATTTGAATAGTTAATACTTTATTTATTTTTGCATTTATACTTTAAGCTTTTGTTTACAATATTATTTATTTTCTCTATAATTTTTATAATTTTGTAACTACAATGTTGCGACTTGTTGAAAACTGCAGGAATTTGTGAGTGTGTAAGATTTACAGAGTGTAAATAACATACTGAGCAATTTGGTTATCATTATTTCTAGGGAAGGCGATGTGTATTCAGGTGTCGGCAATCATAGAACAAGAGTAAATTTATTGTTTCTCTTGCTGGTGGAAAATGTAAACCAAAAATATATTTTTAGAGTTTTAATAAGCATCGGCATTAGAGGTGTTCAACGTTGGTTGAATAGCCAATTTTCAAAGTGAAATCTAAAGCAAATGAATAAGCTAATTTGGTTTCTTTGTATACAAAAATATTGGAACTTTGGTGACGATTGAATAAAAAACAAAAAAGAAAATATAGTCGGTCAAGCCCGACCATATGATACCCTACACCACAGTATTTAAAAACACATCATGCTTATATGTCCACTAGCTTAACCCGGTGCGCTTCGCTACACTGCTTTAACCACTTTTTCAGTTGAGAGCTATTTAATATATGAATCCTATTTTCAAAAGTGTAGTATACCATAAGAGTGACTTCTACAAAGTTTGAACATGCTTACTATAACAGTTCTTAAGATATGCGATATTAAACATTGGCGTCCTATGGGGGTAACGTTTCCCCGCTGCTATTTTATTTGAATTTTGGGGCTCAGAAGATCCTACTACCAAAAGTTCAACAAAATGCTTGCAGCGGCTCTTAAAATATGCGATACTTAATATTGGCATCCACGAAAAAATATGGCACCGCCCCTTTGTCCAATACACCTTTTTACCACTGTTGTAATTAAACGTATTTCTATTCATGGCAACAACATATATACCAAATATTATCGCCGTAGGTCAAAAAATGTCATAGATAACACGATTTTAAATTTTGGGTTGTATGGGCGTAGCATCGCCTCTTTGCCCAGTCACAATTTTATATAGCCTAATGTCTCTTCCAGGGTCACAGTTACAGGCTGTGAAAATTTCAAGGCCATCGGTCAAGTGGTTTGGCATCCTATAAGGCACAAATATATATATATATATATATATACAAATATACATACATTCACTTTTATATATATAGAAATAAATATGGATTAACCTATGTTTATAAAAATTGCCCCCTACCTCCCCTTGTGGTCCTATTTTTGAAAAACTGTATAGCTATTGTGTCCATATAGATATGGATCTATCTATGTTTTAAATTTCATTAAAATCGGTTTGAGAGGCAGAAATTGCCCCTATCTCCGCTCGTGGTCCTAGTTTTTAAAAAATGCATACATTTTGTGTCCATATAGATATGGTTCTATCTATGTTTTAAATTTCATTAAAATCGGTTCGATATTTTCTGAGAGGAAGAAATTTCCCCATATCTTCCCTCGTGGTCCTACGATTCGGCCCATGGTCCTTGTGTCAATAAGAACCTTTGGCCCAAATTTCATCAAATTATCTCCAAAAATGCGACCTGTACTTTGCGCACAAGGTTACATGGACAGCCAGCCAGCCAGCCTGCCAGCCAGCCGGACGGACATCGTTAGTTCGACTCAGAAAGTGATTCTAAGACGATCGGTATACTTTAAGGTGGGTCTAGGACCAATATTTTAAGGCGTTACAGACATCAGCACAAATGCATAATACCCTCTCCACTATTGTGGTGTGGGTATAAAAACTTGAGATAAAAATCGATTAAAAATTTTAATACTGAATACAAGACGGAAAACAACTGTGTTTTTTTTTTTTAAATTTGTCACATTTTTTATTCTAGGTGATAAATTAATTCAAATGAAGAAACAATTATGTTTTCAAAAACGTATTAGAACCCAAAATCGCTTAAGAAGTAGCCCAGTTAAAAATAATTCCCCAGACCACTAATGTGCCAATTATTGCTTGACCAAAAAATTCGAGCACACACCTTAAATATTTTTGAAATTGATATCTGCAATATACATATTTGTAAGATTAAGAAACAAACTAGATCAAAATACATGGAGCAAAAAATAGTCAGCTGATTTCTCAGTTTCACTTGTTATGAATTTCCTTCGCTCTGGATGTTAAAATCGTTTGTTACTTCAAACATATTTTAAGTTCAATCTATTTTAAAATTTGGAAAAACATAGAACAATAAAAAAAATTTGCTATCTGTGGCATTCTGCAAAACACTTTAAATCGAGATAAGATAGCAAAAAAGTTAAAAAAAAAAAAAAAACGGTGAAAAAATAATTTTTATCAAATAAAAAAATAAACCAAATTTTTAGAAAAATTACGTTTATAATACAAAATTTTAAAAACGTAAACAAAAATATTTTTTAAATAAAAATTCGTAAGGTTAACAACATTTTTTTCAACTTTTTAAATTTGACTCTAGTGTTTTTCACTTTCAAAACGAAATGACGCGCAAACTAATTTTAAATTAAGAGGAAGAATAGAAACTACATAAAAAAATTTCGACGGACAAACTTGATAAAACGCTAGAAGGAAAAATAATCACATGTGCTGTCAAGGCCACATGTTATGAATTCGCCTTACCCTACCTAATATATTCGTTATCGAACGATATTTTCACTACTATAAATTTTATTGTAATTTCAATCGATATCGAATGCCGCAATTTGGCCCAAGGTGTGTTTCTTCTGAATTCCATTATTTGAAAAAAAAAATGTTTTTAATGTGTCTGAACTGGCAATTGAACTGAAGTTCACGGAAAGAACTTTATTTTCTAAAGTACACAATCAAATTCGTTTCTTGAAACAATAAAATCCAAAATCCAAAACTAATTTCATGATTTTTACTTATTTTGGGCGTATTAAGTAAAATTTTCAACAATATCTTGAAACAAGAAATACAAAAGAAGCTTGTTTTTATTATTTTATTAAAAAAAAAAAAAATATTTCTAAGTTCAACCTTCATGTAATTAATATAAAGGGCCATTTACACTTGTCAAATGATTGTCCAGCAGGCGAATTCACACCTGTACGTGTGCTGGACGTAATATTCGCCGTCATATCGAAATTTTTTAATTTTCCATCCAGCATTGTCGGTGTGACAGATCCAAACACATTTTCACTAATACTACCACAATGCTTGATGAGCATTTTGATCAGTGTGTTTGGGCCTTTAGTCCTTAAGTGTTAAGTTATTACCTCATAAATTTAAAAACATGAATTAATTTGTAGAACAAATAAAGGAGAGAAAATAACAGAAATAAAGTATGTAATTGTTTCAATTACACTACGTGACAATTTTTTGACCAAATGAATTTGACACCTAATTTTTATGTAAAATTTTCCGCTGAATCCGAAAAATACAAATAACGGTTATTTTGGAATATCTCCAAAGCTGTTCTACTTTTGACAATTCTGACTTCATATTCGGATTCAGCAGAAAATTTTACATAATGATTAGCTGTCAGATTGATTTGGTCACGACTTATTATTCATGAATTTTTCTGAAAAACGTGCAAACAAAAAACACGATTAACATATTTTTTGATACATTTTCAATTTGTACATATTTTAAATTACATAGGTCTTACATTTCTGTAAATTACATTTTCATGTTATTTGTTTTTAACACGAAAAATGTTATTGAGTTAAATTTGTTTACAAGATAAGTATTACATGAAACTTTTATAAGGGTTGCTAGATTATTTCAAACATTATTATTTAAACAAAATTCTGAGAGAGCGAGAGTGTATTTTGGCGCTTTTCTCTAATGAACCCCCATTTCATCAAAATATTTACGTTACATTTGGCACGTACTCTACATTATTGTTCTTGATGTTTGTGTTCTTCCTTTCTTGTTCTTGTTCTAGCCGGCTACATTTGTTTTGTTTATGTTTTATAATATTAAAGGAATGTGCGTTTTAGTCTTTCTACGTGTGTTTCTTTATGGGAAACTATGCCTAGAAATCATTATAAGGGTGTGTACCCAGTTCTTCAAATTATTTATTTATTTATTTTTTTGTTTGTTTTGGCAATATTCCAAATAAGGCGAATTCATGTAAACGGTGGTGGCAAGGTCAATCCAATAGGTCTGCGCAAGAACCCAGAGGTTTATTTGGTTTATACCTCAACGATGTCAAAAGTTGTTTAGATTTTCCTTATACATGTTCATATATTTTTGTTTTTAGATTTTTGTCTTTTTGTTTCGCCTATGTAGTAGTAAGATTGTTGTTTTTTGTATTGTTGTATTGTTTTAGAGGTAAGCAGACCTATTGGATAGGCCTTGCGTGGTGGCAATACTACAACAATAAAAAACACAGCATTATATTTTTATTTTTATATGTCAAAAACACAACTGTCTTTACAACGCTACCAAAAAGTGAATTCGAATTTGCTCCAAACTTTTAATTTCTCATATTAAAACAAGTAAGAGTGCTATATTCGGCTGTGCCGAATCTTATATACCCTTCATCATTGTGCGAGCAGAATACAGACCAAATAGACAAAAAGTAAATAATTTTTACATACCTATACATACATACATATTTACAATACTTAAAACTTCATTATAAATAAAATTTAAAAATCGAAAACTGTTAAATAGAGGGACATAAGGACCAGGAATATATACACTTTATTGGGTCTTAGATCAATTTCCACCTGAGGTGACGTGTTTAAGAAGAAATTTGCTAGTTAGTTGGGTTATAAAACTTGGAGTCGGCAAGATCTATGGTTCCCGAAAATGGGTATTTTTCAAAAAAAAAAATAATATTTTGGTCAAAACTTTTTCGTATCTGAACCGATTTTCTCGAGTTTTTCAGAAAATATTTTCTACTCAAAATTTCCGATCTTTTGATATATAAGGCGTTACTATAGGTCATATTACAATCAAAAAATTCAGGTTATTATACAATTTTTGGAATTTTTTGTATGGGAGGTACCACGCCCACCTCTCCAACCCCGCCCACATTTTGTGGGTTGGTGTGTATTTATAACTTAAATGTGTGCACCTAATTTGGAAACTTTGGCTCTTGCCGTTCTCCAGATATACATAAAAAAGCAATAAAAATACAACAACAAGGGATTTTTGGAAAAAATTAGAGGCAGTCATGGGTTTTTGGTCATATCTCGGCCATTTGTGGACCGATCTTGCTGAATTTCAATAGCACGAAATGGTGGACTATATGTGACATAAATGTAAAACAACCTAACCGCTATCATGTCTGGAGTCTCCGGAAAACACATATCAAACGTAAGACGGACAGACGGACGGACAGGGTTAAATCAAGTTCTGTCCTCATAAGGACCCAGAATATATATACTTTATAGGGTCTTAGATCAATATTGTAGAAATTACAAACGGAATGACAAACTTATATATGTATATGTACCCTTTTCCACCTGAGGTGAAGGGTATAACAAATACTTATGTACAAATGTATTTTTAAAGAGATAAAGAAAGGAAGATGATCATCTTAAGCGTTTTTTGGAAGACATAGTTAACGAGTTTGACATTTGAATAAAGTTTTTGTGAATACTGCGAAATAGTATGTACTTGTAACTATAAATAAATATGTAAATACATAAGTACATCCTTTATATGTTACATACATAGGTATGTATTTCATAAATATTGATGAAATGAACAAAGCAAAATATTCAGAAGGACACACCCTCAGAAAAAAAATTATATGCATGGCGTCATACATATTCGAAAACCCCTTAAACTATTACATAAACGATGGAACAAAAATAAAATGTAATTGGCAAAAACTACTACAGTGGCTAAGGTCGTGATTTTGTTTTTGCGATTCTCAAAAATTAACCAAGAAATTCTAAAAAAAAATTCCTAAAAAAATGTTTTTTTAATTTATATTTAATTAATATTTTTGCTTAAAATAACGTTCAAAATTATTATGAAAAAATTTATTTGAAAAATGATTTATTTTAAGTAGAGCAAGAATTAGGTATTCCATTTTCGGAAAATTCAGAAGGAATATTTGGCAATAAGTTCCAATTTTTTAACACTTAACTAAGAAAAAAAATAATGGGTTAATTAATTTTTAAATAAAACTCCTAACAAGTTAGAACTACTGCCATATTCATAAAAAATTAAAAATTGATTTGAAATGCATTTTTAGAAAAATTTGTATGAAAATTTTGCCTTAAAACACTTTTCAAACTTATTTTATTTCTAATGAATACGACAGTTAAAGTTTAAAATTAGTTTTTTATTTACAATTTTAACCACTAGGTGACAACTTTAATTTGCTGCTCTGTTAAAATTCCTTTACGTTTGTATTGAACAGTGTTGCCAAAACAAATGGCTAAATTTATGGAAAAAATGGCTAAAAAAAAACAGTTAAAAATTTTTTTTTATTAAAATTCAATAACAAGTCAAAAATAACTCATTTAAAATTTTTACAACGAAGTTGTAAGTTGAGATCAATTTGATACATAATAATAAAAGTAAATTAAATATTTTAGCATTTAAAAAATTAAATTATCATCATTGTTTATAGCGATTTTCAATATTTGTAAAACTTGTGATTTAAATAAAATGCGTTTTAATTACTTAAATGGTTTAAATAACTTTTATAAATTTTTATAAGAACACAAAATTATTATTTTAAAAGAAAAAAATGGCAAAAATTATGGCTTAACAAGTTGAAAATTGGCAAAAAAAAAAAAATGGCTAATGGCTAATCAAGGTGAAAAACGGCTAAATCTAGCCACTAAATGGCTAGATTGGCAACACTGAAATTGTTCCAACAAAAAATATTCGATTTTTATACCATTGACCGAAGGTTAAAGGGTAAAATAAGTTTGTCATTCCGTTTGTTTAAAGAACATACATAGGTACACACATTCTGGGTCCTTATGAGGAGAGAAGTTGATTTAACGATGTCCGTCTGTCCGTTGAAATGGGTTTTCCGAAGACCCCAGATACGTTATATACAATATTTCAGAGTTAAAAAACAACAGTCAAAACCAAAAACTGTCGAACAAAAAACAAAAATTTGTGTACCTACAACTTTTAGCTTTTTGAGTTGGTTTGACAGCGATTGCTTACATTTTATGAATCAGATTTTTGCCAATGACAAATAAGAATTGGAAAAATGGCAGTTTTTCTACTCGAGACTGCAGTTTTTTAAACGCTGCAATATTTTTTATATTTTAACAAGACGGATTTTGCTGCCAGCAACACAACTTCAGTTCAGTTGCCATCTGTAATCGACCCATAAATTATTTAATACTAGCATTGAAAATGCTAAAATGGCATCACTGCCCGTTCTGCCATTGTTTTCCATGCGATTCATACTTTATGGGTGAAATAATTCCTTTTGCCCCTCTCAGGATAAACAAAACAGAAACAGAAAAACATTGTCGTTCTCATAAAATGTCAACATTCAACATTCTGCGTTAAAAAAAAAATAATAACAAGACAAAGAAATGCATTTTTTTGTTTGTTTACATTTCACTGCTTTGCTGTTGCCTTCATACATACATATGTACGTATGTTTGTATATATTTGTTGTTATATGTATGCATGTTACTACAAATGTTTGTGTGCCTGTTATTATTTTGCATGGGAGAAGAAGTGTTTCACATAATTTTTTGTCGATGCGCAATATTTTTATTTCAAGGTTAACACAAGGTTAGTATTTACAAAAGGAGAAACAAATACCAAAGAATACAGGAGTAAAGGAATACGAAAAGATAACAACAAAACACCACTCACTGATCAGAACAGAATGAATTGTCTGTAAAATAACAAAACAGTAACTTCTGCAAACAAGAATCGCGTAAACCGTTTTTTTATAATATGTTTTTTTTTGAATGGGAATATTTTGTTGTTTTGTTTATACCTAACAAGAGTTAAAAGAAAAATGAAAAGAACTAAAAAGGCCTGTCAAAGTTTTATATTATTAATACATAACTAAAATAAAAAAAAAATTTATGGTTTTGGCCGCTAAACAGGGCTGCCAGGTACTTTTTTTCCTTGTCCCCAAAAAATTAAAAAAATATCCCCAAAAATCCCCAAATTAAGAAAAAAAAAACCTTAATAAGTAAATATTTTTCTGTTTGTTTTTTTCTGACCAAATTTAAAATTTTTTTTTTTTAAATTATAAATAGTAAGAAAAATTTTAATTAGAAATCCCCAAAAATCCCCAAATAATAATTTTTTGTAAAAAAAATTATTTTATTTTGTTTGTACCCTGAAGGAAAAATAACATTAATTTATAAAGTACCTTTAACACTACCTTTTAACTAAAATGGCAATCTTAATAAGGACCTTTTACACCGTATAAGTTGTTGATAAGAGTAAGATAAAAGTTTTGCTACTTTTTTTCATATTTTTAATACGAGACAAAGAAAAATAAGCATAAATAATAAAAGGGAACATATATTTAAAGAGTGTAAAATCCCCAAAAAAACCCCCAAACTTTTTTTTAAATCCCCAATCCCCAAATGACTTTCTTTGTCCTTTTTGCTTGCATAAAATCCCCAACTTTGGGGATAAATCCCCAAGTCTGACAGCCCTGCCGCTAAACACGCTTAAGGAAAATATACTTGCATACTTATGTACACATGTAAGTATGTATGTATACCCCTACCCTGCAAATAAAATTGGACTACCTGATCCATATTGATAAAATGGACTACTCCATGGACTGGTCCGATGTAATGCAAGCATGGGCCATGTCATTGTTAAAAAGTGTTTGTAGTGAGACGACATGTCTTCGTTTTTCAACGACGTGCTTTCGTTTTTAAACGACTTCAAAACTAATCCTCTTGTGTATACCATGGAGTAGTTTTAAACTACTCCATAGTGGATATCGTAATGTTAAATAGACCATGTTTTTTCCATACGTTTGGGTTACTTTTGGACTAGTACTGGTCCCTTGTGGGCTACTCTTTGTACGCGTGTTTGGACTGGTCCTATCATTTGCAGGGTACATACATACATATTTGGTAAAACAATTTTTTTTTTTTAATTTATTAGATCATTTAGGAAATTGTTTGCAGCCAAAAATTAAATAAAAATAGAGAAAAAATATTTTTTTTTAAAAAGTATGTATGTAATTACACATTTGTTAAAATAATGTACAGTAAAACAAAGTTTTAAGTAACAATTAAGGAAAATTTTTGTTATTTACTTACTTATAACTACCTAGATACATACATACCTATGTATATTTACAGGTATTAAGTTATGGGCAGCACGTTTCAAATATTAGTGGTGGTTTACACGCTTCAAGTTTTAGCTAAGGTTGTCAGATTTGTTTTGACCTGATTCGCCAAATTCAATGACAAAAATTAGCCAAATCACCAAACTATTTTTCTCTATAATTATCAAAAATCTTAAAAAATAAGTTCGTTCTAAATCGCTTAAATTCGCCACAAAAATAAATAGAAAAAAATCATCAGTGAACACAAAAAGGTACTATTTGTAAAGCAAATGAAAGGAAGAGAATAGCAGAAATAAATAAATTGTTTTAATTATTTGTAGGTACTTATTTATGAATTTTGCTGCAAATTATAAAAACAAAAAAACGCATAACATATTTTTCGAAACATTTTCAATTTAAGCCTGGTACTCTGTTCAACATTTCACGTAAAATATTGTCAAAACGCATGTGAAAAAAACTTGTGCGTAATATCTTTGAATATCATTTTGTGAAAAAGTTCCGAAATGTTTCTGGCAGCATTTTTTAAAACTGGTCTGTGTTCATACGGCTCTTGTCTTATTGACATGATTGCTTTATAGGCGAGAGGGACGAGGGAAAAGAAATGAGTACACAGATGCATGTACTGTCTTTACGTTTTGCATTTTCATTCGTTGTTTAATTTTGTTATTGTTTTCAATATCAAAAAAGAACATGTAGTCAACATGACATGAATCATTTCAATTCATGTCCAAAGAAGAAAAAGGAAGAATCTTGTCAATAAGACATGAGCCGTATGAACTCAGACCTGCGAAATAATGTAAGCTGCACTTATTTCACGTGCAATTTTAACCAAAAGCAAAAACGTATGAACTTAAAATAAATAAGAAATAAAAAAATTAAAATAACACAAGCGGTTACAGTTTTTAATCAATATTTACTTTCTTTTTTATTAAAAAAAATAATTTTTAGTAAAAACACATGTGGGGGTTGTTTACATACGGAAAACAATGTCGCATACTTCGAAGAAATGAATACGTCAAATTGTGCAAACTCGCAAGATAGGTAACATTAATACATGTCAAAATTTTCGTGCAAAATAATCAATCTTGCTCAACATATTTCACAAATTTTCTAGGTTTTTTTTTCAAATAACATCTTACATTTCTGTCGATTACATTTTCATGTTGTTTGTGTTTAACACGAACAATGTTATTGAGTTAAATTTATTTGCATTATTACATGAAACTTTTATAAGGGTTGCTAGATTCTTTTAAACATTATAATTTAACACAATTCGGAGAGAGCGAGAGCGTAGTATTTTGGCGCTTTTCTTTTATGAACCCCCATATCATCGAAATGTTTACGTTACATTTGGCACGTAGTCTACATTTTTGTTCTGGATGTTTGTGTTCTAGCCGGCTACATTTGTTTTGTTTATGTTTTATATGATTTGAATGTATGTACATAAATTGTTTTTATTTATAGGTACTAGTACATACACAGTACATACATATGAATTTATTAAAGTAATGTGCGTTTTAGCCCTTCGACGCGTCTTTCCTAATAGGAAACTTTGCCCAGAAATCATTTAAAGGGTGTGTAGCTCTTAAAAATTTTTTTTTTTTTTGGCAATGTTCCAAACAAGGCGAATTCATGCAATACAAAATACAAAACACACGATATGTCAAAAACACATGCAACTTTGGACAATTCCCTCTCTAAAGGTGCTTTTACACGATTTGTATTTATTAGTGTACTTGTAAAATTTCACACTGCAAAACCCATACATGTCTTGTAAACGCAAAAAACTGCTTCTGTAAAGGTCAAAAGGAATTAGCATTGTATCAGCTGTTTTGCAAGTCATTGTTTGTGTCGGCATATATGTAGGTATCATTATTAATTTATTTTTTTTAGACATTTAACAAAAAAAAAAAAAAAAACTTTTTGAATTAACTGAAATAAAATGAAAAGTGAACAAAAATATAAATACATACATATATAAAAATTGCTGTTATGAACGAGTTTAGGTTATGTCAGATGGAACCAAAAACAAACCTGTAAAAGCAAAAATTATATACCTTCTTTCTGTGTTTGTCAATTTTGACAGACATGTGCAATTATATATCGATTTTACATCTGACAAACCACCTGCAAAATAAAGATCGTGTAAAAGCTAATTAAGAAAAAAAGTATCTCAGCTGTTTTTTCAACGCCATCTGAGAAGTGCACCCAAATTTTGAAATTTGGTTTTTGTTTTAAATGTAAGTTGAACGAGTCACTTTTGCGCTCGCGTTCTACAAACAGGCAGTAAATAGGCCTTTTACACTGATCAACATCTAACATCTACCATCAAAGATGTAGAAAATGTGAAACACTCGCTTACATTGCTCATATCTAACATCTAAATACCATCAAACAATTTTTGAAAAAAAAAAAAAATGTTTTTTTTTACAAAAGTGCCAAAATTTACAAAGAAAACACAAAAATGTATTTGAAGTTCAATATGTTTAAAAATATAAAAATACTTAACTTATTTTTTTCAGTGATGCCACAATAAAAATATAACTTATGATCACAACTAGTGATGACACTAAAATAATCGAAATATGTCGAATGCAATAAAATGAGGTAGGAACTTCTTTTAAAGATGTTGGTTTTAAGCCCAGTTTATTTCTTATGGAAAGATGTTAACATCTTCCCAAATTTATGGTAGATGTTGATCAGTGTTAAAAGGCTATAACGAGGCTTTTAGTCATCCAAGTGATTTTCCGTTAGGTGGGGTGACTGTCTAAAATTTCGTCAGACAACAGTCAGCGATATTTTGAGCGAAACTGTCATTCATTTTCGACAATGTGTACCTTACTTTAGATGACTCAGTTGGTTTAATGAAGTTTCTATACCTATTCTGAAGTGATTTTCTGGTCCCATCCAGATTTACTATAAGCAAGTTTGACAGGATATATAAAATATAATAATTGTAACCCTAATTTAAATAGGTACCTACTTTTTTATCTAAATTTTCAATTAAAATATTTGTGATATGAAATAAAAAATTAATTAAATTAATTATTAATTTTAATTAATAATTCCATGTAAGCGATTAATTCATTAAATAATTTGTGATATTAATTAAAAAATTAATAATTGTAATAATTAGATTTAATTAATAATTCTATGTAAGCGATTAACAGAAACACTTGAAACTTTTTTCGTGATTTTTTTTTTTTTAAATAATGATTTCAATTATTCACTTACAACCTGCTTACTTATGTACATACATATGTATAAGGGATAGTTCGAAATTATGTATTTAATCGCTTCTATTTTAAATATAAAATAAGTACATATAGGTACCTATGAAAATAAAATTCACTCATGTACTTTTCTTGCTTCCGGAAACCTTTAAATGTTTTACTGGGTAGTAAATTCGGCAACTTTTATTTTTTTTATCCACATACATATTTACAAACAGCAACATACAAAACAAACAACGACAAGTCTCTCTGTACGCATGTACTTATGTAAATAAGTACATATTAAGAAAACGACCAAACATAATGCTTGTAAAAACATTTCGTAGGTAACTCAGCTTGTATGTAAAAATGTGTCAAACAACAAACAACAACTCATACTAAAAGATTTGCCATATTAGATTAAACAAGTTACAGAGCTACCTAAACAAGAGCGGCAAGCGTTTTTTTAAACATGAAAATTCTATTGCCAATACATTTTCAATAAAATAAAACTACCAAGCGAACTATCAAATAAGATTTTCCAGCCGGGTGGTGTTAAATTCGCGTTCTAAAGGTTTGTTTCGTATAAACTGTATGAAAATGATAAGTTTTGACATAAAACAGACGCTTGCCGCTCTTATTTAGGTAGTTTAGTAATAATGGGTTTATGTGAGCAGAAAATTAAATTAATCACCAAAATGTTTTAATTATCACAGAGTTTTAACAAACTTATAAAATTCTGAATTGAATGCTCAAAATAATAAAAAATTTGGATTGTTAATTTAAATTTATTTACACATAAGTACGATACACATGGTATATGGTATGGTATGTAGGTACATACATATGTTAATTGTTATTTAATTAAATTTTAAAACATGAATTAATTGGTAGAAGACGCTTTAGGAAAACTACATTTGCCCAAAAAAAAATTAATGAATAACTACTTACATACTAAAATTATTTAGGAAATAGTTTTCAACCAAATTCAAAGTAAAGAAAAAGAATTGAACAATTTTGTTGTTCAAAATAAAAAACATACCTATTTGTTAAAAAAATAATGTACAAAAAACCAAAGTTTTATACCTATGACTCAAAGTGAAAAATTCTATCGTGAAAAAAATGTAAAAAGGAGGAAGATTAAAAAAATTAAAAATTAAAGAAATCTTATATAGGTAGGTAGGTATAATATTTTCAAGAAAAGTTAAAAAACAAAGTAAGTGCTGGTTCACACAGGTCAAGTTTACTTGAACAGTTTTATTAAAATTTTCTTTTGAACTTGCGTTCACGTTCATGCACAAAATTAATTTTTGTTTTCTTTTCCTTCAACTTTGTAGCTTTTTATTATATTACGGATGAAAAAAGAAAAGAAAAATACAAAACTGACTGGTACGGTCAAGTATGTACCCCTTTCCATTCTCTTTACCCCTCTCTCCTAAAAGCTCGAGACTTGAAGAGTCAAACTTGACCTGTGTGAACCAGCACTAAGACGGCATTTACATCTATGCAATTAACGCCGAGTTTTTTTTCTATTTTCTTTTAAAATAGTTTCTACGAAACTCTTTTCACATTTACATTTACATTTTTTTCAAGCATTTTTTCAACTTTTTCAACCCAGTTTTCTTCTCTACACCTCTTGCTAACAAACAAAAAGTTGCAAGCGAAAATTGCGGCAAGTTGCGGCGTTAATTGCATAATGTAAATATGGTCTAAGTCAAAAACAGAGATAGTTTGATTGCAACGTTATTTTATTGCACTTTTTAAACTTTTTTAAAGTAGAACATTACCGCTACTTTTAGCCGCGTCTTTCGAACGCTTCACAATTCCGCAGGCATTCATTGAAATTTTTTCGTGTTTTTTTTTTTTTTTTAATTTCATATATCCTTTACCTACTGTATGCAATTACATTTTTTAAATATACATATAAAAGATTTTTTTAATTTATGATTTTGTTTACTTAGCATTTGTCTGTCCGTCTTCACAAAAAAGTATTGCGAATTGAAAAACACAACAATTAATAAGACACGACCCAATTAATTCACAATCAAAAACACGCCCACTACTACATTATACAATATATGTACCAAAACTAAAAGTAAAAAGATGTTTGTTGCAGTGTTGCCATTAGGATACGAAAGATAAATTTTTCGTATCTTTTGATGGCTTCATGTACCATGTATAATCCTGAAATATTTCGTATCTTCTGAATCTGTATGCAAAATGTACACACAGAAAAAAATACCCATGTAAAATTAACATGGAAAAATGTTGATTGAGAATCATGTTAAATTTCAGAAAAAATATGCTCTTTACTTAAATTTATTATTATTTCATATTAATTTTTAATAAAAAATATCAAAATAACCTTAAATTAAGTTTATTTAATATTATTCACTGTTAAAAAAAATAAAAAAAAAAAAAATATTAAAATATAAATAAATCTGGATTCAATATTGAACCCATAAAAACCTGTTTTGTATTAAAATCAAAAGTTTATCTTGTTAAATTAACATGCATACCTACTTAATTATGTACATTTTTTTATTTTCACTTTTAAAATATGTTATAAAAAGAAGACAATTCCCGTATTCTTTTAATTAAAATTGTTTATTTAAATAGTACATCAAGTTTTCAAAGTAGAATGATGACCATATTGGGCGATTCTGCTGATGCTTCTGTTAACAAAGGAGAATACAAAATAAGTGAAACATGTGTTACAGGGTTTTGAATTATTCTTACATAAATGCAAATGTTGTCTGAAGCTTCTTCACACTGTTAAAATACACTCAAACCCATTTGATTCTACATGAAATTCACGTTGTTTCAACTGGAAATAACTTTCATTTAACGTGATTCCGATTGTTATTTCAATATAAATTACATTTTGCTCTAACTTTACTGCAATGTTAAATTAACATGAATTATAGTTATATCTAAAGAAAAAAATGTTGTTCGCAGTTATTGTAAAATCAGGTTGAATTAACATGAAACCCGTATGAAGCAAAATCACCACCGAAAAAATTTAAATCAACCTTGTTTTCGACGTTTTTAACTTGATTTTTTTCTTTGTGTACTAAAACTTACTAAGCCTGATCATCGTAACCGACTCGATACTTATACAATAGCAGCTTTCATAATGGTGAAAGAAAACATTAAGAACGTTTCAACATACGATTCACCTAAATCGTGGAATACAAGTAGTGCGAAGTTGTTCGGAGGAAATATGAACATCTTTTATTTTCAGGAAATTTTTATGAACTTTTTGATGTAATCGCCTTGGTATTAACGCCTTAACTCGTATATTAAATTTTACAAAAATGAATTTGTTTCGATAACATCCAAAGATAGTTACATATAATTTATTTTAATGTTTGCTTGTTGTATTTTTAAAAATTACATACCTAATATTTATGACTTAAATAAATATAAAAATGAATTTATATGATATCATTCATTTTCTTTAAAATATTCATTTAATATGAAGTAAACTTTCAATTTTTTTTTTCAAAATTTTTTTTGGAGAAAAATGTATTTTTTTCAAAATGTATCTTTTTGGGGAAAAGTGTATCTTTTTGGAAACTAATTTTGTTTTCTTTTCTAAAAAATAATAATGCATTATATTTGTGTAATATATTTAACAGGTTACACGTACCCTTACAAGTGATACATTTTTCTAAATTACAATGAAAAAAAAAAACAGCTACGTTTTACCCTCAACACTAATGTGTATTTAGCGTGTTAAATATTGAATGCAAAGTTTGTACTAAAAGCGATATTCACCATTCACCACGCTTGTAGCAATTTTCAACATTAAATTTTCTTACAATTCCAATAAGCGTTAACAGCACTGATTTCAATAATTAATGTCAGCTGTTGTTAAAAATTTTGCTACAAAATAAATATAATAAAAGTAAAACAAACGAAAAACAAAAAGTTTTTATATCCATCACAATAGAACTAAAAACCACAATTTAAAGCTGGAGGTCCATACCACGCGTTTTCGCCTCCACGCAGCGCATGCTTTTATAACCTTACTTGCGTTCTACGTTTCAAGTAACATGCAACGCATTTTATGAAGCAGCAGCACAAGTAAAACTAAAATTTTATTTGTCAAAATCAGCTGATTTGTTCAAACACTGCTTGTGACGCTTACAAAAGTAGAAAGTAAACCTACTTTTCGCCTCAAGGCATCTACGCTTTTGTGCATGTAACTTACTGCGTATAACTACACAGATTCTACTTTTTTGACAGCTGCGTATGCTGCGAAAAAGCGAGTAACGCGTGGTGTGGACCTCCAGCTTAACGCAAATTGTCCGCAAACACAAGAAAAAAAAAATACTTGCTTGCATAAAAAAGTACTTTACGCAGATGCAAAAAAGGGTATTATCTCACATTCAGTTATAACTGCGTGTAAGAAATGGAAAAAATTTGCCATTTATTGTTGCAACATATTTAGAAAGGAAAACGACAACTTTTCACATTATTGCATATATTTTTAGAATAGAAAAAAAACCCGCGCGAATGGTAGCACACATGGAACATTTTTGTCAGAAAGGAAACACCATAAAATGTATCTTTCTCGAAATTTCACTGGCAACACTGGTTTGTTGTAAAATTTTTTAACGGAAACTATAAGCAGTGTTGCCAGAAAACTTTTAGCCCATTTCAAAACATAAATACCCGATTTTGTGCCCAAATTTTTATAAACTTAAAAACTGAAATTGAAATAAAATGTTTTCATTTAAAATATTAACATTCGTGTGTGTTCTAGAATCCGAATCCACTAAAAAGTGGATTTCTTCGGCATTTTTGGTGCTCTGCAATTCACATCCACATAATTTTATTCGTTTTCAATAGAAATAAGAGTTGGTGAAAGTTAAACGAATCGAATTTTATTCTTATACCTATTTGATAACATTTGTAATAAAAACTAAATTAAGGTGTTTAGTTTGAAATGTTCTTTATTCAATTTATTAAAAAAAAAAAATAATATAGATTTTCACATTAATACAAAACTTTCAAGTTGTTTTTATTAAATATACTGGAAATTTTAAAGAAACAATTTTATCTTTTAAGAAGTGGTTTCAGAGCTTAAGCAAAATTCATCGAAAGGCAAAAAATAGTTCTAAATGTTTGAAAAAGAAAATTATAAAGAAAATTTCTAAACGTAAAAAAAAAGTCATAAAAATTGAAGTTTAAATCTTGTTTTACTAAACGATCATACAAAATTCTCTTAAAAATTTCCATTCAAATTAAAATCTCTAAATAATTTTTCACTTATTTCTTTATGTTAAATTCCTTAGATTTCGGTAAACGAATATTTTAAATAAATTATTAAGCTAAAAAAAAAAACAATACAAACAATTCCCATAAAGTTTGCAGAAATCCACAAATCCCCGGTCGCGAAAATCTGTCCCCATATTAACGTTAAAATCCCCAATTTGGCACAATTGGGCACAAATTCCGTTATCTGGCAGCACTGACTATAAATATCTAAAATTTATCGTACGTTTAGGAGCAAGACATGAAAAACGACATTTACGCAACTTAACGAAACTTGATTTGTTTTACATAAATCAAAGAAAATCTTAAAATTTTAAAAGTCCAAAAAACTTAACGAAACCTTTTATTCTGTATTGAATTAATACTTGAAGTTGATTTTGCAAAATTTCTTTTCCATAAAAAAAAAACTACTTTTAAAAGCATTTGAAATGCAAAAGGCCCAATCATAATGTACATAAGGAAGCTTAAACAACTGTAAAAATGAACGAATAGTCTGTTAAATGCATAAGTAAATCAAAAGACTTTTAGGTGACCATAGTGTACTCACATGAACTCAGGGCTGCCAGATAAATTTGTGAGGAAATCGTCAGTTTCCTGAGAAAAAATAAAAAAATCGTCTTTATCGTTTCGAAAAATCGTCAAAAAATCGGACAATTTAAAATCCTGTTTTTGTTTTAAAATTTTCGTTTGATTTTTATAAAAAAAAAAAAAACATTTAAACAAAAACATAATTACTTCATACCCAGTTAGCATTTTCAATCGTGTAAGAGCTACTGGGATGGGAGTCCCATGAAGATCGTCTTTGATCGCCGATGACCGCATTTTTCAATCCTAAAGATTCCTCACACGGGAAAAAACTGTAACACGAGTGAGATTCTTCCGCAGCACAAAAAAAGACGCTTCTTCAATCGTTGTGGGAATCGTTTAAGACGTGGGTAAAGATAATCTAATGAGACTTTCATGTCAAGAATCGTATGAGACTCATGTAGATATTCTCTTACAACTCGTGAAATGCTCGCCGTATAATTGTTGAAAATATAATTTATACAGGGAGTCGTAAAAGGTCCATTCGATGATGGTTTGACAAAAGATAAACAAAGTGTAACATTGTTGTTTCTGTGCTCTGAAAATAATCCAAGATTTTCTTAAGACTTGTATATTGCAGCCGTACCTAAAAAAAAGCGGCACGCGTTTCCAAGTTTTTTAATAGAGCGGCCTGAACGCTTTGCAATTGGAAAACCCGATTTTGACAGCTCGTTTAAAAGTGAATTTTGCCACTATTGTTAATTAATAATGACAATTAGTTTTTTTTTTTTGTCAATGTAGCGTTTTTATCTCTATTTTTATTTAGATTTTTTTGTGGGTTTTATTAAAAAAGAAAGCTATCACTACTACATATCAGCGTAAAAGCTAGCCGAAAGAAAACGTTTCGCCTCCCGCTCATGATAAGGTAAGGCTGTTAAACATTTCAAGATTAAAAAACGAGGTTGTCAGAATATGTAAATATTTTATCCAGACTTTGGAGACTGAAAAAAATCGTCACTTTTTAAAAAAATCAGCAATTCGGCACTTTGATCATTTCCGAACAAAAAATCCTCAAATCTGGCAGCCCTGCATGAACTCAAGATTCATGTAACCATTGTTGCGTCTTTGTGTAATATTTTGGTTTTTCCCGAGTAATTCAAATTAAAAAATACCAAAGTTACAGCCCTGCACTTGTTTAGTTTATATGTTGTTTAATTTGCAAGCAGCGTTCTTCTATTAATAAAATATGGATAGAAAATTAAAATATCTAAAACTAACTTTATTTTTGTTGTTAACAAAATAAAAAATATAAATAGCTGATTCCGTACGAAATGTGCGTTCAGTTTGGCACTTTGCTTAAGCAAATGACATTTGACGAAACTTGACGAAAAGTTTGATTAAGTACCTTACCTTTCAAATTAAAATCTCTAAATCTAAATCTTTTCACATATTTCTTTATGTTCAATTCCTTAGATTTGGGTAAACGAATATTTTATTTTTAATAATTATTAAGCTAAAAAAAAAAACAATACAAACAATTCCCATAAAGTTTGCAGAAATCCACAAATCCCCGCTCGCGAAAATCTGTCCCCAAATTAACGTTAAAATCCCTACTATCAGTATCTATCACTACTACATATCAGCGTAAAAGCTAGGCGAAAGAACACGTTCCGCCTCCCGCTCATGTTAAGGTAAGGCTATTAAACATTTCAAGATTAAAAAACGAGGTTGTCAGAAAATGTAAATATTTTATCCAGACTTTGGAGACTGAAAAAATCGTCACTTTTTAAAAAAATCAGCAATTCGGCACTTTGCTAATTTCCGAACAAAAAAATCGTCAAAATGACGATAAATCGTCAAATCTGGCAGCCCTGCATGAACTCAAGATTCATGTAACAATTGTTGCGTATTTGTGTAATATTTATTTCTTTCACGATTACTTCATATTAAAAATTACCAAAAGTTACAGCCCTGCACTTGTTTATTTTATATGTTGTTTAATTTGCAAGCAGCGTTCTTCTATTAATAAAATATGGATAGAAAATTAAAATATCTAAAACTAACTTTATTTTTGATGTTAACAAAATAAAAAATATAAACAGCTGATTCCGTACGAAATGTGCGTTCAGTTTGGCACTTTGCTTAAGCAAATGACATTTGACGAAACTTGACGGAAAGTTTGATTAAGTTTGCTTAAGTTGACTCTAGCGACCTTCTGCATATTACGGTTGGGCCTTTAAACTTTGCCGATTTTTTAAACTTGACGAAATTTTTTTTTTTATATATTAACCCTCATATTCATAAAAAAAATGCTTGATATGGGGATAAAGGTTTAAATGCAAAAATTTTGTTATATTTGTTAAACAATTTTCAAAACTTAACGAAACTTTTTTTTTTTTTTTTTTGAAAAAAAAAATGTTTAATAAAAATGCTGAATTCGTTTAACATAAACAATTTACTACTTCAATTACAATAACATTTTATTTTCCACCATTTTGAAAACTTAACGAAACTTAGTTTCTTTTATAAAAAGATGTTTAACTTAAACTTAAGTTTAAATAAACTAATTTTCATAATTCATTCAATTTAGAGAGGTTAAAAATACTTTAGGCAACTTAATTAATGCACAATTAATTGTTTTATTAAAGTTTTTGTTGTACACTTTTTTTTAATTTGTAAAAAAGTTAATTTACGACTTGTTATCTTTATAACCTTATTGTTTTAAATTTCAAAGAATTGTTTGCCTATTTTTTTCGCAATATTTTTATGTAAATATTTATAAGGCTTAATAAAAAATATATAAAATTCATATTTTTATTTGCATTTAAAAGAACAAACAATTTATAACAAAACACAAAAACAAATTAAAAACAGAATTATTTTTATTTACCACAAAAACAAATATGTATTGCAATTGAAAAAAAAAATTTAAAACATTTACAGAAGTCACGTTTTATTGTTTGTTTTTTTTTTTTTTTTTTGTTGTTGTTTATGACTATTAGCAAGGAATATACATCATAAATGATGTATGCATGTTCGTACAAATGTCGTTGATATATAATTTTTTTTTATAATTTTTAATACAGGGTGGCGTATAATGAACGTTATGATTTAATAAAGGGAAAAATAAACCACACAAATTGCTTTGCAAACTTGTCAAAATTTAACGTTTGTACAAATTTTTTGTGATGTTAATTGGCGTGTTTGCTGTTTGGACAAGCATTTCAAGCAATATTTGTAGAAATATTAAAAGTTTTTAATTTATGGCGGACATGTTGGATATTTGTCAAACATTTTGTGGTGTCTAGAGTTAAATGCAATCATTTTAGCGAAAACTTGGCAGAGTGAAGACGTTGAAGAAGAAACATTAAAATTATTTTCAGTCGTAAATTGTAATTTTCTGAGCAGCATTGTTTGCCAAAAAACAGCTCGTTGTTAAATGTCCAATTTCACCAATTCCATCGGGTGATTTTTTAGCTATTATCTTTTTGGCAACACTGGTTTAAACAGCTGACGCACGTTTCGTGTTTTGTTTCACTGCCAAACATCTGCAGTTTGGTCTATAATTTAACCATGAATCGTCTTACAAACGAACAACGCTTGCAAATTATTGAATTTTATTATCAAAATGCGTGCTCTGTTAAGAAAGTTCATCGCGCGCTTCTTCCATTTTATGGTCAGTTTAATCGGACTCAATGGGAACGGTAATAAGCAGAATTGTCGATTTTGGAGTGAAGATCAGCCAGAAGCATTGCAAAAGCTACCAATGCATCCAGAAAAAGCCACAGTTTGGTGCGGTTTATGGGCTGGTGGTATCATTGGACCGTACTTCTTCAAAGATAATGCGAATCGTAACGTAAGTGTGAATGGTGAGCGCTACCGTGAGATGATATCCAACTTTTTTTTTGCCCAAAATGCAAGAGTTTGACTTGCATGACATGTGGTTTCAACAAGACGGTGCCACATGCCACCCAGCACGCTTAACAATGGACTTATTGAATGGCGAGTTCGGTGAACATTTTATTTCACGTTCGGGACCGGTCAATTGGCCGCCTAGATCGAGCGATTTAAGTTCTTTAGACAATTTTTTGTGGGGCTATGTTAAAGCTCATGTCTATACACACATGCCCGCTTCAATTGACGCATTGGAAGACAACATTGAAGCTTTTATTCAAGAGATACCGGCCGAAATGTTGGAAAGAGTATGCCAAAATTTGACTAAGCTGAAATTCCAACTCCGACTCCTAATCTAACCTTAATGCTAAATGTATATGAGACTGGTCCTTATTTGACTTTAGTAAACTCTTTTTTTTAATGCAGTTCCTGTTAAATGGTTAAATATAGCAAAAAAAAAAAAAAAAAAAGGATTCAGTAAAAGTTTCGAATCAATATTTTTAATATTGCATCGCAAATTTCGAAGTATTTTTATTTTGGAAATTCTTAGAATTTTTTTTAAAGTTTTTAAGCCGAAAAATCCGGTTCAAAAACCTTAACTCTAACTCTAAGCTTCGACTCCACAGCCATGTTTACAAAATTGCCTACACAAAATTTATTATTATCAAAATGTTATGGCAACACTGCTCGTTGGTATATTTTAATTAATTGAGGATCAGAATTTTGCTGTTGAAATTTATCTCGGTCCTAAATGGATGAGATATGAGCAAAAAAAAAGTGTTTTAAAAAGTACCAAAATGTTGAAAAAGTACTCTTTTGCTTGGTGGTCAGTACCATCTAAATATTTCAATTTTCCATCACTGGTGTGAATCCAATGTATCACAAAAATGACAAGTATTATGAAAAAAATTTGACATCCCATACAACTTCATCGTTTTTTGAAAAATTTCTAAACAATAACACTTTTCATTGGATCAGGGTTGCATTTTATTTCATGTGTGAGTGTTTATACTTTGTGTGATGGTGTGAACACAAACTGTCATGTTAAATTAGATTTTTTGACGGTCGCAACCAAACTCATTAGATTTCTATCTCACAAAGTATTATGGAACACGTAAGACTTGTGAGATAGTGTAATCTAGCCTTAAGTTACACACTATGGTGTGGAATAACTTCAGAAAAGATCATTGGACTAAACGAAAACGATAAACAAATTGCGATTAATGTGAATGCCATTCAGTACCAGGCAATAAATAAAAACTTTTTTTTGACCCGAGTTAGAGAACAGTTCGGGGTGCTTTTTCTGGCAGTCGTAATCGAATATTTTTTCGATTCGATAGCAATTTTATTTCTTATTCTTTCAGCCGATACTGAACGAATCGAAATATTTTTTTTCGTGTTTAGTGAAAACTCAAATAAATGCTTTACAACACTGAACAATATAAATCGACTGAAAGAATATGACATAAAATTGCTCTCGAATCGAAAAAGTATTTGATCATGTCTGCTAAAATTAGCCCCCAGAATTGTGGTTTCAACAAGATGGAGCCACAGCTCATCCAACTATGGCTGTTTTTCAGGCGATCGTAACGTTACTTATGAGCCACCCTATATACAAATTATTCGTTCAGCTTGTTAGCTGTTGACATTTCTTCAGAAAATAAAATTTTAAAAAGACCTGTCTAATCATGTTAACTGCTTGCTTTTGAAAATACTCAGCTGTTGTTGCCAACAATTTTTTTCTTATGCGCTCAAAAAACTGATTGCTTTTCATATAAATTTTACTACAAGTCTAATCACTTGTGTTGTGAAAACATACTAGCGGTGTTTCGAATGTGTGTTTAGCGAATGCGAATGCGGTTTTGCTAGTTAGGTAGCAGCCTAACAAATAAAGGTGGTTCAAGCAAGGATGTAGCTTACCGAATCTCTAAAACACAAAGATTGGCAATCCTTAAATCTTGTTTTAAGTCTGTGCTCCTCGAAGCATGTGCGACTAAGCATATAACAAAACACGACTTTTATTCCCTGCAAGTTTTTGTTAATCGTTGTCTACGAGGAATCCTTATAGTTTTCTGGTCTAACACCATGCGTAATACGGAGCTTTGGAGATCAAATCAACGACCAATTACATCTAAATATTAGACCGTTAATGGCGTTAGATTGGTCACACGCTTCGCAGGCCTCCAGATGACATAGACAAAATCGGCATTGACTGGAACCCACAGAGAAGAACACGGAGTGTACGCAGCCCGTTGCATACCTGGCGTCGTTAACTTAATATCTAAGTTAGCCAGCCGTTATGATAAAAGCTGGAAACAAGTCAAACAAATATCATGAACTCAGACCGAATAGAATCGATTTGTTGTGACCCTTTGTTCCCAATAGGAACCACAGGACATTATATACACAGCCAGGTGTATTTTGAAACATAAGTTTTGATCCTTTATCACTTCTAAGCTCGAGGTCCAAGCCATGAATTTTATGCCTTTGATACTTTATTGACTCTTTTTCAAGAGCCATACTGACGCAAGCAAAAGAAAAAACTATTCCTACTTCCTGCGTTCTATGTGTATACTGTACAACTTGTCAATACAATATTAAACTGATTCTACTTTTTTTTACATATGCATAAACGCATTGAACGCGTGGCGAGTACGCCAGCTTTAAGAGTTGTGTGTTAACCATTGTTGATTAAATTAGTTTTGTCTTTGTTGTTTGCTTTGAGGTAGATATTGGATTTTGCGCAAAAAGCAAAAAAAAAAAAAAAAAAAACAAGCGAATATGGGTAATTCCATAGTGTTGAACGTGACAGTCCTTCGCATCAAAAATGCAATAACACTTTAAACAACAAATATTTTTACGTTATTAAATTACAGCATTAAGAAAGCACTGTTATCTATGCTAAAATATGGAGGGCGCGATTCTAAGTCAAAGATAATGGCAAAAAAGTAGCGGTTCGAACGTGAAAAAAATAGAAGTAGTTTTTGTGGCCATGAATAAAAAGGAGTAATTCAGCGAAACCTGGCACTATTTTTAGTCAAACTTCTTTCAGAATTTTACGTAGCAATGTAACATTAAAATGTCTTTGGTTTGATTCCAAAATCTTGTGTATTTTTTTTTAAGCCAAAATCTGGGTCGATACGTGACATTTTGAACGTGAAATTTTTTCCATAATAATTTAACAGAATAATGATTAAAATAAAAAATTTACCGTTAATCCGCGTAACATATTTCTCTTCGAACTCTTCCTTAGACTACAGACCATGTAAGAAAATTTTTTTTTGAATAATTTTTATGAAATATCACCTCTTTTAAGGAAGACAATATTAAAGAAAACATACAATAAAACATTCTCAGAAATAAGAATTTACGTTTGTACAACTTTGCAGTCTGCTAGTTCGTCTTATGAACGAATTAATGGGGGAATTTATAAAATTTGTAAAATCTAAATATTTCTCTATAACAAAATCACAAAAATATGCTTTTAATAACTTTTAAATTTTCGGTCACGGTGGACCTTTAGAAAGAAATACCCATATGTAGTTCGCATATGCGAATGCAAATCCAAACATTTGCAGCACCCCTAACGCATAAAAGCGCCATATTGTAACGTCAACCATAATAATAAATCTAATTTTTATTGAAATTTCATTCAAAAGATGTGTAATAAATTCTTTGAATTAAAAGAAAACCAAACAGTCAACTTAATGCACAATTAATATGCAGAAAAAATATGACAAACAATTTTTTTTTAATTAATATTAATTATAAACAGAGAGCTGTGGGAGAGAGAGAGACATATAATGTAATGTAAGCAAAAAAAAAAACTAAGCTTGAACAAAAACAAGTACGAGTGCTATATTTGGCTGCTCGAATCTTTAATACCCTTCACCAAACGTAATGGAGCGTCGTAGACCACTCACCCACTAACACACATTATTAAACAGGATTAAAAAAAAAACAAGAAAGTGTGCTACATTCCAAATCTAATGGTGTTTTCTTTTCTGACAAAAATGTTCCATGCATGCTACTATTCGCGCGGAATTTTGTTCTATTCTAAAAATATATGCAAAAATGTGAAAGGTTGTCGTTTTCCTTTCTAAATATGTTGCAACAATAAATGGCAAATTTGTTCCATTTCTTACCCGCAGTTATAACTGACCTAGCATTTACACATGCCACTGCCAGTTCGAAAAACTCAATACACTCACACTTTTTTACTAATACACTCACATTTTTCGCAATGGCAGCTCCAGTGGCAGCAAAAATTGCATGCGAGTGGAAATTTGGCACTTGCATGCCACTAAATGTCAAAACGATAAGCAATGTTACCCTGTTAAAAATTTAATTCACATTTACTGGATTGTTGTCAAATTGTTATTGAAGTTTTAACTTAATAAAGAATTATTATGATTGATTTTTTAAAAACGCGCATAAATAAAAGCAAGTTCGTTAATTATAGAGCATTAATATCGTTAAAATAATGTTAATATAAATAAATGAAAAAATTTCCCCAAAAATGTGCCACTATGATTAACTCGGTAACTCTTTTTCGTTTTCTGGTACTTTTTTTTTTAATTTGAGAAGTTAACAAATTTGCTCAAGTTGACGCTTCTACGACATTTTAAAAATGAACTCGCAGTGGCATGTGTAATCACAAAAGTAAATGGCATGAGATTCGACTATTTCGAACAAATTTTCTTTGATAATATGTATACAATAGTGGCATGCCACTACTTGCATGTGTAAAGGCAGGGTGAGTGTGAGATAATACCCTTTTTTGCATCTGCGTAAAGTACTTTTTTATGCAAGCAAGTATTTCTTTTATTTGCGGTTTTTCTTGTGTTTGCGTACAATTTGTGTTATATTGTGATGGATATAAAAACTTTTTGTTTTTCGTTTGTTTTACTTTTATTTAATAATTATATTTTTTTTTGTCGCAAAACTTTTAACAACAGCTGACATAAATTATTGGAAACCAGTGCTGTTAATGTTGAAAATTGCTATAAGCGTGGTGCATATCGCTTTTAGTACAAACTTTGCATTCAATACTTAACACGCTAAATACTCATTAGTGTTGAGTGTAAAACGTAGCTGTTATTTTGTTCCATTGTAATTTAGAAAAATGTATCACTTTGTAAGGGTACGTGTAACCTGTTAAATATATTACACAAATATTATGCATCATTATTTTTTAGAAAAGAAAACACCATATATCAGTAGCACCTTAGACCACCCAACAACTAACGCATATTACCAAAAATAAAAAACATCAAACTAAAATATGTATATTAAGTACGATTGTTCGATTAATACACATTTCTCTATTTAAGCGGCAAATCATATGCAGATGTGTTTGTTACGTGTAAAAATATGACAAAAAAAATTAGTTTTTAATTATTTATTATAAATTAATTAATTCATTAATATTTAAAATCAAAAACAACAACAAGGGATTACATGGGTAAAATTAAAGGCAGTCGTGGCTTTTTTGTGAAGTCACTGGTTTATGTTGATAATCCAACAACAATTGACGTCTTGGAGGTCGACATTGTTAATTTTATTCGTGACATGCAGCCAGCAATGCTCGAAAAGAGAAACGAAATTGGACGTCTGCTGTTTTACAACTGTTGAGGGCGTTAAATATTCTTCAAACTAAGGCATTTTAAAGTTTCCAGAAACAAACAAAGTTAATTATATGTTGGAAAATTGGAAACATTTCTACCTCCAGGCTAGATTGTAGTTTTATTTACTTTTGTCAATAAACTTCTGGTTCTAAACCACTATGATAGCCATCTTTTTCTAAATCTAAGAGTCCAGCTTGCGACATTTAGCACCAAAGTTTTGAAAATATATATTTCATGATTGAAGTCTTTTTCATAAGAGAAACCGAGACTTTGGTTCAGAAGACTGTGCATTTTTTGTCAACAATATTTAAAAAGAAATATATGTCATCACTGAAATCGAATATTGATTTTATTTGGGTATCTGAAGTAAGAATTTCAAATAACACATAAGAGGGGTAATTTCTCTTAGGTGTTATTTGAAATTCTCTCTACCCACGACAGTTAAAATTATACCAAATTCGGGTAATTACCCACAAAGTGGCAACACTGTCAAAAACTCAAGTAGGGCTTATAAACAAGAGCAAGTTAAACTTTTTTTTGATTTAAAATTTAAGTTAAGTTCAACTAAACCAGCGTTTAAACATTCACTTATTTATTTGACATTAACAAAAAAAAAAAAAAAACAAAACAATTTTCAATAAAAAACAAAAATAAGGAATAAAAAATTTAGTCTACGTCCAGACTTGCAGAGGGGTTAGAAGATTGGGGTACTCACTCAGGGGTACTCAGATTCATGTACATACTATGCAATTCTGTTTTGTTTTGTTATTCTCACACTTTTTAACTTGAAGTTGGCTGAGTTGTATTTGTATGTTTATATAAAAAATTAAATGAAAAGACGAAAGAATGACAAAAAAAATAGTAAAACTGTAATTTCATTATTTGGACACTGATGCAATTCCAAAGCAGAATTTTTAAAAATTCCAAGTCTGAACTAGTCATCGTCCAATTTAATTCAATTTCAATTAAAAAAAAAATAAACAAAAATAAGTCGTTGCCACTACGTTTTTCCAACAATTTAAAATAGTCGGTAGCTACTGCAATGTTGCCACAGTAATAATGGATTAAATTCGAATCAGTAATTACATTTGGCGCTCTAAATTAAGAATCCAAAATTCGAATTTCCGAGTGGTTTTTTCTTTTTATTGTAATCACTAAAATGTTGACAATTTAGTTTAACCAAATACAAAGTAAAAAGGGGAATCCCATTTTAAAAGATTATTTACAGGGGTCTAATTCTGGCAGTCGTGATCGAGTACTTTCTTGATTCGAAAGCAATTTTATTTCTTATTCTTTCAGTCGATATTGAACGAATCGAAATTATATTTTCAGTGCTGTGAAACTCAAATAAATGCTTTACAACACTGAAACAATATTTTCGATTCGTTCCGTATTGACTGAAAGAATTAGATATTAAATTGCTTTCGAATCGAGAAAGTACTCGATCACGACTGCCAGAATTAGGCAGCAGATCTTGTTGATGTTGATAGAGTTTAAGGCCCTAAATTTGTAAAACGCAACGCAATGACAAAAATAACATTGAAAGCAAAAACAATGTCAAAAATGTGTTAAAATTTTGTTGTTGCTTTCTACAGAAATACATATTGCGTTTTAAAATTATCAACGCCACAAGATATGCAGCGTTTAAAATTTAAAAATTCAATATACATTTCTATAGAAAAAAACAGCAAAATTATGAAATATTTTCGATTTTGTTTTTGCTTTCAATTAAATTTTTGGCGTTGCGTTTGCGTTTTACAAATTTAGGGCCTAAAAGTCTGTTTTTTTGGTGTTTGTATTACACATACTAAATAAAGTCAAATGAACTGAATTGTTATGTTTTGTTATATTTCGTTAAGTTTTTTATAGTTTTTATGGTTAATAAAAAAAAATTAAAAAAAGCATAGTTTTTTATATCTTTATGGTCAAATTTACTTAAATTTTTGTATAAAAAACCCGTTCGGAAATTCGAATCGCCTTAAAAACAAAGTGGTTCGAATTTTCGAGAGTGTACTGTATTTTAATCAGGCTAAATTTCAACAAATTAAATTTTCATTAAATAACTTTTATGAATATATGAAATTTAAAACATGAAATTAATTAAAATTGATAGATAATTTTTCATTCTTGACTGACTGGGAGATCGAACCCAAGTTCAAGTCGATTTGACATGTTTCGATAGTAACCACAGTATCTCCTCAGAAATGTTTGCCAATTAATATAGATAATCATTCACAATTTAAAAATTTCGATCCACCAAGTAAAAATACCATTTGGTTTAAAGATTGATCTTTGAATATTGACTGCCAGTGTTAAACGGCAAAGATATCTGAGGAGGTAGTGTGGTTACTCAAATTTAGCTTAAGTTGACTTGAGCGCTTTTTCCTTTCGGCCATAGATGTATGTTCGCTTTAAAGTATGTTATTAAAGGTTTACAAAACAAATTTTCTGTAAAAATTTAACTTAATAAACGTTTGTTAAATTTAGAAAACGTTCTTGCTTAAAACAGCCCTTAAGCAAAATCGCTTTATGGAAATACAAATAAAAAGTACAATTAAACGTGTTTAAAATGTTAATCATAATTCTACTTTGTAACAAAATTATGTGACTTTTTTTATTACCCTGTTCTTTTATTGTAATTTTATTGTAATAAATAAAAGATTAATATTTGTTTCTGTTTAACATTTTAATTTTGTTATCACAAATTAAATGTGTTTACAAAATATTTTTTTTAATCTATTAATAAATATTACAAAAAAAAAAAAAAAAAAAACAACTTGGTACTTGCACATTTTTTTAAGTTATATAATATAATTTAAAAAAGAAAAAAAAAATACTTACTTTGTACTGCCAGCTGTTGCTGATGCGCCGCTGCTCGCTGTAAACAGAAAAAGATGAGCAAATTAAAAAAAATTCAAATAATTTAATATACAAAATAGTTTTAATTAATCATAGAATTTAAAATAAAAACGTTATTTACACTTTGCATAATAGTTCGTATGCCACTGCGTTCCAATGCTTGTACATCTAGAGATTGACTGCGGCCACGTTGGGTTTTTGAAGAGGACGAGGATGAGGACGAGTGGGCATGGCGATAGATCCAACGTTTAACCGCTGACATTTTGAATTATAATTTTTTTTATTATAAATTAAAAACTATTTAGTTACTTTATCTATTTTAAGGTTTTTCATAAATAGATTTCAATTAATTTTATTATTTTAATTAATTTAATATTTTTCTGAACACAGCCTAGATTTTAGATTTTTTTTTTTATATTATCATCATTTACATTTTGTAGACACTGTAAAAAGAGTAGTTAAATGAATTTTAAAGAGAAAAAAAGCTCAACAAAAAGCGGAAGCCTTAAATAAAAGAGTATTGTATAAACTGAAAGCTTTTATAAAAGGTTACCAGATTTTTCTTTACCACACGATAAGAAACTTGTTTAAAAATCAATTGCATTTGAATGTATAGAAGAAATTTTGCAGTTTGAAATTTATAAAAGTAAGCGAAACTCGTTTAGCTAAATAGCCAAGCTTTTGGAGAAAATTAACATTAATTTCCATTTACTATAAAAACAAGTCATACGTTTATAATGAATTTTTTTACTTTGTTTGCTTTACTTTTAAAAAAGTTTAATCGTCTTAGCATAAATCCAACAAATTTTTTTGGTTTTAGACGATTTGTTAAACTTAACGAAAGCTTTTATAAGAAAAAAGTGGTACCATACTTGTTAAAGAGTTAATTTCTTAAAATAAAAATCGCAAAAAATTTGTTAAGGTGTTATGATACTTGCTATTTTTTGTATTCGATTTTTTTAGGATTGACTGAATGAAACAACAAATGCGAGAAAGAACAAGAAATCCAATATGTAAACAAACCCTTTTTTCTGATTGACATTTCTCATGTATATTTTTTTCTTTGACTAAAACAAAAAAAAAAAAAAAAAAATGGTAAAAGCTTGGGCAGATGAAACTATTTTGTTTTTATAAACGAAATGAACCAGGTGCCCTTCATATGGGATTTCAAATCATTAATTTTCAATTAAAGAATAAACCACGATGTAATTCGTAATATTTTTCATTATTTGCATTAAATTTTATTGTATTTGAAAAAAAAAATTGTTTGTAATTCCAAAATAAAATGTAAACAAAACAAACAATATTGCCCACGTTTTTTTCCCACAAAAACCCGTTAAAAAGGCTAAAAATCGCAAAACAAAAGCTAAAAATCGCTACTTTCGATCAAAAACTAAAAAAATTGGCAACCGTGATAACATTTAATCTGGAAATGTCAATTTTAAGTTAAACATTTTTATATTTTTTTTGACAGTCTTAGATTATTTATCGATAACACATGTATATTTGTTTGATATTTCAAGATTTTTTATGATATAATCATACTCTTTGCACTTCAGTTTTCCTATGCAAACATATTTGCACTGTTCTCCAATATAGAAAAAATACAAAAAATAGCAAGTATCATAACACCTTTAACAATATGTTTATTTAACGGAAAATATTTCATAGAACTTTTGTTGAATTCGTTTAACGAAGACAATGTGTAAATACGAAAAAGCATAAATTTTGTAAATTTTTAGAACTTAACGAAACTGAACTTTTTTAATGCAAAATATTTGATTGTAATTTATGTTATTTTCGTTCAAAAAAGAGAAAAATCTTTTGAATCTTCAAAACTTGACGAAACTATATACATATGCATATATATTTTTTAACGAAAAACATTTTATTAAAATTATTGCTATATTTGATTAATGGTCGATTTAAATATAAATTTGGGTAATTTAGTATAAATAGCTGTAATTTTTTATAGATTTTTAACAAACAAAAATTTCGAAATGTTGGTAAAAAATTATTTTTGTTGCAAAAAAAATATGTTTCTAAAACGACTGCGCATGTTAGGGCACTGCTACACGTTCAATAAATTTCGTGATATTTGGATCGCGATCCATTTTAAAATATTGATGGATCACGAGCGTATGCTACATGTTCAATATTTATCGCGTCGGTATTTATGTTATGTTTGTGTTGTGCGGGTCGTTTATCAATGTCGCGAGAAAACCAAAAGAAAGCCTGTTTAGCTATTTTGCTTGCTTTTTTAAAAACCTTTAATAATTTTTGCAGTGCAGTCGCTCTTTTTATTTTGTCGGAATAAGCTTTAGCCGACGAGTCCCACAATTTCGGCAATGCCTTCAAATTAAAAATGAAATCTTTTAAAATAATTTGTTCACTGCTTAATTCCGATTCCACCGGCAGACCCCATTCGATTTCACTGTCTTCTGCCATTACCTTTTATTTCAGTAAACTTTACACAAATTTTGTCAATTGTTTAACTTTTTATTTGTTTAATTTTTTCCACTGCGTATTTTATTTCTTTTATTTTGACACTTTTTACTGACGTATCAATATTTATCACGCGATCCACGATCCGCGATCTGGATTTCATATTTTAGGCCATTCTGCGATATGGATCGCGATCCATCCATATTGAACGTGTAGCAGTGCCCTTAGATTTAACGTTTAAAGGAAATTTTATTGCGGATTTTGGTTTTTTTTTAGTAATTTCAATAAACTGAAACGTTTTTGAACGCCAGTTTATCTCAAAAAAAGTGTCAAATTCTAGCACAGTGTAATTGTTTGATAAACCTTGCGAAAAGCAAAAAAAAAAAAAAACGTTTTTAAATATAACGATAAAAAGAAATATGTAATTGTACTTTATATTTATACTGTGTACTTTTTTTTCTTAACCTTTAATAATCAATGTACTTTAATTGCAACAAAATAAGTTGGGAACCCTATATGTGATTGAATTCAAATATTAAAACATTTAAATTCAAAATGATATTAAAGAGCAATTTGCCAAAAATTACTTTTGGCCATTTTTTGCGAATTTTCTTAACTAAAATCAGAAGAATATTTAATTTGACGAATTTTAAAGATTTTCGGTGTATTATTTGGCGACAAAGGGGAAAACTAATCTGACAACCCTAGATTTGCTTTGTTATTTTTTGGCTGCCCTAAAAAACAGCTTTTTTTCAATTAAAAGCAAATGCGAAAAGTTTTCTCATTCTCTCTTTTTGTGTTTCTCTAATAATTAAAAACAGAGGGCGTTGTTGACATAAAAATACTTCCGTTATTTACACAAATTTTTAAAAGACACTCAATAACAAAAAAACACATACATAACTATCTTAAATAAATAAAATATAATAAATAACATTTATCTATTCTGTTTAAAGTTTAGACAATTGTGATCTGACGAGTGGTTTTCCAGCTCATGTTATTCTTGTTGGAAATAAAACAAATATTTGTCACTCTTATATCAGCTGTTTTAAACACGCTTTGTTTATAATATTTTACTACTAGTCATTATATACACAAATTAAACAATAAAAAAATTTAATAAAGTTAAGGAAAATATTAAAAAAAAAAAATGTAGAATTATTTAATTTAAAAGGCGTGCTTTGAAAGGGAAGTAAATTTGTCTGCTATTTTTACAACAATTTACATTTTCAATTAAAACTTATGTAAATTTTATTTGGTGTTTTTTTGTACAAATTAAGACTTGACAATTAAAGATATTTTGTTGTTTACTTAAACGACTAGATATTAAGAAATAAAAAACAAGACATTTTTATAACACCATATTTCAAGGTAAATTAAATGGGAAATTTCTTTGGGTTTTCCTCATACATTTTTTAGAAACTATAGAAATTGTTACAATATTCATATATTTTTTTTCACTTTAAATTTATTTTGACTATTTAATGCATTTTTTTCAAGTGTTTCAATTAAATCCCTCGAAAACTTAATTTATTAAGTGGGCAATGAGCTACTATAGAGTATAACACTTTTTTTTATTAATTTTTTTAAAAATACAAACATTTAAATTTTAAAATTAAGGTTAAACGCTAAATTTGTATGGAATGGTTAAATTTTTTTTACAAACTGTATTACAAAATAAATTTTTGTTATCAAACACCCAACTCTGCATTAAGGGTACTTTACAGTGTAAAAATAAATACAGAGCTGTACTGGTACGTTGTTATTGTGTTTTACAGTATAATAGAAGTCTTAAGTATTTTGGCAAAAATGCTTCATGATTTAATTATTGTTTGAATATTTTCAAAAAATAATGAAAACTTGTAATGTAGTGTGAATATAGTGTGAAACTGTCTTTAATTAAATGTACGATAACATTCGAAAAAAAAATTTGTGAAAAGTGTTGAGCAACAATAATTATATTATATATATATAATTATATACATTATATACTGTACTTTAGTGTTCTGTACCGCAAAAATATGTAAAACACAAACGATAATATTGTTTGTGTAGGAAGTAAATACCTTAAAAAAACGTCTCTGCTTGTGATCTTCTAAAACAAAACAAAAAAAAGTGTCTTTGACAATATTATTACACAATTAAAATACTGTACTAATCAAACTCAACATAAAGATGAGAACATTTCATTGGGTTCTGTTTTTCACAAAAAAACACAAACTTCGTTTTGTTCGGTTCAGACATTAATGTTCGTTCGTGTCAATGCAAAAACACACACAGGATATTCTTGCTGTTGATATTCTTGCGTGCAAATTGCAAAGCAACAATCATATCAGTAAGAAGCGTTGCTAAAATTTTGTGTTTGCCTATTCCTTTTCAATGTGAAAAAAACACCACAGAACATTAAAATCTAATGTATGTCCACATATTCTCTACATTTGTACTGTTTTATAACAAAAACAAAACACTACATAATGTTTGTTACTATCGTGAAAATAGTTATGAACGGTATTAAGGGTAGCGTACTCATACACAAGCATTAAAAAATTGAATATCGTATTTGGCTGTGCGAACCGAACCGTACGCTAAAAAATTTTCGGTTTTTTCTCGCACCCTGGTTTTCATTCAACATTTTAGTACAATTTGATTAGTTTTATTAATTTTGCGAAAATACATTTTCCAATTCTGTATAAATGTCGCACACCTAGTTCAAAAAGTGACTCAGCTCAAAATTTAAATTTTTCGGATTTATATGCTTAAACTTTGCACAATACACTTGTTTATCTACAAAAATATCAGTGTATTTTGTTATTGTTAACTGTTGCTAAAAAACAGTTGTGCCTTTCTTTATGTTTCAATCGGTATCGGTGTATGAATTGCAATAAAAGTGACTTATTTTTAGTTGTGTCAGAAAATATAATGGTAGTAGATCCCTACTGCTAAATAGTCTTAATTCGAATTATAAAAATTTTGATAAAATAATTCTTTGTTGGATTTTATATTAATCAGACTTGAGTCAGTTTAGAATTTGGCAAAAGTGTCAAAACTTCAAAAGAGTTGAGCTAAAGTGGCATAACTTAAAATATTCAGTAACTTGTGCAAATAATATCGGGTGATTTTTTAGCAATTATCATTTTGGCAACACTGGTTTAAACAGCTGACGCACGTTTCGTGTTTTGTTTCACTGTCAAACACCTTCAGTCTGGTCTATAATTTAACCATGAATCGTCTTACAAACGAACAACGCTTGCAAATTATTTAATTTTATTATAAAAATGCGCGCTCTGTTAAGAAAGTTAAAGTCAGCGACGAAGCTCATTTTTGGCTCAATGGGTACGTTAATAAGCAGAATTGTCGATTTTGGAGTGAAGATCACCCAGAAGCATTGCAAAAACTACCAATGCATCCAGACAAAGTCACAGTTTGGTGCGGTTTATGGGCTGGTGGCATCATTGGACCGTACTTCTTCAAATATGAAGAATCGTAACGTTACTGCGAATGGTGAGCGCTACCGTGAGATGATATCCAACTTTTTTTTGCCCAAAATGCAAGAGTTTGACTGGCATGACATGTGGTTTCAACAAGACGGTGCCACATGACACACAGCACGCTTAACAATGGACTTATTGAGAGGCGAGTTCGGTGAACATTTTATTTCACGTTCGGAACCGGTCAATTGGCCGCCTAGATCGCGATTTAACGCCTTTAGACTATTGTTTGTGGGGCTATGTAAAAGCTCAAGTCTATACACACAATCCCGCTTCAATTGACGCATTGGAAGACAACATTGAAGCATTTATTCATGAGATACCGGCCGAAATGTTGGAAAGAGTATGCCAAAGTTGGACCAAGCGGATGGACCATTTGAGGCGCAGTCACGGTCAACACTTGCATGAAATAATCTTCAAACATTAAATTATATGGACCGTACTATCGATTCATATAATGATTTCATGCATTTTTCTGAATTTTATGTGTTTTTTTTAACTTTCCTATTTGCTTTTAGTTTTATTAAAGTTTACGATATTGCATCTTTCCATTACTGAAAGTGTCGTTTCACACACGTCAAGTTTGACTCGTCAAGTCTTGAGTTTTAATGAAAGAAGGAAAAATATAATGCCATTTCTCTTCCCCTATCTCCTAGAAACTCAAGATTTGAGGAGTCAAACTTGGCTACAACAGGTATGCTAACATAGCAGTTATATTGCAAAACGCATAAGAATTAGAAACCTAATTGCTTGGAATTTTTAAATTATTATTGAAATAAACTGCCGTCTAATTTGATTTTATGTAAAAAAACAAAAAGAATATGAATAAGAAAAGATAAACTCACTGTTTATTGTTGGTGTTTTGTTTAAGCTTTGATATTGTTACAAGTAAGACTTTGAGTGTTTAAAATTCTTATTCGCTTAAGGGTTTTATTTGTATTATAGCTTTTCTAAAATCTTTGGAAAAGGTTTCCTGAAGATCTGGCCTAAGCAACCATATGCAAAATGCGCATAGAAGTTAGCTTTCCCTCAACACTAACTTTCAGTGTATTATAACATATGAAAAATTGGGAATTTAGCACGTAATACAAAAATCAAAATCAAAAACTATATAGTTTTCACTCAATTTCTTAATCAAAATTAAATAATTTGTCAATTTCGATTCAAAATAGTTTTAGTTGACAAAGTTTAAAAAATGGCTACGAGTGATTGTAAACAAACTGACAGTGCTGTCACCTTAGCGCTTAACAAATTAGAAATGTAAAAGATGAAGTTTCTTTAAAACGTGACTTTACGCAATTATAAAACTATATAAAATTTTTATTTATAATATTACTTAAGCCTTTTGTCCGATCTCTTTATAATATTGTATTCATCTAGGAATTTGTTTAATATTTTTTAAATTTTTACACTTAAATTAAGTAGTAGTTTTTTTTTTTTTAAATCATATGGTATATTAGGTTTCTTATTTTTTTTTACAATCGTCTTACTTTCTTTTAACTATTTTTCAAGGAATTAAAATTTATAAAAAAATGTGGTGACTTGATGTTTTTAATATTGTTATCTAATTATATTTTGTTTGAATATTATCAATTTTGTTTAGTTTATTTTTGTTTGTATTAAAATTAAGTTTTTTTTTTTTTAATTTAATATATAAACAAATAATATTTTTTTAGTAGGTATTTCCATTATTGTTTTATCAAAACCGTAAATATTTTAAAGATAAAACAGAATTCAATTATTTTTTAAAAGTCACCAGTTAAAATGCCTTGAAGAAATAAGAGCAAAAATAAAGTAAATTTGAAAAAAAAAAAAAAAAAAAAATTTAATAGAAATTAAACTAGACAAAAGTTTTTTTTATTGTTTCTATTTTTTTTTTAATACGTTTTAAATACTTTTATTGTATAAACGCTGAATTGACATCACTGTCATCAAAGTACTGCTTAAAAAGAGAGGTTGCCATATTTTTGCATTAACCTTTATGTGCTTGGGATTGTAAACTTACGATGGCGGTCGAAAGTCTACATATGTAGCAAATACGTATTTGTATGGAAAACCATGTCCACATATCAAAAAAACCATAAGTAGGAGAGTGTTATACATTAATGCATATTTGTTAAATATAATAATGTCAAATATGCAAGCACACTAGGCTCGCCAGATGGAAATCGGCAAAAAGCTTAGCATTGAAAAGAAAAAGTTGATTTTTCTTTACAATTAATATTTCGGTTAAAATTACAAAAAAAGTTTATATTATTTATACCCTCCAACACAGGTGGATATACCTACGTAAGTTCGTTTTTTATATAAGTTTATAATTTTTACAATATTGATCTAATAAACGCTGAGTTGATTCAACGTTCCCCGTCTATTCGAAGAAGTGTGTATTTATAAAAGAAGATATGTATTTTTAAAGTACGGACTAGCTTTCAATTGCAATTTAGTCCACAAATGTCTGAGATATCCGCAACAAATTACGACTGCTTCTAATTTTTACCCTTAAAACTTAACTTTTAAAAGTCTTGATATGCATTATGAACTTTATTTTTTAGCTTTTGCATAAAATAAACGGTCTATAAATGATCTAGTTATAGAATAGTTATAGATAACTAACTCTTTCTTCTATAAATCATGGTTTTGGTACATGAACGCCCACACAATATGAGATAGAACGACTTTATTTTACTCCGATACTTCGTATAATATCTGTTAATCCAAAATTGCTTTCTAAAGACAATATTGATGCTTTAAATGAATGGATTATGGTATAAATGAAAAACAAAATAGAGTCCTGCTATACATTGTTCTTCTTACAATTCAAATTCCTTGGGATACAAATTCAATAATTGTTATTGTTTCTTGATTTTCTCAACAATTTAATGGAACAATTTTTAAAATTCCGGTTTAGCTGGCAAATGATATTTTTCTTGATTCTTAACACTCATTGAAAAAGCTTAACAATCAAGCTAAATCAAGCCCGTCTGGCAAGCCTAAAGCACACGCATGCATACACACACATGCACAAGAAGTCAAAAGTTAAAAAAAAAAATACTTAATTACATATTCGACATGCCCCATTCAAAAAATTCGGGTTTAGTTAAAGAACGATGTGAATTTCCATTCATTGTATATGGTGTCTACGTTTGTAGACTACCGGCCAGGAGATTTTAATTTTGAAATGTAGGGTCTTGGGGGTGCTGTAAATTATTTTTTAACGTGTCAGTTCCCAAAACTACTTAGAATTGATTTTTAGGAAGCTACTGAAAATTTCGGACCCTGTTGTGGAATGTTTTTTTTTTTTTTTATTCAACTGTTTCTGCAAAAATGCTACAAATGAAGACTACCGAGCACATAAAGGTTAAAAGCAATCTACCAAAAAGTTATTTTTTTATTAAAACATTATTTTTTTTACTAAGTTATTTTACAGTTTTCTGGTCGTTTTCTCATTACAAGATTATCGTTTTTCCCAATGAAAAACTGCACATTAAAGAAATTTGGTTTTCTCAATATCTCATTTGCTTTATTTCTGTCGCCAAGCTAACCAGCACTCATATGCCAATTATTTATTTTCCCTTATTTTTATTCGCCGTACAGATAAATCCAATCAGCTGACTACCAACTTTTGCATGAACTTTGATAGGTGCTGCCAACTACTGAAAACAATGTATTTTGGTCGGTATATTGAGAAACCCAAAATCGTTAACGGACAGTTTATCAGTCTCATAAATTTATGTTGACATAAAGAAACAGACAGTTTGTCGGTACATTGAGAAAATGGCCATTAGTTTTTTAATCTCTTCTTAGAAACTCGAATATAAAAAAAAAACAAATATTTAACATTTTACAAATGGAGCCACACATTTTTTTAGTCTAGATTTACAATTTTGAACCTTTTTTCATATGCCAAACACAATTAACTAAAATTTTTTTATACATTTTTTTAATATTTTCACAATTTTTTTTATTTTTATTGTGTTTTTCTATAAACAGATTTTTTTTAATTTATTTTAATTTTTGCCTTTTCTTATAAATTATGATACATACTTTGAGCCGAACTGAACAATAAATTAAAACATATTTTGTATTAAGACTAAAATAAATATTTCTATATATTTTTTTTCTTTTGCTAAATAAAAGTGTGTATGAATAGACAGAAAAACAAAACAATAATAATAATAATATAACAACAATTTGTCAGGTTTAATGCACTCTCAACACGTCAAATTTACAGCACATTACACAGTGTGCTGCACCTACAAAAGAGTTTTAATATGGGGGAAGTATAGCCTAACTCCTCGCCCATATGATAAAATATTTACCGCGAAACATTTGAGCTTGATGGTAGAAGGGGAAAGACGAACGGAAAAGTGTACGTTGTTTCGTTTAAGCTTTTTTCACACTTTTAACTGAGTATAACGACAAATCAAAAACTTAAATAGATCAAAACATTTTTAATTTTTCGAATTTATTCTATGAGCTAAATTTCAGTTATGTATTTTATAAAGCTTTTTTGTAAATTCGAAAAATTAAAAATGTTGAATATAATATAAAGTTACCTTCGGAAGGAAATAATTCCCAGTTTCTAAATCAAAACAGTATAAAAAAAAATTTGTTATGAAATTTTCAGAAAATACGTAAAGAAATTTAGAAGTCGTACGGCTCTCATCAATTTTTTGAAAATTTTCTAATTTATCGGCCACACGATCAAGTTTTGCCTTTCAATTCCTTTAAAATTTTAATGCACTCACACTTTTTCTTTCATAAAACTACCATTTTGCCACTTTAATTTGTATGCAGCCTGTACCACGGTTGCTAATTCGAACGAGTTTTGGCAAGCAGTTTGGGAGAACCACTTTTACGTGATTTTTTGATCCTGTGGCAGCAGGGTAAACTTTAGGATTTTTAATTTTTAGAGTTGTATTTTTATAGAAACAGAAAGGAAATTCAGCAATGGAAAATTTTAATTTAGTTTACATCTTTTCATTTTTTTTTCTCTCCTAAAAACTCAAGACTTGACGAGTCAAACTTGACGTGTGTGAACCGGCACTTACATATTCAGCCTTATTCCGGTTGTCGTTGTCGTAATCGATCAAGTCGTTTTTTGTAAGAGATTAAAGAATACGGGTTGTGAGTTACTTTAATCTCTTACAAAAAACGACAACCGAAATAAGGCTGATTATGTTGTTACTCTGGGTTCACACTATGCAAGTTTTCTTTCAGAAGGTCTGAGTTTATTGTTGAGAGGTGAGAGAATAATAGCATGTTCTCTTCCCCTCTCCCCTTTAAACTCAGGCTTTCTGAAAGAAAACTTTCATAGTGTGCGCCCAGACTTAGCTTCGCACTTTTATTTATTCTACTGAAAATGTTTAAATTTCGAGTAATTACCCTCTTTTTGATCAAGTGCGATATGTATTTGTATAAAAGGTACATAATATGTATAACATGTATTACATATTAAAAAAATTGCGATTGTCTCTGTTTTTATTTGTATCTGTAAACATTTTTAATCGCTTAGTAATAATAGAAAATGGTTGGTTGACAACACAGTTGTTTTGTTTACATTTGATAAAAAAAAATGCAACTTTAAAAAAAGAATAGAGAAAAAAAACTCGGCGTCAGTTGCATAATCTAAGCGTGGTCTTACTTTAATTATTGTTAGATAATTGATATAGCTGAAAATAATTCTATTTTAAAAGTTATACAGATATAATACATAACCTGTAGTGGCACTTTTCACTCTGTATTTCATTTGGCATTACTGAATATTTGGCATCACTAAAAAAACTGTATTTCCATAAACAAAGTTGCACACCAATTTAACTTAAACAGCAGAAGTTAACTCTGCGTCCCCACGTACCAATTTTTATTGCTGAGCACAAACAAACAGGTCAGCAAAAGAATGGTGCAATAATTGCTTATTATATTCCTGGAGGAATTGTATTGTAATACAGATGGATATCGAATGCCTTATTTGGCACCCCGATTAATTTTTCAATAAATAAAACAAACATATGAATAAGCGAACGTTCAGTGAAATTTCATATTAATGAAAACTGAATTGACAGCAGATTACTAAGCAATAATTGCTCGAGCAATCAGTAGAGCAATCATTGCGCAATAATTATTCACGTAAAGAATGAAAACTTGTACATGTAGCTTCTCAATTCCAAAAAATATCTGCCCAACATAAGCGCTAAAAATTAGTAAATTTGACTTTAAGAGAATTTTTCAGAGTATTGAATTTAATTTTTTTGTTTCATACAATAAATGTCCTTTAATATAAAACAAAAATGGCAAAATACTGTAAAATTTAAATGCATTTGCTAAATCTGATTTACTTTTACTGGTCAACCATCCCGCCCAGACATTTCAGTAAGTGGCTGGCTGGCTGACCTTAAGAAATCTACACAAAATTAATAAAAAAAAAAAAAACTTACAATAGTTAAACAAATAAAATCATTTCTAAATAGAAAACAAACATAACAGCAAACAATTCAGCTTAACAACTAAGTATTTGTAGATTTTTTAAGATTTTTCTATTTTGATGTCTGTAAATGAATTGTAATACAACATAAAAAATACAGGGTGAAGCTTTTGAAAGTGTTATTTTGAAAAGAAATAATTTCATAAGCAAAATCGAATAAGGCAAGACTTTTTCTAATTTAAATAATGAATGTGAATGAAGAAACTGAATATTTTGTTAAAATTTATTAAAAAAAAATTTCTGAAACATTTTTTATTTTAGAAAAATTTTTAAAATTTAGCTAAAATTTTAAAAGAATTTATTCAAAAATGCGTTAAAAATTAGATTTTTGGTATGCATATTTAGTTTATTAAACGAAAGCAGCATTTAAATGCCAACTAAAACAGTAATTAACTTGAAAATTTAAAAAATTCGTTTTAAGTCTTTTTCCCGCGAAAATAACGTAAGCGACATCATTTTCAATCCTCGTTTTTTTTTTTTTAATAAATGACTTTATTGGCAACACTTGCATTATCTCCTTAAATTTCATGGTCACATAAGGTACCGTTACGAGTTTTTAGCAAAAACAATTTTATCGTAAGCGATAAATTTCATACAAAAATTTTATGAAATATAACAAAAGAAACTTTTCCCTGTAAAATTTTATTTTTGGCGTTTACGTTATTTTCGCGATTAGGGCTCGATATGTATTAATTTAGTATACACTGAAAGAATTTTCTTCGCAATACCAATGAATTTTGACATTAATCCCATGAAAAATTGCATTAAAAAGGAACCTATGCAGCGCTTCGTTGGATCGATGAAACCTGTTTCATTAAAAGGATTTAATGAAACATTACATTATATCTATGAATATTATTCATTGGATGAATACTTTAAATAAAGTAAAAATTTTTTTTTTTTTTATTTTATTTTTTTTAATTATTTTTTTTTATCTTTTCTTTTTTTTATTTTACTTTATTTTATTTTTTATTTTTTTTCTGTCTCTGGCGGGATTCGATCGCGCAACCTCGGTGCTGATAGACTAGCTCGCTACCAGCTAGTCTACCGGGGCACTGTAGTTTTTGTATTAAAAAACTATGTTTTTTACTCAATTAAGAGCGTAAATATGAGATTAAATTGTCCATAATAACAATAACAAAGTGGATTGAAAGTTTTTGTTTCATTACAATAATGACATTTTTATTGTCATAATGAAAATTTAAATTTATGAAGGCAATTATTGAAATATGTTGCTTTTATAAAAAATTTTTTGATTTCATAAATTTAATGGCATACATGTAACATTCGATGTATGAAATTATTAAATCTTACATTTTTTAATTAACAATAAAACATTTTTTTAAGGAAACTATAATTTTGTATTAATTTATGAATATTATGTTTGTATATTGTTTTTTTATGTTCCAAATTAAAATTTTTTGTTGAACTTGGACAAACTTAAGTTTTCATATATCCAATGAAAATTTTTAACGTAATTACGAAATCCAATGAAGCGATTTTAACGAAAATACTTCATTTTAACTATGAAATTCCATTTAGACAATGAACATTTTCATTTACCCAAGGAAAGTTTTTTTTATGAAAATGATTCATTAAATATATGAAGCATTTTTCTTTCAGTGTACTATATTTTAAATTTCTACGCTTTAACCCATTAACCGCCAAAATTAAACTAGCAGTGATAATTAAAACAAAAGTTTATTTTTCTATTCATTGCACACAAAAGTAGCATTAGAGCAGAGATCTGCAAAACACCGCACATGTGCGAATGCTCTCACACAAATAAAGAGAGCATGAGAAAATAATTTGTATTTTTAATCGAAACAGGGATGATAAATGAAATTTTAAAATTGTACTTAATTAGATACAATATTGTACGTTTTAGACCCTAACTGTACTAAAACACCAATATATTTTTTAATTGTTCTATTTATACATAGATATACACAAACATACATTGGTTTCTTTGGCTCCTATAAGGATCATAGGGCCTATTTTTAGAATAACAGAAATGTATGTACTTACATATGTACATTGAAATCCACTTTTACCATACATTTATATTTGTAATATTCATTTGGCAATTTACAAAAATAATTAACCAAAAAATAAATTTTAGACGAAGACTTTTAAGCTTTTTTTTAAAAGATGATAGTGGAGCAGGGAAAAAATATGCTTATCAGAGTAACAAGTCCAAAAGATATTGTTTTAGAAAGTAAGTTTCTTGGTATCCTGCTAAAAGCCCTTTTACAAGCAAAAAGTATTCGTCTGAATCCTATATAAAGTATCGTTTATACTAAGTACACATGCATAGAAAATCTTATAAAAACCAAGGGCCAAATTACGGTATTCGATATCGGACGAAATTACAGGTATAATAACGAACAAAATAGTAATTTTATTATTTTTCAAGGAGATCAAAGTCCGATGATGTAGAAAATTAGTTTTTTGATAAATTTCTACATAACAATACTTTAAATTAGAAAAGGCGTATTTATCATATATTTTTTTAAGTTTGAGACATAAAACTTGATAAAAACAATTATTTATAAAAACACTTGGGTCTAAATTAAATTCACGATAAGTTTTTTGTTAATTAAAGACTAAAGCAACAAGATTCATTAGACTGTAGTTAATATTTTGTCTGAAATAAAAAAGATACAGTATTAACATAAAGGAGATTTCTTTGCTTTGTTTTAATTAATTTATGGTGGGAAAAAATATGTTTCACATTCACCGACGAAGGGGTATAGATGGTATTCCTTTGGCGATTCTACTGATATCTGGAAACATAAGATCATTAATTGTATGTTTCAATTCTCCAACCCTAGACCAAAATACTTCAATGTTAAATGTTTGAAATTTTTAAATTGTACTAAACATGTCATTGGAGTACTTCAGTACTTTTGCAATGCTAATAGTACTGAAAAAAGTACAATTGTACTAACTTTATCATCCCTGAATCGAAAACACTGAACAACAAAAACAATTACGCTCAAAAATAAACAACCAAGAGAAACAAGAAATGTAAATGTATGTGTTTGGCGGACTCTGCATTAGAGTATACAAAAAATTTTAAAAATTAGGAATGGTTGGAGTAGGAGTGGTGTACTCAACTGAGTACAGCGGCGGGATATAGGTGAAAAATGTAAGAACTTTGGTATTCATTACATAATGTTCTTAAACATTTTTTGCATCGCCAACGAATTCTTGCATGATATAAAACACATCCGAATTGCCTTTCTTCTTTTTTTTTGGGTAGAAACCTATACCATCTTGAGGTAACCTTAGTTCCAATGATGAAAGATGCCGTCAATTGAACCTTGTAATAGAAGGTCGGAATAAAAATTGATCCATGATATCAATCTGCCTTATTTCATGCAAGTGACTCTTTAATTAATATGAAGAAATTGTTTTACAAGATGTACATAGATTCAGTTTGATGTCTGGATGTCTTTGCCTAGACATTGATTTTAAAACTGTTTCTATTCTCACATTATCGGAAGACCAATCAATATAAATATCCTTTGGGTAACTGATATACACAATATCAAGACGCCTTTGGATAACTGATATACACACAATATCAATACGCCTAGCGTCACGTTGGAAGTTATGTCAATTGTTTTGATAAGCATATACAGTATTACTGATAAAACTAATCAGTTCTTTGTAAAATATCTTCTCTTATTGTATACGCAAGTAATAGATTCAAATTACTAAAGAAAAACTTCTTGACATGTTTGTGCTAGTCGTAGAAAAGGACCTTTGTAAAAACTACTGTGCTACGTTGTAGTTCACTACAGCTTCTTTTCCTTTTTGACAATAGATCATCCTCGCTGCTGTTCGATGTTACCTAGATTATCTTTCGGCAAGTTGACTGTAATCTTGTTCTCCATGACATGTTCTTCTTTAATGTTCTTTAAAAACATAAATCGCTTAGAACACAAAATACAAACGTTAAAACGTTTAAAACTCATCGAATATGGAAGCACGATTTAATTTTTATGCAATTTTTACAACTACAGTATGCCACAATTTGTATATGGATTCCGCCGCTGTACTCAGTTGAGTACAGTTGTATTTTTATTACAATAACTTTTTAAAAATATACGGCAGACCAATTATTTTTCATTTATTTAATAAAAGCGAATGCTCACTTTTAAAAAAATAAATAAAAAAGAAAAAAGCCCTACAAATTAGGATACAAATATAGAAATATCTTTGGTTATCTCAACACATTTATTTTATATAAATTATGGTCCATTTTGTGGAACGTAGTTTTTTTATAAAGTAATTTTTTTTAATTTTATTTTAATAAAATTCACGTTTCTTTTTAGCTGAAAACGTAAAAAATTCCTAAAACATTTAAAACCATAATATTTTTGATAAAAGTTAAGCAGTACTCAAACGAAATCAGCAGCGCCAAATGGGTTAATAACAAGAACTAGAAGTTGGCAACACTGCTAATATCAATCACAACAAGCTTTACACAATTGCCGCGGCAAGCGACAAACTACAATAAAAGAGATATTATCATTCGACCTGAAGTATTTTTTAGGCTTTTGCTAATAATTTCGAACTTTTTATTAGTTTTTTTTAAATATTTATAAAAAAAAATAAAAGGTGGGAATTGTTACAATAAAATGCTAGAAATAATAAAATTATTTAAAAAAATATTTCTGAAAAAAATATGTATAAGGAAATTTTTTTATTTATAATAAAATTTTAGCTTTAATTATTTATTTATAAAATTGCGTTTTTTTAAATCGACCAAAGATAAGTGTGCCTCAATCGGAATAAAAGGGGCCATGAGAAGTGCTTCTGAAGCGGCTTTGAATGGTATTATACATCTTCTGCCTATTGAGCAGTATGTGATGGGACTGAGCGAACTGGGATGTTAAAAAATTTCGCGATATGTCGCTTGCGGATATTGGATGAGATTGGCATGGTGGTTATTGTCTGTGCCCGCTGATCCACGGATTACATGGGAACTAGGGTCGACTTTGGGCATTTGCAATTACTGTCTAAAGAGAGGTGGTCAGTCAGATCATGATAGATTGTATGAGAGATTTGCTATTTTTTTGCTATGGCTCGAGGATAAGGGGCGCACGGGTGCCTTGAGAATATAGATATTACAAGGTCATATAGGCTTTCTGATGATTGCAGTGTATTTTTGGCGGAGGTTCTAGGGATTTTGAAAGCCGTAGAATTTATAAAGGGTAACATAGCTGGAGGTTCGAAGGTTACTATATATACATATTTGGACATCCAGGTGGCTCTTTGGGCTGTTTTGTGAAGTCCAAGCTAGTGGATGATTGTAGAAGAGCTCTAAGGGAAATCTTAGGGGAGTTTATAGTGAGGCTATGCTGAGTACCAGTTCACAGCAACATCACCGGAAATAAAATGGCCAATGAATTGGTGAGACTTTGCCCGGATATGAGGGATACCATTCTGGATAATCTACACATATATTATATTGGCCTTATTCGTAAAAAATATTTCAGGTTAATAACAGGTTTATTAAACTAATTTCCTATGGAAATCTGTTTTATAAACCTCTTATAAATCAATAATATCGTTTATGAATAAGGCCAATACACGCAGAGAAAAAATATGTTTAAAAATGGTCACCTCCAACAAAACTATTTTCAAAGAAAATGTTTACCATATTATGGTTAATATAACCATATTATTGTCCCTACAGCCATATTATGGTTGAATAAGTCCTCCATCAAGAAGATACAACCATATTATGGTGGCCTCTAAACATGTTATGGTTAATAATGACAATAATTTGTTTTAAAATTAACAATAGTATTTGCCTCTTTTCCAGGAGCAACATGCTATGGTTGAAAACCAACCATGCTATTATAAGTGTTAAGCATGTATTAGTTATTTTTGACCATAACATGTTCGGATGCAACTATAATATGGTTGTGGCTCCTTGATGGAGGACTAATTCAACCATAATATGGTTGTCGGTGACAATAATATTGTTAAATGAATCATAATATGTTTAAAACTTTCTTTAAAAATAGTATTGTTGGAGGTGACCATATTTAAACATATTTTTTCTCTGGGTGTATAATATACATATGTGTAGATTATCCAGAATGGTATCCCTCATATCCGGGCATAGTCTGACCAATTCATTGGCCATATTATTATTTTATTACAGTTTGTTTAAACACCCTTTTAGAATAAAAGTAAACAATAAATTAAAGTGATAAATTATACAAATAATAACGTTTTAAACAAAAGAAGTTTAAAATAAATAAAAATCACCTTATTTTTTTTTTTAGAAAGTAATTAAAAGCAAATCTATAATTTCTATATTATAAATTGAAAAAACGGAAGTTGATTTGAAAAAAAACTTGCTTTAGAAATATATGAAACATTATCATTTTTTTAAATACATATTATTTTAGTTGTAAGAAAGACATTTTCTGTCAAACTTACTTTTAATTACGAAGAGTTTATAAAGAAATAAATATATATTTTACTAAATTTGCTTTTAAATAGTGGGCATCCTTAAAAGCTTATCAGTACACACCACGTCAGTACACGAAATGGCGGATAAGAAAAATAGTAAACAGGGAAGTGAAGAAGTTATAGGTTTGTTGTATGATCGAGGTGCCACGCAGCGCCAAGAAAATCCTGGAAATTAGGAAGAGGATTTTGTCTTTTCAAGAATTTAAGAACGGAGATAATGATATTTCAGCGTTTAGCAGCAGCTGACAGAATTTTTTTTTTTGTTAATAATAAATTTTAATTTAAGAAAATTCAAGGAAATATGAATTTACAACACAAAAGTCATTTTTTATTTATAATCTACATTTGAGAAACTTTTGAGAACTACGTTAAAAAGCAAGTTGAAATTAAATGCGTTGTTCGTTCAACTTGAAAACAATTTCACCTTTTTGTTGAGAATGCTTTGTTTTACAAATTATTTTTAAATCCAATGTTTTGTTAAGTTGAACTTAAACTTTAATTGCACGTTTTATACTAATTTTTTTTTTTTTTTTTTTGGCATTACTAAGTAAGCACTTGACATCACTGGCGTCGCACAGAGGGATTTGTCCATATAATGTTTGGCAAAAAATATAAGGAGTGCTCGTAGAATGTTGAAATTTTGCTCTATGCCTTTGGTTAGCTCAATTAAGAAAAATATAAAGTTTCATCAAAATTCGCCACGCCCTCCACCCACCGCCCATAGAACCCAAAATTTTTTTTTGGCCCAAAGTTTTTGAAATTTTGCTCTGAGCCTTTATTTAGCTCAATTAAATAAAAAATAAAGTCTCATCAAAATTGGCCACGCCCTCCACCCACCGCCCATAGAACCCAAAATTTTTTTTTGGCCCAAAGTTTTTGAAATTTTGCTCTGAGCCTTTATTTAGCTCAATTAAGAAAAATATAAAGTTTAATCAAAATTGGCCACGCCCTCCACCCACCGCCCATAGAACCCAAAATGAAATCAGTTAATAAATCCACATTATTATTGCAATTTATAAGTTCCTTGCACAATTCACTATATGAAACACAAAAGGAACCCATTTTAAAAATTAGTTAGGTTTAATAGTTTTCTTAAACTTTTTTTGGCAAATATTATTATTTAAAATATTCATATGGTTTTGTTTTTCTTTTTTTGTTATGGACTTTTTCGATATTGCTGTCAATCAGTTATTAAAAAGTAAAAGTAAAAACCTAAAAGTATACAAAACCTTTTACTGTTAATATGCATTGCAATTTATTGTAAATATTCACAAAAAATACGTGAGTTTTATCACAAAATTTATAAGTTTGTTCAGCGATCGCAAAAAGTCGCAGAATTTTTTTACATTAAATGAAAGAAAACATTCCAAACTTTAATTTAGTAGTAGTACTAATACGGAGGTAGACCGAGCTAACTTATTTTTTTTCTAATGAAAACTGCAAATGCTAAATTTTTTGGAGTCATTTTGATTTGCTCAGATCTCTTAAACTATATATGTAATTTAAATAATTTTTCTTTCCTATTAAATTTAAAATACTATATTTTAATAAGAATGCTCTAAAACTATTCGTAGTTAAACCATATTTATTGTATAACCAACTGAAATGTAGTAAAATTTTCATCAGTTTTCGTTGTATAATATTTAGATAACTTTACCACACTCTTTTTTATACAAAATTTTATTTTTTTCGAAAACAAATCATGGTTTTCTACTAATGAAACATTTCTCTACGGAATTGCATCAAAAGATTTCTAAAAAATAACTGTAAAAAAATGGACTTTTTGCCAAAAAAAAAAAATACCACTGTGCGTCGTAGAGATTAGGTAAGGTGGAAAGGTTGGTGTAAAGTCAACTTCAAACCCTCACCCAGAGACCATTTGGGTTAACTGTGACGCCTTAGTTAATAATAGATTTCTAATAAGAAGATAATGAGAGAAGTAAAGAGTGAAAGAAGAAAGTAGTGGGAAATGAAAACAAAACTGCCCTATAACCACAAATATACCCCAAACCCAATCGGCTGTTATACAGCCAGGTCATTCCAATTATAAATCAAGTAAGATTATCAAGCCCTACGAGCTAGCCATCTCAGCCTGCTGTTCTGCAGTGACTGGAACAGTGACACACAATGTGCTCAACTGAATCGAACTCCTCTGGGTCCTCACACAACCTGCAAATATCCGACATGTCAGATTTCATTGTCACCGAAATCCCGCCTATCATCATGCCGTACTTGTTTTTGTGCCCATGTGCGTTTAACGTTTCGTCCGTCTAGGTTAATGTTTTGGCGTCGCATAACTGTACAACGTTATAGTTTTTCGGGGGACGTCATTTACCTTTCGGTTCTAACCTAACATTATGCATCGTGATGTAAAAAAAACTAAAACTTTGGCTTTCCGTATGAAGTTGCTGGTTGACCGATACCTTGTGAAAGAGGAGTTACAACATGTCAAGATGTGTGTTCTTAAACGCTATCATCAAACCATAAACTTATCAAAACAAAAAAAAAAAAAAAATTTTACCGATGACTGAATGCATTTCCAATAAACAAAAAAGTTTTTCCTTTTTTATTTATCTTAAGCATGTTTTTTTATTATCTTATCAAATTCAATTGTTTTTAATAATTTTATTAAAGCTTTTTAGCAATTGAACTAAGTTGAATGTATTTTATTTAAGAGCTCTTAAAATTAAAAGAAATTTTAGTAATATACACATGTATGTATATATCGTCACCTAAAATGCAAAAGGGCGTAACAACCAAACATTTGGATATAGAGTTTTTGATTGATTTTTGTTCGTTTCAGTAAACATGTTTTCCCAGTACACCTTGTTCTTATTGATTTTGTAAAGTTTTTTGCTTCACATGTTAAAAAATAAGAAGTGTTGGTACGCCCTTTTGCATGTTAGGTGACGATATTTACTTTAAATATGATTTAATTAAAAAAAAACGATTTATACGCAAAATTAAAAAAAAGCAAAAGTAGTTCTGTTTAAAAGATAAATTTCTTATTTTAAGAATAAGAAATATTGAAAAAGTAAATTATTATTGACTGGTTAAAAAAAACCGCCGCTAATCTTATCATAAAAGGAAAAATAGTTATTAAATTGTTTTATATAAAGTTAACCATAAAAGTGTTTTGTATTTAAAATTTACTATAAATTTTTTTTAAACAGTTTAGCTTAAACAAAGATTTACAGCCAGGCCCACGATGTTGATCGATTGCTTAAGCCAGCGACAACAAGTCAGTCGTTATCGTTCTCTTAAGCGTCTCACTAAAGGTTCAATTAGACGTGATATACCATAACAAAATTGTATTACTATAACCACTGTATTACCAAAACGACATAAGCATACCATATAAACCAATTCAATTTTGGTTTCTAAATTCGCCGTTACGGCTGTGGCATTATGGTTATGTCACGTTTAACTTGAGCTTCACTATCGACTTTTCGGTTGACAGGTTTAAGGTCCAATTAGACGTGACATAACCATACCAAAACTGTATTACCAAAACGACATAAACGTACCATATAAACCAATTCAATTTTGGTTTCTAAATTCGCCGTTATGGCTGTGACATAACCATATCAAAGCTGTATTACCATAGCCAGTGTATTACCAAAACGACATAAACATACCATATAAACCAATTCAATTTTGGTTTCTAAATTCGCCGTTACGGCTGTGACATAACCATAACAAAACTGTATAACCATAACCACTGTATTACCAAAACGACATAAACATACCATATAAACCAATTAAATTTTGGTTTCTAAGCTTTTAAGGCTTTAAAGGGATTTTTACATGGTTAAAACGATGGACATAAGGGCGAATTCACTCGTGTACGTGTGCTTCACGTTATATTCGACGTCACACATACAAACACATTTTCACTAATACAACCATAGCGTTTGAAGGGAAATTATGACCGTGTATACGTTTCTAACCCTGCAGCCACACGTTCAAGAAATCACTTTCAAGTTTTTCACACAAACTGCTTGTCAAAACTGGTTTGAATTGACAGCTGTACTGCACTCAATTTGAAAATCAATTGATGTGTGGTTTTTAGAACACGAGCTGAAAACTCGTCCGTTCAGCTTACATTTAAAACAAAAACAAATTCGGAAACTTTGTTCTTGTTTTAAATGTAAGTTAAACGGACGAGTTTGGCACTCGTGTTCTATAAACCACACATTAATTTTAAAACTGCTACCGACGAAGAAACAACTCAAAATAGTAGCTTGACTCAAAGTATTTTGTAAAAAAAGTATTTTGTAAAAAAGCCCATTTTTTTAAAGCACATTAATTTTTGAAGAAATATACACTCATTAACTAATTACGGTAACTGATTGTGGGTTATTAAATTCGTTTTCCGTAACTTTACTTTTTATACCCTCCACCACAATAAGTTTTGAAGAGGGTATACTAAGTTTGTCATTCCGCGTGAAACTTTTTAATTATTCATCTCAGACTCTATAAAGTGTATATATTCTGGGTCCTTGAGTGATTCTAAGTCGTTTTAGCCATGCCCGTCTGTCTGTCTGTCTGTCCGTCTGTTGAAAACACGCTCACTTTCGAACAACTCAAAAGAAATGAACAAACTTGGTGCCAAATTGCTTGTAGTTATCCTAAGCAGTTTGGGATTGCAATCCAGGAGGCTTATTCTGAATTGCGATGCGAAAATCAATGCAATGCGAAAATGCATAAATGCGAACAATTGCTATTCTGTATTGCGATATTCGCAATGTTTTTTTTTAATCGCATTTCAAAGGCGAAAAGGTGACAAGTCGGTATTTTACATTGCGAAAACAAATGTCAAATTCGCAAAATTTATTCGACAACAAAATAGCATTCGCAAAGTACAAACATGTTAGTGAAAGATAATATTTTATTTATTTATTCATGATATATTTATTATTTAATTCAGGGAAGCAAGCAATAAGACCACAAAACCGCGTCAATTTGAAATACATAATGATAGAATTTATGAATAAGCACCAAAATGCACTTCAGTCGGCAAATACTTTGTGGCAAACGTTAACTGAAGAACTAAATATCAATGGACCACCTATTAGAGAAGCTGCAGGATGGAAAAAGTATGAAATATATAAACCAGTTAAAAATATTTGACTTCAACTTTAATTTTAATAGGTTTGGGCCGATTTTAAAGTACACACAAAACATTTTCATTTTCTTCGTCGCCTAACCACAGTGCCACAAAATACATTTTTATTATATTTTTTTTATTACAGAATGTCCTAAATATATTTTTTAAACAATTTTCACAGCCAAACACAAACAATTTATTTATTTTTAATTTGACGTTTATTGACACTGACGTATATTTGAGCAGCGTTGCCACGATTTGAAATAAATTGCGAATGCGATTGCGAAAGTCTAACAGAATTTTAGATTTTTTCCAATTTTCTTTCGCATCGCAAAATCGGTTCAGTAGGACTAGAGCTATGAATCAAAATGTGGAACCACCACCTAAAAAAATTGATAATTTTGTTACAAAAAATAACATAAATGGAGGAACAAGGCACGGAATGAGATTAGATTTTGCAAAAATTAGTTTTATTCGACTGGAAATCACGCTGTTAAATTTCGTGAAGATCCGTCCATAATTTACCCTAAGCCCCATATAAACACTACTCCCGGAAAACAGTTTAGTACGCCTAACACCGTAAAAAATAACGCTATCGTAACAAAATTTGGTACGTCACAGTTTTTTAGGACTAGAAATAACACTGTGAAAGATCGGTCCATAATTTACCTTAGGAACCATATAAACCCTACTACCGGAAAACAGTTTAGTACGCCTAAAACGTAAAAACTAATGCAATCATAACAGATTTTGGCTCGTCACAGTTTTAGAGGACTAGAAATGACGCTGTGAAATTTCGTGATGATCGGTACATAATTTACCCTAGGCCCCATAGAAACCCTACTACAGGAAAACAGTTTAGTACACCTAAAACCATAATTAATAATGCTAGCATAACAGAAATTGGTAAGTCACAGTTTTAGAGGACTAGAAATGACGCTGTGAAATTTCGTGATGATCGGTCCATAATTTACCCTAGGCCCCATATAAACCCTACTACCGAAAAACAGTTTAGTCGCCTAAAACCATAATAAATAACAAATCATAACAGTTTAAGATAATAATAATTAATAGACATCATACAGATATTACTCCTTAAACATTCGAACTGTCGGTGGAGGGTATCAAAGATTCGGCACAGCCGAATATATCACTCTAAATTGTTAACATTTATGTTTGTTATTCAAAAAACAAATTACCAAAAAATAATGATTTTCCGTATTTATTTTGTTATATACTAAAGAGATGCACAAGCACAAGAAATATTGCTTACAAGCAATTTCATTGAATTTAGATAGTGTGTGTTGATTGCTCTCTCATTACAAAACACATACTTCCAAAAACAATTGTTTTGTTTTACGATCAAAATATAGAAGAATAGAACAAAACTGCACTAGAACAATCCTGAACTAAAATAAAGCTGAATTAGAACAAAGATGAAGTAGAACATTAAAACAGAAATAGAACATTCCAAGCATGTTTGAATGTTTTGATTGTAAACATATACCAAAGAGAATTGCAAAGTGAGAAACATTTTCGTTTTGTAATGAATATGAAAAAGCTTAAAAAAGTTTATATGTAATATTAATTTTCATTTGCAAAAATTTATTGTTTTTTATTTACATACATATAAAGGTACTTAGGTCTAATATTTAAATAAAATTAAGAAGAATTCATTATTTTCATAGATATAAAAAAAAAATCTAATGGTGTGTTTCACAATTTTTTGGGAAAATTGATAGCAACAAAATATTAATAATTATTTAACTATAATTAGAAATATTGGTTAAATAAACGTTTAAAGTTTTATATAAAAATAAAACAAGACCTCAAGCTTGATAATTTAGTTATACATAATATAATAATAAAGGTCGACTAAAATAAAATATATGTACATTTAGGAAATAATTCAAAAATATAAATTTTTTTATTTTTTTTAATGTTCTAGTGCACTCGATGCTTTTACTATAATTTACCGTTTCTTTATTTCATTGTCTGTTTTTTTGTTGATATTCTGTTTGTTTTGATAATACAAGCACTAACAAAGCAGTAGAGAAAAACTTTTCAAGTTATGCTTGTTTTGTTTTGGTGGAAGTAATGTGTTGTTATGTTTGTTTTGCTATGTATGTTTACAGTGAAATAATATAATTGATAGTTGTGTGAAGTAGAACATAGAACATTAAGAATATTTTGCGCAGCCCTTTATTATATACTTTGATTTTTGTCGTTTAAAATATATTTTTTAAAAGTAAAAACTATTCAATTTTAAGGAGTATGATGTTCAATAAATAAAAAAATATAGAAATTAATGAAAAAATCATTTGTTTTAAATGAAATGTAAATGATCCGTTTTTTAAATAAATTTTAATTTGTTTAAAATGAATTTTCGTTTGAATTTAACTACATAATATTTTGAGTGTAGTTTTTATAAAGGAGGCGACAAAATTAATTTGTTATCAGCTGTTAATTTGAACGTAAAAGTGCCAAACAAATGGAAAGGTAAAATGAAAAGCAATCTCGTGGCCATTTGAATGGAATTGAGAGGCAATACTTGATCGTGTGGCCTTTAATTAATGTAATACACTTGCATACATTTGGGAGGAACGCATGGAAGATGTTGAAAATGTAAAACACGTGTTCAAACTTGCAACATCTAACATCTACTCTCAATAAAAAATGTCACCATTTCACAAAAAATAACTTTAATTTTTTAAATACTTTTTTTCTGAAAAAGTGCCAAAATTTTAAAAGAAAACACCCAAATGCATTTGGAATTCATTTTGTTAATAATATAAAAAAAAAAAAAAATTAAAAAAAAAAAAAAGACTTCCAAAAAAGTAAAAACTTGACAAATGGTAACGCTGCATTCGAATAAAATGTCGATTCACACACGTCAAGTTTGACTCGTCAAGTCTTGAGCATTTAGGAGATGCCATTTCTTTTCCTCTCTCCCCAACAAACTCAAGACTTGACGGCTGCCACAATTATAGTTAAATTTGTTGCCACTTTTCTAGTGATGTCACCATAAAAATCAATTGATTTAAGAGAGAACAAAATGAGATTGGATCGTCTTGTGAAGATGTTTAATGTTGACAAGTGTGAAAAGGTTATAATCCATTTACTTATTTTCAAATGACTGAATTGCCACATCCGGATTTAACAAATTAATCGCTAGTTTAAAAATAAAAATCGACAAAACATATAAATTAAGCCATACAAATACAACTCTGTGCTACAAACAAAGCAGTAAACAAAAAAAAAAAAAAAAACAAAAAAAGAACAACATTTTGTGAAAAATATTTAATAAAACTATGTAATTTTATAAGTGGTGTTGTTTATAAAAAAAATATTTAGTGTTGGTGTGTAAAAACAATTCGTTTGACATTTTAACAAAATGCCTCTATCGACAGCCACAAAAAAACGTGACTTATTTTGACAGTTGTGGTCGCATAATATACGATATCGTTCGCTTGCATTGTCGATTGACTTGTCATGCTGAAAATTGTTAGTGGGCCGCAAATCAACAGCTGATTCGACGTTGAAAATGCAAACGGACGATAGCGGTCGACATCGTGGTCCAGGCTGATAGTTTAACCTTCCCTTCATATAAAGTTATTTTTATGTGATCAAAATTTCTAATAAAAATAAAGAATAATTTAAGAAAACAAAATCACATGGAAATTTGATCATAAAGAGGGTGTTAAATTAAAACTTACAAATTTTTAGTGGAAGCAGAACTTAATATTAAAGGCATATGAAAAATAATTTTTAAACAAAACGCTTCATTAGGAAAAAGTGGATAAAATAGCACGACATTTTTACAGCGAGTAGTCATGTCGATTTTTTCCAAAAAGTGGAAAAAAATATAAATTTTAATTTTAAAAAACAGTTCCAAAAAATATTGACAAATTAAAAAACAAGTGTTTTCTTTTAAATTGCCCTTTTAAAAAATGCTCCTAAAATATTCTACTTTTTTCAAAATATTCCAAAATAAAAAATATCAAAACACTTAAAACAAATAAACTTTTTTTTTTTGTTGTTTTGTTTTGAAAAACAAATATAATATTTGTGAAATATTTATTCTAATTTATGGTATCTGTAAAAAAAATTAAGAAACGCAAAAAACTAATTTGTTTAAAATATATTTTCAAACATTTTTTTATTGAATTCGATTCTTTCGATACCACAAGTACAGAAGATAAAAACTATAAATAGACAGATTAAGAAAAAGAGAAATTAATTAACCCTTTGGAAATATGACAGTAGAAACACGTATTACGACGTAGATACGTTGTCAAATTAAAACTTTCAATATGTATTTTATACAAAGACACACAATCAGGCATATTCTATAAATCAAACAAATTTTTAAAAAAAGCCTGTAAAAAAGGTTCATAAAAGTATTCCTTTTCGTGTACTTCATACTTTGTGTACCAATTATTTTTACAAGAACAACTCTTAAAAACAGGATAAACTGCATAATTTTGTAAATAATTAAAATCATAATCTAGTTCGATTTTAATTCCACTTCATTGCGATTTGTAGAACATGCCCGAATTTAGGGTTGCCAGTTAAAAAACAATTTATCCAGTTAAAAAACTTTATTGAATTTTAATTACAGTGTTACTTCGATATAACGAATCTAGAGGGGATCGAAAAATACTTCGTTATAGCTATTGATTCGTTATGCATATGCATTGTGAAACCGTGGTATAACGAAATTTAAAGAAATACGAACAAAATTCGTTATAACTACAGTTTGTTTTGTCCAAATTCTATTTAACACGAAAATACTGTGTACATAATAAAAATTCACTATTTAATAGGTAAATAAAAAATTATGTTTTTATTATTTTCACAATTCACAACCTTGTGCAAATGGTCTTGCATCGTAGCATTTGCAAAATGGTATAGTAAATACTTTAGCATACTTTTGGGATTATGGTTAAAATCATAAGCTACATATTCTTCAAACTAAAGCATTTGAAAGTTTCCAGACACAAACAAAATTAATTATATGTTGGAATATTCGAAACATTTCTACCCCCAGGCTAGATTGTAGTTTAAATAACTTTTTTCAATAAACTTCAAGTTCTTAATCACTATGATAGTCATATTTATCCAAATCTAAGAGCCTATCTTACGACATTTATTACCAAACTTTTGAAAATTTATATTTAATCACTGAAGTCTTTCCTTAAAAGAAACCGAGACTTTGGATCAGAAGACTTTAAAAAGAAATAAATGTCATCACTGAAATCGAATCCTGATTTTATTTGAGTATCTGAAGTAAGAATTCCAAATAACACCTGAATTACACCTATAAGAAATTACCCACGCTCTACCCACGACAGTTAAAATTATACCAAATTCGGGTAATTACCCACAAAGTGGCAACACTGGGCGCTTTACATATGCAGACATTTATTTACCTTTCGTTGTTTTTAAAAGGGACTTCCCCGTTTTGCTAAAATTTAATTTTGCTTTATTCCAACTTCGTTGTATGGAGGCTTTAGCTCGAGACTTTATTATGTAGAGGCTTTTGATAACGGGATTTTAATGACTTACACACTTAAAATGTTATATATATGTATTTCTCAATTATAATTTCGTTGTATAGAGGCTTCTGAAAAAATACTTCGCTATATAGAGGCTTTATAGCTCACAATTTCTTCGTTATAGCTATAGAGCAGTGACGGGCACATTTGCAAATTCTATGTACGCGTGCATAGGAATAAAAATGCTGCTTGTCTGACGTCGACACATGTACACTATAAACTTCTTTGTGTGGTCTGTGACAATGTACGTTCGGCTGTTTCTTTGTTGTTATTTCGTCAACACAAGCATAAATGTGATAGTATGTGTGTGCCCTTCACTGCTATAGAGCATTTTTCTATGAAAAACTTTGCAATAAAAAGGCTTTTTCAAGGGACTCAGCTAAAAATTCGTTCTATTGAGTTTTTCGTTATAACGAAGATCGTAATATCGAAGTTTCACTGTATATGTATGTATTTTTTTTTTTTTATAAATTATATTTTTTTTATAATTAAATTAATATTTTGTACAGAACAAAATCAAATATCAAATATATAATATTGTAACGTTACTGAGTGATTCATTATCGTACAGCCTAAATGCCTGAAATTTGGACCGGAGGTGAGTCTCTCCCCAAATCGGTACACTAAGAAGGGATTTTTGGAAATTCGAATGTTTAGGGGGTAAAAAAGAGTAAAAACAGGTAAATTCGATAACCTTATATCTCCAAAACTAAAAGAGATACAAAAAAACTGTAACACTTATCGTTGATCTTTAGAAAAAAAAGCGCACAGGTGTCTGGTACTTTTTTGAAATTCGGTTCTTTTAGGGAGAAAACGGGTACACCCTGAATTTTGGTACTTTTTTGTCACCCCATCTATCTTTTGAATCAATAAACCTAGAAATAACGTTTATACCACATTCGAAACTTATCAAAAAAAACAAAAAAAGAATATAAATTTGGTACTTTTGCGAAATTCAAACGTTTAAGGGGTGAAAACCGTAACTATTAGTGGTACTTTTTTTTAAAACATTTTTCTCCATTCATTGACATATTCGTACTTAATTATATGCCCCCACACAGGTGTCTGGTACTTTTTTGGAATTCGGCTCTTTTAGGGAGAAAACGGGCAAACCCTGAATTTTGGTACTTTTTTGTCACCCCATCTATCTTTTGAATGAATAAACCTAGAAATAAAGTTTACACCACATTCGAAACTTATCAAACAAATACGAACATAAATTTGGTACTTTTTCGAAATTCGAACGTTTAAGGGGTGAAGTGAAAATCGTAACTATTTTTGGTACTTTTATTAAAAAACATTTTTTTCCATTCATTGACATATTCGTACTAAATTATAGGCCCCCACTACAATACTGCAATTTTTAGGGGGGGGGAATCGTACCAAAATGGGAAATACGGGAAACTTAATATCTTTCTTCAGCTTTTTTGGTTCTATAACTGGTATTTTTTGATTATCGTTTATATTGGACCTTAAAACATAAAATTCAACATGCAATGTCCTGAGTGGATACGAATCTATCAGGAAACTTTTTGGTACTTTTTTTTTGAACTGGTGCGTTTTGAATTTCCGTAGGTATTGGACCTAGCAACATAAAATTCAAGATGCAATGTTCTGAGTGAATAAGACTCTATAAGAGGCAAGTTTTCGGTACTCTTTTGCATATTAACTGGTACTTTTTGAATTTCCGGAATTTAAACAAGTTCAAACCTATAAAAATAAACTTTGGCATACAGATATGTCCACGAAGAAAAAGGAAACGCTAACGAAGTAGCGGGTTTAAGTCTAGTTATACATACAATTGTAAGGAAAAAGTTTCTAACTTTCCGACAGATATTTCAATTAACAATATACGGTCCAATTTTTCAAAAATGCGATAAAAATATCGTACAAAAATCTATATAAATTAATCTCGTTTGTTATGCATGCCAACTAGCAATACTTTTTGTGAAAGGACTTAAGGTATTTCTAATAATCTCCACTCACAAGAATCCGTTCCTTTGACCGAATAAAGGCTACAATTTTAATAAGATTAAATTCTGATATTTGCAAAAGGTTTAAAGTAAAATTTTACTTTTTCTTATAGTTTAGTGAATTTTTAAATTGTCCAGTTATTTTTTCAATGTCCAGGTGATTTTTTTTTTTTATTGTCCAGTTATTTGACTTTGGTATCTCGCAACCCTACCCAAAAAGCTGTCGCAAATATAAAAGAGTGTTCTCTTCATACGCCGATATATGCACAAACATATATAAACATAGAAAACTGGAAAAATGATTTATTTATGTAAACAAAGGTCAAATAAGTTCTCGTCTGTCCTTTAACTGGTTATACATTTGCTTTAGAAAATCTTTTTCTGTCTTTATTTCCTACTTTTTCTCTGAACTTGAACTGTTTTAAAAAGTATTAACATTGAAAATATTACATTTGTAATATCGTATTTTCTTTTTTGTTGCTGATTCTTCTATAAAATATTTTTTTTTTTTTAATAATTATTGTTTGCTTCTGTTTATTAGTTTAGGTCTTCCGATGTCCGCTCATTAACATATTGTAGCTAAATTGCTTAAATTTTTAACGTAATTAAATTAAAAAGAAAATATGTTAAACAAACCAATAAAGAAAAGAAGAAGAAAGAAATATACATTTTATGTGAAATATTACAAGTAAGAAACAAGTAAAGCGGTTCATACACCTGCAATAAAATTGTTAAGTTTTACGTATTGTACAATTATATCGCCAATGTGTATGTGGCACAATATATTGGCAACAATCAAAAGACTTTTTATTGCACAACGAAAAGAAAGTGAAATGTGTTGGCAACATTGTACAATGCTGTTCATGTTATTCGTATAGGTTATATTCACCTTTTTATTGAATGAATGAAATCATTGCATAATATAAGACAAAATGGAAATAATATGTGGAATACATATCATATACAATAATATTGCAAGTGTATGGGCCGCTTAAGAGTGCATTATTAATGTGTGCATACAAATGTTTAAAATTACCACAAAAAATTCTTTTTTTATATCCCCAATGACAACTCCAAGCGCCAACTGACGTTTCAACAATAAATTTTCACCTTATTTTGGGGTCAGAACCCTAAATCTAGCAGCCCTGACAATAGGGCAAAAAATTCTCATACAGCGAAGTCGACACATGTACACTAAACTTTTTTTCGTGTAAATGCCGGTAGTGAACATTCGTCTCAAGGCGAATTCAACTACAGGTGGTGGTGAAAGACCATCTGATTTTGACAGTTTGAACCAATTTGCTTTGTCTTATTAGAAACGGTTGACATTTGAAACCATAAACACTAACCCCCGTATTTAAAAACGATTACTAAATTTAACAAACGTTTATTAAGGAAAATTTTCATACAAAATTTGTTTTGTAACCCCCTTTTAAATTAAATTTTTTTTATAAATACAGGTCTAAAAAGGCAATTTGTTGGTTTTATGGTTTTTCGATTGTAGTAGTATTGCCACCACCTATAGTTGAATTAGCCTTGATTAGGCTCAGGGAAAATTAACAACAGGTAACCTTAGCTTGCTACGTAAGCAACAGCTGATAACTAACCATGTTTCGAAATTGTGGTTCTGGGGAAACTTTAATAAATTCTATAATTTTCACTTAGAGTTATGAAATTTAAGACGTTTTTAAAATTATTACATTTCAAAACATACAATTTAAACTTAAAAACAAAATTATATGTTTGTTTGAATTGTTTACGACAGTGGTGTATTATTTTGACACAACGTTAAAGTATTTTACAGTATTGTATCCATTTTCAAAATAAGACCATCTTCTATGAATTCGCCTTAATTCGGCTGTTGTTTTGTTTATATTTCAACAATGAAAATCAAATAAGTTGCTATTCAGATATCGTTGAAGCAAGATCTCGCTACGCAAATTTTTTGTTTCGTTTATTGCTGTTCTACCACATGCAAATAATTGTGATTGTTTGTGTTTTCGGTCACCGCTATTCTAGATTTACCAAAAAAATGTTATCAGGCAACACTGAACCATAAACATCAGTAAAGGCTATGGTATGGCATCATGGTATGGCTCGTCTAATTAAACCTTTACTTTGAAAAATTTTGTTTTCTTTTTTTGTAGCTTATCAAATTAACATGCAACAAAATACAATTTTCCAGGGGTGTTCTGGAAATCGAAAACGCAAGAATTTTACACGTTGTTGTTCTATAATAAAATTTCTGTAATAAAAGAATTTAATGACAAATATTCTACAAATATTTCTCTATTAAACAGAATTTTATAACAAAACTTATAAAAACTTGATTAAACGTGTGTTAAAAACAAATTCCAGATTCTTGCGTTTTGCGTTTTCGATTTCCAGAACACCCCTGTTGAAGTGATGCCAAAAGATTACATTCTAAAGCTTTTCTTGAAATACTCAATTTTTGGCCCTTATTATGAGTAACATTTGACAAACGATTTTCGCTGGCTATCAAACCGGCAGCACTGTCAAAAATTTTGTTTTTATTCAAATTTTTCAACGTAAACAAAATTCCTTCCGATGGAGCAAATAGATTTAAAAGAAATTGTTGAAAATAAAACTTGTTTTTTTTTAGAGTGTTACAACTTTGAGTTGGCATCACTGCTTTATTTGAGCACTCATTTAACAGCTGATGGTTGCTTTTTGTTAATTTTGCTTTGAAATTTCATTATGAATCGACTTACACCAGAGCAACTTGTGCAAATTGTTGAAATTTTTAATCAAAATAATTGTTCTATTCGTCACTCATCGTGCACTTCTTCTATTTTATAGCGTTCATAATCGGACTTCAGAGCGGCTAATTCGAAGAATAATAGATCATTTTCGGACCACATTTACTGTTACTATAATGTGCACGCGTGAGATGCCAAACAGTGCGCACTCAAGAAGCTGTAGCCGCTGTAAAGGAAAGCATTGAAGATGATCCTAATCAATCAATTCATCGCCGTTCTTAGCAACCGGGGTTGTGTCCTTCCACTTTATGGAAGATTTTACGAAAGGATCTTGGCTTAAAAGCTTTTAAGATTCAACAAACGACCATCGTTAGCGCCGCCAATTCGGCGAAAATTAAATGAAAAATTTCTTTTCCGATGCGGCCATTTCTGGTTGAATGGGTACGCAAATAAGCAGAATTGTCGCATTTGGAGTAAGGAGAATCCAAAAGCTTTTATCGAAACACCATTACATCCACAGAAAATTACCGTTTGGTGCGCGTTATGTGCTGGCGTAGTCATTGGCCCGTATGTCTTCAAAAATCAAGATGGTCAAAATGCGAAAAGTTGTTGAAAATTGGTGTTCCAGCAGACGTATTCTGTAACATGCTTAGCTAAAGCTTAGTCTCGATCGCTAAAATGCCTTAGAGAATGCAAAAATTAAAATTTTAAGCGATGACATTAAAAGCCAAAATTGCTGCTGAATTAAATTTGTATGGCATTGTTTAATCTAGCAATGCACGTTACAGTATTGTATTCGTAACCAAAAATCGTTGAATCAACTTTATAGATTTTTAGCGATAGAGATTTAGCTTTAGCGAATTACAGAATACGGCCACAGATTGCGCCTTCTACGCGCCAGCCTTGGCGGCCACATGGCAGAAATCATATTTAAAGATTAATTGCATAAAATTTTCTTTCCAATAAAGCCCGTTTCATTGATATTAAAAATATATTCAGGGGTGTGCTGGAATTCGAATACGCGAAACACAAGAATTTCGAAGTTGTTTTTAATTTTTGATCAAATTGTTATAATTTTTGTTACAAAATTCTGTTAAATAGAGAAATATTAGTATAATATTTTTCATAAAATTCTTTTATTACAGAAATTTTATTAAAAAAAACGAGTTTTAAAATTCTTGCGTTTTAAGTTTTCGATTTTCAGCACACCCCTGATGATTTCCTTGTTTTATTATGATTAACCCTTGTGTCACTCTATAAAAATTACCCTTTATATGTCAGCGGTAAGGTCGGGTTAAAAGAAAAAAATTGAGTACAGACTTTGTTGTACTCGGCAAGTGACTTGCGCAACTAACCTGCCAAGTCTGAAAGGGGTCTTACTCTCCAAAGTTGTTGTTTGTAATATTATCGGGTTAGAATATGCGGCATATTATGCGCAACCATTTATTTTTAAAAACTTGTTATCTTTAAGTTATTTGTTTTGCAATACGAGCTCTGTTCACTACCCTGCAAATAATAGGACCAGTCCAAACACGCGTGTAAAGAGTAGTCCACAAGGGACCAGGACTAGTCCACAAGTAACCCAAACGTATGGAAAAAACCTGGTCTATTTAACATTACGATGTCCTAGGAGAGGACCATATAACCCACCTTTGGACCACTAAGGAATAATTTTAAAACTACTCCATGGTATATAACCCACCTTTGGACCAGTAAGGAGTAGTTTTAAAACTACTCCATGGTATACTCAAGAGGATTAGTTTTGAAGTCGTTTAAAAACGAAAGCATGTCGTTAACAAACGAAAGCATGTCGTTAAAAAACGAAGACATGTCGTCTCACTACAAACACTTTTTAACAATGACATGGTCCATGCTTGCATTACATCGGACTAGTCCATGGAGTAGTCCATTTTATCAAAATGGGTCAGGTGGTCCAATTTTATTTGCAGGGTATGTTAGCATTTATCTTCAATACTACTATCATTCGACATTTATTGAATCTACACCCAGAGAAAAAATGTGTTTAAATATGGTCACCTACAACAATACTTTGTTTAAAGAAAATTTTAACCATATTATGTTAAATTTAACCATATTATTGTCAACGACAACCATATTATGGTAAAAATAGACCTCCATCCAGAAGCTACAGCCATATTATGGTTGCCTCCGAACATATTATGGTTAATAATAACTAAAATATCTTTAATACTTATAATAGCATGGTTGGTTTTCAACCATAGCATGTTGCTCTTGGAAAAGAGGAAAATACTATTGTTAATTTAAGAACAAATTATTATCATATTTAGCCATTACATGTTAAGAGGCAACCACAAAATGGTTGTGGCTTCTTGATAGGGGACTAATTTAACCATAGTATGGTTGTCGGTGACAAAACTATGGTTAAATTAAACATGATATGGTTAAAACTTTCTTTAAACAAAGTATTGTTGGAGGTGACCATATTTAAACATGTTTTTTCTCTGCGTGTAGCCTTTTATTTTTTATTCTGATTGATGATCTGATGTTTATGGGCATCGTAATTGTTTTTGTTATAAGTGACAGCGCATAGAGAAAGGGACCAGTAAGGTAAAGGGAACAGTAAAAACCGACTACACAAAACAAGAGGTAGGGACGAACTACGCGCGTTTTCAAGGTTGGCCAACTCGTTCCTGACGTCATGAGATGTGTCGCTTTCAAATGAGACCAATACCAACACGCTCAGTGATGATACACCAAAGATACACGTATTTAAATCTTTAAAATGGCTCTCATTTCATTTCCAAGCCGAACGGCCTCTGCTCTTTCAACCAAGTAGTTAACTTTGATCTGCATATCGCTAGACTTGTGTGAAATCCAAGATCTTCGTGGTGCTGCCGAAAGTTCCAAACGATTCCTCTTTTCTTTTTACATAATTTGTTCATTATTTCATTTAACAAAGAGAAAAGAGAAGCGATGACAAGGTTTTAAAGCATTTATAAAAAATAATTGATACAGATTGCTGCATGTGACCATTTCGACAATTTTAAATGGGATTTTAAAAGAAATTGAGCAGAAGAAAATTGAAGCGTGTAAGTCCTGACTACGAAATAGAGAAGTTTGGAAACACGCAATAACCGGTGATGCCATGAGCACAAGAAATTTGAAACAAAGTTATGAGAAAAAGTTAAAAATTTAGCCATTTTTTTCATAAAAAAAAAACTTTTAAAACTACATTTATTGTAAACAAAATTATTAAACATTTGTTAGTTTATAGAATTTGTAAACAAAATAATAATAATAAAATAAATCTAAAGTAATCAAAACGTGAAATAAATGTAACTTTTAAACTATAACTTTTGAAAAAAAAGCTTTAATGCAATATCTAAATTAGCATGTACGTAGGTATATAAAAGTGCACTAAAAATTATAGTTTTTTATTAAGTATTTTATACTATAAATATTATAATTTTGTTTTTCTTTTTTTTTTTATTTGTGCCACATTTATTTAAAACGCAAACGATGAAGAGTTTTGTGTTGGGAAAAATTGTTGTTTCTTTTTATTGCCATTTTATAATAGAAACGACCTTTGTTACACATTATTTAATTGTTTATTATGAAAGAAGATTTTGTTTATTTTGGTTGCAGCCAACCAGCAGCCACTCACTCAACTGAACTCAGTGGTCTGGCCAGTGTTTTTTAAGTGGGTGGATAAGCACGTGAGGCAAAAAAAAAAAAACGAGTAATTAAACAAGAGAACTGAGTTGTTTAGAAAGTAAATAGGGGAAATAAAGAAAATATTTTTGGATATTTTCGAAATATTAGGTAGTGTTTTTCGTTTTCAAGGAAATTTTAAATATATTAACGTAATTGTTCTCTTATACACATTTTAACTAATTTAGCTTTTTAGGATTTTAAACTTTGTTTAAAAAAATAATAATATGGAAACTAAAAGGCCAAATTAACCACGCAAATAGTAACACAAACATATGAAGAAAGTATGTAGCACACAAACATCTTGTTATTGTTGTTGTCGAACTGCTTGCATCGTTTATTTGGCCTTAAATAGCGATTTCTTTTCCGAGAAAAATATGTTACAGTTAATACATGTAACACTTTCTAATGTTACCTTTAATCACTCGAAGTGTTACATGTTGTGCAACTTCAATAGATCAAAATTAGCTGCTTTGTTTTACAACTATTTCACTTTTATCATTAACTAGCTGACCCGACAGAAGTTGTCCTGTCCAAATTAGAAAAATGTTTGCGTTCGATTTTTAAAATCCGTTAAAAAGATACGAAGATTTGAAAAAAAAAATTAGTCAAATCGATGGAGCCGAGCCGTTTTCTGATTTAAGGTAAATCGAAAAAAGTGGGCGGGGCAAAATTTTCTTTCTGTAAAAGCCTAAGTTGGACCATGGCGATGATTTTAAAGAACAAATCGTCCAAATCGGTCAAGCCGTTCTCAAGTTATGCGCTTAATAGAAAAAGTGGGCGTAAAAGTAGGCGTAGTATATTTTACTTTCGATGAAAGCTTGAAATGGATTTATACGAACATTTGAAAGAAAAATTTGTCAAATCGATGGAGCCGTTTTGTGATTTTAGGTAATTCGAAAAAAGTGGGCGTAAAAGTGGGCGGGACAAAATTTTCTTTTCGTATAAATCTAAGTTGGACCATGGCGATCATTTTAAAGAAAAATTCGCCACAATTATTTAGAAGTCATTGGTGGTGCAGCTGGCAACACCTCTCAAAATACATGTTAAAGGCGGGAGTCAGCTAATTGAATTTATTATCTGTACGGCAAATAAAAGGAAAATAACTAATTGGCAGATGAGTGCTGTAGTGGGATTCTGTAACTTTTAACAATAACAACAGTTGTTATTGTTGTCAACATGTTGTGTTGTTTGCACTAACGATTATGTGATTCTGTAAATTGTTGTTAACAACATAGATAAAAATTAACGTCAAGTGGCAGCACTGTCAAAAAAATGGCAAAATAACGAAAAACACAAAAAGGAATAAAAAAAACAAATAAAATTATTAAAACTAAACAGAATTTTTTTTTAGTTTTTTGTTTTTTTAAGAAGATAAGCCAAACATTTTACTATTAAATTAAATACAAATTATTTAATTACAATTTTCAAGTTATATTATTTCTTTTTACTAAATATTTTTTATTTTTTAACATTTAACAATAAATAAACAACACTAAAAAAGTTGTCGTTTACTTAACACAAGCAGCTGACTAACGATAACAAGTGCTGCTTAAAATGTTACAGAATAGCAAAATCGTTAATTTGCTTGTTAATTTTTTTAACAATGACAACTATTGTTAAAATTAATTACAGAATCGCACTACTGGTTAGCTTTGCGACAGAATTGGACAGAATAGAAGCAAATTAGACTTTGAGAAAACCAAATTTCTTTAATGTGCAGTTTTTCGTTGGGAAAAGAGATAATCGTATAATGAGAAAACGGCCAATAGACTTTTATCATTTTAATATGCAAATATTTTTTTATTTCGTTCTAAAACAAAATTTGCACAAAATTATGAGCGCATTGAATTATGACAAGCAAAATAAAACATTGGTTATACAAACAAAGTAGTAAGTAGCAAAGTTGTAAAACAGAGCAGTATGAACGTGGAACACCTTAAGTAAAAGTAAGGGTGAAATATGCAACATATTTTGCATGTTTTTCATCAGCATATTCACAAAAGAACTTGAAAATTTTTACCACAGTTGTAGTTTTTGTACAAACGAACACAAAAATGTAGAACATGTAACATATTTCTCAGAAGAGAAATCACCATGAGTGAAATTAATGGTCCGATTGTCAAAAATTTTAGAATTGTTTTAGCTTATATTAAAAACAAAGCCATAAATAATGTGCAAATTAAATTTCCGTTAATATTTTTTTTATGAAAATGTCTAGAAATCTAATGAAGTTAAGCGATTTTTTTTTAATAGCATCTCTTATTTAAAGATTCAAAAAAACGTGCAAAATTTTAAATGCTTATAAGCGATAAAGGCTGTAAAAATGTTGTACAACTCTTAAATTTTGTCGTTATTATCAAAGTAATTTTTGGGAATACATATATAATTTTTAATTATTAAGATTTTGTTTTTCGTCCTAAATTCCCAATTTTCATTCTCGACAATTGCACTGAAATTTATTGTTGGAGGAAAAGCTTGTTTCTATGCGCATTATACCAGATCATCAGGAAACCTTTGCCCAAAAAACTTTAGAAAAGCTTAAAATATTACATGTGAAAACAAAAATGTAGAGTGAATGAGAATTGCATACACTCAAAACTTTTATTTGCAACAATATCAATAACCAACAATAAACAGTGAGTTTATCTTTTGTTAATCCTAGTACAATTGGTTGGAATACTCCCAACATAAATTGTAGTTAAAAAAACAATTTACATTCTTGTTCTTTCAATAAAACAACTTTACAGTTCAAACGCCAAACTCCTAAAAAAATTTAAAATTTTACGATGGTCATTTTGCAAATTAGCAATTTTGCAGTGCACATTATTATTGATCTTGGGCAAGCCGGGGTTTTTTGTAAATGTGCTATTTTCTTAATATTTATTCCGGCAAAACAAACAAATTCTGGCAGCGCTTTCAAAATTCTGCTTTTGTTTACAATTATCATAGATGGGGGTAGTGCACTCATTTTGCAATTTCAACTCACACTTAGTGATAGTGCAAAAATATTGCAGTCATTTTGTTGATGTTGAGTGATGAATTGAAAACATGAGTAATAGTGATGTTAAATGAAGCAAATTGCAAACCATAATATTCATAGTCTTGCTTAACCGACTGTCAGGCCTGATTGGCACTTCAATGGCTCGCTGCAGGACTCTCATCAGACGGGAGTCATACAGAAGGGCTCAGGGGAGATGGCAGGGGGAGCATACCTGTTTGATGGCCAGGACTCTATGGCCTGGTTATGACGCGGCGAGACGCGCGTACTACTCGGTCTCGGTAGGGACCGGATAAGGACAGTGATATCGGTCATCACGGGTCACTGGGTGATAGGGACTCATGCTAGAAGGATGGGTCTTGCGTGTAATGACTACTGCAGGAGTTGTCATGATGAGGAGGAGGAGACGGTGTTTCACTTCCTCTGCCGGGCGGGTCTGGCGGGCATTAGGTTTAGGCATTTTGGGAGACCGGAATTGCCACGTCTGGACGATTTGTCCAATGCGGGACTGAAATCGATCTCCTTGTTCTGCAGGGAATCGGGGTGGTTCGAGACTGCAGTGACCTCTGGGGAATAGTCTGGTGGATACTGGCTGACCCTTGTCACTGGCTATTGGTATCACAAAGGGACCGCTATAAGGACCCAAGTGAGTCGTCTTCGTGACGGCTACCCATTTAACCTAACCTAACCGAACCGACTGTCAAAAATTAACAAAAAGTCTCTCAAATGTATTTAAAAAACAAAAATAATATCAACAAACATTTGATTCCGTACGGAATGTGCGATCAGTTTCGCACTTTGCTTAACCAAATGACAGTTTCATACAATTTAACAAAAAGATTCGTTAAGTTCATTATGATCTGCCTCATATGATTTACATGTATTCGTACTTTTTCTAAAGTCAACTTAAGCACATTATGGTTGGGTCTTTAGGGGTTTGTAAGATCAGTAAATTGAATTTTGCAAAAATATTAATTTTAATCAGTATGAAAAATGAGTAGAATTGAATTCAAATGAAAATCAGTTTCGATAAATGTTATTTTCAATGAGAAAAGAATTTAAAATATTGTAAAATTTTGTATTCGAATTTAATCAAAAAATAGTGGAATATTTGACAAGAAATGAAGTAAAGGATAAATCGAGGTACATTTACACAAGGTAGACTCATTTGGGATTGTAGACAAGCCGCTCTATAAAAATACCCAACTTGTCAAAATTGTCTCCTTATAAAACAAAAACAATTTAACGCACACATATGCAAACTTTGGCTCATATAAACGAATTTGACAATTGGGGTTTATGTCTGTCCGCCAACGAGTCTACCTTTTATCGGGTGATTTTGTAAGAGCTATAGGAAAGTTAAAAAAAAACACATAAAATTCAGAAAAATTCATGAAATCTTTATTTGAATCGATAGTACGGTCCATATAATTTAATGTTTGAAGATTATTTCATGCAAATGTTGACCGTGACAGCGCCTCAAATGGTCCATCCGCTTAGTCCAATTTCGGCATACTCTTTCCAACATTTCGGCCGGAATCTCATGCATAAATGCTTCAATGTTGTCTTCCAATGCGTCAATTGAAGCGGGCATGTGTGTGTTTAACATATCCCCACAAAATATAGCCTAAAGGCGTTAAATCGCACGATCTAGGCGGCCAATTGGCCGGTCCCGAACGTGAAATAAAATGTTCACCGAACTCGCCTCTCAATAAGTCCATTGTTAAGCGTGCTGTGTGGCATTAGGCACCGTCTTGTTGAAACCACATGTCATGCAAGTCAAGCTCTTGCATTTTGGGCAAAAAAAAGTTGGATATCATCTCACGGTAGCGCTCACCATTCACAGTTACGTTACGATTCGCATCATATTTGAAGAAGTACTGTTCAATGATGCCACCAGGCCATAAACCGCACCAAACAGTGACTTTTTCTGGATGCATTGGAAGCTCTTGCAATGCTTCTGGCTGATTTTCACTGCAAAATCGACAATTCCGCTAATTAACGTACCCATTGAGCCAAAAATTAGCTTCGTCGCTGAACACAAGAAGCGCGCGATGAACTTTCTTAACAGAGCACGCATTTTGATAATAAAATAGAATAATTTGCAAGCGTTGTTCGTTTGTAAGACGATTCATGGTTAAATTATAGACCAAACTGAAAATGTTTGACAGTGAAACAAAACACGAAACGTGCGTCAGCTGTTTAAACCAGTGTTACCAAAAAGATAATAGCTTTAAAATCACCCGATATCAATAAATGTCATAAAAGTTGTGTTCAAATTGAATATAAAAACGACTTCCCAGAAAATATCGAATATACAATATTTCAAGCCAAAACAGCTTTCCAAGCAAAATTTAAAAAAAAAACTTCCAACCCCGATTTGTTTTCGATTCTATATAAAATAAAGTTTTTCAAAAATATTAAGCGAATGGTTTTATTTATTTGTTTGAAATATTCTAATTACTTTGATAATAAACTGGCAAGTGCACGGCTTAAAAAAAACTTAAACTGGCAGCATGCTTTTGCAAGTTGTTTTTGTTTTTTCTTAACCTACTTACAACTACAATTAAAATTGGAAGAATTCCAATCAAGTAAGAAGAGATAAACTCACTGTTTATTGTTGATGTTTTTTTTTTCAAACTTTGATATTGTTACAAGTAGAACTCTTGCTTATAATTCTTATACGCTTAACAGTTTTATTTGGTTTGATATCTTTAGTTTTTCTAAAATCTCTTTGGATGAAGTTTCCTTACGCTCTGGCCTAAGCAACCAGTGAAATGCGCATAGAGATAACTTATCCCATCAACAATAAATTTCAGTGCTTTTATCAAGAATATAAATTGGGAATTAATATTTGTAAAACATTTAATTTTATTTTGATAAAAAATCGAGCCAAAAAGTTTACCAACAACACTGCGACTTATTTTTTTCTCTGCATAATTTTTTAAAGTTATTATCTGGCAATACTTTTTTCAATTAATCATTCAAAACAATGGCATTCGTAATGCGATTTTAAAATTTGTTAAAAATTCAAAGAAAAAACTGTTCCGTACTAATAAATTTTTTCATATAAATAAGAAAAAAAGAAGGTAAAATGCGTATTAGAAATCGTCAACTTTTTATATATATCGCCAAAATAAAAAACTGCCATGTCGGCAAACACAAAACTTCACCGCCAAATAGGTTTATAAATTGGCAAATTTGGCGAGAAATAATCACATTTGCCAGCCCTGGAGATCAGCTTAAGGCAAACAAACTAGAAGTGATGCCAAGTTCTTTAAATAAAAGGATTTTAATAGCAAATATTAGTAAAAAAAAAATACATTTATTACAAATTTGATTTAAAAGCTTATTTCAAGAAAGTAGTATACTTGAAAAAGGTTTTTAAATAGTTCTAAGTTTAGTAAAATACGTTAAAATGGTAGTACAATAGGGAGAGAAAGAGAGAGAGAGAGAGAGAGAGAGAAAGAGTGAATAACAAAGTGATAGGAAATAATGCAACCAGCTTAATGTAAACAAACTGGAAGCGATGCCAAACTTTTTCAAACAAAGGATTTTTGCGGCAAGTTTATTTTTTTATTAAGTTATTAAGAACCCTGAAGGAAACCTGGCTGCAAGTGTCTCCAAGTCACCAGTTTTGTCGACTATATTGGTTACATTGTCAACGAAGTGTCTACACTACATTACATTAGCCACTTTATTTGGCTGTAATACGAAAAAGATTTTATCATTTATGTAAATAACATTGCCTGGGGTATAATAAGTCACTAGTACTGGTGACTGTGTCAATAGTGAATCAGTACAGATTCACTAGTGACATTTCCTGCAGGGAAAATACAAATATGTACTACAATCCTATCTATATATCGTCGGTTGATTATTTAATTGTCGTATGTCGTATGTAATTTGTATCTACATACGACAATTAAATAATCAACCGACGATATATAAAACAGGATGTGTGTATGTATGTATGTAACGTATGGACTCCAAAACTGCTGGGTCGATTTTGATGAAATTTTCAGGGAATCTTCAGAATATTCAGGCAGGTGACTGTGAAGTCTGATTATTGATTTTCGGTCTGCGGGCGGAGGGGCGTGGCAAAATCCAATTTTCATATTGCACCACCAAGACATCTATATAATAAAATGAACGCCATGGTACGAAAATAAAATTTTGCCCCGCCCACTTTTTTCGAATTACCTTAAATCAAAAAACGGCTCAATCGATTTGACTAATTTTTCTTTTAAATTATCGTATTAATCCATTTTACGTTTTCATCGAAAGAAAAATGTACCACGCCTTACGCCCACTTTTTCTATGAAGCGCATAACTTGAGAACGGCTTGACCGATTTGGACGATTTTTTCTTAAAAATCATCGCCATGGTATAACTTAGGTTTTTACGGAAAAAAAATTTGCCCCGCCCACTTTAACGCCCATTTTTCCGATTTACCTAAAATCAGAAAACGGCTCCATCGATTTGACTAATTTTTCTTTCAAATGTTCGTATCTTTTTAACGGATTTAAAAAATCGAACGCAAACATTTTTCCTAATTTGGACAGGACAACGTCTGTCGGGTCAGCTAGTTAGATATAAAAGCTCAAACAAGAAAGAAATTAACTTATAAAGATATGTAAAATATATTGTATCTCTAAGTAAATACTTTAAACATGTGGTAAAATACTGTTTTTTTTTTTTTATTGAAATAAAATAATTTCTCGATCTACCAAATGTTAAAATACAATTTGGTTTAAGGATTGATGTTTGACTATTGACGTCAGCAGTCGTCGATGGCTGCGAGTGTAAGACGGCAAATCCATCTGAGGAGATCGAGTGGTTGCGATCGAAACATGTCATGGTAACCTGCCGGCCAGGGTTCGAGCCCGAGCCATGTCAAGAATGAAAGATTATCAATAACAATTTTAATTAATTTTCATGTTGTAAAATTCCTTTCTTCATAAGAATAATTTAATGAAAATTAAATTTCATGAACTTAAGCCTAATTAAAAATATTAAAAATTTGGGTTAAAAACCATAAATAGTTCAACAAAATAACCACAATACTAATTATTGTTAAAGCTAAGGCACGAGCTCTATGTATCATTTGTCCTTCAAGTTGTGCTGAAAAAGGTCAACAGAAAAGAGAAAGACAAAATGAAAAAACAAAAAATGTACTTGGACTTCAAGAAAAATTCTTGACAAAAGTACGAAAAAACAGAAGTAAGGAAAAAACATGTAAAATCAGTTAAAATCGATAATCATTCAGGAAAGCAAATTTCGATCTACCAAATGTTAAAATACAATTTGGTTTAAGGATTGATGTTTGACTATTGACGTCAGCAGTCGTCGATGGCTGCGAGTGTAAGACGGCAAATCCATCTGAGGAGATCGAGTGGTTGCGATCGAAACATGTCATGGTAACCTGCCGGCCAGGGTTCGAGCCCGAGCCACGTCAAGAATGAAAGATTATCAATAACAATTTTAATTAATTTTCATGTTGTAAAATTCCTTTCTTCATAAGAATAATTTAATGAAAATTAAATTTCATGAACTTAAGCCTAATTAAAAATATTAAAAATTTGGGTTAAAAACCATAAATAGTTCAACAAAATAACCACAATACTAATTATTGTTAAAGCTAAGGCACGAGCTCTATGTATCATTTGTCCTTCAAGTTGTGCTGAAAAAGGTCAACAGAAAAGAGAAAGACAAAATGAAAAAACAAAAAATGTACTTGGACTTCAAGAAAAATTCTTGACAAAAGTACGAAAAAACAGAAGTAAGGAAAAAACATGTAAAATCAGTTAAAATCGATAATCATTCAGGAAAGCAAATTTCGATCTACCAAATGTTAAAATACAATTTGGTTTAAGGATTGATGTTTGACTATTGACGTCAGCAGTCGTCGATGGCTGCGAGTGTAAGACGGCAAATCCATCTGAGGAGATCGAGTGGTTGCGATCGAAACATGTCATGGTAACCTGCCGGCCAGGGTTCGAGCCCGAGCCACGTCAAGAATGAAAGATTATCAATAACAATTTTAATTAATTTTCATGTTGTAAAATTCCTTTCTTCATAAGAATAATTTAATGAAAATTAAATTTCATGAACTTAAGCCTAATTAAAAATATTAAAAATTTGGGTTAAAAACCATAAATAGTTCAACAAAATAACCACAATACTAATTATTGTTAAAGCTAAGGCACGAGCTCTATGTATCATTTGTCCTTCAAGTTGTGCTGAAAAAGGTCAACAGAAAAGAGAAAGACAAAATGAAAAAACAAAAAATGTACTTGGACTTCAAGAAAAATTCTTGACAAAAGTACGAAAAAACAGAAGTAAGGAAAAAACATGTAAAATCAGTTAAAATCGATAATCATTCAGGAAAGCAAATTTCGATCTACCAAATGTTAAAATACAATTTGGTTTAAGGATTGATGTTTGACTATTGACGTCAGCAGTCGTCGATGGCTGCGAGTGTAAGACGGCAAATCCATCTGAGGAGATCGAGTGGTTGCGATCGAAACATGTCATGGTAACCTGCCGGCCAGGGTTCGAGCCCGAGCCACGTCAAGAATGAAAGATTATCAATAACAATTTTAATTAATTTTCATGTTGTAAAATTCCTTTCTTCATTAGAATAATTTAATGAAAATTAAATTTCATGAACTTAAGCCTAATTAAAAATATTAAAAATTTGGGTTAAAAACCATAAATAGTTCAACAAAATAACCACAATACTAATTATTGTTAAAGCTAAGGCACGAGCTCTATGTATCATTTGTCCTTCAAGTTGTGCTGAAAAAGGTCAACAGAAAAGAGAAAGACAAAATGAAAAAACAAAAAATGTACTTGGACTTCAAGAAAAATTCTTGACAAAAGTACGAAAAAACAGAAGTAAGGAAAAAACATGTAAAATCAGTTAAAATCGATAATCATTCAGGAAAGCAAATTTCGATCTACCAAATGTTAAAATACAATTTGGTTTAAGGATTGATGTTTGACTATTGACGTCAGCAGTCGTCGATGGCTGCGAGTGTAAGACGGCAAATCCATCTGAGGAGATCGAGTGGTTGCGATCGAAACATGTCATGGTAACCTGCCGGCCAGGGTTCGAGCCCGAGCCACGTCAAGAATGAAAGATTATCAATAACAATTTTAATTAATTTTCATGTTGTAAAATTCCTTTCTTCATAAGAATAATTTAATGAAAATTAAATTTCATGAACTTAAGCCTTATTAAAAATATTAAAAATTTGGGTTAAAAACCATAAATAGTTCAACAAAATAACCACAATACTAATTATTGTTAAAGCTAAGGCACGAGCTCTATGTATCATTTGTCCTTCAAGTTGTGCTGAAAAAGGTCAACAGAAAAGAGAAAGACAAAATGAAAAAACAAAAAATGTACTTGGACTTCAAGAAAAATTCTTGACAAAAGTACGAAAAAACAGAAGTAAGGAAAAAACATGTAAAATCAGTTAAAATCGATAATCATTCAGGAAAGCAAATTTCGATCTACCAAATGTTAAAATACAATTTGGTTTAAGGATTGATGTTTGACTATTGACGTCAGCAGTCGTCGATGGCTGCGAGTGTAAGACGGCAAATCCATCTGAGGAGATCGAGTGGTTGCGATCGAAACATGTCATGGTAACCTGCCGGCCAGGGTTCGAGCCCGAGCCACGTCAAGAATGAAAGATTATCAATAACAATTTTAATTAATTTTCATGTTGTAAAATTCCTTTCTTCATAAGAATAATTTAATGAAAATTAAATTTCATGAACTTAAGCCTAATTAAAAATATTAAAAATTTGGGTTAAAAACCATAAATAGTTCAACAAAATAACCACAATACTAATTATTGTTAAAGCTAAGGCACGAGCTCTATGTATCATTTGTCCTTCAAGTTGTGCTGAAAAAGGTCAACAGAAAAGAGAAAGACAAAATGAAAAAACAAAAAATGTACTTGGACTTCAAGAAAAATTCTTGACAAAAGTACGAAAAAACAGAAGTAAGGAAAAAACATGTAAAATCAGTTAAAATCGATAATCATTCAGGAAAGCAAATTTCGATCTACCAAATGTTAAAATACAATTTGGTTTAAGGATTGATGTTTGACTATTGACGTCAGCAGTCGTCGATGGCTGCGAGTGTAAGACGGCAAATCCATCTGAGGAGATCGAGTGGTTGCGATCGAAACATGTCATGGTAACCTGCCGGCCAGGGTTCGAGCCCGAGCCACGTCAAGAATGAAAGATTATCAATAACAATTTTAATTAATTTTCATGTTGTAAAATTCCTTTCTTCATAAGAATAATTTAATGAAAATTAAATTTCATGAACTTAAGCCTAATTAAAAATATTAAAAATTTGGGTTAAAAACCATAAATAGTTCAACAAAATAACCACAATACTAATTATTGTTAAAGCTAAGGCACGAGCTCTATGTATCATTTGTCCTTCAAGTTGTGCTGAAAAAGGTCAACAGAAAAGAGAAAGACAAAATGAAAAAACAAAAAATGTACTTGGACTTCAAGAAAAATTCTTGACAAAAGTACGAAAAAACAGAAGTAAGGAAAAAACATGTAAAATCAGTTAAAATCGATAATCATTCAGGAAAGCAAATTTCGATCTACCAAATGTTAAAATACAATTTGGTTTAAGGATTGATGTTTGACTATTGACGTCAGCAGTCGTCGATGGCTGCGAGTGTAAGACGGCAAATCCATCTGAGGAGATCGAGTGGTTGCGATCGAAACATGTCATGGTAACCTGCCGGCCAGGGTTCGAGCCCGAGCCACGTCAAGAATGAAAGATTATCAATAACAATTTTAATTAATTTTCATGTTGTAAAATTCCTTTCTTCATAAGAATAATTTAATGAAAATTAAATTTCATGAACTTAAGCCTAATTAAAATATTAAAAATTTGGGTTAAAAACCATAAATAGTTCAACAAAATAACCACAATACTAATTATTGTTAAAGCTAAGGCACGAGCTCTATGTATCATTTGTCCTTCAAGTTGTGCTGAAAAAGGTCAACAGAAAAGAGAAAGACAAAATGAAAAAACAAAAAATGTACTTGGACTTCAAGAAAAATTCTTGACAAAAGTACGAAAAAACAGAAGTAAGGAAAAAACATGTAAAATCAGTTAAAATCGATAATCATTCAGGAAAGCAAATTTCGATCTACCAAATGTTAAAATACAATTTGGTTTAAGGATTGATGTTTGACTATTGACGTCAGCAGTCGTCGATGGCTGCGAGTGTAAGACGGCAAATCCATCTGAGGAGATCGAGTGGTTGCGATCGAAACATGTCATGGTAACCTGCCGGCCAGGGTTCGAGCCCGAGCCACGTCAAGAATGAAAGATTATCAATAACAATTTTAATTAATTTTCATGTTGTAAAATTCCTTTCTTCATAAGAATAATTTAATGAAAATTAAATTTCATGAACTTAAGCCTAATTAAAAATATTAAAAATTTGGATTAAAAACCATAAATAGTTCAACAAAATAACCACAATACTAATTAATTTCTCTAAATTTATAAATCTTTTTTATAGAAATTGCATTATATTAAAGACAATTTCATAATTCATTTAAAAAATCTATAAGAAATTGTGTTAAATGATGTTTTTTTTCACATGTTTCTTTTCTGAAACAATTTGTTGCTAATTTCTTTTTTTTTAATTAAATTTCATTGTAACTGACAATTTGCTTAATTATAAAAGAAATTTTTATTTAATAAACAAATCTATAATAAAGAAATCACTCGTGTATGTACTTTTCTTTTAACACAAAATCACCACGAATTATAAATAAATTGCTTTCATTTTGTAAAATACTCTTTTTTAAATTTTCTGTAAATTATTTATTTTTAATACTTTTGACACTTTAATAAATATTTCATTACACTTTTTAATAAATTTCTTTTTTTGTTTTAATTTAATTAAATTTTTGTAAAACAACAATTTTTCTTTATAATATTTTAAAAAAAATTTTATTCATTCATGTTTATAGTGCACGGATGTATTTTAATTAATTTAATAAACAAAAACAGAAACAAAAAACACAAACGTAACGTAAAGAATTGTTTAAAAAAAAAACAATATTTATTTTTTTCTCGATTTGTTTAAACGCAGTGAAAAGTTTTTTATAAAAAAAAATTATTGGTTTTAATTTTTTATTTATTATTAAACGCGCACGCTGGCCCGTCATATGGATGCAACTAAATTGGACTAAAAAAAATTTTTTTTTTGTTCAAACGAAAAACAAAATTAAATTAAAAAAAAAAAACATACAAAACAAAATGTCTACTAATTTAAACTGACAAATAAACAGCTGGTTTAACTGTTTTTTTTATGTATGTTTTTGTTTTATTTTCTGCTTATTCTCCGTTAGATTTGCTCAATCTAGCTGGATTGTTTTGAGTAATACATATCGAAAACAATAAATAGCTCTCTTTTCTTTTTAAAGAATTTTTACCGTTAGTAAATAGCAAAAACAAAAAACAATAACAAATACTCATGAAAGTATTAGTGTTTAAAATGGAAAATATTATTCATACGCCTAAGTAAGCGTGCATCAGACGTGATCGGTACTAAAACAAACAAAAAAAAAAGTACCAAGCCGCAGTACATTTAGGCCCGTTTTCACGACTTACCTTTAGAGATCGAAATAGTAAATTGTACCTTTAGCACTAGTGAGGAATAAAGTGAATAAAGTTACCTTCAACTATTTTTCGTTTTCACAGCTTCTGTATAAAATGAACTTAACATTTTTAAAAATGTGGCAATACTTAAGTAAATACCGATTATTTTTGCCAAAATAAAAATACGAACTGGCAACTACGTACTTTCTTTTACTTTTCTTATTTTAAATTTTTGTGTCACTCGTAAAAGTGGTCTGAGTGTGCTTCTCCACTCGCGCTTTTTGTCATTATTTCTTAAGGGCAAACAGGTCGTTTTTGTTTTTATGGTTTTGTTAATTGGTTAATGGTTAGGTGTCGGTAAACTGTACCGAGTTGCAGTTTTTGCAATAATTTATTATTTATTTTAACCTTAAATAAATAATGTGACTGGTGGAGAACCATATACATATAACTCAAACGTTTTACTGGTGGAGTACCAAGGAAATAACTCAGAAGTTTACTGGTGGAGACCAAAATACTCTGGAGCGGATTCTAGAAGCTCTCGCCTTCCTATACGAAGGTTTAGGTCGAACGAGGACTTTGCGGTTGAGGTTTCAAAAATGTGTGTGATACCCTGGCATTACATATAACTATAAATAGTTCGCCAAAAAATTTTTAGTTTTAAGGAAAATCAAAAAAAAAAAAAAAAATTTTTGTGTGCACAAATATTTTTTAGTAATGGCAAATATTAATAAAATACCGCGTACACGCGAATTTAATATTTTGTAAATTTTATTTGTCAAAATATGAGTTTGTTTTTAATTTACAAAATATACGTATACTTGGAGTGGCCATATACATATAAAAAATATGTGAATATAATATGGCAATCTCAAATCTAAACCTTACGACAAAAGTTAAAGGTAGAACGTTCCTGTCTTTACCTTATCCTTCACTTTTAGATTAAAGGGAGCTTGTGATAATTAAAAACTCATTATCTGTTCGATAACTTCCAACATTTAGCTATCGTTAAGTCGTGAAAACGGGCCTTAAACCTTTTAGAGATTTCAATTCAGCTAATAAACGATTCAATAAAATTCTAAATGTCATCATACTCAATGCAAAAGAAGGTGTAAAAATTGTTTAATTTTATTATGTTTTCGGACGATCAATTGTTCCAACACAAAGAAAATACAGCCGACATTTTAATACTGCAACAGCTCTAAGTGTTAACATGATACTGCAACAGAGCTAAGTGTTAATACAATAAGAAGTTTAATAACTCGTTTTGAGAACCAACCATTAAAGTCGACCATAACATTTACGTCTCCGCAACATTTACGTATGAGTAGCGAGACCTTAAGCGTTATAGGCAGAAAGATAATTAAAAAACAAGCTGACCAGCTAAATGATAACAAACTGGATGATGCCAAGTTTATTTAAATGAAGATTATTTGTGAAATAAGTAAAACTTGAACAAAAGCAATTAAAACCTCATATTTTTCTAATAATTTCTTTTTAAAACTTACAGGATCAATTCAAACTTTAAAAAGGTAGCTAAATACGATTTTTTATTTTTCATTCGATCTAGGAAAAATTTTCGATTTTTTTAAAAATGGCTTTGAGCACAAACTAAAGGGTGGTCCAACCATAATGCATGATGCTAGTTGTGAGTCACACATTAACGTCAAGTTTTTTGCCCTTAACTTAATTAGACATTTTTTGTTTCAGTTTTTGACAAATTTAATCATGGAGAGGTACACAATCCGTGCACTTCATATTTTTTTTGGTTTCACAATCAGGAGAATTGTGCGCAAACTTCAGCAAACCGGTGCTGTAAGCAATGTCAAAACACCTGTACATACTTGCCCAGTTTATTCTGAATGGCGGCGTCATCGGGCCGTACTTCTTCGAAAATGAGGTCGGCCAAGCAGTTAACATGAATGGTGTTCGCTATCGCGAGATGAGATAACGGACTTCTTGTGGCCAGAAATTAAGGATATGGACCTGGACGATAAGTGGTTCCAACTTGCCACTTTTCGCGATGTTTTGTTTCACAAATAATTGTCATAGATCCTTCTATAATAAAAAATATTTACATAATTCTCTTGGTTGGACCACCCTTTAATTTAATAAAACTTTAGAAAAAGTACTTGAACACTATTTTTGTATTCAAATTTGTTTACTATTAAAAATTTAAACTTTTTTTTTGAAGAAATGTTATACAATTTTGAAAAAGTAGTAAAATAATACTTTTTTACAATCAGCGTTTTTAAAATTTTTTTTTGGTTTCAAGAAGTTTCTGGGCTAAATTTTGAGCTTTTTTAAATACAATTTTGAAAAACTAGCAAATTACTACACTTTTACAACGAAAGTGTTTTTTTTATAGATTTAAGAAAAGTTTCCGAGCTTAAATTAAAGCAGTTTTATTTGTAACTAGCGGATCCGACGAACTTCGCCTCGCCTTAATTTTAAGCCTTCAGACAAACTATAGAGTAATAATACAACACAAATATAAATAAATAAATTGCAGCAAGAAAAATAGCTCATTTACTGTAGAAAATTACAATGCCAAAATGACACCTGTCAGATTGCGCAAAATCTAAGTCAACGTATAACGCCATCTATCGGATTTTGGCGGAGAACTTTCTACTTTTTCATTTGGAAAGCCATTAAGGAATAATATCACACAAAATTTCGTACAAAAAAATCAATTTACGATTTTTCCAAATTTCCGACTTTTGCGGAAAGATTTTCCAATTTTCCGCAATTTTCCATGATTACACTAAGAACTTTCTATTGTTTGATATGGAAAGCCATTAAGGAATAATTTTACGCAAAATTTAATACAAAAACTCGATTTTTCCAATTTTTCGACTTTTCCGAAGGGATTTTTCAAAATTTGCCTAAAAACCTTCTCCTCGAAAATACGAACAACTGACAAAAATTTTACAGAAATCGGCCTAGCCGTTCTCATTTTATGAACTACTATACATTTTTTACACCGTTTTTATATATAAAGATTTAGAAAAAGTACTTAAATGCTTCTTTTATATAAAAAGTATTAGGGTTTATTAGTTTCAAATAATTTTAGCCAATATTTTTTCTATTATAAATATGTTTCATTAATAAGTTTTTTCTAGGAAATTTTACGGGAAATTTCATAACATTTTGTGGTAAATATTTAAAAATAATCACAATATTCAAAATCAATGGCTACTATTTGATTTAAATTATGAAAAAATAAAGACACAATTTTTTTAATTTGTCAACACTTTTTCAAAGCGGCCAACACTGTTTACCAGTAAACAAAAACGAAAAAAATACAAGTTTATTTAAAGCGTTGTCAACTTTTAAATTTCAAAAGGCACCGAAATCGAGAAAAAGCGCGTATTTTCGGAAAAGAAGCACTTAATTTAAATTTTTGAATTTATTTATTAAGAAATTATAGAAAGTTTTATTTAATAACATTCTTTTTGTAAATAGTACTTTTCAACAAAAAACAAGTTAGAGTGCTATATTCGGCTGTGCCGCATCTTTGATACCCTCCATCGACAGTTCGAATGTTTAAGGAGTAATATCTGTATGATGATTTGTTATTAATTATGGTTTTAGGAGACTAAACTGTTTTCCGGTAGTAGGGTTTATATGGGGCCAAGGGTAAATTATGGACCGATCATCACGAAATTCCACAGCGTCATTTCCTTTAAAACTGTGACGTACCAATTTCTGTAATGATAGCATTATTAATTATGGTTTTAGGCGTACTAAACTGTTTTCCGGTAGTAGGGTTTATATGGGGCCTAAGGTAAATTATGGATCGGTCGTCACGAAATTACACAGTGTTATTTCTAGTCCTAAAAACTGTGACGTACCAAATTTTGTTACGCTAGCGTTATTTTTTACGGTTTTAGGCGTACTAAACTGTTTTCCGGGAGTAGTGTTTATATGGGGCTTAGGGTAAATTATGGACGGATCTTCACGAAATTTAACAGCGTGATTTCCAGTCAAATAAAACTAATTTTTGCAAAATCTTACCTCATTCCGTGCCTTGTTTCAGCATTTATGTTATTTTTTGTAACAAAATTATCAATTTTTTTTAGGTGGTGGTTCCACATTTTGATTCATAGCTCTGGTCCTACTGAACCGATTTTACTGGATTTCAATCCCAAACTGCTTAGGATAACTACAAGCAATTTGGCACCAAGTTTATTCATTTCTTTTGAGTTGTTCGAAAGTGAGCGTGTTTTCAACAGACGGACAGACAGAAGGACATGGCTAAATCGACTTAGAATTACTCAAGGACCCAGAATATATATACGTTATGGGGTCTGAGATGAATAATAAAAAAGTTTCACACGGAATGACAAACTTAATATACCCTCTTCACAACTAATTGTGGTGGAGGGTATAATAATAATAAAACTAACCAAAAGTCTTTTCCAGTGCTTCTGCAGGAAATTTTGTGAAAAATTATACATATTTAGTGCCACCAAAATAAAGAAAGCACTGAAAATTAAAAAAAAAAAAAAAAACACTAAGCACTGATTAAAGAAAAGCACTGAAAATGTGCGAAACGCACCAAACTGACAACGCTGTTTATTTACTGCACCTTCATTCTCCTTTAATGATCATAGCAGAAAGCTAATAATAAATAAAAAAATAAAACAGAGAGAAAGCAACTGAGGTAAGTGCTAGAAACAAAAATAACGGAAGTAAAAAGCTTTTTTTTTGGAAGTAACTGCAAAAAAGTATCTATATACATAATACATACATACATATCGTTGCCATATACGCAAAAGGCCCTATCTAACATTTTGAAAATTTTACAGGAAAAGAAAAAATAACTATTTAATATGTTTAAATTGCTTGAAATAATTTTTCTTCTATTGTAAAGCCCACCAGTTTTTTTGAAAATGTACATTGTTGCATATTATACAAACTGTTAGTTAGGTGTTTTAGCGTTTATTATTTAATTTTTCGTAGATAGAGCCGTTTGTTTTTTATCAATAAATCGTCGCTAATGTTGGTCGAAAGATTCCAAAATTTTTTGTTAAATGAAAAAAAAGTCGATTTTAATATTTTTGTTAGTTAGGGACTTTTGTGTTTTAGGTGACGATATATATGTTTGTATATAAAAATAAAAATGCGATTGATTGTGTGTTTGTATGTTTGTTTGTTCCCTATAGACTTCTAAACTATTGTAAGTTTAAAGGTGCATTTACAAGGGAAAAATATAAATTTGTTTCAGTTTTTGTAAAAATGTTGCCATTAAATAGGTAGTTATTTTTGCAAATAAATGAAAAATAATCGAAATTTGTATGAAATTATCGTTTAAATGAGATATGAAAGACAAAATTTGGTTTAAAACTGTTAAAGTTAATAAAATCCCCCCGGGCCATTAACGCGTCTCAGGACCCTTGAACAAGAAATGTAGCAATAAAATTAACATACAAACAACAACTCGCACAATATCAACGACAATACAACAGGTAACACCAACTCCGTTATTGCAACAAACGCACAGCCAAACTACAACTTAAGACATCGACACAACCAAGCATATCCAAGTGGCAACATTGCCAGTAACCTACAAATATTGAATATTAAAAGCATTTACCAACTCACACTTATCAGCGAATTCTACAATGATCCTAGATATTTAAACCCTATAAACCACAACCACAACACAAGGCAACGAGCAGAAGGAAGGTTCAAGGTTGAACGACATAAAAACAACTACGGAAAAAATGCTTTGATCACCACACTCCCAAACATATTCAATAAATTACCTATAAACTTACTAAATATTACAAACCCACACAAAAGAAAATCATGTCTCAAAAATTATTTTATTTATAACCAATGAAAACTATAAAATTATACTATATCAAATTTATATTTCATCCTGCAGATAAGCCAAAAGGCTTCGCGGGATTAGACCTAAGATTTTTCATGTATACCTTGAGAATATTAATAAATATTAATGAATTTAAAAAAATAAAAAAAAAAAAAAAATATTTTGAGAAATATTTGAATAAGTTTTAATTTTTTACTTAAAATTACTTAAATTTACTTGTATTGGGTGATGTTTTAGCTATTATCTTTTTGGCAACACTGGTTTAAACAGCTGACGCACGTTTCGTTTTTTGTTTCACTGCCAAACATCTTCAGTTTGGTCTATAATTTAACCATGAATCGTCTTACAAACGAACAACGCTTGCAAATTATTGAATTTTATTATCAAAATGCGTGCTCTGTTAAGAAAGTTCATCGCGCGCTTCTTCCATTTTATGGTCAGTTTAATCGATCCACTGAAGCGGCTATTCGGGCTATGGTGAGTAAATTTCGCACCAAATTTACATTGTTGGACATTATCGCAGCTGTATCGGCCAGTGTTAATGATGACCATCAATTATCGATTCGTCGCCGTTCGCCGCAATTGGGCCTCTGTTACTAAACAACGTGGAAAATTTTATGGAAGGATTTAGGTGTGAAGCTTTTAAAAATACAGCTGGTGCAAGAATTGAAGCTGAACTACCTACCGGAGTGAATATAAGCCAGAAGCATTGCAAGAGCTACCAATGCGTCCAGAAAAAGTCACAGTTTGGTGCGGTTTATGGGCTGGTGGCATCATTGGACCGTACTTCTTCAAAGATGATGCGAATCGTAACGTAACTGTGAATGGTGAGCGCTACCGTGAGATGATATCCAACTTTTTTTTTCCCAAAATGCAAGAGCTTGACTTGCATGACATGTGGTTTCAACAAGACGGTGCCACATGCCACACAGCACACTTAACAATGGACTTATTGAGAGAAGAGTTCGGTGAACATTTTATTTCACGTCCGGGACCGGTCAATTGGCCGCCTAGATCGTGCGATTTAACGCCTTTAGACTATTTTTTGTGGGGCTATGTTAAAGCTCATGGGTATACACACATGCCCGCTTCAATTGACGCATTGGAAGACAACATTGAAGCATTTATTCATAAGATACCGGCCGAAATGTTGGAAAGAGTATGCCAAAATTGGACTAAGCGGATGGACCATTTGAGGCGCAGTCACGGTCAACATTTGCAAGAAATAATCTTCAAACATGAAATAATATGGACCGTACTATCGATTCAAATAAAGATTTCATGCATTTTTCTGAATTTTATGTGTTTTTTTTAAGCTTTCCTATAGCTATTAAAAAATCACCCGATATAAGAGTCGTTGTCTTCATAGGATACCGTTAACCTTTTCAGAGGTATGACCAAAGAAAAATATTTTTAATTGCAGTTTCAAAACTCTATTCTCAAATTTTGAAAAATTTTGTTAAACAAATTTTCGAATTTTTTGTTCATCACATTGGGATTTATTAAGGAGAAAATAGGAGTAATAATATGAAAAATTATGTCAATATCTCCCATAATTTGCCAGTACATGCGATTAAAATTTTGCAATATTTGTAAAAGATCCCGATTTCCTTAATGTTATGAATTCTAATGGTGTTTTCTTTTCTGACAATAATCAGCCTGATTACGGTTGGGGATGGCATATACGCCTGAGTCTTTTTTTGTAGTAGATTAAAGAACATAGGTTTTGTGTTACTTTAATCTATTAAAAAAACGACTCAGGCGTATACGCCATCGCCAACCGTAATCAGGCTGAATGTTCCATGTATGCTACCATTCGCGCGGGTTTTTATTCTATTCTAAAAAAATATGCAAAAATGTGAGAATTTGTCGTTTTCCTTTCTAAATATGTTGCAACAATAAATGGCAAATTTGTTCCAGTTCTTACCCGCAGTTATAATTGAGTGTGAGATAATACCCTTTTTTGCATCTGCGCTAAGTACTTTTTTTATGCAATCAAGTATTATTTTATTAACTGTTTTCTTGTGTTTGCATACAATTTGTGTTATATTGTGATTTATGGTTATATTGTGATGGATAAATAAATTTTTCGTTCTTCGTTTGTTTTACTTTTATTTAATAATTCTTTTTATTGGGCGTAAAATTTTTAACAACAACTGACTTTAATTGTTGAAAATCAGTTCAGTGTTGTTAATGCTTATTGGAATTCAAGGAAAATTTTATGTTGAAAATCGCTATTGGTGAATAACGCTTTAGTATAAACTTCGCATTCAACATTTAACACGCTAAATACACATTAGTGTTGGGTGTAAAACGTAGCTATTATTTTGTTCCATTCTAATTTAGAGAAATGTATCACTTTGTAAGAGTGCGTGTAAACCCTGATAAATATATTACACAATTGTAATGCATTATTATTTTTTAGAAAAGAAAACACCATAGGTAAAACTTATTCAGAATATGTTAGTCCAGATAATTTTAACTATACTCTGAAGGTTTTACTTAAGTCGGAAAAAATTAACCTTAAAATCATGAAGGTCAAAACTAAAATTTGGACATACTGGGAATTTCTAAGGGGAAAATAGCACAATATTGCATATTTTTGTGCTGATTTAAATGAAACTGGTAAAAATATACTTTTGAGTCATAAAAAAAAAAACTGCAAAAGTTGAAACTAACCCAAAAATGCACATGGGGTCAAAGTAGCACCAAACTTTTTAAGCTTTTAAAACTGATTTTTTAATGCTTAAAAAGCTGTTTATTGTCAGAACATTGCCAACCCTTACCATATTGTAAGATCTGGCAACCACCTGTACATAACTTTCAAGTAAAAGTTCCAAATTTGGAACAAACAGTTTGTTTACATCGCGTCTTCACCTGACAATTTTTTGTCATACCAAACGTCAAATTTCATAGTAAACAAAACGCTGACAAAAATTTTCGAGTTTTTTTTATATAGACTTTGACGTTTGGTATGACAAAAAATTGCCTGGTGAAGACGCTAAGTTATCAATACAAAACATCTGTCAAAAAGCGATCTGAATTGGAAAAGTGAGTGTGGACAACAATGTATAAATGTCTTAAGAAATTTTAAAGATACAAGTAGAAGTATTTAAATTTGGCAGAAATTTCTTCGTTACCAATACACGAGATCTGCTTTTATACTAATTTTATTTCAATCGGGGTTGTAAAGCGCACCGGGTTAAGGTCCCATTAGCCGACCGTAAATATAGAAATGTGAATGTATTGTAAACAGCTGATCGTTTCTGTTATATGGAAAGTAATGCAAATGCTTAACTGACTGTAATGTCACTTAACCGTAACGTGCCAACCTGTAGTAAATAGAATTTCATTACGAGGTTACGTGACAGTTGTAGATAGTGATGGGCTGCTTATATTTTAAATGCAATGCGGGTAAAATCACTCTTTTTGTTTGGTACTTTTTCAGTTAAAATATCTGTGGACTTTTGACAAAATAAGTTACAATCCATACATATTTTCATTTATACAAATATATGTTTAGATGTATAAAATTAACAAATGTAAACATATCCACAAACAAACAAAGTTTGGTTTTTAGTGGTATCAAAACCTTCTTCAGGTGTATGCACATTTTGAAATTAATGTAAGAACATGTGTACGAATATGATATAATACATATTTGTTTTTTGTAAATCTGTAATATTAATATCAAATATTAAATTATTTATTTATTTATTCATGCAAGAAATACAGTTTTAATACTATTTAAATCACTTGGTTCTTTTTCTGCAAAGCGGTCACCATTTCAACATTTTTAATTCTCATCACTGTGTGTGTTGTTTTATGTATACTAATGCTTTTTTGTTTTTGGTTGTGAAAAACAGTTGACACGTTCTTACATGTTCTATAAGTGCACAAACGAGCTTACAGTACGTTACGGTACTTTACATTGCATTTAATTACATTTACGGTCGGCTAAAGCGGCCTTTAGTCTAATAAAATTTAAATAAATCAGCAGAAAAAGCGTTTTTTTTTTATTAAGGCGGGTTTCCAAAAACTATTTATTTTTAATATTTATTATGTATTTCTATTTAAATTGACAGCTGTCATAAAAATATATATATGTGTATGTACATATATAGAGATTTAATTTTTGTTTACTTTTTTTTTAAAAAAATGAGATTATTTCAGACGTCAGTAAACTATAACGATAAGAATGTTTTTATAAGAGTATATTGTAGTTTTGCTCTTTATCTCGGAACTCTTATCTTTAGCACCTGTTTTTACCTAGACTGTATTTACATACATACATATGCACATATGGATTTGTTATTGAATAAATATTAGCGGAGATTTTTTTCCAAAATTGACAATTGCAGCAATATTTTTGTATATGTTAACGGTATTAGCATTTGATTATGATCAATTGAATTACTTTTATATAAATATTGCTAGTCAATTGAACATTTTTGTATTTAATCATTAAGAAATAAAAAAAACATTTAATCAATCAACAAATGCGTCATAAAATGTTTAATAAATTTACAAAAAAAAAAATAAAACTTTATGCTTTTAAAATTGTTAAAAAATTGAAAAAAAAAAACAAAAATGATATTTATAATAATCTAGACAAATTATGTGGGCAATTTGACAATTATGACTTAAAAATTAAGGAGGTTCAGTAATGTTTTTAAAGAATTCCTTAAAACACCATATTTCTTAGAAACTAAACTTATTTCTTTTAATTCAACATGATTTTAAACTAAAATTCAAAAATTACAAAATAAGGCAACATTTAAACTTTTTTTTAGAAATTTTTATTAGATGCAGTGTTGCCGTTGCAAATTTTCTAAGTGTAAAAAATAGAAATGTTCCTGTAGTGCCTAGGATGCCCCTAGATGGGTCAAAGGTAAGACCAACCCCACTTTATTTTTCATCTCCATCATTTATTTCTACCATACCTAACTGCTGCCTCCATTCATTAAGGGGGCCACATACAAAATTTACAATAAAGACTAGAAAAAGCCCGATAACTGCCAAGGAGTCGCCTCTAGGGGAATAAAATGTGTGACCGACCACGATTAGTTTTTTTGTCCCTAATATTTTCTCAAAACATACTTGCCCTTTATCTCCACCCCTTAAGGGGGCTCCTATAGAAATATATAGAGACTAGAAATATTTTTAAGAAAAAGTCCCATAACCAGGGTTGTTAGATATTTTTTGAGAAAATGCAGTAAAATGACGATTGACGATTTTTAAACTAAAAGTAATAGTGTTATGACGATTTTCTGGCATCAATAAAATACTTACAAGAAATATTAACCATTATATTGGGAACAGTTCAAAACGTAAAAATAAATTTTTCGAAATACAAAAATTATTGGAAATTAAACAAAAAAAAAGTCTTCCCCCATAACAAACCAGGTGGTTTTCATTAGAAGCACTAGTAATTCGAATTATACAATTATTACCATCGATACGGCAAATAATATACACTAGAGCCACGACTTGCGTCGCACTGTGGCTGAAAATTGAATTTCATCGGCCAAAAGTCCAATTTTTTGTCATCGCCGATTTCAAAAATTTTAATGCCATTCGATAGCAAACATATTAGAACTACGGTATCCAAAAAACTAGATTAAAATATTGATAATTGTGGCTGTGGCATGCTGCTGGAAACAAATATTTTATGTTGTTTTAGAAAAAAATTAATTTTTGTAAATTTGATCAGAACTAAATTATGATTTCTCGCAAACCGTTATCAATAATGGGTCGAAATTTTTTTTGTTATATTAGTGGGATAGCAGTCTTTAAAAAGTGGTTCATTAAATAACTATATCATTTATACCTGATGTGTTATTAAATGTTTCCCCAGGTTCTATATTTTAGTTAAATCCGAATTTTAGAGGAGTAGAACTTGTTAGGGTCAAAATGGGTTAAAGAGATTTTAGTACCATCAGAAAGCTGAAAGTGTCCTCTTTAACCCCATATATACTTGTTCAACTGTTTGGAACTGTCTGTTGAACACTTTTTTCATTTTAATGAAATTACTCGCAACATTTTTTTGCTATTTTTATTTAAGCTGCTCATATGACTGAAATATAACACAAGGGTTTACGAACGTTTTGTTTTGAAAAATTATTTTGCTTCTTATGAACGACTGAACATATTTGAATGAAATTTTAAACTGTCATAGCCGGATAGCTTTTGAGTTGAATTGAAAGAATGGAGGGTCGGGAGTGTGACTTGCGGACCTCTTAAATTGGTAACCTCGGAAATTCAAACTTTTAAAAAATTCACCAAAAATATTTTATGGATTTCAAAAAAAATTAAATTTAAGGTGTGCTACAAAAAATATGCTTACATTTTTAGGTTATCTCCTTTGCCTTTGGAGATATTCGGATAAAACGGATTTTTTGGCTTGATTTTATAACAGTTTTTCTAGTTATACCCTCCACCACAATTAGTTGTGAAGAGGGTATATTCAGTTTCTCATTCCGTGTGAAACTTTTTTACTATTCATCTCAGACCCTATAAAGTATATATATTCTGGGTCCTTGAGTAATTTTAAGTCGATTTAGCCATGTCCGTCTGTCTGTCCGTCTGTCCGTCTGTTGAAAACACGCTCACTTTCGAAAAACTCAAAAGAAATCAACAAACTTGGTGTCAAATTGCTTGTAGTTATCCTAAGCAGTTTGGGATTGAAATTCAGCAAAATCGGATCAATAGGATCTGAGCTATGAATCAAAATGTGGAACCACCACCTAAAAAAAATTGATAATTTTGTTACAAAAACTAACATAAATGGTGAAAAAATGCACAGAATGATATAAGATTTCGCAACAATTCGTTTTATTCAACTGGAAATCACGCTGTAAAATTTCGTGAAGATCCGTCTATAATTTACCCTAGGCCCCATATAAGCCCTACTCCCGGAAAACAGTATATTAAGCCTAAAACCCTAACTAACAATGCTATCATTACAAATTTTGGCAAGTCACAGTTACATAGGACTAGAAATTAAACTGTTAAGTTTCGTGAAGATCGGTCCATAATTTACCATAGGCCCCATATAAAACCTACTTCCGGAAAACAACTTAGTACGCCTAAAAACGTAAAAAATAATGCTATCATAACAAAATTCGGTACATCAAAGTTTTATAGAACTAAAAATAAATCTTTGAAATTTCGTGAAGATCGGTTCATAATTTACCATAGGCCCCATATAAACTTTACTCCCGGAAAACAACTTAGTACGCCTAAAAACGTAAAAAATAATGCTATCATAACAAAATTTGGTACATCAAAGTTTTATTGGACAAGAAATAAAATTGTGTTATTTCGTGAAGATCGGTCCATAACTTACCCTGGGCCCCATATAAACCTTACTCCCGGAAAACAGTTTAGTACGCCTAAATCAGTAAAAAATAATGCTATCATAACAAAATTTGGTACATCAAAGTTTTATAGGACAAGAAATAAAACTGTGTAATTTCGTGAAGATCGGTCCATAATTTACCCTGGGCCCAAATATAAACCCTACTCCCGGAAAACAGTTTAGTACGCCTAAAACCGTAAAAAATAACGCTAGCGTAACAAAATTTGGTACGTCACAGTTTTTTAGGACAAGAAATAACACTGTGAAATTTCGTGACGATCGGTCCATAATTTACCTTGGGCTCCATATAAACCCTACTACCGGAAAACAGTTTAGTACGCCTAAAACCGTAAAAAGTAATGCAATCATAACAAATTTTGGCCCGTCACAGTTTTATAGGACTATAAATGATACTGTGAAATTTCGTGAAAATCGGTACATAATTTACCCTAGGCCCCATAGAAACCCTACTCCCGGAAAACAGTTTAGTACGCCTAAAACCGTAAAAAATAATGCAATCATAGCAAATTTTGGCCCGTCACAGTTTTATAGGACTATAAATGATACTGTGAAATTTCGTGATGATCGGTCCATAATTTACCCTAGGCCCATATAAACCCTTCTACCGGAAAACAGTTTGGTTGCCTTAAACCATAATTAATAACAAATCGTCACAGTTTAAAATTATAATAACATCATACAGATATTACTCCTTAAACATTCGAACTGTCGGTGGAGGGTATCAAAGATTCGGCACAGCCGAATATAGCACTCTAACTTGTTTTTTAATCGAATGGATTATGTTTTATGTCAAACTCTTATCAATAGTGGGTTCAACATTTTTTATATTGGTAGTAAAGCAGTCTTCAAACAATGTTATGTTGTAATACTGTACCGATTATACCTGCTGTGTTATTAAATATTTTTTCAGGTTCTATATTGTAGTCAAATTGAAATTCAGAAAAGGGGTTAGAGAGATTTTACTAGCTGTAGAAAGGTGAAAGTATCTACTTTAAGCCCAAATGCAATTTTGTACCTGTTTGGACCAGCCTATAGAACACTTTTTTAGTTTGTGTAAAATTATTCGCAACATTTATTTTGCTCTTTTTATTTTCCCTATTCATATGACTGGAATATAAATGTACCAAGCCAAGTTGTGCTAGGTATTTTATATTATATAATTACCAATACCTGTGGGATTTTAAGCGTATCCTACTTTAGCTCAATTAAGTTTTTTATTCTACCTTATTATGCTACCTAGGAACTCAGTATAACGCAAGCTATGTATAAAAGCCAGTGGTATTCGAATAAAATCTCAGTTGTTAAAATATATCTAAGCAATAACAATCTAATTTTTAAATATCTATAAAAATGTAGAGCTTCAGCTATAAAGAATTATCCGAAGAGTATTTCAAAAATAAAAAGGAGGAAGATGTTTTAAGTGAAGGAAAACTCAATTTAAATTCCTGCAGCACTGAAATACGATCGGAACTGCAAAATAAAATAATCGATTTCGTCAAAAACTTAAAAAACTTGTAGAAGCAATTTATAGTCAGTTTGACATTTTTACTCCAATAAAAAAAAAATTATTTGAGTAAAAAATTCTAATAATTCAGCACACCGATTTTTATACATTTAGAACAGTAATGTTTTCTAATATGTCCATTATTTTCTAGAAAATTCTGATCAATATCAATTTTTGAACAAAAAAAAAAAAAAAAATTTTAAGCCATTTTCCGGGATTGGGAATTGGGGTATTTTTTAATAAAAAATGGGGTTGTTTTTTAGTCCACTGTTTTAAGAACTTTTTGATCTACATAACTGCCAAAATTCATTATGATACCTTTATTTATGTTAGATTTATAGAATGTCAAACATTAAAATTATTAAAATATAGTGTAAATGAATAAAAGGGCATTCAATATGAGTAAAAATTAATATTTTTAAGGTTTGACATTCTATAAATCTGACATGAACAAAGATATGCTAACGAAATTCGGCAGTTATGTAGATTAAAAAGTTCTTAAAACAGTGGGCTGAAAAAAATCCCACTTTTTTAATAAAAAAATACCATAGTTCTCAATCTCAATCATTAGCATTTTCATACTAAATGCTAAAAAACATCAAAAGTTCAACTTTGACCTTAAATTTCTCAACAACTACTGAACGGATTTTAACAAAATTAAAACTGTAAAAAAGTTCAAGAAGTCTTCTTCCTGCAAAAATTGCAAAATTATCTCTATCGGTTCAAAAGTTACAGATTTTTGGCCGATGAAAAACGATTTTCAGCCACTGTGCGTCGGTCCTATTTGGTCCGCTTTTTAAAAATTGGTTAAATCCGCTTTGCGTTTTAATGATTTCGACTTGCGTTGCTACATACGATTTAATTTTTTCGCTGAAGTCATGTGAAGATTTTCTATTTGCGTGTAAAAAGGCGAATTCCCATTTAATTGTTATTAAAAGTTATTCTAAGTGAAGTTGAGTCTTAGGAAGTAAGAACTAAGAAGTTGTGTAGAAAAATGAGTGCAAAAAATGCACTAGTTTGGAACTAAAATTGGACGTAATAAAACGTTTCAAGTCGGGTAAAAAGACTGTTGATATAGACAGAACCCTTGGTTTATCACATTCAACAGTAAAAATAATTGGCATTAGTGATAGCGCTAAATAGTTAATAGCATATGAGCAGAGCAAGACTTTTATGCAGTTAAAATCGCGTTTTATGCGCATAAAAAATGCACTCAAAATAGAAATATATGCGCTTAAAATTTAAAAAATATGCAGTTAAAATAATCTTAAATTTTTTATTAGTGATAAAAAAAAACATAAAAATAACAAGAAAAAACAAAAATAGCACGAAGAACGTTTAAATTCAGTCTCATAAACGTAAGTAAGGCGTAATAACCACAAAAGTAGAAGTTAAAATAAAGTAAAACACAAATATATAAAGAAACAGTAAGACAATCATGTTAATTAAGTCCCTTGAGTCACTAAAAAAACTCTTTGTTAAAATTTTTAACACTGTCATTTGCTTAATCAAAGTGCGAAACTGATCGCAATTACATACGAATCAAATGTTTATTGATTTTGTTATTTAAAATGCCTTTAGAGATATATTTGACCCTACATTTTTTCAAAATAAAAGTTTACTGCCTGTTTTTCAAAACAAAATAAAACGGAAGTGATAGGTGCATGACTAAATGCTGATAGTTCCTCTGTGGTACATTAATTTTAAAAGCAATTAAAACAAGTTTTTTCAAAATATGCAACAAAAATATGCAATATCAGCAATATATGCAAAAATATGCATTCAAAGCAAAATATGCAAAAATATGCACTAACAAATCGATGGCATTTCACTGCAAATTTCTTGATTCGCAAAGATATTTTGTATATGGTAATCTCCGACTGACGAGAGCAAATATGCATTTGCATAAAAATCCGGGCCTTGCATATGAGATTTTATTTTTTATTTATTGTTTTTGTAAATATGGATAAATGAAATAAATAAATGTTTTTTTATGTTTTTATGAATATATATTTTTTCTTATGTATTTCTTTTCAAATGATAAATATATTGCAGCTCACTTGCAGAAATAAATAGAATAAAACTTAACCATATCACTTTCTTTATCATAAATATAATTTCTTGCTAAAAATTTTTATATTTTTGAACCACTCAATGCAATAAATTATCTCCAATTTGAAAAATTTTAATATTTGACGATTTTGTTAACTATTCATGACGATATTGACGAATTTTGTTAAAACTTTTGACGATTTTTGAAGAAAAAAGACTAACAACCCTGCCCATAACTGCCATGGAGCCGCCTCTAGGGGATTAAAATGTATGACCGCCCTCCATTAGTATTTCGTCCTTAACATTTTTTTAAAACATACTTGCCCTTTATCTTCACTCTTTAGGGGGCTCCCATACAAATACATGTATGCGGTTTTATGAAATTCTTAAATTCTAGTCTTTTGTGTATAAAATCAAAAGTTGCAAACAGATTTATATCATTTATGTCTTGTTTTGTTTGGAACCCTGTTTTCTTTACGAATAGCTAGCTGCATTTTCTATGATTTTTTATATAACAAAAATTTTCGAAATTTTGCTAAAAAATTATTTTCTTTAACAACTGCGCAGATAGCCTTCCTTAAAGGTAATTTTATTGCGTAAATTCGGTTTCTTATTTAATTCAATACACTGAACCGTTTTGGAGTTACGCGAATATATGTTGTGCAACCTCCTCCATTTTCGAAATAACAGTATATGTATATTTATTTAAATCTAAAAATGTTTCTGCTGGAATTATCGAGTTACTTCCTTAGCAAAAGTTTAATAGTTTGTCTGTGTTCTTACGGCTCATGTCCCAGTCGGCCAGATTGCCGTTGACGACATTGTCGTCAATAATGTATGCACGACTTGTCCCCTGTTGTTTAGGTTTTCTAGAAGGCAATTTACAGGAAATCGTTGTGCACGACAGTTTGAGCGACGTTATCTTGTAAGTTGTCTTCTATTTAGCTTAATATTGGACAGTATTAAACTCTATGTGGGACAGTATGAGCGAAAATGTCTTATAAGTTGTCTTGTATAAAAGCTACTGACACATTCTTTTTTTTAATTGTTGATTTAAATACCTACAAAAATTTTTCAAATTAGTTCTAAACAGTAAAACCAAAAATGATGATGAAATTATTCGCGGGCTGGAAAATGGGTTACATGCAGTTAGTACTTCACTGTCAACTTAAGGATTGCTTATAGGAGTCGAATATAAAACATATAACAGAAATTAAAATTCCAACTATACTAAAAAACTGTCTAAATAAGATAACCATTTAATAATTTTTGTCGTGGACGTTGAAATAGACGACATTGTCATGCAGGTAGTCGTTAATGATAAAGTAGGCGACATTGACTTTCTTTGTGTCGTGCACGATTTTCTCGACACTTGTTCGAAAATGTCGCTGACGATTTGTTCCCGCTGTCCCTCACATGTCGTGCAGGTATTAACATTGTCGTGCATCCGTCTTCGAGGATGTCTTAAAGACGTGGCCAACTGGGGTCTTATTGACATTATTTCTACTTTATAGGCGAGAGGGACGAGGGGAAAAGAAACGAGTACACAGATGCATGTACTGTCGTTACGTTTTACTTTCTTATTCGTTGTTTAATTTTGTTTTTGTTTTCAATATCAAAAAGCACACATTCATACGCACGACTATACAAAATAAAAAACATGTCGTCAACATGTCATGAATCATTTGAACGCCAATTCATGTTCAAAGAAGAAAAAGGAAGAATCATGTCAAAAAGACATGAGCCGTATGAACTCAGACTTCTTGCGAGTTTTAGTTTTCTGACATTAGGGTGGTACGAGCAGAGATCTGCTGGATAAATAGTAAAACGATATACTTGAGGGCAAAACATTGATATTCTCGAGACAAAAACATTGATATATCATACTTTCAGAATGGACTGTAAATGCCTTCAGCTTCGTACAATAATGTAAGGTCTGGCAATGTATTGACAATATACCGCCAAAGAAAAATTTTGCTGCTATAATGACAACATTGACAGTGTTTTTTCTCTGACAACGTTGTTAAACAAAAATTGTCCCTTCAGACGGTTGTAAAACATTTTAAACAAATTTTACTAACAATATTTTTAGATCGGACCATAACAACAGCTTAAGATATAACGAAAAATGTAAATAGAAGACCCCTTGCAAAAATATTGCCGGCGGCGGCTCAAAGCCGGCTTAAGCCGACTTAAACTTAGGCTAATTTAAAAATTATTTTTTTCACCAACTTTCATATTTTAGTTTGAATAATAAAATTAATTTGCATATATACTTATTTTAATGCTTGTGGACTGTTGTCTATTCCTAAATGAGATTTTAAATTTTTACCGCAAAACCTTTGAAAATATACAAGGACTATATCGTACTCATTAACATTTTTATTTATTAAAAAAAAAACAGTTTTTATTAAAAATAAAAAGAATGGAAAAAATGTTTTTCTAGTTTTGGTTATGCATTTCTTGTAGGGAATATTCGATTACATGACTGTGACCGGCGCGCAGCTAGCGGGACAATATTCATGCCGTAATTTCCATTAAATACTGATAGCGTCTTGTAAAGAACCCCCCAAGGTAGCGAATTCCAAAAATGTATTTGTTTATCACCTCATAAAGGTATCATATCAGGGGGTCAAAGTTACCCTTTATAAGGGAGGTAATTTTCATTTGCAAATCAGTTGCATTTTATGCACACTTGTGGTAAAATATTTTAAAATTTGTAGCAAAGTGAAACGACTTTTTTGTGTTGGAATATTCTGCTGAAGGTATCTACTATATTATGGCTTATATTTTTTTTATAAAAAAGATGTATACTTTTGGTGTAATATCAATTTGTAAATGTATAGATAAATCCAGCAAATTTTACATTAATTGTAAACTTTAAAGATTAGCAACTTTTTTTATCCACATATATCCACCTAGATTTTTCTATATGTTGTACCTACAACATTCAGAAACAGATTGATATATATTATAGACCCCGAAAAGGCCCGAAAGTATGTATTATTTAATTTTTTTCAGAGCGCGTCGCACAGTGCTTTGTCCCTATACAACGAAGGGACAGAAATAGAAGTTGTTATTGAAATTTGGTACACTAGCATAAAATAGCTTAGTTAAGAAAAATATGAATTTTTGGAGAAATCGGTCCAAGGACACGCCTACCTCCCTGAAATGGAAAAATGTAATTTTAGCTTCAATAATGCCCACAAAACTACAAATAATGGTCATACTGATACACACACTACTAGGAACGTGTGTGTAAAATTTCATTTAAATCTGAACAAGGACTCAAGGTCCTGCCATATATCCTTTTTCTTAAAAATGCTATAACACTTACAAAAATTGTCTTATTGTAATAAAATTTGGTATGAAAATTGATATTTGTTAGATATATTTGTAAGCCGTATTTTGGTGGAATCGGATTTTTTATGTGAAAAATTCAAAAACATCATTTAATGAAAAATTAGTTAAAAACGCTTAAAATGCTCTTGCAAAAATAACAAGAAAGTATAATCGGTGAATCCCGACCATGTGATCCCCTATAGCATAGTATTTAAAAACAAATTTCCTAGAGTGTAATCAAATTTCCTAGAGGGTAATCTATTTGGGCAATCATGAACCCGCTAGAACAAAATTATGTTATGAGGTTAAGATTCGTTTAAAAGTATTATTATTTAGATACATATCTTCATCTACATATGAGTCGTTCAGTGGATAAAGGGAATTTTTACCAGCCAAAAGGGACGAACATTAACGAGCCGAACCGAACACATTGAAGTTTTTGGATTTTCAAAAAAAACCGAACGGAATTAAATGTTCACATCTTTTGTTGAGTTTGATAAAAACAGTATTATTTTTTTTAATGATTTTCTACACAAACACTATAAGCGTTTCTGTTTTCCACAAATCTACCGAACCGAACATTAAAAAACGATATTTAGTGTTTATTTTCGAACACTGGTTTAAATTGAATTAGTATATTTTGGAAAGAGTACATTTTTTATAATTTGGCAAAAAAAAAAAGGCTGCAGCTAATTTTTTAGTTCAGTGCATTCGCTCAGTTTTATTTTTAATGAAGTTAAAAAAATAACATAAAACATTTCTTCTTTTTAAAACAAAAATTAACTAAAAAAATTTCTTCTTTTTTTTAATGAATCGTAAGTATAACAAATTTAACAAAATAATATGTCTTCTTCAGAATAACCTTCCTGACTTGATACTGTTTTCAAGTTTTTATAGAAAGTATGGTTCACGGGAGGGATTTATTTTAATACATTTTTCTTTTCTTTTGTTATAGCTCTTATTTCAGGATACAGTAGACTTTGACTCACGTTATTCAATAACATTACTTTACCTTTCTTTCTTATGTTTATATTTTCAAATCCAAAATTTGTATCGATATTATTTTTATATTGTATTACCCATGGTTTCGATCTATCTAGTTTGATCCATCTCACTTGGAGCCAGTTTACCGGTTTTACCGCGGTGTTGGTTTTGCGATTGCAAACGTTATTTTCCAAAGATTTTGTAGAGAAAAAAATCAAAACTGGTAATTTTAACCACTCGAAACTGTTCCTTTATTTTGCATGTTGACCACAAAACAATTCGATCGTGCGTATCAGTAAACGTTTTTATGTATTTGACCAAACAAGATGCGATATCTTGCGAGCCTCTTGAGCCCTCAGTTTCTTGCCAAACAAACATGGCTCTAGCATTGTTTTGAAAATTATGGAAAGCAAAGTTAACAAGTGATTAATGCAATATAAATGCAAGCGTGGACTTATTCCCTTTTTCCACTGAAAATAACAATTTTGTGTTTCGTACAAAAAAATGTTTTGTCTTCAAAAGGGGGTTACCGTTGAAATTTGACAACGAAATTTTAACCATACATAGTTAGTCATAAAAGGAAGTGTATCCACGCTAAATCTCAAAAACGCCAAAAATGGACTCATTCCCTTTATACACTGAACGACTCATATATGAGTTTTTTGGATGAGGGTTTATATGGAACCTATGGTTTATTTTGGACCTACCTGGACAGCATTTTATCATGACATATCGTAAAAGTCATTGTCGCCAATTTGTATGTTAATACTAATATTTTAAAGGAAGCTGGCATTAAAAAAAAAAGAATTGTTTGTATGGGAGCTATGTTTAAAAATAGAAAAATTCCATTAAAATTTGATTATTTACTCTCTGAATATTCTACTGAATGGGAATTTGATGACGACTTATCTGATGGTGATTAGTAGGTTTAAGTATTTTTTTATTTTAACTATTATTCTGATTTTATTTTGTGTTAATATATAAGTTATTTAATATTATATTTCTTTGACTTATACACCTTGTTATTGTTAATAATTGATAAACAGAAACTGTTATTGTACTAATTTATTTAAAAATAAATAATATTATATATAAGTTAATAAATGTGGGTACACTACACACTTTTCTATAAATTTCTTTGTAAACAAACATAGGTAGATGTAGCTAATTAAAGAACAATTAGCGAGAATAGTGAACAAATGGGACACAGGAGTAAACCACTTCCGTCTTGCAACTACATTAGGGTGGGTCGATTAAGCAATCGATACTACCCATTATTATTAAAAAAAAATAAATCAGCCGATTTTTTTTATTACCTACTAAAAAATCTTAAAAATAAAAGTTGAGAAAAAGTCAAAACATTAAAATTTGCGCGCCTTTATTTTTAAGGATTTTTTAATAGGTAATAAGTAACAGTACATATTTTACAACTTTTTTTTTCTTAAAATAGCTTGAGATACCTGGAATACATAAATATACATAATAAACAATTGAAATAAGTGAAGAAATAATATTGTCCCGCTAGCTTAGGCCTGCCATACGTCCTGGTTTTAGACTATTTGTCCTGGTGTCCTGGTCCACTATTAAATTGTCCTGGTTTTTTGTACAGGTCAAGACAAACAAATTAGTTTTTTGCTTTACTTGTTAACAAAGGTTAAGATTTCTGTTATAACACTGCTAAAACTGTTATGATACTTGCTATTTTTTGTATTTTTTCTATATTGGAGAACAGTGCAAATATATTTGCATAGGAAAACTGACTAAGTGTAAAGAGTATGATTATATCATAAAACATCTTGAAATGTCAAACAAATATACATGTGTTATCGATAAATAATCTAAGACTGTCAAAAAATATATAAAATTTTTTAACTTAAAATTGACATTTCCAGATTAATTGTTAGCACAATTGCCAATTTTTTTAGTTTTTGATCGGTTTGGCGGTTTTTTACTTTTTTTTTTTTTTTTTTTTTTGCGATTTTTAGCTTTTATGACGTTTTTTTGTGGGGAAAAAACGTGGGCAGTATTGTTTGTTTTGTTTACATTTTATCAAATTGTATTTCTTGTTCTTTCTCGCATTTGTTGTTTCATTCAGTCAATCCTAAAAAAATCCAATACAAAAAATAGCAAGTATCATAACACCTTAACATAAGGTAGCTGTATAAAGAACTTTAATGGTAAAAGCTGGTAAAAGCTTTCAATAATATTAGATGATAGTTAATCCTCTTTCAAATTTTGTTTCAACTAGTGGCTGTAAAAAGTAATACCGTGTAAACAACTTTTATAAGTAATCGAAAACCGACAAATTGCTTTCTCTAAGGCAGCCCATACACGTTTCAATTCAATTGCCAACTGAGTCGGTCGTTGTCCAAATCAAAGCGTGTATTGCTTTTTCAATTGATTAGTTTGACAGTTGTCGAGTTGGTTGAAGAAAAATCAAAAGAGTTTGATTTTTTTCAAGTAGAGTACTTAGTTTGTTCAATGGACAAAGGAAAGAAACTCGTTAAAGACTGAAACACTAGAGAGTATTATTCAATGTAAGTTTGATTTTAATATGACATGCTGCCTGTTTAATAACTATATCAAAGACCGAAATGCAGTTCTAGAAAAAGTGCAATCTTCTGAAAATTATTTTAGTTTAGAACATTTTAAGCGCAACTTCTTATTATTTTTCATCGTTTTTATGTACATGAAGTACACGTTAATTTTTTTTTTTCTATATATTGTTGGATTTAAAAATAAAAACTGGATGGTTTTTACATATCGCACCATAAATACTAAATGGTAACAACTCAAAATTCTTAAATTTTCAGGAGAGCCAAAAAAACAGTTTATGTAAAAATGAAAAAAAAAAAAATAGTTCCCTTATTAAAAAAGTCCAATTTGAAGATAGTTTTGCTATGCCATTTTCAATTTTGTAAGTAGCTAGAGATGTGAAATGAGAATTAATTTATGAAGAAAGTAACTTTTGAAAAATTTTAATTGTGACCCTTTAGTATTTAGGGTGCCATATACTACATACATATGTATTAAAAAAAAAACTTTTCTGTTGGTATATTGATATTGATAGGTTCAAACATCTGGCAGCCCTACGCTAGCTTGTACTAGCCGACACACTGTGCGGCGGCTGATTTAAAGCCGACTTTAGTCGATGAATTTTCGGTGGCGCGGCTCAGCCGGCTTAAGCCGTCAAGGCGCAGGTCTCTGCCCTACGTTCGCAAAAAAAAATATTTTTTTCCAAACCTCTTCGCACAAATACGTTATATTAGAGGGTTTACGGGGAAACTTTTTCTTGAGAAACGGTCTTATACACGTATATGTGTTATGTTATTAGGAAAATTGTACTTTTAATTTCTACTTTATGTTTAAGTCGTAAGAAACATATTATACCCGAATCTTTTTACGTATACTAGCTTTTTTAAGGAACGTGCATTTTATATTTTATAATTAAATCTTTACTTAGAGTCCATTTTTTCAGATTCGTTGTAAACAAATTAAGATAAAAAATCAGGGAATTGCAAGCTTCTACTTTGAGTCTGTTCCAAAGTCTATTTTTAGCAATGCTAATTTCGAAAACATTTGTTTAGCTGAAGCACTTCTTTGGGGTAAATAAAAAAATAAATGCGACCAATTTTCTTAAATTTTAGTAAATATTTTCGTTGAAACTATTTTTTAAATCTCCGACCTCAAACTAAAACATTTCCGCATTTGGCTTCAAAAGTTTTGTCATTTATCATACTTTCTTATAACTTTAATTGGGTGACAAAATTATATCTTGAATTATATGAAGAATTTCAAGATAATATATAAATAATAATATATAAATACGGGTTATAAACATAAAAAAAAACCTTCATTCTGGTATCTTTTTATATATTCTTCTAGCATTTATATATTCTTCATGGATTAATTTAAAATTATGTACACAAAAGGGTTCTTAAAAAAAAAACTGTCATAAAAAGGCAAAAAGATTCAAATTCTCTAATTAAGGGAAACAATGGCAACGCTTTGCATAAAAAAGCTGCTTGCGACATGAATGTGTTTACTATGAACTCAGTCCCCTTTTACAAGGTGACAGACAGAAGGCAGACAGACGAAGTTTGTACGCGACAGAGGGTAAAAGTTAAGTATATCACGCATACAGCGTCGCCCCCTTACCAACAAACTTCGTCTGCCTGCCACCTTGTAAAAGAGGACTTACAAAAGCTGTTACAGCAGTGTTGCCAAAAATCAGAATGTATGTAAAAGGTTAAAAAAGTGGCACGTGATAGTTAAAAATTATACAAAAGGGTAAATAAAAAAAAATCATATACGGTATCAAGAGCGTCGAAAAGTCAAATTTGTCAAATTGATACTTTAGTATCAAAGCGGTAACGCTGGTTAGGTAAAATCATGTATTTTAAACGAGTTTAAAGCGCCATGGCCACACATCAAACTGCTTCATCAAATTAACATAGCAGCCACACGATCAAGTTTTGTCTTTCAATTCCTTTCAATTTGCAATACACTCTCAATTTTTTACTAACACACTCACTTTTTTTAAATTGACGAGATGACTTTCAATTTCACCTTTCCATTTGTTTGGCAATTTTACTTTCAATTTAACAGCTGATTACATGTTTGTCTTTATACATTTTTTTTTGAATGATAACTCGAAAATAAATTGCTTTTAACTTGCGTGTAGCCTACGTCACTGCTGCCAATTTTTGCATATTTTGACAAACTCTATATGTAAAAGACTATCAAGAAAATCTTGATCGTGTGGCTGCAATGTAACGTATGTATGCGATGGTAATCTTTTTGTGTTTAAGCTGCCCACACACTAGTGATTTGTGCATAAGATTTGTTAGCCTACTATTTCTCCACACACGACGAACAAATGACAATAACCTTAAACGTCCAAAAGAAAACATGAATTGTGAAGCGGATGAGTGGGCACAGGTCCACAAACACATGGAACAAATCACAAGAAATTAAACATTTTTAATTACTTGTGATTTGTGCGCGCACAGCCCTCTTAACAAGTAACAAAACGTCGAGCACGCACAAATCACTAGTGTGTGGGCAGCTTTATTAGCAGATCCCACACGTTAAATATAAAACATCAGAACCCATAAAAAAGATGTGTAAATATTAAAAAAGTTGGATTTTTTGCCAAAAAATATTTAATTATTTGTCATATTATCAAAATAATTTTTGGGAATACAAAATTTTCAATTAACAACATTTTGTTTGTCGTGCTTAATTTTCAGTTAAATGCGCATAGGAATAGCTTATCATATTAACAATAAATTTCAGTGTTTTTATCAAGAATGAAAATTGGGAATTAATAACGACAAACAAAATCTGGTTATTTGTCAAAATTTATTTGAAAAAAATTTGAAAGTTAAATTTTTTCATATATTTTTAAACTAAACAAATGAAATTTGAAGAAAATTTATTTCCAAAATCAAAATATCCCATCAACAATAAACTTCAGTTTTGTCAATAGTATGAAATGGGAATTTAGCACATTATAACGAAACCTTGATAATTAATTTTTGAGTCCCAAGGAAAACTTTGATAACTAATATGCATGTGGCAGTGTAAATAAAACTGAACTGGCAAAATAATATAAAGAAATTTGTTTTATTTTTGTTTTTTCTTTACCCACTTACAACTACATTTAGAGTTGACAAAAAATCAACCAATTGTGGTCGGGATTGTAAGAAAAGATAAACTCACTGTTTATTGTTGTTGTTTTTGTTTAAGCTTTGATATTGTTACAAGTAAAACTGGGGCTTATAATTCTTATTCGCTTAACAGTTTTATTTGTATAATATCTTTAGTTTTTCTAAAATCTTTGGATGAAGTTTCCTGATGATCTGGCCTAAGCAACCAGTGAAATGCGCGTAGGAATAGCTTATCCCATCAACAATAAACTTCAGTTTTGTCAATAGTATGAAATGGGAATTCAGCACATTATAACGAAACCTTGATATTAATGTTTGAATCCCAAGAAAAACTTTGAAAAGTATTTTGATTTTCTTTAAATTCTCATCAAATCATACCTGTCAGTTTTCTGTTACTAACAAAATTACAAACATTTGAGTTTGATGCGCCAGTTTGACGCCGTGACGCTTAAAATTCAACAATTTCACGTTTTATGAAAGGTAGTAAAAATGTTTACTACTTTTAATTTTTTTTACGTGATTTCAAATCACATGTGCCTACTAAAATCACACGTGTGATATTTTAGTGTCCCGTTTTTGTGTTCTTTAGTGTGATCTTCAATTGCCGAAAGCACACAGAGAAACACAAAAACGGTATGACTTTCAGAACACCAGAAAACCGCACGTGTGTTTTCAAAAACACGTGATTTTCAGAACAGGACCAATATTTTGTTGCCTTATATAAAAAAAATATCATAATTTGTGTTAGAAAACTTATTAGGCGTATTAAAGTGAATTTCAGGAGGGGATTTTATATTGGAACTTTTGTTAATAATGCATATTTTATTTCAAAATTTGCTAGATTTATTTCTGGTATCAAAAAAAAAAAAAACCTAAAATTTAAGGAAGGACGTTTTATATGGTAAATTACGGACCGATTATCACAAAATAACATGGTGTTATTTCTAGTCATAAAATGCTTAATTGGACCAACTTTTACCATAATATCTGCATTAGTTACGGTTTTTGTCATATTTATATACCAGCTAGAAACGACATTACAAGTCAGCGCGCAGATTTAGAAAATTTAAATTCATTCCAAAGTTTATCAATCATTTTTTTGTGGCAAATATAATTAAATGCTTTAGATAAATCAAGAGACACTAAGGCACTAAGCTTTTCCATATTTGAATTTTCTCTAATCAAATCAGTCAATCTTAGCAACAAAGATGTAGTATTGTGACCTTGACGAAAAGCAAATTGAGATTCATAAATATTCACTGTTCTAGATTGAAGTTTTTGGTCCCTAATCAGACGCTTAACAACTTTAGACATTACCGGTAAAATAGAAATGGGGCGAAGATCATCAGCATCATGAATAGTTTTAGATTTCGGAATCAGAACAACAAGGGCAGTTTTCCAGGAAGTTGGAGAAATATAATTTACTCGATCTACAAAAGGACAAGAAATGTACGGATATTAAAGTTTCAAAAATTTAATTGAAATGCCATCAATACATACAGCTGCAGAATTCACCCTATTAAGAGCTTCCATTACCTCAGTTTCACTCATACATCGAAAACTAAAACAATCTACATGATCCACTAAAGCATTGAGATCAAACACCGATTGATTAATCCCATCATTAGACCCAACAAAAGATTCATTCAAAACATCAACATTAACATCCCAATCAACCTTATTACCAGTGTTGCCAAAACTTGGTGACCAAAAATGGCTAAATGTACAGAAAAAAATGGCTAAAAAATGGCTGAAAGAAAATGGGCTAAAAAATGGCTAAAAGTTTTTTTTTAACTAAAAACACATTAAAATTTAATAACAAAACAGATATAATTAATTTAAAGTTGTTTACGATGAAATTATGAGTTAAGATCAATTTGTTAAATAAGAATAAACGTAAATTAATATTAATATAAATTAATTTCAAAAGATTTTGTTATTCGTTCTTAATTCCCAGTTTTTATTCTTGATGAAAACACTTGAAATTTATTGTTAATGGGATAAGCTATTCCTATGCGCATTTCACTAAAGGTGCATGTAGACGACATGTTTTTTACGTCTGACTTGTCAACTTTTCAAGTCACATGTTATTGTGCATGTCTGTCAAAATGGCTGTTTTACAGAAGGTTTATAATATTCGGTCACAAACGTACATGTAATTTGCATCTGACATTGTCTCTGTTTTTTTCGCATAGTTGTTGCAAAAACCAAAATAAAAATGCCGCCACGAACATTTTTATTTACGCCGAAAAATAATTTAGCCATCTTAACATATTTTTCTTTTAATTCAAAGATACCAATTTAAGATATCATAATGAAACGGTTTTTATATATATATTTACATAAATTCTATTCAATAGTGGGATTGATCATATTGTAAAATATTAACTTCAGCCGGCTAATGATTCCGTCTTTAGTGGACGCCGCTGCCGGTTTCCTCTCGGCATAGATTTCTGATGTCAGATGGTTTGTCAGAAGAAAATAGAGCACGCTCTAATTGAAATTTTGTCAGATGACTTTGCATCTGACTTTTACAAAAGCAAAGTTTAAAAGGTAACACACGACATGTATGTATTTTGCAGTGGGAAATTTGACATGTCAGATGACAAAAAAATGTCGTGTACGGTCGCCTTAAGCAACCAGTGAAATGCGCATAGGAATAGCTTATCCCATCAACAATAAATTTCAAGGGTTTTTATCAAGAATAAAAACTGGGAATTAAGCACGAATAACAAAATCTTTTGAAATTAAAATTTTGTATTCCCAAAAATTGAAATTACTTTTTGATAATAAAATAAATTAATATTAAAAAATTGAATCATCGAAAAATTCGATGTCGTTATTCTTCATCTCATAGGAATCACTTATTAGTTTCAAATATGTAATCATGTTTTAAATAATTTGAAGGTAAATCATAATCACGACAACATTTACCCAACCTTTTAAGTCCAGATCTACAATAAAAAACAAGAAAGAAAGTATAGCCGGTTAAACCCGAATTTATGATACCCTACACCACATTAAAAACCTTTGTGCCAAACTTTATCAAATAATCTCTAAATTGCGACCTGTACTTTGCGCACAAGGTTTACATGGACAGCCAGCCAGCCGGACAAACATTGTTAATTCGACTCAGAAAGTGATTCTGAGTCAATCGGTATACGTAAAGGTGGGCTAAGGACCAATATTTTATGGTGTTACAGACATCAGCACAAACGCATAGTACCCTCTCCACTATTGTAAATATTGTATTGTTATGGTAAAAATATTTACCTAATTGATAAAATCGAATTAACGGTTGCTTAATTTAACCTATTTCTCAAATTACTTTTAACGATGTTTACTTGGCTAAACACCCTCTCTACTTCAGCATTAGACCATGGAAGTGAGAGCAACTTTATAGTCAATTCTGAAATTTCTAAAACAATTTTGTTACCGCCTGCATCCCTTTATTGAAATACTTGCTACCAGAAAGAAACACCGATGTTTGTGTTGATCCATTTTATAAATTTAATAGTGGAAAACTGTTCCTTTATTTTGAAGGATGCTTCAGCGTCATAGTTTATAGCGACTTTTCAACATTTGTAATAGTTGTGATTTAAATTAAAGGCGTTTTAATTGTTCAAAATGTTTATTTTACTTTTATAAATTTTTATAATAAAATAAAAATTATTCTTTTAAAAGAAAAACGGCAACAAAATTTATGGCTAAACAAGTTGAAAAATGGCTAAACTCATTTTTTAATGGCTAAACAGTGTGAAAAATAGCTAAATCTAGCCACTAAATGGTTAAATTGGCCACACTGCTTATTACCACAACTTACACACCCAAGCATTTTTGAGAACCTTCCATACCCCACCTGAATCCAAGCCACAGAAGAGTCTTTATCAAAAATGAAAATTGGGAATAAAGCCCAACAAACAAAATCTTGTTAATTAAAGATTTTAATTTTTTAAAAAGAGAGGTAGTAAAATGCTACATTTTTCCAAATACATACTCCTTTTTAAGCTTGTTCAGTAAAGTTTTTATATATTTTTAGCCAAAAATTTATTAAAAGGAAACAAATCAATATATTTTTTTTTAAAAAAAGGGACAAATTCTAATTAAGGCCTCTTTCCACTTATAATATACTTATATAAAACAAATATGTACGTAAAGAAATTTGTCAGTCGTGCCCCGCTCTAACTATTTTTTGAAATTTTTGTTTTTTTGATATCAAATAACACATCAATCACATAGACTATATAGTCTCCAGGTATCTTAAAACTTATAATTCTTGCACCAAACTTCTATGTGTAAAGTAAAATAATGTCATTTTGGAAAAAGTGTTTATAGAAAATTTAATTTATCACTTTTCTATCAGATTTTAATTAAAAAAAACATAAATATTCTAACATCTACCGACGAAAGATTTCACTGAACTCAATCATGACTGAGGACTAAACACAAAAAAAATCCACCTCAATCATTATTTATTTTCATACATTGCGCCCTCTAACGGTCACTAGCTTAGCTAGAAAATCCTCATTGTCCATTTTGGTTTCATATACAAAATTGTTAACTTGCTAAATTCACCACGTAAACACTTTAGCAAAGTTAACAACCATGGCAATAGTGTAAAAACGCCTTTAAGTTAAACAAAAACAACATAAGGTGGGATTCGTAATAGAAAAAACTCACCGCTTTGCGTTTATCAGCTTCTGTGGCTGCCGAATTTGAACGATGTCTAAACAAATCCATCACCTTGGTCATGGGCGAACGGGTGGCATCTGCTCTTCGCACCGCAGTGACTGTATGATAATACTGCAATAGAAAATTTAAAGCAAATTACAAAAAAAAAAAATTAATATTCACAATTCCAAAAAACAATTTAGACTTACATGAGCATCACTGCCCTGATGCGGATGTGCTGAACCATCTTTGTACTTATTCTTCACCGACGTACCCTCCGCCGTTGTTATCGTCACCGCCGGATGTTGTTGTTGCTGTTTTGGATGATGGCCTCCACCAATGAGACCGGAATTTTGTAAAGCTACTTTCATGGAATTCATAACACCAGTACCGCCTGCGCCACCCGAAGCCGAATGTGTGCTACTGGCACTACCCATTTCATTGCCCGAGGCCACTGCAGCGGCGGATAATGGATCCAAAAGCATTTTTTGTTTTTTCGCATCAGATTTTGCACGCGGCCGAAACACATCAAATATGGTGGGTCTGCGATTAGGACTGGCTATACCATGCACCGTCGACTGATTTAGTACCGGCGATTCGTCGCCACTACGTCTACGTTCGAGTGAACCGGAACGCGTTGTAGCGCCTATACGTTCGGTACTGCGTGAGATTTTCTCTGCATTGCGATTAAGTTTTTCCAATTTGGCTGCTTCGCGTTCGAGACGCCTGGCGGTTTCACGTTCGATTTTGCGTGCTTCTTTTTCACGGCGACTAGCTTCTTTTTCTTGGCGCCTGGAAAACGAAAGGTACATTAGCATAATTTAAGCTTTAAGTAACTTAGTTAATGAAGGTCCAATTAGACATGACTTAAACATAATGCCATAGCCGTAACGATGACCATGGGAACCAAAATTCAAATAAAGTGTTGCCCATAAGGTTGGTTTAAACAGCTGTTTTGTATGGTTATAGTTATGTCAAGTCTAATTCGAGCTTAAAGAGAATAATTTTTCAAAAGTAAAGAGACCTTAATGACTAAAGCTTAAAAGCTTTACAGTTTGGATCATGCAAAGCTTATATTATAATTATTTATATGTCTTTAAGCTTCTTAAACTTTAATTATTTAAATTGAACTTTAAACTATTAAGTTAAAAAAAATAAGAGCTAATAAAGCTTAAGCCGCTAGAACTCAAAAGCTTAAGGTGGTTTATTTATTTACTTATTTTTATCTAAAAGCCGGAAGTAACTAAAACGAATAACTTTTAAATGAGTAGAGCTTTAAGTTGCTAAACTTTAAAGGCTTGAAGCTTTTAAGCTTATAACACAAAAACTTCATTTTGTAATAAATTTAATACTGTAGTCAAAATCTTCGGTGAAAATGGTAAAAGTCACGGTATAACAAGATAAAAGCTAAAAATTGCGATATTTTTAAGCTTTAAATTATAAAAACTTTTAGTTTTTCACACAAAAGCTCGAGATTTTCTAACTAATTGAAAGCTCTAAACTCAGGTATATGAACATATCTATAGCTTCGATGTTAACCAAGGGTAAGTTAAGCAAAAATTATGTGAGATATTGAGAAAATAGGACTATTGTAAGAAAGCTTTATAAATTAAAATTTGATTCAAGGAATCACATTCAAAAAAATTTATAGAAAAAGGTTACCTTGCTTCTTCTTTCATCTTTTTGGAAGCTTTGCGTGCGGCTTTGGCATTTGGTTCTGCAGGTGCACTTGACGGTCTGGATGAGGGCAATTTAGCATCTTGTTCCTGAAATTAATAAAAAATTATAATATTAAATATTATTTTCCTAAAAATGTTTTTTTTTTTTTTTTTGGATATTAAATAAATTCAAGAGAAAAGAATGACTTTATTTATTGGAAATATAATTTCAATTATCTATTTACAAGTTAATGGAGCTCATGGAGTGTTTTTCTTAATAAAAATTCAATTAAACCACAAATAAAATGTTCTATATTTGGCTTATTTTTGATATTCATCATAATTGAAACGTATCTTCTCTATAACCCAAAAAGCCAGCAAAAAGACTAAAATAAACGAAGACACCAAGAACACAGGAAAGACACACCATGAAAAAAACATATTAAGTGATTAATATAAAATAAAAAAAAAGTAATAAAACCGAAAAAACACCCAAATCGCCATGATAGTGTTCTGTTTTTATTTGCAAAATTTAAAAATTTTAAATTTTTTTTTTTTTTTTTTTTTTTTTTTTTTTTTTTAATATAGTCTTTCAAATACCAGCCACATAAATTAAAATCTTAACCAGTTTTAGAATTTAAATTTTATTTCACTTTTTAAAAATTTAAAATTTATAGACTTTTTTTTCATTGGAGTGTTGCTGCATCTCAAAAATATTTAAATTTAAAGTTTCTTGTTTTTAATTTTTTGTTTTTTTAATCAAAATTCTTTGAATATTCAAATTAACTAGAAATTTTTTTAACAAATTCTTAAAACGCTTTTTATATCCAGTTTTTAATTTATTTCAGAGGTTTTAACATGACGTCATTAATTTTGTTTTAAAGAAGAAAAAATATTAAATAAGTAAAAATTTATATATTTTTAAATAATATTTAATTAAAAATATCTGCTTAGGGTCACGTGCTTTTAGAAGAAAAAAATGGGCTGCTAACAAACAAAACAAATTAAAAAAATCTATTATTAGAACTCAAAAGATTTGAAAATTGCAAAACCACTTTTAAACAATTGGCAGGCAGATAAACTACGACTTTCTTCAAAATGTTTAACAAATTTAAATTTGTTCCACTTTTGAAATTTATAGCATTTGCAATATTAAAAGAGAAAACAAATTACGGAGGATAATTAAATTTTTAAATAATAATATTCGATGTTGTTCTGGAAATCGAGTGTAATTGAAATCGATGATGACGACCAGTTAACCCTTTTATGCACTTGTTATACATAAGTGTACAAATAAGGCGAATTAAGTTACAGGAGGGCGCTCAAATTAAGTAAATTTTGACAACATTTCCTATAAAAAGGAAATTTTGACGAAATTTCTTATAAAAAATTAATTTTGACAAAAAATTTCCTATAAAGAGTAAACTTTGACAGCATTTCCTACAAAAAGTAAATTTTGATAAAATTTTCTAAAAAAAAGTAAATTTTGACAAAATTTTTTATAGAAGTAAATTTTGTCAACATTTTCTATAAAAAGTAAATTTTGCCAACATTTTCTATAAAAAGTAAATTCTTAAAATAAATATTTCTTATAATAAGTAAATTTTAGCCAAATTTTCTATTCTTGTAAATTTGAAAAATACTTTCCTAAAAAAGTTAATTTTAGCGAAATTTTCTAAAACTAGTTTATTTATATCCTATAAAAGGTAAACTTTGACAAAATTTCCTAGAAAAAGTTAATTTTAACAAAGTTTCCAAAAAAAGTAAATTTTAAAAAATTTCCTAAAAAAGAAAATTTTAAAGAAATTTTATATAAAAAGTAAATTTTAACGAAATTTCCTATTTAAAGTAAACATTTACAAAATTTCCTATAAAAAGTTAATTTTAACAAAATATCCTATAAAAAGTAAACTTTAACAAAATTTCCTATAAAAAGTTAATTTTAACAATGTTTTCAAAAAAAAGTAAATTTTAAAAAATTTTCTATAAAAAGAAAATTTTAAAGAAATTTCCTATAAAAAGTTAATTTTAACAAAATTTCCTATAAAAAGTAAACTTTAACAAAATTTACTATAAAAAGTTAATTTTAACAAAGTTTCCAAAAAAAAGTAAATATTAAAAAATTTCCTATAAAAAGTAAATTTTAACGAAATTTCCTATATAAAGTAAACATTAACAAAATTTCCTTTAAATGTTAATTTTGACAAAATTTCCTATAAAAAGTTAATTTTAATAAAGTTTCCAAAAAGAAGTAAATTTTGAAAAAATTTCCTATAAAAATAATTTTTAAAAAATTTCATATAAGAAGTATATTTTAACGAAATTTCCTATTTAAACTAACATTAACAAAATTTCCTATAAAATGTTAATTTTAACAAAATTTCCTATAAAAAGTTAATTTTAACAAAACTTCCTATAAAAAGTAAGCTTTAACAAAATTTCCTATAAAAAATTCATTTAAAAAAATTCATATAAAAAGAAAATTTTAACGAAATTTCCTATAAAAAGTAAATTTTAATTTTAATTAATTTTAAATTTATATTTATATTTCTTTGCAGCAAATTTTTTATTATAATAATATTGAACTTTTATTTTAGCGTTCTTTTTGGATTTAGTGATTTTTGAATGTTCGTTTTTCCATTTAAGTGCTTTTTATTTTGGTGGTTTTTTAGCCATTGTTTTATATTTTTTTTCTTTGTTTTTTTTGTATTTTTATTTTTAGGATTTTTCGTATTTTAGTGATTTGTTGTTTCAGCGATTTTTTTTAATTTACACTTTACTTTTTCTAAAATAATATCAATGTTTTTTTTTTTTTTTTGGAATTCTGTTTTTTTAATCGATTTTTTTAAGTGATTCTTTTAATTGTATTTTTTTTTATCGATTTTTTTATATTGGCAATTTGTTTTAATTTGTTCTTCCATTCAAGCGATTTTTTTTAAATATTTCTTTTATGTTTTTAGGATATTCGTTCAATTTACATATGATAAATATTTTTTATAAATATGGGCGTTACTTTGTTAGTTTATTTTACATAAAACTTCCTTATTTTATTGTCTTTTAATTTTTAGCGATTTTTTTATTTTAGCGATTTTTGTTACTTTTTCTGTTCTAATTGTAATTCTTTAAATAATTTTTTATTTAACAAGTTTTTACTTTAGTAATCTTAAATTTAATTGATTTTCAATGATATTTTATATTTTAGTGGTTTTTTAATTTATTAAAATTTAGCGATTATTTTACATCAGTGTATGATAGAAAAATGCATCTTCATATTGATGATGCCCGAACATCAGAATTGTGACATCAATTTAATCACGAATCGTACTTAAAACTTCAAGTACGAATAACACTAAAACGTACTTAAACCAATCCTAAATGGGATTACTTTAAAAAATCAATCCCGATATTTCTTGAAATAAGTATAAAATGCTTAAATCAAGTACAAAAAAGATTAAACTTTTCGTTGATAGCGCCACTCTGAGAGTAAAATTACAAAATGAGGGTTTTTATCTCATAAAACTGATTTGTCTCATCTCTCAGCATTGCATTCTTTTATGCGTGCATACGTGTGTGTTTTTCAAAATTTATTGTACAATTACAACAGCACAACACAACTTCGAACAAAACGATTTGCTTTTTGTTTGTAGTATGTAACAACAAAAATAACAGAACAAGAAGAAAAACATATACATACATACGGCTTACGCATGTTTTGATTATCTATAAACATTTAACAAAAGTCTGGCCAGACTCATGTGTACCACGAAGGGTTAAAAAGTATACTTGAAATCTTGCTTCTCATTTAGTTTATATTTTTAGTTAAATATGTACATAAGATTTTTAAAATAAAAACCATATCGGGAATGCTTTTGGTGTTTTATCATTATTTAAGGTGTAAAACGGGTAAGTAAATCAATCATAATAATTTTTTATTTCTAATTTCTTTTTTGGTTTTTTTCAAGCACAAATTGGAGATAAAATAAACTTTATAATACTTGAATCAAGCGCGTTTTGAGATTAATTCAATCTTAATTTTACTTAAATCAATCTCATTTTCGGATTATTTTCGAGTTCGGATAAAAAAAATTTTATAATTCTTGAATCAAGCGCATTTTGAGATTAATTGAATCTTAGTTTTACTTAAATCAATCTCATTTTCGGATTACTTCAAGTACGAAATCGGGATTGAATATGGATAATTTAAGTATTTTGGGATTAAAAATCCGTACTTGAATTAATCTTTCTGTACTTGATTCAAGAAAATCCGTAATCACCGTACTATCAATCCCGCTTCGGATTGATTTGAGTTCGTTTGGATTGATTTTTCTTTTGAGTGTACAAATGGCATCAATGATGCAAAAAGTAACATCAATCCAATGACTAACGTCTTCGTACAATTTTGTCATTTTTTACGTGTCATGTTTTTTATGACTATAGTGACATCAATTCGATGCCACATTTTGTATATTATTAACATTAGTTTCATGATTACAATGTATAATAAGAAGCAAAAATTCCTATATTTTATTTTTTTAAATTATTTAGTTAAAGACAGCAAATTTTTAAAGTAGAATGATTACGAAAACCATATTGAGAGTTCTGCTGTTAACAAAAGTCGTAATTCAACAAACGTGAAACAAACATATGTAACGGGTAAGTAAATAATAATATTCTCTCACTTTGACTTAAGTCAATTCCGATGACTTTGACTTAATAACAAACTGTCATTAAATTGATACTAATGTGTCCTTTCTCCGATGTTACTGCGTCATCGCACTGAGGACATGTTCGTCATTTCTGTGCTGCCGTTGTGTCATCCCATTGATGACATAATTTCATTTTTACCCTGATGACACTTTGGCCAAGTGATGTTAAGGTTGACATCACCATTATGAAAAGTGTCATGGGGTCAAAAACGAAGACACTTGTCATAGTACTGATGTCAAAATACATCAGCGTTATGACACCTTTTCTATCAGTGTATTGATGATTTCGGCGTTTTTTTGGTAAGTAAAAAAGGTGATTTTTTAATTAAGGTGTTTTAATTGGTTTTTAATTTTTTAAATATTAAAAGGTTTCTTTATGAGTTCCGCGATATTTTTTATTTATTTTATATTTTTTTTTTAAGATTATGAATTTAAATATTTTTGTAAATTAATGCCATTTTTATACCTACTGTTTCTTTGTAGTGCACAACATATTTTATTTAAAAAATTAATTCCAATTCTAGAGATTTTTCCTTCAAATAAGCGATTTTGTTTAATTAATCGTCTGTTTAATAGTTTTGACGTTATTTATAACTTTTTAAAACAGGCGGTGGCAAATTTATCTTTTGGAAATCAGGTAATGCTTTACTGTCTCTCAGTAGCACAAAAAAATATATTTTCATTAATACCTCTTTCACACTATTGCGATATATCGCACAGAAATATTGCATTAAAGAAAATAATGATCCTCTACAATATGTTTCGTAAAAGTTTTTAAAATTGAATTTAATAGTTAAACGTCAAATTGTAGCTTGTGGCTTACAACCAAAAACGTATGTAACTGCTGAACGCATACGAGTTTTCGAAGAGACACCAAAAGAAAATACGAATATTGCGATAGGTAATGTTGCATATTCCTATGAAATAAGTATGAATGTATGTGTTTATATTTTTTCCCATTAGCTGAACAATTTCTTTCCGAAAATTGCGTATTATCTTTTAAAGGAAACATATGTACATTAGGGTGGTTACAAGAAATCAATGTTGGATTTTCCATCGGCGCAACCCAATAAGGACAAAGAAATACGATTTTCCACTAAAATTTGTATTTCTTTGCCCTTAATTAATGCTAAATATCTCTTTATCTATTGGTATAAGGAACAAAACTATTAAAATCAAAATTAATAAGAATAAAATTTCCTATAAAACTAGACTCGACTCAGGTTCCTAGAATGAATGGTTTCGGTTATAAAGATAAAAAAGATAAGAATTTTAGTGAAAAATCGCTATTTTTCTTAATTAATGCTCAATGAGACACATGTTAGCGTTATCCGATTGGGCTGAAGCTTCATCAATCGCATTTTCTATCCTATTGGCACATATTACGGGTATGCCCCGACGGAAAATCCAGCATTGATTTCCGGTAACCACCCTATTAGGGTCGTTATAAGATATGGTAAATTTTTTTTTGGGGGCTATCTTTTGGTGCTCCCCTCTTAAATGTGCCAAAAGCCTGGAAAATCCGATTGACAAAGTTTAAGCTTAATCGGATAACGCCAATACGTGCCTCATTGAGCATAACTTAGGGAAAAACAGTGATTTTTCAATAGAATTCGTATTTCTTTGTCCTTAATTAATGCTAAATATCACTTTATCTATTGGTATAAGGAACAAAACTATTAAAATCAAAATTAATAAGAATACAATTTCCTATAAAACAAGACTCTACTTAGGTTCCTAGAATGAATGGTTTCGGTTATAAAGGCAAGGAAATACGAATTTTAGTGAAAAATCGCTGTTTTTCCTTAATTTATTCTCAATGAGGCACATGTTAGCGTTATCCGATTAAGCTGAAACTTTGTCAATCGCATTTTTTATGCTATTGGCACATAGGGGGTTGCGCCGATGGAAAATCCAATATTGATTTCTTGTAACCACCCTAATGTACATATTGTTTAATAATGCCAATATTTTGGCCAAAAACACCTGGTTAATATAACATTTTTTTTTGTTTTTATTTATTTTTCTTAAAATTGCAGTCGAAAAGGTATGGCTGGCCAAAATATCGGGAGAACAAGACAAAAGTAAACAAACGCAAGTAAAAACAAGTAAGAGTGCTATATTCGGCTGTGCCGAATCTAATATACCCTTCACCATTGTGCGAGCAGAATACAGAGCAACTAGAGAAAAACTAAATAATTTTTACATATACATCGTTAAATCAACTTCTCTTTTCATATGGACCCAGAATATATATACTTTATGGGGTCTAAAATCAATATTGTGGAAATTACAAACGTAATGACAAACTTATATATACCCTTTTACACCTGTGGTGAAGGGTATAAAAATAGGAAAAAAACCTCAATAAATAAACAATCAAATGATTTGTTTACATTTTTTCTCTGTATGTTGTTTGCTCTCACTCGTCTCATGCAAACAGAGTGGAGGCGGCAAACTATACGCGTTATACGATGTTTAGTTATTTCTTTAACATGTTCTTTTTTTCAGAAAACAATGTCCGTTTTTTTCTCATTTTTTTATGAATTTATCCGAAATTTTATTTTTATAAATTATTATATTTGCAGACAGCGCAAAAACTGACGTCAATTCAATGTTTGTTTAGTTTGTTTGTTTAGAAATCTTTTAAGAAAAGTACCAAAAAATAAAAAAAAAATTAGCGAGATTTTTTTTCATTGTTATGAATGGTTTTTAGATAAGGTGTCATTTAAATAAGACTTTAGTAAAATATTTGAAAAAAAAAAACAAAATTACTGTTTTATAAAAATAAAAAAAAGAAAAATAGTCTCAACAAAATAACCACAATACTAATTATTGAAAAATAGTCTCTTTAGTTTTTAGGCACGTACTTAAGAGTTGAATGTAAGTCGATTTTTTTTATTGAAAACTTGTTTTGAATATTGTTTTATAATTTGTCCTATTGTTTGTATGTAAAATAAAATGAATTTTTTTTAAGCAAACAACAATAATGTAAACGTTTAGCTTTAGCTTTAAATTTATTAAAATTTAAATAATAATTCAGCCAGACTGTTCAAAGTTTGGCATTAAAACACGTGATTTAAAATCAAACATTTGAATTAATGTTTCATGTTTGTCAAATTTTTTTCTATTAATGACCTTTACTAAATTATTTTGGAATAATTAAAAAAAAAAAACAAAATTTTTGTTAAACATATCGTCAACGTAAATGCCAACGGACGTAGCAACCTTTTTATTTTTTTTTTTTACAGGAGAGGCGAAAAAACTTTACAAAATGAAAACCAACAACAAACTTTTCTTGGCGTTTGATTTTCTTAAATAAAATAGCCATTTTTGAACGGTGGTATCGGATCTTAGAGTTTTGTTTAGTGGTTTTGTAGTTTATTAAAACAAACAAAAATCAATAAAAAACTTAATTTCGAATTTTTATGTATTTAAGCCAGTGAAGGGCACATTTGCAAATCTTAAGTACGCGTGCATAGGAATAAAAATGCTGCTTGTGTGACGTCGACACATGTTCACTATAAACAGGGTTGTTAGATGTGACGATTTTTCGTCATTTTGACGATGTTTTTGTGAAAATACAGTAAAATGACGATTGACGATTTTTAAACTAAAAGTAATAGTGTTATGACGATTTTCTGGCATCAGTAAAACACTTACAAAAAATATTACAATTATATTGGGAACAGTTCAAAACGTAAAAAGCTTTTTTCGATACACAAAAATGAAGAGAAATTAAACAAAAAAAGTTCTTCCCCCATCACAAACCAGGGGTTTCATTAGAAGCACTAGTTATTCGAATTCTACAATTAAATGAACGCCATCATTACGGCAAAAAAGTATACACTAGAGCCCCGATTTGCGTCGGTCCTATTTTGTCCGCTTTTTAAAAATTTGTTAAATCTGCTTTGCGTTTTAATGATTTCGATTTGCGTCGCTTCATACGATTAAATTTTTTAGCTGAAGCCATAATCATATTTGAAGAATTTTTCTATTTGCGTGTAAAAAGCTGAATTCCCATTTAATTCTGTTAGGTAAGTTATTTTAAGTATAGTTAAGTGTTAGGAAGTAGGAAGTTAGTTTTTAATAAGAAGTTGTGTAGAAAAATGAATGCAAAGTGAAGAAAATGCGCTCGTTTGAAACTAAAATTGGACGTCATAAATCGTTTCAAGTCGGGTAAAAAGACTGTTGATTTAATTTGGTTTATCACCTTCAACAGTAAAAATAATTTGCATTAGTGACAGCGCTAAAAATTAATCATTTAAAGATAGCTCGAGTTATTAGCAAATGAGATTTTATTTTTTATTCAATGTTTTTGTGAATATGGATAAATGAAATAAATAAATGTTTTTGTTTTTATGAAAATATTTTTTCTTATGTATGTATTTCTTTTCAAATGATAAATATATTTCAGCCCACTTGTTGAAATAAATAGAAACTTTACAATATCACTTTCTTTATCATAAATATAATTTCTTGCTAAAAATTTAGATTTTTGAACCACTCAATGCAATAAATTGTCTCCAATTTGTAAAATTTAAATATTTGACGATTTGTTGACGATTTTGTTAACTGTTCATGACGATTTTGACGAATTTTGTTCAAACTTTTGACGATTTTTGAAGAAAAAAGCCTAACAACCCTGACTATAAACTTCTTTGTGTGGTCTTTGACAATGTACGTTCGGCTGTTGCTTTGTTGTTATTTCGTCAACACAAGCATAAATGTGATAGTATGTGAGCGCCCTTCACTGATTTAAGCCAGGGTTCCCAGTTTTATTTTAAGCCTTACCCCCAATTTTCGATTTTTCAACCCCAAAAATCCCCAAAATAGCTATTTTCGTATCCCCAAAAATCCCCACATTTTTCTTAAAAATAATATACATAATATTATGTCAATGGAAAAATATGCATACATCGATTTATATACATAAATCCATTTGTGCAATACATATTATTAAAACTTATGTTATTTATTCTTTGAGTTCTACGTATATTTGTACACATGTATAGTATGTAACAGGGGTAACGTTTAAACGCAAAAGAAAAATAATTATGCGTCAATATTTATCTTTTCAAAAACTAGGGAATCAAAATCCCAATCCCAATCCCAATTTTGTTTTACATGTTGTTTGTTTAAAAAGTGCATTTGGGATGATTGAATAAATTTGTCACAGCAAGCTGCATTATTTTAAAGTGTGTATTTTTTCTTATTAATTCTAAAAACTTATATTGCATCCTGTTACAAATATTGATTTTGGTTGTATTCATTACAGAAAAAGACTAGTTCAACAGAAGTTGGTACAAAACCATATTTTTTGCAATGGCAAGACCGATTTGCTCAAGATTTGGGCTCAAATTTTAGTATTTTTTGCTGTTAAAACTTTTTCAAGAACTTGTTGAAATAGTTTAAACCGCAAAAAAGACTAAAATTTGAGCCCAAATCTTGACCAAATCGCTCTTGCCATTCCAAAAAAGGACTTTATAATAATATATTAATCCCCAAAAATCCCCAGCGAAAAAAGTGTTTTTCCCCAAAAAATCCCCTGGGGATTTTTACGAAATTTGTATCCCCAATTACCCAAATCCCCAAAACTGGGAACACTGATTTAAGCTGACGATATATACATGCACATAAAAACATATGAGCGGCTAGAGTGGACCATCAATGAAGATAAAATTAAAAAAGTTATCTGTTTCAAAAAAGTAGAACAGTTTTGTGTTAGCTTAGGGTAAAAAAAATATTTGGCAAAAAATATGAGCTCGATCGGTTGAAAATTACCGTGCGGCATGCGCATTGAAATCTGTGAGAATGAAATTCGGGCTAACTGGAGAAAAACGCCCGTTACTACTGAGGAGTCACCGCTAGAGATGTAAAACGTATGAGTAAACCCCATTATTTTTACATCCCCAATATTTCTCTAGAACAAACTTATGTCCGTCCGTCTGTTCTAGAGTCGGTTTTCGAGATGTTTGATTTAATAATCATCGTATAATATCTCATCTTTCACAATAAAAAAAGAATAATACAGTAAAAGTTTAAAAATCAACAGAGTTTTATGTTTTTGTGGTATGATCTTATGAAAGTTGGCCAATTTGGTTGCACCCGTCATACACTTTAAAGCTCTCTCGTGGCAATTTGATCGTGTTTCATATAAACTCTTGTACACGCAAAGAAAAAACATGGTTATGGTAAACATATTCTAAGAGCAACATATTATGATAAGATTCATGATTGTAGTTACCATATTAAGGTTATTATTGAATCATATTATGGCCAAATATATTCGTAATATTACATCATAATATTTTTCCCTTAATCATATTATTATTCTGTTAACCATAATATGTTAAGATGGAATCATATTATTGTCATGTTAATCATAATAAGTTAAGACGCAATCATATTATTATCATGTTAATCATAATAAATTTAGAAGCAATAATATTTTGATACAGGTCCTTTAATAACTGTCATAACAATACAAAATAAATTGAAATTTTTATGTACCGATTTTTTATTTTGTGACTTTTTAAAATTTTTCTTGATATAAATAAAAAAGCGGAGTTTAATATTTGGCTTGCAAAAGAGTAAATGCAAAATATACAGCCATGTCACAGAGTACAATTCCGTGCTTCAGAAAATGACGAAAAAATGTTTCGGAATGAAACCATTTTTGTTTTCATGAACGGTATGGGAGTTGTCTGTATCTGAAAGGCCATAAAACCAGCGTTTAAAAAGCTGCAGTTGAGATAGTAAAAGTCATAAGATTGTGCTGTAACTTCGACATCTTCATTTGTCATTGGACAAAATAAACTGTTGCCTTTACTTCTGATTCATTAAATGAAAACAGTCGCAGTGAAGGCAAAAGCAAAAAACGAAATGTTGTAAAAACAAAGAACACCGGCAGTCAACATGTTCGGAAGTGTTTGGTTTGACCGACTGAAACTTTTAAAAAATCCCGTAGTTAACGAAGATGGGACTTTGCGTTTGTGTTCTTGTTTTCCATATTTTTTTTAAAATAATACACGCGTACATAAATACATAAATTTATACATACATATTTATTTATTTTTAAGCTTAACAAATCTTTTTAATTTTTTGAAATTAAATAAAACTTTAAATACATTATCGTTTTCATATACATACAATGAACACAACGTCCCATCTTCGTTAACTTCGGGATTTATTAAAAGTTTCAGTCTGTCCAACCAAACACTTTCGAACATGTCGGCTGCCGATGTTCTTTGCTGTGTGCAACTTTTCGTTTTTTGCTTTTGCCTTCACTGCGACTGTTTTCATTTAATGAATCAGAAGTAAAAGCAACGGTTTATTTTTGTCTAATGAAAAATCAGAAAGTGGAAGAAAAAGCATTTTTTTGATTTTGACTGCAGCTTTTTAAACCCTGCATAAAACTATCAAAATACACTTTCCATCAACAAACAAATACCTATGTTTTCTTCAATTCCGAACGGAATTGTACTCTGTGACATGGCCCATAGTAACACTTTGATAAAATAAAACGAAATCTCTGCGTAATTTGTTGTTGGATTTTACTTCGATATTTTAAAAATAAAACGAAATCTATGTGTGTGTTTGGTGTTGGATTTTACTACGATATTTTGTACTATTACATCACTAATACTGAACTCCGCATATACTTTAATTATTTTAATTTCTTTAAATTTATTATTTTTTATGGTAATTTATCTTGTTTAACCGCTCACATATAAAATAAACGACACAACTGATTCAAAATTATTTTACAAATGGCGCTAGCATAATATTATTAGAGTAAAAATAGTTTGATTGCATCTTTAACATAATAGGATAAATGTATAGCAAGTTATCATGTCATGGCTATTAAACAGTGTTACCACCTGAAAAATTCAAAATTACACTTGACATGAAGCAAAATTACCCGATTTAAATGAAATTACACCTGATATAAAATTTAAGTTTTATTTAATACCTAAAAGGACATTTACAAAGAAGCAAAAACACAACAAACTAATTAAAGATCAATATTAGTTAAACTGTTAAGATTCTTATTGTAATTTTAAATAAATTAACCAAAATAACATTAAAGACTTAAAACAATTAATAAAACATAAAATAAAACTCCTCAAATAATAAGTTTAACTTCCACATTTGGTTGCATATATCTAGGGAAGGTTCAAAATGCTCAGTGCCATTAATTTATAATGGGTGTTTTTTAAGCCCCATAGAGCTTACGAAAGGCTAGCGGTCAAACGAACTGTCATACTGCTTTCACTTTTTGCTCAGGCACATCATCATGAATAGATTCATGCTTGAAGCAAATCATTCAAATTTACTTTGAAAATCAGCCATCGATTTCACAACTTATAGGCGACTTCATGATTAAACTGACGCAACTTATTTCTTAAGCAATGAAGGCGATGTGTTAATTTAGAGAAAATAAACTGTCAATTAGACTTCAAGGCCGTGCGATGTGGCACCTCTTGATTGTTTTCCGTAGGGCTGTATATTTACTGGTTTATGGTGATAAACCAGCAATAATTGACGTCTTGGAGGTCAACATTGCTTATTTTATTCGTGACACGCAGCCAGCAATGCTCGAAAAAGAGAAACAAAATTGGACGTCTGGAATGCGTTTCGTCACGACCTATTGCCTATATGCCGATTACAAAAAAAAATTTTTTGTGTTATACCTTATTCAGTAAGCAAAATGCCTGCAGGGTTTAATACAACTGTCCCTTCGTAATTCAGTTTTACAACTGTAAAGGGCTTTAAATATTTTTCCAACTAAAGCATTAAAAAGTTGCAAGATAAAGATAAAATTAATTATATGTTGGAATATTGGAAACATATCTTCCCTCAGGCTAGTTTTTAGTTTGAATAACTTTTTCAATAAACTTCTGGTTCTAAATCACTATGATAATCATCTTTATCCAGTCTTAGGATCCATCTTGCGCCATAAATTATAAATATATTTAATGAGTGAAGTCTTTTCTTAAAAACAAGCAAGAGTGCTATATTCCGCTGTGCCGAATCTTATATACCCTTCACCATTGTGCGAGTAGAATAGAGAGCAACTAAATAATTTTTACATATACATTTACATACATATTTACAATACTTACAACTTCATTATACATAATTGAAATTTAAAAAGCGATAACTGGTAAATATTTTTTATTATGAAATAATAAAGAAGAGTGATAACGAAAATCATATTGGGCATTATGCTAGTATATGTAAACAAATACGAAGGGTGGTGAGGGGATAGGAAGAAGAAACGACAACCGGATTTGAACTTCGCTTTACATAAGGACCCAGAATATATATACTTTATAGGGTGTAGGACCTTCGGTGAAGGGTATAAAAAACAATCTTAATTATAAAAAAAGAGTAATTTTTGGGATTTCAGTATTTTGGTCATAACTCTGCTATTTCTTAACCGATTTGACAGATTTATATACCGACGTGTTAAAGAAGAAATTTTCCAGTTATTTTAGCTATAAAACGTGGACTCGGGAAGATCTATGGTTCCTGAAAATGGGTATTTTTCAAAAAAAAATTTATATTTTGGTCATAACTTTTTCGTATCTGAACCGATTTTCCCGAGTTTTTCAGAAAATATTTTCTATTAAAAATTTCCGATCTTCTGATATATAAGGCGTAACCATAGTTCATATTACAGTCAAAAAATTCAGGTTTTTATACAATTTTTAATACTTTTTGTATGAGAGGTACCACGCCTACTTCTCCAATCCCGCCCACATTTTGTAGGATGGTGTATATTTATAACCTAAATGTTTGTACCTAATTTTAAAGCTTTGGCTCTTGCCGTTCTCCAGATATACAGAAAAAAGTAATACAAATACAACAACCAGAAGGGATTTTTTGGAAAAATTAGAGGCAGTCGTGTTTTTTTGGTCATATCTCAGCCATTGTTGGACCGATCTGGCTGAATTTCAATAGCAAAAAATGGTGGAATATATGTGACATAAATGTAAAACAACGTAGCCGCTATCATGTCTGGAGTCTCCGGAAAACACATATCAAACGTAAGACGGACGGATGGATGGACGGACGGACGGATATCGTTAAATCAACTTCTCTCCTCATAAGGACCCAGAATATATATACTTTATAGGGTCTAAGATCAATATTGTAGAAATTACAAACGGAATGACAAACTTATATATACCCTTTTCCACCTGTGGTGAAGGGTATAAAAAACCGAGACTTTGGTTAAGAAGACTGTGCATTTTTTAGCAACAATATTTAAAAAGAAATAAATGTCATCATTGAAATCGAATCTTGATTTTTTTTGGGTATCTGAAGTAAGAATTTCAAATAACACCGATAAACATTGATATGTTTACAGTAACTATAATATTGTTGATATTTAATAAAAAATATCAATTATTTGTATACGACAATATATTGTTACATTAAACATAGTGTTGTTACCGTAACCATGCCCAACCATATTTTTTCTCTGTGTGTTTCTTTCTATTAGTAAAAGACGTTTAAAGTGTCTAAGGCTCGTTTTCTTAACTTACCGATAGCTAAAGTAGGATTTTATCGGCCGTATATAAAGTATTTCATTATTACAACTTTACTTTTACCTACCAGGTAAGATGAACTTTAATTTACTTAATCGCTCACTTTTGGTTAGTTTAAATAATGGAACAGTTTTTATAAGGCCGTTTAAAGTCTACTTTAAGCTATCGGTAAGTTGTGAAAACGGACCTAAATGTTGCACCCGTCAGAATAGAATCGCCCTACACATGTTTTGTAACTTTAGTAAGAACTTCTCGCATCGAAAAGATGTGAAACAAAATTTTGCATCGTTTCACGAGAAGTGAGAAAAAAGTGTGTCTATAACTTATGTCGAAAACCATCAAAAGAGATTACGTCGTTACGTTATAAATATCATAACATTGCTCTCGAAGTCGATGTGACATTACAGACGTTGAGAACGCCAGTCACACATATCGTTGACGGCGACCAACATTTTCTAAAATTGAACAATTTTCAAGACGGCAGCGAAAATACAACCGTCGGCTCTTCCAAATAATGTAAAGTGCGACTTTAATGTGTGTTGTTTGCAAAAGAGCTTTGTTTCAAGACCAAAATATTATTATTATTTTTTGCCTTTTGCATGTTTAATATGTTTTTTAGTGTTAACATTTTTTCTCGCCCCGTTTTTATTCGTTAGTTTATTTGACAGTTCAAAGCCGGAACTTTCTCACAGACATTTTACAGACACACTTTTTCTGTAAATTTGCGAGTAATTTCCTTACGTGACAGCCATTAATCGCCAAAAATTTTACAGACACAGTTAAGTGAGAAAAACAGTTGTTTGTTTTATTTTATGGCATTTTTGTTTAATTTCTCATATTTCAATAAAGGCGAATTAACTACAGGTGGTGTTGTTTTGTTAGTGTTTTGCTAAGAATGTGTTTTGCTAAGAATTGTTGTTGTTTGTGGAGTATTCTAGTTCCGACTCCACCTGTAGTTGAATTCGCCTTGATTTCAATCGAAATTTCTCGACGCGACAGTAACAGAACATGGGTACAGCTTGTCAAAGTCTGTTTACAAGCTATAGTTTTTTATATTTACTTACAATATTTTTGACAATCTAACCAAAGAATCTGTGTTGTTGTGATCTCCCCTTCTAGTGAATTCGCCTTGACTTGAAAATATTTGAAACCTACATGAACTCTTTTGTTTTTGTTGTCTTTTTTTTAAATTCTTTGACTGCTACTAAAGTAAAGATCCCACTACGGGCGCAATGTACCAATTTTTGTTGTATTTCATGTGCCGATAGTGTGGCCGGTCAGAATTTTTTAATATGCGACCATCTGTGCCGAAATTGTACTGACTGTGGACAATCAAAATTAACCTTGATAATGTGAACACTCTTTTGCTCAAAATGGAGCAATCAAATTGTTTAATATGTGCCGATTTTTATCGGCCACTTGTGCGCCGATCACAGTCACCAATCAGCGAATTTCTTAAGTAAAATTATGTCTGCCAACAAGCAAATGAACAAAAACATATGATTTACCAAAATAGCACGATATTGTGACCGCATTGTACCGATTATTGTCGCAATTGAGTTTTGGCCGATATGAACCGAAAAACCTTGTCGCAATGTGCGACGACAATGGGACCACCCACGATTACATTGTGCAATGTTTTTAAATGTGCGCCGATATAGCACAATAAAAATCGTCACAGATTGTGCTATTTGAGCCGATAGTGGGATCTTAGCTTAAGACCCATTATTACAATCGATCCAAATGCCAAAATGTGCATGAACTGGCTTAAGTAACTGAGCGAACACATGTAAATCATATATGTGTAACCATATTGAACTTGGGGAAACTTTTCGTCTTAAGAAACTGCTTATTGTTTAAACAACGTGCGTTTTAAAGAATTGTATTTAAAATGCAGAAACTCTAAGGTTGGGTTTTTGAGATCTCAGTTAAACTAGGTTAAGTTAATCTGAAAACTAATTTGTGCCGCCATTACTAAGTTTGTATACAAAATTTTGACGGAACAGCTTAGTTTTGCTTAAAATGTTGGTCTCTAATGAAATAATAAAAAAAAACACATTTCGCCTAAAAATCCGAGTTTCTAACTTAGTTTAAACTTAATCCACATCCCATTAACCCAGCCTAAGGAGTTTTTCGAAATTGTGAGAGTAAAGGGAAATCTTACATGATTCGATAAACCTCGTTTTAAAGATTAAAAAGCCCGAATTTTTAATATATTTAATTTTTGAGAAAGAACCTTTGGGCTAATTATACAAAAATTTTGAAATCGAATTTCTGAGAGATTTTTGGAAATTGTGGAGATGCTGGAACCCCTTACAGTATGCGACATACTTAATTTTGTCCAACATTAAATTAGGTTTCTTTCTTAACTATGTAAATTATTTGAAAAAAATTTGTGGGTACGTTTTGTTTACCCTCCTCTTTACAAAATTGAATTAAGAATTCGTACAAAAAAAAAAAAAAACTTACATCTTCCGACTGCACAGCAGTGGTGCGACCACTTTCAGCCGCACTATCATCTGTTGTATTGTACTGTTTCCTTGGTAAAGATGTGGGTGTCGTAGACGCCGAAGCACTTTTCTGTTGCGTATCTGACGAACGCTTAATCCATACATCGTCCAAATGAGGATATTCACGATCCGCTATCTTAGTGGCCACCTCTGAGGTTAATGTTATTTTTGTTGTGGTAGTGGTATTAATACTATTATCACAGTTATTCCTAGGTTTTGAATTGGCATCCAAATTTAAAGTATTCAATGAGGAAGTACTTTCGGTGGGAGCACGTATTTCGACAACAGAGGAATCGAAGAATTTTTTGGACAGATGTGGTGTAACTGGAGTGTATTTATTACTGCCATAACGTTGGGAGAATAGCCCTTGAACGGAAGAGTAGCCGCCAAAGCTACTGGGAAAACTAATGGTTTGGGCGTTATTGGAAGAATCCAAATGTTTAAGTTTATCAGCCTCCGAGCGCAGCTGTTGGAGTTCGGGAGTTTCTTGGGCTTTTGTTACAGTAAATTTGCCTTTAATTATAAGGGTTTCAGGACTGGGGGAACGGGGTTGGTTCTGAATCTGCTCGGGTTTTGTTTCAGTTTGTTTAGCGGGTTTCTGTGCGGCTACTGAAGGTTTACCGGCTGTAGATTTGGCCGATTCGAGTAGATTTATTAAGGCTGGTGGCAATATGGTGGGTGGTATTGGAGGAGGTGGTGGTGGTGTCGAAATTTCTGGGGGAACGGTTATCGTTTTTATATCCTCCACATTACTGGTATTAATGCTATCGATTTTATGCATAAATTGTTGTCTTAATCTTTCCAAATCCTTAAATTTCTCCGCAGAAGCGTGATCTTTAGCGGGGGGTGGTGGTGGAGGTGTGGGTACAGCTTTTAATTCAAACTTGGGTGATTGATCAGATTGCTGGGGTTGTGGTGATTTATCGGCCTCATCTTCATCCTCTTCCTCTTTGCACTGAGACAGGCGTCGGCGCTCTACAAAAGGCATCAGATACGGACGTATTTGAAAGATGTCAGCATTATAGAATTTCGGAGACATATTTATGGCTGAATGTATTATAACACCCTCACCTTCGTCATCATCATCTTCAGAATCTGAACTTGAACTACGATATTCAAAAGAATTGGACTTAGGAAAGGTTCTTAATGGAGCTGAACCCAAACCCGAACTACAGGTTAAATTCCCACTATTAATGGTGCGCAATTCTTTGGAGGGCTGAGGATCTTCATCGCCATTTAAGGAGGTCTCTGAATCTGTTTCATAGCCATCATTGCTATGTTCCAAATCATCCATAGACCGCTCAAAGGCATGTTCAAAAACACAATCCCCTATGGAGGGTACAAAAGGCAAATTCCCATTATTATGTAACTTCTTTGACTTTTGTAAGGTACTACCAACCGTCACACCACTACTACTGCCCACCTCTGACGAAGTATCCGAAAATGAGGATTTACTAAGCGATTTTTCGGTACTATCCTGTTTCTCCTCGTGCGTCATACTCGATATGGAGGCTGAATTTGAAATGGTGCATTTTTGATGATTTAAAGTCTCCTCTATATATTCACAATTTGTGGCCATTGGTTTAGTTTAATTGAAAACGAAGCGGGGAAAGGAAATTTGGTTTAGATATTCTCAAGAGTTTCTTCTCTTTGTTTTATAGATAATTAAACACTTGAACAAAACAAAAACAAATGTATACACTTAGACGAAATTTATGAATGTTTTTTAACGAATATTATCTTCTTTTGAACGACATTGGTTTTAATTTAATTTATTTTATTTTTGCCAGTTTTTGTTATCTTCAAGATAATTTGATAATTTTTTTCAATTGCACTTGCTTTTTTTTAAAGTATGATTTGATTTTTTTTTTTTTTTTTTTTTTAATACTTTGTTAAGAATGAGTTTTATGTGTTTAGTTTCAAGTTATCTGAAAAATGAAAAAAAAAGAAAATAATAAATAAATTGTATCACAATTTTATTTTTACGGTGGAATCTCTGCTTAAGTAGTCGATAATCTGATATTATCTGATGTTTTGGAGTTTTTGTAAGTACTTGTTGCCCAAAGAAATATTAATTTAAGACTGATTTTAAAAGTGTTTAAGGCCAAAATTTAAGTACTTTATTAAATAGTTTTAAAGGGTATTTTAAAATTCAAATTTTTCATAAAAATAAAATTTAGAATAATTTTAAATTTATAAAAATATCTAATATTTCTCAAATTTTCTTTAAATTTTTCATTTGTTTGTTCTTAAAACAGCTTGAGTCCTTTAAGTGAAAAACGCTAAACAGTCATTACCTACAATGCAAATGTAAACAAAGAAAATGTTGCCAAACCAGCGTTGCCGATTTCGTTCTAATTATCCAAAACTAAGACAGGAATATTTTTACTTTGAAAGTTTTTGAATAATGAAATTTTTGTATAATTTTGCCTCAAGATTAATTCATATACAAGTAAATTTTTCAACTAAACGATTTCATCATGGTGGAATACGCAGGTGGCATCGTTACGGCAACAAATACAACATTACAACAAAAATGGAAATTATATCACCTTTTACGTCAAAAAATACTTTAAACAAAAATTTAAGGTGCCGCTAAACGTGATGAAATAAATACATCTTATTTACTTTAATTTTAAGTTATCAAAAATTTTAATAAAATACAACAATTACAGCACAACACGTGGACTTTTTGTAAACATAAACAAAACTTTGACAAAAACCTAGACAAAGTGCCGGTTCACACACGTCAAGTTTGACTCGTCAAGTCTTGAGCTTTTTGGAGAGAAGGGAAAAGATAATGCCAATACTTTTCTCCTCTCTTCTAAAAACTCAAGACTCGACGAGTCAAACTTGACGTGTGTGAACCGGCACAAACAATGCAAGAGCAAAAAATCGTCATCTGACGTAGTGCTGCCACCTTTATTATTTCACCATGGATTTAATTTCATTTAAAAAGTATTTTACTCCGTAAATTTACAGCCAAACATTTGTTTACTCTTTTCAAAAGCTTTTGAGATGACAAACAGTCTTGTTGAGCCTGTCTTTGCCAATTTAAGAACCATAAAAGCTATCCTTCTTATTTTGCCATTTTCAAGCTGTTTAGTAAAAATAATTGTCAGCTTATTAACATCAACAAAAACTGAAATGAAGAATAAATTGTCATCTGGTATTTTTTTTTTTTTTAATGACATTTATGTTTTAATCTTTACCAACGGTGGTGCACCTCAGACAATTTTGGAAAGTTTTTCATTTCAAATAAAAAATAAAAATATACGAAAAACTACATTTAAATATGAGTTGATATTAGAATAGAATTGGTGAAATTAGCCATTAAAGCTTTAGTTAATTTTAAAATATTTGCGTATACTTTTTATGACTCATATAAATTGTTTTATTTATTTAAAAAATTTATTTAACTAAATAATAATAATACATGTTCTAATTAAAATATCTAATTACTGATAGTCTGACTAATTCGTGAATATAAAATAAACACCAAGCAGATCTTTAGCCCTTTAAGAGATGAAATTTTTCATATTCATACGAAATTTACAGCGTTTCTTCTTTATTTTCAATAAGCTGCCCACAAACTAGTGATTTAAGCTTGCGCTTGCGTGCGCGCTCGACGTATTATTACTTGTTAATGGGGCTGTTCGCGCACAAAACACATGTACCCTGCAAATAATTGGACCAGTCCAAACACTCGTGTAAAGAGAAGCCCTCGAGGGACTAGGACTAGTCCAAAAGTAACCCAAACGTATAGAAAAGACATGGTCTATTTAACATTACAATGTCCTAGGGCAGGACCATATAACCCAGCTTTGGATTACAAAGGAGTAGTTTTAAAACTACTCCATGGTATACTCAAGAGGATTAGTTTTGAAGTCGTTAAAAAACGAAAGCACGTCGTTAAAAAACGAAGACATCTCGTTTCACTACAAACAATTTTTAACAATGACAGGGTCCATGTTTGCATTACATCGGACCAGTTCATGGAGTGATCCATTTAATCGAAATGGATAAGGTGGTCCAATATTATTTGCAGGGTAATTCAAAATTTTTTTATCAATGATTTGTTCAATGTTTTAGTGTGCCTGTGCGCGAACATTTTAAAAAAAATTCATTTTAGTGTACAACGATACGTCGTCGATCTGTATTTATTGCAAAGTTGTTTAGCAAAGAACACTTTTTTGTATTCTTCTTAAATTTTCTTCTCATTTTGTTGTGCACACAAAAAATTGTCACAATTTATATTGTCTTTTTGGCGTTTAAGGTTATTGTGATTTGTTTGTCGTGTGTGGAAAAATGGTACGCAAACAAATCACACGCACAAACCACTAGTGTGTAGTCAGCTTTAGCTTACTTTTAACTTTTTTATGATTTCTTTTCAGGGATTACTGTAACCTTGTTTATGTATTTCACATTATAATTATTGTTAATGCTATCTTTGACTTTTCATATCCTAAAATTTCGCAGCTAAATCTTGATCAAAAAGTTGGTAATGCGAGTTAGATGGTGGTCAATATGGCAACATTTTTAATAAGATGATAAGGAGAAACTTTTTAATACATACTTAAATTACACTACATAATTTTATATTTCTGATTTTTTCTTTCAGAGTTAAAAAAATATATTTAAACAACCGTTTAAGGGTTAATCTAAAAACCAATTACGACACATTTCGAAAATAACAACGGCATAGTTTTGTCATAATTTAATAATGCGTGTCAAATGTACATACAAATATACTTGATCAACAAGAGGGTATTAACTCCAATTTTTAATTTTTTAACTTTTTGGAAAAAATCGACACGTAATTTTCATATCGAGCCCTAACCGCGAAAATAACGTAAGCGCCAAAAATCTAATTTTACTGGAGAGTTTTTTTTTTTTTATTTTATCTATATATGGGCATTTCTCCAGAATGGTCTACCAGGATGAAAAAAAAAATGTTGATTATCATCGTCTTTTATTGTTTATTATTAGAAAAAAAGTCTATGTTCTTATTAAAGAATGGTTTCCTAGCATATCTGAGCTGTTTTACTTGAGGAAATTGGGCTGGAAACTGGAAAATTTTATAATTTTCTGTATTTTCTACTTTTAAAGACATTTTTATATACTTATTTTACATGCAAGAAATATGTTATGTTTACACTCCTTCTTCATAATCTCTCCATTACAATCAATTGTAAAACGAGTATTAAGTTTTTTTGTTAAGCAAATTTTAAGATATTTGTGGGAAAATGCGTGGTGATAATATTAAAAAAACATATGGAAAAAGTGTCACGTGCGTAATGTCACGTGCTTAATTTACAATTTATTTTTTTCTTCGCCAACCCATGCATAGTTGCTTTTGAACAAAACATGATTATAAAGGCCCATTACTAACCTTTATAAAAACATTTTTTCCGAAATAAAAACCTCCTACAATTCACTTACTTTCGCACTTTTTCTTACGGTCCTAAAAGGCACTTCTATTTTTGTCACGTGAGTAAGTCAACTTTGATTGCATGGCATTTGGGTACCCAGTGCTCAATTTACCATTATATATACTTTTTAGAAAGAACTCATCACAAACAATGTAACGATTCTAGAATTCATTCTAAAATTCCAATCCACTTCTATTTTTTTAATATTCAAACACAATAAAACGCGTACAAATGTCGCGTGCATAACCAGAGAAACACCCATATATAAAAAAAAAGTTGCATTGTGTTAGTAATTGATGTTCTCTGTAGTGCGTGAACCGAACGTGGAAGGTGACGTCAATGCCAAGGTTTTTATGTATCAACGGTCTTCAAATGTGTATTGGTTCATGAGTTAAAGCCATTTTATTGAACACTGAGGTCTAATCACCGCATTCGATACTATCGTATCGAATAAACTATCGAAGTTTTTTGCATACGATAGACACTGACGTATCGAATGAAAACTCAATAAATGTAATGTCGAGTTACTCGATATCGAATGCTATTATTTCAAATTCAATACATTTCATTCGATATCGAGTTTAATGATACCAAAATAAATAATTTCGATCAATTTTGCTCGATATCGTATGCGGTGATTAGACCCCTGCATTCATTCCGAAACATGTATTTTTTTTTTGCATGGAAATTTTGCGAATTTTACTTAATACATATTTTGAAAAATTGAAATTCAATTAGTTTTTAGATTCATAACAATTACACACACATTTTAACACTTTCTTTGTTACAAGATTTATAAGCGATTCATAATCAGGTTTGTCTGTGGACTGTTTATGTTAAGTTTGCACGAAATCGGCCCAGGGTTTCCGAAGATATGGCATTTTGATTTTTCTATACATTCTTCCCATACAAACATGAACAAAATGCCCTAAATTTTGAAATTTTGTTTATGTATTTGTTAGGTATGAGAATAGAAGGCGCAAAAAACGGCAAGAAGGGCAAAAGCTACTCCTCCCTATATCTTCTTAACTAATCAACCTGTTTTCTTAAAATTTGGCATGCAGGCACTGTAACATCTGAAAGGAAATACGGAATAGGGCGTGAAATAGGGCAAGAGGGGTAAAAGCTCCCCTCCATATATCTTCTTAACTTATTAATCGATTTTCTTGAAATTTCTCAGGCAAATAGTGTAACATCTGGTAAGAACTATAGCCTTAAATTTTTATTATTTAGGGCTTGAAATAGGGCAATAGGGGTAAAAGCTCCTCCTCCCCAATCTTCTTACATAATTAACCGATTTTCTTAAAATTTAGCATGCAGACACTGTCACATGAGATAGGGCAATAGCGGTAAAAGCTTCCCTTCCCTATATCTTCTAAACATTATAATGAAAGGGGTTTCTTAAAATTTGGCATGCAGACACTGTAACAACTGAAAGGCAATAGGGAATAGGGTGTGAAATAAGGCAAAAGGGGTTAAAGCTCCGCCTCCCTATATCTTCTATATTTTTATTATTAAGGGACTAAAATAAAGCAAGAGGCGTAAAATCTGAAAGAAATAAGGTATATGGCAAAACAACGTTTGCGGGGTCAGCTAGTTTCATCTAAATTTTGTATGAAATTTGTCGCTTACGATAAAATTGTTCTTGCTATAAAATCGTAACGGTACCTTATGTGACTATGACGTTTTAGGAGATGATGCAAGTGATGCCAATAAAATCATTTATTAAAAAAAAATTTTGAAATTAATGTTTTATACGTTATTTTCTCGGTTAGAGCTCGATATCTGTCCGCTTGAAAAATATCGTGCTATTTTGCCTACTTTTTGGTAATGACACGTTTGGTTTAAAAATTATTTTTCATATGCCTTTTTAATATTAAATTAAAAATTGTTTTGCTTCTACTGAAAATTTTAAGATTCCAAGTTAAAACCCTCTTGTTGATCAAGTGTGGTACATAAATTTGTTGTCATTAATTTTTTTATTTTATTTTTTTTTTTCAATAACATTGCAAAGTTATTCTAAATGTAGACAAATTTGAATAAGTATTCAAATAAAAAATTAATGGCGGCAATTCTTTTGTCTACACTTTTCAATACTGTGAAGTTGAAATGAGCAGAAACTGTAAGCAAAATAAAATATGTATGTACGTTATATAAAATAAATATGAGCTAAATTTCAGTTATGTATTTTATAAAGCTTTTTTGTAATAGTTCTATTCCTTCAATTTTTCAGAAATGACTTTATATGTATGTAAAATAAAAAAAAAAATACCGAGCGGTAAATATTAAAAGCACCGCAAGTGGGAGAGCTTTTTGAATGTCTCTATAGCCCTTTCTAAAAGATTTGTTTCTTATGATATCCTGCCTTCCGTAATTTGCCTTCAGGAAGGTATAAATTTGTTTAAAGAAGACCTTCAAAAATATTCAATACACATTCGTTACTCGCTTCTTTAAGAAGGGCTTTGAGAAGGAAAAAACGAAGTTTTTAGCTTTTATTTTTAATTAATCTCTTCTTTGGGAAGGGAAAGAAGTTTTTAAATTTGCATATTTTTTTTTTGTCTCGTAACTCCTACGTTACGGATCAGCCGTTCCGTTTTCCTTACCAAGCTTCTGTATAAATAGGTACTCTTACGTAAACGTAACGTTACATTGCCGATGAACGTGATAAAATTAATATTTTTTTCCGTCTTAACGTTTCAGCTATTAAAGAGATTTGTGCTTGTTTATGTTTATTGATAAAGCGAACATTCTATCGACATACAGGACGCTTTTTATATTTTTAAACAAAACGCACAAAAAACAAAAACTAAAGGACATTCTTCGTATTCACTTTTTACAGTCCTTCATCTGAAAGCCTTTAAGAATGCCTTTAATAAAAGGAAGTGTGGAAGATCTTACTCCCAGTGGCAACCTGTGTAAAAAATAAATAAGTATGTAATGGGGCGAGTAGTTCTTATATCTGCTAAATAAGGACTTCTATTAGGCCTCTTTATTCATTTTTTTTACCGCTGGAAAATACTTAAAACATTTTTAATGCTTTTATTTTAAAAGTAAGCAAAAACCCCTACGAAACAATTTTTAGAATTACAGACATACACAAGATTCCCTGAAGGTCAGCGAAACACTTTTAAACTCAAAAATCACTTTCAACAAAGAAGATTGATTGACTTAAAGGGAAAAAAACTCTTAAAACAAAATAAAAACTTACACTGGTCAGCATCTAAGTATGTTTAAGTAAAAAAAAATGTTTGTATATGTGGAATTGATACATATCCAATGCCCTAAATACAAATATGTATGCAATCCGAATTCATCTTGCACATCCCGTTTTGATGCAATAAGCAATTTTTGTTTTCATTAGAATTATTTACATTCCGATACTGACAGCGGTATTCGAAAATAAGAAACCAAGGCTTTAAAAAGGCACACACGTGTCAACAACAACAACAACAAACGATGATTACTCAATAAATAAAATGGCTTGGATTGACTGATCCACACTGAGTCTTAAAACAGTGTTGCAACATAACAGAAATCAATATTCGTCCGTAGCAGAGTTGGCAAAATTGGTACAATTATACTTTTTGAAAAACGGAAGTACAGTAGAATCCCGATAATTCGTAATCGCAAGGGACCGGCCATTTCTTAAAATAAAATAAATAAGTACGAATTAAAGTGGTTTTTCAATTTATTTACTAAAACGATAAAAAACATAAAAAACAATTGTTTACAATCTATCTATCTATATATATAAAAGAGACGTGTTTGTTTGTAATCGCTAAACTCAAAAACTACTGCACCGACTTTGACCAAAATTTGTGTGTATGAGGCATGAGGCGTGCTTCTGTGTAGTTTCGCGTTTGTTAAATAAATTTTGCGTGCAACTGTACTGTCAAAAAGTAGGAAAAATCAATTTTCTACAGATTTAGACGTTACGTTTAAGTTACATCTTATTGCTAACTATAATCGTTCTAATTGCTTTACATTAGGGATGCCAAACGGGAAATCCCGAATCCCGAAATCTCCGGTATTTTTCGGGATTGACAAATACATATATCAAGTTTTGTGTAGTGTACTCTATACAAAAAAAAAAAATATTAAAAATTATAATTCAGTTGTATTTTTTATTTTTATAATTCTCATTTTTCTTTTTTAAAAATTTATGTTATTATTGTATATTATTGAAAATTCATAAAGAAAAAAAAGTGTTGTTAATTTAAAAAATCCCGAAATCCCGGGATCAAGAAATCCCGGAATTTCGTGATCGGGATTTCAAAATCCCGAATCCCGGGATTTTCTAAAATCAATCCCGATTGGGATCCCTTCTTTACATACACTAAAATGAAGCAGCTGATATGTAACGTTACTGTTACTGTCAGCTAACTGGGGCTTTAGTTATCTCATATGTACGTACTACGTAGCTGCAATTGGAATAACCAGTTCAAGTAAAAGTGTTGCATTTCGTGAGAAAAGTTACCAGATGATTTTATTACAAATTAAAAATACGGAAATAAATAAAGAAAAGTTGAGAACAACACAAAATTGAAGTTGTAAAAAAAAATTTTTATATAAATTTTTATTAATAAAACATAATTTGGTTTTCTAAATTAGAGAAATCCTTAAAAAAAAAACAAAAAATGCTAACAGATTATGACAATTGATTCAAACAATTACACATTTTTCCTAGTTGAAACTTAAAAAACAAACAAACAAACACTTAATTAGAATTATTGAAAAAAATATTTAAATATTACAATAAAAATATCTAGAAATAATGGGAGATTTCTTAAGAGCTATAGGAAAGTTAAAAAAAAACACAAAAAAATTCAGAAAAATGCATGAAATCTTTATTTGAATCGATAGTACGGTCCATATAATTTAATGTTTGATGATTATTTCATGCAAATGTTGACCATGACTGCGCCTCAAATGGTCCATCCGCTTAGTCCAATTTTTGCATACTCTTTCCAACATTTCGGCCGGTATCTCATGAATGAATGCTTCAATGTTGTCTTCCAATGCGTCAATTGAAGCGGGCATATGTGTATAGACATGAGCTTTAACATAGCCCCACAAAAAATAGTCTAAAGGCGTTAAATCTCACGAACTAGGCGGCCAATTGACCGGTATCGAACGTGAAATAAAATGTTCACCGAACTCGCCTCTCAATAAGTCCATTGTTAAGCGTGCTGTGTGGCATGTGGCACACAGCTTGTTGAAACCACATGTCATGCAAGTCAAGCTCTTGCATTTTGGGCAAAACAAAGTTGGATATCATCCCACGGTAGCGCTCACCATTCACAGTTACGTTACGATTCGCATCATCTTTGAAGAAGCCGCACCAAACTGTGACTTTTTCTGGATGCATTGGTAGCTCTTGCAATGCTTCTGGCTGATCTTCACTTCAAAATCGACAATTCTGTTTTTTAACGTACCCATTGAGCCAAAAATGAGCTTCGTCGCTGAACACAAAAAGCTCGCAATGAACTTTCTTAAGAGAGCACGCATTTTGATAATAAAATTCAATAATTTGCAAGCGTTGTTCGTTTGTAAGACGATTCATGGTTAAATTATAGACCAAACTGAAGATGTTTGACAGTGAAACAAAACACGAAACGTGCGTCAGCTGTTTAAACCAGTGTTGCCAAAAAGATAATAGCTAAGAAATCACCCGATATATGTTATATCAAAAAAAAAAAAAAAAAACCAAAAATGCATACGCAATCAAAAGTCAAACAAGTCACCTAATATTATATCCACTCAATTGAATTTAAATTTATTGATATTTAGATACAATAATATTTACAAAACCAAACAATTCACGTATAATATGGTCATAACTTTTATGTTTATATTATAACAATTGTGGTCGGGAGAATCACAAACAATTCTACTAGAATTTAAATTTAAAAGAGAAAACGAAAGAAAGAAAACAAAACAAAAAAAAAAATAGAAAAAATAATTAAAGACAATTAATCGTCAATTGAACTAAACTAATGCATGGATGATACAAATGATATGGTTTGGTTTGGCATCCAATATTCTAGTCATATTGTATGCATTTTAAATAACTAAATCATTTTCTTTTTTTTTCAATACAATACAACTCTGTGCTATTATATACACATCAAGTTTATTTTGCACAAAAAAATTTATGTATGTACATTAGGGATATAACTTTTTAACAATTTTTTAAAATATCAAAATTGGCATAGCATAGTCCGATAGAGCATAAAAAACTAAAAGGAAAGGTATATTTATTTTTTCGCTAAGGTCAAAAAAGTTCACGCACCAACCGCGATGAAGTTTTGAAAATTTTTAATTTTCTGTTAAGAAAAATAAATAATATGTTTATTTAAAACAAAAAATAGCTCAAGTATGAAATTTCATTAATATTTAGAGATGGTTAGAGATTTTTCCGCAGACTAAAACGTATTTTTAACCTTTAATAACAAAAAAAAATTAAAAAAGAATAAAAAACACCGTATAAAATTATGAATATTCAATATTGCATTGGTTTAGAAAAACCAATTGGTGCGTGAACTTTTTTGAGAAAAATTACAAAAGATTATGATTTTCTTGGTTACTAGGACATGGTTGACCTCATGGTACTATGCCAAAAAATTGGTTATACCCCTAATGTACATGTGTACTTATCAGTTTTTTTTATATGAATAAAAGATGTAAAGAATAAACATTTTATTGAAATAGAAATATAAACTACCACTCACAATATAAATGTAATACTATACAATTATATTTATCCACATATTATTATGGTATTATGAAGGGAATAAATAGTTTTGTGAAAATTTTAAACGGTATTGTTAGTTTAGGAAATAGGTTGGTAACTCCGGATTGAGCCTTTGCTATATGGCAGCATTGTTTTAAAGAAAGAAAGAAAATCATTGTAATTTCTCTTTTGGTTTTTTCTTAAAAGACAAGAGTTAACAAACACAGCCTTCAAATTTTTTCCTTTATATTGATGAATTTCGCAGTATTTAAGCTAAACTATCAATTTAAATTATGGTAGTTATAGCCTTTCTTTTTGGAAAAGATGGTTGGTTGGCAGCACTATATAAAGGAAAATATTTTAAAACCAAGAAAACAAATTGAAAAATCTTAAGAATTAGTTGTCTTTTCGAAAGTCGACTAATGGCGATTTCTTTTCTGAGAAATCGCCATAATAACAAGAATAATTTCATTTAAGTTTTGGTTACACTAAATAAACATTTTCTTTTTGTAAGTTTAACCCTTTTATTTAAAAAAAATACGGTAGGCAATACTGTCAAAAGCATGAGATGGTAAAAGTAAATGCATCTTAACACTGTAATACCAAGTAATAAGACTTTGTAGCATCAACATATAATGAAATTCGCTTCTTCCATAAAGCGGCTCATACACTGTCAATAAAATTGTTCCATTTTACGTATTGTATAATTATATCGCCAATGTGTATGTGATATTCATAGGTGGCGCAATATATTGGAAACAATCAAAAGACTTTTGATTTTTATTGCACAACGAAAAGAAAATAAAATGTGTTGGCAACATTGTACAATGCTGTTTGTGTTATTCCAATAGGTTATGTTCACCTTTTTATTGAATGAAAGAAACCATTGTGCGACTTATTGCAAAATATAGGACAAAATGTAAATAGTATGGCGAATATCATAAACAATATCATTGCAAGTGTATGAGCCACTTAAGAAAAGAGAACAAAAGCCTGTTGCAAGTATTTTTCATGTTTACATGGATGGTAAAAATAAAATAAAAGCAAAGATATAAAACGGCTGAGTTATTAACAAAAAAAAAATGATGTTTACAGTTAACAATATTAAGGGAAACAACATGAAAATGTCCTGAGTTAATTTTTCTTTTTTATTGTTTTTGTAATTTTATAAAATTGTTTACACCTTCAATATATGTATAATCTTAGCGCTGCCAATTTTAACTTAAGTTTAACGCCACTGATCTAATGAGAATACATAAGTTTTTAAAATGGTTTAGAAAATAAACATTTACAGACCGTTTGTAAAATATTGTATTCGTATTCTCTTCTACTCAATACATTTTGCTTTTACATGATAAGATTTTTTTTAATTTTACTTTTTGACCGATCTTGTTGAAAATTTGTGTCTAAACTTCTATTCAATAGGACTAACGTTGGTGCAAATTTCATCCAAATCGAAAGACATCTATTTCAAAATAAGTTCACTTGACGTTATATATGGGTGTTTCTCTGGTTATGCACGCGACATTTGTACGCGTTTTATTGTGTTTGAATATTAAAAAAATAGATGTGGATTGGAATTTTAGAATGAATTCTAGAATCGTTACCATACATGGGCATACTGCATTACTTTTTTACTGCATTACACGTTTCAGTAATCAGTAAAAAGTACTGATTACTGAAAAAAAAAATCAGTATTCAGTAAATTTTACTGGTTATTGAAACAAAAAATCAGTATTCAGTAAAAAGTACTGATTACTGAAAACAAAAATCAGTATTCAGTAAAAAGTACTGATTACTGAAAAAAAAAATCAGTATTCAGTAAAAAGTACTGATTACTGAAAAAAAAATCAGTATTCAGTAAAAAGTACTGATTACTGGAAAAAAAATCAGTATTCAGTAAAAAGTACTGATTACTGAAAAAAAAATCAGTATTCAGTAAAAAGTACTGATTACTGAAAACAAAAATCAGTATTCAGTTAATTTTACTGGTTTGTGTAAAAAAATGCAGTAATAAGTAAATGATTGATAGTAGATACTGTGGCGTGTTTTCACTTTTTTAAATTATTTAAAAAGGAGATGTGTTATTGGGTAAAAAAAATGTATTTACATGGTTAAAACAACGAGTTATTTTAAATAAACAATGAAAAAAAAATTAGATGTATTTGTGAATACATGCTGTGCTATATGCTGTTAGCTTTTCTAAGCACAAGCATTTCAAAATTTTTGTCGCTAAGTTTTTGTCTTCTAGAGCGATTCACAATCCCAGCAAAAGAAAACAGTCGTTCTACAGGTGCAGATGAGGGTAGTGGGGTATTATATTTTATAAAAACGTTTTTTATTGCATTGTGCTTATGCAGGCAATTTGTTGTTGTATCCCGGTCGGCCAAGTATAAAATTGTTTCCTCGAGATAATTTCCCACATCGCTTAAATTGGACTGTACATCATCATCTGGTTAAGAAAATTGGATATTCAAATATACATACTAATATAAATATCAAAGGAAAATAATGTGCAAAAGTTAACATCACCTTCTTCCCCAAAATCTAAAAATGAATTTTCCGGCGTTTGAGGCACAATACGGGTTTCAGTATCCGGTATCTTTCCGTATTTTATTAGGTATGTATTTAACATTTGTTTTACATCTTCCTCTGTTTTTGATGTAGCCGTTTCCAATAGAGGTTTTAAAAATCGGAGCTTTATTTCATCCACCAATTTTGTTATAAATAAAAGCTGAAACTGGGGTTGAACTTGGAACCTCTTGTTTACTGAACAACCCCTTAGACCGTTCAGCTATATAAGGTTTAATTTGTTAGATAAACATTTTTAAACATAAACGATGTAAAAAAAACCAAATAAATACGTAAGTAGTTATAAAAATATGTAATTAAATTAAAGAAAAATAAAAACTAATTTTTCACAACACCGGTTTTCATTTAAATATTATAAATATTTAGCTGGATTATTAAATCATTTTATGGTGAAGGTTATAAAATATGCTTATATTTTATATTACCATTTCAACAATTTTAAAAAAGTCGTCACTAAAAATAATTGTATTAACACCATTGAGTTCATCTGATTTCAACAAATCTTTTGAGGTTTCACTAAAAAAATTTGAAAATCTTGGAAGATCTTCTTCACACAAAAAATCCGGATCTCTGACCGAGTCATCACTGTCAAAATCGGAAATATCGCTCATTTTTTTAATATTTTTTCACAACTGATAAATAAAAATTCCAAATATCTGCTACGAAAGAATTTCTGTACCGTTATGAATGAAACTTTTTTTTATATTTTTATTAGTTGCAACTTTTACAATTGATTATGTTATTATGTATCAATTTCAGTGTTGATAAAGTTGGTACAATTGTACTTTTTTTGGTACAATTCAAAACTTAAAAGTACACTGGTCATTTGGTACAATTTCCAAATTTTTCAAACCTATAGGTAAACATACTTATAATTGATATAAAATAAAAATATAAGCGGAGTTTAATGTACAAATGAATTATATGCACCTTTTGTTTTTGTTGTATACAATTGTTGGTTTTAAAAATAAAAAAAAAAAGATTAAGTACTATTTTAAAAGTTCCTTGGTACGATATTGGTTTTCTTATTTATCATCCCTGATCAATATTAATTTACAAATTTTATACAAAACAATTAAAAACGTATAAAATTTAAATTAACATTAATGCAAAGTTACGACGTGATTGGCGTGGCATACTGGTTAGTGTTTAAGCCGCTAATCCTTAGGTTCGGTGGTTCGAATCCGGCTTTGGCAGACAAGATATTTTCTCTTTTATATTTTAAATGTAAAAATAAATTTTTTTAAACATTTTAAAAAATAAAAAAAAAATAAACTTTTTTTTTCAAAATATAAATATGAATTTAAATATAAAAGATATTGGTCTAGTACTAGGCGTTTACGGCTCTCATCTACTAGGTCGTGGGTTCGACTCTCAGCTCGGTCGGCTTGAAAATTTTTTTCATTGTAAATTAAAATAACTTGTTGTTTTAACTATGATAATATTTTTTTCCACAATAACACATTTCCCTTTTTAATAATTAAAAAAAGTGAAAACACGCCACTGTTCATACAATGTGTATGTATTATTTTTAAGGCAGACAGTATCTACTATCAATCATTTACTGATTACTGCATTTTTTTACACAAATCAGTAAAATTTACTGAATACTGATTTTTTTTTTCAGTAATCAGTACTTTTTACTGAATACTGATTTTTTTTTTCAGTAATCAGTACTTTTTACTGAATACTGATTTTTTTTTCAGTAATCAGTACTTTTTACTGAATACTGATTTTTTTTTTCAGTAATCAGTACTTTTTACTGAATACTGATTTTTTTTTTCAGTAATCAGTACTTTTTACTGAATACTGATTTTTTTTTTCAGTAATCAGTACTTTTTACTGAATACTGATTTTTGTTTTCAGTAATCAGTACTTTTTACTGAATACTGATTTTTTTTTCCAATAATCAGTAAAAAAAGAAAATACTGAAAAAGTACTGGTACTGCAAAATGCCCATCTATGATCGTTACATTGTTTGTGATGAGTTCTTTCTAAAAAGTATATATAATGGTAAATTGAGCACTGGGTACCCAAATGCCATGCAATCAAAGTTGACTTACTCACGTGACAAAAATAGAAGTGCCTTTTAGGACCGTAATAAAAAGTGCGAAAGTAAGTGAATTGTAGGAGGTTTTTATTTCGGAAAAAATGTTTTTATAAAGGTTAGTAATGGGCCTTTATAATCATGTTTTGTTCAAAAGCAACTATGCATGGGTTGGCGAAGAAAAAAATAAATTGTAAATTACGCACGTGACACTTTTTCCATATGTTTTTTTATTATTATCTTCACGCATTTTCCCATAAATGTCTTAAAATTTGCTTAACAAAAAAAACTTAATACTCGTTTTACAATTGATTGTAATGGAGAGATTATGAAGAAAGAGTGTAAACATAACATATTTCTTGCATGTAAAATAAGTATATAAAAATGTCTTTAAAAGTAGAAAATACAGAAAATTATAAAATTTTCCAGTTTCCAGCCCAATTTCCTCAAGTAAAACAGCTCAGATATGCTAGGAAACCATTCTTTAATAAGAACATAGACTTTTTTTCTAATAATAAACAATAAAAGACGATGATAATCAACATTTTTTTTTTCATCCTGGTAGACCATTCTGGAGAAATGCCCATATATAAAACGTATATAATAGTTTGGTATTTTGTTGTTATTTTCTTAATTATTTTCTTCAATACATATTAATTTTAGCAAAAAACTTTCATCGAGGCTAATGTTGTTGACTAGAAGAGCTAAAATATTGCTCTTGATAGCAAACTTTGAGGGGCGGACGCCCCCCCCCCCCCCCTAAAACACAACTTATCGTTACGAAATTTTTTTGTAATTTTTTTTACATAAAACTGAACTGATTTGTGGGGGGAGAATATAAGAAATAAAAAAAAAAAAGTTCTCCATACAACTAACGGCCACACTAATGTTATTAGAGGTGTTAAAAATATTAAAATGAACTCTTAAGTCAATGAATGGGCTAATTTTCTTTCTTTGTATATAAAAAGAAAAATTATGAAGTTTGGTTAAATAGTTAATACAAGGCGAAAAAATCTCTTATTTCAGTTTTTGTCAATTTTTTAAATGTCGTAAACTTTTCTTCTAGATGATAAAGCAATCAAAGTGTAGATACAATTATGTTTTCAATGCAGGTTCATTATAGGGAAGTTCGACTGTATATATACATATATATATAAACTATGTATATATATTTTTAATACAACTACATATTTCCCTACAATAAAAATGATCTCTTGTAGACCATAGTACAAGTAAAACTCAAATAAATATTTAAATTATCCGTTAAAAAATGTGTATTTTTACAGGGGCTTATTTTTGGGGATTTTCTCTTTTATTGGGGGATTTTTGGGGAATTTTTTTTTTAAGTTTATGGAGGACGAAAAAAGTACCTGGCAGCCCTGGACAACAACTTAAAATTGACTTCGACATCGACATGACTTTTAATAGGGGTGATTGTCTTATTTCCCCTAATTTTTTATTTCTACAACGACATGCTTTTTACATCAGACTGTGTTTCCTACTGTAAAATACATACACGAAGTATGTAGCAAAATTTCTAGAAGACGTGTTCTCTTTTCTTCTGACAAACCATCTGACATCAGCTGTTTTTTTTTTTAATTTGTTGTCTTAAATCTGTGCCGTGAAGAAACAGGCAGCGGCGGTTCCCTATTGGCGGAAGCATTAGCCGGCTGAAGTTGATATTTTACATGTATGTCTGTTCATTTAACAATTTAATAGCAGTTATGTACATTCATACCATATTTCCTAAATTGGTATCGACTTTGGTATCTGCAATAGCTATGCGGAAAGAAACAGAAGCAATTGACATGCCCGTTTGTCACCGAATATTATAAGCCTACCTGTAAAATAACAATTTTAATATACATACATGCAAAATTACATGTGAGTTGAACAGTTGCCAAGTTAGATGTAAAAAACATATCGTGTCTGTGAGCCTTAAAGGATATAAATGGGGTCAGTTAAGCACTTTTCATAAAACGCACTACGTTTTTAAATACTTTTGATAAAGTTGCCAATACTGTTAAAAAATGATAAGCATCGGTGCTCCCAATAAAATCCAATGTCGCTTACATTTTTATTTGAAAAAATTAATTAAAAAAGTTTTGTTTAATTAATCAATATTCATTAACTTAAAGGGCTGCCAATTTGGCATAACTGTTAGTGTTATTAAAAGAAAAACTGAAAATGGTCACCGTAATCAAAGTTGGTTTTTTTTCGAGTTATAAAAAATAAACAAGAATATTACGAAAAAAATCTAAAAAAAATTGGATTGAAAAATCCAAAATTGTATAAGATTTTTTTCAGTTCTTTTAATAATATTTATAACAGTTACATGAAATTGGCAACACTTTATTTAAAATTGGCAGCACTTTGAAAGAGCAAGAGATATAAGTTAATGCTAGTGCTGATTTTTAATTTAATGCTTGTAACCAGGGTTGTCAGATTTTTTTGAGTTCCATCACCAAAAATCGCCAAACGTCAATTCACTTTTTGTAAAAATTTTTTTTGTATTAATGAAATTTTGCATAGTCTGGGTTCACACTATGAAAGTTTTCTTTCAGAAAGTCTGAGTTTATTGGTGAGAGGGGAAGAGAACATGCTGTTCCTTTTTCCCCACTCACCCATAAACTCAGACTTTCTGAAAGAAAACTTTTATAGTGTGATCCCAGACATACAAAAAAAAACTAGTCTAATATTTCAGTCAAAAGTCGCCAAAAACTGAGAAAAAATACAAAAAAGTCGCCGAAAGTAAATTTTGTTTAGTTTCTGTTATTTTTTTTTTTTTAATAACATAAAATGGAGATCATATATTCAGTTAAAAAAACTAAAATAAAGTACACAAGTCTATAAGACTCATCGACTCATTGCTGGTATTTTGACATGCATACATACTATTAGAATTAAATAGTGACTACATAAAAAAATTCACTTAAAATGGTAACAAAACAAAAATCATGTGAAAAAAAGTTGCCAGTTTTTTTTTTTAATTAGTAATGATAACAAAAAATGGCAAACTGTTACAAAAAAATCGCTGAAATAATATACAGTATCGGACAAAACCTAAGCACCCCCTCAGTATATTTTTTCTAAATGATAATGTTTTTAAGAAAACAAAATTATTAAAATTTTATTTTTTTATTTATTTATATCGTTTTTATTGAAAAACACAAACTTAAGGAATTCAGAATTTAATAAAAAAAAGTTAAAATGTAAAAATATAAGCGGACTAAACTAAAGCACCCCCAACTTAAGGTACAAAAAAAACTATTGAAATCAATATTTCGTTGCGAAATCTTTATTGTGGATGACACACGCGCCCCTGCACTTAGGTGGAGGGTTTGTGACGATTGGGGAGTAAGTGATCATAATCCGATCGAGATTATGGTCACCTTACGCGAACGGAGACGCCTCTGCCTCTTAGATAGCGGAGTAACGGTGTGGACTGGGACCATTATGCCAGGGAATTTAGGACGGCGGTGCTAACGCGCTCGCTGAGTGACTATAGGGCACTGACGATAGATGACCAGTACTGAAATTCTGTAACTTTTTAACGACAAAAAATTGTCGTTAAGTAGTCAAAATTCGTTAGCTAACGAAAGTTGTCGTAAAGAGCTATTCTGTAATGAAATTTTAACAATTTTTATCGGCAAAAAATGTCGGTAGCTAACGACACAAAAAAAGTTCTTGTTAAATAATAACGACAATAAATGTACTGTTAACAGATTAAAAATATAGAGAAAGTAGCCAATTTTTAACACAAAAAAAGTAAGAAAGTATAGTAGATCAAGTCCGAATCTTCATTGCAGTATTTGGGTGATCATGTTTCCGCCAAAAAGAGTATGTTGTGAGGTTAATATTCACATTAGACATTTTTGTGCCAAATATTATCTAAGTATCTACTACCATTATTAGTGTCCCAATAAAAATTTTTACCATTTTGCGAAGCACTAAAGGTACATTTAAAAAAATAAGCGCACAATTATGCGCTACGCAATTAGACATACAGAAATGCGGTAAAGTAAGTGAAAGAACTCTCAACAACTTTTATAAAAAAAAATAACATTTCAAGTGCTACGGCATTCCCTTCCTACGAAGCAAAACATTCAGTGTGTAAAGATGATCGTTACATCCAACAATATTTATGTGCGCTGAATAATGCGCTTTATGTGTCAAAAATGTATTGATTCAAAGTGGGAACTCGCCATATAAAATACATGTCTTCGGTAAGCGCAATGGTAGGCGAAACCCTTATGTTTCTCCCTTACAAACCTGCTTCGTTGGAAGCTCCATTTTTTATTGGGGTATTCGTATGGGAGCTGTGGTCAAATATGGACCGATCCTAATTAAATTTGTTCTGCTGATGTATGCAGGTTGCGACAAAATATTTTTGGATCTTATTCAACTCAAATGTCTATAAAACAAGATGGCTATTAATAGGCACAAAACCCTATTCCGGAAAGAAGTTTTCATGTGGGGTATAAAAATTAAATAACTGCTTCTCATCATTATAAAAAGGCTTCGACCTTGTGACAATAAACGCATATGCGCCAAATTTTAGAAAATTATTTTTAAAATTGCGACCTGTAATTTGCGCACAAGGTTATCTTGGACAGGCAACCAGCCATCCTGATAGAAGGACGGGTTTTGTTAAATGGATTCTGACATTGATTCTGAGTCAATCGGTATACTAAACGGCAGGCCCAGAAACTTTATTTAAATGTGTTACACACATTCGTACTAACACATAATACCCTCTTCACATACAGTAGTGCAGGTATAAAAAGTAAGAGCAGAATGTTGTGCTAGAGTGGCTCAGTCATCTGGAAATTTTTCCCTATGTATAAAAAGATTTTCAACCAACATATTTGTTTAGAAATATAATCAATATTTACACGTTTTCATTCATGTTTTGTTAAAATAAATGCAATAAAGCAAATTTATTTTGTATTTTTTATTAATTTTAAAAAATTTGACGTTCTTATATTTTTACCGATATTTGTCGTCAATATTTCTAAACAAACATATATGTTTATTTAAAATACAGAATAACAAATTCGTTAAAGTAACCGATATTTCTCGTTACTTAACGATATCGGTAGTTAAATTCAAAAAGTTACAGAATTGAGGTACAGGTCAGCATGATTAATCGGTGGTTATTGACCGTTAATGATGCCGTGCTGGGTCGTTGTGTTCGAACGACACCTAGCAAGGTCAAATGGTGGACGGCCGAGTTGGAAAGGACGAAAAGGTCCGTCAAGGACCTCAGGAGGTTATTCCAGAGGGCCAGACGTGCCGGTACTGACGATCTCGCTTTGCGCAAGTCCACTTATTTGTCTGGCCTAAAGACGTACAAGGACATGATTCTTAGGGTAAAGGAAGACGATTGGGGGAGATTCGTAAGGGACAATAGGGATGACCCATGGGGTACGGTTTACCGTATCTGCAGGGGTAAGGGAAGAGTAGCTGACCTAGCTTGCCTCCGGGTTGACAATGTTGAATTGTCTTCTTGGAGGGAATGCGCTGACACACTGTTGGGGGTTTTCTTCCCAGGAACGGAGGTAGTTGGTCGTTCCCCTGTTATACGGGATTCGATCGGCCCTCCTGACTTGGAAAGGTCGGAAGTTTCGGACAGTATTTTCCGTGTCAAGAGTAGGGAATCGCCGGGTATTGACGGTATGACTGGAGAGATCGCTAAGGCCATACCGGAATACTTGGAGTCAATCTTTGGGAAGCGTCTGAGTGAGGGCTATTTCCCTAGGGCTTGGAAGTCTACTCGTTTTGTTGTTCTCCTGAAGTCTCCTACATGCGCAGTAAAAAAAAATCTTCCTGATGTCGTAATCTTTATTTCTATCATTCTTGTTTCAGTGTAAGGGTTACGGGTTCTTTTACCGCCAGAGCCTTTGGCCTATTTCACTACGAGTTTTCTTTTAAACATTATCTGCCCGTTTATTTTCTAAGAGTTGGCAACGCTGTGAAAAAGAGAGAGAGATAGAGAACGTTAAGTAAGTGTTTCCACTTTAAATATCTGTTTGTTTAATATTCCAAATGTAGGCGTTAAAGCTTTAAAACGAAGTTTATTATAGAAAGCACATAACCTAAAAACCAATTTACTAAAATTAAAAATTTTCTTTTTTATGAAAAATAAAATCGGTTTTAATTAAAAATTTAATCAAGTGAATTAAACGTTTAATCAAGTGAATTAAACTTTAACTCAAGTATATTAAACGTTTAATTGACAATATTAATTTGCACCAGTAAACAAATTAATAAAATCAATTAAATGTTTAATTCACTTGATAAAATGTTTAATTAAAACTGATTTTATTTTTGATTAATGCTTTTACTGGTGCAAAATGTTTTTCAAATGCTTTGTTGTCATTTGAAGCAAATCAAATAGCACAGAGCTGTAATTTTTTTTCGCTTAATTTGCGAACGACGATGTTTTGAAGATTTTTACGTTTAAAATATCGTATACATTCAACATTTACAATAAAATTTAGGAATTTCGTTTACCATATAAAAAAACAAAAATTTTTTACTTCGATGCAATTTGTTTACAAGCGTACTGTTTTAAAAAGTCGGTCTTTATCGAAATTTCTTTTTTTTTTTATAATGTGCTTCATATTCAGAAATTATTTTCATACTCGTAATAATACACTTCAACACTGAACACTCATTCAGTCATTTAGAAAAAAGAAGAAAAAAAACAGGGTGTGTGTCATTAAGAATTATAGAAAAATGATGTAAAACAATCTAAAAAGTTTATGACTTTTTAGTAAATAAAATGTAAGTTCATTTTTTATATTATAAAATCATAGTATTGTGTAAGTTTTCTAACGTCAGAAGGTGTTTAGAGATTATGAATTATATAATAAGTTTAGAACTGATAACAAAACTTAAGATTTTTCAGGAAATTTTATAAAATTTACAATAAACAAATATGTTTCCTTAATTTTTTAAAGATGTGTTAATTCAATCTACAAAAATAGACTATTTTCCATAAATTTAATGAGAGAAGTTGCCAACTACTTTTTTGGTGTAAACAGATTTGGTAGCACTTAATTTATAAAGTAAATAAACTTCTAAATTTGATTTGTGCCGCTATTCGATTTAGGTCGCCGCCTTATTGCGTTTAAAGTATGTATAAATAAAAATCGGGGAATTCTAGATTTTCATTAAAATTTTTACTTAATAAAACAAGTTACAGTGCTATATTTGGCTGTGCCGAACCTTCGATACCCTCCATCGACAGCTAGAGTATTTCAGGAGTGCGCTCTATATCGGACTTGTCGTACATAATGAGCCGATCTTAACGAAATTTACAGATAATTTGTTATGGTTTTAGGCGTACTAAAGTGTTTTTCAAGGGTGGTCTTTAAATGGGGCCTATAATAAATTATGGACCGATCTTCACGAAATTTGACAATGTGGCTTCCAGTCATACAAAACTGCTGCAGACCAAAATTTATTGCGAAAGAATTATTATCTACGATTTAAGGCGTACTTAATGGTTTTGCGAGAGTAGGCTTTATATGGGGCCTATGGTAATAATATAAACTCCGACAAAGATTTATTTTATCAAAAGTGTCACAATTCGAATTAAGACTATTTAGCACTTAGCTGTAGGGATCTACTTCCATTATTTATTTTGACACAACTAAAAATAAGTCACTTTTATGAATTGAAACTTTATACCGATTGAAACGTAAAGAAAGGCATTGCGGGTTTTTAGCAACAGTTAACAGCAACAAAATACACTGATATTTTTTTTTAAAGATAAATAAGTGTATTGTGCATAGTTTAAGCATATGAACCCGAAAAATAAAATATTTTTAGTTGAGTCACTTTTGTAATAGGTGTGCGATATGGTAACACAGCGGTAAGCTATTACACCAATACCCCGGTTTGCGTCGTTTTCGAAGTTGCGTCTTTTTAAAATTTCTGTGCTTTTGAAGTTCCGTCGTTTTTGTATCACTTTGCGTCGCATGGCTTCGAAGCTGCGTCGTTTTTGTTTCACTTCGCGTCGCATGGCTTTGAAGTTGCGTCGTTTTGTTTCACTTTGCGTCGCTTGGCTTCGAAGTTGCGTCGCTAGTGCTTCGATTTGCGTCGTTAATATAAAAATGTTTATACAAAGCTTAAACAGAAAAAGGGGATTTCCCGTTGAAGTCTAAAGCAAATATGTATGTATGCAACTGGTTTCAAATTACATTTGCTAAAGTAAAGTTAAATTTAAATATTTTGCAGCAACGAGTCAAAAATAGCAAATAAGCTTAGAACAAAAACAGGGGTCTAATCACCGATATCGATATCGAGTGCTATTATTTCAAATTCAATACATTTCATTCGATATCGAGTTTCATGATACCAAAATAAATAATTTCGATCAATTTTGCTCGATACCGTATGCGGTGATTAGAACCCAGGGCATTTTGACGCGTTCTAATAAGGGGAAAAGGCTGTTGATATTGAAAGGACCCTTGAACTAGTACCTTCTACAATAAAATCCCTTTGCTGCTGTTCCAGTGATGCTGATAAAATTAAGAAATTTGTTGAAACAAGATCATCATTACAACATAATCAGGTTTAAAAATGAGAAAAAAATGGAGCCACTCCCTACTATTTGGATTGAAGATCACAATCAGCGATGAATTCCCTTAAAACAAAAGATTATTCTAAAGAAAGCTTTACCTTTATTTGAAGATCTGAAATAAAATTATCCGTTATAAAGTATATCAAATCAAAATTTATGTTTTCAGCTCAAATTATTAATCTCGGCACCAATTAAACAAAAATCAATACAAATGTATAGGAAATCCTGCTTCGGTTTGCGTCGAGTTTTACCAGTCCTAATTAGCGACGCAAACCGGGGTATTGGTGTACTGGACTAGCATGAGATTTGCTCGATTGCGACTGCAAATGTAACCCTGCCTAACATTTCTGCTGCAACAAATACATTACAACGAAAATTTGTATACTAGACTAGAATGCCAAAGCAAAAAATTTTGTTTTTTGTGATTTTTTTTTATTATTTCTTGAAAATGATTTTATGTTTGTTTTTTTTTTAGTTTTTGTAGCTGACTAACCTTTCGTAATTTTAAAATTCTTACTACTATCTGTTTTTGTAGTAAAAATTTTCGTTTGAGAATTAACATTGAAACAACAATAAAACAACTCAAATTTGTTTTTGTTTTCAATAAAAATTCCCAAACAGTCAGTTTTGTTTTTATTACCAAAACAGGCAGTAAATCAAATAAACCTTTTAAAGTTTAGTTCCTATAAAGAGTTTAAGGCCCTAAATTTGTAAAACGCAAAAGCAACGCCAAAAATTATATTGAAAGCAAAAACAAAATCGAAAATATTTCATAATTTTGTTGTTGTTTTCTATAGAAATGAATATTGAATTTTTAAATTTTAAACGCTGCATATCTTGTGGCGTTGATAATTTTTAAACGCAATATGTATTTCTGTAGAAAGCTACAACAAAATTTTGAAACATTTTTGACATGTTTTTGCTTTCAATGTTATATTTGGGATTGCGTTGCGTTTTACAAATTCAGGGCCTAAAATTTGATTAACGTCGTTTTGCCCTACTTCTACATTTTTCTTAATTAATCGCTATGTTAATCGAGGTATTACTGTACAACATTTCACCAGCTTTGTCTGTGTTCATACGGCTCAAGTCTTATTGACAAGATTGCTACTTTATTGGCGAGAGGGACGAGGGGAAAAGAAACGAGTACACAGATGCATGTACTGTCTTTACGTTTTGCCTTTTCATTCGCTGTTTAATTTTGTTTTTGTTTTCAATATCAAATAAAACAAAATAAAAAGCATGTCGTCAACATGACATGAATCATTTGAACGCCAATTCATGTTCAAAGAAGAAAAAGGAAGAATCTTGTCAATAAGACATGAGCCGTATGAACTCAGACTTTAGGAGTTAACACAAATCTTTTTGTAATTTTCACATAGTGGCAACTTTTCTCAAGGGCCAAATACACTTGTCAAATGCTTGTCCAGCGGGCGAATTCATCGTGTACGTGTGGTAGACGTAATATTCGCCGTCATATCTACATTTTTTGATTTTCCATCCAGCATCGTCGGTGTGACACATACAAATACATTTTCACTAATACTACCACAATGCTTGATGACCCTGCAAATAATTGGACCAGTCCAAACGCGCGTGTAAAGAGTAGCCCACAATGGACCAGGACTAGTCCAAAAGTAACCCAAACGTATGGAAAAAACCTGGTCTATTTAACATTACGATGTCCTAGAAGAGGACCATATAACCCACCTTTGGACCACTAAGGAGTAGTTTTAAAACTACTCCTTGTTATACTCAAGAGGATTAGTTTTGAAGTCGTTTAAAAACGAAAGCACGTCGTTAAAAAACGAAGACATGTCGTTTCACTATAAAAACACTTTTCAACAATGACATGGTTCATGCTTGCATTACATCGGACCAGTCCATGGAGTAGTCCATTTTATCAAAATGGATCAAGTGGTCCCATATTATTTGCAGAAGAGTAGTGTATTTGGGCCTTTAAAGCACTTTGATTGCAGCATAACAAATCGAAAACGATATTTTCTTTCATATACGTTTAAAATAAATAATTTATTTCTATTTTCTTTTTTTTTTTCAAATTTGTCTACCATTAATCATACTTTTTAAAGACAGATAAAAATAAAGGCACCACCTGTTCAATTCAATACAGAAAATTCCTAGAAACAAATATTTTATTTGTATTAAATTTCATTAAGGAAAATTTTTAACTTTAAATTACTGAAACGTTAAAACAAAAATAAACCATTTAGTAACACATTTATTTGTTATTTATAAATGATTAAACGATGACAAGCACTTAATAAAATACTAAATTTATAAACAAAATATTTGTCATAGAAATTAGGAAACTAGTGTCATTAAGAGATAAAAATAAATTTAAAAAAAAAAAACAGACTTAAAAATAATTAAACCAGTTTTAAGGAGGAATAAAAGTTCACTTTTTTAAGTTTTGAACAAATCTCTACAATTTGTTGTTTTAAGTGATTTTTTATGTAAAATTCATGAAATTTTATAAGAAAAACAAAAATTTTTAATATTTTCAATTAGGCTTAAGTTCATGAAATTTAATTTTTCATTAAATTATTTTTATGAAGAAAGGAATTTTACAACATGAAAATTAATTAAAATTGTTATTGATAATCTTTCATTCTTGACGTGGCTGGGGCTCGAACCCCGGCCGGCAGGTTACCATGACATGTTTCGATATCAACCACTCAATCTCCTCAGATGGATTTGCCGTCTTACACTCGCAGCCATCGACGACTGCTGACGTCAATAGTCAAACATCAATCCTTAAACCAAATTGTATTCTAACATTTGGTAGATCGAAATTTGCTTTCCTGAATGATTATCCATTTTAATTGATTTTACATGTTTTTTTCCTTACTTCTGTTTTTTCGTACTTTTGTCAAGAATTTTTCTTGAAGTCCAAGTACATTTTTTGTTTTTTCATTTTGTCTTTTTCTTTTCCGTTGACAAAAATAAAAAAAAAAACAGTGAATTAATGCATTTTAATGTTTTGATTTCCTGTGCAGTTAAATTTGCAATTAAAATTTTTTTTGTTCAGTTTTTTTTTTTATATTTCTTACGAAACACTAAATGACGTTGATTTCATAAGAAGTCTAAAGTTTTGTCTAAAAAAAAAATATTTTACATACTTCTGTCATGTAAGTGATTTAGGTGTTTTGTGTTAAGATATCTTTTAAATACTCTACAAAATTTACAGTGAAGTTTATAAAAATTACAACAATTAACAATTGTGATTTCTCATTGAACTGTTGGTTTCTAATTGAAGTTTTTGATATTTTTATAAGGCTCAAGTTCATTAAATTTAGTGAAGGAGGGAATTTAAAACATGAAATTAATTAAATTTTTTTTTTTTTGATAATTTTATTTTTGACTGAACGCGGGATTGAATTTGGATCAAATTTTAATGTTTAGAGAACAACTAGATTCCCATCATCAGAATTCTTTACCTTTCCTTTGATATCTTTGATGGACTTCAACTATTTTTTTCTTTAAATAATATCAAATTAAGATGTTACCCTGTAGGAAATGTCAATACTGAAACTGTAATTATTAGTTTTGGTACCAATTTCTTTCTTACCGCAATATAGCCCTCCATGAAAAGCTGGCTCATTTAAATTGAACGGGCGTTAAAGGAATATAATTGCATCTATTACTGACTATTGGCCTATTGGGAATCATGGCCAGAAGCAAGGGCTCCCTTAAAGTGAAGTTGCAATGAAAAGTTACCATCTTCTCTTTAATTATCAGTAGTTCGATTCACTATGCTTTTTAAACCACGATTGTTTCGTTTAAAAATGTTAACCACAAAATTAACCATTTTGCTATTCACTAACACTTTTAACGACATCTGCTGGTGTTTAGAGCCAGCTGTTTTAGTCAGCCGTTATTTTTAACAAAACAAATTGTTGTTATTAACACCAATATTTTTGGTGTGGTTAAATCCGCTTAGAAAAGTGGTTATTTATAGTCCATGAATAACATGGATTTGAGGTATTTAGCCTAAAATTTATCCACTTCTTGCCACACACCAATTTTCCGTGGAGCTTCTTATTTATTTATCCTAAAGCCAACAATTTTACTCAAATAAAATTGAAAAATTTAAAAAAATAAAATAATAAAATAAAAGAATTAATAAAATATCAAAAAGTAATTTCAATTTTTGGGAATACAAAATTTTAATTTCAAAAGATTTTGCGAATTTCAACTAATTGTAGTGGGTAAGATGAGATAAACCCACTGTTGTTTACTGTTGATGTGTTTTGTTCAAGATATGGTTACAAGTAGAACTGCTGCTATAATTCTTATACGTTTAAAAGTTTTATTTGGTTTAATATCTTTAGTTTTTCTAAAATCTTTATGGATGAAGTTTCCTGATGATCTGGCCTAAGCAACCAGTGAAATGCATAGGAATAGCTTATCCCATCAACAATAAATTTCAAGTGTTTTTGTCATTAATAAAACAATAAAAAAAAGTAATGCTTTACGCACTTTGCATCAATCATTTAACATCTTTAAATGAAAACGGTTTTTATTTGGTTTTTTTTATTCTTCTTTGTTATTTTATCCTATTTTGATGTTTCTCTTGGCAGAGTTGCCACGATATATCAATTTGAATAGAGAGAAATATAAAACTTTTTACCGTGGTTGTAAATAAGTTAGTGAATCACATTGTGGTTAGTGCAAACATCAAAATGTGTGGTTGAAATAAACACTTTTTAAAGTGTTAAACGTTAGTGAATTGCACTACAGGCACCTAGTGACCTAAGACTTTTTTTATTCGGAGAACCCTTTTGGGACAAAACCCGTCTCTCTCTGATTTGGTTGGGAATTTCTTTAAAAACGATATTGATTTAAGTAACATGGTCTTACAATTTTTTATTATAAAAAGAAAATTTTAAATATGTCTTGTAGTAGTACCCATTGGGTTCTTTTGCTTTGGCGATTTATTATTTTAAATTGAGGTAAGTCGCAAAGTATCTATTTGATATTAAAAAAGAAGAAGAATAATAAAAAAAAGTCCCATTTAACAATAATATCTTCAACTCTTTATATTTTATGATGAAGCCTGTTCATTAGACAGTTCTTAACTGCCTATCTATACCAGAGATAAATATTGCGACATATATTGCAGCAAATGTCAAAATTATCTTTAATGTAGACAGCACTTTTTTTGTACATGTTTATTGCCGGCAATTTATGTTGCAATAATTGTCAATCCATTTTCGTTGACAATTATTGCTAACATAAAACGTCAAATGTGGTTGTCAATTGAAAAAAAAGAAGCAATTCCGGGGAATTTTCATTCATAATTGGGCTGAAGATATTTTACTCTGTTATTCTGCCGTCGTAATTGCCAAGTTGCTGAGATATTTATCTTTAATGTAGACCTTGTTAACATGACAACATAAAATATACAGTTGCCATCTTACAAACAGTGATGCCAGCTATTCAAAAACTAAAAACACGTAACAAAATACTAATTTACCGTTAAAACTACATTTCTCGCTTTCTTGGCTTTTTTATAAAATTTTTTTTTTTTTAATTTTAATTAAAAATATCAAAAAGTAAATAGAATATACATTTGTATACTTTACAATTTACACGTGTCTATGGAAAATATAAAAAAAAAAACTAATTATAATTTTTTTTTTACTTTCTGATATCTGATTTTATCGTCATCATCTTAGATTGTTGTACTCATATAAAGAATACGTAACGTGTCTCGTTGAAAAAACGAGTGAAGTACATTTTTTTTTCTTTTCAGAAAATTTTCTTTCAAGTATTTGTTAATAATATTTTCTCACTGATTGTAGTTGTTGGTTGGTCTTATACTATTTATTACATTTATACTAAATACGTAACCAAAGTGTTAAGTATTAATTGTGTCACACAAATAATAGTGTAAAGAAAATAATAAAAATGTAAAACTATTTTTAGATACAGGGTGCTTAAAAGATTTAAATATGAAAAAATAAGAAACAGAAAATTATAGATTATAAAATAATAAGATTTATATTAAAATTCAAGGTTGAAATGAACTTTAGTTACAATGTTTATATTTGGTTTTATTTTTACTTTAAGCAATTCAATAAAATTTTGTTAGCTTGAGAGTTGCCCAAAAACCTTAGTTTAATTAAACAGAGTGGCAACTTTTTTCTGCAAATAAAATGTTAGAGCAACTGTTACAACAATACAAAATTGATTTCTACTTTTCTTCATTAAAAATTAAAATAAATCTTTTTTTTTTCAACAAAACATTAAGGGATTAAAGGGTTGCCCATAATCGCAATCTATCTTCTATATATATAAAACAGGATGTGTGTATGTATGTAACGTATGGACTCCAACGGCTGGGTCGATTTGGATGAAATTTTCATGGAATCTCCATAATATTCAGGCGGGTGACACTGTGAAGTCTGATTTTTGTTTTTTGGTCTGCGGGCGGAGGGTCGTGGCAAAATTTTCATATTGCACTACCGTTGACATCTATATAATTTGGAAATTTTTTCTTTAAAACGATCGCCATGGTCCAACTTAAACTTATACGAAAAGAAAATTTTGCCCCGCCCACTTTTTCAAATTACCTACAATCAGAAAACGGCTCCATACATTTGACAAATTTTTCTTTCAAATGTTCGTATTAATACATTTTATGTTTTCATCGAAAGAAAAATTTACCACGCCTACTTTTACGCCCACTTTTTCTATTAAGCGCATAACTTGAGAACGGTTGTCCGATTTTTTCTTTAAAATGGTTGGATGGTCCCACTTAGGCTTTTACGGAAAGAAAATTTTGCCCCGCCCACTTTAACGCCTACTTTTTTCGATTTATCTATAATGAGAAAACGGCTCCATCGATTTGACAAATTTTTCTTTCAAATGTTCGTATCTTTTTAACGGATTTTAAAAATTGAACGCAAACAGTTTTCCTAATTTGGACAGGACAACGTCTGTCGGGTCCGCTAGTAGTATAATAAACGGCAAATGTTTATTTGCAATGACAACCTTAAAATAAATTCTAGTTTAATTAATTTTCATTGAAATTAAACTATTTTTAAATAAAAATTATTTCTCATAATCCTAAGATAAATTTTTCAAAATGATAACTGCTTTTCGCAAAAAAAAATATATGGCAACTCTTAAAATATATATTAAAAAAAATCATCGTCCAGACTTGCAAATTTTGTTGCAGCAATTTTTTCAAATTCTGCTTTAAAACTGCATTAGTGTCAATACAGTATAACCCGGTTAATTACCCCACGCTTAAATGCCTTTCACGCTTATTTACGTCGAGTTTTAAATCCCCGATTTTTTTCTTCCATTTTTTAGACAAAAATCCACGTTTAATTGCCATACGCTTAATTACCCGATTCGGATAATTGCCTTAAAAATTTAACTCCCAAAACAAAATTATACCTAAATTTCATTCGTTTAATTGCCTCGGTACTATTTGACAAAAACACAGCAAATGCACTAAATTTTTTTTTTTTAAATATGCCTAAAAAAACAAAATGTGGATTAAAAGAAAAATATTCAACAAATTAATATTTGCATTAAGATATTTTGTCTTAAAGAGATTAAACTTTGAAGTTTGCATGGGGACTATGTTTCGTTTTTATGACAATTAAACGTATTTACCCAATTTTATCAAATTATCTAAAAACTACTACCTTAACTTTTCGCACAAGGTTTACATGGACATACAACCAGCAAGATGGATGGACGGACGGACGGACACGAAAAGATTACCTAAACAAGTGTTTCTGATTCGATCGTTTACTAAACGATGCGTCTAGGTTTCTATGTTATAAGTTGCGAAAAACATTTATCTTCAACAAAAACTTGCTATGGCTTAAAATTGTACAGTGAAAATTTAATGTAGGTGGCGAAATTAAGGCAACAGAAAACTCATCTGTTAACCAGATTTTGAAGCAATTTTTTTATTTATTTTTTAAAAACTTAAAATATGTGTGCAATAAAAATGCAGCAATGGCTACAATATGGAAATTATTTACAAACAAATCGATATATTGTTTCTGCTTTCATTGGTCGCACAAGAAAAACCATGCAATTGCATATTTACGTCTTCCATGTGTAGTAGTAGGATATGACAGGATATCTCAGAAAGCACTACAGACAAAATTTAAGACAACAAATCCCATTGCTTTTTATTGCTATCTCTTAAGATTAAGCTGATACAGGTAAAAATTCCTTTCTTAAAATTTTTCATACATCAAAGTTAAGTTATCTTGTAAATAAACACGTCTAATTACCTCACTGAGGTATTTAAACGAATTCGCTTAATTACCTCAATGAGGTAGTTAACCGTATTCTTATTATTACCTCAACGAGGTAGTTAAGCGTATTCGTTTAAATGCTTACCCCGCATAATTACCCAAAAATATTGGCATTTTTGTCGAGGTAATTACCCGTGGAATACGTATTATGAAATTCTAATTTTGAAATTTTTGTATTTTTTTGCCATCTTTCCTCTACTTCTTCTTTTTACTTATAAACACAAATGCACCTACAACCAACTTCAGGTTGAAAAGTAAGAATTACAAAACAAAACAAAATTGTAGAGCAGATGAAACTGTGTACCCGTTTCCAATCTTCTCTCCTCTCTCACCAGTAAACTCAAGATTTCTGCAACAAAAATTGCAAGTCTGGAAAGGGACTAAGCAGTAAAAACCTTTTTTTCATTTACCTCTATTGTGGTTTATTGTAAAAAGTCGATTTAATAAGAAATAAGTCAATTTTACTTAGAAAAATTAAATTTTACTGCCAGTTTATTGAAAATGAAAGCAAAATTTCTCAAGAGAAATTATATTGAAAGCAAAAATAATCTACAACAATTCGTTTTGTTTTCTCATACGAAATTTGGTTTTCATTTTCTAAAAACAGGCAGTTAAGCTTAAAAGATTCTCTGGGTCACAATCATTAAGCGTTTTAAGAATCAGCTGTGCATCAAGGTAGAGTATAAAAAGCGTAGAATATACAAAATTGTGATTGTTATAAAATCTTATCTATGCCTAACAAACAATAGATTTGTTTCAGCTTTAAATAAAAACAAACCCAATAATTAAGCGTGAGAAATAAAAAAACATTTTTTCTAACTAAAAAAATCTTTAAAAATATTACACTTAAAGAAATAGAAGCATTGGTCAATTTTACACTTAACTTAAATGCAAAGTTTAAGGGATATTCACCACGGCTGAAGCGTTGTTAAACAATAAATATGACCCTTTTCAGACTCGGCAAGTTAGTTGCGCTTGTATCTTGCGAAACTCTTGGCATGTAGATGTCAGAGGTAAGTTCAGGTTAGGGGAAGAAACTTGAAAACAGTTGGTAATTTCTTCCATTTTTTTTTTTTCCTTAAGACGAATATATTTTTTTGTTTTTGACATTTTTTTTAATTTATTTTCAGTGAGTTGTTTTATGTTTATGGTACGTTTTATTGTATTTTTTTATAATTCAAATCACAATTAAAATGAAAGCAGAAATAAAAAAAACGTCAAAAAATAACGAAAAATTTTAATAAAAAAGAAATTGAAAATTGGGCAAGAAATTTTCTGAGTTTAAACATAAAAGCAAGTTCAAAAGAAAATTAAAAATTGAGTTGCACAACTAACATGCCGAGCCTGAAAGGGGTCCATGTATGGTTACTTATAAGCGTTAGCAACATTGATTTAAAATAACAAAAGTCACCTGTTCAATAAAAGTAAAACCAAAACTTTTATATCCATTTCAGTTCATTTTCACTTTTGCAATATTAAACCAATTGTACGCAAACACAACTATAAAGTCTGGTTTCACACTTTCTTTCTTTCAGAAAGTCAAAGTTTATTGGTGAGAGGGGAAGGGAACATGGTATTCATCACACCCCTCTCACGAATTAACTAAGACTTTCTGAAATAAAACTTTCATTATTCATTAAAAAAATATTGTTGTGTGCTAACTTTCATAGTGTGAACCAAGACAAGGAAAATAAGCAAAACAGTCGCTCTCATTAAAAAGTACTTAATGCAGCTGCAAAAGAGGTTATCTTCTAACCCTGAAATATAACTAAGGCTTAGATACAACACATATGGGCCGTTCCATTGAAAAGTCTACTTTTAGTAACGTAACGCCAGAATTAATTTTAATTGATTCTCTAAAAATTTTATATGTATAGCTTACTTTTTTATATATGGGCTCTTCCAAGATTGTAAACGGGACATTCGCACACGTTTATATTGACAAAACTGTAAAAAACAACCTGATTTTCATTTTTTAAATTAATGATTCTTTTAACTCTCAATTAGCTCTTTAATTTCCGCAAATGAAATTTTTCGCTTACTGTCGTGGTTTCCGAGATAATTGCAAACAACCAGTGATTGTAAACGGGACAAAAAACGGAAGTGGGTTGTAAGGGGTAACTGTGATTTCTGCGAAACCTGACACAATTTTTTATTGGGATTAATTTTAAAATGTTGCGTACTAATGTGCCCTAAAAATGGTTTCGATTTCAAAATAAAATATGAATTACATTTTTTTAAATAAATTGTTAAAGAAATTGTAAACGGGACATTGTAAACGGGACAATTTTTCCACCATGATTTAAAATTTTTTTATGTTGCTATTTATAATCCTTTATATAAGAAACTTAATAAAAAATGTTTTTCAGATCATAAATATGCCTTAGATTAGAGTATTGTTGTTCCAAATGCATATTTTCTAATATACACAAGTATGTGCTTAAAGTTGTAGTACTTCGTTTACCATTTATCTTTTTTTTCGAATCAATTAATTTATACGCATATATTAAAAAAATATAAGCAATTCTCTAAATAAATCTTGAAAAGAAAAATTTTTTTTCCATTTTTTGTGGTTGACGTTTTTTTTTGGAAATAGCCATATGGTATAAAGCGCAACTTGCTCTACATTTAGTAACAAAAGGGATAACGGTTGAACAACATGGGCCCAAAATACATTTGCATTCTGGCGTTACATTAAAAAAAGAAGACTTTTCGCTGAAAATGCCCATATGTACCTTAAAACGAGCAAAGATTTTTTAATTTGATAGCATGAAAAATAAATCTATATAAGTCCAAAGCTTACTAAAAAAATTTTATACAAAACGTCTTGCTCAATTCGAAGTCTTATACAGTTTTGTAATGCAAGTCAAAATTCACTTCCGTTTTTTTAACGTCACGCCAGCGCATATTTATGCTTATATCTGCAAATCCTTCGCGTCGATTGTTTTTTTTTACATTCTGTGGGACAAATATCACGACACGTCAAAATAGAAATACCCATATTTACCATTAATTTGCAGGGCTGGCAAAAACCCGGGTTTCATGGGTTTAATTGGATTTTACTGGGTTTTTTGGGTTTTGTTGTTTTTCGTGTAATGGTATAATAATTGGTCTAAGCAATGTTGCCAACTCAGCTCTTTTCGGTATAGATTTAGCAATAAAATCTTCAATATTTTTTTTATGACATCATCATTAAATACATGGATGGTTAAAAGAAAAGCTAGGCTTAAATAAGTCCTTACATATATGCCTCAACTGCCAAGTTGAACTTTTATGCCCATATAAATGAATTTGACAATGACATTCATAGAATTTTAAATAACGTTCAGTTGTATAAAGAAGCTTTGAAACTCCAACAAATGTTACTCAAAGTTCAAAAAGATCTAAATGCTACAATTGCAACTGCCATTGATGTAAATTGTTGAACAATTATTTACCACTGTCAAAACGGAATTTTGTTGATACGCGTACTTACTCCAACTGTTTATTTGGCGAATATTATGCATTCCAAATATGTATATACCAGGCGCGGATCCAGCTCGAGCCTTACGGGGGGGGGAATTTTGTATGATACAAAAAAGTAAAAAATTTGTTTTTTTTAAAGTTAATTAAACACAATATGTGTATATTATAAAAAAAAAACAAAACAATAGGGTTAAATAAAATATAAGATCCGTTCAATATAAATTAAAATAAATTAATCATTTTAAATAAGTAAATTGTGATTTCCTTGTGAGGCAAATTGAGATAGTAGAGTCTATCTTCGGTCATTGTTGATCTGAGCCATGTTTTTATTCGACGAAGGGTAGGAAATAACCTCTCGCTCGTAGCATAACTGACGAGCAGTGACACGAAAATTTGAAATATTTTTCATAGTTTATTTAAACATCTACAACGTTATCGGATAGATTTTCAGATATTTTCCATGTTTGTTGCCAATGCAACAGTTCAGGCTCAAGTTGAGATGTGTTAATCTCGTTTATCAAATACAATCAGCTCATCAGCTAGTTGTGGTTTTAAAATAAATGTTATATGGGCAAATCTCAAAAACGGTCCACAAACCAAAAATTTGTCAAATTAATTTTTTTTAGATGCATAATTTAATTTTTATATTTAAAAATATGTATTTCGACGACCATTAATACAATAATTTTTACCAAATACTACCCCTTCCCTGATGTCTTGATGTTACACATGAATTTATTATTATTTTAGGCTTAAAATAGCCCTTACAGCCAGCAGACTCATCACAATATAAATTTCGTTAAAAAAAGATATTCATTAATACATTAATTAATGATCACAAAATTAGTTTATATATATAATTGGGTTTATTATATAGTACTAAAAAACTGTAGCGTACGTTGTAAGGCGTGCGTCACAAAGGGTTCACTGCTTTTATCAAAAAATTACAAAATTTTTAAACTGCGAATTTAGAGTTCTCTTATATTCATCTTTCTTTTAGGAATTATACTTTGTATACCTTATGATGGAAAATTCGCTAAAAATTAGGAAAACATACTTCAACTTTTAAAGTTGCTTCTAAGTTTTGTGGCGTGCGTCACAAAACTTTGTGATCAATTATTTCGCAACAAATGCCTGCTAAGAAATTATGATATATGCCATTCGTAAGTACATATTAATGTCACTAAATACTATATATAAGTTGGAATTATCTCTTTTGAAAGGCCAAAAAATGTTTATATATCAATCAGAAAACAGGTGCGAGTATAGCGTTCGTTACGCAGGATTTGTCCACATGACTGGATTACACTTTGAGGTTGAAGTTTAGGTATGTTCAATACATTTAGGATATTTATTGGGAAATATGTTTTGAGATCTTCTAAAATAAATTCAATAAGAGGATGTAACCTACAACTCGGTAGTAATCTTCAACATTTTGGATGTGATTATTTCGTTCAAATCTTGTCTTTTCGATTGGAACCTCGATTTGAACGCAAATAACTTTAACTTTTTCAAAAATCGTTTTAAATTGTTTTTCGGTTTATTTATTTCTTTTACAAGGCACATGATAAAAATTTTGATAAGGCTTGATCCTTTTTGCATATCTATATCTTTCTTTTATAAAATGATACTAAGTGGCTGTGTTACAATAGGTATCACACTTAACATGTATATTCCGCAAATAAATTCAAAAGGACCAAGTGAGTTCCTTAATATAAAGATAGAGATACTACCCTTCCACTCAGATATTTTTTCCAAAGCTTCTACTATATGATGTACACTTGTTGCAAAGACGCATTATGAAGAGAGTTTGGCTCCCAAATACTTTGCTAAAACTGTTTTTCGCTTAGGATGATTATATTTAAAAACTTTTGTCGTTTCTTTAACAAATTATACAACTTTTTGTATTAATGGCACTTTATTGCTTTTAGAAATGGAGTTGTTCGTTTTATGGGAGGAGCAAAGCGTTTGTTTCGCATTTGTCGCTTTTCCAGAAATTTTGAACAGCTCCATTTTCAGCTAACATCAGAGCACACCCATCTGTTCCATCTCCTACACAATTTTTTAGGTCAACACCAATATTTGTCAAAGTTTTAAGAACTATTTATGATAGTGCCTCGCATCAATTGACACATCAACGTCATAATATCTTTTGAAGCCGCTTCAAATGCGTTTACAACAAAGCCAATAAATTCTTCCCTAAAAACTTTTGTTGTATGTTGAAATATCTTAAAGATAAGGAAATCTGTCTTTTCCCCGACAAATCACTGCTATCGTCAAAAATTATCGAATAGAATTTTGATTCATATAACACATACATACATAAATATTGCATTTACTAGGGCTTATTAATAATTCAACCGCACGCATTATCAAGTCAAACGTTTAGTCTTTGGATAAAGATGGCACCTGCTGGGATTGAATGTAGAATAATAAGTAATTGAATACGGTAAACTAGATGTTTCTTTGGAAATCGTTAGAGATTCAGTAAAAAAAAAATTAAAAAATACTCATGAAAATTTCGTTAGAGATTCCATAAAAAAAACAAAAAAAAACCTTGCTGGGATTTTCAAAAATTTTGTACATTAAAAAAAATATTATTATTTGGAATTCTTGTATTATCGAAATTAACAAAACATATTTTTATAATTTACGGGGGGGAAATTTCCTTATTTCCCCCCCCCCCTGAATCCGCGCCTGGTATATACGTATGTACATTAGACTGGTCGCAATTTTTTTTTTAATTTAATTGTTTGCGCTGCTTAAAATATGAGGTTTGGTGTAAGAAATCATGATCTAATTTTTCAGGTCAATCCGACGGTGCCTAGCCGTGCCGGGTGGGGCCCAAAGTTTCCCATATTATAAAAAAAAACATCTTTTCTATCAGATCTTTATAGTTATACTAGTTGAAAAGCCGAAAATTGATTTTATGTATTCACAAAAGATGTGGCGGTTTAATAAAATTCTTAAATTAATTAAAATTTTTCGTCTTTTGTGAATACATAAAATCAAAAGTTGTTTACAGATTTTAATCATTTATAGCTTGTTTTGTTTGCAATGTTGTTTTTTATATGTCTGCATAAAATTAGAAGCATTTTTTAAATTTTGTATGAATTTTTAAAAACAAAAATTCCGAAATTTTAATAAAAAAATTATTTTTTTTCCAGAAAAAAAAATTATGTTTCTAAAACGACTGCGCATATAAGAAAAACGTTTTACCTTTCTTAAAGTAAATTTTATTGCGGAATTTCGTTTTTTTTTTAGTTTTTCAATAAACTAAAGCGTTTTTGAGTTACGCGAACATATGTTGTGCAACCTCCTTAATTTTCGAAATAACGGTATATCTCGAAAACCAAAGCCAACATAAAGAAAAAAGTTTCAACTTTCTTAAAGTAAATTTTATTGCGGAATTTCGGTTTTTTTTAGTTTTTTAATAAGCTAAAGCTTATTTAAAAAATTTAAAAATAAATTTAAAAAAAAAATTGCGACCAGTCTAATGTACATACATACATATATACAAACTAATACCCCTGCAAATAATAGGACCAGTCCAAACACGCGTGTAAAGAGTAGTCCACAAGGGACCAGGACTAGTCCAAAACTAACCCAAACGTATGGAAAAAAACCTGGTCTATTTAACATTACGATGTCCTAGGAGAGGACCATATAACCCACCTTTGGACTACTAAGGAGTAGTTTTAAAACTACTCCATGGTATACTCAAGAGGATTAGTTTTGAAGTCGTTTAAAAACGATAGCATGTCGTTAAAAAACGAAGACATGTCGTCTCACTACAAACACTTTTTAACAACGACATGGTCCATGCTTGCATTACATCGGACCAGTCCATGGAGTAGTCCATTTTATCAAAATGGATCAGGTGGTCCAATTTTATTTGCAGGGACGTCAAGAAACGCAGATAGCAGAAGAATGGATAAGTCAAAAGCACCTCTCATTTCTTGCACCCTGTTTGGCATTTAAAATTTAAGTTGCAGAGTATTTTTCACAACTGAGTTTAGTTGTAAACCGTAATAGGGGCCATAATAAAGACATTCAACATGAGTGCAATTTTCAATTTTTTGGTATCAAAAAAATCGGAACTGAACAACAATTGTCAAAAATTTTAAATTTTACCAGCAAACTTTTACGATTTTTTCGCTTCAGTAATAAATTGCCCTGCTAGTTCAGCATCAATAGAAATTGCTTAATATTGAATAACCATAGAAATTGTCTTGGATTGGAAAAGGCATTAGCTCTTGTTAAAATGTATCGACATTTAAAATCTGAGCCACTTTTTATGCAGGTATAGGATTTTAACTACAATTTCGGCCTTTTCAAAATCAAATTCAGGTTTTTAAAAAACAAATTCAGAATTTTCGTAATCCAATTGAGTACTTTACAAATCATTTTCCGCATTTTTCAAATCAAATTCATTTTAAAAAGCCTGATTTTGATTTTTAAAAGGAATTAGATTTAAATAATTAATAAAAAGAGAAAAGCCCACTTACGTTAAATCAACATACGTACAAATGGGCATATAAACACTTTGTATGCATTTTATAATAATTTTATTTTTCTGTAAAAAAAAATTAAAAATTATACCATCTTTGTATAAACGAATATAAAAACAAGTAAGAGTGCTATATTCCGCTGTGCCGAATCTTATATACCCTTCACCATTGTGCGAGTAGAATAGAGAGCAACTAAATAATTTTTACATATACATATACATACATATTTACAATACTTAAAACTGCATTATAAATGAAATTTAAAAAGCGAAAACTGGTAAATATTTTTTTTAAATCGTCTTTAGTTTCTATTTGTTAAAATTATTTCGTTAAATGAAATCATAAAAAAGGGTGATAACGAAAATCATATATGGGCATTATGCTAGTATATGTAAACAAATACGAAAGGGGGTGAGGGGATTGGGAGAAGGGACGACAACCGGATTTGAACTTCGCTTTGCATAAGAACACAGAATTTATATACTTTATAGGGTGTAGGACCTTCGGTGAAGGGTATAAAAAACAAACTTAATTATAAAAAAAGAGTAATTTTTGGGATTTCAGTATTTTGGTCATAACTCTGCTATTTCTTAACCGATTTGACAGATTTATATACCGACGTGTTAAAGAAGAAATTTGCCAGTTATTTTGGCTATAAAACTTGGACTCGGGAAGATCTATGGTTCCTGAAAATGGGTATTTTTCAAACAAAAAAATTAATATTTTGGTCATAACTTTTTCGTATCTGAACCGATTTTTCCGAGTTTTTCAGAAAATAAATAAATAAATTTCCGATCTTCTGATATATAAGGCGTAACCATAGGTCATATTACAGTCAAAAAATTCAGGTTTTTACAAAATTTTTAATACTTTTTGTATGAGAGGTACCACGCCTACTTCTCCAATCCCGCCCACATTTTGTAGGATGGTGTGTATTTATAACCTAAATGTTTGTACCTAATTTAAAAGCTTGGGCTCTTGCCGTTCTCCAGATATACAGAAAAAAGTAATAAAAATACAACCACAAGGGATTTTTTGGAAAAATTAGAGGCGTCGTGGTTTTTTAGTCATATCTCAGCCATTGTTGGACCGATCTGGCTGAATTTCAATAGCAAGAAATGGTGGACTATATGTGACATAAATGTAAAACAACGTAGCCGCTATCATGTCTGGAGGCTCCGGAAAACACATGTCAAACATAAAACGGACAGACGGACGGACGGATATCGTTAAATCAACTTCTCTCCTCATAAGGACCCATAATATATATACTTTATAGGGTCTAAGATCAATATTGTAGAAATTACAAACGGAATGACAAACGTATATACATATACCATTTTCCACCTGTGGTGAAGGGTATAAAAACCCACTTGGGGTTTTTTAAACAAAATACCCATTAAAACCCGGGTGGGCTTTTCTGGGTTACCCAGAGGGCAGCCAACCCTGTTAATTTGTGGAACATAGTTAGAAAGTAATACATTTTTGCTTTTACTTTTAGATTGGCACATAAACCCCCGCAAATGGTAAAATACGTGGAACACTTTTGTTAGAAAGGAAACCACTATAAGCCAGTTTTTAAGTTGCCTTTAATTAAACTTGAATTTATTTTGATGACATTAAGGGGCATCTCGGATATGAGCGACTTGGCAGCACTGTTCAAACAGCTGCAAAAGTTTAAATAGTGTTGCCAATTTGTTTTAAAGAGTTCCTTAATCTTTTATTAAGTAAAAACTTTTCTTTTGATTAAAAAACAATTTATACGAAATTGAAAGAAGATTGCTTGGACGACCATTGTCGACCTACATTTTTCTAACTGTAAATGTAAATTTATTTTTAAATCAAATCTGAAACTTAAAATAAACTAACTTCATTGTCTAAAAATAGTTTTTTGCTCATTTCCATTATTGTAAATTATTTTATTAACAATTCAAGTACCAGATTAAGTTACTAATAGTGTTAATAATTTGCAAGCACATGTAAATTTTTACATTTAAAGTAAATAGACGATACGCACAATGGGGTTGATTGGATAAAATAATGGTAAGAAATATGAATAATTAAACCATTTTGTACATCTTCTCCTAAGTATATATGTATATAAAATAGGATGTGTGTATATATGTATGTGTGTTTGTAACGTATGGACTCCAAAACGGCTGGGCCGATGTTGATGAAATTTTCAGGAAATCTTCAGAATATTCAGGTGGGTGACACTGTGAATTTTGTGTCTGATTTTTGATTTTCGGGCGGAGGGGCGAGGCAAAATCTTACTTTCATATTGCGCCACCAATGACTTCTAAACAATTTGGACGATTTTTTCTTTAAGATTATCGCCATTGTCCAACTTAGATTAATACGAAAGGAAAATTTTGCCCCGCACACTTTTAAGCCCACTTTTTTCGAATTACCTAAAATCAGAAAACGGCTCCATCGATTTGATTAATTTTTCTTTTAAATGTTCGTATTAACCCATTTTAAGTTTTCATCGAAAGAAAAATGTACCACGCCTACTTTAACGCCCACTTTTTCTATTAAGCGCATAACTTGAGAACGGCTTGACCGATTTGGACGATTTTTTTCTTTAAAATCATCGCCATGACCCAACTTAGGTTTTTACGAAAAGAACATTTTGCCCCGCCAACTTTAACACCCACTTTGTTTGATTTACCTAAAATCAGAAAACAGCTCCATCGATTTGACTAATTTTTCTTTCAAATGTTCGTATCTTTTTAAGGGATTTTAAAAATCGAACGCAAACATTTTTCATAATTTGGACAGGACAATGTCTGTCGGGTCAGCTAGTAAACTTATAAAGTTACATTTAAACTAAACTTACAAAATTATCTTTTAAATTATTAAAATTCATAATTATCGTGAATATACAGCCCAATTATGAATAAAAACTCCACGGGAGTTTTCTCTCCTCTCACATTTTTCCTATGTAAATTCAATTGTAAAAATGAGAAAAGGGAAAAAACTCCCGAAAAACTTGTATTCATAATTGGGCTAATAATTTCCCTTGAAATTTTTTTCCCTTTTCTCTAAAAAATTTAAGGGGAAAAGCAAAATTTCGTGGGAAAAACTGTTTACTTTTTTACAAAAAAAAAATGGAGTTTCTCTTAAAAAAAATACAAGTTATTTGCTTGCCCCTAAATTTCCTAAATTGTAACTTTGGCTTAACCAAGGCGAATTCATAAATCAGTTCGCCGCAATTTGACAACAAGAGAAACCTTATTTGTTTATTTTGCTGGTGGAAAATGTCAAAATTCGTAACAAAATGTAAACAACAAATGTATTTTGACAGTTTCAATAAGCAAATAACAATAACCAGCAGGGATGTCAGATTTTTTTGAGTTCCATCGTCAAACCGGATGTCAAAAATCGCCAAAAGTCAATTTTGTTCAGTTTTCTTAACATTTTTTTTTTTTTAATTAAATTTTGCATACAAAAATAAAAGCTTGTTCAATATTTCGCCAAAAAACTAAGAAGAAATACAAAAAAAGTCGCCAAAAGTAAATTTTGTTTAGTTTCTGTTTTTTTTTTTTAAATAACATAAAATGGAGATCATATATTCAATTAAAAAAAAAACTAAAGTTAAGTACACAAGTCTTTAAGATCGTACACTTCAGGCTTATCGATTTCATTGCTGGCTGGTGTTTTGACATGCGTGCATACTATTAGAATTAAAAAGTGATTGAATAAAAAATTCACTTAAAATGATAAAAAAGCAAAAATCATGTGAAAAAAGTTAACAGATTTTTTTTTCTTAACTTAGTAATGATAACAAAAATGATAAACTGCTAAAAAAAAATCGCTGAAATAGTATAAATGGTAATAATAGCCAAGTTAATCGCCAATTATATTAAAAATTCCAAAAACAAGTCGCCTGTTGCCAAATGGAAAATCCCACCGCCAAGCCAAACACGTTTCAAAATCGCCACTTTTAGCGAGAAATCGCCATATCTGACAGCCCTGATAACCAGCTGATCAGTTGCACCCACCTGATATATACATAAATTCGCCCTGTGCTGCCAATGTTCTGTAACTTCCGCGTCGAGAAACTTTTCGATTGAAAGTTGAGAAATGAAACAAAAATAGCATTAACGGAAACAAACAACCGTCTTTCTCACCTAACTGCACAATATCATTTTGCCGAAAAGTAACAAATTTCGATAGGAATTTTATTCTTTATAATGGGTGATTTTTTAAGATCTATAGGAAAATTTATAAAAAAAACACACAAAATTCAGAAAAATTCATGAAATCTTTATTTGAATCGATAGTACGGTCCATATTATTTCATGTTTGAAGATTATTTCATGCAAAGGTTGACCGTGACTGCGCTTCAAATGGTCCATCCGCTTAGTTCAATTTTGGCATACTCTTTCTAACATTTCGGCCGGTATCTTATGAATAAATGCTTCAATGTTGTCTTCCAATGCGTCAATTGAAGCGGGCATGTGTGTTTAGACATGAGCTTTAACATAGCCCCACAAAAAATAGTCTAAAGGCGTTAAATCGCACGATCTAGGCGGCCGAACGTGAAATAAAATGTTCACCGAACTCGCTTCTCAATAAGTCCATTGTTAAGCGTGCTGTGTGGCATGTGGCACCGTCTTGTTGAAACCACATGTCATGCAAGTCAAGCTCTTGCATTTTGGGCAAACAAAAGTTGGATATCATCTTACGTTGTTGAGTAACAGAGGCCCAATTGCTGCCAACGGCGACGAATCGATAATTGATGGTCATCATTAACACAGGCCGATACAGCTGCGATATTTTCTTCACGTCGCACTCTACGTAGGCGTGTTGGTGGTTTAATGTCCAACAATGTAAATTTGGTGCGAAATTTAGTCACAATAGCCCGAATAGCTGCTTCAGTGGGTCGATTAAACTGATCATAAAATGGAAGAAGCGCGCGTGAAACTTTCTTAACAGAGCACGCACGCATTTTGATAATAAAATTCAATAATTTGAAAGCGTTGTTCGTTTGTAAGACGATTCATACACTTATAAAATTATTACAGTAACTGATTGTGGGTTATTAAATTCGTTTTTCGTACTGTTAAATTTGAATAAAAATATAGTTATTTTACGAATAATTTTATTTTTTCAACATTTATGTTTGTTATTCAAAAAACAAACTACCAAAAAATAATGTTTTTTCGTATTTATTTTGTTATGTGGTTTTAATTTTGTCGGTTAAAATGTATTTTTTTAAAGTAAAAACTATTCAATTTTAAGGAATATGCTGTTTAATTAATTAAAAAATTTAAAAATGAATGTAAAAATCATTTGTTTTAAATGAAATGTAAATGATCCGTTTTTTAAATGAATTTTAATTTGTTTAAAATGAATTTTCGTTTGAATTTTACTACATAATATTTTGAGTGTAGTTAAATTATGGACCAAACTATGTTTGACAGTGAAACAAAACACGAAACGTGCGTCAGCTGTTTAAACCAGTGTTGCCAAAAAGATAATAGCTAAAAAATCACCCGATAGAAGCAAAAACATTTTTAACATAAAGTTATGACAAACTCTTTTAGTTTCTTGAAGGGTTTTTAAATAAAATGTTAATTTATTTATTTTATCAATAAAAAATAAAATTATATAAGTCTTATATATACAATGAAGAAAGTATAGTCGGTCAAGCCCGACTATATGATACCCTGCACCACAGTATTTAAAAATAAATTTTCGAGAGTGTATGTCTATATGAATAGGGATCTATCTATGTTTTAAATTTCATTAATATCGGTTTGATAGTCTCCGAGAGGCAGAAATCGGCCCCTATCTCCCCTCCTGGTCCTACGATTATGTCTATTTTCAATAGGATTGGTCCTTGTGCCAATAAGAAACAATGTGCCAAATTTTATTTAATTATCTCCAAAATTGAGACCTGTACTTTGCGCACAAGGTTACATGGACAGCCAGCCTGCCAGCCAGCCGGACGGACATCGTTAGATCAACTCAGAAAGTGATACTTAAAGGTGGGTCTAGGACCAATATTTCAAGGTGTTACACACATCAGCACAAATACATAATACCCTCTCCACTATTGTGGTGTGGGTATAATAAATACAGTTAATATAAATTATAATGAAAGTTTTTAAATTTTTTGCATAATTTGCATATTTATTACTTATCAAGTGTAAGAAAATTTTATTTAAAAAATTCAACGTTTCATATTACAATTTTAAACAAGTACAATTGGCTTTTTCAATTTAAATTAACGAAAAAAGGTTATTTAATTGTTGCTAAGCGTTTTGTTTTTCTTTTACAGTTTATTAAGAAAAAATTAAAAAAAAAAAAAACAAGTAAGCAAGTCAAGCCCGACCCGAAATGATACCCTACACCACAGAATATAAAAAAAATTATTGGTAGAGTGGCCTATTTCGGAACCATGGGCAATCATGGGCCCGCCTTAACAAAATTATGTTAAGAGGTTATGATTCATTTTTAAAGTTTTTTGTGCCGAATATTATTTAGATATCTTCATCTGTATGAGTTTTAGGATGGAAGTTTATATGGGACCCACGTTTAATTTTGGTCCTACCAGGACGAAATTTTGTCATGACATAGTAACCATCGTAAAAGTTATTATCGCCAATTTATATGTTAATACCAACATTTATAAGAAAGATTAAGCATTAAAAGCTATTTTCGGGATTAGTATTTGTATGGGAGCTATGGTCAAATACGGACCGATTCCAATTAAATTTAGTAAATTATTTTGGTTGCAATAAAAAAAATTTGGACCAAATTTCATCGAAATAACAACACAACATAATAAAATGGCTCTACTGCGGAAAGAAGCTTGAATGGGGGATATGTGAAATTATGAAACGATTTGCCCCATTTTCAATCGGCTTGGTCCTTGTGCCAATTAGAACCTATGTTTCACATTTCATCAAATTATCTCCAAAATTGCGACCTGGGGGCAAATTATGGCAGTCGTGATCGAATACTTTTTCGATGCGAAAGCAATTTTAGTTCTAATTCTTTCTGTTCATACTGAACGGATCGAAATTATTTCTTTAGTGTCATAAAACATTTATTTGAGTGTTCATAACACTAAAAAAATAATTACGTTCAGTATCGACTAAAATAAAATTGCTTTCAAATCGAAAAAGTATTCGATCACGACTGCCATAATTTGCCCCCTGTACTTTGCGCACATGGTTTAAATGGACAGCCAGCCGAACGGACATAGTTAATTCGACTAAGAAAGTGATTATAAGCTGATCGACATTCTTAAAAGTGGTCTAGGACCAGTACTTTAAGGTGTTACAAACATCAGCACAAATGCATAATGCCCTCTCTACTATTGTGGTGTGGGTATAATTATAAATTTTTAAAGGTGGTGATTTATTAATTTCAAATGTTGATATTTAAGTGATTTTATTTATTGTCTTAAGAAATATTTAAATTCAAGAGAAATCTAAAGAAAATTTGTTTAAGAAAACATTTTAAAGATTTTTTTTAGTCTTTTTAAAACACACAGACAATCATTTTCACAATCTAACTGCCTGTTTGTAGAACGCGAGCACAAAAGTGACTCGCTTAACTTTCATTTAAAACAAAAACAAATTTTGAAATATTGTTTTTGTTTTAAATGTAAGTTGAACGAGTGACTTTTGCGCTCGCGTTCTTCAAACAGGCAGTTAATTTTGTTTAAACAAATTAATTTAAAAACAATTGTGTTTTCGCTTTCCAATCTTCAAAAGATCTCTATTGAAATTTTAATTTTTTTTCTATAAAAAACCAAAATTTTTTTAAATTTTGTTATTTTTAGGACGTGTGTGAAGATAAATATGAAAAGTTAAATATGTTTTTAAAAAATATCGCATGCGATAAAAAATATTTTAAAAAAATATCGCATGCGTATTATAAAGAAAATACGACTATTTATACGAAATTTTACAGTTTTTATGAAAAATTAATAATTTTTATTTAATATTTAAAACTAATTAGATATTTAGTTAGTCTTTTTATATTAAAATTTATGATTTTTGAAAAAATACGACTTAGAGTGAAATTCTCATGAAAGTGCTGTGTGAGGGATATGGCCACTGTGTCCAAACCCTTCGATCTCAGGGAATCAAACCTAATGGAAAATGAAGGCTATGGACAGGGCTACAATATCCTATAAGCACTTTTTCCAAATTGTATTTGTGAAAATTTTTATACATTTTTGAAAATTTGACTTAGAGTGAAATTCTCTTGAAAGTGCTGTGTGAGGGATATGGCCACTGTGTCCAAACCCTTCGATCTCAGGGAATCAAACCTAATGGAAAATGAAGGCTATGGACAGGGCTACAATATCCTATAAGCACTTTTTCCAAATTGTATTTGTGAAAATTTTTATACATTTTTGAAAATTTGACTTAGAGTAAAATTCTCTTGAAAGTGCTGTGTGAGGGATATGGCCACTGTGTCCAAACCCTTCGATCTCAGGGAATCAAACCTAATGGAAAATGAAGGCTATGGACAGGGCTACAATATCCTATAAGCACTTTTTCCAAATTGTATTTGTGAAAATTTTTATACATTTTTGAAAATTTGACTTAGAGTGAAATTCTCATGAAAGTGCTGTGTGAGGGATATGGCCACTGTGTCCAAACCCTTCGATCTCAGGGAATCAAACCTAATGGAAAATGAAGGCTATGGACAGGGCTACAATATCCTATAAGCACTTTTTCCAAATTGTATTTGTGAAAATTTTTATACATTTTTGAAAATTTGACTTAGAGTGAAATTCTCTTGAAAGTGCTGTGTGAGGGATATGGCCACTGTGTCCAAACCCTTCGATCTCAGGGAATCAAACCTAATGGAAAATGAAGGCTATGGACAGGGCTACAATATCCTATAAGCACTTTTTCCAAATTGTATTTGTGAAAATTTTTATACATTTTTGAAAATTTGACTTAGAGTAAAATTCTCTTGAAAGTGCTGTGTGAGGGATATGGCCACTGTGTCCAAACCCTTCGATCTCAGGGAATCAAACCTAATGGAAAATGAAGGCTATGGACAGGGCTACAATATCCTATAAGCACTTTTTCCAAATTGTATTTGTGAAAATTTTTATACATTTTTGAAAATTTGACTTAGAGTGAAATTCTCTTGAAAGTGCTGTGTGAGGGATATGGCCACTGTGTCCAAACCCTTCGATCTCAGGGAATCAAACCTAATGGAAAATGAAGGCTATGGACAGGGCTACAATATCCTATAAGCACTTTTTCCAAATTGTATTTGTGAAAATTTTTATACATTTTTGAAAATTTGACTTAGAGTGCAATTCTCTTGAAAGTGCTGTGTGAGGGATATGGCCACTGTGTCCAAACCCTTCGATCTCAGGGAATCAAACCTAATGGAAAATGAAGGCTATGGACAGGGCTACAATATCCTATAAGCACTTTTTCCAAATTGTATTTGTGAAAATTTTTATACATTTTTGAAAATTTGACTTAGAGTGAAATTCTCTTGAAAGTGCTGTGTGAGGGATATGGCCACTGTGTCCAAACCCTTCGATCTCAGGGAATCAAACCTAATGGAAAATGAAGGCTATGGACAGGGCTACAATATCCTATAAGCACTTTTTCCAAATTGTATTTGTGAAAATTTTTATACATTTTTGAAAATTTGACTTAGAGTGAAATTCTCTTGAAAGTGCTGTGTGAGGGATATGGCCACTGTGTCCAAACCCTTCGATCTCAGGGAATCAAACCTAATGGAAAATGAAGGCTATGGACAGGGCTACAATATCCTATAAGCACTTTTTCCAAATTGAATTTGTGAAAATTTTTATACATTTTTGAAAATTTGACTTAGAGTGAAATTCTCTTGAAAGTGCTGTGTGAGGGATATGGCCACTGTGTCCAAACCCTTCGATCTCAGGGAATCAAACCTAATGGAAAATGAAGGCTATAGACAGGGCTACAATATCCTATAAGCATTTTTTCCAAATTGTATTTGTGAAAATTTTTATACATTTTTGAAAATTTGACTTAGAGTGAAATTCTCTTGAAAGTGCTGTGTGAGGGATATGGCCACTGTGTCCAAACCCTTCGATCTCAGGGAATCAAACCTAATGGAAAATTAAGGCTATGGACAGGGCTACAATATCCTATAAGCACTTTTTCCAAATTGTATTTGTGAAAATTTTTATACATTTTTGAAAATTTGACTTAGAGTTAAATTCTCTTGAAAGTGCTGTGTGAGGGATATGGCCACTGTGTCCAAACCCTTCGATCTCAGGGAATCAAACCTAATGGAAAATGAAGGCTATGGACAGGGCTACAATATCCTATAAGCACTTTTTCCAAATTGTATTTGTGAAAATTTTTATACATTTTTGAAAATTTGACTTAGAGTGAAATTCTCTTGAAAGTGCTGTGTGAGGGATATGGCCACTGTGTCCAAACCCTTCGATCTCAGGGAATCAAACCTAATGGAAAATGAAGGCTATGGACAGGGCTACAATATCCTATAAGCACTTTTTCCAAATTGTATTTGTGAAAATTTTTATACATTTTTGAAAATTTGACTTAGAGTGAAATTCTCTTGAAAGTGCTGTGTGAGGGATATGGCCACTGTGTCCAAACCCTTCGATCTCAGGGAATCAAACCTAATGGAAAATGAAGGCTATGGACAGGGCTACAATATCCTATAAGCACTTTTTCCAAATTGTATTTGTGAAAATTTTTATACATTTTTGAAAATTTGACTTAGAGTGAAATTCTCTTGAAAGTGCTGTGTGAGGGATATGGCCACTGTGTCCAAACCCTTCGATCTCAGGGAATCAAACCTAATGGAAAATGAAGGCTATGGACAGGGCTACAATATCCTATAAGCACTTTTTCCAAATTGTATTTGTGAACCCTTCATTTTCCATTAGGTTTGATTCCCTGAGATCGAAGGGTTTGGACACAGTGGCCATATCCCTCACACAGCACTTTCAAGAGAATTTCACTCTAAGTCAAATTTTCAAAAATGTATAAATATTTTCACAAATACAATTTGGAAAAAGTGCTTATAGGATATTGTAGCCCTGTCCATAGCCTTCATTTTCCATTAGGTTTGATTCCCTGAGATCGAAGGGTTTGGACACAGTGGCCATATCCCTCACACAGCACTTTCATGAGAATTTCACTCTAAGTCGTATTTTTTCAAAAATCATAAATTTTAATATAAAAAGACTAACTAAATATCTAATTAGTTTTAAATATTAAATAAAAATTATTAATTTTTCATAAAAACTGTAAAATTTCGTATAAATAGTCGTATTTTCTTTATAATACGCATGCGATATTTTTTTAAAATATTTTTTATCGCATGCGATATTTTTTAAAAACATATTTAACTTTTCATATTTATCTTCACACACGTATTTTTAGGTAAATTTCATGTTTTTATACCCACACCACAATAGTGGAGAGGGTATTATGCATTTGTGCTGATGTATGTAACGCCTGTAAATATTGGTCCTAGACCCACCTTAAAGTATAACGATCGTCTTAGAATCACTTTCTGAGTCGAACTAACGATGTCCGTCCGGCTGGCTGGCAGGCTGTCTGGCTGGCTGGCTGGCTGTCCATGTAACCTTGTGCGCAAAGTACAGGTCACAATTTTGGAGATAATTTGATGAAATTTGGGTCATAGGTTCTTATTGACACACGGACCAAGCCTTTTGAAAATGGGCCAAATCGTAGGACCACGAGGGAAGATAGGGGGAAATTTCTTCCTCTCAGAAACTATCAAACCGATTTTAATGAAATTTAAAACATAGATAGATCCATATCTATAGGGACACATTAGCTATACAGTTTTAAAAAAATAGGACCACAAGGGGAGGCAGGGGCAATTTCTGCCTCTCACAAACGTTCAACCTGATTTTCATGAAGTTTATAAACAAAGATAAATCCATATTTACATGGACACATAAGCATGTTTTTAAATACTGTGGTGTAGGGTATCATATGGTCGGGCTTGACCGACTATACTTTTTTACTTGTTTTTTAATATTTTAAACGTATTTTACTCTGTTTTCACACAGCACTGGTTTGTATCGTTTTTATTAAAAATGTATGATTTTTTTTGTGTAATTTACTACAAGTTTTATATATTTGCATAAAAAGAATTTTTATTGTAACTTTTTTTCTTTGAGAGAACAGCTCCAAGACATGAGATTTTGTAGGAGTTTTGGGTTTTGTTTGTCTTATCTTTTACGCAGGATTTCTGCACCCTTCGCCAAAAAAAAAAATTTAAGTCATGGCTGTAAGCAAAATTCAGTTATTTCGGTTAAAAGTTTATTGAAAAACTTGGTAGCACATTAAGGCCCGTTTTCACAACTTACCGATAGCATAAAGTAGACTTTAAACGGCCTAATAAAAAGTGTTCCATTATTAAAACTTTACTTTAACATTAACTGAGCGATAAAGTAAATTAAGGTTCATTCTACCTGGTAGGTAAAAGTAAAGTTGCAATAATGGAATACTTTTTATACGGCCGATAAAATCCTACCTTTAGCTATCGGTTAATTGTGAAAACGGGCATTAAAGTACTTAAAGAAGTGTTGCCAGCTGGCTATTTTATTACTAAATCATTATTGGTGCAAAAACTTTATAGTTTGACTATAATAATAACTCATACAAGTATGGGTGATTTTTTTATCTATTATCTTTTTGGCAACACTGGTTTAAACAGCTGACGCACGCTTCGTGTTTTGTTTCACTGTCAAACATCTTCAGTTTGGTCAATAATTTAACCATGAATCGTCTTACAAACGAACAACGCTTGCAAATTATTGAATTTTATTATCAAAATGCGTGCTCTGTTAAGAAAGTTCATCGCGCGCTTCTTCCATTTTATGGTCAGTTTAATCGGGCTCAATGGGTACGTTAATAAGCAGAATTGTCGATTTTGGAGTGAAGATCAGCCAGAAGCATTGCAAGAGCTTCCAATGCATCCAGAAAAAGTCACAGTTTGGTGCGGTTTATGGGTTGGTGGCATCATTGGACCGTACTTCTTCAAAGATGATGCGAATCGTAACGTAACTGTGAATGGTGAGAGCTACCAACTTTTGTTTGCCCAAAATGCAAGAGCTTGGCTTGCATGACATGTGGTTTCAACAAGACGGTGCCACATGCCACACAGCACGCTTAACAATGGACTTATTGTGAGGCGAGTTCGTTGAACATTTTATTTCATGTTCGGGACCGGGCAATTGGCCGCCTAGATCGTGCGATTTAACGCCTTTAGACTATTTTTTGTGGGGCTATGCTAAAGCTAATGTCTATACACACATGCCCGCTTCAATTGACGCATTAGAAGACAACATTGAAGCATTTATTTATGAGATACCGTCCGAAATGTTGGAAAGAGCATGCCAAAATTGGACTAAGCGGATGGACCATTTGAGGCGCAGTCACGGTCAACATTTGCATGAAATAATCTTCAAACATTTAATTATATGGACCGTAATATCGATTCAAATAAAGATTTCATACATTTTTCTGAATTTTATGTGTTTTTTTTTAACTTTCCTATAGCTCTTAAAAAATCACCCGATAGTATATGCACACACAAAAAAATGACATGTCGAAAGCAACAACAAAATAATAAAATATTTTTTACTTTGTTTTTGCTTTCAAAAGCGGAGTTCAATATTTGGCTTGCAAAAGAGCAAATGCCAAATATCGTAGCACTTTAATGAAATGTAATGGAAACTCTGTATATTTTGCATTTGCACTTTTGCAAGACTAAAAGATGAGTTAGTCGGGAGTAACAGAAACTTAACCTTACCGTAAAAAAGTAAGACCAATCTATTCTTACAGAACATCTAACTGCTAACTATTATCGTTCTCATTGCTTTACACCCAACAAAATAAAGCAGCTGATTTGCAACGTTACTGTTACTCCCGGTTAACTGAGCCTTAATGCTGAACTCCGGCTACAGTTACTTTTTAGGTTAAGTCATATTGTTAATCTTTGGAATATGCTTTGGTAATCTGCCTTAAAAATCTTAATTAATTTGAAATGGCTGACAAAAAAAAGAGAAAATAACTGTTCATTCACAGTGTTGCCAGTGTACATGATGTAATATTTACAAAGAGAAAGAAATTTGTTTGCTTTAAACTTAAAACAAATAAAATATTTCATCCAACCCGTTATTTATTTTTTCACATTCAACCAATTTGTTTTAACATATTGTACGACTATTTTCAAGGTATTCATTAAACATAAACCAACTTTGGAATACTTTGTTTATTTATATGTATATATTTTTTTCGTTTGTTATTTGAGCAAATAAAGTGTCAATTATATTTGCAAATATTCGTGGGCTATAAAATATTTAATAGACCATGATGTTAAATACATACATACTTTTATTTTATTTGCTACATTGTTATTATAGATTTTGTTCTACAGGTAATTTTCTGTACATACTTTCTTATGTACAAAAAAGTGTATTGTTGTTATTTGTTTGTAGATCATTTTTAGGGTGAAAATATACAGGGTGAGCCATAAGTCACTAAACATTGTATTTTTTATATAATCTTTTTTCTTCTTAATTTTCCTGTATAAGAAACAACGTTTGGGAGATTCTGTATTCATATATACTATTGAGCAACGACCAAACATTTCGAGTTTTATTTTGCTATTCAATCGGCCTTATTATGAGTGTCGTTGGCGTGTCGTAAACTTGGCGTTTTTTAAAATCGGTATTATGAATGTCGAAAAACGACAAAAATACAACACTGTTGGCAATTCTAGTACAATTTACGGTACAATGAGTGTCGTATGTAACGCTGGGTCTCCACGTAGCAATTTTTATTGCTAAGTACAAGCAATAACGTCGGCAGAACAATGACGGAACAATGGAGCAATGATTGCTGATTATATTGCTGGAGAACACTTGTTATTGCTTTGCCATAAATTTGCAATTTTCACCTCGAGTAGTTGTATAAAGTTTTGTGGCTGTATGTATAACAAATGTTTTATGTTGTGTTTTGAAGTGATTGTTAAATTTTCTTTTTTAAATTAATTAATTAAATTAATAAAATAATTAATTGTAATTGTCGTAGCTGTGTTTTGTATTGCTTTTTTGTTTATTTGCGTATGAAAAAAACCTAAAACTTGTATTGTTCTATTGAGAAAATAAAAATATACAAAAAAAAAACAAATTCGTCGTTTGCTTTTGTTAATATTGACGTTTATTTAAAAATATAATATATAAAATCTTTTTCTGTATTTTGTTGAAGTATTTTTTCACTTGCTTTTTTAATAAATAAACACACTAATAAATAACCAACAGTAAAGAGAAATGAAATGTCAGATAAATTACAACTGATTTGATAGCAGATTGCTAAGCAATAATTGCTCAAGCAATAAGAAGAGCAATCATTGCGCAATGGATTGCCACTCATGGCAATATGTGGTCTATACGTCGAAAATTTTATGGACCAATCAAATTTGACGTTTGCCGAAATAAATATTGCTACGTGGAGACCCGGGGTAAATGTCAAAAATTGCAAATATTATCGTTAAAGTTATGGTTAACGACTGTACGAAAAAATAATTAAAAATATAAATAAAAAGTAAGTACTTATAACACTTAAAAACTATTTAATAATGATAAATTTAACTTTTTTAATTACAATTCAATCAATTTAGAACTAAAATTACAAACCACAGGCAATTTAGCCGAATGGTGTCACTGTTGGAAAAAAAACCCACGCTTGGCGAAAGGATTTAATAGTGGCATAAATAAAATAAACGCTAAGGAGGAGTGGAACAAGATTGGTGAAGAACTCAACATTTTGGGACCAGCAGCACGTAATGGGGGATGAAAGTATGGGCGGACTATAAATTTAAAATTAAAAAAAAGTTAATTTTCAATGTGCACCCGGAGGTGGTTCCTTTAAACAATACGTGTTATCCCCAACAGAAGAAGCTGCCTCCAATTTGTTACAAATTGATTCAATTGTGAATCCAGGCGGTGTTTCGTTTGGTATTCAACGTCGTAGACAAAATACAAATAGTGGTAATAATGAGGATATACCAATGAGTGATGATTTAGAGAACGAAGAACCAGTCTGCTCAAACCCATCCACCAAACTCAAACAACACAATTATGTTCCTAAAGAAGTACGCGCCTTACATTCAACACAAAAAACTGCAACACAGATACCTATGCAAAACAATGAAGTTGTTGAAGAAGTACGTTTCTCAGTCAGCCAAAAAAAAAACTCCTACTAAAAAACCAACACAAATTCTTGGAGAACAAAGTTCAACACCACCAACTAAGAAAAAACAAAAGATAATCTCCTTGAAGAGCAACTGGAAGTCCAAACAGCATTGTACACAGAAGTGAAACATTATTTAGCAGAAATTAGCATTCGATTAGCATTAATTTCGGCTGTGGTATATTCATCTTCATCTTCGGAAGATGAAAATGCAGCAACGCTTAACATATTGTTTTTAAAATATGTGTCTTTTATTATTTTTTCAATTTACAAACATATATTTTAACCGTCACACAGCTGTTTTTGACAGTTTTCACAACAAGGTAGTTCATAAATACTTAAAATCGTGCGATTTTTGAAACAATCTGTTATTTATACCCTGTTACAAAAAATGTCGTTGTCGTAAATTTTACATGGTACCAAACAAATTTAAAAACGACTACGACAATTGTCGTAATAAAAAAACGACACTCATAATAAGGCCGAATATTTCAAACCCAAAGAAAATTTCAAATTTTTTCAACACCATCAGGATCATGAACGCAATCTAGTCCCTCATTTTCAATCATCGGAATCTTTTATAGACTTTTCTAGGAGTGAAAGTTTACTTGAAGCACGAAGCTAAAATTGTATCTAACGAGTTCGGGACAGTGTTAGGGCCTGTTCGTAAATGCATCACTGCGCTGCAAATGAAAATTTAAATGCCCTAAAATACTTTGCTTAAGCAGATGACGCACAACCAAGTTTAAAATACGGAGTGGAGAAATGGCTCCCGCCAAAAAATATCAACAGCAAACTTAAATTGGCAGTGCAAAGCAATGTTTGGTTGTATGATGCACTGCAGTGATGCATTTACGAACAGGCCCTTAATGAGAACCCTGAAACGTCGAGTCATAAACGTGCCACTTATGAAATAAATTTTATTGCTGTTACCGTACAACACTCAAATGAAAAATGAAAGTTTGCCGCAAGACTGTGCAAAAATAGACCCAATTATTAACGGATGATCCCTGAGTTATGGCCCACCCTGTATAATAAATTATTTTAATGTAAAATGAAAGTTTGCCGCAAGACTGTGCATCCCGCTTAAGATTTTGTGAAAAATAGACCAAATTATTAACGGATGATCCCTGACTTATCGCCCACCCTGTATAAGAAATTATTTTCTAAAATAAGGAAGGTTGTTTCTACTATTTTTTTTTAATACATTTGTATGCTATTTGCTTAAATAATTATGGAATATTGAGCAGGTGTAAATTATTTGAATTTTTCATCATCATTTACGCAAAACATTTATAAAATACAATTTGAAATTGAAAAAAAAAAAAAAAAAAAAAAACAACAATTCAATTGCAGTGTTTTGTAAATTGGTTGGTAGTTGTTAACATTGAAATGTGGGGGCGAAAAATATTGATAATGAAAATGTTAATGTTAAAGAACTATTTTTATTTGAAAAATACATTTTTACCTAAAAACTGGTCTTGAAATTTATAAAACAACACTCGTTTTTTACCCACACCACAATAGTAGAGAGGGTATTATGCATTTGTGCTGATGTGTGTAACGCCTTAAAATAGTGGTCCTAAACCCACCTTAAAGTATACAGATTAACTCAGAATGACTTTCTGAGTCGAACTAACGATGTCCGTCCGGCTGGCTGTCCATTTAACCTTGTGCGCAAAGTACAGGTCGCAATTTTGGAGATAATTTGATAAAATTTGGGTCATACGTTCTTATTGGCACAAGGACCAAGCCTATTGAAAATGGGCCGAATCGTTGGACCACGAGGGAAGATAGGGGGAAATTTCTTCCTCTCAGAAATTATCAAACCGATTTCAATGAAATTTAAAACATAGATAGATCCCTATCTTTATGGACACATTAGCTATACAGTTTTTCAAAAAAAGGACCACAAGGGGAGGTAGGGGGCAATTTCTGCCTCTCACAAACTTTCAAACCGATTTTCATGAAGTTTATAAACATAGATAAATCCATATTTACATGGACACATAAGCATGTGTGTTTTTAAATATTATGGTGTAAGGTATCATATGGTCGGGATTGACCGGCTATACTTTCATACTTGTTTAATAGACTTTAGTTCTCAAAATTATTATTTTAATAATGATTCTTTAAGATTTCTTCTTATTTTTAAGTCAAGCTCAAGGTCAGGTTATGCAAAATATATTAATTTATTATTTATCCAATATTAATTAATTAATACATATTAAGAAGAAATAAAATTAAAAGGTCGAAGGAAATAGACTATAGCCCGTTTTCACAACTTACCGATAGCTTAAGATAGACTTTAACCGGCCTTATAAAAAGTGTTCCATTATTAAAACTTTACTTTAACCTAAAGTGAGCGATAAAGTAGATTAAGGTTCATCCTACCTGTTTTGTAAAAGTAAAGTTGCAATAATGGAACACGATTTATACGTCCGATAAAATCCTACCTTTAGCTATCGGTAAGTTGTGCAAACGGGCCTAAATGATTTTAAGATTGTTTTGTTTTGTTATTTACTGGTAACACTGTCTTTGCCAGGATGCTGCTTGTCATTTTTATACCCTTCAACACAGAAGTTAAGGGTATTTAAAAGTTTGTTATTCCGTATTGATGTTAGACCCTATAAAGTATTTATCGTTGGTCTAATGAAGAAAGATCCTTAATCGTATACATAATTGCAACTTAACAGGAGAAGGTAAAGCAAGAAGATGTACATTTGCTTGTAACACGGCGAATTCATGTATCCGGTTATAGCAGCGTTGCCAGAATGAAGATTTTATATTATTTTTGAAGATTTTTTGACCAAAATATGTTTTAAAGATTTTTTTCACATATTAAGATTTTTTACTTTAAGTTTGGTTATACAAAATAAATAATTTTTTCACACAGCACATTCTTAAACAGTCAGTTTTTAAAACAATAAGGTTTTGTATCAGCTTGTTGTTTATTGGTTTTTCAAAATGTATTTTTAGAAAAAAATTTATACACAATTTAACTAAAACCCAATTTAATTTTGTATAAATATTATGTATTTCAATTTAAATCGTTTTTATAATAAGAAGTATAGATATTCTTATCAAAAATTAACCCTTTTTAGTTTTTTGCACTTGCTATAAAAAAATTTTAAGATTTGTCTCTTCAAAAAAGATTTTTGTTTCGCTAAATGAAGATTTTTCTTCCTAATGTTCTGGCAACGCTGGGTTATAGCTATACTACAATAAAAAACAACAGTATATTTTTATTTAGCACAAGCAACTTTTGACATTTCTCTCTTTAAATAAGAAACAAAAGTAGGACAGATGTTCTTTCAACGCCACCTAGAAAGTGAATTCGCCTTAACTTGTAAGCGATATGGTAAGCGAAACTTTAACGTTTCTTCCTTTCAAACCTACTTCGTTTGAAGCTCCATTTTTTTATTGGGTATGTTCATGAGGCAATAAAATCCGAACGGCAGCTAAACTAGGAAAATGAAAATAGGGATTTCTTGGTTTCGCTAAGTACTTCGAGAAACTTCACACCAGAAAGAGTTTGCTCTCGATAACTTAAAGAATATTGCACAGTGTTGTGTTATGGTGTTTTGTTTTCTTGTGACATTTTATTTAAAAAAAAATGCAATTTGGTGTCTGTTTCTCAAAAATTTTGCTTCCGAAAAGATGAGATTTTTTTAGAATAAAACAAGCCACCAAAGCAAAATTTTTAAGAAACAAACACCAATTTTTTATATAAAATGTCACATTTTTTTGTAGAAAAAAAAAACAACATTAGTTGCGGTTATACATTTTATGAATTTATACATTTCTTTTAAGAAAACAATAATTTTGAATTGAAATGAAAGTGGGATAATACTTTTAATTATTTAACTAATTTTTTATATTTTTTGTTTAATTAACGTGTCTACTAAAATAATTTTCCCTATTATGTCTCGCTTCTAAACAACTATTAATTGTTACAATTTATTGCAATTTAATTCTTCAAAATGTCACGGTCATTAGGCCATGTTTTCCTTACAACAGGTGTGAATTTTTGCACATCTTTAAAGTGTTCTTTCGAATGGAAAACTTTTAAAAACGCATTAACTATCTATAAAGTTAAAGTGAAAAACTTTTATTTAGTTTAAACGGAAAATAATTAAAAAAGAAAAAATAGCTTTGTTTAAATAAAAGAAAATAGAAAGCACTGAGAAAAATTACTGCCAAATTAAAAAAAAAAATCCTGGACATTTGCAAATGTAGTGCTTTTTTAGAAACTCGAAAAAAATTATTACACACTTGAATTTTTTGTAAATTAACAGTGTAGCCAAATTATTTTTTTTTTTTGTTATTCTTACACATTTTATGCAAACGTCATAAAATTTATTTAACTTTATTTAAACAAGAAAAAGTTCTTATGGCTAATATATAGATATATATATGGTTTAAGCCCTGGTTTAGTTAAACTTAACTTGAATTTATATGTAGTTTTAACTCAACAACTATAAATCAGTGTCCCTCTTATCAAATTTATATGGTCTGAATGGGTAGTTTAAACGCCCAATTAAGCCCTTATGACACTACATTTTTTATTCATTAATTGATACAGAATTGATAGAAAGAAACAGTAAATGTTAGAAAGAACAAACTATAAAAAATGTAAACAAAGTTTTTTAGTTTTTTTCTCTTGTTATGGTTTTGTGTCAGGGATGGCGTTGAGAATTTTTAAAATTGTACCACCAACCTTTAAAAATTGTACCTAATTGTACTAAAAGATTTTTTTAGTTGAAATTAATTTTATTTATGTCCTAAAAAAAACACCACAAAATGGTATTATAAATCTAAGTTTAAAAAGTATCAACAAAATAGTACAATTGAAACAACTTAGCCATCCCCGTTCTGTTAATTTTATTAAATGTTGCCAACTTTTTGTTTATGAGAAATCTTAAAACAAAAAGCGGTAAATCGCTGAATTTGCCCATAAACCGCTGATTCAGCAACACTTTTAATATTTCAAGCTTGAAATGTCAATTTTAAGTTGAACAATTTTACATTTTTTTTGACATAACTTCATTTTTTATCGATAACTTTAGTAAAATGTTTGACAGCTTGCCATTAAATTAATACAGCTGAACCCTTCGCACTTGCCAAATTTTTCTATTACTTTATATTTGCGCTGTTTACCAAAACTTGAACAATGCCAAGGTCTATCCAATAGGTCTGCTTAAGAAGCCAGATGTTTATTTGGTTTTTTCCTCAAAAATATCAAGAGTTGTTTACATTTTCCTTATACGTGTATATTTTTGTTTACTGTTTTGGTTTTTTGCCACACATACATGCAAACAAAACACATTTTTCCTTTTGTTTTGCCTATGTAGTAGTAAGATTTTGACAACCGCGAGGAATTTTACACAAACAAAATGCCTGTTGTTTTCTGTATTGTTGTATTGTTGTAGTAGTAAGCAGACCTATTGGATAGGCCTTGAACAATGCATTAAAAATGTAGTGTCATAAGGGCTTAATATACGTTTAAGGATGGTTTACATGTTTAGTGATTTATAGATTTGTTGGTGTAAAAACATTTTAAACCAAAAACAGAGTTTAACTTGCTCTGATTTTGTAGCCCTTACACTGTTTTACAAAAAAAAACTTAACACAAAATATTTAGTTTTTATGGACATTTTCTAAGTAAGGAAACTTCGTTCTGTTTACGCGTTTTTTTATACCCTTCACCACAGGTGTAAAATGGTATATATAAGTTTGTCAATTCCAATATTGATTTTAGACCCCATAAAGTATATATATTATGGGTCCTTATGAGGAGAGAAGTTGATTTAACGATATCCGTCCGTCCGTCCGTCTGTCCGTCTTATGTTTGATATGTGTTTTCCGGATAATCCAGACATGATAGCGGCTAGGTTTTTTTACATTTATGTTACATACAGTCCACCATTTCTTGCTATTGAAATTCAGCCAGATCGGTCCAAAAATGACGGAGATATGAGCAAAAAACCACGACTACCTCTAAATTTTTCCAAAAATCCCTTGTTGTTGTATTTTTTTTATTTCTGTAAATCTTGAGAACGGCAAGAGCCAAAGTTTCCAAATTAGGTACACACATTTAGGTTGCCAATACACACCATCCTACAAAATGTGGGCGGGATTGGAGAAGTGGGCGTGGTACCTCCCGTACAAAATAAAATTAAAAATTTTATAAAAACCTAAATTTTAGGGCTGCTATACGTCCTATGGATATGACTTATATACCAAAATATCTGAAATTTCTTGTAGAACATATTTTATAAAAAACTCGGAAAAATCGGTTCAGATACAAAAAAGTTATGACCAAAATTAAATTTTTTTTTTAAATACCCACTTTCGGGAACCATAGATCTCCCCGAGTCCAAGCTTTATAACTAAAGTAAATGGTAAATTTCTTCTTCAACACGTCGGTATATAAATCTGCCAAATCGGTTAAAAAATGGCAGAGTTATAACCGAAATACTGAATCCACAAAAATTACTCTTTTTTATAATTAACTTTGTTAAAATATATATTTACAAGTTTATATAAATGTAAATGGTAAAATTCTTCCTTAACACGTCGGTATATAAAACTATCAAATCGGTTAGACAATGGGTAATTTATGAGCAAAATACTCAAAAATGGGCCAAAAAACATCAACATTTTTATAAAAACCTAAATTTTAGGGCTGCAATACGTCCTATGGATATGACTTATATATCAAAATGTCGCAAATTTGTATGAGTTATAACAGAAATACTGGGGTCTAATCACCGCATACGATATCGAGCAAAATTCATCGAAATTATTTATTTTGGTATCTTGACACTCGATATCGAATGAAATGTATTGAATTTGAAATAAAAGCATTCGACATCGAGTAACTCGACATTACCTGCCGGTTTAACGATGTCGAACGTCATCGTTCGCATAGAAAATTATATTTAAAACAAAAACAAAATTCGAAAATTTGTTTTTGTTTTAAATGTAATATTCTATGCGAACGTTAACGTTCGAAATCGTTGAACAGGCTGTACATTTATCGAGTTTTCATTCGATACGCCAGTGTCTATCGTATGCAAAAAAAATCAATAGTTTATTCGATAGTATCGAATGCAGTGATTAGAACCCTGAATTCCCGAAAATTACTCTTTTTATACCCTTCACCGAAGGTAAAAAGGTATATACAATATTGATCCTACACCCTATAAAGTACATATATTCTGGGCCCTTATGAAAAGCAAAGTTCAAAACCGGTTGTCTTTTATTTAAAAAAAAAATATTTACCAGTTTTATTTAGTTTTTGTCTAGTTGATCTGTATTCTGCTCGCACAATGGTGAAGGGTATATAAGATTCGGCACAGCCGAATATAGCACTCTTACTTGTTTTTTTTTTTTAATTTTCGTCTTATTTAGTATTCAAATTAAAATAAAAATAGTACAAAAGAGGCCAAATACAAACGGCTAGATTTAAAGCAAAAGTAACGTTAATTATTAAGATTCAAAATTAAAAAAAAAAATTTTTGTTTCAGAACCAAATGTTCAGGTTTTTCAGAGATTTCTTGCATTTTCTACACTTGTAGGATTTAAAAATAGTTGACAGCACTCTTAAATGCAAATAATGTCCTTGAACTAACTTATTACCCTTATTAGCGTGTCAATCGTGACGTAAGTAATGTCGAGAAGCTTCAAAATAGACTTTGAGGCACCGGCCTACACATGAGATGCGAATGGAATACGCAGTCGGTGGTTTAAGTGTTATTAATAGTAAGATCAGATTTAGTGAATTTTCCTTTTACTGCTCTGGGGAGCATAGGGCCGCAACAAGTTGATTCCAATGATCTCGATCATCAGCGCGATGTTTGACTTCGTTCCACTGTAGTCGTAGCTCGGACAGTTTGGTTATGATTTGGCGTTTCCAGGTGTGTGATGGTCGTCCGATGCGCCTGCTTCCCTGGGGATTCCAGTCTATGGCCTTCTTAGTGACATCGTCTGATGGCTTGCGGAGAGTGTGTCGAAGCCAACCCCATTTGCGTTTTCTTATTTCCATCTCAATTGGTTGCTGGTTGGTATCTGGCCAGAGTTGGGCATTTGATATTAAGGAGGGCCAGTTAACACGCAAGACTCTACGCAGGCATTTGTTAACAAACACCTGAAGGGACTAGGTAGTATATTTTATACCGTTTCAAAAAACCGAGGTACTTGAATGCTTCTTTCGACACCTTGAATATATGTTTTGTCCATCGGACATCATATTTTATCCTCTTGTCCAGAACATTAATATATTCCGATTCTGCAATAATTATATGTACTACCTATATATATATATATATATATATATATATATATATATATATATATATATATGTTTTGGATGGATTTTATCGGTCGTATAAAAAGGATTCCATTATTACAACTTTACTTTTACCTACCAGGTATCGCTCCCTTAAGGTTAAAGGAAAGTTTTATTAATGGGACAATTTTTATAAGGCCGGTTAAAGTCTACTTTTAGCTATCGGTAAGTTGTAAAAACGGGCCTTAATTGTTTTACAATCTTTTGTTTACAAATCGTTGACATTTCGAGCAGTAAACACTAACATTGCAATGAAAATACGCCTTCTTCTATAGTAACCAACTGCTAAGATGAACTGTTGCCCAATTACTAGATGATTAAAAAACGCTTAATAGTAAGAATATGTAAGAATATGTATATATAAATTTCATTGAAGGGATTCACAATGGACCGTATTGGTCTCCGAGTGGAGGTGTGCCCGTGGGCACACAACCCTTCTTAACTAACCTAACCTAAGAATATGTAAAATTTTACTTCTCTTTAGTCGAGTTGTGTTTTAATAAAAAAAAAATTTTAATATATTTTAGATAAAATTGTATTTTTAAGCAGAAATACCGTAAAAATTTAAAGAAAATTCAATTTTTATTTTTTTAATTTAATTGCTGTAAAAAAGGGTTTAGAGCGTAATATAATTTCACATTCAGCCCTATTCGCGGTTGTCGTTGTCTTAAACGACTGTTTCGTTGTCTTACATGACTGTGTCGTTGTCTTAAGCGACCGTGTCGTTTTTTTGTAATATAACACAGCCTGTGTTCTTTAATCTACTACTTAAAAAAACGACTTAATGGCCAAATACACTTGTCAAATGCTTGTCCAGCAGGCGAATTTAGTTGTGAACGTGTGGTGGACGTAATATTCGCCGTCATATCTAAATTTTTGGATTTTTTCATCCAGCATCGTCGGTATTACACATACAAACAAATTTTCACTAATAAAAGACAACGACAACCGTTATAAGGCTGATTATTTATAGGAGTTCTATTCTATTTTCTTTATTTCTTTTATAAATCTTATCATTATTCTCAGTGTTTTTCCAACGCAATGAGGCGTATTCATTTCGAGAGTAATTGCTATTTAAATATAAAAAAAAAATTATAAAAATAAAGGTGGGAGACAAACTACCGTATGACGTTAACTGCAGATAGACAAATTTGAAAAAAAAAAAAAAAAAAATTGCTATAAATCACATTTAAAAACAAATGTATGGCATTTATAGTTATAAAACGCATAAAAATAATGAAAAAACTGTATAGAGAAAACAATTATAAGTAAATTGTTAACAGTGTGGAACAAAAGTAAATTTGAAATTGTTTTTAAAAATTATTTTTCAATTAATTTGTAAAGATTAGCTCTTTTTCTAAAACATGATAAATTTGAGGAACTGTGTTACCGTTTGGAAAAGTGATGTCAACAGTTTTAAAGTAAAGTTTTTTTTGGCATAAGTTCTACTAAAAATCAGCCTTACCAAAGGTTTTCAAGTACATCGCTTACTAATACAGAAATGGTCACCCTGGTTGGTATTGTTAAGGCGAAGGTTAACCCCTTTTTCAGAATGTGGCAACTTTAAAGAAGTGTCAGGTTATTTCTAACTCTGATGACAATATGCCTAAAGGAAATAACGCTCTACAATTAATTGAAGAAATAACAAACGCTTTCGGGATTCTTTTGAATTAATTTCTAGAAATCTCTACCGAAGATGTAATTTAATAAAAAAAAATTTGAAAAATTTGTTTCGTTTCTTTTAATTGTGACGCCTAAAAAATCTTACGCATAAATCTTATTTACGGCCAAGAAGTAATTTCTTCAGAGCTCCCAAAATCCACTTTGTGGTTTCTTCTTCAAAATGTGCAACTTTAAAGAACTCTGGGGTCAGTTTTAACAGTGATGCCAATAGTTTAAAAAATAAAATTCTTTATGTGGTTTAAAATTAAAGTTCTAAGCTTAATTTTCCGTTTAATATTTTTATGGAAAAGTTTAAAAACAATGAAAAATAAACATTTTAATAATAGCTTTAAAAACATGCTAAACTAACTCCAAAATATCATAAATTTTAACAAATAGAATGTGGGAATTATTTCTTTTTCATTAATTTTTAAAATTTTAGTAAGCATTTTTTCCGAATGTGCTTTTATAAGTCAAATTTGAATTTATGAAGCTTTTTATAATAGTCGTATTCCCTCAATATTTCCCATACTTTTTGCTTAAGCCAATCTTTGGTAAGAAGTATAATGCTAATTTTATCCAGAGCCCAAGATGCTTTCTCACAGCTTTGGAAAATCTGGAGGTCATCATCAATCTTCACCCGCACCAAATCACGTGTCTTCTATTCCAACGTTAATTTAATCCGTAAGTCCTTCTATATGAATGAGAGACCGGGGGACTACTCTCTATTGCGATGCAAAATGCAATGGTTGCAAATCTAGTGATTGTTACTCTTAAATGCTTTTGTGCATTTGTCTTTCGCATCTATTTATTTTTTTCTTTTCAAAAATCATCACTATTTATTTTGTTTTAATTTTCTTATTTAAAATTTTTTTTTAAATATTTTCCCAATTCATTGCAGTCAAGATGGCGAAGACTCATCTTGATTTTTTTTTTTGGCAGTGTTGCTTAATTTTCAAATAATTTTGTGAAAGTGATAAGGAGAACAAAGTTCGCATTTAGCTTTCGCATCGAAATTGTATTCGCGATGCAATAGGGAGCAGCCCCCCGGTTAATGACGAAAGCACTTGAAAAAGAGACCAAAGAATTAAATTGGTCATACTCTGCAAAAATAACCTTTTTATTAAAAATTTTTTTTTGTTTTTTTTTATTCTCTAACCTAATCCCGCAAAGCTCTACGCTTGTCTGCCAGAAAGAATCCAGAGTCTCTGGCGGGAATCGAACCCGCAACCCCGGTACTGATAGACTAGGACCATATTTACATTATGCAATTAACGCCTCAACTTGCGCAACTTTCGCATGCAACTTTTTGTTTGTTAGCAAGAAGTGTAGGGAAGAAAACGGGGTTGAAAAAGTTGAAAAAATGCTTGAAAAAAATGTTAATGTAAATGTGAAAAGAGTTTCGTAGAAACTATTTTAAAAGTAAATAGAAAAAAAACTCGGCGTTAGTTGCATAGATGTAAATGCGGTCTAGCTCACTATCAGCTAGACTACCGGGGTACCACCAACAAAACTATGCAGACATGCAGTATTATGGAACCCGCAAGGTAGCAGGAAACGTGGAAAGCCAAAGCAAACATGGAGACAAACTATTTAAGTTTATATGAATAAAATGGGATACAATTTCAGCCGGCCAAAAATCACCGCTTGACACAGCAGAGAAAGTTACGAAGTTACAATGAGGCCCTATGCTCCACTAGGAGCTAAAGAAAATAAGAAGAAGAATGCTGTTTTAAACAGTAATGCCAAGTCCATAAATAACGCTTATTTGCTTGTCCTTTACGCTTGTCCTTTTTAATTAATAAATTGAAAATTTTTAACATTTTTCACACGTAGAAAATAAATCTGCTTTTTTTAAGTATGTCCCAACTTTAAAGATGTGTGATGCCATTTTAACGATACTGCCAAGTAAATAACACTTTTTATGAAATTTTGTATGTGTATTTGTTAGGTATGAGAATAGGTCGTAGGGTATATTTTATATCGCTAGAGGGCGCAAAATATTGCAATAGGGGTAAAAGCTCCCATTCCCCAATCTTCTAAGCTAATCAACCGGGTTTCTTAAAATTTGGCATGCAGACAATGTAACATCTGAAAGAGAATAGGGAATAGGGTGTGAAATAGGGTAAGAGGGCTAAAAGCTACCCCTCCCTATATCTTCGTAACTAATCATCCGTTTTTTTTTTTTGAAATTTCGCAGGCAAATAGTGTTACAGTTGGAAAGAACTATAGCCTATAGCTTTAATTATTTAGGGCGTGAAATAGAGCAAGAGGGGTAAAAGCTCCCCCTCCTTCTATCTTCGTAACTAATCAACAGGTTTTCTTAAAATTTGGCATGCATACACTGTAACATCGGAAAGAGGACAGGGCATTAAATAGGGCAAGAGGGGTAAAAGCTCCGCCTTCCTATATCTTCTTAACTTACCTATTAATTTTCATAAAATTGGGTAGGCAAATAGTGTAACATCTGGAAAGAACTATAGCCTATAATTTTTTCTTAAAATTTGGCTCGCAGACACTTTTACATCTGAATGAAATAAGTTATGAGGCAAAGCAACGTTTGCCGGGCCAGCTAGTTTCTTATAAAATTTGTTTCTTTTAAAAATAAAATTGATAACTTTAAAGAAGTGTGTTGCCATCTTTATCAGTAATGAATAGTAAATAACGGCTATTTGGCCGTTCTTGTTGCCTAAGGTCACGTATAAGTTTGGAAATTTTCAAAACAGTGATGCCAATAGGTTTAAACTCAAAATCAAAAACTTTTTGCCATATTTTAAGGAACTGTTTGGAAAATATTGAAAGAAGGACTGTTTTGCTCAACTTTTCGCTTGCTTGATAGTGTGGCCATTAATTTATTTTTGACTGTCCCTCAAATTCGATGGTGTGTATCCCACTTTAATAAGAGATTAAGTTTTACCCACAACATTATAAGATTGACTTAAATGACGCAGTGTAAACAGATAAACTGTATGTCACTCAAGCGTAAAATGTTTGATATTTTAAATTAGTTATAAGATAAGTAACATAATCAAATAGAATTCTTTAAAAAGTGTTTAACGTAAAAAAAAAAAACAACTGAAAATTTTAAAAACCGGAAGATTTTGTTTTTCTACAAATAGAAATCTTGATAACTCAAAGTGGAAGCTGAGGAAAAGTTATTTCCCCTTAATACTAAATTCAATTATTTCATAGAAGCGGATACCAAAATTCGTTTACCGCCTGCCTTTTTGTGAGATTGTTTTTATAGCATTGTGCTTTATTATTGATACGAGAAAAAAAAATATTGTTAATAATTATTTTTTAAGTTCTCAACTAGGATTTTCCCTTCGCATATATAAAGATTATTAAGTGGACAGACTATTAAGAAAATCAAAAACGTTTTGTTTGTGACTGCAAAAGTTCGCACGTACCAATAAAATGTAAAATAATAATAAAAAAAAAAAAAAACGCTAAAATAATGTTGCAAATAGTTTCAAACAAAATTCTATTGGATTTCATTTAGTTGTAACAAAGTTAGCAAACAAAACGGTTGGATTGTTAAGAAAACTAGAGATTAACTTAAAAAAAAAAAAACAAAAAAACTATAATTTAAAGCCAACAAATTGGCTCTGATAACGGATTATTATATATTTCGTTTAGTTTTAAATATTTATAAAAAATTTCGAAAATTTCAAAAGTCACCTTCGTTAAAAATGCAAATTAATCGCAATAAACTTTTAATGATTTCCGGTGGTGTTTTCGTTTTCGCCATTATGAATGGCTGGTTAATATTTCCCAAAATTTTAAAGTTTATTTTAAAGAAACAAGTGAATTTAAAACCTGGCTCGGATATACGAGAACTATGGGTTAATACACCATTTCCTTTGCATTTCTACTTTTATGTTTTCAACATAACAAATCCGAATGAGTTTTTAAATGGAGCCAAGCCGAATTTACAGGAAATAGGGCCATTTGTGTTTGAGTAGGTTGAGAAGGGGAAAACAAATAAATAAAAATTTTAAGAGAAAAATTTTTTTTTTTTAAATTTCAAGTGAATGGAAATCTAAATACGATTTAGAAGATGATGATGTTGAAGATACGGTGACTTATCATATGAGGAATACATTTATTTTTAATGAAAAAGCTTCGGCGCCTCTTACTGGGGAAGAGGTGATTACAATGGTACATCCTTTAATAGCGGTAAGTGATTTCACCTTTGTGTTCTTCATTAAAAAAAAAGAGAAAAACTATAAAAAGAACTTTAGGAAAAAAGTTTCAGAAAACATTAAAAGGGTGTTTTTTAAAGCGTGACACAAGTTTAAATCATAATAAAATAAGGAAATATATTTTCAATATCAATGAAAAGGGGTTTATTGGAAAGAAAATTTTATGAAATTAATGTTTAAACATGATTTCTGCCATATGGCCACCACGGCTGGCGTGTAGAGGGCCGGGCCAATGACTCCGCCAGCCCATAAAGCGCACCAAACAGTAATTTTCTGTGGATTTAATGGTGTTTCGACAAAAGCTTTTGGATTCTCCTCACTCAAAATGCGACAATTCTGCTTATTTGGGTACCCATTCAACCAGAAATTGGTTCATCGGAAAATAAAATTTTTAATGGAAATTCAAAGTCAATATCAATTTGTGCCTCAGCCCATTCGCCGAATTATTCTAATTAAAAATTTTAACAATTTGCAAGCGTTGCTCTGGTATCAGCTGTTAAATGGTGTTCAAATAAAGCAGTGATGCTAACTCAAGTTGTGACACTCGAAAAAAACCCTTTACAACTGGTAACACTTAAATTAAAATTGCGGCCATCCCAATCCCAAATGTTCGTATGTATGTTCGCACATTATAAATTGCATTATCTTTATCAGGACGCCCTTGTTTATCTGCCTTTCTTGCGTTTTACTATGCCTTGGCTAAGGGCTTGGCGTCGTATAACTTACTGACTTTCAGTTTTTGTGGTTTTCAACGGTTTCTAACCTCACTTTTTTAACGTGTTTATGACTTAGTGACGAACCATTTAAAATTTAGATGAATTACTGATGGAGAACCATTTAAAACTCATTTTCGAATACTGATGCAGACAACAATACTCGGTAGTGGATTCTATAAGTTTTCGCTTTGCTATACGATGGTCTAGGTCGCCCAAGGACTTTTGGAAGAGGCACCTATTGCACGTCGTGCTAATATGGAATTAACATCCAGGCAATTCAAGTTCAATAATGCTGAGCCATTAAGTTCGAAGCAAAAAAAAAAAAATGTTCTCGCCTACGAGAAAATTAATGGGTCGATTACGGAAATCAGCCGAAAAAAAATTTATATTTCATATTTTTACATCAGCGGCGCTGCCTGATTTCAAGCAACTGAATTTTGATTGCTTTCCATAATAGACCCATAAGTTTTTTTACAAAGTTACCACGGTAAATAGATCTTTAGTTATGCATTTTTACTGAAATTTCAACATAATTAATAAATTTAAAAAACACAGTAATTTTTAGAAGAACACAAACTTCTTGCTTATTATTTCGAACAAATTAATATACGCAAGGCGAATTCTTGCAGAAATACTACATCAATTCCAAGGCGAATTCATACAAGGTGGTCTTATAACGGATACAACACTGTAAAATACTTTAACATTGTGTCAAAATAATACAACAATGAAATAAACAAACTAACTGTGCACTAACACACAAACATTTATATATAAATGGAAAAAAAAGTAACAGCATATCATTTTGACATATAGTTAGTTAACAGCTGTTGCAAGCCAATACCACCTTGTATGAATTCGCTTTGATCAATTCAAAAACAAAAAAATTGTTACCTGGTAGACTCGCCCGTATACGCTTTGAAAAGTATCTAGTTAAATTGTTAAAATCAATTGTTTCGTTGAAAGTCAAGCACAAGACAAATTCATAATAAAAGTTCTCCAAAAATTATTGAGGTATCATTTTAATTTTAATAAAAAAAAGGTTTTTTTTTTTTTGCAATATTAAAAATATATTTATTTCAGTTTATTACAAATAAGTTCTAGTTAAACACGAAAATTTATGTTGGTCAAGTGACCCCCCATATTGGCTCGTCAGGCTCCCAATCTTTTGCCAAATTCACAACCACGTTTTTTAAATAAACAATTATCAATGATTGATATCTGCTCTCTAGTCTAAAGGTGTCAAATCGCACGATCTTGGTGACCAATTCACTCCTCCTCTACGAGAAATTATTCGATTTTCATATTATCTACGTCTAAATCATAAATTTTTCCGCTACAAAAAGCTGTGGATTATCTTCCTATGGCGATTTCCATTGACCGATGATACCTCAAATTTGGAAACTTTTTATAAACACATTTTTAACAAACTTACAAGACAAATTAGATCAAAATGCACGGAGCAAAAACTAGACAGCTGATCTCTCAAGTTCACCTGTTATGAATTCGCGCCTTGGGAAACGAAGAGGTTGTGTGCATTTGCATTGTTAAGGGCCAAATACACTTGTCAAATGCTTTTCCAGCAGGCGAAATCACTCGTGTACGTGTGATGGACGTAGTATTCGCCGTCATATGCAAATTTTTTGAATTTTCTATCCAGTACCCATGTTCTGTAACTTTAGTGAGAACTTCTTGCATCGAAAAGATGTGAAACAAAATATTCCATCGTTTCTCGAAAAGTGAGAAAAATGTGTGTCTGTAACTCATGTCGAAAACTATCAAAAGAGATTACGTCGTTACGTTATAAATGTCATAATATTGCACTCGAAGCCGAGGTGACATTACAGACGTTCAGAACGCCAGTAACAAATATCGTTGACGGCGACCAAAATTTACTTAAATTGAACATTTTTCAACGACGGCGGCGAAAACACAACCGTCGGCTATGCCAAATTGTGTAAAGAGCGACTTTAATGTTTGTTGTTTGCAAACGAGCTTTGAAGACATTCGTATATTTTATAAAAAGGTTAAAAGCAAAATAATAAAACAATGAAAAATGTGCCAATAATAAAATATTTTTATTATTATTATTCTTTGCATTTTGCATTTTTAATTGTTTTTTAGTGTTAAAATTTTTTCTCGCCCCATTTTTATTCGTGAGTTTATTTGACAGTTCAAAGCGGGAACTTATCTCACCAAAATGTTACAGACTCACTTTTTCTGTAAATTGGCGAGTAATTTCCTTACGTGACAGCTTTTACTCGCCAAAAAAAGTTACAGACACAGTTAAGTGAGAAAAACAGCTGTTTGTTTCAATTTATGGCATTTTTGTTTCATTTCACACATTTCAATCGAAAACTTTCTCGACGCGAGAGTTACAGAACATGGGCACAGTATCGTCATTGTGACACATGCAAACACATTTTTACTAATACTACCACAATGCTTGATGAGTATTTTGATTTTAGGCCTTTAGTGTTAAGGCCCAAATACATTGATCAAAATACTCATCAAGCATTGTGGTAGTATTAGTGAAAATGTGTATGTATGTGTCACACCGACGATGCTGGATGGAAAATCAAAAAATTTTGATATGACGGCGAATATAACGTCAAGCACACGTACACGATGAATTCGCCGGCTGGACAAGCATTTGACAAGTGTATTTGGGCCTTTACGTGTTTGTGCAAGGCGAATTCATAAAATATGGTATTTACACTTCATCTAGTCAAAACATCCCTCCGGGAAATTTGTGTCAATTGTTCCAGCAGACTGAACCTGGTATTTGTAAAAATAAAAAGAAGTACCAAAAAGAAAGAACTCATGACTAGAGAAAGGAGAACCAATCCTTTAACTGGTATATGAAGAACAAAACGGTAGAAAAAGTAATGGATTACAGTACAGTCTTCAGCGGTGGTGTGACACATATTTTGGGACTTTCTAAAATTTGGTTCTTGAATTTAATTCCAGGACTTGTTTCATTGAAAAAATACTCTATTGTAGTAACTGCCACTTAACACGTTCAATGAGAATAGATGTGTGACAAATGGTGTCAATTGACCCCCTCCAATGACAACTCCATGTAAAAGTCTTATTCATAGAAAAAACTAGAACCGGACCCTACCACCAAAGACCTATCACGGGACTACTTTAGTGTCAGTTAGCTATCTCTAGATTTATTTATATTCTTCTTCTTTTTCTTTTTTGTTTAAAATAATTTTGCGCGCCATTTAGTTTTGAAAGTAAACAATAATAAAATAATTAAAGCAATTAATTGTTTTACACCATGCCAAATTTTTAAAGAGATTTAAAAATATTCTTTAAGATGTTTTCGGTTTATTGTATATTGCAAGGTGATTTCAACTGATTTTGACATCCTAAGTAAGCATTTTCTAAAGCGATTTGTGGCAACTTTACCTGGTCGAATCGACATTATTTTTTCAGTATTGTGAAAACGTAAATAAATGCTTTAGAACAATGAAAAAATAATTTCGAATTTGCCCTAGTGTTGAAGGCTAGAAATGTCAAACACTTTTAAACAAAACATTGTTAAATCAAAACAAATTGCCTGCTTAGTGTCAAAGTCAGAAAGGCTTTTCGCTGCCACCTGTAGTGGATTCGCCTTGATTTATGCTAAATTGGTTCTAATTAAATTCAGTTAAATCATTTTTAAATGAAATTTTAAAGTTATTGTGATTTTAAATAAAAAAAAAGTATAAGAAGAATTGAAAATGTTCTTTTAAGCATGCCAGAATTTATTAAAACATAAGTTGAAATTGTAAAACTTCCAAAAACTTAAGTGTTTATTTTATATTTAATTCAGCAAAAAAAAAATCGTCTTCATTTCCTACAAAATTTATAAGCAATTTAAAGTCTTTTTAAATTTTTAAGGTTTTTTTAAGCAACAATCTCTTCTATTCTTGTTTCCACTAATTGATTATAATTTTTCCCCACAAAAGCCTTAGAAATTATAAGTAATTTTCTTATACGTTTGTAAATTGTTTATCACAAGTAATTGCTACAAATTACTTTATTACCGTTAGTCTTTGTACAAAATATAAATTTATGTATGAAACGTTTAAACTCTAATTAACCCCTTTTTCGCTTTTACTTTCCTTCCAGCCCATTTCTGTCGTAGTGTTACGTGAAAAGGCCGCCATGATGGAATTAATTGTAAAAGCCATTGACATAGTGTTTCGTGGCCAAAAAGGTGTTATTACGGCTTCCTTTATGGATATATTCTTTCGTGGTCTCATTGTGGACTGTTCATCGGAGGAATTTGCCTCGAAAGCTTTGTGTACGGCCTTTTATACGGGTGATGTGAAGCAGGCGAAACAAGTGAATGAGACACATTTCCTATTCTCATTTATGCAGGCGGTAAGTGAACATAATCTAGTCAGATATCTTGACTTAAATATCTGCAATAATCTCGACTATCGGCTTCAATCTCGGTTTTATTCACGACTTGAATTAAGACTACAATCTCTTCATATTCTCGGTTATATTTTTAAATTTCGCCTTGATAATCTCAACTATAATTTCGACTATAGTCTCGCCTTTAATCGCATCCATAGTCTTAGCAATAATCTCGAGGCTGTAATCTTAACTTTAGTCTTTAGCAAGAATTGGATTTAACCAAAATTTTCATTTACAGGCCAACCACTCAGATGCTGGCAAATTTACCGCTTGTCGGGGTGTAAAAAATGTCCATAAAATGGGTCAAATTATTTTATTTCAAGATGAACCGGAACAGGATATTTGGCCGGGAGATGAGTGCAATAGATTAATTGGTACCGATTCTACAGTATTTCCACCTTTCTTGCATAAAGATGACGGTCTATGGGCTTTTACACCGGATCTATGCAGATCATTGGGTGCTCATTATGTCCGCAAGTCCACATATGCGGGTTTGCCAGCCAGTTATTTTACCTTGGATTTTGGAGATATTAAGGTATAAACTTAAGAGAATAGTTAATATTTGTTTGCAATATAATTTTATTTAACTTTAGAACACTCCCGAATTACATTGCTTTTGTGATGATCCCGAAGATGTGGAGACCTGTCCGCCCCAGGGCACCATGAGTCTACAGGCTTGCACTGGAGCACCCATTATAGCCTCCTTGCCTCACTTCTACAATGCTGATCCAAAGCTAGTAGAGGGTGTTAATGGCTTAAATCCCAATGAACATGATCACGCCATTTACATTGATTTTGAATTGGTAAGTGAAAAGATTCAGAGACTAAATCTATTAATTTGTTCTTTTCTAACAATTTAAACAGATGTCAGGTACCCCCTTGAGAGCTGCTAAGCGTTTACAATTTAATATGGACTTGGAACCTGTAGAGGCTATAGAACAGATGAGCAAAGTTCCTCGGGTGGTATTGCCCATGTTTTGGGTGGAAGAAGGGGCAGCTTTAAATAAAACCTATACCAATATGCTGAAATATACTTTATTTTTGTGAGTGGATTTTCTCGAATTCAAAGAAAAAAAATTATATTAATTTGAATTGTTTATTTTTAGAGGGCTACGCTTTAATGCTGGCCTACGTTGGACTTTAATTACCTTGTCATTGTTAGGCCTTATGGGTGGCGGTTATTTGTATATGAAAAAGACAGATAGTTTGGATATAACTATACCACCCAAGGATAATAAAGTGTCAAATGTGAAACCAGTTTCGGCAGTAGCAGCTTCAGCAGGTGCTAACAAGCCGCCACCTATAGCTCAGGCCGATTTGACAAACAAAAAAGTGGAGAAATTTTGAATTAAGTAGTTTAAAGAAAGCTTTTAATTTTTGTTTTTCTTTTTTGAATTAAGAAACGGTTTGTGAGATTTTTTAATAAATCGGGCATAATGTGATGTTTATGAAAAGTAAACGTTAAAAAAACAAGTTTTTGGAATTTCTTATGTTTTTCAAACAAAAGGAAGATCGAAATAGAAGATATATTGTTCCCCGAAATTTTTGCAGACATTTTTTTATTAAAAAATAGCATGAACTTTTTCCTGTGATCTGGCAACTCTGTTTGATCTATACGTACCCTGCAAATAATATTGGACCACCTGATCCATTTTGATAAAATGGACTACTCCATGGACTGGTCCGATGTAATGGAAGCATGGACCATGTCATTGTTAAAATGTGTTTGTAGTGAGCCGACATGTCTTCGTTTTTTAACGACATGCTTTCGCTTTTAAACGACTTCAAAACTAATCCTCTTGAGTATACCATAGAGTAGTTTTAAAACTACTCCCTTGTAGTCTAAAGCTGGGTTATATGGTCCTCCCCTAGGACATCGTAATGTTAAATAGACCACGTTTTTTCCATACGTTTGAGTTACTTTTGGACTAGTCCTAGTCCCTTGTGGGCTACTCTTTACTCGCGTGTTTGGACTGGTCCTAACGCGTGTTATGGGTATAATCACAAAAACTCATTCGTAAAACTAATGTGCTCACGCGGCATTGTCACTACCTTTTCAAGACAAAATAAGGCCTTCCTTGCTTGATTGCCTTTCTTGTGTTTTGCAATTAATTTTACATTAACTTATTAATGGCTTGACATTTACCATATCGCTCCTTTATTTCAACATAATCATATCACAAAAAAAAAGTCAAACTTGGCAAAATGTGATTAAAGTTTCCAAAATGTACTCTTATATACAGATTTAATAAATTATATTTTGCTATAACTTCGGTTCAGTTTCGGACATAATTCAGATTTTTTTCACATAAAGAAGCTATGAAGAAACACTTTTGCTTAAGTTGTAATTTCTTAATTTTTGTATTATGGCTTACAACTTTGCTTTATTTTGGTGAACAAAAATTACAACTGATCACAACCAGTTGTCTTAATTACAACTCAACTGAGTTGAGTTGTAAGCCGTAATAGGGGCCTAACATTTTTGATTTTTTGAGATATGACTATGTTCCAATAAAGGAGCGATATTTACTTGTTTCTAAATTCATTTTTCAACCTGTTTGTCTGGTGGAGAACTAAGTATATGTATAAGTAACTCGATTTAACTGGGTGGAGTACCATCAAAAGCTAAAAACTGGTGGAGTACCGTTAAAACTCGGATTGATTACTGGTGGATACCACAATACTCAGGAGCGATTTCTGGAAGTTTGAAGATTTAGTTTGACTGATGCCTTTCGTCGAGGTTCCGAATTTGTGTGATATAATTATAATGCGTTAAAATTAACGAATTATTATATTCGGGACAACGATACATTGTTATTTCGCTGCAAAAATATCGTCAACACCTTCCCACCCACAACCTTCATTATTGGGAATTTAGTTGGACGTTTTTAACCAACGGGGTTCATTGATTGACCCTCCTTGAAGAGATGTTCTTCGAAATATTCGTACTGCATTCAACGTGGAAACTGTGCAGCAGAGTTTTGAAAATGATCCATCTGTCTCAAGTCGTCGTCGTTCTGGCCAGTTGGGCATTTTCAGAACAATTCACTGCTATCGCCAAGGCCAACAACAACGCCATTGGTAATAGTTCTGCCAAATTCTACTACTTTTTATTACATTTGAGTACTCAGTACTACCTAATCCATTCAACGGGTTTTTTTTTTTATTTGAGTTTACAAACAACGTTTCAAAGAAAAAAACTGTTTTTTATATTTAAACAGGGTGTGCGCCGGGAAGGTACCCAGTAAAAAATTGTATCATTTTGCGAAGCACTAAAGGTACATTTAAAAAAATAAGCGCACAAATATGCGCTACGCAATAAGACATACATAAATGCAGTAAGGTAAGTGAAAGAACTCTCAACAACTTTTATTAAAAAAAATAACATTTCAAGTGCTACGGCATTCCCTTACCACGAAGCAGGTTTGTAAGGGAGAATACTAAAAAATAACAGTATCAAAACATTCAGTGTGTAAAGCTGATCGTTACATCTAACAATTTTTATGTGCGCTGAATAATGCGCTTTTTGTGTCAAAAATGTATTGCTTCAAAGTGGGAACTCGCCATATAAAATTCATGTCTTCCGTAAGCGCAATGGTAAGCGAAACTTTTATGTTTCTCCCTTACAAACCTGCTTCGTTGGAAGCTCCATTTTTTATTGGGTATATGATTTTTTTTTGCAAGCGGCGGAAATGGTATTGTGGGAGAAGCTCTTGTGTCAACTGAATCTTAAATGGAAACAAATGCAAATCCTTGTGCAAAATTGTGGCCAAAGTTGTTCTTTGAAGACCAAGCTCCTGAGGACGGCGTCGAATTGAGGTTGATGGATTGTTTTGAACACTTTCTTGAGCAGCAGTAATGTTTTCAGCCGATCTTGCATACGTTGTGGTCCATGCTTGGGCCTATCATTCACTACACAATAAATAGTGCGTTTTGTTGGCACGTTGTTTCTCCCAAAAATTTCACGTTACTTTCTCATCGTTACAGCAATGGATGATAGATGTTGATAAAATATGTCATCGGTTGGTTCATCAAAAAATGTTTCTCACGAATCTACTTCACGACTGCCAAGTATGTACTGTCAAGACTAATGTTCACCAAAATGGCGGCAAAACAAAGAAGTATACCTTCCCGGCGGACACCCTGTATTATAATTTTTTGTGTTTAATTTATTTACAAACAGTATCAATTATGCTTAATTAAAATTTTTAATTAAGCTTCCTTTTTTATTGTTAACTTGTTGTTGACTGTTGGATAAATTTTGCAAATATATTGTCAAACAGAGTTGTATTTCGAAAGAAACCCGTTTAATTTTCAATTGAACTTTGTTTTTAAAACAAAACTCTGAAAGTATTGAGTTACAACTTTTGAGCATCGAGTACCCAAAACTTTGAGCAAATAATCGATACTCGGTACCCACTATGTACATAATACTTTGCCCCAGCACCTTATAGTGGGCCTTATTTGGCAAACTCTGTAGTAGGTACAAAAAAAAAAACAATTGACAACATTGTAATTTAACTGTTTGGTATATTTTGTGCGTTACCGTTGTAAGAACCAGCAGTGCTGCCAATGTTTTTGGATTTGCAGAAAGTATGTAGACTTTAAATAAAACTTTTTACAAATTATTATAAATAATTGTTACATGTTTATAATATGTTTTTTAACAATAAAATTTTTTATGTTGCCTCACTAATAACTGAAACAACATCACGTGATAGACATGATAATGATTAAATGATATGATCTACTTTTTTTTTAATTTCCTAATTTAAAAGAAACAAACAAATTTAAAAAAAAAACTGATAAGATTATTTACTTTTTTTTTTTTTTGTTGACATTGTTGAATGAATTTAAAACTTAATTAAGTTAAGCTGTTATGATACTTGCTATTTTTTGTATTTTTTCTATATTGGAGAACAGTGCAAATATATTTGCATAGGAAAACTGACTAAGTGTAAAGAGTATGATTATATCATAAAACATCTTGAAATGTCAAACAAATATACATGTGTTATCGATAAATAATCTAAGACTGTCAAAAAAAATATAAAATTTTTTAGCTTAAAATTGACATTTCCAGATTAATTGTTAGCACTGTTGCCAATTTTTTTAGTTCTTGATCGGTTTGACGGTTTTTAACTTTTTTTTTTTTGCGATTTTTAGCTTTTATGACGGTTTTTTGTGGGGAAAAAACGTGGGCAGTATTGTTTGTTTTGTTTACATTTTATCAAATTGTATTTCTTGTTCTTTCTCGCATTTGTTGTTTCATTCAGTCAATCCTAAAAAATTCCAATACAAAAAATAGCAAGTATCATAACACCTTTAGTAATAGTTTAAAATATTTTTTAATAATAAAGCATTTTGCTACACTTTTAATAATAAATGGTTTGGAATTAAATTCATATTCATTTATCATCAAATTTATTCAGTAATTTTTTTAAATATTTCTTTGAACGTTTATTTTCTAAGCATATTAAAAATATATTTATTTGTGTCTATTCTTTTCGTTTTAATTATATAGATAAATACAAATCGCACTTGATATTTAAACTAGATATAAAAAATTATTGAAAGAAAAAAACTTTGCGTCAATAGAGTTTAAATTCTTTAAAGGAATTATATATAAATTTTTTAAGCTTAATTTGCATTAATTTTTTTATTTACTTGTTGCTTTTATTTTTTGTTTTGCACATTGTTTTCAAACATTTCGTTTTGTTTTTAGCTGTTTTTTTTTCATATCATTTCGAAATTATAATTGATTTTCAATTGAATATGCATGACTTCATTTAGGCATAGAAATAATTTTGTTATTTTTATTGTTTTGTTGGTTTTTTGCTCGTATTATAATATTTTCTTTTTTCATTTTTGCGGCGAACACAAACGAAAAAAACAAAGAATTTCTTGTGTAAATAACATAAAGAGGAGGAAAGAGTACAAGAAAAGAGTGATCATAAAGAAAAGTAAAATAATGTTTAAGTTCCACAAGAGGCCAGCCATTTTTGTTTATTGTAAACAAATCTATAAAAAGCGAAATATTTCAACAATATTTGATAAATTATTTTTAAAAAATAAAAGGTATTTCTTTTTTTTTTTTAATAAAACGTTTATGAACTTTATAAAGTTTATATTATTAATTTAAAATTAGCTTAATCCAGTTTCTGAATGGTTAATTAGCAACACTGAAGTAATTTATCTTGTTCAAGAGTGATAAAATAAAAGATTACGCCACCACACATTGGTTCAAGAGCGGCATTAATAAATTTTTTTCATGTTCGCCGATTTGGATAATTTTTTGGTATTTTGTTGTCAGATATCTGAATACATGATTCCGTAATATAAGCCTGATATATTTATTATTTGTTTGGACAGACAAGCTCAAAGTTCATATATGTTCGCTTGTTTAAAATGGCATGCAAATTTCAATCTTTTGGTACAATCAGTGTTGCCAGAAGATTTTTTGAAAAATACCTACGCATACTAAAAAAATCCGATTTTTCCCTACATGTTGCAAAAATTTTCCCTACAAAAATCCCTACGCGTTTTAGTCATTAAAGTCTTAGAAAAAACAATAGTTATAAAAAACTAATTTCTTTCGCATATGTGTAGTAAAGCTCTAACAACGAAAATAAGTAATAAAACTAAAAAAAAATTAGGTACTTTTAATTAAATTCAATTAAAAAACAAGAGGTTTTTTGAAAAAAAAATAAATTTCAAAATACGCCAAACACGATAAGGGTGAATGTTCCCATAAACATTTCTTAAGTTTAACAGCGGTTTTTAAGTAAAATTTTTATAGAAAATTTGTTTTTATAAAAATACTATTATTTTTATGAATATGGCAGGTAATCTTTATATGATAATTTTAATTTAATTCAGGTACAAAAAAAGCCACAGGCTATTTTATAAGTAATCGGCCATGTCATCAAAGTCACGTGAAAATGAAATCGAACAATAATAAATAAATAAATAAATAATTCAATTGAAAATCTTCGTCGATTTCAATTTCACGTGATTTCGTTTTCCATGACATGGGCGAATATATGTATTTCTTTTGAAATTAATTTTCTTAAGTGACCATTAGTATATTCGAAATAAATGCAGCCTCTTCCATTGTTTTGCAAAAAATATCTTATATATATGTATGGCTTTCTGGTGTTCTCTCTGCATCACCATTTGCATTGGGTAGAGCAAACCAAATCCGAACCAGTTTTAATAAATTTGGAAATACAACCTTGTCATTATAGTTTTTCCGTTAGCATTTTTATCGAAAAGTGTTCCAGATCCATGTTTCAAAACAAATTAGTTTCACAATTTCAGAAAATTAATTTTATGCGATTGTTCTACACTCATACAAAAGATCATTGGGGCTTAAGTTAAATTGTTAACACAATAGTTGAAATTTGTACTTATCTTTTTTTGTCCAAAAATATATTCTGGACTTAAGAATTCCATTTCTTTAAGGCCCTAAATTTGTAAAACGCAAAAGCAACGCCAAAAATTATACTGAAAGCAAAAACAAAATCGAAAATATTTCATAATTTTGTTCTTGTTTTCTATAGAAATGAATATTGAATTTTTAAATTTTAAACGCTGCATATCTTGTGGCGTTGATAATTTTTAAACGCAATGTGTATTTCTGTAGAAAGCAACAACAAAATTTTGAAAAATGTTTGACATTGTTTTTGCTTTCAATGTTATTTTTGGGATTGCGTTGCGTTTTACAAATTCAGGGCCTAAATGTTAAATCATTATTAAAAATACATTTTTTAGCATTTAATTCGTATACAATGCAATATGAGAAAAAATACCTAAATTCTGGCGAATATAAAAAATCTGTCCGATTTTCCCTACGCTCCTATTTTAGTAGCAAAAAACCCTGTAGGGATTTTTCCCTACTTTTGGCAACACTGTGTACAATCACAGTAAACTTATCATTTGACTTTGTTGTATATTTTCGTAAATAACAATTGTCATAGATGAGATTTGCATTAAAAAAGTGGAAAAAAGTGCCATATAAAAAATTTCGTAGAACAAAATATAAAAATCATCAAAATTTTAATACTCAACAACTTCAGTGGAATGCATCTTTTTAGCGATGTGGAGCGCTGATGTTAAATTAGAGCTTGAAGTCTCAGCTAAAAGTTAAAAAAAATCAGCTGCTCCTTCCTGCTCCTTTCCAAAAAAAAAAAAAAAAAAAAAAAAAAAAAAAAACAATAAAAACTATAAAATGATAAAGTAACAAAACATGAATTTTTGTTCATGCTTGTATTTGTTGCCATAATTCTTTACTGTTTAAAATTATTACATAGTCAATAGTGTTAATTGTTATATGTATATTTCATTGTTAAAAAAAGCATAAGCTTCAATTGAATTTGAATTTATTTGTATCAGGTATGCTGTCCGAGGAAGCTCAGGAAGCGAGGAATAAAGACTATAGAGCCTATAGATTCTCGAAGAATTGGACGTGTAGCAACCAATGAAGACGTAGTGCATAATCTTTTATTGTCTTCAGACCCATTTATAAATAGATTTCGCTTAAAGCTGCAAATCAAAGAATTGAAGTACGATAATGATGTTAAAAAATTATTAAAAGACTATGCTTAAATTACTTATTCATGTTTTTTCTATTTGTTTTTTCTATGGGTGGTGGGCTTAAAAGTGGGCGGATCAGGTATATTTTTCAGGAGCCCATTCTACAATTATAATATTTATTTTTTGTGAAAATTGAGTTGATGCATTAAAAATCAAGGGAGTTATGCCACTTTTTCAATACAAGTTGTATGGAAAGTGGGTGGATATTTTTCAAAATCCACCAAAGCGATTGTGAGTGTTTAAAAATGCTATGTGCCAGAAAAAAAATGCCGTAGGCCAAAATTAAATTTTTACTTTGTGTGGGAGTTGGCCGTAAAAGTGGGCGGATCATTTTGATTTTTCCATTTTTTTCTTGATTCAAATTCTTGATTCATTATCCTTCAACAACTTCTTTTTTGTTTTGCCGCTCGTTCTATGAACTTCAACCAATGTGCGCGCCATCCCAAAAATGATGAAATGATAAAGATAAATATTCTGCGCATGTCGGACAAATGACGCTAAACGACGAACTGGGGTCTAATCACCGCATTCGATACTATCGTATCGAATAAACTATCAAATTTTTTGCATACGATAGACACTGACGTATCGAATGAAAACTCGATAAATGTAATGTCGAGTTAATCGCTATCGAATGCTATTATTTCAAATTCAATTCATTTCATTCAATATGGAGTTTAATGATACCAAAATAAATAATTTCGATCAATTTTGCTCGATATCATATGCGGTGATTATACCCCGGTATTTCTATTGGCGAATAATTTCAAGCTGGTAAACTAATGATAGTGGTTGTTTAATTGCGATGTTGCCAGCTCTTATCAAGAGCATATATATCATATAAGAGAATTCGAACATCTAAGGGACTTTTAAACTTGGCAAGCCTTCCCGTTCACAGACTACGGCATATAACGGGATATCATGCACATGTCATTCGTGGTTATTCCAAAATACGCGTCGAAGAAGTGAACATTTACATGAAAACAAAAACAAAACCAAACCAAAGTGACGAAAATTGTTTTTGTTATCCATACACTTCTAAAATAAAATTAACGCGAGAGTTAAAACGCGTTTCTTTCTCATTTAAAAACTGTAAATTTTGTATGATAAACAAAACCAATTTTTGTCAATTTGGTTTTGTTTTTGTTTTCATGTAAATGTTCACTTCTTCGACGCGTATTTTGGAATAACCACGATTATCTTTATTTCTATCATTCTTGAACTCAATATCAGTGTTGCCAAGATTTGGTGACCAAAAATGGCTAAATTTACGGCAAAAAATGGCTAAAAATGGGCTAAAAAATGGCTAAAAGCTTTTTTAAATAAAAACACATTAAAATTCAATAACAAAACAGAAATAATTCATTTAAAGTTGTTTACGATGAAATTGTGAGTTAAAATCAATTTGTTAAATAAGAATAAACGTAAATTAATAACAAAATAAATTAATATTAAAAATTGAATCATCGAAAAATTCGATGTCGTTATTCTTCATCTCATAGGAATCACTCATTAGTTTCCAATAATCACAAGCTTTAAATAGTTTGAAGGTAAATCATATCCACGACATTTACCCAACCTTTTGAGTCCAGATCTACAATAAAAAAACAAGTTAGAAAGAATAGTAGGTTAAACCCGACTTTATGATACCCTACACCACATTAGAACCTTTGTACCAAATCTTATCAAATAATGTCTAAATTGCGACCTGTACTTTGCGCACAAGGTTTACATGGACAGGCAGCCAGCCGGACAAACATCGTGATTCTGAGTTAATCGGTATACGTAAAGGTGGGCTAAGGACTAATATTTTAAGGTGTTACAGACATCAGCACAAACGCATAGTACCTTCTCCACTATTGTGGTGGTGGTATAAATATTGTATTGTTACGGTAGAAATATTTACCTAATTGATAAAATCGAATTAACGGTTGCTTAATGTAACCTATTTCTCAAATTACTTTTAACGATGTTTACTTGGCTAAACACCCTCTCTACTTCAGCATTAGACCATGGAAGTGAGAGCAACTTTATAGTCAATTTTTAAATTTCTAAAACAATTTTGTTACCGCCTGCATCCCTTTATTGAAATACTTTTAACCAGAAAGAAACAGCGATTTTTTGTGTTGATCCATTTTATAAATTTAATAGTCGAATACTGTTCCTTTATTTTGAAAGATGTTTCAACGTCATAGTTTATAGCGATTTTCAACATTTGTAAAAGTTGTGATTTAAATTAAAGGCGTTCTAATTGTTCAAAATGTTTATTTAACTTTTATAAATTTTAATAATAAAATAAAAATTATTGTTTTCAAAGAAAAACGGCAAAAAAATTTTATGGCTAAACAAGTTGAAAAGTGGCTTAAAAAAATGGCTAAACGCATTTTTTAATGGCTAAACAGGGTGATAAATGGCTAAATCTAACCACTAAATGGCTAAATTGGCAACACTGCTCAATATCGTTGTTGTTTGATTGCGGGGTTACCTGCAGCCGTATTCTGTAATTCGCTTAGCTAAAGCTAAATCTCGGTCGCTAACATGCCTTAGAATATACAAAATTTAAACATTTTAGCAATGACATTAAAAGCTGCAATTGCGGCGAATTAAGTTTTTATGCCACTGCCAAATTTAACAATGCACGAGATTTAGCTTTAGCGAATTACAGATTACGGCTGCTGCTCTTATAAAGTGCATAAATTTCTTATAAAAAATTGCGCGAATCTTAGGGACTTTTAGATTTTGCAACCCTTACCAGGACCAACTACGTCATCTTGCAAGAAATCATGCGGACGGTGGCCAGAGGGGTATTCGATGCCTAAGATTGGAATTAGTTAAAAAAAATGTTTTTTTAGAAAACCGGACAAATTTTTGTACCGCGTTAAAGTACATAAAATGTTGCATCACTAGGCAAAAAACCTTTTTTGTTTCATTTTACGTACACAGAAAAAATTTTTTTTTCCAATTCAAACAAAAAATTTGTAGAATCAAAAAATTTTTTGTCTGAAATCGGTCCTTTAAACAAATTTGCATATTCAAACAATTTATTTGCATTTTGTTTACTGAAAAAACACTGATTTTTTCAAACAAATAATTTAACTGAATCAAACAAAAAGTTTACTGAAATTCATATACTAACTTTCAAAATATAAAAAAAAAGTTTTTGCACAAGCAATGACGCGCACACAAGTAGGCACTGTATGAGAAGATGACGGCAGAGCAGAGCCGCCGGCTGGCTTTGAGACACATTTTTTTTTGTTGGAATAATTTTTGAACGAAGTCTTATTTATACACACAACACAATGTTTTTCTTTATCACTCTCTGTTGCTGTATCATTTCCTTTGCTAAAGAAGAAATGTAACCAAAAACGGCAGCAGACCGACTCGATATGTTTTTCGTCATCATTCTATTTTTGTATTTGATGTATTTAACAAAACAGTTTTAAAAAATTGAATACGGGATTTTGTTTCTTGTAATGTTGTTTCTGCTATTGTTTTTCTTGTAGTTGCACTTTTTTAAAGCGTCCAAAAATAGACTGTGTGTGTTTTTTGTTGTTGTTCTTATATTTCACATTAAGAAGTGTTGCTTACGATCAAATAAAAAAAATGCAAAAACATTAAAGAGCGTTAAATATTTCATACAAAATTATGAAAACTTGACACCAATAACGCGTTTATTATATTTTTGAAGAGTTCTCCACATTTTTGTTGGTTCAATAAAAATCAAACAAAAATATTGTTTGAATCAGTAAAAAAATTTATAGAAATTAAAAAAATTTTCAAACAAGCGTTTGTTTGAAAATAATTCGCACAGAAAAAAATTTTGCCCCAGTAAACGCATTAATCAAAAATAAAATCAGTTTTAATTAAAAATTTAATCAAGTGAATTAAACGTTTAATTAAGAGAATTAAACGTTTAATCAAGTGTATTAAACGTTTAATTGACAACATTAATTTGCACCAGTATACAAATTAATAATATCAATTAAAATTTTAATTCACTTGATTAAACGTTTAATTCACTTGATTAAACGTTTAATTCACTTGATTAAATTTTTAATTAAAACTGATTTTATTTTTGATTAATGCGTTTACTGGGGCAAAATTTTTTCTGTGCGGCAATAATTTTTTCTGTGTAATGCTGCTACGTATTTCCAAAGTTATAGCTTTTTGGTTTAAGACGTACTAAAGTATTTTCCGACAGTAAACTTTATATGGGGCCTATGGTAAAGTATGGACCGATCTATTTATTTTAACATTTCTAACTTAAATAGATTAAAAAACCTTGAATATTTCGGAAAATACTTCCCGATTAGATGTTCACTTACAGCATTAATACCCGTAATTTCTACACACAGATATCTACTTGTGTTAGTACCTAACAGTTAGCTTTACCTATCCGGTACCACTGTTGTGGTAATTTAAACGTTAATTTTACCTACGTGAATCAACTATCGAAAATCGGTGGTGTAAAATGCATTACACTTTTGCCCATAGGTAAGAAATACGTTTTAAAATTTTGAAAATCATAGATACCTATACACAGCTAGATATCTATTTGTTGAAATTACGGGCATAAATACCCCACTGTGCGGCGTAATTCCTTGATCTTGTTTACATTTTTAAGTTGCGATATATTATTTCAAAAACAGCGCTTTTATTTAATAGATTTTTTATATTTGATTGTTTTGGAAATAAATTTGGACCATAACCAAAAAAAAAAAAAAAATATTATACAAATGGAGGGCTCGGAGCAGAAGCGAACCAAGTCAAAAATGAAAATTCGATAATATTTTGAGTTTGATTAAGTGAATTTCCATTAATTTCTGGAGCCACTGACATGGGTTTATTACCGTTGCCTTTGGAACAAAAAACTCTTTGATTAAGTCCGTTACAGTGCCCATGTTCTGTAACTCTCGCGTCGAGAAAGTTTTCGATTGAAATGTGTGAATTGAAACAAAAATGCCATAAATTGAAACAAACAGCTGTTTTTCTCACTTAACTGTGTCTGTAACTTTTTTTGGCGAGTACAAGCTGTCACGTAAGGAAATTACTAGCCAATTTACAGAAAAAGTGTGTCTGTAACATTTTGGTGAGAAAAGTTCCCGCTTTGAACTGTCAAATAAACTCACGAATAAAAATGGGGCGAGAAAAAATTTCAACACTTAAAAACAATTAAAAATGCAAAATGCAAAGAAAAATAATAAAAATATTTTATTATTGGCACATTTTTCATTGTTTTATTATTTTGCTTTTAACATTTTTATAAAATATACGAATGTCTTCAAAGCTCGTTTGCAAACAACAAACATTAAAGACGCTCTTTACACAATTTGGTATAGCCGACGGTTGTGTTTTCGCCGCCGTCGTTGAAAAATTATCAATTTAAGTAAATTTTGGTCGCCGTCAACGATATGTGTTACTGGCGTTCTGAACGTCTGCAATGTCACATCGGCTTCGAGTGCAATTTTATGACATTTATAACGTAACGACGTAATCTCTTTTGATAGTTTTCGACATGAGTTACAGACACAGATTTTTCTCATTTTTCGAGAAACGATGGAATATTTTGTTTCACATCTTTTCGATGCAAGAAGTTCACACTAAAGTTACAGAACATGGGTACAGAACTCGATAGAGTTAAACTTTGCGAAGAATTTCACACCAGTTTTGAAATACATATGTATATGCATTTTATTTTATGACTTGATTCGGTTCAGCTTTGAACACTCCAAATGTTTTGCCTTTAGAAAACCCGCATATTTCATTTTTTTTAGTTGTTATTGTTTTACTCCTAAGCTTTGCAAAAAATACTTTGTAATTTGATAAAAAAAAAAATCATTATTTTAATTGCTATAATAACATTTAAATGATCTCATAATGTCAAGCTTCAAATAGAACAAGTAGTTAACAAGATTATAAAATAAATTATATTTGTGTGAAATAATTTAAGATAAAAAATAAAAAACAAGCAAAAAAATATTTTTTTTTTTATTTTTTTTAGTGCAGTATAAAACCATATAACATGTGAAGAATTTATACAAAACAATTTAGTCAAAATTTTGTCACATTTTTCGTTTTTTTCCGTTTGTGTCTTTTTTTTTTTTTGATCACTTGGCAATAAAACAAAATAATTTCGTTTACATCATTAAGGCAAAAAATAAATAATAAAAACAACAATAACAACATAATTTCACTTTCATATTGTGGTCGTGCTTTTCTTTTTTTTTTTTTTAATATAGTTATTTTGGTAAACTGAACTACAAAGAGAAAAACACCTGCAGTTTTGAAAACAATAAATAAATTTGTATGACTTGGAAACACAGAAATTTTCAAAAAAAAATGATTAATGAATGATTTAATTTAAGAACAAAACAAAAACTTTTAAAAATAAAAAAAAAGATGCTCTTCATTAAAATATGGTAAAATGGTCTTATAAAATGTCAATCCAATAGTATGAAATGCGAATTTAGCACATTTAAGCGAATCCTTGTAAATTAATTTTTTGAATCCCAAGAAAAATTTGATAGTCAATGTCTTAATTTTATTAAATCTGTTAATTTTTTACTTAAGCTTTTTTATTTAATTTAATCTAAATTAATGTAACGGGTTATCATCAATTTAAAGGAAATATTTTTGGCATCTCTGCCAAACACACAGAGCAGTGATGCCAAGTTTAGCATTCACAGCTTCACTGCGTATAACCAGTGATGCCAACTCTTGGGGCACTAAGCGCGTGATAACCGGGCTAAAAATGGGTAAGTTGAAAAAATTACGGTTTCAGGACTCAGGATATGCTTGTGCATATTAAAGTTGGGCGTTTACGTTTTATTACAGTTTGTTTAAAGGTTTATTGCTGTAATTACAAATGATATTACAGCGTCTTTCTAATTCGAGTTACCATAATTGCGAACTAAGCCCGAAATTTCCTAGAACAACGTGTTCTAGATTTTCAGATAATCAAAAATTATAATGATTAACATTTAAAATAAACGCTTTTGGAAACAAGCTGGCAGCACCTTGCTCTGAAACAAATCACTCAACTAACGGTTTCATATACATAGTTTGTTTACATTTTGTTTGCATTTATTGTGAAAATATTATGAAATTCTCTTCGTGTTTAAGAAAATAGAAGTCTGTCGTAAGTCATGAAACAAAGAAAACAACATAGTGCATTTAAAAATCATTGTTTTTTTTGCTCATGTACGTCATACAGTACTTTTCGCTTATAGTCACATCCTTTAGTTGCAACCATAATGTGGACTATATCGCTGATGTGACTATAAGGCCAATTTACATACATATATGCCACTATGACGCTTATAACCGAATTCGAATATAATCAAGCTATGTGAATAAAGGAAATTAAAAATGCATATAAACTACACCGACATCAGGCTTATGGTTTTACAACAGAGTTACATACTGTATAAAAAATAGTAAAAATAATAACAATATTTTTCATAACTGATACCAACGGCAAAAACTAATGTTTTACGAGTAGAGAGTTGATGACAAAAATTAAATGATTTAATTCATTCTTTCTTTGGATGGATTTTTGATTCGAAAACTAAAAAGAACTTAGTAAATTTTGCTAATGTGACAATAACGCCATTAATTTGCTTTACTCTTCCCTTTGAATACTGTTGATAAATGGCATATAGCGCAAATATGCTTATATCGCTTAATGAACTATAACGTTAATACTTTATATTAAATTTAGTTTATAGCGGCAAAATAAACAGATAAAATGGACTATATCGCTAATGTGACTATAAGCGTTGTGACTATAAACGAAAAGTACTGTAGTAGTAAATGAGCACAAGCACACAAACATGTGTATGTAATAGAGTATTCACTCGATTAATCGTTGTTCGATTAATCGAAGAATTTTTCCACCATTATTTCATCGAATAATTAAAATAGCCAATTTCGAATAACGAATAACTCGAACATTTTATGTCAATTAATCGATTTAAAATTAATTTCTTTAAAAATTCTTCTTTTTTAAAGTAAACATATTTTGTTTAGATTTCTAACCTTAAAATTAAATTACATGTTGTTATCTTTTGCATTTAGTTTCATTACTCATACTTTTAAACATTTCCATTTTTAGATTCGAGCTCGCGAGACAAATTATGTCAATTACTATTAACAGGTTTTAAAATACTGCAGACGAAACCAAAAACTGTCAAACGAAAATTTTTAAAAACTTTTCGCTTTTTGAGTTGGTTTTATAAAGAAAAGTTATCAGCCATGTTCTGGAAAAACAATACATATGAGTGTAATTGGAGTCAAAAAAATTTAAAAAAAGATCCTGTGTTAAGAGTTTATAAAAACTCCTTTTATATAGTACACATTGAATTCTTATCTTTACCAGTACTTCTCTCAGGAAAAACTGCGGTGATTTTTAAACAAATTTAACGGAGAGTCTACATCGATTTAAATTTCACTCGATTTTAAGAAATAATAAATTGGTTTAAAATGTTTTTCATAACTGGCTGGCAAATCTCTTTTTCGGTTTATTAATAAAATAAATGAGTTCAAATAGAGATGTTTGTCATTCGAGTAACTCGAACAATTATAACCTTTATTCGATTAATCGAGCAATTTTTAAATTAAAAAATTGATAATTTTCTTACTCGAACAAAACCAAAAGTCGAATAATTGGCTACTCTAGTATGTAGTATGCTGAATGTTTGTTTACATTTAAATCTCTTTACTATAGTGACGTAAAAATTACGTCAAAATGAGAGTAAAAATATAACGGACCTGCGCAATGCGCTATATTGTTTTCAAGGCGAATTGACTAGAAAATGAGGTCAAATCAACATATGGTATTTTTATCGGTGGTCGACTTGTCAAAGTTTGTATACAAACTAGTTTTTTATGTCAACGAACCTTTTTTTTTGCAAGCAATATTTTTGGCAATCCTATCACAGAAGCAGTGCTGTTGTATGTAGAGTTGACCTCACCTGCTACTCAATACGCCTCAAGTATTTTTCATGTTTACACTAGAGATGACAAGCCCGATCCCTAAAAATCCCGGGATTTTCGGCATTTAGTCAATCCCGAAGCTGTTAACTTATTTTTTTGTTTTACCTTTTTTTATAAAGAGAAATTCATCATGATATTCGCCGTTGAGAGGATAGGGAACACAATATTATTCTTTAATATTTATTTGATTAACTCTGTTAATACTGCCATTGAAAACGAAAGAAAAAGTTAAACTTTGTTATTCTTCCTAAGCGTGTCCAACAATTATAAAGAGAAGTGCCGAAAATAATTAGAGACGTGAGAAGTGCCGAAAATAACTAGAGAAAAAGATTAATTAAAGGAAAAAATGTCTTTCGAAATGCACAAAACATTCCACTGGTGCACCGAATTCAAAATTTACAGTTTTAGGCTTATTAAAGTGTTTTCCTAAAGCGGCCAAAGGACCTACGGTAATTTATGGAGCGATTTCTCGAATTTAAGTAGTGCATTTTATACACTACATCATACATGCCACTAGTGGTGGTGGGTTAGAAAAATGCGTTTTTGTTAAAATAAGAAGTTTATGGTTAGCTAAATAAATTGATTTTGTTAATTAATTTCGAATTCAAATTTCATTTTAATTCATTTAATAAATATTTTAAAAGGAACTTACAAATAAATCAATTACTTGTTTGCTATATTCAATTACAATATTAATTTTTTTATTAAGTTTTAATCAAGTGAGGTTGTACAAATATAGATTTTATGGTAATTTTTTTTAATTGAATCAATTAACACATTGTTTGAAATCGTACGTTTTTTCATTATATTTTAAATTAAATTAATTATTAAATAAGAAAAAATCTAAATTTAAAATTTTTACAAATTTTGGTAATCAATATAACATTATACCTTTTTAACTTTAAAATAATAAATTAATTTAAATACTTTTTAAACCTCTTTTAAAGACGTTTTTTAATAAACTTCTACAAAAAGCATTTCTTCGGCTTAATGTGCAAACCTGCTAAATCCATTTTTTAAGTAAATTGGGATTTTGATGCCGAGTGGTAGAGAAAGATATGCCTGGTCAATTAGCATGTAGTTTTTCATCAATTTGAGTCTTGAAGTGTGTAAAACCAACTATATTTAGGTGTTTCTCTCAAGCTGCAAATATGAAATATAAGAAGTTTACTGTTTTTCTCTCTGTAAAGGGCCAAATATTCTTGTCAAATGAAAAAATCAGAAGAGGAAGGATAAGATAAAAACACAAAAATTGCAAGACTATAATTTCATAATCTAGACACTAATGCAATTTCAATGCAGAATTTTAAAAAATTACTGCCACAAAAACTGCATGGACGATGACTAAAGGCTAGACTACACACTCTCACAAGTCTTACGTATTCCATAATACTTTGTGAGATAGAAATTTAATGAGTTTTGTTGCGACTGTCAAAACATCTAATTTAACATAACAGTTTGTGTTCACACCATCACACAAAGTATAAACACACACACATGAAATAAAATGCAACCCTGATCCAATGAAAAGTATTATTGTTAAGAAATTTTTCAAAAAACGATGAAGTTATTTGGGATGTCAAACTTTTTTCAAAATACTTGTCATTTTCATCACACATGCATTCACACTATCAGACTTTATCATACATATTGCTTGAGTTTTTGACATGTATTAATATCAAGTGTAATAGTGTAAACTAGCCTTATAGCCTTTTTACACGGACCAACATCTAACATCTACCATCAATTTGCCACAATTTTCGAAGATGTTAACATCTTTCCATAAGAAATACATGAGGCTTAAACCCAACATCTTCCAACATCTTAAAAAGATGTTCCTATCTCATTTTATTCTATCCTGCATCTTTCGATTGTTTAAGTGTCATCACTAGAAAATTGGCAATAAGTTCTATTATTATTGTGGCATCACTGACAAAAAAGAAGTTTGCTTTGAAAGCAGCGTCACCATTTGTCAAGTTGTTTGTTAAGTTTTTTTTTACATTTTTAATCAAATTGAACTTCAAACACATTTTTGTGTGTTCTTTTTTAATTTTGGCACTTTTGTAGAAACAAAAATTTTTTATTTTATTATTATGCAAAGATATAAGCAGCTGAGTTAACTGTTAACAAAAAGTTTATAAAACCCGCTGTTTTTTTTTAGCGGTTTTTTATAATTTATTTTATGTAATATCTTATTAATATTATATTTTAATTTTATCACAAAATATAATTTTCATGCTGGTTTGTTTATTGTTTATTTGAGTTTGCGGTACGAATTAAATAGCTGATGGCTACAGTTCTACAATACATGAAAATTTCACGAGTTGATTTTGGTTGTGTTTGTAATTGTATAAAAACGTTAACACCTTCAAAAAAAAAACTGTAAGTGCTGTCAATGTTTACTTTAAAACACACCTCTAGTGCGATAAGAATACATACATAAGTTTCTAAAATGGTTAAGAATACAAACATTTACCGACCGCTTGTCAAATTATGTATCCGTTTCTCTCCTACTCTATACATTTTGCTTTAACATGAATACCAGCGTTATTTTATAAAAGTGTTGCCATATTTGTGAAATACGTGACCAATAAAATTGCTTTAAGGAATTAGGTACTATTTAAAATATTAATTAAATAGTTCCGTAAAATTGTTTATTTGCGTTTTGATTTCCTTTATAGTTTTACTTTATAATTTTTTAATATTGCAAGCATTTTACAATAAAGAAAAACTTGAATGACACAACATTTTTTTGTTAATAATTTCTCTTATTATTGCATTAATGTAAAAGCTTTTGTACTTGCTTTTGTTTCCTTTGTTCTAGAATGTTGTAATATTTTTTTTTTATTTTATTTCATATACAATTTCAAAAGAATGAACTTAATTTGTGTTACTATTCGGTTTTTTTAAGTTTTAAAAAAAAATAAGTGTTCGCAATTTAGTAAAAAAATAGTTTTACTTTAAGATAATTGTCTCTGCCATCATTTGTTCTCAATTATTTTATTAAATAGTCTTAAAAAAAAATGTCTAAGAAAAAAACACGATTATTTATTTTTTCTTTGTGTTAAATAATTACGGTGCCAAGTTGTCTGTCAATGTTTACAGCAACAGCAATGACAACAACAATATTTGTTGATGTTTTAAGAAAAGAAAAAAAAAACAAACATGCCTGCAAAATTAAACAGTCTAAAGGAAAAATTATAAAGAAGGGTTAGAAATTTTTTTATAGGTAACTTTCTTTAAATTTTAACAATTTACAATTAAATAAAAAATTTTATGATTTTAAAACAAAGTGTGTGTGCTATTTTTTATTAATAAATTGTATTATTTTTATTCAATTCATTTTATTAATGTCTTTTCATCATAGGAATTATATTTTTATTGTTATTATCGTAATTGTTTATTGTGATATTAATTTCAAAACACACACACAATGTAGCACACTGGGTTGGACAGTAAGAAAAGTAGTGCAAATTCATTTTCACTTTGAAGCCTAGTATTTTTCACTGTTTTGCAACATGGCATTTCCATTCAAACTTTTAGCCTATCAATTATTACGCAAGAACAAAACTTTGGTAGAATTACCGAGCAGAATAGGAACAGCTTCAAAACATGCGTTTTGGGATAGTCAATTAAAACAGTGTAGCTAATGGAAATCGAAAACGTAAAACGCAAGAATTTTAAGAGCCTTTTTTTAATAAGATTTCTGTAATAAAAGAATTTTTTGAAAAATATTATACAAATATTTCTCTATTAAACAGAGTTTTATAACAAAGATTATAAAAATTAGATAAAAAGTGAGTTTAAAACAACTTCCAAATTCTTGCGGTTTTCGTTTTCGATTTCCAGCACACCTATGAAAGTTTGAAGTTGTCAAAAGCCCATACACTTGCAACATTATTGTAATGGGTGATTTTTTTAGAGCTATAGGAAAGCTTAAAAAAACACATAAAATTCAGAAAAATGCATGAAATCTTTATTTGAATCGATAGTACGGTCCATATAATTTCATGTTTGAAGATTATTTCATGCAAATGTTGACCGTGAATGCGCCTCAAATGGTCCATCCGCTTGGTCCAACTTTGGCATACTCTTTCCAACATTTCGGCCGGTATCTCATGAATAAATGCTTCAATGTTGTCTTCCAATGCGTCAATTGAAGCGGGCATGTGTGTATAGACATGAGCTTTATTATAGCCCCACAAAAATAGTCTTAAGGCGTTAAATCGCACGATCTAGGCGGCCAATTGACCGGTCCCGAACATGAAATAAACTGTTCACCGAACTCGCCTCTCAATAAGTCCATTGTTAAGCGTGATGTGTGGCATGTGGCACCGTCTTGTTGAAACCACATGTCATGCATGTCAAGCTCTTGCATTTTGGGCAAAAAAAAGTTGGATATCATCTCACGGTAGCGCTCACCATTCACAGTTACGTTACGATTCGCATCATCTTTGAAGAAGTACGGTCCAATGATGCCACCAGCCCATAAACCGCACCAAACTGTGACTTTTTCTGGATGCATTGGTAGCTCTTGCAATGCTTCTGGCTGATCTTCACTCCAAAATCGAAAATTCTGCTTATTAACGTACCCATTGAGCTCGATTAAACTGACCATAAAATGGAAGAAGCGCGCGATGAACTTTCTTAACAGAGCACGCATTTTGATAATAAAATTCTATAATTTGCAAGCGTTATTCGTTTGTAAGACGATTCATGGTTAAATTATAGAATGAAACTGAAGATGTTTGACAGTGAAACAAAACACGAAACGTGCGTCAGCTGTTTAAACCAGTGTCTTTTTATAATATTCGCTATATTATTTCCATTTTGTCCTATATTGTGCAATAAGTCGCACAATGGTTTCTATTTAAATATTGCTCAGCTTTCATTCAGTAAAAAGGTGAACATAACCTTTAGAAAAAACAGAAACAGCATTAAACAATGTTGCCAACACATTTCACTTTCTTTTCGTTGTGCAATAAAAATTAAAAGTCTTTTGATTGTTGCCAACATATTGTGCCACCTTCGCAAACCACATACACATTGGAGATATAATTGTACAATACGTAAAATTGAACAATTTTATTGCAAGGTTTCTTAGCAATACTCAAACAAGGTACATGATGTAAATGTTAGTAGTACACTTTTTGCACTTATTAGTGATTCAATTGTTCATGTTCTGCGATGTGGGAAAAACGTAAAAATAACAATCAAGATGGCGGTTGTGCTAATGGCAATACTGCAGTGATGTTAGACATTTTTGTTGTGCAAACATATGTTTGAACAACGCTATTCGAGCAAGAGCAAAACATCGACATAAGCAGCCTTCAATATCCAAGTTCTTTGTGCACAAGAAATTTTTTGTTTTTTGCACATAGCGATGGCTGGTCCGGACGGTATGCAAGTTAATTTTTTGAATGATAATGTCCTGCTTTATGATTTCTGTTTAAAACTTTATTCAAATGGGAAAGTTGATTTCATAGAAATAAAAAAGTCAAGGTCAAATATTAAAGTTTTACCCCCTTATTCATAAAAAATATTTCAGTTGTATTAAAGGTTAGTTAAACAAATTTTCATATAAAATTCGTCTTATAAACCTGTTATAAGCATGGAATATTGTTTATGAACAGGGAAACCTTAAATATGTAATTGCATGTTTTTCCTTGTGCGACCAATGAAGTTGGAAACAATATATTTATCCGGTTTAGAGCTTTTTATGAATTTTGGCATCGATTTGTTAGTGCATACTTTTGCATATTTTACCGTTTGCAGCATTTTTTTCCATAGTTTAGTTAAAAGAGTCTTTTTGCAGCATTTTTTTAGGTTTATAGCGCATATTTTGCCTTTTTAAGGTATATTTAGATGCCTACAATAGCATTCGCAGCAAACAATTTTTTTTCGAAAATCTGTTACTTCAATTTCGACATCTACATTTAATTTTTACTCTAAAATTGTAAGACAAAGGTTATCATTAAGGATAAATTTTATGCGACTTGTATCTAGACCAATCTTTTAGTATTTCGATCGACTCAGAATCACCTTTTAAAGTGATTTACCGATGTCCATCCGTCCGTCTGGCTGGTTGTCTGTCCATGTTAGCCTTGTGCGCAAAGTACAAGTTCCAATTTCATAGATAATTTGATCATATGTGGACGAAGTCTATGCAAATGGTGAGAATCGGTCTATAATTTCACATCCAAATTAGACTCTTTGTGTCCACAAGCTATCTAATTATGATGGTATTTAAATTAAATTCGTCCCAAAAATATTTCACTGCAAATTAAATTATTTTTGAATCGGTTCGCATTTGCTCAAAGCTTCTAACCTTAAATAGTTTTAACTTCCTTTTAAATGTTAGCATTTGTTAACAATTTAGCGACCGTACCTAAAATCCCTTTAAGACAAAAACCCATATCGATATTAATATCTAGATAATATTCGGCGCAAACATCTCTTATATGAATTTTAACGTAATACGGGCTTAAGCGATATTTTTAGGTTTTTTTTTAAATTTTGTTGTCAGATGAGCAATTTTTAATTTTCAGGGCATATTTTTAACATTTTTCAGGGCATATTTTCCAGTTTTTACTGCATATTTAATGCGCATAAAACGCGTTTTTTAGAGCATATTTCTGGTTTCCCTGTTTATGAATAAGGCCTTGGAATTGTTACTTACTTTTATAAAATTAAGAAATGATTTTAACCATGTTATTTACTTTGTTAATAAGTTTAATTTAATCGGTTAATACTTCTAAAAGTAACATCTGGCAGCTCTATATACAGCAGTATATCAGTGTTGCCACTTTGTGGGTAATTACCCGAATTTGGTATACTTTTTTCTGACGTGGGTAGAGCGTGGGTAATTTTTCTTATGTGTTATTCAGGTGTTATTTGAAGTTCTTACTTCAGATACCCAAATAAAATCAAGGTTCGATTTCAGTGATGACATTTCATTCTTTTTAAATATTGTTGCTAAAAAATGCACAGCCTTCTGAACCAAAGTCTCGGTTTCTTTTTAAACAACGACTTCAATTATCAAACATACATATATTTTCAAATGTTTGCTAATGAATGTCGCAAGATTGACCCTTAGATTTGGATAAAGATGCCTATTATAGTGATTTAGAACCTGAAGTTTATTGAAAAAAGTTATTCAAACTAAAAACTTGCCTGGGGGAAGATATGTTTCCAATATTGCAACATATAATTAATTTTATTAATTTAAAGGGTATTTTTTAAGACCATGAAACTTAAAATGGTAGACAATAGGAATGGGCAAAAAAAAAACGATATATCAAAATATCGATATTTTTAAAAAGAATAATCGATATATATCGCCGATATTTAAAATACCGATATATCGATGTATCGATATTGAAATACGACTATCGAATTCGATATTTTTTAAAGTCAGTCTTCATTAAAAACTCAAAATTTTAGACGTTTTTCAAACATTATGCGTTTTTTAAGAATTGGCATCACTGCATGCATCATATGTTTTTTATAACTAGTATGAATGAACATCTATAACTCCCAGTCTACAACTGACATGATTTGAAACTGATTTAAAACAAATAGACACCGCGCCTGTCCTTGACGAAACGCATTGCAGACGTCCAATTTTGTTTCTCTTTTTCGAATTAAATGAACAATGTTGACCTCCAAGACACCGATTGTTGCTGGTTTATCAGCATTTACCACTGACTTCACAACCCTACGGAAAACAATAAATAAGTGTCACATCGCACGGCCTTGAAGTCTTATTGACAGTTTATTTTCTCTAACCCAACGTTTCCACATGCAAGTAATTACTTGCAAGTAGTGTATACGTATTATCAACGAAAAATCGAGGAAACAGCCGATTGGCTGAATGTACAAAAATTGTGTGAATGTTAGTGAAAAAGTGTCAGTGTATTGAGTTTTTCGAACTTGCACTTGCATGTGGAAACGGGGGGTAAATCAACACATCGCCTTCATTTGTGAAAAAAGTTGCGTCATTTAAATCATGACGTCACCTTTAAGTTGCGAAAATCGCTGGCTGATTTTCAAAGTATATTTGGATAATTTGGTGGCGTTGTTCAAGCATGAATCTATTCATGATGATATGCCTGATCACCATTCGTAAGCTCTATGGGGCTAAAAAGCATCCATGATAAAGCAATGGCAAGGAACATTTTAAACCTTCCCAAGATATATATCAACAAAATGTGGAAGTTAAACTCATTATTTTAGCAGTTTTATTAATTTTTTTAAGTCTTTAATCTTATTTTTTGTTAATTTAAATAAAATTAACAGTTTGACTAATATTTATCTTGTTTTAATGAATTTGTTGTGTTTTTGCTTCTTTGTAAATGTATTTTTATTAAATAAAACTTAAATTTTATATCAGGTGTAATTTCATTTAAATCGGGTAATTTTGCTTCATCTCAAGTGTAATTTTGAATCTTGCTTGTGGTAACACTGCAGTCTATGCTCATTAAAAGCCCCAGTTAGCTAATATTAACAGTAACGTTGCAAATCAGCTGCTTCATTATGTTGTATGTAAAGCAATTTGAACGATTATATTTAGCAGTAAAATGTAGCTTTACCGTTACATCTGTAGAAAATTGATTTTTCTTACTTTTTTCCTGTACGGTAACATTGCTGTTACTGTCGGCTTACTGGGGGTTTTGTTGTTCAAACATTCTAATGAAAAGTAAAGACAAACAGTTAATTACTAATATTTTTATTATTTTCAACCCATTGTGCCCGCGTGTTTATTGTTAATTGTGTTTGTTAATATCTAAAAACCTATAAATTTGATTGAATTTAATTGTCAATTAATTTGTTAAAGTGAAAGGGTGGAGTTCTTTCCCTGTTTCCTTATACATACATATGTTTTGTAATATTTTTGTTGTTGTTGTAAACTTGTTTATTGTTAACTTGCACAAATTATTTATTATATACATACAAACATACACATATGTATGTATATGTTTTTACAATTAAGTTAAAAAAAAATGGAAATTTTTTAGAATTACTTAATAAAATTTTTTTGAGTTCTTTTTAAATGACAATAAAAGCCAAATAAAATAATAAATAACAAATGTTAATTGTGTTAAGGGCAAAGACTTTGAAGCGAGTTTGTTTTTGAATGTGTGTTTAAATTTAAAAAAATTAAATAAAATAAGATATAAAAAAATACAGAGGAGATATTAAAGGCCTTATTCATAAACAATATTCCATGCTTAAAACAGGTTTATAAGACGAATTTTACATGAAAATTTGTTTAATTAACCTTTAACAAAACTGAAATATTTTTTTATGAATGGGGTAAATGTTTACCCCCGTATTCATAAAAAATTAAAATGGATTTGAAATGTATTTTAAGAAAAATTTGTATGAAAATTTTGGCTTAAAACAAATTTCAAACTTATTTTATTTTTTATGAATACGGCAGGGTATATTTATTTAATTTTTCAAACAAAAATATTAAAAAAAATTAATAAATTTTGTGAAATTGGAATGCTTAAAATAAACTTTTAATTTTCTTAAGTTTTTTTTTTTTTTTTTTTTTTTTTAATGTAAAACAAAATTTGTAATTGCTTTTAATTCTTTTAATTCAAAAATTTTTTTAAGAAAATAAGGCCCGTTTTCACAACCTACCGATGGCTAAAAGTACACTTTAACAGGCCTTATAAAAAGTGTTCTGTTATTGAAACTTCACTTTAACCTAAAGTGAGCGATAAAGTAAATTAAGGTTCATCCTACCTGGCAGTTTAAAGTAAAGTTGTAATAATGGAACACTTTTTATACGGCCGATAAAATCCTACCTTTAGCTATCGGTAAGTTGTGAAAACGGGCCTTAATCTGGCTTTTTCTTTGAAATTTTTGCTTGTATATCTTATATTTTTCTTAAATTTATAGAAAATTTCAATTTATTTTTTATCAAAGATATTTTCGAGAACACAAAATTTTTTTTCATTAATCACGATGTGCTAAATTCCCAATATTTATTAATAAATACATACACGGAAAATTTATTGTTAGGGGATAAGGTATTTCTTCTGCGCATTTCACTGGTTGCTTATGCCAGATCATCAGTGCACCTTTTTTCAAAAACTTTGGAAAAGCCAAATAAAACTGTAAAGCGAGTGAGAATTACAATTTAAATTAAATTTCCCTTTTTCTATTTTTTTGCTTTAAAATAAAAAGTGATCTGGCAACACAACTTTTTAAATAATCGAGTGGGTTTTTGGCTCACGCACGTTTACAAGCACAAGAAATGTAATCAAGGACGAATAGTTTTAAAGTTCTAACGACCAAGCGCGCTTTCTAACAACATTTTTGTTAGCACGCACGCTTACTAAGTCTGAGTTCATACGGCCCATGTCTTATTGACAAGATTCTTCCTTTTTCTTCTTTGAACATGAGTTGTCGTTCAAATGATTCATGTCATGTTGGCGACGTGCGTATGCATGTGTGCTTTTTGATATTGAAAACAAAAACAAAATTAAACAACGAATAAGAAAGCAAAACGTAAACACAGTACATGCATCTTTGTACTCGTTTATTTTCCCCTCGTCCCTCTCGCCTATAAAGTAGCAATCATATCAATAAGATATGAGCCGTATGAACACATACTTAGGAATCACTTCCAAAGTCACAAAATCACGCTGACCTATGAAATATTATTATGCTGGGTTTACATAATACAAATTTTATTGCAGAAAGTCTGAGATTATTGGTGAATAACCTTCTAAAAAAACTTTCCTAGTGTGAACCCAGACTACTTAATTTCTTATTTTAACAAAATCATACTTGCATGTCTTTAAAAGAAAAAAATAAACTCATTCTTGCAATCAAATTATCAATTTTAAATATTTTCTGTATTGTCAATTGTACATTTATGTATGTACGTACGATCAGTGATGCCGTTCGGTTACATTTTTCATAACTTTTGAAGGCGCAACGTAATAGGTATAGTTATGTTTTATTTGGCTAAATTTCAGTAACTTTTGGTACATGGCACAGAACGAAGTAATAATTTTGAAAAATGACTTGATTTTTAAATTAGGATAAGAACTGCTTGTCTTGTCTCTAAAAGCTGTTTGATTTCACAGAAAAAATATTTACTCCTAATTCCATTTAGCAATGCGTGTGTAGAGAGTATATTTAGCCAAGTGAAACTTTTAAATTTATACAATAGCTGTATTTAGCCCTTATGACACTACATTTTTAATGCATTGTTCAAGTTTTGGTGAACAATGCAAATATAAAGTAATAGAAAAATTTACCAAGTGCGAAGGGCTCAGCTGTATTAATTTAATGGCAAATTGTCAAAAATTTTACTAAAGTTATCGATAAAAAATGAAGTTACATATGTCATAAAAAATGTAAAATTGTTCAACTTAAAATTGACATTTCAAGCTTGAAATATTAAAAGTGTTGCTAAATCAGCGGCTTGTGGGCAAATTCAGCGATTTACCGCTTTTAATTTTTAGGTTTGTCATAAAGAAAAAGTTGGCAACATTTAATAAAATTAACAGAACAGGGATGGCTAAGTTGTTTTAATTGTACTTTTTTGTTGATACTTTTTAAACTAAGATGTATAATACCTTTTTGTGGTGTTTTTTAAGAACAAATAAAAGTAATTTCAACTAAAAAAATCTTTTAGTGCAATTAGTGTAAAAAAAGTACAATTTTAAAAGGTAGTTGGTACAATTTTAAAAATTCTCAACGCCATCCCTGAAACAAAACCATAACAAGAGAAAAAAAACTAAAAAACTTTGTTTACATTTTTTATAGTTTGCTCTTTCTAGCATTTACTGTTTCTCTCTATCAATTCTATATCAATTAATGAATAAAAAATTTAGTGTCATAAGGGCTTTAATGATGACTATAGAAAATATTCAAGACGTTTCAAAATATGAGCCTTCTTGAAACATAATTTCCAGCAATTTGGAATAAAACTGAAGTAATAAAGTTTTAATATCGTATAATTCTTAACGGCTTCAATATGACTTAACTTTTGCATTTGGTGACTTTTTTGGCCACGCCCCTTATGGTTAGTTATATAACGCGGCGCTATTTAAAGTCCGACCTCAGCGTATCGCATATCATATATATATATATATATATATATATATACATAAGTCACAAGGTCAATCATTGCAAATCTAAAGCGGATAGAAGCCTCGTTCTTTTTTTAAATTCGGCCCTTTTTGGGAGTTAACGGGAAAACCCTGAATTTTGAAACTTTTTTCATCCCATCTATCTTTTAAAGCAAAAAACAATGAAATAAAAATTATACCACAATCGTAACTTATCTAAAAAATATATATGGGCATTTCCTGGGTCACGAACGTACGTTCGTACGCTTTTGATGTAAAAATAATATAGAAAACTAAACTTTTCCTAGCATTTTTTTTGCGATTCGATAGCATTTGGGTAGCTCTATGTTAAGTACAAAAGATGGATTTCAATCGAGTTTAAGAGCTATAAACGTGTGGTCACGAACGCAAAAATAGAAGTCAACTTCGGCTGACAGTAGTGAAATGTAAAAATCTGCGTAATGAAACGGAATTTTCAAAAGTGATTAATTTATTTTAAAAGTGTATTAATGTAGGTCTACATGCAGTACTTACAAAATAAAATATCTCTCTTGGGTTTTTATTTAATTGGCTTATGTACCGGTCGCGAACGTACGGATCGCGAACGTACGACTTTTCCATATGTTTTTTTTTTATTATTATCACCATGCATTTTACCATAAATTTTCTTAAAATTTCCTTAACAAAAAAACTCAATACGCCTTTTACAATTGATTGTAATGGAGAGATTATGAAGAAAGTGTGTAAACGTAACATATTTTCTGCATGTAAAATAAGTATACAAAAATGTCTTTAGAAGTGGAAAATACAGAAAATTATAAAATTTTCCACTTTCCAGCCCAATTTCCTCAAGTAAAACAGCTCAGATATGCTAGGAAACCATTCTTTTATAAGAACATAGACATTTTTTCCAATAATAAACAATACAAGACGATTATTATCAACATTTTATTTGTTCATCCTGGTAGACCATTCTGGGGAAATGCCCATATGTACATATTAGAGTTGTCAATTATTCGCCTTTTAGCTTTGTTCGAAAAATTCAAATAATTGTTTTTGTTCGATCGATCTAACGATTAAATCTGAAAAATTATTCGATTAATCGATGAGAATAACGAATAAAAAAATTACATATTTTAAATAAGATATATCCGTCCGTTAATTTACAACTATGGAAAATCTTCAACTTTCTTCTTTATTTTTTCTCAAATCCACTATGAATTTTTTTTTTTTTTTTTGATGCGTACAACTTTTCATCTAAGCTCCATATCGTTGTATTACTTAAAGGAATCGTTAGATCCTTAATTCTTAAATAATCCGATACAACTTTGGATTTTCTAAAGGCGTTTGCAGACCTTCCATCTTCAGCCAAACTTCTGCGTACAACTTCTTCTATAAAACAACCGCTGTCTCTCTGTATGTATTTTTCCATTGGATGAAGTTCGGCATATGTTAATGGCGTTGGATTATCTTCTACTACATCGTTTTCTATTTTAATATTGTGACACTTATGCTATGTTCACACTTTAAACGCGTTTAAGCAAGTCGAGCGTGATTAAGCTCGAATCACATCAAAATCGAGATGATTAACCATATATTGAAGTTATTTGTTAATCACTTCAAATTGACATGATTACAACTTAATCACTTCATTAACCACATCGAAACCTCTGAACATACCTCAAACTGAGTATCAGTCTCCATGTAAGTACCCCTCGCGTGTACAACCGACCATGAGTTCTTCTTAATGTTTTAACTTGACTTTAAATAACTCGTAAATTTTCACAATTCCATAATTTATATGTTTAAAATGATGTTCTGATCACTTTATTAAAGTATTTTTATCCATTTTTAATAAATTTAAATTAAAATTTGTTTGTTGCATTTTTTTTCTTTACAATCTGTCATCTAAAACATCTCAAATGTAATGTGAACGGCTCTGATTAACTTAATCAACATTTCATGAAAATTGTTTAACGTTTGATTTAAAAAGAAAACAGCTGTTACAATTGTTTATCAAAGATTTGTTTAATACGAACATAAGATACATTTTTGAAATACAATGAATACTTAACACGGTTTTTGCCCACTAAAAATTGAGATTAATTAAAATGAGGGCTATAGCAACAATATTTTTTACTTTTTCTACATTTTGTATAAAATCGCTAGAAACGTATGAGAATAAATCAAATTCTAAGCTTTTATTTCTTATTAGTCTTTTATTAATTTATTTTTTAATAAAAAAAAAAATGTTCGATTAATCGACATAATTTAATCGATTTATTCGTTATTCGAAAATCACCACTTTAAAATTATTCGAACAAGAGTTTGTTTTTGTTTGATCGATTAATCGAATTATTCTTAATCGGTTGACAACTCTAGTACATATGTATATGAATATGGTACTTTTTCGAGACGTAAATAAGAATCTATAAGATACAAAATGTTGGCTCTTTTTTGTTAAAAACAAGAAACATAAACTTTGGCATAGAAATATGTTCACGTTAGAAAGAAGACGCTAACGAAGTAGCGGGCCAAATGCTTGTTTTATATAAATCAGATAAATTTACTATTTATTAAAGGAATATTTCAAAATGTACCTTTTAACGAAAAAACGTAAAAGTAACTTTTATTATTCTTCCCTTGGCAACACTGGCACAAGTAGTACGAGAAACGTGAAACAATAAAGGCAAGTCGATTTGCCAACTTTTATTTTCATTTGTGTTGCTGTTGTTGTTAATTTTTCTTGTGCAAGCGCAACAATGCCCCTTTTCTTGTATCATCATAAAAAAATAAAACGTTTATTCACCTTTTTTTATCTTCAATTTTTTTTTATTATGCTTCTGTTGTTGTCAAAGTTGTTGCAATATTTTTATTTTTTTTTTTTTTTTGTTTGTTTTTTATTTCTTTTACAATGTTAACATTTACCTAAACTAACATTAATAATGCATATATGCCAACACCTTTATAGTCATTGAAATCAGATGTTTTTATTTTTTTTTTTTTTTTTGAAAATTTGCCAACTTTATTTTTGTTTTCGTATTTATTTTGCGCTTATTGACCCAAAGTGTGATGTTTGCAAGCAAGTAAATATTTATTATTGATAAAAACAATCAAAAGCAAAAAAAATATTTATGAATAAAAAATTAATTAGAACAATAATTTCATTTACAATCAATTAAAATATTGAACACTTTATTGCTGGTTTAATATTATTAAAAGTAAACATTCGAAAGTTTGCAGACGTTGCGTTTGACATCGAAGCAGTGTTGGCAAATTTTTTTTTTTTTTTTTTTTTTTTTTTTTTTCAAAAAAATTACTATTTTAAAATAAAAATCCCTGAATTTTTCAATTAATCTCCTCACACACAGTTGACGTAGTTAAAACACTATTCCGACCATATTTTTAAATTTTCGAATTGCAGCCGCCAACCTTTCATTATTTTTGAAATATTGTTCAATAATGAAAACATGTTGTTCTATCGTGAAACGCTCCATTTTTTACTAACCCTAAACTGTCAACTGTCGAATTTGGTTTAGGGTTTCCAACACTTTACTACACTATGGCGACAAATTCAAATCTTGCGTTTGTTTTGGGATTGATCGGCGGCGGCGGCGGCGGTGCGTGTATAATTGATCGGCGGCGGCGTTTGCTTCAATGAATCGGCGGCGGCTTTAATGTCGGCTTGAAATGTTTAAAATGGTTCACACACGTCAAGTTTGACTCTTCAAGTCTTGAGTTTTTAGGAGAGAGGGGAAAAGAAATGGCATTCTCTTTTCCCTTCTCTTTTAAAAGATCAAGACTTGAAGAGTCAAAATTGACGTGTGTGAACCAGCACTTATTTAAGGAAAACTATTAATCATTTCGCTATCAATTTAAAAACATCAAATAATAATAAAAGGATAGTGCAATTTCTTTTTTTTTCTCATTACTGTTTTAAACTGATGTTATGTGTGGGACCATATATTCATTTACAAAAAGTAAAGCTTTCTGCAATAAATTATTAATAAAACTGTAAGGTTTAAATTTCAAAATTGTGCTAACCGACTTAAAGCACAAGCTGCAAATCTTGTACTTTTCTAAAACCATTTTGTTTGAAACAAAGAGGTGACCAAAATTATGCCAACACTCTGCACTTCCATACACAGTGTCTTAATGTGAGACACTTCTTTAATTTTTTGTTTTTTATTTAACAACTGCTGGTAATATTTTATACTTTTTTCTGCCACATTAAAAACTTCACTATCAGTGTAAGATTCAGAATCTAAATCATTTTGTCTTTTTTGTAAAATATCCCTGCAGATGTTGTTAAGTACAATGACGCTTTGAAAAATTTTAAGAAAATATAACGGCACTTGAATGTTGCACATTGATTCTAAAACATACCATTTTTGACAAAGAAATTAATACATTAAAATACAAATCTGTAAAATAAACTTAGTCACACAAATTAAGAAATTTCACGGCGCAGCTGCTGTCATCGGCGGCTTTAGTCGGTGACGGAGCGGCTTGGAAAAATGAAGCGGCGGCGGCGAGCAAATCGGGTTGCGCCGATCGGCTTGGTTCTCTGGTGTACAATTCCCTAATAACTAAAGTGAAAATATCAAGGGATTTTGCCGCGAACATTATTTTAACATTATTATTGAAGTTTTTTTTGTGATCGCAAATACGTGAAAAGGAAAAACTTATTTACGATAGGATTTTGATTATGCCTGATAAGGGTTGCCAACTTTTTGAAAAAAAAAAAATTAAATATTGTTGGTAAATACTTTGAGCTTCAATAAAATCTGAATTGTATGCACTTTTTCTAAGAATTTAGTTGAAGTTTCAATTTCTAGTTTTTCGAAAAACTTTTTTTTCTGTATTATTTCTTCCAACCATTACATTTTTAAGGGCTAATAGAGTGCCCCGTTAGGCTAGCTGGTAGTGAGCTAGTCTATCAGCGCCGGAGTTGCGGGTTCGATTCCCGCCAGAGACTCTGGTTTCTTTCCTGAAGACAAGCGTAAAGCTTCGTGGGATAAACTTAACTTATAGATTATAAAGATTTTTTGAAATGCTTTCATGGCCTTATTATGTAAATGTGTTGATTTTGTTTCGATTGCTTTTCTTATTTTTTTCTCTTTCAGTTCAGTTCCGTTCTTTTGAAAATACCACTATTTGATATCAACATCATACCCTGGGTTTTTTTATAGCAATTGTTTTGCTTTTGCAAAAGTATATTTTTAAAAACCACTAAATTAGCCTTATTGCTTTAATTTTTCTTAAGTTGTTTTGTTTGTTTAGTTTTGTTTTGTATTTTATGTCAATTTTTTGATTAAATTTGTTTTGTTTAAATTCTTCTCAATATTAAATGATTGATATTTAATATTTTTTTTTTTTTTTTGTTTATTATTATTTTTTATTTCCGTAGCAACAGAAAATACATTTTTTATAAATGGAAATTTTTGTCATCCAACAACAAGGAGACAATTAAAAAAGAAAAACAATAAAAATTCCACTTTAAATATTTGTTATTAAGCAAAAGTACTACAAATTGAAATTGTTGACGAAGTTCTTTTTCAAGTAATTAAATATATTGCGGTATTTATAACTTTTCAATAATAGTTATAAGATTTTATCATAGATTTTGATCAGTTCTAAAGGAAAATACTTTAATTTCTTTGTAAATATATAAAGAAAATTCTCTTGATTTTGTGAAAAAAAGTTCATACATAATTCATCTTTTATTGTCGTTTGTCGCCTGTGGCGCCTATTGTAAATAGACTGTTGGGTCCGTTGTTAACAAACAATAACAATAAGTTTGAAAGTTGCCACATGGAATTTTTAAAAGCCAGAGCTGTTAACTGCAGAACTAGAATACGATGAATTCAAATTTTGTTAAACAGCTAGAAATCGAATTCACGTTTAAAAATACATAATTAAAGACATTAAAGTAATACAAAGGGTGTCCCAGCAAGAATGCATTTTTTATTTTAAATTAAAAATACGTTCTTTTCACAATTGTAACGCGTTGTTCTTTCGTAAAGTGATCCATTTTGAATAATCGTAATAAGCATATTTGACAGCTGCCAAATTTCAGAGTTGTCACTTGCACAAAAGAATTACACTAAATTTAATAGGTGCACGCATACCAAGACACCCTTTATAATAAATTTATTTTAAATAAAAAAAAATAAATCACAATTTATTATCTTGTCTATTTTCCGTAGTTTGTAGTCAATGGTCAAAATTGTAATCAAAGTGTTATGAACGTTGTAAACAAAGAATTAGAGTGCTGCCAAGTACAGTTTAGCAGAGCTGTTTAGTGCATAGTTGGATAACTGCGTATTAAAGTTTTGTTCAATTAAAATTAAACGTGAATTTCCTAAAGAATTTAAAACAAAAAATAAAGAATAATGAACTTCTAAGCCCACAAAAGTTCTAAAAACCCAAAGTATAGGAACTATTTATAAATTTCTTTTGCGTTCGATCCTAATTCCTGTTAAATTTTAACCCATTTTTAAACTTTTATGCATTTTTAAGTACTATTTATTTTTTTTATTCAACATTACAAACAAAATTAAGTTAGTAGTTAAGACAAATATACAATTACACAATAAAATACTGCTGTTGTTTCACATCAAATTTTTTCTTTCAAGACCCTGCTCTGGTCGTCACTTTTTCAAAACGCTATGGAAACTTGCTGCCATAAAGTTTTATTAAAACGTTCAAATTGCTTTAGGCGCATATCCATTTCATTGAGTTTATTGAAAATTAAATCAAATTTGTTCTCATAGAAACGTACAATGGTTTTCATTTCATTTCTTAATTTTGCCACTTCTTTAGTATTGCCCATTTTCAATTGATTGTAGTCCTGAATTAGGGAACCTGACATCTTGCTGTGTTCTTGATTAGAACTATCATCCGTTTGCTGGGAACCATTAGAGTCTATATAAAACTCATCGTCTGCTGGTTCCACACGATACATACACTTGATGCCATGTATATACTCGCCAACGAAATTATCATCGTACTCATCTTGATTGTAGGACATTTGTAAAGGTTTTATTAGAATATCCATAAGCATGCGGAGATTATAGCAGTTCCAATTGTTGTGATTTATATAGAAATGGGTTAACTTTTCTAGATATTTAAAATTCAAAGGATTTATTTCCTCTAAAAGATTAGAAGAGACATTTAAAGATCTCAATTTGTTGGGAGAGGCTAAAGCATTAAAGGGTATTTGTTTGAGAGAAGTGTTGCTAAGATCCAATCTTTCTAGGGAATTTATCTGCCACAAATCGGGTAAAGTTTTCAAATCTGGATTATTAGATAAGTCCAAGGTTATTAAATTGGTTGTGAGATCCAGAGAGGAAATCTGCTCTAAGGCATTACTTTTCAAGCGCAAAGTTTCCAAATATTCCGGTTTGCTAAAATATAACTCTTTAATTTGATTGTTTTGCAAATCGACATGTACGGCTTCCCCGTAAATATTCACCCGATAAATGGAACAATTTTTAGCCCATAAATTTTCCACTCTCACATTACCAGCCACAAAAGTTTTCAAATCGGGATTGTGGGATACATCCAAATATTTCAAATTATTTTGTTCTTGAAAGGCATAATCTTGTATGTCTATTAAATTGTTTTGCTGCAAATTGATGCTAAATAAACGGGGATTATGTTCAAAGAGAGAATTTTCAATCAGCTTAATGCGATTTTGAGCCAAATTAATTTGTTGCAATGAAGTTAAATGCTGGAATAAGCCGGAGGGCAAAGTTTCAATGAAGTTTTTGTGCAAATCCAAAAAATTTAATTTTTGTAAACCCTTAAAACTGTCGCTATGCAAAGTTGTTATGCGATTGGCATCCAAGAAGAGAAAGGATAGATTTTCAGCTAGAGAAAATAAGCTGGGTTTGATTTCTTCTAAAAGATTTTCGGATAAAAGCAAAATTGTTAAATTGCCAGAACTCAGAAAGTTATCCCATTTTAATGTTTCTAAAGAGCAATTTCTAAAATCCAGCTCTAAAGTCTTAAAGGACAAGAACAGATTTAAAGGGAAATTTGCAAATTTCGAGTTAACAAAAGCCAGGGAAAAGAAGTTTTTAGGTTCATCTAAGACGTAGGTGGTAGCGTTGGTAAACGTTATGGCAACTTTATCAGAAAATATAACGACCACATCTTTATCACCATAATCCATGTCCGAACAAACTCCTATAGCATTGCATCTCTCATCGTTGGTATACAACTCAATTGGTTTCAATTTTCTTCCCTCCACATCATCGGGATTTTCTGCACTTTCTAAGGATTTGGCAGCATCTTCTATGGCTGGTTCCTCCAACGACTTAGCTGGAATATCTTCAGTTTCTTCGACAGTTTCCGTTTTTAAAGCCTTTATGGCCAACATCACTATTAAGATTAATTTTAATCCTTTCATGGCAAGATTTTTTTCTTTCGATTTCGATTTTGAACTTGCTATGATTTTATTTCGATAATTTTTTTTTTTTTTTTTTTTGCTTTCTTTTCAATACCGTTTGTGTTGTGTTCGTGTTTCAACGTTTGATTTTTAACTGAATATTTTTGTATTTAATTTTTTTTTTAATTTGAAATCTCCTCCACGTTTGAGTGCACAATTTTTGTGTTTGTTATATTATTTTATTTTATTTATTGTTATATCTAAAGCTATTTTGTGATTATTTAGAATAAAAAAAGTAATAATTACATGTGGGATATATATATTTGTAGTACAAATTAATGTACAATATGTTTGCATACATTTAGAAACATTTGTTTCTCAAAATAACAGTGAGCATCAAAGCTAATTGAACAATTTCCATAAGCACAATTTGACTGGGAGAAGTGATCAAAAGTTTCTAAATTTTAAACGATCTAAATAAGAATCTGAATAATTGGTCTCCTACGAAGTGACCCAGAAGGTTATGGAGTTTGATTGGTTTTGGAATTTCTTAAATAAAACTGAGTTGTATTGGGAGTAAGGCAGACAGGAAACATAACCCAACCTTTAAAAAACTTGCTTTCGATATTTTATTGAAGCTAAATACCGATTGTTCCCCATACAACTCTTTATTAAATTCTTAATTCAAGAAAACTCACATTTTAAACTCCCAGTTATAAACTAGGTTAGGTTAGGTTAAGAAGGGTTATGTGTCCAAGGGCACACTTCCACTCGGAGACTAATGCGGTCCATTGTGAATCCCTTCAATGAAAAAGGTAGAGAAAGAGAAAGGTGAAGATAAGAAATAAGAGGAGGATAGAATTAAGAAAGCTAGTAGGTACCAGAGAACTGCAAAATCACAATTTTTCTTGATTTATTCATACGCTCAAATTTACATTAACTGTTTGCCTGCAAAACAAAGTTCAACGTTGGTAATTTTTACATCGTTTCGTACACATTTGATTTTTGCATGTATTCGTTTTTTATTGAAAGTGCTTTGTTTGAATTTTTGTTGCGCACGCAATATAACACAATAGTGTAAATTCAAAAGGCACACATACTTATACTTTTGAGTTCAAGTAGTCATTGTCCACTCGACGCTTTGTTATAACATTAACAAAAATAACAACAATAAACCACTCTATGAGACGCTTTGTTAAAATTAACAACAATAACAAGAATACATTGTACCTACATACAGAACTACTGTACTTTTTAAGATGATAAAAAAAAAGTCTTCTGTTTCTATGGAAATTGTTTGTACCTACATATGTGCGTTTAGTTTCATTTAAATTTTTTTTTCTTGTACTACATAGTAACTGCTGAATGTCTGTATTTTGTTTGTATTTTTTTTTTTTTTTCTTTGCCAAAACAATCATTGTCGAACCAAACACACAAACATCTTAATTGACAAACGAAGCTAAACGATGGAATAAATAACAAAGCACGATGTGCATTATTTGAATGACTGCAAACCAGCAGCGAATGTTTGCGGTTGCGCAAGTTTGATTGTATGACCGCAAGCGAGTGTATTTGTTGGTGTTCATTTACTGCGATTTTTTTGCAATCGCACAAATCCATTCTCTGGTAGGTACCACGTACAACTATTACCCTACCTACAGTCCCCTCAGCAGAAACAACCGCACTATTTCCCTGACAAACCCCAGTAGATCAACTGGATTTCATCCAGCGATGCACCCCAGTTCGTCGCGAAATCTATCTCCTAGCCATTTCTGTCTGAGACACTGCACCCTAGGACAGTGTCACAGTACATGCTCAATCGTCTCTAGCTCCTCTGAATCATCGCACAATCTGCAGAAGTTCGGTATGGTATTGTCCCATTTGCCCGTGAAAGCCCTAACATGACAATGACACGTCAGGAACCCTATAAGTGTCCTAAGACTAGCCCAACACAGCCTTACATTGAATACTTCCATGAGTTTCCTATTTAAATTCAAATATAATGGCCCATCAGCATAGTCAAACGCTAAAGTCGGTTCTTTTTAAAAACAATTTTAAAATAAAAGCATGATTTTAATTATTTTTCAACTGTAGTCGAAATTAAAGTGCCACCTCAAATGTAGAACATTTTTTCATACAACATACAACAAAATACATATAAGCAAGTGGCAACTCTAAGCAGCTGACATTGCAAATTAAAATATAAAAAAACACTGCATATCTTGTGGCGTTGAAAAATTTTAAAAACGCAATGTGAATGTATGTAGAAAGCAACAACAAAATTACTAAACATTTTTGACTTTGCTTTTGCTTTCAATGTAACTTTTGGCGTTGCGTTTTACACAATTAGGGCCTATACACATGTATTTTGTGTTTCTTTCCATAAAAGTTTTCCTTCAAATCAAGATTAATTGCAAAATATCGGTTTTAACGTGCTTGGGTATAGTGTATCAAAAGCATATTATTTGTAAAAGTTTACTTTAGAACTCTTAAAGTATGCTTTGTTTATGACTCTGTTTATAAGCCAATGTTTCCACCTGAAAATAGACTGTTCTCGGTTTAAAATGTAGTATTTCCTTAATTAAAAATAAGATAAAGTGAAAATGGACTGTATCTTATAAAAAAAAACACTTCAGTGTTTAAAAAATACTGTTCCTAGTTTAATCCTTATGCTTTCTTTTGAGAAATATCTTTTCAACTTTAAAATAAAGTAATCCAGCTTTAAAATAGACTGTTCCGATTTAAATTTTACTTTTAACTTGTATATTCCTTCTAAAAGTTATTCTATTTCTGGCTTGAATTAGGAACATCCGTTCCCACTTTGAAGAAAACCAGTTCCCCTTAGAAAATTAATTATTTCTATCTTAAAACAAGCTATTGTTTCACTGAAATAAACTCTAAGTTAAACTATTCCTTCCTTAAATTATGCTGCTTCTTGTTTGAAATAGGAACAACCGTTCCAACTTCGAAGTAAACTAATACCCCTTGAAAAATAACCTATTTCTAAATAAAAACAAACTATTCTCGATTGGAAATAAACCATTGACAACTGGAAATAAATGTTAAAAATGGAACTTACATTGATCTTCTGTTCCCACAAGGACACATATTAATTGTATTCTTTTCCTTAGATCTAAACTTTATTTTTCTAAATAAAAACTGTTCCTAGTTTGTGATTGAACATTTAAGTCGACTCTTCCTAATTGATAGGAAACTATAAGCATAAAGAAAAAAAAAGCTTCAATTATTCATAATTGGTTATTTATGATTCAAACTTAAGATTAAACTATTCTCATTTTAAAATATACAGCCCAATTACCGGGTTTTCCATTAGGTACTTGACAATTTTGAATTAAATTTGTGAACGCACTATTTCAATGATCGTCTAACTGTTACTTTCCTTATTTCAGTAAGCTCAACATTTTCATCATGGTAAAATACACGAACGAACAACGTATGCAAATCATAAAAATATACTACAATGAATCAACCACTGCCGACGTGCCCGCGATGACCATATGAACGAAGTCGAGTTCCATTCATAAATGTTTTGATTGTATTCCAAGTCGATCATAGAGTTTTGGAAATATCTCAAATGCTTTGCGTTTTATTTAAAAAAAAAGTTGTCAAGTCCTTATTGGAAAACCCGTTATTAATAAAAATTCCCCGGGAGTTTTTTCTGTTTCCCCATTTTCACAATTTTCCAATTTAAATAGAAAAAAATGGGAGAAGGGAAAAAAACTCCCAGGGAATTTTTTTTCATTATTGGGCTGATAAAGTTGGCGGACTAAATAAACTGTTCCCAATGTTAAAATAAACATTTCCCAGTTTATTTTATTATAAAGAATAGCAAGAAGAAGAATTCTAGGGCATACAGAAGGCGATTGGATGTATCCTTCGGCGGCTATACTACAACAAGTACAACAACATTGTAATTTAATTGTTGCTTTAATTTGTCAATACGTTAAAATTGCAACTAACTTTTGACATTTCTCTTTCTAAATACGAAAAAAAAATAGCTCATCTCATCTCATTTTCAAGAACACCTAAAGGCCCAACCATAGAGTGCCTGAAAAATGGCAGAAGCAACTGTGCGAATCATGTAAATCATATGAATCAAACCAAATTGAACTTAAGGAAACTTTTTGTTAAGCTTTATGAAACTTTCATTTGCATAAGCATAGTGCGAAACTGATCGCACATTCCGTACCGAATGAAATGTTATTGATTTTGTTTTTGTTTTTTCTTAAACCCAATTGAAAGACTTTTTGTTAATTTTTGACAGCAGCTTAAGCAAGGTTATGCATGTTATGGTTGGGCCTTCAAAAGTGAGTTCGCCAAATAAAGTGTAAGAAAGTTTCTTTAGCCACTGTAAAAAGTATTTTCCATATTTCATTCACCAAATACAAATAAATATTTTTCTAATCATGTTGTTTTTAACAATAATTTTTGCAAACTACACACAAAAAAAATTATTATTAATAAAACTTTTTTCTTATTGGGTGGATGATCCGCCCGTCGCTTTAGTCTTTCGCCCGCTCGAATTTATTTATTCATGTGTATCTATTGAAGAGTTTTTTTTTAACGTTTATTATTTGAATTTTTCGATTTTCATTGACCTCCACCCATGTCAATGCTATGGGAAGTGTAAGTGTGAGACATTTGGGAAAGGCGGCGGGGAGGATGATCGTTAGAAACAGAGCAGCGGTATAAACAGCCGATTTTTTTAGCTCTTGTTTGCGATTTTAATGTTCCATTGTTGAAACATGTATAATTATTAGTTAATAAAATTGTAAAAAAAAAAAATTTAATAAAATGTGTAAAAAATTTTAAATAAGTTTAGAGAAACATGTAAATTAAATAATTTATTGTTATATTAATTCAAAATAAAGAGGCCTAAAGAGTAATGGAAAGAGAGAGAGAGAGAGAGAGAGAGAGAGAGAGAGAGAGGAAATAAAAAAAGAATCATCTATACAATTAATAGAGGCTTGTTGTTTTACGAGGAAATTAAAAATGTTTGTGTTTTTTTATTAATTTGTTTTATTTTCATGGAATTGTTTATGAATCATAAGAAAGAATTTTATTTAAATTTTAGCATGAAATAGACAGTATTTTTTCTTTTGACGAAATAACGGGGCATTTAGAAAAGTAAACAATAACAAGCTGCCAGACTTATAATTAAAAGTAAAAAAATGTACGTACGGTTTGCAGGGTATAATTTGGCCACTTATTTGAAAACAATTCGACCTTGTATTCTAAAGTTAAAGTCATTAAAATTTATTACTAAACAAAAAAAAAACCCCATTTTTTAATTATTTTTTTGTTAAAATAAACAAACATCTTTTATTGAATTTAAAGAGAAGGTGTGCTACAGCAAAACTGTTGAAAAAATTAAAAAATGTTAAGCAAATAGATCTTAAACATTTACGCCCGTATTTATAAAAAAATTTAATATTTAATAATGGTTTACAAAACAAATTTTGTATGAAAATTTGCCTTAATAAACGTTTGTTAAATTTAATAATCGTTTATAAATACGGGGGTTATACTTTCAAACAAAATCATTAATGGACGTGTTAACATTAGTAACATACAACCTGTGTTCATAAATCTATTTCAAAAAAAAAAAAAGACTAAGGCGTTAACAACAACGCCTTACATAATAAGACCATATGTTTTTTCGGTAACAAAAAAAAAAACCAAAATCTTTAACGGACAGTTTATCAGTCTAACGACCAATTTCACCAAGTTCAGTTTAAACTAACCATTACTTTAACATCCTATTTAACAATATGTTTTCGTCAGGTATAAAAGTATAGTTCATTACAACTGAACTTGGTGAAATTGGCCGTAATAAAGTTATGTCGGCATTTACTACCAGGCAGTATTCTCGATACACTAAGAAAACGGCCATAAAACTGTAAAATTTCTTACGATTTTTTTTTATTGTATATTTATTTTTGTTGGCCTTTCTTTCTTCCTTCTTATTTATTTTTCAAATTTACCATTATGTATTAGCTTATTTAACAAATACATAAATAAACTTTTCAATTCTAATCGTTGTAAACAGACAATTAATAAATTAATGAGAAATAAACACTTAAATTAAACACACATTTTAGGAACAAAAAAAAAAAAAAAGAAACAACAAAAAATTCTATAAAAAAACTGTTATTATGATTATTAAAAAATATTTATCAAGTTATTTAAGCAAAAAAAAGAAAACAATTTTTATAACAAGTGTGTTAAATTTAAGAAACATGCTTCTGCATAAAACTGTTCCCAAGAGATTTTTTTGTTTGTTTGTAAATTATTGGTTTAGTGTTTTACTTTTCTTTGTACTAACTTCATAAACTGTTGCTTATCTTTACAGTATTATTAATTTTGTTTCTCTTCCCACTTGGAAATAAAACATTGCCAGTTTTAATAAAGCTTTTCCCAAATAAAATTCTTTATTCTAAGTTAAACTAAAACTTTACCAGTTAGAGAAAATCCCCTCTTTCGTTAAAATATACTATTCCATGTTTAAAATAAACTCTTCCTAGTGAAAAATAAGCTGTTCTCACTTACGAATTAATAATTCTTGGTAAAAAATAAGAACTATTCGGAGTTTAAAGTTTAATAAATTTTAATTTTTTAAAGCCCTTTGAAAATTGATTAAAAAAATTAACTGTGCCCAGCTTAAAACTTCTTCATTATTCTCAGTTAAGAAAAAAACTGTTTCCAGTTTAAGAGAAAATATTATTCAAAAATTTTACTATTGCTGGTAGCCAAGAAACTTCCCAAAGTCTAAAAACACAGTTTCATTAAAGACTTTACATAATTGATAAACTGTTCTCAATTAGAAATAAACACTTTTCAGTTGGTTGTATTCTTTTCCCAGCTCAATATGTTTATATTATTTTCAGAATTCTTGGCAAAAGTACGAAAAAACAGAAGTAGGGAGGCACATGCAAATCAATTAAAATGGGTAATCAATCAAAGGAAATTTCGATCTACCAAATGTTAAATACAATTTGGTTTAAAGATTGATTTTTGACTGTTAACTACAAGCAGTTGTTAATAGCTGTGTAACGGAACGCCCTGTAATGTTTCATAATAGTGGCATCACTGTTCCATTACTTGTGCCATCCTTGTCTCAAATCATGTGATTGTAAACCGCGTTTTTGCATTCCTTTTTCATTTTGTTTTTTATATCATTTGGTTTAAGTAAAATATGTAGAATAAATTTTTAATGTCGTTTAAAAGTCAAAGAAGAAAGAGGTGCAAAACTGCGGTGAGTAAATTTTGCCATATTTGTCTTTATTGTGAAATGAACCGTTTCTTTCTTAATATAGAAATAAACTAAATATTTTAAACAGTATTTTGTTCAACGCAAACCTCTTTATTTCTGCCAGCAACATTGCTTTATTTCGCAGTTTTATTTGTGCATGTTTTTTGTCTTTTCGTACAAATTTACTGCGTGCTTGCCGCCGTGGAAAATTTCTGCAATAGTAAAATTTAGAAATAGTTTTTGCACTCAACCATTATGATGGAACATTCTCCACGCCGGAGTCCTCGTCTACAAGGAAGCGATAATGCAGGTGCATCTTACGTACCAGCCCAGACACAGCCAGTGTCTAACCAGATTACGATGGAACCTGCCGCTGTCGCCACCACCACACCATCAGCCACAACTAGTAAGTCAGCCGGCGCTAGGAACAAGCCTTCTACGCCAACCACAACAAATGGCGGAAACGTGTTGGAGATGCAAAAGCAAATTGCCTTGTTAAAACGACAGCTTTCAGACACCCGGACAAAACTCAGCAATAGCAGCTCGAGTCAGCTATTCGTAACACGGAATCTGTAAGTAATCATAACCTCACAAAATGTGTTCCCTCTCAAACAGCAGATACTGCCGCCAACACACCTTTGCCGCCAGCTACATCAACAGCATATTCTGCCGCCAACATATATGTACCTCCAACTACATCCATAGAGAACCGTTATACAGATAGAGACGTACATATTAGACATATCACCACAATGACAACGGCCGCGATTCCGTCATTGCCAATTAAATATAGCTCTGCCAGCAGCAACGAAATGCAATTGACGCAAGCAGCACCTGCAGTCGATAATTTAAATATGTATTTGTCACCAAAATAATTCTGTTGGGCCGCCATCTTACCAATCATTTTATACTCAGCCACCGCCAACAATAAATAATTTTTATAACCCAGGTTTGATCCCAAATAATACGGGTGCTATGATGTATCCACGTAAGCTTCAAGATTTGCCAGAATTTAGTGGGGCAGCAGAAGATTGGCCAATATTTTATACAGCCTATCTTCAATCAAACACGACATATAATTATTCAAATTTTGAAAATAATCAGCCTTAAAGGGGATGCTCGTGACTAAGTTAAGTCACTGTTAATTCACCCAAACAATGTTGGTGCTATCATCGAACAGCTTCGTACAAGATTTGGTAGACCAGAGCAGCTGATTCAAAGCCAGTTACGTCAAATAAGAGATATTCTACACATTTTGGAAACTAATTTATTAAAATTAATACCCTTCGCTACAAAGGTAAGAAATTTGACGGTTTTTCTTCAGTCCGTGGAAGGTCACCAACATATTGCCAATCCGACGTTGTTAGATGAGCTATTTTTAAACCTTCCAATGAGCAAAAGATTTGATTGGGCCAAAGTTGCCGCTACTATTAGACCATATCCTACTCTTCTTAATTTTAGTGATTTTACAGATGAGATGGCCAACTTAATTTGTTCAATACAGGATGTGGACAAAAAGGAACGAAAACGCCGCGTCCTACTTCACACTACGGAAAGGCAGCCACAATTTCCTTTATGCAAAGGTCCAACACAAACTTTATGATTGTCGCAGTTTTCTGAACTCAACTGTTAATAAACGTTGGTCAGACGTTAAGAAGATTCGTTCCTGCTTTTCATGCCTAAATGTTGGCCATTCAACCCACGATTGTCGTCGAAAAAAAATGTGTTTACAAAATGGGTGTCAACGAAAACACCATAAACTGCTTCATGAAGATTCCAACGTTGCAGTTCCACCTGTCATCGCAAACGAAGTGAGTGAGCCACAACAAAGCGTACTCAGCTGTTCTTCTGCCAACAACAAAAAATTGTTGTTTCGTATTTTACCCGTCACTTTGTATGGTGAAAGATGTCGTATGGATATTTATGCCCTTTTCGACGATGAATCGTCAATTACAATGTTGGATAAGGACATTGCCGAAAAGCTTGGAGTACGTGGTCAGAAAGGTAACTTAAACATACAGTGGTTTGGCGGTCGATCAGCTCAGGAGTCAGTTTTTTCGTTCAACATTAAAGTAAGTGGTGTAGGTAAATCTAAGTGCCATTATATGCGTAATTGTAAGCAAATGCAGATTTTTTACAGTGCTGCCAGAAGTTGTTAGTGTTGCCAGAATACATTTTTAGAAAAATAGCATATTTGCACAAAACATAAAAGTGTTATGCTCACGATTAATCATAATATGTAAATTGCAAATTTGCACAATGACTATCGTGATTACCCTTAATAATGCATTCATTGGAATCGAGAAGATAATTTTATCAGACAAAATAATTATGCATTGATTTGGAGAATAAGGAATGTATTGTTTCTGTTCGTGACTATTATTCGTGTTTTTTTTTTATATATTGTCTTAATTAAAAATTCCTTATTTTTTGCTGCCTTTCTGTCGTTTATACATTTTTATCATAAAGGATGCATTAAAATTAAAATACTTTATTACAATCCTTAAACATGTTCCTTGTTAAGAATAATGAATTCTGGTATCAAATGTAATACAAGATATTTACTACATTCTCGATTCCTATTGATTACATTTTTCCGCTGGGATGATTCGAACAAGCGTGGGGGGGAGGAGGGGGGATGCCATATCGTTAGTTGTTGTCGTTTTTAAAAAATATCTTATTTTTCGAGGTTAGAAAACTAAAAAAGCTTTCTTGGCTTTATTATAAAAGTCTTTTTACTTAAACTAAGAACAAATTAGGCACAAAAATTAAGAATCAAACAAATTTTGGTGTTAAGAAAAAAAAAACTGAAAATAAATATCGTTTTTTGTCACAGTTCAATAAACTTTTTGTTGTGCAAAATAAATTTTTAAAATGCAAACAAAGTTTTTTTTTTTAAATAAGATAAAATAAATTTATTTATACGCAAATAACAAATTAAAGAAAAAAAAAACGAAATCAAAAAAGATTTAAAACTTCTTCGTGAACACTTCACTTACATTTTACAAATAACTAACTTTAAAACAACTAATTGAAAAAGTATACTTTCTTGTTATTCACGCTGTAATTAATTGGCATAAGCACGTAGCTCAGTTGGATAGCTCGGTTAACGAAGTATTAAGAAAAACAATAGCAGAACAAATGTAATTTGAAAATTATTAAATGGGTTTTAGCCAGGGTTTAAAAAACTGCAGTCAAAACCAAAAACTGTCGATCAAAAAACGAAAATTTTTGTAGAACTTTTCGCTTTTTGAGTTGGTTTGACATGGACTTTTTAAATTTAATGAATCCGAAGAAAAAGCAACTGTTTTTTATGCCCATGACAAATGAAGAAGTTGAAGAAATGGCAGTTTTTGTACTTTAACTGCAGTTTTTTTAAACGCTGGTTTTAACCAGAAATTTCATTTATTTTTCATTCCCGCTTTCCGGGAAATAAATTGCAGAATTCCCGGGAAATTTTTAACAAATCTTTTTAAACTTTCGTAAGTCGACATGGGATTTGTTAATGTCTTTAGTGATTGCATACAAACAAATTTTTCCAAAATTTCAAATTTGTTGCGGTTTAAGGCTTATTTGGCGGATTTTCGAGAATGGGCTTTATATACGGCCTGTGGTAAATTAAAGACCGATCTTCACGAAATGGTAGTTTTAGTCTTATCAAACCAAACTGTTATAACTTTTTATAATTTATAGTTTAATTTTATTTTCTCAATCTTGTTTCGGTCTTTTAAGTGCAATAAAAATTTCTCTTTTTGCAAAAGCATTTTATTTTTTATACCCACACCACAATAGTGTAGAGGGTATTATGCATTTGTGTTGATGTGGACCCACCTTAAAGCATACCGATCGACTCAGAATCAATATCTGGGTCGATCTAACGAAGTCCGTTCGGCTGGATGGCTGGCAATGTAACCTTGTGCGCAAAGTACAGGTCACAATTTTGAAGATTTCTTGATAAAATTTGGCTTAAAGGTTCTTTTATTGGCACAAGGACCAAGCCTATTAAAAATGGGCCGAACTCGAGGGGAGATAGGGGCATTTTCTGCCTCCCAGAAACTATCAAACCGATTTTAATGAAATTTAAAACATAGATAGATCCATATTTATATGGACACAAAAGGTATGCATTTGTTAAAAAATAGGACCACGAGGGGAAATAGGGGCAATTTCTGCCTCTCAACCCGATATTAATGTAATTTATAACATAGATAGATCCATATCTATATGGACACATAACCTATACAGTTTTTCAAAAATAGGACCACAAGGGGAGGTAGGGACAATTTCTGCTTCTCACAAACTTTCAAACCGATTTTAATGAAATTTAAAACATAGATAGATCCATATTTATATGGATACATAAGCATGATTCTCCATGGGTCCCGAATAGGGTGCACTCTCGTAAGTGTGTTTTAAAATAGTGTGGTGCAGGGTATCATATAGTCGGGCTTGGCCGACTGTACTTTCTCACTTGTTTTATTTATTTTATTTTATAAATAATTTTTAACTTAACAAGCATTTTGAAGCCTTAAAAAACATGTGATTCGTGTGAAATTTTACAGCTAAACTTTTTTCACTTAAAAAGTAAATATTTATAAATTACTTTTTTTTATTCTTAAAATATTAAACATTTTATTAATAATAATCTAAAATTTTTTTTTTTAAATATTAACAAAAGAAACCCTTTTAGCACATTTTTTTAATAAGGCTTTTAAATTTTTTTTTTTTTTGTTTAAATAACATGATGTTTATTTAACACTGTTTAACAAAACAAAAAAATAAAGCAGTTTTCTTTATTATGGGGGTTTTTAAATATTTCAAAATTGTAACTTCCCCATTCCCTCAAAAAACCTTATGATTTCTTGTTAATTGCTCATGATTAAAATATTTACATACAATTTTATTATTTAATTTTTTTTTTTTTTTTTTTGTTATTATTAGATTGCGTAAAGCACTCCCCATACATCAATTTAACAGAAAAAATATCGAAAATTTTAAATTAAAATAACAAAACACACTAATAGGAGATTGTTTTGCATACAACAAATCATATTTACACATGATTAAAGTGTGCACAGTAGCTTGGTTGAGGAAAAAACGCGATGAAAATTAAGAGATAGTTAAGTCTTAAGACCCAGTGTCATACCTCTTTAGCCGGCTGTATTAAGTCTCAATTCAACGGCTCAAAATTGAAAACTCTCTTATCAGGTATGGGAGCATTTCTGTGTTAATAATTAAAAAGCCTTTAATCATTTTTACTAAACATTTTTCATTAAAATTCTTTAAGATTAACTTTTTATTATGACGCAAAATAATTTGCAATTTTAAAAATTTAAAGAAAACCTTAAAAAAACATAAAAGTAAAAAAAAATAACAAAAAATTGGTATGGTACCAAACTGCTATCAAACATAAATGAATGAGAATCGGGGTTGCAATTGTTTTTGCCTTTTGCAATCTCTTGATATGTCAAAAATAAATTTTCAAACAATTTCAAGAAAGCAAATGGTGACAATAAGCTAAGCTGTATAACCAATTGAAAATATGTATTCAAACAATATTTCATGATTGTGTTAAGAAGCAATTACAAAAACAACTTTTTTACCTTGAGCCAACACTCATGGGATGCCTCCTCCTAATGCAATGCATTGTGTTGGTATAAGGTAAATGGGTTATGAGAAGAAGAAAAAAGGGAGTAGTGTTTGTGGACATTTAACTTGAATTTTGCTAAGTTGTAGGCGACAGGAAAGGGATCAGCAGGTATTCGAGATCACATACGACTAGTTCGACCGAGAAACGAATTTTCTCGGCAATGCGTTGTGCGATATATTGGACAGTCTACAACGAACGGATGTGATATGCTGGAAAGGCGAGTACTACTGACATGCACCCGCCTCTCAAGGATGCGTTCGCCCATATCAGCTGAATACTGACATATAACCCACATTCCAACGATGCTACAATAAGTCAATGGTGCTGATACCCTTCTGTCATTGCTGAGCTTCAACGCACTCCTCAGAAGCTTCCAGATAGCCCTTGAAGCACCTGCCCAGATATTGGAGTTCCATTTTGGCCAAATATAGCGGCATAAATATTAAGGAGATCAGACGGAGTAAAGTAGTTCTTGTATCGTTTTATGAAACCAAGACTCTTATATGCTTATTTAGACACATGGAGAACATGTTGGTTACAACGAACATCACATTTGATTTTCATGCCTAGAACATCAAGAGTGCCTGACTCCTCAATATCTATACCTCCCATAGATACAGATGACGCTGACTCCACAAAACCTCTGAGGGTCAACAAACAAGATTGGGTCTAACAAGCATTAAAATCGACCCTATTCGCAAGACCCCACTCGGATTTTGTCGTTAGGTCATGATTGAGTGTTTCGTTCATATTCTGCCTCATAGCCTCAACCTCAGTAAGGCTTGGTCTATGATTAAAGGAAAATGAATGACAAATGATGCTGACATCTGCGAAAGAATAGATATGATTGGCAGTTAAATCCAGGAGATCGATAAGAAAAATAAAAAAGTGTAGGAGAGAGAATAGGCCTTGCTCCTCAGATGAGAACACGTTTTGGGCGTATAAAAATATATTTAATATATTGTTTTAACTAAATATTTAAAACGCAATAATTGTAATTATAATTAATGTACGACTACACTGAAAATAAATATGAGTTTTAATGAATCTCTAAAGATCGACGTAAGTAATTGTCTTGGCAACTCTGAAACATAAAATAAACAAAACAGTAAGTGCTGACTCACACTCTTCAAGTTAAAGCCGTCAAGTCTTAAGGTTTTAGAGAATACCATTTATTTTTCTCTCTTGCCTTAACACTCATGCCCGTAATTTCAACTAAAAGAAATCTAGCTGTGTATAGAAATAGTGTAAAAGCAGCCATATTTTAAAAGAAAACTGAAGGTTAAAGAACGTTGGCCACATTCGGTACGAACACGACCAGCTTTCTTTTTGTAAAAATTACGGGCATAACACTTGAAGCGTGTGAACCAGCACTAAAAATGAAAGTTTTCTATTTAATGGGCATTTTAAGAAAGAAAGTTTACTTTCATGTTAATTTTCATAAAATTGTTTTATTTTTTTGACACTTTCGTTGATAATACGGGTACGGAACATTCAAGAAATTATTTGTATGTGTAAATGCAGTGCAAAATCAAATTCCCATAATTATAGAGGCAGCTCTGTAATTTTACACGAATGAAAGCGGCGTTGCCGTTCAAATAAAAAAAACCTCATAAAAACTGCAACTAATATATTTAAGTAGAAAATAAATACTTAGTTTCAAAAGTTTATAAAAATCTCATAAAATGTTCTTAAAAACCACAAAATATTGGCAACATTGCCAACAGTCACAAGAGAATGATAGCCAAATGAATGAAACGCCGATTGTCACAATTTTTGATAATTAAAAATTATTCCAAATTCTGCTCTCATTATTACCCACTCCACTCCACTGTATTTCTTCATTATCATCTTAATTTAAATAATAATGCTGGCTATCGTTTTCTTTTAGAGGAAAATTACTTTAAACTAATTTTACGCGTCTTTCTTTAGTGATTTTTGTGTATCCAAGCATCAACAACAAATTATTTAAGAAAGATTAGGGGGGGGGGGAAATTGTTTGGAAGAAAATATGTAGCACAAAAATAAACTAAAAAATTTTTTTAAATGAAAAGAAAGATCAATACAGCAAAATAGTTGTGATGTTTTGCTTTTATTTCTACATAGCGAAAAAAAAAATACATAAATAGAAAACTGAAATTCTAAAGAATTGTCTAAATTAAAACTAAGTTTGCCCTATTTTAGTGCAACAGAAAATTTAAATTCTCAAAAGTTTCCATTCACATGCAGGCTTAAATACTATTGTACGTAGGTATGTATGTTCGTATGCTGGCCACCACTGATTTACGACACATAAAATTCAATTTAAAAAACATTTTGGCAACATTGCTGTAAATCATAAGTGAATTAATCACATTAAATTGATATTAAACCGCAAACAAGTTGTTACTATTTATCGAAAAACACGACATTTATAAGAAATTAAAAATTCAGACATTTTTTCGTTCAAAGTTTTCAATCCAGTTTTAACATTATTTAAAGTGCCATTTTGATGTATTAGAATTTCATTAATGTAATCTAAATTGTAAACACGCGCCAATTTTTTTTTTTTATTTGCTGCCACAATTTTAATGACAAAAAATGTAAAAAATATATCAAAACAAAACACAAAAATACTTAAGAACACTTAAGCCCCGTGGAAATATTATATTTTACTGATAATACCGATAATAAAATTAAATTAAAGCAAAAACTTTCTTTCAAACGACAAACGTTATAAATGATTTACGATCTTAAATCGGTAATTCTAAAAAAAAAATTTTGTCAACAGCGTTGCCCTCTAAATAAAATATTAAAAACATGTTCATACCTACAATTAGTTTCATTAATTAGGATAATCAAATAAATAGCATAATAACTAGGGATGCGATTTCCATGCAAATGCATGTTTTTATACCCACACCACAATAGTGGAGAGGGTATTATGCATTTGAGCTGATGTGTGTAGCCTTAATATAGTGGTCCTAGACCCACCTTAAAGTATACCGATCAATTAAAATTTAAATGTAGAAAGTTTACGAAACCCATATCGGGCATGCTGCTGGTGTTTTATAATTGTGGCTTCTTTTGTAAACAAAGGGGGAATTCAACAACAAAAGAACAACAACAAACGAAGGTAAAACAAACATATGTGTAAGCCGGTAAGTAAATAGCAAATACATATTCTCTTTGGGTTCTCTGGAGTTAAGTTTTAAGGTTAGAATCAATTTTACTTTCGGAATATTGCAAGCATGAATTCGGAATGAAACCAGCATAGAAATTCTTTAAGCACACTTTTACTTTATTATATCCCGTTTCGGATTATTTGAAGCACGGGACACTTAAATAATCCGTTCTTGAATCAAGCATTCTGTACTTCATTTAAGGAAAAACGCACTTACCGTACTATTGACACCGATTCAGCTTGATTTAAGTCCTAATGTAGTAATTTTTCTGTTCAACGTACATATCGTCGGCTGATAATTTAATTGTCGTATGTGGATTCCGATAGTTTCGAGTAAATTAAGTTTGAAGTTTGAACTCTTTTACATTTTTTTTCAGCAAAGCGAGTTTCTTTAAATTTTAGGAGAAGAAACTACTAATATTTGACTAGTTAATTTAAAAGTTTGTTCAGAATTAAATTGTCGTATGTGGCAAAATGGAACATTTTTGTCATTTAAATAGCTACATACGACATTTTGCCTCCGAAATGTTTACATACGACATTAAAACACTAAATTTTAAAAACAAAAATTATTTAAAAATCGTATGTATGTGCCATGAAAAATCCATATACGACATTTAATTAATAAATCGATTTTTTGGTCGTTTTATATGGAAATTGGTCGTATGTGGCGTTTAGCAGTTACATACGACATTTAATTTGAAAATTGCTTCAGCAAATACCAAATACGACAAACTCAACACTCCATATCTCGAAAATATGAGGTATCGAAAAACTGATTACGCCAAATGAAAGATCAGATCGGAAAACCTAAGGAATCGATCTTAACTCAAAACCGCAAAAAATCCACATACGACATTTAAATTATCAACCGACGATATGTACGTCCAATATAAGCCCGTCTCCAAAATCGCTTTAGAACGAACAAAACACATATCCATAGACATTTTATTTAGTTAATATACGCCAAAAAGAACTCTTATGTATATGAATCTTAGCCATTGGACATGAGTCCCAAATAGTGTTTACTTTTAAAAATTGGTCTTTATATACTGTGGCGTCGGGTATTAAATGGTCCGGTTTGCTTACTTTCTTCAACCTTGAAGTGTTCGAAAACTTACTTATCATTACTGAAAATAATGCCGTAAAAAATTACATAATTTGCTATATTGTTATTGATCTCAACTACGATTAAATGAAAATTTTACTTGTTTTTGAATTTAGAGAAATATTTTAACACTTCAAATCACGTAGTTGCATTAACAATACTGCTATTAATCATAAACAAATGGCATTTCTTTGAAATAGCGATTAAAATGGTTTATTTTATTCGATTGGTTTTGAAAAGGTTAGAAATCCTTACAAATCTTATAAATTTAATTAGAAAAGCCTGACAGGTGCTCGTTCGGTATTTCGAGTGAAATTTTGTCAAACTCAATATAAAAAAAAATCTGTGAAATACATACGAACAAATTTTAATGGAGTTGTATTTTCATAATTCTTCTGCTCAAAATCTCCCAAATTTTTGGGCGATTTTTCATATATCAATTTGGCCGACTTTGCTCACAGGCATTTTAATCATTTTGACGTTTTATATGAAAAAAAATTATAGTGAAAATCTGTGAATAAAATTACAATTTCCCATCCCTGATTTGTTTCTTGTGCTTCTATAAAAATACAACTCTCGATAAATTCAAAATAGCAAAACAAAACTGAATTACAGAGTACACAATTTTCCATCCCTGATTTTCTTCTTGTTCTTTTAAAAAAAACAACTCTGATAAATGAAAAATCTCGTTTAGAAAATTTTAAAAAACGGTGAGAGTCAAGGCGAATTCCCTACAAGGTTGAGGCCAGAGCTGCCATTTTTGGTTATTTCTAACCAAAATTGGTTATATTTTTTTTCGATGTGGAGATGTGAATATTTTTTCATTTTGGTTACTTTTTTTCTAAAATAATAATACGTACGAATATAATTTGTTCTGCGTACAATGATTTTTTCATAATTTGTAACCAATGAACGGAAGTTTTTTATAATTTATTTCAAAACTGCAACCAAATATTTTTTTAAGATTTTTGCTAAGAAAAATATTTGCATTTGTGATGTTTATATTAAAAAAGGCATATTAAGCATACGAAATCATATGAAGTTTTAATCAATGGAGATTTTCAATTATATTTTTTAAATGAGCGTAGCTTTTCCTGATTTTAAGAGTACTAAAGATAAGTAGTACTTAAAGTAGAAAGGGCACAGAATCATGCGGAATCGATTTCAGAAAATGACTTAAAAATTACACAAAAACTTGAATATAAGTTTCATGTTATAAATTAAGGCTATTTCCAGAAGTAGATATAGTTAACTACATATTTAAAAATACACATAGGTAATTTAAAGATTTTTCAAAATTACATTGATTTATAATATATAATTTTAAAATTTATGGAGCTTTATGTAAATTAGAAAATATTTACACAAAATGCATTTCGCCAATCGATTTCAATTTCGCCAAAACAATCGCCACATCGCCAAAGGTAAATTTCAATCGACAAAAGGACAAAAGTCCTGTCAATCACAGCTAAAAAGTGGGAAACAATTTAGCTTTTTTGTGATTTATAACTGTGAAGTACAAATAGTTGGTTTAAACTGAACTTGGTGAAATTGGTGGTTAATTAAGTTTCTCGTTGTTTTTTTTAAATGTAAAAGAATTTCATTTCTTGACGTTTAATAACACTGTGCGACAAATGGTAGGGGTCAGTGATCGGGAAGGGTTCAATCTACCGGGAAAAGCCATATCGGTAAAAAAAAGAAGTTATAATGATGAAACAGAACTGAGTCTTCAAATTCTCTCTCATTTCTTTCATTTTCTTTTGTTCATATTTTTCTTTGTTTACAAAATGTATGAAATTGAGTGAAAGTATGGTAGCATTGTTAAGAGAATAATTGTATTTATGTCTCACATTAGAAAAAACGTCCTCAAAATAAAATTTATTTTATTTCTCGACCGCATTCTCTGGCATAATTTTATGTCAAACTGTATGAAAAACATCGTTCAGCTCCAGTTCTGTTTTATCATAAACGTGTCCCGGCGTTTCGCTGGGTCATGTCTAGGAATCGAGATATATCGATTTGAAAAATGGTCTAAAAAACATCCAAATGTTTATAAAAACCTAAATTTTAGGGCTGCCATACGTCCTATGGATATGACGACCTATGTTCACACTGAACTTTATTTAAGTATTTATAATGTTCAGAAATGTAATTCTATTTATATTTAGATAAATAAAGGACATACATATAACATTTCCCGTTGGTTTCATCCCATCCCGATTTTGACTGTCGCATATTGTTATTATTTTACTATAAAGTGCAAATATCTAGCCTTTATATTGCAATGCAACTTAAAATAAATTTTAATGATTTTCTCATTTAATAAATGGAGTTTTAAATATGGTTATATTTTTTCACATTTGGTAACTTTTTCAAAAATGTTGGTTGCAAAAATTGTATTGGTTGTGGCAGCACTGGTTGAGGCAGACTTTGACAGTTCGCACCAAGGCGAATTCATTTTTCAGGTGGCGTTCAAGGCGAATTTAAAAAGGTAAACTCAACTCGTCACAGCTTATTAAAAAAAATACGTAATTGTCAAAATATAATTTTGTTTTGAGAAGAAGTTGATTGAAAAGTGCTAAAAATATTATTTTTATAATAAAAAAATTTTAAAACTGCGAATAATTAAAGTTAATTTAATAATTTCTTTTATAAAAAAGTGATAATTTTTATTTGCAATAAAAAATTTTTGACAGCTATCTATTAAATTGCAAAAACAAAATACATGGGTCTTTTTGTAGTTGTAGAGTTGCACTTACGTTTTTAAATTCGCCTTGGGGGCGTTGAGAGCACAGTTGTGCTACTTTTTTTTCGCTTTTAGGGAGAGGAGTGTAAAAATTTGCTTGTTGTTTTTGAAATATCGACCAACGAAAGCAACATATAAAATACAATGTTGTGTTTTTGGTTTTGTTCTTGTTGTAGTATCGCCACCACCGTTAACATAAATTCGCCTTGGTTCGAACCAATTTGTTTTGGTTTTGCAATGTTTTGTTAACTTCCAAATACACTTGTTAAATGCTTGTCCAGCAGGCGAATTCATCGTGTACGTGTGATAGAAGTTATATTCGCCGTCATATCAAAATTTTTTGAATTTTTCATCCACCATCGTCGCTGTGACGCAAACACAGTTTCACTTATACTATCAAAATGCTTGATGAGTATTTTGATCAATGTTTGACAATTTGTTTTCAGTTGTTTTTGGATGGTTCTAGTATTGCCACCACCTGTAGTAAATTCGTATTGGTGGGAGGCACACGACCGTAAAATTACTACTTATTATTTGAAATTTCATTACAAATTCTTTTTCACACTATTATTATACATTTTGAATTTATGAGAGTTTTTGACATGTCGTTATACTCAGTATTAAAAGCTTAAGGGTTCATATGCAGTTAAAAGTTATTTTTATTTTCCAGTTTTAAAAAACAGGGACAAGTTACGGCATTCGGTATCGATCGAAATTACAATACAATTTGAATGGAAATTTCGTTCGATATCGAATAACGTAATTTTCCCCCGGTAATTTCACTTAAAATCGCCAAAAAAAATTAAAACTTATTATTGACAACAATTTTTTGAAACATAATTTAATGACACAATGTATTTCAATTGAACAATAAAATATTTTTATAATTTTGCCAATTAATTTTAGATTTAATAAGAATATGAAATTCTGAAAGATTCCTAAGTTCATTGCTTGTAAAGTTTTGAATTGTGTAAATTACTAAAGCCTAAAGATTAACTTTCCTAAATAAAACATTAAGCAGAGATTCCTTTTTCTTAATTAAAAAGAAAAATATTATAATTATAATTAAAAGAACATAAAATATCACACCCACCTGTTGCGGAAAATTTTATTTTTCTGCTCTCTTTGATGATCCGAACTTTTTAAAAACTTTTCTTTTAAAACCAAGTAATTGTTGCTTTTTCTTATTGATAATGAATAAATAAACTTATTTTTTCTTACTTATTTTGTTTTAGATTGCGTCTGTTTTTCCTTTATGTATAAAAATATTTATTTTTTAAATGTTGATAAATGACGACGTTTACTAAAAATATGATACAAAATATTTTTTTTTTGTTATAACATATTATAAATGTTATTTAACGCGAAAAACATACTAACGATTATTGACTTGATAAAGATAAAAAATTTTGTAAAAGGGTTGCCTGATCTAGGGGAAGGAGTAGGGTTCAGTGAAATAAATGTCAATGTAAGAATAATGTGAATTCTGTTCAAATAAAAGTTATAATTTTTATTGAAATTGAATTGATAATATAATTGCATGTGCCCGTGCATAAAACTGAATTGGCAAATTGGTTTAGTTCGTTGTTTTCTTACGAAGACAATAGAATGAAGCGGTTTGTTTTTTAATTTTGTTTTTTCTTTTAACCCACTTACAACTACAATTCGAGTCGGAAAGAACCCAACCAATTGTAGGGGGATGTAAGAAAAGATAAACTCACTGTTTATTGTTGGTGTTTTATTTAAGCTTTGATATTGTTACAGGTAAGACTGAGAGTGTTTATAACTCTTATTCGCTTAAGGTTTTATTTGTTTAATATTTTTGGCTTTTCTTAAATCTTTGGAAAAGGTTTCCTGATGAGCTGGTGTAAGCAACCGGCGAAATGCGCATAGAGGCTTGCTTTCCCTCAACAATAAATTTCAGTGAATTTATCAAATATGAAAAACTGGGAATTTAGCACGTCATACGAATATCGTATTAATAATGAATCCATTTCATTTTCTTTTTAACCTTCGTGGAACTATTTTTTTAAGAATTATCGAAACTAAATCTGTGGCATTTTGACAAAACATCTTAAGTCGAGATAAGATAGCAAAAAAGTTTTTAAAAAAAACTCGGTGAAAACATCACTTTTACCAAATAATGAAATAAACCAAAATTAAAGAAAAATTTCGTTAATAATTAATAATAATTTGAATTAAAATTCGTATGATTAACAACATTTTTTTCAACTTTTTAAATTTGAGTTAAGATGTTTTGTCAAAATGCCACAGAAATATATTAAAAATATTTTCTAGTAAATGTTGTATAAGTTAAGAACATTTCCATCCACCTCTGGATGTCAACCAAGTTGAACAGAAAATACACCATTTGAAATATATTTATGTATTTACAAAAATGTTAGGGGGTAAAAAGGGGTTAAAACGGATAAACTCGGTAACCTCATATCTCTTAAACTAAACTACTACATAAAAGTTTAATACTAATCATTCTTTATTAGAAAAAAACATGCGGACAGTTGTCTGGTACTTTCTTAAAATTCGGCCTTTTTGGGGGTGTAAACGGGAAAATCCTGTATTTTGTAACTTTTTTGTCACCCCACATCTATCTTTTAAACCAACCATACCACATTCGCAACTTATCTAAAAAATACATAAATTTATAAATTTGGTACTTTTTCAAAATTCGAACTTTTAAGGGGTGAAAATCGTACCTATTTTTGGTACTTTTTTTACAAAACATTTTCTCCATTCATTGGAATAAACGTATCAAATTAGGGGATCCCACTTAGGAATGGGCAAAAATATCGATGTATCAAAATATCGATATTTAAAAAAAAATAATCGATATGTATCGCCGATATTGAAATACGACTATCGAATTCGATATTTTTCATAAAAAATCAAAAGTTTAGCCGTTTTTCAAACAATATGTTTTTTTAAGAATTGGCATCACTGCATGCATCATATGTTTTTTTTTTTAACTAATATGAAGACTTAAAATGATCGACATTTATAAGAAGAATTAACAGCCTGCACCCGTATTCCGTAATTCGCTTAGCTAAAGCTAAATCTCTATCGCTAAAATGAGAGAATACAAAATTTTAAAATTTTAGTGATGACAATAAAAGCAAAAATTGCGGTGAATTAAATTGTTATGGCATTGCCAAATTTAGCAATGCTCGTTACAGTACTGCATTCGTAGCCAAAAATCGCTAAATCAACTTTAAAGATTTTTAGCGATAGAGATTTAGCTTTAGCGAATTACAGAATACGGCCACTATTCATCGATTTCGAACCTTGTCGTTCGCATAGAAAATTACATTTAAAAAAAAAATCCAAAAATTTGTTTTTGCTTTAAATGTTATTTTCTATGCGATCGAAATCGATGAACAGGCTGTAAGAAATAAGCAGGGTTCTCACATTGCAGATTTATAATTAAAACAGTGAAGTCAAACGAACTTGAAAATATTTATTTTATGCGGTTTAAAATTAATTTTTTGTTTTGGTAGTAGTTTCTGCAAAATAGGTTCGATATATCGATATTTTTGAAACAATAAATATCGATACTCTTCAAAAATATCGATTCGATATATATATCGATATATTTTTCAATATGCCCATCCCTAATCCCGCTACAATATTGAAATCTTTTATACTTTTAGGGGATAAAAAAAGTTTCAAAAAGGGGGAAAACGGGAAATCTTTCTTTTTATTTCTTTCTTTTACTTTTTCGTGCTGCATGTCAAAAAAACACAATACATATTAAAAGAGCAGGATCCTGAGTAAATAAAAACTTATAAGATAAAAAAACTCTGGTACTTTTTGTTCTTTATCTGGTACTTTTTGAAGTTTTGTTAATATTGGACCTATAAAGATAAATGCATGCATGTCCTGAGTGAATATGTACTTTTTAGTTTCAAAACTGATACTTTTAAAATTTTCATTAATAATATTCCTAGAAACATCAAATTAAACCGGCAATGTCCTGAGTAAATGAGAACCTATAAAAATTAACTTTTTTGTTCTTCTCAACAGGTACTTTTTGAATTTCCGTTAGTATTGGACCTAGAAACAAAAAATTAAACATTCGCTGACTTGAGTGGAAGATATGTTTTCTTCATACATATTTGCAAAATTAATTTTACATCTGACAAAGTCGCTGCAAAATACATGACGTCTAAAACCACGTTAAGGCATAAACTGCATCCAAATAAAATGGGAATCATTGGAAAGTTTTTTTGAAATACCTTTCACATGTTATGTTAAACCAGTCGAGTTATTGAATCATAACATCATAAATAACATTTTGTTTTTCAAATTTCTCAATGAAAAGTGAAAAAAAATTAAAAAAAAAATTTATATTTGTATATGTATACATATGTATCTATATGAAGTCAAAGAATTTTTAAATATTATTAAATATTGAAAGGACCGCAAGTGGCAGGCCTTTTTGAAGGCCTCTATACTCCTTTCTAAAAGATTCGCTTCGCATGATGTTCTGCCTTCAGAAGTATGCCTTCTAGAAGGTATAAACTTCTTTTTTAAAGACCTTCTGAAATATTCAGTACACATTCGCTACTCCCTTCTTTGAGAAGGGAGAAAGGAAAGTGTTCAGTTTTATTTACTTTTTATTTTTAGTGACCTTCCTTACTCCCTTCTTTGGGAAGGGATCGAAGTTGTTTTTAAAGGAAGTGTGGAAGGCCTTGCGTCCAATGACAACCTGTGTAAAAAATAAATAAGTATGGAATGCGGCGAGAAGGGCTTCTGACTGCTTGTGACTGCTAAATAAGGCCTTCTATTAGGCCTATTTACTCATTCTAGTTACCGCTGGGCAAAAGGAAACAATTTACGTTTACGACGGAATTGTGGGAAAGTGAAGCGTGTTTTTAAAATTTTTATTTACTTACATTTCTTTCTGAAATCGAAACCCGTTCTATTCCATATCAAAGATGTTCAATATTTCTTCTACTGATCCTCAATTACAGGAAAAGAATAACTCAATTTGCAGAAATACCTACGTATAATTACGTATAGGTACCTACGTAAGTACACTTACTAGAAAAAGTCTGCGTACAGCCAAAATTTTCTAAGATAATTTATAAAAACAACGCCGCAAAAACTCAAAAAATTTCAAGCTTGATTTTTATAAACAAATATCTTTTCATCCTTCCAAAATATGTCATTATTAAAAGAAAACTCAAGCTTAATACTAACTAATTGCAAAAAAACGATTTAATTGTAGTTAAAAATTGAAAGAAAAAGTCTGCGTACAAAGGTGTATTCACCATTTAAAAAGTTTTATTTTTGGATTAAATTAGCATTATTGTTACTAAATTAATAGCTAGTTCGACAGCATTTTCATTTGCGGACTGCAGCCAATCTCTTTTGAATGAAAAGAACGACTTTCATGATTTCTTCACGTGATATTTTCTCCTATTCATTTTGCAAAATTTCTTTGAGCATAGGTTTTGAAGTAATAGCGCGCTGGGGCATTTTTTGTTCCAACAAATTCCATAAATGAGAAAAAGGATTGTTGTCCGGAGACTGGGGAGGCGTATCAAACTATTTTGGCACAATATAAAGCAGCCAAAGCTTAACAATATCCGCTGTATGGTTGGGGTCCTAATCTTGTTGGAATAAATAACTGTTCCCTTGGACAAGTTTCGCTGCGCTTTGCTTTAAGTTTGCCTTTAAAATGTTTAGGAATGCTCTCTTGTTCATTGTTGATTCATTATACTGCAAATTTCTTTTCCCGCTAGCCGCCATGCACCCCCAAACCATACTGCCTACTCTACCATGTTTTACAGTAGCACAAAAATTTGCTTTATTTAGTGCTGTACCAGATTTCCTTGAAACGAATTGACGGCAATTAACTCAAAAAATGCAATATTTGCTCTCATCCTTAAAGATCACTTTTTCCCAGAATTCAAATGGTTTATTCAAGTGTTATTTAGCGAACAAAATTCTTTACTGCCGGTTTATTAAAGAAATTAAGGGTTTCTTAAGTTCTGTACTAGCATGAAATCCATTTAGTTTCAAGATTTTTCTTACAATATCATCACCTAAATTTTCTAAAAACTTCAAGCGAATGTTTTCGTCGACTTTAAATGCTTTCAGTCTTGAATCATGCTGCACAGAGCTAATAAGATATATCGTTTCTCTTACAGTTAATATTGTAGAGCGTCTAGAAGGTGGCTAAGACACAAAACCTCCAGTTTCTTTAAAATAATTAAGGACTCTCTAGATAGAAGAGTGCGTTCTCCAGGCCATTTCTCCAAAGGTTCTCCCTTCCTTCCAGAGATAAATTATAATTTTTCTTTTGGAAGGATTAATTTCTTTTCTTTCTGTATTCCTTGCAAAAATAAAGCGATTTCACAAATTCAAATAAATTTTATAATAGCCCAGCAAAAACTTGGTAATGACTTGCCATTACTGAACAACTTACTTTTCAATGACTACTTCATACCATCTGCATTACATAGAAGTAGTTTGGAAATGGCTGACATATAATCTGAGACCTAAGTACTTGTGTATGAGTTGATTAACGAAATTTATAATTCATTCGTAATAAAATGCATCTACGGTTGAAGTTTTTTCAAATCTAATACAAATTGATTTAAAATATTTGTTCTTACAATTTGTTTTTTTTTTTATTATATATAAAAAACAATTTGTAATAAATTTGAATATGAAAAATTATGCTGTACTGAAATTTAATAGTCATGACATGTTAGTTGTAATTTTGGTGACATCGGAGTAATAAGTTGTTTAAGTCCCTATTTGTAAGCGAATGTGGTAATGACTTATTTAAATCCCTATTTGTAAGCGAATGTGGTAATGACTTATTTAACTCCCTATTTATAAGCGAATGTGGTAATGACTTATTTAACTCCCTATTTGTAAGCGAGGGTGGTAAGTAGTTGCCTCCAATAATTTAATCTCATATTTACGCTCTTAATTGAGAAAAAAACATCGTTTTTTTATACAAAAACTACACTGCCCCGGTAGACTAGCTGGTAGTGAGCTAGTCTATCAGCACCGAGGTTGCGCGATCGAATCCCGCCAGAGACAGAAAAAAAAAAATAAAAAATAAAACAAAGTAAAATAATATAAGAAAAAATAGAAAAAAAGAACATAAAGTAAAGTAAAATAAAATGAGAAAAAATAGAAAAAAAATAATAAAAAAAAAATTTTTTAAAGTCATGACATGTTAGTTGTAATTTTGGTGACATCGGAGTAATAACTTATTTAAGTCCCTATTTGTAAGCGAATGTGTGACTTATTTAACTCCCTATTTGTAAGCGAGGGTGGTAAGTACTTGCCTCCAATGACATCACCGTGTTAAAATAATGAGTTAAAATGCCAATGTATAAGTAGTGAAGAGTCGTTATATTAGCTTTTTAACTCATTACTTTGCAATGTAAGTTTTTGCTGGGAGGGATTAGGGATATGATAAGACTAAAAAATTTTGAATTTCTTGCGAATTTTCAGATATATAAATTAATCTGTATAACAAATACTTTTGTACGCAGACTTTTTCTAGTAAGTGTATGTAAATAAAGTAAATAAAATTTAATTTTTTGTAAGTTTTTTTTTTTTATTTAATTTGTTTTCAAAAGTATCTAGACAAAGAAGTAAATTTTTAACAAAACAAAGAAATTTTTTTCAAACATTTTTCACAAGAACAGTAGAAAATAACAGAAATAATTAAAAAAATAAAAAATTTATAATAATTTTTATAAAAAAATACAGGAAATTAAAAGAAAATTTAAGATTTTAATATAAAAAATATATAAAATTTTTCATTTAACAAAAAATTAATTGTTAACACAATGTCAGAGATTATTAAAAAAAAATCTATGATAAATAAAATAAATGTTTCATGGAAATTTTCTTGTTATTATTTTCTCTCGTATTTTTTCAGCGCTGCCAACTCTGGATTTTATAAACGCACAAAAATCTGAAAAAACGCATATTTTCGAAAAAAAAGCACTAAATTTAAATTTTTGGAAAATTTGTTTTATAATATGGGTAATTCCATAGTGTTGAACGTGACAGCCGTACGCATCAAAAATGCAATAACATTTTAAGGTTGTATCTAGTATATATTATTTCTAAAGCACTTTTTTTGTCGGTTGCAAATATCTCGCATACCACCGCATCAAATTTAATGAATGATATCTCATTTTAAAGCTTATTTCTAACAGTAATGACGAAAAATAATTAGAAATTGAAAAATTAATATTTTCATTGATAAAAATTACGGTGCGAAATAGTCGCACGGGTCATCTAGTTGCTTTATATTAGTATTAGTGAATAAAGAAACAAATATTCTTAATAAAAATACAAAAAATTTGTAAGCAGTCGCCGCATGTGCACTCGTCGCTTGATAATCGACGACTGAATTTTGTACTCTCGTGGACTAAATGAAAGAGCGTAAGAATGCGTGTGAAGAATGTGTGTGAATTAATTTCCACAACTGTGGTATGGGCTGGACACCAATGGTTTAAACTTTAAACCAACAAATCTATAAATCACCAAACATATAAACCATCATTAAACGCATTACAGACCATATGAATTTTATAAGATTTATCGTAGTGCTGCCACATGTTATTTTTTTTAACAACTTATAATACATGGGACACTGGTTTATAGTTAGGTTAGGTTTAAACTACATATAAATTCAAGTTTAGTTCAACTAAACCAGCGTTTAAACCAGCAGTGATTTATTAGCCATAAGAAAGCACTGTTATCTATGCTAAAGTTTATGGAGGGCGCGATTCTAGGTCAAAGGTAATGGCAAAAGAAGTAGCGGTTCGAACGTGAAAAAACTGAAGTAGTTTTTTTGGCCATGTATAAAAAGGCGTATTCAGCGAAACCAGGTACAACTTTTTAGTCAAACTACTTTCAGAATTTAACGTAGCAATGTAACATTAAAATGTCTTGGTTTGATTCCAAAATCTGCTGTATTTTCTTTTTTTTAAGCCAAAATCTGGGTCGATACGTGACATTTCGAACGTGAAATTTTTTCCGTAATAATTTAACTAAATAATGATCAAAATAAAATAAAAATTTTGCGTTAATCCGATTAGCATATTTCTCTTTGAACTCTTCCTTAGATTACAGACCATCTAAGAAAATTGTTTGTAATAATTTTTATCAAATATCACCTCTTTTCAGGAAGATAAATAAACATAAAATAAAACATTCTCACAAATAAAAAATTACGTTTGCACAACTTTGCAGTCTGATTGTTCATCTAAGTGAACAAATTTATGGGTAAATTTATAAAATTAGTAAAATCTAAAAATTTCTCTATAACAATATCGTAAAATAATAAGCTTTTAATAACTTTTAAATTTTCGGTCACGGTAGACCTTTTGACGGAAATGCCCATATTCTTTTTATAAAAAAAGCACATTTAAACATTCAATAGAAAAAAAAAATGATGGAACATAACAAAAATATCAAATAAATAAGAAGGCAAAAATTAATAATTCCAACGCAAACAATAAATGAATCTGTATATCGTCACCTTAAATGAAAATGGAAGCTACTTTATTTTTTTACAGAGGAAAAACAAAATCAATAATGATCCGCATTATTACAGTTCTCGTTCTCGTAGAAGACTGAATCGTTTTTTGTAGTAGATTAAAGAACACAGGTTGTGTGTTACATATGTACATACATATGTATTGACTTTACCACTAACAAAACTTTTTGCTGCGAGTTTGAAATAAAAGTATTTTTTGGCTGCAACCTATATTTCCCGAGTTATTAGCCTTTAACTCTTATTTTCTTTTCGTTATATCTTCAATATTAATAGCCAATTTGAGGTGATATTTGTATCATAGAATTGCTTTAGAAATTACTTTTCAAACTTGACCATTCTCTATCTGATTAAAAGCTAAATAAATTTAAGGGTTAAGAGAACGTTAAAATATTTGTTGTTTAAAATGTTATTGCATTTTTGATGCGTACGACTGTCACGTTCAACACTTTGGATTTACCCATATTCAATGGTAACAATCGTATTTTTCTATATGGTTTACCAAAGCGATTTCAAACAAGGTGGTCTTATTTTGAAAATGTTAACAACACTGTAAAATATTTTTACGTTGTGTCAAAAATAATACAACACTGTAGTAAACAATGCAAACAAATATTTCAATTTTGTTTTAATTTTTTAATGTGTTTTGAAATGTAATAATTTAAAAAAATTTTATAATTTTAAGTGAAAATTATAGAATTTACTAAAGAACCACCAGAACGGTATACCATTTTGACACAAGGTTAGTTATCAGCTGTAGATTACGTAGTAAGATAAGGTCGCTTTGATAGTTTACAGGACGAAAATAAGTCCCAATTTTGTTTACTTTTTGCCTTGATTTTTAAACAAATAAACGGGTGCGTTCTAGAATCCGAATCCACTCGAAAGTGGATTACTTTAGCATTTTTGGTGTTCTGCATTTCACATCCACAAGTTTTTATTCGTTTTCAATTAGAGTAGTAATGGGTTGGTGAAAGTAAAACGAATCGACTTTTATTCTAATATTTAATAACATTTTTAACAAAAAAATTAATTTCCTTTTTAGCTTAAAATCTTCTTTATCCAATTTAATCAAAAATACCTATATCGTTATCTAAAATGCAAAAGTCCCTAACTTACCCTAAATTTAAAATAGACTTTTTCATTTTTTGATGTAATTACAGTTAATTTTTTTTAACGATTTTTATGTTATTTTCCGACAATTTGTTTTCTTAATCGATTTAGCGATCTCAAATTAGTTTTTTTGTTTGTTTAAAATTTTGTGATTTTTGGCGAATTTTAGCCATGTTCGCGATAGAAGCTATTTTTTCCTTTTTTTCTTTACAGCTTTCACGATTTTAAAAAAAATATTAAACATGCTGCGGTTAGCAAATTAGCGATTTTCGAACAAAAACTTCGAATACACAAAAACATGCGGATTTTAGAACACCAATTTATGAATTATGCGAATTTAAAAAATTTTTCGTTTTCAATTCGAGTCGAAACCTAGAACATAGAACTTTTTTTAAATACCTATTACTTAGAATATAAAAAAAATAATGCCTATATTCACTTAACATTTTTGAAAACCCTAACAAGCAGTTTGTTTTTTTTTTTAATCGTTGTACAATGTCAAAAAACCAAAACAAAGCGGAAGCAAAGATAAAATACAACATTTTGACATCCAACAGTTGTAAAGCTAAAAACAAAAAGTTATCAGCAGGGCCAAGGCGAATTTATAACAGGTAAGTGCAACTCTACAACTACAAAAAGCCCCATGTATGCCCCATGTATTTTGTTTTTGCAATTTTCTGACTTGTTGTCGGAATAAATCTAGTTTAGGCACGCACACCCAAATAAAAAAAAGTACCTAGGGTGATAGAAAATTGAAAAATAAGAAGAAAAAATCAAATAAAAATATTGGCGCAAACGCTTAGTTTTCGAGTTATGAACGTTTTAAGTTTTCATATATATGTGCGATTTTCCATTACATTTCTAAAGCTATATGGGTAATATTGGTCTCATTTTGAAGGTTTTGACTAGATCTGTCTGGATAGGTAAATAGAATTTATTAAAAAAATTTTACTCTTAAGCTCACATTACTGTTTTTGTGTACTTAGTGTATAATTTATTTAAAGATAAGTGTAATATAAATTTTATAAAATAACAAACACCAATGTCGCAAACAAGAACTTCATGCTAACTAAAGCTTCTATGCATAGCCGGCCTTCGGCCGGGCGCAAGTATTTTCTCTTCTATGGTATAACAAACACCGGCTTCGCTAACTAAAGCTTCTATGCATAGCCGGCCTTCGGCCGGACGCAAGTATTTTCTCTTCTATGGTATAACAAACACCGGCTTCGCTAACTAAAGTTTCTTTGCATAGCCATGCTTCGGCCTGGCGCAAGGATTTTCTCCTCTTTGGTATAACAAAAACCGGCTTCGCTAACTAAAACTTTTCTGAATAGCAAGAAATACGGTAATAAACCAACAAAATATTACTTTTGGCCATATAACTTTAGAAATATAGTGTGAAATCCAACATAGATTTGAAAACTTAATACGGCCATAACTCGAAAACTAAGCGTTTGCGCCAATATTTTTATTTAATTTTTTCTTCTTATTTTTTTAATTTTTTATCACCCTAAGTACTTTTTTTTTTATTTGGGTGTGCGTTCCTAAACTAGATTTAAGCCCAGCTGACGAAGGGCTGACGAGTTGAGTTTACCTGGAGTTAATTCGCCTTGAGCAGGGCTTTTAAGATCAACAGTAATGAATTCGCCTTCGAATCTGGATTACAATTAATTTTTTTTTAAAAATTATTGTAACGAAATTGTTTAGAAAACTGTGTTACTTGAAAAAATGATTATGCATTGGAAATTTTCTGGAAGGTCTATTTAATATTCAATTTAATTCTTAAATTTGGCCCCTGCAGTGCTAGGGATGCCCTAGATGGGTCAAATGTATGACTAACCCCACTTTATTTTTCATCGCAATCATTTATTTCTAACAAAACTACAAGCGATCTCCATTCCTTAAGGGGCTCCCATACAAAATGTTCAATGCAGGCTAGAACTGAAGAAAACGTCCCATAAATGCCCAGGAGTCGCCCCTGGTGGGATATAATGTATGACCGACTTCAATTTATTTTTTGTCCTTTACATTCTCTCGAGACATCCTTGCCCATTATCTCCACTTTTTAGGGTGCTCTCATACAAATGTTGCGTTTTATGAAAATCTTAGATTTAATTAACATTTTTCGTCTTTTGTGAATAAAATCAATAGTTGTAAACAGATTTTCAGAGAAAATCACGCCTATAAAAACTGATTTTCTTTATCAATTTGTATTAATTTCGCATACCTACCTAATGGTTAAAATTAATATTTTTGCAAAATGCAATTTACTAATCTCACAAATCCTAAGTTTTAAGATATTTATTTTAAAACATTGAAAGTTCTACAATATAAATATGTACAATAACAAAATAACTGCCTATTTCCAATGTGCGAATAAATTATTTCTTTCGAACAACTAAATTAAAAACAAAAACAAAGTTTTTAGAAATTATTATTGTTTTATATATAATTGTTTAAAAAAAAATTCTTTCGCGCATCGGAAATAGGCTGTAGGGCGAAAAGATAGAAAATTTTAATAAGGTTAAAATTATTTTTGTTTAAATTTTTTTTCTCTTTGGCCATATTTGGCGAATTTGTTTTTCCAAAAATCTATACAAATTAAAATTTTGGCGATTTTTCGATTTACTATTTGGCGATGAAGTTGATAATAACATCTGACAGCCCTGGTTTTGAGTAAAATACCAAAAGGGAGGGAAGCAGAAATAAAAGAAAATGAAACATAGATTAAAGAAATCGTACAAAAGCGAGAAAAGATCTTAATTTTTAGTTTTATCAAAATTTTTCTAAATTATCAAGTCAAAAACTTTTGATTTTATAAAAAAAAACTTTTCATTGATCAAACACTTTTCTTAAAAATAATATTTTATAACAACGTTTTTTTTATCATACATATGTATTTGTTTACACAATTTTTTTGTTCGCGTTTTCTTCTTTCTGCACGAGGCTTTTTCTTTAATTTCTTTAACTCCACTTGTGAAAACTTTTCCTCTTTTTAATAGATCTTATTACCACTTTTTGCTATACAAGATTTTTTATTTGATATTTTCTTTTAATCGCGTTGCACGTTTTGATAACACAATTTGTTAACACACACGTTTACCAAAAAACGCAAAAAAAATGCGTATTTTTACTAACACACGATTAAAAAACACATTTAGACAAAAACTTTTTAAACTCTTTTTTATGTTATTTTTTTCGGAATTTTGGAAAACAAAAACACGTACATATGGTCCAACAGTTAACGAAACACTAACTGCAATTTCCCAATTCCAAAATGTTTTCCATTTTGTTCGTATTGTTGTTGTTTTCTTACATTTACTTTGAACACATACATTAACATAAAAAAGCAGAAAATTATCAATATCAATGTGTTTGTGTTGACCCATTGTCATTTCATTTCAATAGTAATTTCGTTTGTTGTTGCTATTACTTTAATTTTACACACATTTAAGAAAAGAAAAAGCGAAACCCACAAAACAATTAAAATACATCATTAACAACACACCAAAAATAAATATATAAAAACACCATTTTTTTAGCTTAGAATTCGTTGTTCTATTGTTGTGATATTGCGTGTGTGTGTTAAAGCAATAACAAGAGTGTGAGAGAGCTTTTTTAAGAAATAAAGCTACCAGATGTTTAAAAAGAAAAGATCATGTAAACACTTTAGTCCCAAACATGGTAGAATAATACAAGGCATAGTCATTAGAAATTTTGTTCTCAATTAGTAAACCCATAGAATGTCAAATTTATTTCAAACAAAGGAAAATGCCAAAAAGTAAAATAAATTAAAAAAAAAAAATTAAAATAAAAAAGTTACTAATATAAATTTTTAAATCAGACAAAAAAATGTATACAAAAAGGTGGACTTGCAATTGTTCTTTTGAACAAAAAAAAAAGTACAATTTTATACATGCCCCGAAAATAAGACGAAATTGTGGAGTGATTTATGCGCTGTTGATAAAAAAAAACATTCAAAAATCTGTATGTTTCATTTTAAAAACACAGATTTTTTTATCTGAATAAAAAATCAAAACGTGCCCATTTGATGCCCTGTGCTAAACCATCTGCCATTCCTGAAAAAGGAATAGACGAATTTCTGATGTATGCTAATAAATTCTCCGGAAAATTTTTTTTATTCATTTGTGTCCTTTATAATATTACTTTTTTTTTAAATGAACAAAATTTTTCTGTATGTCATTGGGTAATTTGTTTTATTTTTTATTCTATTTGTCTTATTTGACATTACATGGGTAAAAAATTTACAAATCTCTCTAATGAACCTACCTGGTACTTATTATACCATGGTCCCAACCGTAATGTGCTTAAGCTGGCTTAGGCTAGGGTTGCCATACGTACGGTTTTAAGCAGTACATGTACTGATTTTTTGCAATTGTACTGTTTTATGCACAACTCCTAAAACAGTACGCTAATGTACTGTTTTTTACACTTTGTACAGTTTTTTATACTGTTTTTTTTTTTTGCTCAGTCTATATTTAACAGTACTGGCTTGCAAAAATTATCTTGTGTTAAAAAAAAGTTCTAAAATAATAAGAGTTTTTACGCTGTGGTTATTGTTTACTCATAAATACACAGTAGAAATCTAAATTATAATCGGTGGCTCTTAGCAGTGGTATATTTTCATGTTGTTATGATTTTATGGCTACCTCTTCCAATAGTCTTTCCCTTTCCACACCTGAGAAAGACAAAAATAAAATCTAAATTTTTTTTCAAGTACTAAAAAAATATTTATTCCAACACATATATCGTTAATTTTTAGAATCACGTGAAATTGAAAACAAACAAATTTGGAAAATTCTCCATGTTCAAAATTTATAAAAATATTCTATATTTTTAATTAGGCTTAAGTTCATGAAATTTAATTTTTATTAAATTATTTTTATGAAGAAAGGAATTTTACAACATGAAAATTAATTAAAATTGTTATTGATAATCTTTCATTCTTGACGTGGCCCGGGCTCGAACCCTGGCCGGCAGGTTACCATGACATGTTTCGATCGCAACCACTCGATCTCCTCAGATGTGTAAGACGGCAAATCCATCTGAGGAGATCGAGTGGTTGCGATCGAAACATGTCATGGTAACCTGCCGGCCAGGGTTCGAGCCCGGGCCACGTCAAGAATGAAAGATTATCAATAACAATTTTAATTAATTTTCATGTTGTAAAATTCCTTTCTTCATAAAAATAATTTAATAAAAATTAAATTTCATGAACTTAAGCCTAATTAAAAATATAGAAAATTTGGATTAAAAACCATAAATAGTTCAACAAAGTAACCACAATACTAATTATTTATAAAAATACCTAATACCTTTGAGGACCACTTTTCTTTACCTAAACTACTGAAATAAGAAAAAGATAAGTTAATTTTTAAAAAAATTTTATTGAAAATATTCATCGTTTTCAATTGCACTTGATTTTAAATTTTTTCAGATTCTGTGAAATAAAAATAAACCAAACTAATTTTTTTTTTTTTTTTTTTGATTTTATAGATTAATGGCCAATTTCACCAAGTTCAGGTTTTATTAACTTTCATTATAAAAGTCAAAAAAACCTATTGTTTTAGTAATAGTTAATTATAGCTGAACTTGGTAAAATTAAACGTACATAATTTAAAAATTGTTTAAAATTGGAAAATTTATTTAGGAAACAAACATTTTCTCAAATTCTAAATGATTTGTGCAACTATGTGTGTAGTGAAAATTGCTTTAAATACGAATATGTTTAAAAAAAAAATCGTACTTACACAATCAATGAGTTAACTGTTTTGAGCTAAGTAAGGCTTTTCTCCTTTCTTATATGGCTTACAGCAATGTTATGGTTTTCCTGGCCAAATGCTTCGTTTGTGGTGTTTGCTTTTTTCCCGCAAATGGAGTAATTTCATATATTTATGAAATGCCATAAAATGGAAATAATTCCGTTGACGTTACACATTTTAAGTGTATTCCTTTATATAATTGTAGTTGCATATTCAATCAAAAGTTTAAAATATTTACCCCAATTTCACCAAGTTCAGTTAAAACTAACTATTACTTTAACTTCCAGCTTACAATATGTTTTGACAGCTTGAGCTGATAGTTAATTATAGCTGAACTTGGTGAAATTGGGGGTTACTAATTAAAAAAATGGTTAAGTTTTCGTCAAAAAAATGTACTGTTTTTTTCTTGATTGTACTGTTTTTTTGTATTCAATATACTGTTTTTCCAATTTTAAAATCTGGCTACCCTAGCTTAGGCAAATGTGCGAATACATGTTAATTAGTCTGTGTTCATACTTTATAGGCAAAAGGGACGAGGGAAAAAGAAATGAGTACACAGATGCATGTACTGTCTTTACGTTTTGCTTTTTCATTCGTTGTTTAATTTTGTTATTGTTTTCAATATCAAAAAAGCACATGTCGTCAACATGACATGAATCATTTGAACGCCAATTCATGTTCAAAGAAGAAAAAGGAAGAATCTTGTCAATAAGATATGAGCCGTATGAACTCAGACTTATATGAGGCAAACCATATTGAACTTAAGGAAAATTTTTGCTGAGTTTAATGAAACTGTCATTTGCTTAAGCAAAGTGCGAATCGAATCGCACATTTCGTACGGAATCGAATGTTTTTTTATTTTCGATCATTTTAAAGAAAAAATCGTCCAAATTATATAGATGTCATTGGTGGTGCAATATGAAAATTGGATTTTGCCACGCCCCTCCGCCCAAAGACCGAAAATCAAAAATCAGACTTCACAGTGTCACCTGCCTGAATATTCCCTGAACATTTTATCAAAATCGGACCAGCCGTTTTGGAGTCCATACGTTACATACATACGGTGACGAGGGGGGTGTAGTTTAGTACGTAGGCGCACAGGCGGATCGTGCATTATTTCAACACGGGTTGAATACATCTATCTTTTGAAGATTCCACACCTTCAACGCAAAAAAAAAACACACTTACATACTTACACACATCCTGTTTTATATATATAGATAGATAGATTATTTTCCCTATTAAAAACCTTTGTATTTTTAAAATCGGGATAATCGTTTAGATTAGCACAATGAGTTGATAAAACTGTTTTTTGTGATGATATATTTCAATATTTTTGATCTGATTTCAGTCCTCCTAACCTAGTTTTCAGTTTATTTTTTGTTGTACAAGTATACACTTTACCGCATTGTCCATTAACATTTCCCCTACAAGGTATTTTATAAACCACATCCGACATTTTCAGCTAATTAATTTTTTCTTTCATATTGGTGAATAATCTACCTATTGTATTATAAGATTTACGCGCAATTTTATAATTTTCCGTGTAAAAAATATCAGATTTTTCTAATCTCTCTGAAAATTTTGGTGCATAAGTTAGCGATTTATAAAATTTTTGTTGCGTATTACCGTTGGAATGATTTATTCTATGGTTATTATATTGTGTTTATAATGATATCTAACATTTCCTTTGGAAAACTATTTTCTCTTAATGCTCTTGAAATTGTCTCCTTATTATGCCCTATCTATAAAATTTCTAGCCGTGTTAATTATAATCCTTTTAGGATGATTTGAAAAATAATTAATTATTCTATCAGACGATATTGGTTTTTGATACCAATCAATTAATAAATTTGTTCCCTTTCTTATCATCAAAGTGTCTAAATAAGACAATGTAGATTCAAGCTCCTTTTCCATTGTCAATTTTTTATCCGCATAAAAGGAATTAAATGTATCTAAAATTTTTGCTATTTCTGATTCCTTAATAACGCAAAATAAATCAATCACATATTTTGTCATAATTTTAGGTTTAACTGTTCCAAACATCTATCTATCATTCTTTCCATAACAATATCTGCTATAATTGGAGATGCTGTTGATCCCAAGGGAATTCCCCTTAGTTGAACATATACATTACTGTCCAATTGAAAATATCTATTATCAATTATACAAAATTCCAGAAAACGTTAAAAACAGTCCTTTTCTATATAAGTGTGTTCTTCTATCTTATCCCATTGCTCCTCTATAATATCTATAGCAAGACATATAGATATACTTGAAAATGATGAAACTACGTCAAGAGATATTAATTTCTCAGCATTATTTAACTAAATATGCTTAATTTTATCTTTAAATTGAAGAGTGCCCCTTACATTATATTTTTGAATTTTCCGTTAAATTTTTAAGAATTGTTTTAATATATTTACAAAGTTCATATCATGGAGAATTTATGTACTATGAACATATTGGTCTTAATGGAAAATCAATTCTATGAATATTTGGAACCCATATAATCTAGATGCAATTGCTATATCAGTTTTAAGTTTATTCTTTTCCGTAACTATTCCTCTTAAAAAAATCCTGAACAAAGTCATTATTTATCCTTTTTAATCTATTAGTAGGATCTTTAGTCAGTTTCTTATAAACTGAGTTGTCCCATATAATATTATTAATCCTTAAATTGTAATCTGTTCATTGCTACTATCGTATTACCTTTATCTGCATTCAAAATAAAGCTGGGATCCCACGATTGCCGCAAATGCACCAATATGACACAATTTTGATTGTGCTTTATTGACATCCAATAAAGAATTTGCACCAATCAAATATTCTGAAATCACACAATTGCCCTGTTTTATACCAAATTTAATTGCCGCTAGTTGATACAAAATGAAATGGGTGCAATAATTGCCGCAGCACAGTCACACGACTGTTATTACTTGACAATTGCGAAAACAGCTGTTGTGGTAGCTTTTTTATTTGTTTGGAAGTTCTAGTTGGTATTCATTTAAATTGAAAAATTTGTTCATAGGTGCTCTACCATTTTTTGTTGAATAGTTTTATTTGAAATATTTTAAGAAAAATTTATGAAGTTCCAAAAATTAGTTCAACAATTTCGAATGTTAACGTTTGCATAGAAAATTTTTATGAAATAGTAAAATTTAAACAATATTATTTAAATATCAGTAACTAAATTCTGTAACTTTATTAATTTAACTGCCGATATCGTTTAGTAAACAGAAATCTCGGCTACTTTAACAAATTTTTTATTCTCGTTTTTAAGGTAACAAATATTTTCTTTAAGAAATATCAACGACAAATATCTGTAAAAGAAATAATACTTAGTTTTATTAGATATCTTTAATAAAAATATTCGCACTTAACAGCTACATAGTATGATTGTGAAAATATGTGCATATATATTTATTTATTTATTTAATAAAGTAATACAAAGCCTTCCAGACCAAAATATAAATATGTATTTGTTAATAACAAAAATTAAAACTATTTATCTTCATTAATTGCTAAAGGAAACACGAGAACGTAAAATGTATAAAATGTATTGTTTATTGTGATTGCCGCACAAGAAGGCAATAAATATTGATACATTTTTGTTATTTTTATTGACGCGCGGTTGCATAGCAAACAGTCACACGATTGCCGCATCAGGGTTGCATTTGATTGGTAAAAGTAAGCACAATATTGTCCTCAATTGGAACATGAGTCAATTGGTTGTGCAGTCACACGATTGGTATATTAAAAAATGTGAAAATTGGTGTATTGCGGCAATCGTAAGATCCCAGCTTAAGAATATTCCTTTTAAGTCTTAAAAACTTGGCTGTTTCCTTTACTTTGTCGAGAACAAATTTATCCCTATTAGTCAATCTTATTTTATTTATGTAGCTATATATAGCTATTGTTAATTTTGTCCTAGCACTTTCTTGAAATAGGTAATTTTAAGAAAAAAAAACTCAAAAGCCCAAAAATATCGTTGCGATTAAAATAAATACCTCGTAAATATTTTTTGATTGCACATATTAGAATTGCGAAAAAAAATTCTTCATATTTATTAGCAATGCAAGGAAATCCCTTAAAACTACGATTTTAGTTGATTATAAACAGTCTGGCAGCCATTTTAACAAGTTCACCTCAAAGTTTTGTTTCTTTGTCAAACAGTTCCAGCGATAACGATAAGGCGCGTGTTAAAAACCACAATATTCCAGAAATAAAAAAACCAATTGTTTACATTTTTTCAATTCCAATTGGAAAAGAAACGCAATGAAATAAATAACACACATTTTTTTTAAAGAGAATGTATGAATGTATGCATGTGCTTAAAAATATCGGTGTGTTAGGTAAATAAAAACAATAAAAACTTGTTTTGCAAATAAAAACAACAAATTAACCTTAAGAAACCAACCCAAATCTATGGAGTCAACAATCCGAATTACCACCAACAAACGACCAAAAGCAATCAGCTGTTTTGAAAACGAATTAAAAGCAAAGAAATATGTAGACAAGGAAAGAAACAACAAAATGTTTTATTTATGCAAGCTACAACACAACAAGGAAAGAAAATGAGTCAGTAACATAGTTGCCAGATAAAATGCGCTGAAAATTGTGAAAATTTACGGAAAAAATCGTCAAATTGCCTTTCATCATTGTAAAATAGAATTTACTTTTGGAGTTTTTGAAAATGTTTAGCTATTTTCAGTTTGTTTTAATTAAAATAAAAAAAAAAATGTATAGCCACACAAAATTTCTATAAATAAATAAATAAATGTACCATATTTTAAATACATATGTATGAAAAATTCAGGTTGTAAAAAATTTAAAATAGGAACATATTTACAGCGTTTAAAACAATTCAGTCAAAGTAGAAAAACTGCAATTTTTCACTTCTTCATTTGCCATTGCCCAAAAAAAGCTTTTGCTTTTACTTTTAATTCATTAAATGTAAACAGTCGCTGTCAAACCAAAACAAAAAGCGAAAAATTGTAGACAAATTTTCGTTTTTTGTTCGACAGATTTTGGCTTCGACTGCAGCTTTTTAAACCCTGCATATTTAAAACATTGGTAGGATAAATTAACGAAGCTTGTCTTCAGATAACTTTGGTTGTTGTTGTATTGTTCAGGATGACATCCGAAAAGGCTACAAAAGTTTAACTGCCTGTTTTTTGATGGCGAGCGCAAAATTCGTAAGTTTAACTTACATTTAAAACAAAATTTCAAAATGCAAAATCTATAATTAGAGACGTTACCCAATTAAGATCTTTAATCGTAGGAGTAAGGCTCAGAACAGACGGTAAAACGCAACTGCAGCGAAACCCTTTAGAAATTAGTGTTTTGAAACCAGTTTCAATCGTTTTCCACACAGCCTGCAACCTAAATTGTACCAGAATGTAATGAAATTATCAAGATCATTTCGATCTTCTTTGAGAACAGATGAAACGCAAACACGGTTTCAATGCAACTGATTTCCAATGCATTTCAAACCGGTCTCAAAATGGTCGCGTCGTGTGTGGTCTCTCAAAGGAGTCTATGGCATAAACTTAAATGAAACGCGAAAATAACTAGAAGTTGCAGTTTCGATGCAGTTGCGTTTCACCGTCTGTTCTGGGCCTAACACAATCAAAAATCGTTCAAAAGTATGAGCATTCATAAAAAAGTACAAAAATTAACTGAGCCATATCAAACAGCAATTTTACTCATCGGAAATCCTGTCTCAGTGCTATGAAAACATGGATTTATTACCAGAATCCCAAGCGTAAACTATTATACTTAATACAAGGCTAACGAGCAACATACACGCCGAAGACAATAAAGCGTATTTTGTATTATGAACTGCTTACACAGAAAAGTATCCAAAACGTTACTGCTTGTTCAACAATTAGGACGTTAACGTCCGCATAGAAAATTTCTATGAAAAACAGTCAGTTTACAAAAATTTGTTCACATAAAATTCTATGCGAACGTTAACGGTCGAATTTGTTGAGCAGGACGATATTCAAAAATATTAAATTTTTTTGGCGTGAAATTTCACGAATTTTTAATTTGAAAATATGCGCCTTAAATATGTTTCAAAAACATTGGAAAAAAGCTTAACAAATTAATAAGATGTGCATTTATTACATTTCAATAGAATTTACTTTTGCATTTCAATTGAATTTAAATTACTTTTACTTAAAAATACCAAATTTTTTACTAGTTATTTAAATTTTAAAAGGCTGCACTAAAAAAAGTTTCTCTTAGCAATTTGTCTTGTTAAAAAAAAATTATACAGAAATTCAATTTATTCATTCAATTCACCAATTGTTTCACAACTTCACAACTGTGTGTTGACACTTCATAAATTGTAACACCTGATTTTAGTAAAACACAAAAACATCTTGCAAAATAATAAAAGATAACACAGCATTTAAATAACAGCCACTTGAGACTGTCATAAATTCATTTTTTCCCCAAATAAGTAATTTATAAAATTTTTGTTTGAGCGCTAAAATTGTTTGATTTCGATAACACCTTTTCTTTTAACTAAAACTTTTGAATTAAAACAAAAATATCATATTGTATGTCTGTATTATTTATGTGTCACATTGTTGTACTTATTTTATTGTTTTTATAATTTTTAAATAGACAATCCCTTGAAAAAGTTGACAAACAATTGACGAAACGTCGGGAACAAAATATTGTAATTAAAAATTGAATTTTATTAACATTGAAGAAATTTAGGCCCTATTAGCTTGATAAAAATAATATTCAAAAAATATGACTTTTTCAGAAAAAAAACTAACATAATATGCGAATTTATATGAATTCGTAAACTTAATATGACAAAAAAAAAATGCAAGCACGATAAAATATGCAAACATATGCACTATTCAAAAAATTGTGAAACTGATAAATAACTTATTCACTTAATTATTAAACCTTCAAGGAAAATCATGCATTTGCAAAAAATTTACCGCCCCAGAAATAATACTTGTAGCTGTTGTAAATAATTAAAAAAAATTGTCATTTGAAAAATCAGCAAATTTAGGTCATTAATCGTCAAAACCTTCATAGTTTACTTTTTAACCTCGAAATCGTCAAATAGACGAAAATTCGTTAGATATGGCAACCATGGGAATATGCGAACACAATAAAAATAAATATGTGCGGGTGTGTTCGAAAAACAGCTGCTGAAAAAGAAACGAGTTGAGAATTAAACCTAAAAAGTGATTAGGGGTTTTAAGGGGTACATAATTTTTTAATAAACTATATTTGTTTTTATTTATAGCCATTCTTTTTCTTAAACATTATTAATAATATAAGAATAAATGAAGATATTATTTAAACTTACCTGTTCTATATCAAAATCCCATTCCGGCGAAGGTGAACGCAAAGACCGTCCTGCTGGCGGGGTTCCTTGGGCAGGAGAGCCATGAGGCTCTTCTGGTATTACAGCAAAACGGCCTCTTTGTAGAATGGGTGATATATTGCCATAATTAGCTAAAAAGAAAAATTTTAAAAAAAGCCATATTCAGGAAAATTCTTAAAAATGTAGTCCCATACATAATTTTAAATACAATGCTTTGCAAGACTAAACAAAAAAAAAACAATAACAACGAGTCTTATTGTATACCAAAGGAAAATAAGTCATTCTAGTGTAGGGCCGCCAGAAGTTTGAACCTATCAACCAGGACACATAGAAAAAAATGGATAAATAATTACACCAACAAAAAAGTTTTTTTAATACATATGAGCATTTCCCCAGAATGGTCTACCAGGACGAAAAAATAATATGTTGATTATCATCGTCTTTTATTGTTTCTTATTAGAAAAAAGGGCTATGTTCTTATAAAAGAATGGTTTCCTAGCATATCTGAACTATTTTACTTGAGGAAATTGGTCTGGAAACTGGAAAATTTTATAATTTCCTGTATTTTCTACTTCTAAAGACATTTTTATATATTTATTTTACATGCAAGAAATATGTTATGTTTACACTCTTTCTTCATAATCTCGCCATTACAGTCAATTGTAAAGGGAGTATTAAGTTTTTTTGTTAAGGAAATTTGAAGACATTTATGGTAAAATGCATGGTGATAACAATAAAAAAAAACACACATGGAAAAATCGTACGTTCGCGATCCGTACGTTCGAGACCGGTACATAAGCCAATTAAACAAAAACCAAGAGAGATATTTTATTTTGTAAATATGTACTGGATGGAGACCTATATTAATATACTTTTAAAATAAATTAATCACTTTTTAAAATTCCGTTTCATTACGCAGATTTTTACATTTCACTACTGTCAGCCGAAGTTGACTTCTATTTTGCGTACGTTCGTGACCACACGTTTATAACTCTTATTATGAAAACTTAAACACGATGAAATCCAACTTTTGTACTAAACATAGAGCTACCCAAATGCTATCGAATCGCAAAAAAAATGCTAGGAAAAGTTTTGTTTTTCTATATTATTTGTACACCAAAAGCGTACGAACGTACGTTCGTGACCCCAGGAAATGCCCATATGTATGTATATTAGAGCGACTCACCAAAAAAAGTGCTCTATGTACCCTCCTAAAAAATTAACCTTGAACTTTTTTAAGATAACATTTAAAATTTTTCGGCTCCAGCTTTGACCTCTTGTGAGCTGGACCAGTTTAAAAAAGGGTCTATTTTTGTATGTTTTGTTAATTTGAGAATCTGTTTCCTTACCAACTTATACAAATTGGGTATGGTAAGAAAGGTTTTTTTAAGGCGCATCCAACTGCATATACAATTTGTCCAAGGACGATCATCCATGTCCTTTTTTTAAGGATGTTCTGTAAAAAAAACGGGTTTTGAATTTTTTGTTCGGGGTTGTTTGTAATAAAAGTGCCAAATTAACATATTTTAAACTTTAGTCGATTTAATTAAATACGTGTCTCAGCTTTTTTTGAAATTCGTGCTGGTTCGTGTTTTGGCAAAAATGCAATGGGGTGGTAACCCTTCGTTTTAAATAGGGCAATATGGGTATCAAATTTTATCTTTTGGCAAGTATATCATCTTTGTATGTAAATAGTTTAGATTTTTGCAAATTAGATGCATTTTACACGGTGCTCTGGAATATATAAAAATGCAATTTTGTAGTAACTCTAGTATGATAGCGGATTTAGTTTCTGGATCATGTATGGATGAAAATAGGACTTAAGAAGGGGAAAAAAATGATCCACGACTTGAATTTTTTTTTTAATTTGCGAAAAAAATATGCCGCTAAAAGTCGTGGATCATTTCTTTTTTTCTTTCTTTAGTCCTATTTTTATCCATACATGATCTAGAAACTAAATCCGCTATCATATTAGAGTTACCACAATAGTGCATTTTTATATATTCCAGAGCACCGTGTAAAATGCATCTAATTTGCAAAAATCTAAACTATTTACATACAAAGATGATATATTGCCAATAGATAAAATTTGATACCCATATTGCCCTATTTAAAACGAAGGGTTACCATCCCATTGCATTTTTGTCAAAACACGAACCAGCACGAATTTCAAAAAAAGCTGAGACACGTATTTAATTAAATCGACTAAAGTTTAAAATATGTTAATTTGGCACTTTTATTACAAACAACCCCGAACAAAAAATTCAAAAACCTTTTTTTTTACAGAACATCATTAAAAAAAAGGACATGGATGATCGTCCTTGGACAAATTGTATATACAGTTGGATGCGCCTTAAAAAAACCTTTCTTACCATACCCAATTTATATAAGTTGGTAAGGAAACAGATTCTCAAATTGACAAAACATACAAAAATAGACCCTTTTTTAAACTGGTCCAGCTCACGAGTGGTCAAAGCTGGAGCCGAAATATTCAAAATGTAATCTTAAAAAAGTCCAAGGTTAATTTTTAGGAGGGTACATCGAGCACGAATTTTGCTTCCATACAACTTGAGTCGCTCTAATGTATATGTAAAAAACATCCGCTTTTAATTTTCAAATCCAAAAATATATGAGGCTATTAGCGCAGAAGTGGAGTAAACCACAATTTAATTTGGTTACGGTTCTGGTGTAGGAAATGTTCTTTGCACTGTTCTTTACAGTGCAATAGTCGAGTTAGCCAACTGTTTGTATCCAAAACAGATGGCGCTAGAAACATAGTTTTGCAAACCAAGTACTATAGTGCAAGAGAAGTTTTAGCTCCTCATTATCTCATAATAAGTAGTCTGGGGTTACATCACTTCTGCGCTGAAAGCCTCATATATAAAAAAAATTAACGTGTACTTCATGTACATAAAATAGATTAAAAATAATAAAAAGTTGAGCTTAAAATGTTCTAAACTATAATACTTTTCAGAAGATTGCACTTTTTCTAGAACTTTATTTCGGTATTTGATATAGTTATAGATAAAACAGGCAGTATGTCATATTAAAATTAAACTTAAGGTGCTATCAGACGGGATGTATTTTACATACATATGTACTGTCAAATTTCCCATCTGTAAAAGTTGTACACATCGTGTGATACATATGAAACTTTGCATGTGTAAAATACATGTGGAAATACATATGTAACTTTTTCGATTAGAACACGCTCTATTTTCCTGTGGCAAACATAAACAAAACAGCTGGTTTGTTTTGAAACGTAAACAAAATTCAGCTTTTGTTTAAATTTATAGGTTATGTCATAAGGAAAAACATAAGTAGGTGTGATAGCAAAAATTATGAATCGTATGTAAAATGGAAATTTTGACATACAAACGGAATTACATATGGGAAAGAAAAGTGACAGTACATATGTAAAATACATCCCGTCTGATAGCACCTTTACATTGAATAATACTCTCCAGTGTTTCAGTCTTTAACGAGTTTCTTTCTTTAGTTCATTGAGCAGACAAAGTACTCAACTTGAAAAAATCAAAATCTTTTGATTTTTCTTCAACCAAATCGACAACTGTCAAACTCATCAATTGACAAAGCCATACACGCTTTGATTAGGACAACAACCGTCTCAGTTGACAATTGAATTGAAACGTGTTTGGGCTGCTTTAGAGAAAGCAATTTGCTTTCGGTTTTCGATTACTTATAAAAGTTGTTTACACGTTAAAACTTTTTACAGCAATTAGTTGAAACAAAATTTGAAAGAGGTTTGCGTCTCATCTAATATTATTGCAAGCTTTTAGTTAAACGACGTTTACACCACATAACAGTTGAATTTAATTAAAGTTCTTTATACAATTGCCTTAAGTTAGCAGTTTTATAAGAGAAATCTTAAACTTTGTTAACAACTAAAACCAGCAAAAACAAATTTTTTGTCTTGACCTGTACAAAAAACCAGGACAGTGGACCAGGACACCAGGACAAGTAGTCTAAAACCAGGACAATCCTGGAAAACCAGGACGTATGGAAGGCCTATTCTAGTGGTCAAAACTTTAAAAATACTCAGTATTTAAAGCGTTTACCGTTTTGGGTAACGCTCTCTCTTTTGTTGTTGTTGTGAATGTCAGATCCAAATACGCCATTAAAATTGTCGTAGAAATTTGTTAATGTTAAATAAAACAAATTTTCGTTGTTTGAACAACTTTGGTATTTTAATCTGGGTAACCTGGGGTTTACACTTGCAAGTGCAAGTTCGAAAAACTCAATACACTCACACATTTTTACATTTTTCGTACTTGCAGCCCAACTTGCAAGAGAATTTGCTTGCAAGTTAATTTTTGACACTTGCAGCAAGTAAAATGACAAATGAAGAAACAGTGTTACCATGGATGACTTTTGTATCAATTTACTAGTACTTAGTACAGGCGCGGATCCAGCTTGAGCTTTACGGGGGGGGGGGAAATTTTGTATGATACAAAAAGTAAAATATTTGTTTTTTTAAAGTTTATTAAAAACAATATGTGTATATTATATTAAAAAAAAACTCAACAAAAAGTTTAAATAATATATAAGATCAGTTCAATATACATTACTATTTTTAAATAAGCAATTTATGATTTTCTTGTGAGGCAAATTTAGACAGTACAGTATGTCTTCTGTCATTGTTGATCTGAGTCATGTTTTTATTCGACGAAGGGTAGGAAATGACCTCCCGCTCATAGCATTACTGACAAGCATTGAAACGAACATTTGAAATATTTTTCTTAGATTTGGGTAGATATCTTCATCACAGTTTATTCAAGCATCTTCAACGTTATCTGACAGATTAGGCTCAAGTTTAGATGTTAGTAGGTGTTTATCTCTTTTATCAAATATAATCAGCTCATCAGCTAGTTGTGGTTTTAACAGTTTTATATCTGTATATGACTTGATTACACTTTGAGGTAGAAGTTTAGGTATGTTCACTATTGGGAAAGGTGTTTTGAGATCTTCTAAAATAAATTCAATAAGAGGAATGTAACAACTCGGCAGTGTTACCACCAGCAAGATTCAATATTACGCCTGAGATGAAGCAAAATTACCCGATTTAAATGAAATTATACCTGATATAAAATTTAAGTTTTATTTAATAAAAATACATTTACGAAGAAGCAAAACACAATAAACTCATTAAAACAAGATCAATATTAGTCAAACTGTTAATTTTATTTAAATTAATAAAACATAAAATAAAACTGCTAAAATAATGAGTTTATCTTCCACATTTGGTTGATATATCTTGGGAAGGTTTAAAATGTTCCTTGTCATTGCTTTATAATAGATGCTTTTTAGCCCCATAGAGCTTTCGAAAGGTAAGCTGTCAAACGAACTGTCATACTGTTTTCACTTTTTGATCAGGCACATCATCATGAATAGATTCATGCTTGAACAACGCCAACAAATTATCCAAATATACTTTGAAAATTAGCCATCGATTTTCGGAACTTAAAGTTGACTTCATGATTTAAATGACGCAACATTTTTTTTCACAAATGAAGACGATGTGGTGATTAAGAGAAAATAACCTGTCAATTAGACTTCAACGCCGTGCGATGTGACACTTATTGATTGATTTCAATGAAGTCAGTGGTTAATGCTGATAAACCAGCAACAATCGGTGTTTTGGAGGTCAACATTGTTCATTTTATTCGAAAAAGTTGGACGTCTGCAATGCGTTTCGTCAAGGACAGGCGCGGTGTCTTTTTATTTTAAATCAGTTTCAAATGGTAATGCCGTGTATCAATCTGCGATTAAAATTAATTTTTTTTGTGTTGTCTACCATTTTAAGTTTCATGGTCTTAAAAAATATCCTTTATACCTTATTTAGTAAACAAAATACCTGCAGAGTTTTATACAACTGTCCCCTTCATAATTCAGTTTTACAACTGCAAAGGGCGCTAAATATTCTTTAAACTAAAACATTAAAAAGTAGCTAGATAGAAATAAAATTAATTATATGTTGCAATTTTGGAAACATATGAAATCGAATCTTGATTTTATTAGGGCATCTGCAGTAAAAATTTCAAATTACACCTGAATAACACCTAATAGAAATTACCCACGCTCTACCCACGACTGTACAAATGATACCAAATTCGGGTAATTACCCACAAAGTGGCAACACTGCAACTCGGTAGTAATCTTCAACATTTGGGATGTGATTATTTCGTTCAAATCTTGTCTTTTCGATTGGAACCTCGATTTGACCCGCAAATACCTTAAACTTTTTCAAAAATCGCTTTGAAATATTCTTTTGTTTTATTTCTGTTCCCTTCAAGGCTCATGATTAAAGTTTTGATAAGGCTTGATCCTTTTTGAAGATCTATATCTTGCTTTTTTAAAATGATACTAAGTGGCTGTGTTACATCAAGTATCACACTTAATATGTATATTCCGCAAATAAATTCAAAAGTACTAAGTGAGTTCCTAAATATAAAGGTAGAGATACTACCTTTCCACTCAGATATTTTTCCAAAACTTCTACTATATGTTCCATATGTTCCATCTGTTCTAGAGTTTGCTAAAAACCGTTAAAATGTGAAACCGCGGTTTCGGTTTTAAAATGATTAAAACCGGTCGGTTTCGGTTCGGTTTTCGGTTTTGAAAATATCAAAGGTAAATTCATACATAAACATATATATTTTTTTGCATGTAATACATTTTTTTAATTTGTTTCAATTCAGGTACTTTTATTCGCCGTTAAGTGTACATCTGGGCCTGGCCAGGCATTTTTTGACTTTTCCAGTTTTTTTTTATATAATTATTAAGTATATAAGAACGAAATTTCATGTATTCCTCAATTCCGCAATTGGCCAAATGAACATTTGGTGCATATTGGATCCACCTGGGCCTGGTCAGGCCCTTCCCTATAATATATGTACTGCAGTAAATAAAATCAAAATGATACGTTCCATCTCCTACACAATTTATTAGGTCAAGACCAAAATTTGTCAAAGCTTTAAGCACTATTGATGGGTGGCATGTCATAATATCCAGTATCATAGTGTCCATGGACAAGTACCATAAACAATTTTCTCCTTTATGGTATAACAAGTACCGGTTTCGCTAAGTTAAGCTTCTAAAATATGCCTTGTTTCCGAACTAAGGCCGACTACGCAGAGAAGCTTTACTTAGCGAACCCGGTTTTTGTTATACCATAGAGGAGAAAATCCTTGCGCCCGGCCGAAGGCCGTCTATGCAGTGAAGCTTTAGTTAGCGAAGCCGGTTTTTGTTATACCATAGAGGAGAAAATCCATTATTCCGGCTAATAATCATGTTTGTTATACCATAGAGGAGAAAATCCTTTATGGTACTTGTCCATGGACACTATGACACTGGACGTTATGACATGCCACCTATTGATTGACACATCAATGTCAACAATTTCATTTGAAGCCTCTTCAAATGCGATTACAATCAAGCCAATAAATTCTTCCCTATAAACATTTTGTTGCATGTTGAAATATCTTAATTTACTAGGGCTTATTAATAATTCAACCGCACGCATAATCAACTCAAACGTTTAGTCTTCGAATGTAGATGGCACCTGCTGGGATTGAATGTTGAATAGTAAGTATTTGAATACGGTAAACTAGATTTTTCATTTGAAATATCTATTAAATAACTATGTATTAGGATTATTGAAAATTTCGTTAGAACTTCCATAAAAAAAAAACAAAAAAACCTTGCTGGGATTTCCAAAAATTTTGTACATTAAAAAAAATATTATTATTGGGAATTCTTGTATTATCGAATTTAACAAAACAAATTTTTATAATTTACGGGGGGGGGGGAATTTCCTTATTTCCCCCCCCCCCCCCCCCCCCTCTGAATTCGCGCCTGACTTAGTAATATAAAAGTTATGTTTATAGCGGATTTTCTGTGTATTTATAAAAAATAACACGTAAAAAAGAGAACAACTATACAACAACCCATCTCAATGATAATTTTATCATAAATTTCAAGCATTTTGAAAAAAAAAAATTGTTAATCAAAATATTTTCTCAGTAATATTATGAAATCGCCACTACGGCAATACTGGAGTCAGATATTTTATAAAATAAACATAATTTTTTCATCAAGATGGACCGAAAATTTTATAAAGAAGGAATTATTAAATTTATTTTGTTATAAATAGTTAATATTTTTAACATGGTAATGTTGTTAAACCGAAAAAGGATGTTTTCGCTTCGAGAACAGTTGAAAAATGAACTTACAACTGACTGTGTAAACACTCAAGCTACTTGCAAGACTTTTCGGCTTTTTCTTCGACTTTTACGTTGATAATACGTATGTATATACTACTTGCAAGTAATAACTTGCATGTGTAAAGGCAGGGTAAAGTTCATTGAATTTTAATCCAAATTTTGATATTTTAATTAGGATGAACAGCCTAGCCTGTTCATCGATTTCGACCGTTAACGTACGCAAAGAAAATTACATTTAAAACAAAAACAAATTTTTGTTTTAAATATAACTTTCTATGCGAACGATGACGCTCGAAATCGTTAAACAGACAGTAAGTTCATCAAATTTAATTTTCATTAAACTATTTTTATGAAGAAAGGAATTTTACAACATGAAATGAATTAAAATTTTTTGATAATTTTTCTTTTTTAGCGGACCGGGGAATTGAACCCACGTTCACGGACAGGTTGATTTGACATGTTTCGATAGTAACCACACTATCTCTTCAGAAATGTTTGCCGTTTAACACTTACCGTCTTTGACGACGGCTGACAGCACAGAGCACACAGAGGCGTCAAGAGACAGAAAATATTGTGTTTTTTCTGTCTCTTTCTCCGAAAGCTGTCCTTTTTGCGTTTTTTGTTTTGATTATGCAATTTGTGTTGATAGTAGCGGCTTGTTTTTACACATTGTCACTTCCCTAACAAAAAACGTTTTCTTTCTCTTTCTTCGAAAGCTGTCCTCGCAAATGATTTAGGCATTTTTCAAAAGTCACTTTTTTCATCTCTGTATGCTTTGCGGCTGGCAGTCAATAGTCAAGCATCCATCTTTAAATCAAATGGTATTTTAACTTTGATAAATCGAAATTCGTTTTTGAATGATTATCTAGTTTTTAATTGATTTACAAGTTCATCCTCACTTCTAAAGGGTGGTTCAATTTTATGTTCCGATGTTGAATGTAAATCACACCTAAACGTCAAGTTTTCATCTGACATTTCTCAATTTCAGACTTACTTAATTCGAACCATAGAAATATACACAATCGAGCAACGCGTTAAAGTTATTCAGGCTTATTATGAAAATGGGCGTTCAAATCAAAATGCATATCGTGCACTTCGTGATTTTTTCGTTCAATTTAATCGTCCAAATGTGCCTACAGATCGTACTGCAGAAAATATTGCTGCCGTTCGCGATAGTGTGTCTGAAGGGCCGCGCACCTCAACTCGTCGTCGTGCCCAACAATTGCACCTATCACGCTCGACGTTGATACACATTATGCTTAAAGATTTGCATTTATACGCTTACAAGGTGCAATTGACTCAAGAACTAAAGCCTCTTGACCAGTCCAAACGTCGTTAATGGTCAGAATGGTGGCAAGAAATGGTAACATTGAATGATCAATTTTCGAAGAAAATCATCTTCAGTGATGAGGCACAGATTCACCTCAGTGGATTCGTAAATAAGCAGAATTGCCGCTTTTGGGCGAATGATAATCCAAGAGTGATTGTCGAAAAACCAATGGTTTGGTGCGTTTAATGGGCTGACGGCATCATCGGGCCGTATTTTTTCCAAAATGAGTACCGTGAATTGTGTTCGCTATCGTACGATGATAACGAACTTTTTATGGCCCGAATTGGAAGATATGAATGTGGACGATATGTGGTTTCAACAGGACGGTGCCACTTGCCACCCAGCTTACGAAACAATGGCTCTTTTGCGCGACAAATTCAATTGCCGTGTTATCTCACGTGGTGGCGATGTCAATTGGCCGCCAAGATCATGTGATTTGACACCGTTGGACTTTTTTCTTTTATGTTATTTGAAAGAAAAGGTGTACGTCGATAAGCCAGCAACAGTTCAAGAGCTAAAGGATGAGATAATTTGGCACATTAACGACATAGAACCCCAATTATGCCTCAGTGACATCAAAAATTTAAAACCATCGGTTGGAGGTGTGTCGCCGACGTCGCGGCGGCCATTTCGCTGATATTTTGTTCCATACATAATTGAACCTAACCAATATCGTCATAATAAAAAGAAATGACAATAATTTCCTAAATAATTTGTGTTTTTTTTCAAATTCAACATCGGCCCTTAAAACTTAACCACACAATTTTTTTCGTACTTTTTGTCAATACAATTCTTTTTGAAGTTTAAAGTACACTCTTCTGTTTTTCATGTCTTTTGTCTTTCCTTTTCTCGTTGAGCTTTTTATGCACAGCTTGAAGGACAAATGTAAACGTCGAGCTTGTGCCTTAGCTTAGAACGTGGCTTCAATTCCCCGGTCAGTCAAGAATAAAAAATTATCAAAAAATTTTAATTCATTTCATGTTTTAAAATTCCTTTCTTCATAAAAAGAATATTATACATATGTATGTATGTACATTGTACAAACATATATTTATTTCAAAACTAGTGCGAAATTGTCGGCAAAGTTTAGCTCTATCCATTTCGCAACGGACTCAGTCAAAAGGTGTTTCGTTCCAAACGTAACGGTAATATGGCTCCAGAAATTAATGTCAGTTCACTTACTCAAACTGAAAATATTTTCATGTTTTCTTTTTTGACTTGGTTCGTTTCGGCTCTGAGCCCTCCATATACCCTTCCACCAGTGGTGAAAGCTTTAAAAACATAAAAAGGATCCAAACGATAATGATGACATATTTTTTTAATGGTGGCAATTATTAAACGGATTTTTCTTGTAAATGTTGTAAAAATTTTATTATCTTTGTAAAATGTATATTTTCACACTGATACCGAACATCGTTTCGGTTGCCTACCTTGATTTTAATTCATTCTGTATAGAAACAGGGTGTTTATTAAGTTAATATTCTAAAAGCTTTAGTTAAACTTTATGATTTTTCTGTAAACTACTGTCTGATCGGATTAGTAGTTTAGGAGAAATAGAGTTATAATAAGTTTTTAAGCACGATTTTGAAGCCTGAAGTTGGAAATCCTGATATCAGGCTTTTTTTTATCAAACATTAATTATCCTGAAGCTCGTTTAAACTTAAAGAAAACCATAAAGTCTCAATTTAAAACTATATTTTTATATAATTAACTATCAGTTGTAACTGTCGAAGACATAGTCTTAACTGAAAGTTAAAGTAAAGATTAGTTTACACTGAAACTGGCCGTCAATTAAAAATAATATTAAATTTGAACCATTTATTTATTTTAATAGTGACGACACGTTAAACTTTTTTCTGTATTATTTTTTTATCAAGATTTCTTAAATAATAAAAAACAAGTAAGAAAGTATAGTCGGTCAAGCCCGACCATATGATACCCTACACCACAGTATTTAAAAACACATCATGCTTATGTGTCCATATAAATATAGATTTATCTAAGTTTATAAACTTCATGAAAATCGGTTTGAAAGTTTGTGAGAGGCAGAAATTGCCCCCTACCTCCCGTTGTGGTCCTATTTTTAAAAAACTGTATAGCTAATGTGTCCATATAGATATGGATCTATCTATGTTTTAAATTTCATTAAAATCGGTTTAAGAGGCAGAAATTGCCCCTATCTCCCTCGTGGTCCCATTTTTTTAAAAATGCATACATTTTGTGTCCATATATGGTTCTATCTATGTTTTAAATTTCATTGAAATCGGTTTGATAGTTTTTTGAGAGGAAGAAATTTCCCCCTATCTTCCCTCGTGGTCCTTCGATTCGGCCCACTTTCAATAGGTTTGGTCCTTGTGCCAATAAAAACCTACATATGTGCCAAGTTTCATCAAATTATCTCCAAAATTGCGCACAAGGTTACATGGACAGCCAGCCAGCCAGCCGGACGGACATCGTTAGTTCGACTCAGAAAGTGATTCTAAGACGATCGGTATACTTTAAGGTGGGTCTAGGACCAATATTTTAAGGCGTTACAAACATCAGCACAAATGCATAATACCCTCTCTACTATTGTGGTGTGGGTATAATAAATTGTACTGAAAGTTAAAACATACAAAACAAACAAAAATAATATTAAATTTCTATTTTATAAACTTACATGCTGGCATTAAACGAAATCGACCCAATGTTGTTTCTGGTGGTCCTTGAGGTTGAGTTGAGGTGACACGAAAGCGACCGCGTCTAGCGGCGGCTACTTCTTCGTAGCCTCCACCACCGGTATTCGGCATTTTGTAAACGTTATTTTAACTAAAATTAAAAGAAGAAAATTAAAAAAAAACCTTAAATGTTTAGAAAAAATACAGTTCTCTTTAAATAAATAAAAAAAATACACAGGCTTTTTGGCTTCTAACCAACAAACGTTTTTAAGCAAAAAATACCAAAAGGTCAAATAAACAAAGGTATGCCTGAATCATGTTAATGTCCTGTAAGCATGCAATTTGAGTAAATTCAAAAACAGAAAAAAACAATAATAGAATCCTGACAGCCAACATAAAAGAGCGAAAGAGGAAGAGAAAAGAAGCACCGAGTCTAATAGAAAAAATCAATGATATTCGTAATTTGCGTTACAACGTTGCTTATTATGATTTTGTTTTTTAAGGTGTCTGTCTCTCGGCCAATAACTCAAGGAAGAATCCTAAAAATGTTTTTGGATAAAAACTTTTTGAATCAACAAATGAGGTCATTGATGTATTTAAGGGCGTGTTTTTTTAGAGGCATTGAACTTTTTTTAAAAATAAAATACAACCAATTCAATGGAATGTCCAAAAAATAACAGTCTGTTTTCATTTTCTAAAACAGGCAGTAAATGTTTACCCAACAGAAACGGAGGTTTGATTAAAAATTGAAAATTATTTGAAATCAAACGTTTTCTCAAACTACAAACGTTTAATAATGATTTGAAATCAAACGTTTTCTCAAACTACGAACGTTTGATAATGATTTGAAAATCCAAGCATTCTCAACAATGCAACTCCACAACCAAACTACTCATTATGGCGTGCAGCTAGAAATCTCAAAAGGCCAGTTGTCTCTAAACGACCATTAAGAAACTTGAATGGAAGTTGGGCAAGAAATGATGTTGAAAAAGGGAATCTGTTTGTTAATCATTTAAAAAACGTATTTACCCCAAACATATCTCACGATATTGCGGCCGAGTTACCACCTGTAGCTGCTAGAGCAGCTGTTCCCCTATTATTTGAGATAAGAGAAATCGAAAAAGCTATTTGTGATTTAAACCCCAAAAAGGCTCCTGGTTTTGATAAGATCAGCAACAAAATGCTTTTGGAGCTACCCAGCATAGCAAAGAAAATTATTCTTTTAATTTTTAATGCTATTTTACGCCTTTAATACGATCCTCAAAAGTGGAAGGTTTCATTAGTCATCATGATACCTAAGCGAGGGAAGCTGTTAGTGTCAAAATTAAACCCCGATTCTATTCCTAACCAATCAATTCGGCTTTAGAAGAGAACACAGCACAATTGAACAATCCCATCGTATAGTAAACGCAATAAGAAAAGCCTTTGAAGAAAGAAAATATTGTTCCGCTCTCTTCATCGATGTTTCTCAAGCTTTTGATAAAGTCTGACATGAAGGCTTATTACATAAATTGAAGCTAAACTTACCAGTAAACACACACAAGCTGTTAGAAAGCTATTTAGTCGGTCGAAAGTTTATTATTAAAGAAGATGATTATTTAAGCTCTCCTCAGCCAATTGACGTTGGGGTCCCTCAGGGAAGCATCCCGGGCCCACGATTATACTTCATATATACCTCTGATATGCCAACCAACAACTTCACCCAAACTTCAACATTCGCTGAAGATACAGCTTTTCTAAGCGTGCACGAAAACAGCCAAGAAGCATCTCGATACCTACAGGATCATATATTTAAACTCGAAATGCGGTTAAAGCAATGGAGGATAAAGGTCAATGAGGAAAAATGCGTTCATATAACATTCACCTTGCGTCGGGGATCCCTATTAAAATCAATAATCAAATAATACCTCAAAATTCGCATGTAAAATACCTCGGTATTCATCTAGATCGCCGTTTAACGTGGAAAAGCCATATAGAGGCGAAATTAATTCAAATAAAACTAAAAGCCATCCAAATTCATTGGCTTATTGGAAGAAACTCTGTCCTTAGTCTCGAATACAAACTTCTACTTTACAACTTCATCTTAAAGCCAGTCTGGTGCTATGGTATTCAGTTATGGGGCACTGCCTCGGCCTCTAGTATCGAAAAAATTCAAAGGCGCCAAAATAAACTACTTCGAATAATCACAGCTGCCCCTTGGTATGTATGTTAAAAAGTCAAATATTCACAAGGATCTCAATGCTCCATTAGTTAAAACTATAATTTCGAAATATGCAGTAAAATACTTAAAAAGGCTCGAATTGCATCCGAACCCACTGGCTCGAAATATTTTGAATGATAGCGGCCACACTCGTTTAAGAAGAATTGACACTGCAGCACTTACCCAATTAGATGAGCGTTAAACACCCATATAAGTGATGAGAAAATTTTAGTCTTGCACTGGCAGGACATGAAATAAAGTATTAGGCAAAGATTTGATTAATTATTGTTAGTTCATATTAAAAATATGAAGATTCAATAAATAAAGATCGAAAAAAAAAATTCTCAACAAAAAAAGCGGAAATTTGTTTCAAATTGAAAAATGCCTTTATTTTAAACTTGCTTTCAAACGTAATTCTCAAATGTTTTTCAAATGTGGATTATAATGCAATGTGGAACATAAATAAAAATATTTTTTTTTTTTAATTTAAATTCATTATTTATTTTAACAAACTGATAGATTAACATTCGGCAACATAGCTAAAAGATGCTCCTACTCTATTTCGTATCTTTCTAAGCGACCTCCTTTGTAAAACTTCCAACCCTATCTACTCTTTTGCAGATGACAGCAACCTTTGCCACTCGTTCTCGTATGAATGCAGACCAAGCGTATCCGATGTCGCTGCTATGAGGCAGAATATGAATGATACGCTTGGCCGCAACCTTGACATAATCTCGGAATGGGGTCTAGCGAATAGGGTCGATTTTAATGCCCGAAAAACCCAATGTTGCGTGCTGACGCATAAACGCGCGACAAATGAAGGTGCCTCATCTGTATACATGGGTGGTATAATTATTGAGGAATCAGAATCTCTTGATGTTCTGGGCATGAGGATACAACGTGATGTCCGATGGACAGAACATATATTCAAGGTGTCGAAAGAAGCATTCAAGTGCCTCGGTTTTCTACGACGGTGTAAGATATACTTCACTCCATCTGATCTCCTTACTATTTATACCACCTATATCCGACCGCGTATGGAATACAACTCTCATGTGTGGGCCGGGCCGATGCTTCAAAGTCTATTTTGGAGCTTCTCGACCGCGTGCAGGAGAGGGCGAAGGTTCTCATTGGTGACAGTAGGGTATCCAATTCTATAGACTCCCTTGAGCACCGTCGCAATGTGGGTTGTATTTGTCTGTTTTATCGTTACTACAGTGGGATGTGTACTGACGAAATTAGGGATCTGGTGCCCGAAACCCGTACGTTTGTTCGTAATACACGTTTTTTCTCAAGAGCCCATCCTTATGTGATCGATTGGCAGGTGAATCGTACAACGCATTACAGAAAGAAATCGCTTTTTTCCCGCACAGTTCGTATGTGGAATAACCTTCCTCCAGAAGTCTTCCCTCTCACTTACAACATGATTAAGTTCAAATCGAATGTTCACAAACACTACTCCCTCTATCCTCCTTCCCACAACCTATTTTCCTAGTTCCAACACAATGCAATGCATTAGTAGGGGTCATCGTGCTGGTCCTAACAGTAAAAAAAAAAAAAAAATAATGTTATTTCCTTCCTCTAATTCTAACGAAATACTTGGCTCCCTTTTATTTTGAGGATTGGAGAACCGCGATTATACAACAAACTTATAATTTCTTCATTTTCCCGTTTTATTTTTATTAATTCGTATTCCTAATAATTGTAATTACTCACAAATAATTTTAATTTTTCCTAAGAAATAAATCGTTCATTTGTAAAACACATTTAACCACGAAGTAAAAATTTAACTAATCGCCATTTTCAATGTTTACATTTATTTTTCGCTTTGGTAGTATTGCCAAGTTTAGTTTTGATTTAAATTTAATATTTGATACCAATTTGACATAAAATTGATAAATCATTTGATATCAAATGTTTGTTTTCAAATTATTATCAATTTGAATTTAAATGTTAAAATCAAACAATTGAAAAACGTTTGAGAATTGTGTTTGATGTCAAATTCGTGTTTGTTGGGTAAAGATAATTTGTGGCGAATGCGCCTTATGAAGGCCAACCCGTCGGTCCAATTTTATACTACTTTTTTAAGCATAGCCAGTCTTATTTCGTCATTAGGCTGGGTATTTGAGATCTCAGTTAAACTAGGTTTAGTTAATCTGAAAACAGATTTGTGCCGCCATTACCAAATTTGTACACAAAATTTTAGTTTTGCTTAAAATGTTGGTCTTTAATTAATAATAAAAAAAAAAAAAATATCGCATTTCTCCGGAAAAATCCGAGTTTCGGACTTCGTTAAACTTACAAATCAAAAACCCTTAATGATCAAACGTTTCTGGTTTATCAGCATAGACCAGAGATTTAACGTTTTCCCACAAAAGGGAGTCCAAAGGTGTCAAATTACACGAACAAGGTGGCCAATTCGTAGGTCCATTTCTTCGGTCAGCAATCATTTGGTTTAACAAAGTGATGGTTTCACGCGCTAAATGGCCTGTTGCGCCGTCTAATTAAACTTATTTCTCCTACAAATGATTTGCAGTGACATGAGGGATAAAAAAAAAATCAGGAATCATTTGCCTATCGCATTCGCTATTCACGGTAATATTTGCACCGGTTTCGCATTTAAGAACAATTAAACCGATGACGCCTTCGATATGAAAATTGCACTAAACAGTGATTTTTTTCGCGATGCAATGGAGTCTCAAGGGTCTCATAAAGATTGTGCTCTCCTCCAAAACGACAATTCTGCTTGTTTATATACCCGTTAAGCAAGAAATAGCATAATCGCTGAAGATGATTTGACGATAATAATCTGGTTGAACTTCTAGTTGATTCTTAGCTCATCCACCGAACACACGACGCAACTGATGGTCCGCTGAATTAAATTTGCATCAGTTGGATCTTAAATAGATGTAGCTTATGATATTTCCTCAAAATGTTCCAAGTAGTGGACGAGCAGAAACAGTGTTGCTAAGAACACTCACGTCTACAGCGGCGATTAGTTCTTCTGTAACGCATGGTACGGGCTCGATTTGCATGAATATTATCCAAAAGAGTAAATGTAGTCATGAATCGATCCGTAGTATTAAGTGGGTAACAGAATAGTCGGTGTAGTACAACGTTTCGAATAGCTCTGCAAGCTGTCAAAAGTTTAAAACGACATTTTCAAAGAAGAAGAACAGAATTGGTTGTTGTAGTAGTCGTTGCAGTTGAAGTTGAAGCGCAAACTTCGAAATTTTGAACTTTGTTGCGCTACAGAGCATTCGTCAGCTTCTGCCACTAATACAATTACTTTATTCAGTTGCACGCCTTAGCTGCTCAAATGACCGATTATGCGCACCAAGGCGAATTGACTAGAAGGTGAGGTCAACTCTACAACTACAATACTTCTGTGGTCAGGTTGTCAAAAATATTGCTAGTAAAAAAAACAGGTTTGTTTACATAATAAACTAGTTTGTATACAAACTTTGACAACTCGACCACCGAAAAAAAAACACCACATGTTGACTTGACCCCACCTTCTAGTCAATTCGCCTTGATGCGCACCATGAACTTGACAAAGTGCTCAATAAGTTTGTCGAATAGAGCGGTTTTGGAAATACATTTCCGCTATTTATCAACGTTGTTCTGGCAAAAGTCTTTGTGCTTGGTGGATTGCAAAAGTATTTATGCTAAAAAAAAGTCGAATACACTTTGTTAGTATAACAGCTAGTTTTATACGTCTTAAAAAAAACACCCTTTAGATATTTGTACTTTTCATTATCCTGTCTGCTGTGTGTCCTTTTGGCATTTTTTTTCTAATGACCGATTAATGTCTCATAATGTTTGTTGTTTGTATAATTTTCAGCTGTTGATACCTTAGCGTTCTCCTTCTTTACCTCCTCCTTATACTGCTCATTGTTTGGACCATCATCCATGTTTTCTTTTTGTATTTTACTGTTGCCAACTTAGGAAGTGCCATTTACTTGGTCAAACAAGTTGACAATCTTTCTTTTGCGTCAACATGTAGCAGATGGAAAGAGTTTTGAGATTTGAAATTTAGAGTAAATACGAAAGATAATTAAAATATTTTATGTCTAAGTATTTCACGCCAAAAGAATTAAATGAAAAGAATGCAAAAATAATGACGACATCTTTTTTTTTTTAATATACATATTGATTTTAACTTTCCTCTTTTTACGAAAAGCAGAGTTTTTTGGCAACTGAAAAGTAGGGACGAGGCGAATATATGTAGGTTTAGCGAATGCAAATAATGAAAGTAAATATTTGTGAATGCGAAGACTTACAATAGGTTAACTTCATTTAAAGTGCAAATCATAAGTTGGATTTCTTTAGGTCTCACCCGCCAATTTGGTGGGTATTGATAAAAAAAAATTTTAGGACGATCGAAAAAGGCCAAGCCGTTCCTTACGCCCACCAAAGTTTGAGAAAGAAATTTATTTTGACATGAAATCTGACTTTTATGTTTCATAACTTAGAAAATATTAATTTTGTAGAAATGTTGTTAACAAGTTTTTCCTTAATCTCTTATTAAACAAAATAAACTGAAAAGTATCGAATAAAGCAATTAAAAAGATCATATGGAGGGGTAGAAATAAAGGGCAAGTATGTTTTGAGAAAATGTTGAGGACAAAAAACTAACTGAGGTCGGTCTTACATTTGATCCCCCTAGGGGCGACTCCTGGGCAGTTATGGGTCTTTTTTCCAATATATTTGTAGTCTGTATTGAACATTTTGTATGGAAGCCCCCTTAAGGAATAGAGATAGCGGGTAGGTATATTAAAAACAAATGATGGGGATAAAAATTCAAGTGGGGTCGGTCATACATTTAACCCATCTAGGGGCATCGTAGGCGCTGCAGGGGCCAAATTTAAGAATTTCGTTAAACCGACATATTTGTGAGGGAGCCCCTCTAAGTGTTAGAGATAAAGGGCAAGTATGTTTTGAGAAAATGTTGACAACAAAAAACTAACTGAGGTTGGTCATACATTTTATCCCCCTAGAAGCGATTCCTTGGTTAATTTAAGGTGCTTTTTCGTTAATATATTTTTTGTCTCTATTGAAAATTTTGTATGGGAGCCCCCTTAAGAAATATAGAAAGCGGGTAGGTATGTAAGAAACAAATGATATACGTTTGGCTATTTTTTTTAGCAAACGTACACAAACATAAATATTTAAGCTGAATTGACGAGTGTAAGAAAAAATAGTTCTAAAGAAAAAAATCGCCTCAATGCTGCTGTGTTTGCTTTTAATTTCAGTTAGATTTTGTTAAATGTGAGATAAAGAGAAATTTTTTTTAAGACAAAAATTGTTGGAAACGTCACTAATAACAACTTCTTAGCAAACGATTTTTATGTAAAGTTAATATTTTCCAAGTTATGAGGCATAAAAGTCGGTCTTTATGAGTTTTCTCACATTTTGGCGGGCGTGAGAGCCGGTATGACCTTCGCCGATTGTCCTGAAACTTTTTTTGGCGTCGTTTTTTATCCATACTTACCGAATTAGGGGGTGAGAGAATGGAAAAATAGAAAACCAATATGCTCCCTGCAGTTAAGGACCACCCTAATGTACATATCGCCAAAATAATCGCCAACCATTATACACTGTAACATCTGTAAGGTAATATGGGATAGGGCGTTAAATAGGGCAAAAGAGATTAAAGCTCCCCCTCCTAATATATTCTTAACTAATCAACCGGCTTTCTAAAAATTTGGCATGCAGACACTGTTACATCTGAAAGGAAATAGGGAATAGGGTGTGAAATACGGCAAGAGAGGTAAAAGCTCCCCCTCCCTAAATCTTCTTAATTAACCAGCCGGTTAAATTAAAATTTGTTATGTAGACACTGTAGCATCTGAAAGGAAATAGGGAATAGGGCGTGAAATAGGGCAAGAGAGGTAAAAGCTCCCCCTCCCTATATCTTCTTAAATAATCAACCGGCTTTCTTAAAATTTGGCATGCAGACACTGTAACATCTGAAAGGAAATAGGGCGTGAAAAAGGGAAAGAGGGGTAAAAGCTCCCCCTCCCTATATCTTCTTAAATAATCAACCGGCTTTCTTAAAATTTGGCATACAGACACTGTAACATCTGAAAGGAAATAGGGAATAGGGTGTGAAATACGGCAAGAGAGGTAAAAGCTCCCCCTCCCTATAACTTCTTAATTAACCAGCCGGTTTAATTAAAATTTGTTATGCAGACACTGTAACATCTGAAAGGAAATAGGGAATAGGGCGTGAAATAGGGCAAGAGAGGTAAAAGCTCCCCCTCCCTATATCTTCTTAATTAACCAGACGGTTTAATTAAAATTTGTCATGTAGACACTGCAACATCTGAAAGGAAATAGGGCGTGAAAAAGGGAAAGAGCGGTAAAAGCTCCCCCTCCCTATATCTTCTTAAATAATCAACCGGCTTTCTTAAAATTTGGCATGCAGACACTGTAACATCTGAAAGGAAATAGGGAAAATGGTGTGAAATACGGCGAGTGAGGTAAAAGCTCCCCCTCCCTAAATCTTCTTAATTAACCAGCCGGTTTCATTAAAATTTGTCATGCAGACACTGTAGCATCTGAAAGGAAATAGGGCGAGTGGGGTAAAAGCTCCCCCTCACTATATCTTCTTAAATAATCAACCGGCCTTCTTAAAATTTGGTATACATCTGAAAGGAAATATGGAATAGGGGTGAAATACGGCAAGAGGGGTAAAAGCTCCCCCTCCCTATATCTTCTTAAATAATCAATCAATTTTCTTGGAGTTTTCGTTTGGTTCATTATTTTTTAATTAAAAACCAAAATATTCACTAGAAATAAGTTAAAGTTATAAATTAAGTTGACAATAATGTTCCATGTATGCAACCATTCGCGCGGGTTTTGTTCTATTCTAAGAAAATATGCAACAATGTGAAATTGTGCCAGGTTTCGCTGAATTACGCCTTTTTATACATGGCCACAAAAACTACTTCTATTTTTTTCACGTTCGAACCGCTACTTTTTTTGCCATTATCTTTGACTTAGAATCGCGCCCTCCATATTTTAGCATAGATAACAGTGCTTTCTTAGTGCTTTAATTTTAGGGTTAAAAGAAAGTAAAAATATTTTTTGCTAAAAATTTTATTGCATTTTTGATGCGTACGACTGTCACGTTCAACACTATGGAATTACCCATATGCAGCGTTTTAAATCTAAAAATTTAATACAAATTTCTGTAGAAAGCAACAACAAAATATTTTTGACATTGTTTTTGCTTTCAATGCAATTTTTGTGTTTATAAACTTCATTAAAATCGTTTTGAAAGTTTGTGAGAGGCATAAATTGCCCCTATCTCCCCTTGTGGTCCTATTTTTAAAAAACTGTATAGCTTATGTGTCCATTTAGATATGGATCTATCTATGTTTTAAATTTCGTTAAAATCGGTTTGAGAGGCAGAAATTGTTCCTATCTCCGCTCGTGGTCCTATTTTTTAAAAAATACATCCCTTTTGTGTCCATAAAGATATGGTTCTATTTATGTTTTAAATTTCATTAAAATCGGTTTGATAGTTTCTGAGAGGAAGAAATTTCCCCCTATCTTTCCTCGTGGTCCTACGATTTGGCCCATTTTCAATAGGCTTGTCCCAAATTTTATCAAATTATCTCCAAAATTGCGACCTGTACTTTGCGCAGCAGGACGGACATCGTTAGTTCGACTCATAAAGTGATTCTGAGTCGATCGGTATACTATAAGGTGGGTCTAGGACCAATATTTTAAGGCGATACACACATCAGCACAATTGCATAATACCCTCTCAACTATTGTGGTGTGGGTATAACTAGCAGTCCGTTAATGAAAACAAGAATGGTTTAATTCCGAAAAATTTTTGCGTAATTAACAAAACACGGAACGAATTACGTTTCTGAACGGAATTTTACTCTGCGACATAAATTTTTCTTCAAGAAACTATGTATTTAAAACGTGACAAAAAGTAGACTTTTCTGTGGAAATTTCCAATGTCAGCTAAAATCGAAGCGGAAGCAAACGGTCCGATTTCTGGGGGCAAATTATGGCAGTCGTGATCGAATACTTTTTCGATTCGAAAGCCATTTTATTTCAGTCGATACTGACCGATTCGTTTTTATTTTTTCAGTGTTGTGAAAACTTAAATAAATGCTTTATAACACTTGGCAAATAATTTCGATCCGTTCAGTAGGGACAGAAAGAATTACAAATAAAATTGCTTTCGAATCGAAAAATTATTCGATCAAGCCTGCCATAATTTGGCCCCTGCTGTATCATGTTTTTTTTTGTAGTTAAAATTAGTTTTTTTAATCCAAACTAATTTTTTTCTTACCATTTCAACACTTACCCAATAAACACACACACACACACTCCTTTTTCTAATTACAAACAAAAGGTTTGTTTAGGAAAATATCAAGAAATCAATTAAAAGTTCAACCAATTTGAATTGTTGTATTAATTCGTAGAAGAACCGGCAAAAAGGTGTTCGCAAACGGAAATTAAACCGCACGTTGTCTCTGAATACATACAATAAATACACTGACACTTTGAAGTGAATTTAAGCGAATTACCGAAAACGTCAGGAAATTATTTGAAATTAAAAATTTCTTGGTTTGTAAGATTTTACTTAAGAAATCTTTATTAAAGATATTTTAAATGACACATTTTTGTTTACAATTTTTAGAAAATATTAAATTTTGGTTTTGTTTTAATTTTCAGATATTTATTGCACAAAACAAAAATTGTTGACTAAATTTGTAATAATTTTAATTTGCTGTGTAATTTTTTTTTTCAAATTTACACTATTGACTTTGTAGGGTTTTATGCAATCTTTTCTTTTTCGGGCTAATTTAAGAAAATGTTCTTTTATTTTCTTTGTAAATTATTTTTATTACTTTTTTGCTTGCATACATAAATTTTTACTAAATGCACAAATAGGCACACATTTTTTTTTTTTTCTTAAATTTTCTTTAAATAATTTTATGCTTTATGTATTTTTAATTTGTAATATTTTCTTTTTTTTCAGATATTTTTCTTGTGGATTATTACACTTGGTTGAATTGATTGTTGGCTGTTATGGTTATGACCAAATAAACAGTGTTTGCAAAAAAAAAATTCACTCACTGTGAAAAATCATTCATTCTCTCTCTCTCTAAGTTTAAACGTTAAACAGGGAAAAATCTAGCAACAACAAACATACACAAACAAACTCTTGTATTTGCAAAAATCATAATGAAAAAGAAAATTTTGCCAAAAGAGATACTAAGTCAGCGTTGCCATTGCTATTTATTGCCGAAAAATTTAGTCGGATGATAGGCTAAGCCTAAGATCTCCCAAAATACAAAAATAAGAATATTTAACGCTTGTGCAAAGTCTACTCTTCTCTACAGAAGCGAAACCTGGCTGATGACCAACAACAAAGCGCAGAGACTGAAGTCTGCAGGTCTTTATAAACAAATGCCTGCGTATTATATGTAGAATAATAAGAAATGTTGAACTAAGGAGAATAGCGCAAGAGAAGCCAATAACAACCCAAATAGCTAAAAAAGAAGTGGAGTTGGATAGGTTACAAAGTGCGCAGACCAAGGAACAGTATTACAAGGACAGCGCTTTAATGGAATCCTCAAGGTAGCCGACGTCGCGGACGCCCTATAAATACTTGGAGAAGAACGGTATTGAGTGAACTTCGCAAAAACAACAAAACCTTTGATGAAATTAAACAATATGTTATGACAAAATTAAATATAAATCTCTTGTAGAAGCCCCATGTTCCCAAGAGGAATAAATAAAGGAAAAAATGGGCTTAACCTTATAAGGGTCGGTTTGAGAAAATAAACTTTATTTATTTGAAGAAGCAGACAAGTAAAAATCCTAACATCTTTTCAACAATGCAGAAGTGTTCTCTTGATTGTTAATGAAACTGCGGATGATGAAGAAATATATGATTTAAGTTGCCCGTTATTCGAGCTTACTGAGTCAGATGTCGTTTAAATTGTTCTTCCTTTAAAAACTTTTTATCCATACATTTTTTCTTTATTTACTTATCTGCTATTCAAATATTAGTGATATAATATGTGACTCCTATAAGGAGTATAGGGCCTCAACAATCACGTTCCAATGTGATTTTCAAGGCAACGAATTTTTTTTTATCTCCAGCTTTTGTACATCGTAGCAGTTTCGATATCTATGTGTCTTCTCCATCTGTCTTCTAACTCTTCGGTTACCCTGGGGATTCAATCGAGTCGATGGCGTTTCTGGTGATGTCGTTTGCGGACTTTCGTAGAATACGGCCGACCCAGTTCTACTTTCGTTTCCTAATATCTGTTGCAACTGGTAGTTGATTCGTTCAGGTTCATTACCTGACATTCGTGATAAGATTTGGCCAAAAACTGTACTGGTTTACAAACACTTGAAACTTTTGGATACCTCTTGGTGCAGTGTTCCTTGTTTCACAATCATAGAGAAAAATGGATTTTATGTTTGTTTTAAGTATTTTAAGTTGACTCGCCGGAATAGAATTTGCGAACTCCAAAGGTTTGTCTGGCTTTCGGCTTACGGCATTCGATATCGATCGAAATTCCCATTTGAATTGTATTGTAATTTCAATCGATATCGAATGCGGTAATTTGGCTCCAGACTTTGTTATAATGCTACCCAAAAGGAGTGGACACTTTCCAGTTCCAGGATTTGAATACGGAAGTTTTCTTGCCTTGTTTCTTTGTATTAATAAAGGTTTGTCTGGCTTTTGTAACATGGTTTTCAATTTCGCCTTTAGAGCCACCAGACTTTGTTATAATGCTATGCAGAAGGAGTGAACACTGTCCAGTTAAATTTTTTAATACGGAATATTTCTTGTCTTCATTCATTTGCTAGTATTTATCTTTATACCAGCCTCCTCTGCAATCATAATGCATACATCGTCTGCGTAATCTAGGTCGCATAAGCTTCGACTCAGACTCCATCTTATGTTATTTCCTAGTTATCTAGTTGGTACATATACGCACACATTTTATATGTTGTCAGTTCTTAGAGGCATGTATTACTATATTTTCATCGCTATATCCTTCTACATCTATCTCGTCTGCCTTAAATGATTCCATGCAGAATTTACTACAGCGTTTAAAAAACTGCAGTCAAGGTAGAAAAACTGCCATTTCTTTCACTTCTTCATTTGTCATTGGTCAAAAAAAAACTATTGCTTTTACTTCTGATTCATTAAATGTAAAAAGTCGTTTTTGTTCGACAGTTTTTAGTTTCGACTGCAGTTTTTTAAACCCTGATTTACTATTTCTTAATATTGTTGATATTAGTGACCGGTACTTTCCAAACATTTACCCCATGTAGAAGACCAAATGTAACATTTTATGAAGCATACTTTTTTGCTACGTTGATGTCGTGACTGGTCAGCACTTTGTTGTATTTAAAAAAGGCATCTCTCGCCATCTCTACGCTGCATTTAATTTCTTTTGATGGGTCCCACTGGCCATTTATCAAGATTCCCATATATTTAAAAAACCGCAATCGTTCGATTTTAATATTTTGTATATTAAACGTTGCGGGATTAATTCTACTAAACATTTTAATGAAGAATATTCCTTAACAAATTAGATCGGATTGGCAACTATTAAAAGGTTTTATTCAAAAAGTCGGAACTTATTGCCGAGATTGGAGGGAACAATAGCATGTTATTTTCCCCTCCTCCTATCATCAAACACATATGATGATTTCCAAGTACAGGAAAGTCTGTACCCAATGCTATTCTTGCCTTCCCTCTCACTAAAAAACTCAGACTTTCTGAAAGAAAACTTACATACCATGAACAAAAACTTTCCTTAGGAAAGATTCGTTCAATGAAAGTTTTCTTTTAGAAAGTCTGCACAGAAAAAATTATTGCCGAATTATTTTCAAACAAACGCTTGTTTGAAAATTTTTTTGATTTCTACAAATTTTTTTACTGATTCAATCAATATTTTTGTTTGATTTTTATTTAACAAACAAAAATGTGGACAACTCTTCAAAAATTTAATAAACGCGCTATTGGTTTGAAGTTTTCATAATTTTGTATGAACTATTTAACGCTCTTTTATGTTGTCGTCTTTTTGCATTTTTTTGTATTGATTGTAAGCAACACTTCTTTATGATAAATATAACAACTACTACAAAAAACACATGCAGTCTATTTTTGAACGCTTTAAAAAATTACAGCAATAAGAAAAATGATAAAATAGCGTGACGAGGTTTGTAGTAAAAAAAACAACAAAAACAATAGCAGGTAAAAAAAACGTTTCATTTTTTTTTTAAACAACAGAAAAAACACATTATCAGAAACAAAATAAATTTTTGGTTGGTTTCAAAGTTGGTAAAAAAAAAACAAAATCCCGTATTCAATTTTTTCAAACAGTTTGTTTAAATACATCAAATACAAAAATAGAATGATGGCGGAAAACATATCGAGTCGGTCTGCCGACTCATTAGCAAAGGAAAGGATAAAGCAAAAGTGAGTGATGAAGAAAAACACTGTGAGTATAAATATGACTTGTGTGCGCGTCATTGCTTCTGCCAAAACTTTTTTGTTTGATTCAGCAAAATTATTTGTTTGAAATTTATATGAATTTCAGTAAACTTTTTGTTTGATTCTGTAAAATTATTTGTTTGAAAAAATCGGCGTTTTTTTCAATAAACAAAATGCAGATAAATTGTTTGAATATGCGAATTTGTTTGTAGGACCGATTTTAGACAAAAATTGTTTGATTCTACAAATTTTTTGTTTGAATTGGAAAAATTATTTTTTCTGTGTGAGTTTATTGCTGGTTGAACGCGGCTTTACAAATAGTTACGCTTTCTAAAGTGGTGTTTATTATTTTCGTAATATTTTAATTTTTGTTATTTATTACATAATTTAAGCACATACATATTGTTTTTTTTTTAACAACAAATTGGTCGATTTCAAAGAATTTGTTGGTAGGTTCTACAAAAATTTTTCAGTGGCAACGCTGACTATAATTATGCTTTCTCTCTTTCTTTATAATTAAAAATGAGTTTTTATAAGTTTATTTTGGTTTTGCGCATGTTGTAAAAAGCAAAACAAAGAAGAATAAAATCAGAGTGAGAGTGTGAAATTTTTGGGGAAATTTAGTTAGCCGTTGATTTGTTTTCTTTGCAAGACCTAAGTGTTGCCAGCTTTAAGAAAGCATTTAAAGCCGGGATTCCACTATCTTTATACCTCGCTACTGTCAAAAATTAACAAAAAGCCTCTCAAAAGCATTTAAAAAACAAAAATAAAATCAAAAAAAATTTATTCCGTAGGGAAAGTGCGATCTGTTTCATAAAATTAACCAACAAGTTTTCTTAAGTTCAATATGGTTCGACACATATGAATCACATGTATACGCACAATTGCTTAAGCCAACTTAAGCATATTATAGTTGGACCTTTAGGTTGGTCTGTTAGTCTGAATTTACACGTGTCATCCTTTGATGCTCAACTTCTTTTCAATTCTCTTTTAAAGATGTCAATATAATCACACGCAGTAATCGGTTTCAACTTTTTTCGGTTCAAAACACCAACAATTTTATTAACAGTGAATCCAAGAGAAAAAGAAAAGAAAAAAAATTACATGCAGCCATCGTTGTGCATATACCAACGAATAAAAACACAAATCCCATTTATTCTTTCTTCTCTCACCTAAGAACATAAGAGTTGAGCATCAAAAGATGAAACGTGTGAAAACAGACTTAGCTCTGAAGAATCAAAAGATGTTTTTGTGTTTAGATATGATACATCCGGGTCACACTTTAAACACGAAAATGGTTTAAAATATGCTCGAGACACGAAGCTTAATTTTCCAACATGACAATGCTTTCCTAATGTTGTTATACCCGTAAGGAAAACTAGGTAGTGTTTACTTCACCTAATTTATGGGCAGCCAAATCATATATATTATTTCTAAAGCTCTTTTTTTTGTCGGTTGCAAATATCTCCCATACCACCGCATCAAATTTAATGAATGATATCTCATTTTAAAGCTTATTTTTAACACTAATGACGAAAAATAATTAGAAATTGAAAAATTAATGTTTTCATTAATAAAGGATTTGTACGGGCAAAAAGTTAACGAAGTATTATAAAAGCATTTAAACATATGTATGTATGTATGTAAATATGTATGATATATATTATGATTTGTAATATTTTTATACTTTTAATAAAATGTATTGAAGTTACTAAAATTTCTATTAATTATTTTTATTTTATGTTACAAAAATGACAACTAACGGTGCGAAATATTCGCACGGGTAATCTAGTTGTTATTAATTTCCATTGATTCTGTACACAATTTGCCTCATTCTAGTCAAAAATTTACCACATTCTTTTCTGGCCAGAAGAGAAAAATATATTTTTTGCTCGTAATTTGGATTTAATTTTTTAATTTTAACTTTATATACTTTTTTTTTAATTCTATATATGAGTCGTTCAGTGGATAAAGGGAATGAGTCCAAAAAATTGAAATGGAGAAAAACGACAGAACAGTTGACGTTGACCTTAAAACTAGTTGTTGCAACAAAACTCAAAACTAAAATTGCAAAATTAATTGTTAGGGCTTCTTTTACAATTTGTAAATATATAATGTTTGTATGTAAGTGTATGTGTTCAAAAAACCTGTTAATATGATACAAATACATTTTTATTGATAAGAGTTTCAGTGGAAAAAGGGAATAAGTCCACCAAATTTTTTGTGGTTAAAATCGAAAGCGTAAAAATTCAAATTTATTATGTTTTGACTTTGAGCATTCGTTCGGAAATAAAAAAAAAAAAATATCCATCTAAATATTGGCTTACCTCGTGTAGTGTTTAAATTGAATTAGTAGATTTTGGAAAGAGTACATTTTTTATAATTTGGCAAAAAAAAAGGCTGCAGCTAATTTTTTAGGTCAGTGCATTCGCTCAGTTTTATTTTAAATGAAGTTAAAAAATAACATAAAACATTTCTTCTTTTTAAAACAAAAATTAACTAAAAAAATGTCTTCTTTTTAAATTTAACAAATAATAAGCTTCCTGACTTTATACTGTTTTCAAGTTTTTATAGAAAGTATGGTACACGGGAGGGATATATTTTAATAAATCAATTATATCCTTTTCTTTTGTTATAGCTCTAGTTTCAGGATACAATAGACTTTGACTTACGCTATTCAATAACATTACTTTACCTTTCTTTCTTATGTTTATATTTTCAAATCCAAATTTTTTATCGATATTATTTTTATATTGTATTACCCATGGTTTCGATCTATCTAGTTTGATCCACCTCATTTGGAGCCGGTTTACCGGTGTTACCGCGGTGTTGGTTTTGCGATTGCAAACGTTGTTTTCCAAAGATTTTGTAGAGAAAAAAGCAAAACTGGTAATTTTAACCACTCGAAACTGTTCTTTTATTTTGCATGTTGAACACAAAACAATCCGATCGTGCGTATCAGCAAACATTTTTATGTATTTGACCAAACAAGAGGCTCGCAAGCATTGTTTTGAAAATCATGGAAAGCAAAGTTAACAAGTGACTAATGCAATATAAATGCAAGCGTGGACTTATTCCCTTTTTCCACTGAAAATAAAAATTTTGTGTTTCGTACAAAAAAATGTTTTGCCTTTAAAAGGGGGTTACCGTTGAAATTTGACAACAAAATTTTTACCATAGATTGTTAGTCATAAAAGGAAGTGTATCCACGCTAAATCTCAAAAACGCCAAAAATGGACTCATTCCCTTTATACACTGAACGACTCATATTTTGTTTTCATAAATTGGCAACGTTGCCCAATAATTTTTTAATTCTAACTTTCTTTATTCTTTCTTTAAATTCTATCGGCCGTATTCATAAGAAATTAAAATGGATTTGAAAGGCATTTTAAGAAAAAAAATTTTATGAAAATTTTGCCTTAAAAAACAGTATGTCTTTTGTTACTTATAACTTGGCAATATTGTCCAATATTCTCGACGTTGCTCTTTTAAAAGAGAGGGAGAACAAAATAGTAAATAGCTGTAATGCTAAGAGAGAATAAAAACAGTAAAAGCTTTTTTCTAAGGAGAACACAACAAAATCAGCTGTTAAACACCTGCAAATTTTTTAAAAACACGTATGTATGTACAAAGGTATTTTATTTAAATAAAAATACAATGAATTTAGCAATTTGTATGGCATTTTTATAAAAATTTCACAAAAACAAAACTATTACAAAATTTACTATAAATAAAACAAACCATAATTAAGAGACATTAAACAATTAAAGAGCATTTATTTGTTCAAATTTTGCATCAGAGGAAGAAATTGTGTCCACTTCTCTAAAATATTAAATGTATGTATGTATGTATGTATGTAGGTTTGAGTGAACGACATTGGCCAAGTTTATACGATGTCTTTTCAGACAAGTCTAACAAACACGTCTATTTTGTTTGTTGGCGATCGGATTAAAATATAATGAAGGGTTACCAAACAGACACGGAACGGATTAACATGTTTGTTAATATGAATTTTATGTTTTTAATTTGTATGCACATATGTATATGTACTGGGTACACACTATGCAATGCATTTACGCAATCTAAATAGCAAATTAAATTCATTTTCATTCATTCCCGATTGCATCAACATCAAAACGCTTTGTTATTTGCATTGTTGTAGATTGCACTGTGTACCCAGCATTAGACTATTAGACATGAAAACAGACATGTTTGGAAAGACATCGTGTAAATTCCCCCATTGTTTTGGAAGTATATTTTAGTAATTTTAGCATGTATGTACAGTGGATCGCAGTGAAATGGGTCCACCTGTGAGTAAGAACTTTCAAATGGAAAAAATCTATTAAATGAAAATCGAAGAATAATAAAAGGGCTAGATTAGTTACTTTAGTTAATGTAAAAATAATAAATTATATAACATAAAAAATCATAACACTTAAAAAAACATAAAAATAGAAACTTTTAAAAGACTCATTGCATCGAACGGCAGTGGAAGTCAAAGTCAAAAATGATTCATTTAGTTAAACGATGCACAGTTTGCTTATTGTGTACGCATCGATAACTTTTTATGGTGCACTTTGCAGAGAAATTGCAAAAATTGTTAAGAAAGCCCGTACGGAAAGTTTTTCCAAAAATCTTACATATATGACAAAAAGCAATACGGAATGGCACATAAGGTGAATAATAACGTTGGAACATTATTCACAAAAACTAAGAATAGATTAGAAAAATCGAATATGTCGAATTTAGTTTATAAAATGCCATGCGGTGGCAATGATATCGAGCAACAGGGACTAAACTGAAAGCTAAAAGAGCAGGGCAGAAACTTGCCCGAAAATACAGAAATTATAATTCAGCACAGGAAACAGCGTTATCAACCCATTGTTAAGATTTTAATCATCATCCGGATTTTGGGGACACATCTATAATGAACACGGAAGGTTATAAGAAACATAGATACAATGTAACAGATAAATAACTTTCCATTTAAGAAAAGCTAATTTTAAAATAGAAACAGATGGCTGGGCTCAAATTTATAGATGTTTATTGAATGAACATAAATAAAGGTGGGTTCAACCATAATGCACGATGCTTATTGTAAATAAAACAAAAATTAATATTTTTTATTATTATAGAAGAATCTATCCACGTCTTTGGTGTAAAACCTCTATCCGATGGTCCATTTTTTTAATGATTCTGAAACATAATTGAGATTCAATGTCGTTAATGTGCCGAACTATCACATCCATTAGCTCTTGAATTGTATTGACGGAAGGAAAATAATTAACGTATATGTTTTTTGATATTTTTAGTTTCCTATTTCAATTTCTGATAAGTATTGTTGAATGAAGTGTAAAATTTATTTTTTCTATCAACTATCAAAAATAATCTAAATTTCAAATTTAACAATTTTGTATTTAGAAACAAGAAAGCAAATCCTGAAGAAGATTTCCAAAGGAAATCGAAATAGGTATCGATAATAAACTTATACTTTATTTATAAAAAAACGACAGTGACCTTAAGGTCGATGTCTTATTGCCAAGATTCTTCCTTTTTTTTTCTTTGAACATGAATTGGCGTTCAAATGAATCATGTCATGTTGACGACATGTTTTTTGTTTTGTTTAATTTGATATTGAAAAAAAAAACAAAATAAAACAACGAATAAGAAAGCAAAACGTAAAGACAGTACATGCATCTGTGTACTCGTTTCTTTTCCCCTCGTCCCTCTCGCCTATAAAGTAGCAATCTTGTCAATAAGACATGAGCCGTATGAACACAGACCTAGAATAAAATTACTAAATAAATATATTACACCAGTGTTGCCACTTTGTAGGTAATTACCCGAATTTGGTATAATTTTTACGGTCGTGGGTAGAGCGTGGGTAATTTCTTTTAGGTGTAATTCAGGTGTAATTTGAAATTTTTACTTCAGATGACCAAATAAAATCAAGAAATGCACAGCCTTCTGAACAAAAGTCTCGGTTTCTTTTTAAGAAACGACTTTAATCAAGATAGACCCTTAGATTTGGATAAAGATGCCTATCATAGTGATTTAGAACCTGAAGTTTATTGAAAAAAGTTATGCAAACTAAAAACTTGCCTGGGGGAAGATAAGTTTCCAATATTGCAACATATAATTAATTTTATTTCCATCTTGCTATTTTTTAATGCTTTAGTTTAAAGAATATTTAACGCCCTTTACAGTTGTAAAACTGAATAACGAACGGGACAATTGTATAAAACTCTGCAGGCATTTTGTTTACTAAATAGTATTTTTTTAAGACCATGAAACTTTAAATGGTAGACAACACAAAACAAAAATTAATTTTAATCGCAGATTGATACACGGCATTACGATTTGAAACTGATTTAAAACAAATAGACACCGCGCCTGTCCTTGACGAAACGCATTGCAGACGTCCAATTTTGTTTCTCTTTTTCGAATAAAATGAATAATGTTGACCTCCAAGACACCGATTGTTACTGGTTTATCAGCATTAACCACTGACTTCACAGCCCTACGGAAAATAATCAATAAGCGTCACATCGCACGGCCTTGAAGTCTAAATGACAGTTTATTTTCTCTAAATCAACACATCGCCTTCATTTGTGAAAAAAGTTGCGTCACTTAAATCAAGAAGTCTCATTTAAGTTGCGAAAATCTATACTGATTTTCAAAGTATATTTTCATAATTTGGTTACGTTGTTCAAGCATGAATCTATTCATGATGATGTGCCTGTTCAAAAAGTGAAAATATTATGACAGTTCGTTTGACAGCTAACTTTTCGTAAGCTCTATGGGGCTTAAAAGCATCCATTATAAAGCAATGACAAGGAACATTTTAAACCTTCCCAAGATATATCAACCAAATGTGGAAGTTAAATTCATTATTTTAGCAGTTTTGTTTTATGTTTTATTAATTTTTTTAAGTCTTTAATGTTATTTTTGATAATTTAAATAAAATTAACAGTTTGACTAATATTGATCTTGTTTTAATGAGTTTGTTGTGTTTTTGCTTTTTTGTAAATGTTTTTTTATTAAATAAAACTTAAATTTTATATCAGGTGTAATTTCATTTAATGGTGTTTTCTTTTCTAAAAAATAATGATGCATTATAGTTGTGTAATATATTTATTAGGTTACACGAACCCTTACAAAGTGATACATTTTTCTAAATTACAATGGAACAAAATAATAGCTACGTTTTACACTCAACACTAATGTGTATTTAGCGTCTTAAATATTGAATGCAAAGTTTGTACTAAAAGCGATATTCACCACGCTTGTAGCAATTTTCAACATTAAATTTTCTTACAATTCCAATAAGCGTTAACAGCACTGATGTTCAATAATTAATGTCAGACAAGGCGAATTTACACCAGGTGAACTTATCTTGATACGTAAGCAACAGCTGATTACTAACCTTGTGTCAAAATGGTATACCGTCATGTTGGTTCTGGTTAATTTTAACTAAATTTTTTAATTTTCGATTAAAATTGTGAAATTTAAAACTTTTTTAAGTTATAACATTTCAAAAAAACACAATTTAATATAAAAACAAAATCAAATATTTGTTTGAATTTTTGACACAACGTTAAAATATTTTACAGTGCTGTAAAACGTTTTCAAAATAAGACCACCTTGTATGAATTCGCGACAAAAAAAAAAAATATAAAAAAAGTAAAACAAACGAAAAACAAAAAGTTTTTATATCAATCACAATATAACTAAAAATCACAATATAACGCAAATTGTCCGCAAACACAAAAAAAAAAATACTTGCATGCATAAAAAAGTACTTTACGCAGATGCAAAAAAGGGTATTATCTCACACTCAGTTATAACTGCGGGTAAGAAATGGAACAAATTTGCCATTTATTGTTGCAACATGTTTAGAAAGGAAAACGACAACTTCTCACATTTTTGCATATATTTTTAGAATGGAACAAAAACCCGCACGAATGGTAGCATATATGGAACATTATTGTCAGAAAAGAAAACACCATAAATCGGGTAATTTTGCTTCATCTCAAGTGTAATTTTGAATCTTGCTGGTGGTAACACTGTAATTACCCAATTCGAGTAATTACCTACGAAGTGGCAGCACTGTTTAAATAGTACTTTTTTTTAAGAGAGAACTCGTAAAAAATATGCCGCAAAATATACTATAGAAAATTACACTCTATTTGGGAAAGAAAAACAACTAAAATAAAATATACTTTTGTTTTGTGCTGCATATAAAATGGAAGCAGAGAAAAGGTGTTTTTACATTTTGACACTCAATTAATAAAACAAACATAAATTGTTAAAGTAAAAACAACAACAAAATTCAAACTTTTTGTTTGAGCTATAAATAAACTAAAATCTTCTTTTTAAATTAATACATGTAACTTGAAAAAAAATTTTAATTAAAGTAATAAATAATATAAAAACCTATAATATCAGTAGGCTTGCCAGACGTACTGCTTTAAGCAGTACGGCTACTTTTTTTCTATTTGTGCTGCTTTCTGCATAATTACTACCTACATAGGTATATCCTTTTTTCTAGCTTTTGTAGATCTTTTTGTATACTACATATGAAGTACAACAAAAGTCGATATGCAAATTGCAATAATTCATTCCTGCGGTAGGTACTTATAAGCTTTTCCCAAAATTTTGTTAACATCACTGTTTTAATAGTTGTTGGGTAAAAAAAACGCGGAAAATATATAAATAATTGCAAAGCGGCTCATACATCTATATATGTATATAAAAATAAAAAATGTTTGTATGTTTGTTTGTTTGTTTGTTGGCTTATAGACTCCTAAACTACTGAACGAATTTTCCTAAAATTTTTACAATAACATCACATGAGCCCTAATTGAATAAAATAGCAGCGGAGGAGTGGTACCCCCCATAGGACCCCAATGTTTAATATCGCATATCTTAAGAACTGTTAAAGTGAGAATGTTTAAACTTTACAGAAGTCACTCCTATGGTATACTACACTTTTGAAAATAAAAATAAAGCGGGTAGGCGCAGGGGGGGAAATACCTCCCATAGGATGCATATATTAAATAAAGCTCAAATGAAGAACTATTAAAGGGAAAGTCTTCAAACGTGGTTAAATGTTCTATTATGGCAAACTTTAAATTTCAATTAAAAATGGGCGGGGTAAACAGAGGAGGAGCAGTACCCCTCATAGATAGAAATATTAATAAGAGCCGCTGCACGCATTTTGTTGAACTTTTTGTAGAAGGATCTTCTGAGCCCCAAAATTTAAATAAAATAGCAGCGGAGGAGTGGTACCCCCATAGGACCCCAATGTTTAATATCGCATATCTTAAGAACTGTTAAAGTGAGAATGTTTAAACTTTACAGAAGTCACTCCTATGGTATACTACACTTTTGAAAATAAAAATAAGGCGGGTAGGCGCAGGAGGGGAAATACCTCCCATAGGATGCATGTATTAAATATCTCTCAACTGAAGAAGTGGTTAAAGCAGTGTAGCGAAGCGCACCGGGTTAAGCTAGTTTTCAATATAATTGTTAAATTTTTGCGTATTGTAGGTACAATTATATCGGCAATGTGTATGTGACATTCGAAGTTGGCACAATATATAGGCAAGAATTAAAATCCTTTTGATTTTTATTGCACAACGAAAAAAGTGCATTCTAATGTGAAATGTGTTGGCACTAATGTTTTAAAGTTTAGTTTTTTTTATTTAATAAGAGTTGCGCCATATTTTAATTGTGCCACTTATGAAATAATAATGGGCAATATATAAATAATATGGCGAATAAAATATACAATAATATTGTAAATGGAAAAGCATTTTTGGAAGATAACAGTGACGACGATGGCTAAGAACTTCGGGTAGAGAGAAGAGCTTTTCGCTTTCAATCTGAAGATGTGTTACGGATAAATGAAGGACAGTAAGTGGGAATAAGAAATGCAATAAATGTTTAAAGCTTCTAAGCGCGGCCCGGAACCATTTAGCGTCATTGCCAAATCGTTCCAACATTTTTTTTTTTATTTCTGCTGGGCACGTTGACTAAAACCACAAGCAATGCCTTTCATTGCTTCTAAATGCAATATGCTTGTATATTTATCTCTTGTATTTAATCTATGTTAAATTTTGACGTTAGCAAAATGGGGCAAAAATATATACATATATTGCGGTTTCAATAATATGGCAATGATACCGCAACAACGGAAGTATATGGAACATTGCTCTCCGCAATCGCGCACCGGAATAATCCTAAACGGTTTTCCGATAGTAGCCTTTATAATAGGCCTATGCTTAATTATGGAACGATCAAAAAGTTTGCACAATTAAAGTTCGAATAAGACTTAGTTATTTTAGTTTAGTTATTTAAAAAAATAAATATTTTACTATGATTAAAAGCGGTTATGTGCATTAGAGGGTTTGCCATTGCTTCCTAGAAATTTGGCCGAACGTAGTTTCCAATAGAGACCTACGGCAAAGAGCAGGTGAAACACCAATCCGCATAGTTATTGCAAAGAGGAAATGAAGCTGGGTTGGCCATATTTTGAGAAGAACTCATTGTGATATAACGAATATGGCAATTGACTGGTGGAGCCCTCAAGACAGCAGGAGAAGAGGTAAATCCCCTATCACCTGAAGAACGCTTTTAGAATCTAAAATATGCAAAACAAGACAAATCTGGTCTGAAATAAAACTCATGGCACAGGACAGATCCGGATGGAAGGATTTCGTTGAGGCTCTTTGTTCCAACTTGGAACCATAGGAATCAATATATATTGTTTGTACATGTGACTTACTGCCCGATTAGAATACAGGAATTATTAAAGAACTTTTTCATTGGCTAGAAGCATTCCAACATCTAATTGAGGAGTTAAATAGGAGATTTAAAGGCTTGGAAAAACCGGACGCACAATGTCTGTTAATAAAAAACATGGTGTTCTGTTAGGTCCGGATTTAAACTTGACTTTATTCTCTTTCAAACTCAAACTCAATTCAATTATCGGGAAGTTTTTTAATAGGTTAGAAGATATTTCATTGTGCAGGGTGGCGTATAATGAACGTTATGAGTTAATAAGTGAATAAATTGTAAGAAAAGATAAACTTACTATTTGTTGTTGTTGTTTTTGTTTAAGCTTTGATATTCTAACGGGTAAGACTTTGGAGTGTTTGAAATTCCTATTCGATTAACAGTTTTATTTAAATAACATCTTTAGTTTTTCTAAAAACTTTGGATAAAGTTTTCTGATGATCTGTACCCATGTTCTGTAACTTTAGTGAGAACTTCTTGCATCGAAAAGATGTGAAACAAAATATTCCATCGTTTCTCGAAAAGTGAGAAAAATGTGTGTCTGCAACTCATGTCGAAAACTATCAAAAGAGATTACGTCGTTACGTTATAAATGTCATAATATTGCACTCGAAGCCGATGTGACATTGCAGACGTTCAGAACGCCAGTAACACATATCGTTGACGGCGACCAAAATTTACTTAAATTGAAAATTTTTCAACGACGGCGGCGAAAACACAACCGTCGGATATACCAAATTGTGTAAAGTGCGACTTTAATGTTTGTTGCTTGCAAACGAGTTTTGAAAAAATTCGTATATTTTATAAAAATATTAAAAGCAAAATAATAAAACAATGAAAAGTGTGTCAAGAATAAAATATTATTATTATTATACTTTGCATTTTGCATTTTTAATTGTTTTTTAGTGTTAAAATTTTGCTCGCCCCATTTTAATTCGTGAGTTTATTTGACAGTTCAAAGCGGGAACTTTTCTCACCAAAATGTTACAGACACACTTTTTCTGTAAATTGGCTAGTAATTTCCTTACGTGACAGCTTGTACTCGCCAAAAAAAGTTACAGACACAGTTAAGTGAGAAAAACAGCTGTTTGTTTCATTTTATGGCATTTTTGTTTCATTTAACGCATTTCAATCGAAAACTTTCTCGACGCGAGAGTTACAGAACATGGGCACTGACTGGTCTAAACTACCAGTGAAATGCGCATAGGAATAGCTAGCTTATCCCACCAACTATAAATTTCAGTTCATCAATAGTAAAAATTGGGAATTTAGCACATTTAGACTAAATCTTATTTATAAATGTTTTGTTAAAGTTTTTTTTTCAGAATTAACTTCGAAAAACTTAGAAAATTTATGATCGAACAAAGTTGTTTAATTTTATTTTAAAAGTCAGCATTCGATTGTTTTGATACAAAGACCACGAATAATGTGCGAAGAGGCCCGTTTTTACCTTGATATTCCCCTCAAAAAAATAAATATAGGGCACACAAAATCCAAGAATTATTGTTGAACTTCAAATGCACCCACTTAGATGCATAGTAGGGTGTGAAATAAATTCAGAAAAAAATATTGGATCATACTTTTTTGACAACAACGAACAAGTTCTAGTTGCATAATGTGTATCAGTGTTGCCAATTAAGCATTTAGTGGTTCGATTTAGACATTTTTCATCTCGTTTAGCCATGAAAAAATCAATTTAGCCATTTTTATTTACCAAAATAGAAAAAATCTATTTGATAGATTCTTCTAGATTTTCGTTATAGAAAGATTTTTCTTATGTTTAATTTATTGTTAGTTAAAATGTTTTTTTTTTTTTAAGCAAACAAAATAATCTCTTATGTGCAATTTCAGTGAAGTAAATAAATTTTTAAATTTTTTTTATTAATATTTATGCGTTTTTTGTAATAAAATCATGTTAAGCCATTTTTTAGCCACTATTTAGCAATTTGTTTGCTAAAAATTTAGCTATTAAGAAGTTAAGAGTGGGCATCACTGGACTTCAACAACCAAAAAATGATTAAAAATTTTTTTAAGGCTTGAGGTAGAGAACAATCTATGATTGTGGTGGTTCCAGCAAGGTGAAGCCACTGCTCGCCTTACAATGGCTATCTTTACTATGTTACAACGTTACTATGCGCCACCCTTTATAAATCATTAGTAGGGATGCGATTTCCCTGCAAATGCATATTTTTTGTCGATAGTCTAAGAACTATATTTCCTAATCATTGAATTTGCGTTTAAATTTCATCGATTTGTTTTTTCATATTTTGGTGAAAATTCATATTTTTGCATATTTAGGTTTTAAATGCATATTTTGAAATTTTAAAGTGATTTTTTTTTATTTTCATATTCACCCTTATCGTGATTGGTGTATTTAAAATGCGAATTAAATATCACTGTTTTTTTCAAAGGGTTTTTAATCCATATCTTTATCCCTTATCTGTGATATTTTTTTAAACATGCTAATGGCCTAGTCCAAACTGTATTACACAGAAAAAATTATTGCCGAATTATTTTCAAACAAACGCTTGTTTGAAAATTTTTTTGATTTCTACAAATTTTTTTATTGATTCAATCAATATTTTTGTTTGATTTTTATTTAACCAACAAAAATGTGGACAACTCTTCAAAAATTTAATAAACGCGCTATTGGTTTGAAGTTTTCATAATTTTGTATGAAATATTTAACGCTCTTTAATGTTGTCGTCTTTTTGCATTTTTTTTATTGATTGTAAGCAACACTTCTTTATGATAAATATAAGAACTACAACAAAAAACACATGCAGTCTATTTTTGAACGCTTTAAAAAAGTACAGCAATAAGAAAAATGATAAAATAGCGTGACGAGGTTTGTAGTAAAAAAAAACAACAAAAACAATAGCAGGTAAAAAAAAAAACGTTTCATTTTTTTTAAACAACAGAAAAAACACATTATCAGAAACAAAATAAATTTTTGGTTGGTTTCAAAGTTGGTAAAAAAAACAAAATCCCGTATTCAATTTTTTCAAACAGTTTGTTTAAATACATCAAATACAAAAATAGAATGATGGCGGAAAACATATCGAGTCGGTCTGCCGCCGTTTTTGGTTACATTTCTTCTTCATTAGCAAAGGAAAGTATAAAGCAACAGTGAGTGATAAAGAAAAACACTGTGAGTATAAATATGACTTCGTTCAAAAATTATTCCAACAAAACAATGTGTCTCAAAGCCAACAGTGCTTGCTTGTGTGCGCGTCATTGCTTCTGCCAAAACTTTTTTGTTTGATTCAGCAAAATTATTTGTTTGAAATTTATATGAATTTCAGTAAACTTTTTGTTTGATTCTGTAAAATTATTTGTAATATTTTTGTTTGAATTGGAAAAATAATTTTTTTCTGTGTACATACATACATAATTGTTGTAATTTATTGTAAAATCTCATAAAAATGTACATACTGTGTAACTTCAACAAAAGCAAATTAAATAAAGGAAATTTTTTTCTCTTAATATTAAATGACTCATCAGGGTTAGAAAACTTAATATTTTCCTTAACCCATTTAAGCCCAAACAAAAACTACCGGACAAAAAATAAAATATTTTTTATTTTATTATTAAATTTATTACATATAAACAAAAAATCCAAAAAATATTTTTTTTTTGGAAATTAAAGAGGTGTCCCAAAATTGGCACAGTGGTCACTTAAAAAAAAAAAAAAAAAAAAAAAAAAAATTTTTTGATGTTATAGAAATGTCTGAACTTTTAATTTATCGATTATGCAAACATATATTGAATAATGTCAAAAACTTTGTCATAAGCCGCAAATAATGAAGTGTTCCCAAATTGGCACAGCAAGCGTAAATGGGTTAAAGTCCAAAAAATTATTATTTTTCTTTTTTTTTTATTTCTCTACAAAGTGATTGAACTTTGTATTTTTCAACATCCACAGATCCACAGCAGACATTCTTTCATATTATGAAATACATAATTCTTATCGTCAATTGAAATTGAAATTGAGGCTGCTCTAAAAAAGAGACAGAAAAAACAGCATCAACAACAACAAATATCATTAAAACAAATACAGCTGACTATGATGATGTTATAACTGTGACTATGAGTCTGTTTTTCTTTTAACAGGCCGAGGACTGTGGTTTCATTTTTATTAAAAAAAAAAAATTTTAAAAATTGATTAATCAAAACACAATTTATTGCTTTACTATTTATTGTTTGTTTAGTTTTTTGAAAGAAAGAATAAAAAAAAAAAACAAATAACAAAATGCAAATAACGCAATTGAAATTGTACAATAGCGGAGTTCAGTGTTTGATGCGAATGGTCTTGCGAAAGTGCAAATGCATAATATTGTAGCTTTTGTTTGCAATCCAACAACAAAATATACAGAACTGCAATTGTCACATCATTGCTTTTGCGCAGCACTTAAACTGTTTAGCTTTTTTTTTGCTACATGTATTGCGTTTACATCACCGATACCCGAACAGCTGACATTTGTAAACAATAATTTAGAATCGTGAAACAAAATTTAAGAAATGGAGCCGACAACTCTAAATAAAAAATTAAAAAGAGAAAAACCACATAAAAAGTGGACGGAAGATGAAATAAAAACTGTTTTGGATTTTTTGGAGGAATCAGAAAGCATAGAGGTTAGGTTAGGTTAAATGGGTAGCCGTCACGACGACGGCACACTTGGGTCCTTATAGCGGTCCCTTTGTGATACCCCTAGCCAGTGACAAGAGTCAGCCAGTATCCACCAGACTATTCCCCAGAGGTCACTGCAGTCTCGAACCACCTCAATTCCCTGCAAAACAAGGAGATCGATTTCAGCCCTGCATTGGACAAATCGTCCAGACATGGCAATTCCGTGCTCCCAAAATGCCTAAACCTTATGCCCCCCAGACCAGGGCATTGGCAGAGAAAGTGAAACACCGTCTCCTTCTCCTCCTCATCATGACAACTCCTACAGAAGTCATTATACGCAAGACCCATCCTCCTAGCATGAGTCCCTATCACCCAGTGACCCGTGATGACCGATATCACTGTCCTCATACGGTCCCTGCCGAGACCGAGTAGTACGCGCGTTCTCGCCGCGTCATAGCCAGGCCATAGAGTCCTGGCCAGCAAGCAGGTATGCTCCCCCTGCCATCTCCCCTAAAGCATAAAGGTTAGTATTTAAGAGAAGTCCGTAATTTTTCAAAAGCAATTTCTTTTTTATTATTATTTAGACACCAACAGCTCAAATGTTTTATAAAATTTTATTGAAAAAAAGCGGTATCGATGCAACCTGGGATATTATAAGGTGGAAGGTACGATACCATAAGGCATCTTATAAAAAGGTCAACGATTGGCGTAGTTCTACTAATGCTGCGATATTATTTTCTTTTGCACTGCTTCGTGGCATTTTAAAACAATTTCACAAAATAATCAAACACCATTTTGTAAATTTGTATGACCAATAATTCCGTTAAACAGCTGTCATCTAATTTGCATCTAGCATTGCAAAGTTGCTTAAAATACCGCTTACTGTCAATGAAAAAATTATTGCACTACCAAGCCGTTGCAACCTCGCACCACACATTGAATACCGCTAATGAATTTATTTCTAGTAGGTATATCAATTAAGCGAATGATGCAAATTTGTAGGTTTTAAAAAGTGAAATTGGCATACATTTGTACAAATGTATGAAAATTAGGGTGCGCCTAATTTTTCAAATTTTCGAAATTGTACCGTACTTAGCTATAATCTTACTATCAAAAATCTGTGTTTCTAAAAAATTTCAATGAGCATTTACAAGCCGAAAAATGAATTTTTGTTCAGTTTTTTAATAAATTTTTGCCATTAAGATTCGAAATGTGTGCGAAATGATCGTTCTAGTGATATATAAAAGACAAAATTTGGTTAAAAAATTTTAAAGTTATTCAATTTTCCTAAGGCCATTAACGTATCTCAGGTCACTTGAACAAGAAATGTTGTAATAAAATAAATATTTTTTTATAAATATTTCAAAAAGTCCGAATTTTTACTTAAAACAAACGCGTATTTTCTTCTATATGAGTTCTTGTCTTCGTAGGATACCATTTACCTATTGGAAGGTAGACCAAAAAAAATTATTTTTTTAACGGCAGTTACAAAACTCAATTTAAAAATTTTTAAAAATTTTGTTCAACAAATTTCCGATTTTTTTGATAACCACATTGGGATTTATTGAGGGTACAATATGGAATAAAAATGTAAAAAACTTATGCTAATACCCCAATAGTTTTTACGTACATGTGATTAAATTTTGCGATTTTCGGGAAAAACGAATTTTTTGGCTATATTATTTTGGCGAATGAGCCCAATTTTCTTACTGCTATGAATTTTAAGTAAAGCCTATTCAGAATATTAAATTTTAGATCATTTTAAATATACTCTGCATGTTTTACTAAAATCGGAAAATATTAACCCTAAAATCATGAAGGTAAAATGTCAAATTTTTACATATTTGGAGTTTTTAAAGGAAAGTTAGAGTAATATTGAATATTTGTATGCCGATTGTTATGAAACTGGAGAAAAGTCATACGAAAACAAAACCGTGCAAAAATGGAGTTTAACCCTTAAATTATTCAATTATTCAATTTCGTAATTTTAAACGGATTAATTACATCATTTTGGAACAAGAGTATATTAAAATAGACTGGGGTTGTATTTATTACATGCTATCGGTAAATGATCAGCTGGCCTTCTTGGAACAAAATATAAAAAGCTTGTATAACGTAATAAGTAGTACCAATTCAAACGAAGGAAATGAGTAACCGCCAGAAACCGTGGTTCACATCTGAAATAAAGCGCCTTATAGTAGATCGTGACAACGCTTACTCTCGATGGAAACGCTTTAAAACTGATAATCTACACGAAAATTATCGCAATGCTAGAAAAATCGTAACCAAAACCATTAAAAACGCAAAATCTAAATACTACTCTGAAAAATTTATGAATTCTGTTAGCACTAAAAATACTTGGAAAACTATTAGGGAAATTGGAATCGTAGAAAATAAGAATAAGCAGGATAATAGTATATCGGATCCTTATGAATTAAATTCAAACTTTGTTAATATACCCATGCCTCAGGCAGATCATACCCATTATATCAATTTTCATGCAACCAATCTCCCATCTAACCCTTTTAATTTTGAGTATGTTAGCCAGTTGGATGTTCTCAAAAGCTGCCTTTCCATTAAATCAAAAGCTACAGGAATGGATAGTATACACCCAGCTTTCCTTAAAATTATTCTTCCGTCACTACTACCATTTATCACTCATATTTTCAATAAAATAATTATGGCAGGCACTTATCCACTAAGATGGAAACAGGCAAAAATTATTCCAATACCAAAATCATCCACTGAATATCGGCCCATAGCTATTTTACCTTATCTCTCAAAGGCTTTCGAGAAACTTTTACATGAACAGATAACCAATTATATAAATGAAAGTAAATTATTGACCGATCAACAATCTGGCTTTCGGGCCAAACATAGCTGTATTACTGCTGTAACTGATGTAGCAGAAGATCTTAGAAAGGAAATTGACGATGGGTGCGTTGCATATTTAGTACTGTTGGATCATTCAAAGGCTTTTGATACCGTTGACCACACAATACTTATTCAAAAACTGGAGAAAATGATGAATTTTTCATCAACATCCATTAGATTGATTGATTCATATCTTAAAGATCGTGTCCAGTGTGTTGAAACTAGTCCTTCAACTATCTCAAATTTTCTTCCTGTTGTCAGGGGTGTTCCTCAGGGATCCATTCTAGGTCCTCTCCTCTTCTCCATTTACGCAAACGATCTTCCTGAACAGTTGCTCCATTGCAACATTAGAATGTATGCCGATGACGTACAATTGTACATAAGTAACAAAAAAGGGAACTTAGATGAATGTACTGCAAGACTTAATCAGGACTTACAACGGGTTTCACGTTGGGCTGATGTTAACGGGTTAAGTTTAAATCCTACCAAATCGAAATGCATTGTAATACGTAAAAGAACACAGAAAATTATTGATTATCCCAACATTTTTATTAAAAACCAACGGATTGAAATCGTAGATAAAGCAAAAAATCTTGGTGTAATTTTTAATAACACTTTAACCTGGTCTGATCACGTTATAGCTGCATGTGGTAAAACATATTCGATGCTAAGAACCCTATGGCCTACTCAATATTGAACCCCATTGAAAATACGCTTATTACTTGCTAAGACATATTTGATACCAATTTTAACCTACGGATGTGAGATTTTTGCAAGTTGTGATGAAACCAGTAAATCTAAATTGACCGTCACATATAACAACATTGCAAGGTACGTTTACGGGATCAGAAATTATAACATAAATGGTACTTACATTAGTATAACACCTTACTCTAAAAAAATATTCGGGGTACTTTTTGAAGATTTACTGAAAATAAGAACTTTAGTATTTCTTCACAAAATTATAACCACCCGTGAGCCAGGTCATCTTTTTAATCGTTTAAAATTTAGTCGACTCAGAAGAAATAGAAATTTAATTCAAATCAGACATCACACATTAATATCTGAATGGCAATTTTTCATATTTGCAATACGTCTTTGGAATAATATTACTAATCCAACAATAAAAGAAATCAGCAATGTGTTACAATTTAAGAAAGAAATATTTAAATATTATTCGTAGTCAACAAGTTTGTTTATAGTTCGGTATAGTTCTTTACTTCAATATTTTTTGATTTTTTATAAATGTATTTATGATATTTTGATATGTAGTTTTTCGTTATTTATTTGTTTGGTTTAGTTACAATAATTTTATTTATATCGATTTTGTAATAACTATACCTAGACTTAAGTTTATTATTTTTCATTTTCCAAAATAACATCATAAGATTTCTACTGTTTAAGACTGATGTTTTGTTGTAGAAGTTACAATTTTTTCTTAAATAAAATAAAATAAATAAATAAAAATGCACTTGGTGTTAAAATGGTACCAAACTTTCAAAAAGCTGTAAATTTAAATGGTGTTACACATAATTAGATTAATTAACAAAAATAATTAGCAAAAAAAAAAATTCAGTTTTTCTCCTTGTAAATGCACCTTCAAACTTAAGGGCGATTAAGCTACACCTTCCCGATATTCGATCAGCCTAAATTTTCGCGAAACATAGTTTTTTGATGGTAAGAACATTTCAAGGAGGAATTATGGTACAACTTCGCATATACGAAAAATGAGGCGCGCCCTAATGAACATCCTTCCCATGTAGATATCATTGTTTAAATTTAAGTCAAGTGAAATGAAATACATAAATTAATAAATATGCATGTAGTAAGTAAAAGTGATTTTTATTACTAAAGTTAAATAAGAAAATTTAGCTTAAATAAGGCAAGGGATTCTTTTTGAACCGCCGCACACAGGGACAAATTTGAAATTTAGTGCGACAAAATTATTTACCTCATATGGATTCAATAAATTTTAATAAAACTAGGTACCTTAAGGTTTTAAGGGTCGCTGATTACGAATCTTTTTTAAAAATTTTAAATAGCGGATCCAATATGGCGGACAATTTTTTTAAAAATTGATCGAATTCGCTTAAAACTTATTACACGGGATTTTTTGGGGTCGCTAAATACGAATCTGATGTTGGTTTTTAAAAATTAAAAATGGCGGATCCAATATGGCTGACAATTTTTTAAAAATTTATCGAATTCGCTTAAAACCAATTACACGCGATTTTTTGGGGTCGCTGATTACAAAACTGATGTAAGTTTTTAAAAATTCAAAATGGCGGATCCAATATGGTGGACAATTTTTAAAAAATCGATCGAATTCGCTTAAAACTTATTACACGGGATTTTTTGGCGTCGGTGATTACGAATTTGATGTTAGTTTTTAAAAATTCAAAATGGCGGATCCAATATGGTGGACAGTTTTTAAAAAATTTATCGAATTCGCTTAAAACCAATTACACGCGATTTTTTGGGGTCGCTGATTACAAAACTGATGTAAGTTTTTAAAAATTCAAAATGGCGGATCCAATATGGTGGACAATTTTTAAAAAATTTATCGAATTCGCTTTAAGCTTCCATGACATTAGGCCTAATTAAAAACTTAAAAAGAGAATACAGTTAAACCTCGATTAACCGGGACTCTATTAATCGGTTACATCTATTAACCGGCATGCGGTTCTTTTTACTTTTTCCCTCTATTATCCGTGCTTTACCTCTATTTTCCGTGCTTTAGATTTATACCTCTATTAACCGTGCTTTACATATATTATCCGTGCAGGATTCATATGATTTTTATTATGTATGTTAATCTAAATACGGTGTTTCCCCTTTTTAAGTTCATGTGCCCACACATAAGAACATACATATATGCGTTTTTATTCATTTAGTAAGTGAAATTTAAACATTTCGTCAGAAGAAATGCAAAAACAAAAAAGCAATAAACGTTGTAAAATTTACAAATTTTGTGCAGTCATGTAGTTTGTTCAACCAAAGCATAGTCAGTAAAAATCCAAATTTTAATGTTTTTGACGATACATACATATTTGATTTTGCATTGTCTATGACAATTTGTATATTTTGTAAAAAATTTGTTGTATATTATAATCTGTAGTTACATAAATCGAATGTTTTAATAAAAATACATAAATTTCTGTATATTTTAATAAACCCTCTATTAACCGTGTATTTCGATTTTCCGTGCTGGTGCCGGTCCCACGAAAGCCGGATAATAGAGGTTTAACTGTACTTATAAAAAGCGGAATGAATAATTATATTTTTTAAGAATTTTTATTTAAATTTGATCCACTGGTGATGATACTACTTGAAATAATAAGAATTATAATTAATAATAATTATAATATTTAATAAGAATTATAATTAATTAAGAAGACGGCACTGAATGAACAATGTTATGGTGTTTTCTTTTCTGACAATAATGTTCCATATATGCTACCATTCGTGCGGGTTTTTGTTCCATTCTAAAAATATATGCAAAAATGTGAGAAGTTGTCGTTTTCCTTTCTAAACATGTTGCAACCATAAATGGCAAATTTGTTCCATTTCTTACCCGCAGTTATAACTGAGTGTGAGATAATACCCTTTTTTGCATCTGCGTAAAGTACATTTTTATGCAAGCAAGTATTTTTTTTTTGTGGCGTTATATTGTGATTTTTAGTTATATTGTGATGAATATAAAAACTTTTTGTTTTTCGTTTGTTTTACTTTTATTATATTTTTTTTTATCGCAAAATTTTTAACAACAGCTGACATTAATTATTGAAAATCAGTGCTGTTAACGCTTATTGGAATTGTGAGAAAATTTGATGTTGAAAATTGATACAAGCGTGGTGAATATCGCTTTAAGTACAAACTTTGCATTCAATATTTAACACGCTAAATACACATTAGTGTTGAGTGTAAAACGTAGCTATTATTTTGTTCCATTGTAATTTAGAAAAATGTATCACTTTGTTAAGCTGAAGGTCCACACCATGCGTTCATGCGTAGATGCGTATGATACTTTTTGTGCATTTTATGCGTTTCTAAATTCAAGTTACATGCAATGCGTTTTATGCGCAAAATTTTTTTTTTTATCAGCTGTTGTGCTAATATGTTTAACAATTAAAAACAAATTTGCAAGAAATTGAGAGTGTAATTGATATTTTAATAGAATTTATTTAATAGAATTCATAGGGGAGTAAGCTTTTATTATAAAAATATTCGTGATTTTTCACGGTATCAATATGTTTCCAATTCATGGCATTTGTTAAAAAAAATAATAAGCACAACAAAGATGACACTCAGAAGATAAAAGTAATCGATAAGTAGAATGGCAAATTTTGTTCTTGTTAAATTGTGCTAAAAATTAATTTTAATGTATTTTATTCATTAAAGTTTATACAATCTTTATAACGAAAGCTTTTTCTCTTATTAAAAACCTTTTTTAATGCAAAAACATAGTAAAAAATAATCCACCACACAAACATATTTATCGATAACATTGAAAATAAATATGATTTGCCATCCATGGCCATCAATAACAGCTGACTTTTTTTCACCACACATGCGACGGATACAAAAGTAGAAAGTAAACCTACTTTCATGCGTAGATGCGTCTATGCATTCTCTGCATATTGTTGTGTATCTTGTCATATACAATTACACTGATTCAACTTTTTTGTCAAATGCATAAAAAGGACAGACGCATAAACGCATGGCGTGGACCTTCAGCTTAAGGGTTCGTGTAACCTAATAAATATATTACACAACAATAATGCATCATTATTTTTTAGAAAAGAAAACACCATTAGTTACAATTTAGTTACGGCATTCCCCTTTTTTATTTTTTCGCAGCAGTTTAAGTATACATCAGTGGTGCACACAAGTATTTTGTGAGCAGACTGCACAGAATGTAAAATTTAGCGATTTAAAAAAAATTTCATTTGCATTTCTATCACCTGTATTTTGGTTAAGTATTTAAAATTATAAACAAGTTACATATTTCAAATTTTATGAAACTTTAAAGAAAAATATATATTTTTTTAAGTGAAATTAAATTTTTAAGAAATACTCACACACTTCAAAGATCTATCTATCAGCTCAGTTAACAAAAATGAAACGCTTAAATTAATTGTTTTGTTATTCATTGGAAAGCTTCAATTAATTGTTTTGTTTTTCACTTTAAAGTTACTTGCTCAGTGATGCCATTTCTTCTTCGAAAATCAAACGGATGCTCAGGGATTATGTTATTCTGATCCAAAACTGTAATTAATTATTGGCCAAGATTTTCTCGGTGTAATAGTAACGAGTGAAACCTTCAATTCTGGGGGATAATACTGAAGGCGTATTATAGCATTTAAAATAAAGAGTATTATTCTTATTGCTGTTCGGAGGAACTCCAAAAGTATTAAATTACTGTTCCCACTAGTGCTGGGAAACTATCGATAGACTATCGATATTATCGATAGTCTTAAAATATCGAAAAAATCGATAGGAAAAATATAAATATCGATATATTTATTATTTAAAATACAGATATGAAGACATCTACACACACAGTTTTTTGCCGCAAATTTTTACTTTCTATTATTAATTCGCGCTGAATTACAGCAATGAATACAAACAACAAAAATGGCAAGTGTTATGGATTGCTTAGCAGTGCTTTTAACTGCTAATTAAAGGCTTTAAAGTCGAAATTTTTACATATTTATATAGGGACTGAAATGTCAAATATTTTTGTAATGCTGTAAAAAAATGCAAATCCAAATGCAATTGCAAACATAGGACAAAACAATGAACGACCATTAGAGGATAAGTCCGCTAGATTGATTACCTTTTTGAGTTTACAATTTAGAAAATTTTTTAAAGTTGCAATGGATTATCTTTTAGTCCCTGTTACTTCGGTTCCTTCAGAAAGGTACCTATCAATTTTTAAAAAACTGCCATCTAAAATAACGTGCGTATATACATACGTCTCATACATTCAATAAAGTGATAAGAACAACGAACGGTATCCTTATAAAAAAAATAATTAAAGTTTTCCTGCACAACTACAAACATTCAGTCGATAGTAATATCGATATATCGATAGTGAAATCTGAACTATCGATAAAAATCGATAGTAGAAAATATCGATAGTATCCCAGCACTAGTTCCCACCGCTCATCGAGTTTCTCTATAATTTGTCTAGCTTCAGAGACATTGTTTTCAGAAGTTTTTTAATATTATTTTAAGTATTTCGCCTTGCATTCTTTCTACTTGAAAGGATTATTGATATACACTTGAGAATGACCATTTCAAGATGTTAACTCTCTGCCTCGTAACATACCTATACAAAGGATAGATCAATTGAGACGGATATCCAGTGATAAATTGGATCTCAATATTGAGGGGGCCTTCAACTACGTCAGTTCGGATTCTATTATGCCGTCTATGAAGACTCTGGCATATGTATGTAGATTCGTAGACAATCTACTCAGGAATAGATTCATTTGCTCTACGGTAGGCAGGACCAGTGTTCAGAGACTTGTGATCAGGAGCACTCCTCAAGAAGAAATACTATCGCCACTATTGTCGAATTTGACTATGAATACCATGTTGACGAAGATGGATGACATGAGAATCAAAACTGTGGCATATGCTGACAATGTTGATGTGTCTCAATGTATGGAAGCTGCATTTAAGGTACTCCTTACCTGAAGCATATCGTCAGCTTTAGACTTTCAAGCATCTCCCATACAAAGACAATATAGATTTCTGTATATCTGGCGAACGGCAAGAGCTAAGGTAAACGAATTATTTACAAGCCTAATTGAACATTGCGTTACAACAGGGTATTTGGAAGATGAAGTCGTTCAAAATAATTGAAACTTTTCCAATGGGTACTTTTGAACGTGAAGAGATCAAAGGTGCCATTAACTCAAATTTAGCTTATGTCAACTTAAGCACTTTTTCCTTTTTGCCACAGAATTGTTTATCAATGATTATACAGTAAATACTTTTTGTTAATGAGCAAACTATTTTTTTTTATATTAAATAAATTATATTCTCTATTAGCGATAAGATCGACCATAAACTTTTGTTTGACAATAACAATTTTATATTATTTGTACATCGACAAAAGAATTTTTATTATTAGCAAATGACATTGTTTTAATTTTTGAAACAATTCACAAATTTGATTGTTTTCTGGATTTTTGTTATCATATTTTTTTTTTTGTTGCATGACCTAAATGTTGTAAGGGCTTAAAACAGCACGAATATTTTGAGAAAACCTGAATCGGAGTAGCTGAAGATTGGAAGCAGCTTTGGGCAGAAGCGCTAGAGCAAAGACAATGAAAATCTGTGATCACTTATATTTCTTTCGAAACATGGATTTTTCGGCTGATTTTGTTCGAAAAACTTTTAAAACTCGGTATTCTCGAAAAATAGAAGCACTAGAGCAAAAGCATTGAAAATCTGTGATCACTTATATTTTTCACTAAAAATCGATTTTGAGTTAATATAGAGTTTGATTTTGTTGATACGCGTTGATACAGGTCAATCACGAGGATGATTTTCGCAAAGTAATTACAAGATTTGAAGCACTTAATAAAAACTTCTATACATACCAACTGAAGAGCAGTAAAGGTCTTCAGGTTGTGATAAAGGGCATTGACTCATGCGTGGACCCTGAAGAAATAAAAACATTTTTGGAAGAGAAAGGCTTCAAGATAAAAAACCGTGACAAATATTAAAAAAGGGGAAAAAATTCACAACCACTTTTTCGAGTGGAGTAAGCGATGTAAAGCTTAAAAATAATGAAACACATCCGATTTACATATTGAAATATATTCTGTACAAAAGGATCACTATGGAACAGCCGCACAAAAGAAATGGACCCGTTATATGTTTAAACAGCCAAGAATATGGTCATACTAAGTCATACTGCCACCTGCCCCCTGTTTGCGTAGTATGTGGTGAATTACATGGTACAGTTCTTTGCGATAACTCTAAAAATGACCCCAACACTGCTAATTATAGAGGATGCCCTATATACACTATCGTCAAGCAGTCGGTTGGACCGAAAGCTTATCCCCCTCAAATGCAGGTAACAAATCAACTAAACACTAATGACATTCGGGTTCCACAGCCTAGTAGTAACAGAACCTCCTACGCTAACATCCTAAAATCAAACCATGTGCCAAGGCAAGGTGCTTCGCCAATAAATGAAGAAACTCCAGTTTCTAATTTAAGTCGTCTTGAAAAAACCATGGAAACATAAGTGCAAACAGTTAATAATTTTACGAACACAATGGGTATTATGATGCAGGAAATTCTTAAAATGCAATCGATGATATTGCAAGCTGTACTTAACAAGCCATGAACTGTTTAAAAATCTGTTTTTGGAACGCAAACGGCATTCGCAAACATAAAAATGAATTAGAATACTTTCTAAAAAACAAACAAATAGATGTCATGTTGGTTTCTGAAACTCACTTGACCTCGAAAAATACGTTTAAAATTAATGGTTATATACTATATGATACTAAGGACCCTCGAGATAGAGCATGTGGAGGCTCTGCCATTTTGAGAAAAGCCCGAATCAAACACTACTTAATGTTTGATCATTGTGAAGATTATCTGCAAGCAACGACTATTTGTGTTGAAGAGCTAAATCTTTCGATTAGTATAGTATAGCATAGTAATTTCTTCTTTATACTCTCCACCTAGATTAGAAAGCCAATATTATAAATATTATAAGTCATTAGGACCCTGTTTCCTGGCCGCTGGCGATTATAACGCTAAACATACCTTCTGGGGGTCACGACTTATAACACCAAAAGGTCGTGTTTTGTTTAAAACAATCTCTAAAAAGGGTTTAAATGTGGTCGCGAGCGGAAAACCTACATATTGGCCTACTGATCAGCAAAAAATTCCAGATGTCAATGACTTTGGCGTGGTTAAAACATCCCCACAGAAACGATTCATGTTGACGCTTCCTTAGAATTATCATCCGACCACACACCTACAATTGTTACTATATCGAACCCAAATAGAATTGTATCTCCGTCAGGTTACTTAGCGACGTCAGCCACACAAATAAATTGGTTAAAATATAAACTATTTATCAGTGCCCATTGCACAGAAAATGTTCCGCTTAGTACACCGGAGAATGTGGATCTCTCTATTGTTAACTTTGACAGTTATCTTGAACTAGCTGTTCAACATTCCAGCGTTACCCCCAAAAAAATGAAAAATAATAAAATATATTCTTCAGATGTCGAGCGGCTTTTGAATGAAAAAAGGAGAGTTCGAAGAGAGTGGCAACTGTACAGATCCCCGCAACTTAAGAATTTATTAAAAGAGTGCACAAAAAGGAAAAAACTGCAGACTCAGAAAACGGCTTCTCTAGAAAAATATCTTGCGGAACTTGATGCAACTCCACAATCTGACTACTCATTATGGCGTGCAGCTAAAAATCTAAAAAGGTCAGTTATATCTAAGCCACGATTAAGAAACTTTAATGGTAGTTGGGCACGAAACGATATTGAAAAAGGAAATCTGTTTGTTAGTCACTTGAAAAACGTATTTACATCAAATATATCTCACAATATTGCGGTCGAGTTACCACCTGTTGCTGCAAGAGCAGCTATTCCCCTCAGATTTGAGATAAGAGAAATCGAAAAGGCTATTTGTGACTTAAACACTTACTGCCGTATTCATAAATAATTAAAATGGATTTGAAATGTATTTTAAGAAATATTTGTATGAAAATATTGCCTTAAAACACATTTCAAACTTATTTTATTTTTTATGAATACGGCAGTAAGAAGGCACCTGGTATTGATAAAATCAGTAATAAAATGCTTTTAGAGCTACCTCGCATAGCAAAGAAAATTATTCTTTTTATTTTTAATGCTATTTTACGCCTTGAATACTATCCTCAAAAATTTAAGGTTTCCTTAGTTACCATGATACCAAAGCCAGGTAAAGATCATACAAAAGTTGAGTCTTATAGGCCTTTTAGCTTATTACGAAATATGTCAAAGCTGTTTGAGAAATTATTAGTTTCAAAATTAACACCGATTTTAAGTGTAAATAGATGTATTCCAAACCATCAGTTCGGATTTAGAAGAAAACACAGCACAATCGAACAGACTCATCGAATAGTAAATGTCGTAAGAAAAGCATTTGAAGAAAAAAAAATATTGCTCAGCACTCTTCATCGATGTTTCGCAAGCTTTTGATAAAGTCTGGCATGAAGGCTTATTACATAAATTGAATCAAAATTTACCAACAAACACACACAAGCTGCTAGAAAGCTACTTAGTCGGTCGTCAATTTATTATTAAAGAAGGAAATTTCTTAAGTTCCCTCAGCCCATTGGCGCTGGAGTCCCACAACCCACAAGGCAGCATCCTGGGTCCTCTATTATACTTAATTTCAACTTCGGACATGCCAACAAGCAATTACACCCAAACTTCAACATTTGCAGACGGTACAGCTTTTCTAAGCGCCTACGAAAACCGTTATGAGGCATATCGTTACTTACAGCACCATATATTTCAACTAGAAATATGGTTAAGACAATGGAGGATAATGGTCAAAGAGCAAAAATGCGTACATTTAACATTTACCTTGCGCCGAGAATCTTTCCCCCATATTACAATTAATAATCAAATAATTCATCAACATTCGCATGTAAAATATCTCGGTATACATCTGGATCGGCGATTAACGTGGAAATGCCATATAGAGGCAAAATTAACTCAAATGAAACTAAAAGCCATTCAAATTCATTGGCTTATTGGTAGAAATTCTGTCCTTTGTCTCGATTGCAAGCTTCTACTTTACAACTCTATCTTAAAGCCTGTCTGGTATTCAACTATGGGGCACTGCCTCGGCCTCTAATATCGACAAAATTCAAAGGCGCCAAAATAAACTTCTTCGAATAATCACAGCCGCTCCCTGGTATGTTAAAAACTCAAACATTCATAAGGATCTCAATGTGCCATTAGTGAAATCTATGATTACAAAATATGCAATAAAATATTTAAAAAGGCTTGAACAACACCCAAATCCACTAGCTCGAAATATTTTAAATCAGGGATGTCAGTGTCATACACAATTGTGGAAATTAAAGCTGAAGGTCCACACCATGCGTTCATGCGTAGATGCGTATGATACTTTTTGTGCATTTTATGCGTTTCTAAATTCAAGTTACATGCAATGCGTTTTATGCGCCAAATTTTTTTTTTTATCAGCTGTTGTGCTAATATGTTTAACAATTAAAAACAATTTTGCAAGAAATTGAGAGTGTAATTGATATTTTAATAGAATTTATTTAATAGAATTCAGGGGAGTAAGCTTTTATTATAAAAATATTCGTGATTTTTCACGGTACCAATATGTTTCCAATTCATGGCATTTGTTAAAAAAAATAATAAGCACAACAAAGATGACACTCAGAAGATAAAAGTAATCGATAAGTAGAATGGCAAAATTTTGTTCTTGTTAAATTGTGCTAAAAATTAATTTTAATGTATTTTATTCATAAAAGTTTATACAATCTTTATAACGAAAGCTTTTTCTCTTATTAAAAACCTTTTTTAATGAAAAAACATAGTAAAAAGTAATCCACCACACAAACATATTTATCGATAACATTGAAAATAAAATATGATTTGCCATCCATGGCCATCAATAACAGCTGACTTTTTTTCACCACACATGCGACGGATACAAAAGTAGAAAGAAAACCTACTTTCATGCGTTGATGCGTCTATGCATTCTCTGCATTTTGTTGTGTAACTTGTCATATACAATTACACTGATTCAACTTTTTTGTCAAATGCATAAAAAGGACAGACGCACAAACGCATGGTGTGGACCTTCAGCTTAATTCACACACATTCTTCACACGCATTCTTACGCTCTTTCATTTAGTGCACGAGAGTACACAATTCAGTCGTCGATTATCAAGCGATGAGTGCACATGCGGCGGATGCTTACGTATTTTTTTATTTTTATTAAGAGTACTTGTCTCTTTATTCACTAATACTAATATAAATCAATACAACCACAATTGACATCACTGTTTTAAATCATGGCGGCCACACTCGCTTAAGAAGAAGAGACACTGCAGCACTCACCCAATCAGAAGAGCGATTGGGTGAGTGCAGAAACCGTGATGACAAAATTTGTTGACTGGCACAAAACAAAGTATTAGGATACGATTTGATTAATTATTGTTAGTTCATATTTAGTATATGAAGATTCAATAAATAAATATTGAAAAAAATCGATTTTAGACTGATTTTGTATTAAAAACTTTAAACTCAATTTTCTCGAAAACTAGAAGCATCGATATTTTTCTATTGGTTCTATTAGTTTCGAAGGCTTTCACAATTTAAAATGTTATTGACTTTTTACTCTTAAAGTTGTTCTGGTTTCTGGTGTTCTGGCCAACTTGGGCAACCTGTATTAAACTTTCTATAACAACAGCGATCTAGCGATCAGTCTTACTGGACTTAATTTAAAAGCCTTATTAGCTAAATATAATCCCTCTATTCTAGTTTTAATGAATTTTAAGGTATGTATATGATAACCTTTTGTACATTCAGTATGTCTTTAATAATTTTTTTTTTATAGAATTCCAGTTAAAATTGTTTTCGAATTATTTGAAGTCTTTAAAATTCGGATACGAAAAAGAAATTAGAAAGAAATTTTAGGAGAAGCTTAATAAATACGAGAAAAATACTTGTTGAAACCACATACCGTCCAGATCATAATCTTCAGCCGGGCCAAAAAAAAAGTCGGTTATCATACGGCTATAGCGCTCTCAATTGACAGAGCGGTATAAAAAAAAATTTACAAGAAAAATTTGCAAAAAAATAAAAACTTGACAATTGGTAACGCTGCATTAAAAAAAATGTAATTTTGTCAGTGTAATAATAGAATTTGTTGCCACTTCTCTTTTGATGAGACTAAAAAAATCGAAAGATGTAAAAGGGAACAAAATGAGATGGTAGCATTTTGTAAAAATGTTGAAAAAATTTTGATTTACCCTACAGATAATATTGGACTACGTGGTCTATTGTGGCTTGAATGGACTACTTACAACATGGTCCAATGTGCTGTAGTATGGACCATGTTATAAGAAGTTAATAAGCAGTGCTGCCAAAAACTGTACATCATGCAGTTTTTACTTTTCTATAGTTTACAGTATTAAACATTGGTAGCCCTGATGGTGTCCGTTATTAATTGTTTATTTAAAAGTGAAAGTTTGTGAAATTTGTGGAAAAAGGTAAACAAATTAAAAATAATAAGTAAATATATTTAATAAAAGCAATAATAGACTACAGTACACCGTAGTAAAAAATTAAAAAGAAAAATGCTTAAAGTACCACTTAAGTGTATTCCATACTGTAGTAACATGGAGTACTTTTATAACTAACCCACTTTAGTACTCCATGGAGTAGTTTAGGGACTACTTCGGTGGGTTATATGGCCCCCTCCTAGGACATCGTAATGTTAAATGGACCACCTTTTACCCATATATTTGGAGTAGTTTAGGAGTACTCCTACTCTTTACATGCATGTATGGACTAGTCTCGTTATCTGCAGGGTATAGCTCTATGTATTTCTTATGAGAAATTTTCCACACCTTTGCAAATTGATGTTAGATGCTGAATGTGGTTGACAAGTGTGAAAAGGCAATTAGGGTGTGTTTGTGAAACGATAGCAACCCTGAAGGAAACCTGGGTGCAAGTGTCTCCAAGTCACCAGTTTTGTCGACTATATTGGTGACATTGTTAACGAAGTGTCTACACTACATTACCTTTGCCACTATATTTGGCTTTAATACGAAAAAGATTTTATCAATAACAACTGAGAAGTACAATTCCTATAAAATTTGAAAAATGGTTGTAATAATTCCGTATTCTTACAAAAAGTGTAACTCCATTTACTAAAATGTACTAGCGATTCTCTGGTTCCAATGTCAACATATGCTCCCAAAAGAAACACCTAGTCAGTACCTAGTCAGTAGAACCAACATCAGTAGTAGATTTCCAATGACACGCACATGTTAAATGTCTATTGTAAATAACATTGCCTGGGGTATAATAAGTCACTAGTACTGGTGACTGTGTCAATAGTGAATTAGTACAGATTCACTAGAGACATTTCCTGCAGGGAAAGTACTATGGTGAATTAAAATTGTCAAGAAATTCTGAGCTTATGCCAGTGCTAGTGAAATTTTATTCACTTTACTTCCATAAGTACTTTGCTACCGTTTCACACACACTCTTAAGGCCAAGTCCGATAAAAATTTTGCTTCGCGTTGCGTAAGAGATTCGCTTTGACATCTAAGATAAAATATTCATACTTATACGAAAAATGTTACATAAAGTACTTTTAACGCAGAGCGAAGCGAAATGTTAGACAACTCTCATCGTTTTGCGCGCTTTAAAAATCTGCTAGTATTATTTTTTAATTTATTTTGTTTTTACAAACAATGCGTGAGTGTTGTCAAAGTTTTTGTTGTGTCACACTCCTTTTGCTTTACGCTTTTCTGTCTAAGTAAGAATCGTAACGCAAAGCGAAGAAGTTGTTTCCGACACGGCCTTTATTGTTTGCTTGCTCATATTCAAGCACCGGATGCGCAAGTAAAAGTAGAAGAAGAAAAGCTTATTAAAATATTTAGTTTTATAAAATTTTATTATAAACATAATGATTTTTGCAAATGGTCATTAAGAAACCTCACAGAAATATTGATTTTATTTTTTGTTTTGACTTTTAACGGTCTAGAGGATTTTTGTAATTTCTTTTTAACGAATTTTGAAAAAAAATAATGAAAATAGGTATAGAAAAAGCAACAACAAAACTAGAAAAACCAAAAGAAAACAAAAGACTATTAATAGAATTTTCATAAATTTTTGACGATTTTTCTTCTTTTTCAAATTATTCCTGGTCAAAACATGTGATAGATGACATCACGGCCTTGCTGTTTAATGGTCTATAATAAAAACATTTTTACTAGTGAATACAACAAAAGCAACGACAACAGCATTAAAGAATATACATAATAACAAAACAATAAAATAAAGGGTGGATTTTGTTTTAATACTTCTACTAAAAAAAATTTGTTTGCTCTGCGACTTTTGTAAAAATGGGGGGTAAAAAATAATGTCACTCTCTTACTTTGCATTTGTTTCTTTCTCTCTCTCTCTCTCTCTCTTTATGCGTTTTGCAAAAATGTGCATAGTGCACTTTATTCTATCTATGATTTCTTTGAATATGAAAAATATATGCGAAAATTCTTTTAAAAAATACTTAAAAAAAAAAATAATAATGCCTAAAATAATCTTGTTCTAATGTCAAATGCGTTTATTGGCCTTTTTTCAGTTTTTTGTTGAAAAAAATTATGTATTTAAAGAATTTAAAAACAAAAACTTTTGATCAAAAGAAATCATGTGACAGAGATGCAATAAAATAATGACTAACTGACGTATTTTGTTGAATTGTGTGGGGGTTTTTGCAGTTTTAATTATAAAAAATTTGTTTTTGCAAATATTTATTGTTATTTTAGTAATTTTATTAGGCAAAGAAGACAAGGTTAATCTTTAACTAGCTACTACAGTGCAACCTCGATTAACGTAATCAATATAAATTTAGGCTGTTGCCCTTTTTCGATTAAAGTGCATATGCCAAACCAAGTAAAAGGTTAGCTAAGGTACAAAGTTAGGTGACACGAGGACGGCTGCTTTGGGTCGTTATAGCGGTCCCTTTGTGATACCCTAAGCTTGTGCCAATAGTCAGCCAGTATCGACCAGACTATTCCCCAGGCATCACTGAAGCCTTGAACCACCCCGACTTCCTGCAAAACTAGACATATCATCCAATATAGCAATTCCGGTCTCCCAAAATGGCTAATCCTAATAGCCCCGAGACCGGGGCATTGGCCGAGAAAGTGAAACACCGTTTCCTCCTCCTCATCATCATAATGACAACTTCTAAAGTCGACATTATAGTCCAGACCCATTTTCCCCGCATGAGTTCCTATCACCCAGTGACCCGTCATGACCGATGATTCTCATCCGCCCATTAAAGACAAACATTAAAGCCTTGGATAGCATCAGGGTTAAAAAAACTGCAGTCGAAACCAAAAACTGTCGAACAAAAAACGAAAATTTGAGTACAACTTTTCCCTTTTTGAGTTGGATTGACAGCGACTGTTTACATTTAATGAATTCGAAGTAAAAGCAACAGTTTTTTTTTGCCAATGACACATGAAGAAGTGCAAGAAATGGCAGTTTTTTGAATGCAGTTTTTCAAACTCTGGATAGCATACGTTAAGTTGGACTTTAATTAGTATTCCGGCACACAATTTTTTTAAGGTATTGAACCTAAAATGCCATGTAACTGCATGTAAAAATAAACCACAACGTAGAATGCTTGTTGTTCTTGTATTGTGGTATGTAAAGGGTGGTAATACACGATGTAAATTCCGAGTCACACCTTAACTTCAAATTTTTTTATCCAACTTAATTTAACATTTCTTTTTTCAGTGTTTGACAAATTCAATCATCAATCAATCATGTAGATGTACACAATTGAGCATCGCGTCAAGATTGTTGAAGCCTATTGCCATTGAATTTGTGTTTGTTGAACAAACAGAAGTGAATGGTGACTTTACAAAAAAAATCATCTTTAGCGTCGAGGCACACTTTCGCCTCAGTGGATTCGTTAACCAGCAGTATTGCCGAATTTGGGGAAACGGGAATCCACGAGTGATTATTGAAAAGCCGATGCATTTGCAAATAGTAACTGTTTATGACAGAGTTAATGGGCTGGCGGCGTCATCGAGCCGTACTTCATCAAAAATGAGGTCGGCCAAACCGGTAACTGCTGAATGGTGTTCGCTATCGTGTGATGACAACGAAGTTCCTGTGTCCAGAAATTGATGATATGGACCTGGACAATATGTGGTCCTAACAGGAGGGTGCCACACAGCCAACGAAACGAAACAATTGCTCTTTGGCGCGAGAAATGTAATGGCCGTCTTATGTTAAGCCTAGTACTCTGTTCAAATTTGTGAAAAATGTTGAGCAACATTGATTATTCCACACGAAAATTTTGACATTTCTCAATGTTACCAATCTTGCGAGTTTATACAATTTGACGTTTTTATTCCTTCAAAGTATGCTACATTGTTTCATGTATGTAAACAAACGCCACATGTATTTTACTAAAATTATTTTTTTTTAATAAAAAATTTAATAAAAAAAAAAGTAAATAAGGATAAAAACTGTTACCGGTTGTGTTATTTTAATTTTTTATTTCTTATTTAATATTAAGTTCATACTTTTTTGCTTTTGCTTAAAATTCCACGTAAAATAAAGGCAACTTACATTATTTCGCAGTTGTAAAAAAATGTTGCCAGAAACATTTCGGAACTTTTTCACAAAATAAACAGAGTACAACTCTATCAACATTATTTCATAGATATTCCGCACAAGTTTTTTTCATATGCACTTTGACAGCATTTCACGTGAAATGTTGAACAGAGTACCAGGCTTTACTCAAAGTGTTTTCAAACAAATTTTAAAGGGTGTATGGCTATTTGAATAGGGATCTATCTATGTTTTAAATTTCATTAAAATCTGTTAGGAAGTTTCTGAGAGGCAGAAATTGCCCACTATTTCCCTTGGTAGTCCTATATTTTATAAAAAAATGCATAGCTTATGTGTCCATATAAATATGGATCTGTTTATGTTTTCAATTTTATTAAAATTGGTGTAATGGTGGACACAAAGACCCTTATCCGGAAAGCAGCTTGTATTAGGGCTATATAAAATTATGGACCGATTCGTACTATTTACAATAGGCTTGGTCCTTGTGCCATTTAGAACCTATGTATCAAATTTCATCAAATTATCTTCAAAATTGCACTTTGCGCACAAGGTTTCATGGACAGCCAGCCAACCGGACGGACATCGTAAGATCGACTCAGCATCGGTATACTTTAAGTTGGGCCTGGGACCAATATTTTAAGATGTTACACACATCAGCTCAAATACATAATAAACTAAAATAAAAACAAACCGAAAGAGTAAAACAAAACTTTGTTTGTAAAGTTGCGTTAATTGGGTTTTGTTTTTTGAAAAGTTGCTTTTAGAGATTTTGGGTATTGCCATTGTTAGAAGTATAATATGTGTAAAAAATTATAAATTAAAAGAAAATTCTTTAGTTTGTTTGGAGTTAGTTATAAGGCAACTAAAGTTTTACGTTTTTTTTTTGTGCAAACATTTTGAAAACTTTTGGTACTCAGCAATTTTTTAACCGAGTTTATAGTTTTTCTGGAAAAAAACATTTTTGTTCAATTTTATATAAATTATCTCAGTAGATTTTATGGGAACTCCTAAAAGTCTATTTATTGCAAGAAATCGGGGCGAGGTAATTACCAATTAAGGTAGATAGAGATAATGTATGAGCAAAATTTAAACATTTTAGTTTATTTATTCTGCAAATATCATCATATATGGCTATTTCCAAAAAAACGTCAACCACAAAAAATTGAAAAAAATGTTTCTTTTCAAGATTTATTTAGAGAATTGCTTATATTTTTTTAATATATGCGTATAAATTAATTGATTCGAAAAAAAAAGATAAATGGCAAACGAAGTACTACAACAATTAGCACATACTTGTGTATATTAGAAAATATGCATTTGGAATAACAATACTCTAATCTAAGGCATATTTATGATCTGAAAAACATTTTTTATTAAGTTTCTTATATAAAGGATTATAAATAGCAACATAAAAAAATTTTAAATCATGGTGGAAATATTGTCCCGTTTACAATGTCCCGTTTACAATTTCTTTAACAATTTATTTAAAAAAATGTAATTCATATTTTATTTTGAAATCGAAACCATTTTTAGGGCACATTAGTACGCAACATTTTAAAATTAATCCCAATAAAATAGAGTGTCAGGTTTCGCAAAAATCACTGTTTAAACGGTTACCCCTTAAAACCCACTTCCGTTTTTTGTCCCGTTTACAATCACTGGTTTTTTGCAATTATCTCGGAAACCACGACGGTAAGCGAAAAATTTCATTTGCGGAAATTAAAGAGCTAATTGAGAGTTAAAAGAATCATTAATTTAAAAAATGAAAATCAGGTTGTTTTTTACAGTTTTGTCAATATAAACGTGTGCGAATGTCCCGTTTACAATCTTGGAAGTGCCCATATATTATTTTTAAAGCACTTTTTTTGTCGGTTGCAAATATCTCCCATACCACCGCATCAAATTTAATGAATGATATCTCATTTTAAAGCTTACTTCTAACACTAATGACGAAAAATAATTAAAAATTGAAAATATTATTAAATATTTTCATTGATAAAAATTATATTTTAAAATGTATTGAATTTACGAAAATTTCTATTAATTATTTTCATTTTATGTTACAAAAATGACAACTAACGGTGCGAAATATTCGCACGGGTCATCTAGTTCATCAAAATTTCTTTTCCGGGACGGATCGGGATAATAATTATTAAAAAGGGTGTCCTAAAATTGAGGTATCATTCTAATTTTAATAAAAAAAAAATTTTTTTTTGAGAAATTTAAAATATTTTTATTTAAAGTTTATACAGGTTCCTTTTAAAAATAAAAAAAATTTTCAAGTGACCCTCCCTACTGGAACACTCCTCCTCTACGAAAAATAATGCGATTTTTTAACTTTTCTTTCAAAATCCATTTTTTCTGTTGCTATGTGGCAAGTGGCACAACACATATTCTTTACGTCTAATACATAAATTTTTCGCTACTAAAAGTTCTTGTAACCAAATGTTCTACTTTTTGCTTGAATGGTGCACGCGGAGAAAACTTTTTTTTCAATATGGTCACCTTCATCAAAACTATTTTTAGAGGCAAGTTTTAAACATATTATGATCACCGGCAACTATGTTATTGTTAAATCAGTCCTCACAAGACACAACCATATTATTGCTGCCTCCGAACGATAAAAACCTACATATGTACAAAATATCATCAAGATATCTCAAAAATAGCGACCTGTTCTTTGGGCACAAGGTTTACATGAAGAAGCCAACCGGACCGGAGATCGATTCAAAAAGTTATGCCAGGTCGATCGATATAGGTACTAAAAGGTGGGTCTAAGACCAATTTTTTAAGGTGTTATAAGCATCAGCAAAAACGCATAGTGTTCTCTCCACTATTGCGGGGCGGGTATAAAAAGAGTCACAACCACGATTTAAATTTTTATAAAAATCTTTCAAAATATTTTTTATAGGTACCTAATGATTTTCGAAAGTTTTTAACAAAAGATGAAATGAAGAATTTGGAAATAAGCTTCTTATATTAAAAAAAATATATTTTAAAACTAATTATTCCTAAATTTGTTTATCTTCCCCGCTTTTTTCATTTAACCCTTCTGCACTCCTTGGTTCAATTTCAACTAATTTTGGGTTTCAAACGCAAAATTTGTCCCTTTAAAAATTTATAAGATATGGACGTGAAACTTTTATTTATCCATTACAGTGTCGAAAATATAACCCAACAAGCGATATTGCAAGTTTAATTCCACTTTAAAATTTTTTTTCCTATTGAATTGAGTTCATCTTCATTCAGAATCATCAATCAATAATTTTTTCAGTCAACTAATCAATAGAATCGCTTTTATTATACCCTTCACCTCAGGTGGAAAAGGGTATATATAAGTTTGTCATAACGTTTGTAATTTCCTCAATATTGATTTTAGACCCCATAAAGTATATATATTCTGGGACCTTATGAGGAGAGAACTTGATTTGACCATGTCCGTCTGTCCGTCTGACCGTCTGTCCGTCTTACGTTTGATATGTGTTTTCGGATAATCCAGACATGATAGCGGCTAGGTTGTTTTACATTTATGTTACATACAGTCCACCATTTCTTGCTATTGAAATTCAGCCAGATCGGTCCAAAAATGACGTAGATATGAGCAAAAAACCACGACTACCTCAAAATTTTTCCAAAAATCCCTTGTTCTTGTATTTTTTTAATTTCTGTATATCTTGAGAACGGCAAGAGCCAAAGTTTCCAAATTAGGTACACACATTTAGGTTGCCAATACACACCATCCTACAAAATGTGGGCGGGATTGGAGAAGTGGGCGTGGTACCTCCCGTACAAAAAAAATTCAAAATTTTATAAAAACCTAAATTTAAGGGCTGCCATATGTCCTATGGATATGACTTATAAATCAAAATATCGGAAATTTTTAGTAGAACATATTTTATAAAAAACTCGGGAAAATCCGTTAAACAAACACACATACATGGCGCAAACTATTTTGGTGAATATATTTCCCAACTTTGTGGTGAACAAAAACATCAGAAGTAATTACAACAAAACTTTGTTGAATTTTGTGAACAGTTAACGTGCCATATTTCATTTTAATGATATTCGATTAACGTTCCTTCATGGTTCAGTTGTCTAGGGGGTTTGTTAGAAACTGAGAGTTCCCGGTTCGATTCTTGGTTTTTTAAAAAGAAAATTTTTTTTTTAATATTTTTATTTTTTTTATGTTCTAAAAAAGATTTAAAAAAAATATTTACCAGTTTTCGCTTTTTAAATTTTATTTATAATGAAGTTTGAGGTATTGCAAATATGTATGTATATGTAAAAATTATTTAGTTTTTGTCTAGTTGCTCTGTATTCTGCTCGCACAATGGTGAAGGGTATATAAGATTCGGCACAGCCGAATATAGCACTCTTACTTGTTTTTTATTATACTTAAATATAAAATGTTGTTTACATTTTATTGTTGTGTCATATTGACCCAAACGATCATATTAAGGGCACATATCCAAGGGATGTAGAATCGTTAAAATTTACAACAACTTCCTTAATTTTAGTAACAAAAATCCCCAAATTGCTTCAAAGTCAAAAAAATTCAATAACATTCAACGTTTTACAGCAATACAACTGGCGTTTCTCATGGATACACTCACAACCTACAGTAATTATCTTTTTCCACCACCTAAAAATGGCGTTCACAACCGGCATATTTATTGGTATGAGTGAGTATACATCATAAATTTTACCGTTATAAATTAAGAGATTGTACTCTGTGCACACATTTGAAAAACTGTCTGTAGGTAGGTATATATCATTCACTGTTATCAAATTTGTTTATGGTGGCCAACAATCGCCTCTTTGTTTTAAAAATAAATTTTATTTTTAACAAAATGTGGAATAATAAAAATATTAATAAAACAAACTGAAATGTTTTGTGATAAAATCGATTTTTAGTTGCGTTCGTTTACCCCAAAATTTGTACAATTTTGTACAAATTTGTACTGGATTTTACTGAAATGCGTTCGCGTACACAAATTTTCATATTACTCACCTACTGGATTTTACTGGGATTTAACTGGAAAAGTAAACGAACGCACATATTGTCATTAAGAATTTGCAAAGTAAAAGAAAATACCGACCAAAACACAAAACAGCTGAGCAAGAAAGGCAAACAAACAACAGAACATCATCATCTTGTTGATGATAATAAAGATGATGGTTATTAACTTAATGAGAAAGAGAACCAGTTTACATGGATGTGTGTTGTTCGCGTTGTTCTAGTTTTTATTGCATATTCGATAAGCAGAAGGAGAATTTGTGTGTGTATGTTATTTTTATTTGTTCGCCTGGTTTTTAGTTGGTTAAAGAGGAAATAGAGGGGGTGGTTGATTAACCAGTAAAAGGAAGAGCGTGAACATTTATTTTTAAACAATTTTTTTATAATAAAAACGTCCTAAAATTTACTGAAAGGGAAAATATGTAGAACTTTTTTTTTAAACTTACTTTAACTTTTATAACCAATAAATGAAATTTTGATTAAGCAATTTTTCTTATAGGTACGTAGAAGGAGCTATTTATTTTGAGGCAAATAGCTGGATAGGTATCTTTTTATTTTATGATTTAAGTAGCTAGGTATTTAGCTTAATATTTTTTTTAATGGCTGCACTTTGTTTTAAAAAGATTTTTTTACCTACTTGTTGAAAATCTTTAAATTAAAACCGATTTTAAACTTTTTGTAATAAAATACATTTAGGTTTTTAATAAAGTTTTCTTTCGTAAACACAATTTTCTTCACTACACCAATAAAGGATTTTCCTTAATTTTTTTTCTCTTTCTTGTTTTTAAATAAATTTCTTTAGCAACAAAATTTCTTTTCTCATACGAATATCTTATTTAATTTCTTTTAAAAGATTAAACTCAATTTTCCTTTTTTAGCAAAAGGATTTTTTTCTAAAATTTCTGTTTTATAACATATAAAAATTAACACCAGTATTCTTTATTATTAACACAATCAACCGTTTTAGACTAGCATAAATTCACGACTTAATTCTCTACTGCAAAAAATTCATTCATGTTTTCTTTTTGCATTTTGTTGCTGTATTTCTAGCATTTGACCAGGGCTGCCAGATCAATTTGTCAGAAAATCGTCAATTTCCTGAGAAAAAATAAAAAAAAACAACTTAATATTTAGTTTTTTTTAAAAAATTTTTGTTCGATTTTTATAAAAAAATATATATATATATTTATATATTTTATATAAAAAATATTCAAACAAAAACAAAATTACTTCAAACCCAGCTACCATTTTCAATCGTGTATAAGATACTAGGAGTCTCATGAAGAGCGTCTTTCATCGTCGATGGCCGCATTTTTTAATCGCTGAAGATTTCCCACACGGGAAAACTGTAACACGTCTGAGATTCTTCCATAGCACAGCGAAAGACGCTTCTTCAATCGTTGTAAGAATCATTTAAGACGTGGGTAAAGATAATCTAACGAGTCTTTCATGTCAAGAATATTTGTTGAAAATATGATATGTATATGTATATACAGAGGGAGTCGTAAAAGGTTTATTCGATGATGGTTTGATGAAAGATAAACAAAGTGTAACATTGTTGTTTTTGTACTCTGAAAATAATCATTTCAAGATTTCTTAAAGATTTGCATAATACAGCCGTACCTAAAGCGGCACGCGTTTTCTAGTTTTTGAATAATGCGCCCCAACGCTTTGCAATCGGAAAATACTATTTTACCAGCTCGTTAAATAGTGAAGTGTGCCGCTATTGATAATTAATACTGGCAATTCAGCTATTTTTTGGTCAATCTAGCATTTTTATTTCTTATTTGTGGGTTTTATTAAACAAGAAAGCTATCACTTCTGTTTGTGACACAACTTTGACGCTGTTGCTTAGGTATGGCATATCAGCATAAAAGCTAACTGCCTATTTTTCGTACTCGCGCGCAAAAGTGACTCGTTTGTTTTTGCTTTAAATGTTAGTTCAACGAGTCACTTTTGCACTCGTGTTCTTAAAACAGACAGTAAGCGAAATTTAACGTTCCGCCTTCACTCTTGTTTAGGTATGGCTGTCAAACATTCCAAGATAAAAAAAACGAACGCTTCAGAAAATTTAAGTATAAACTCAGACTTTGGAGACTAAAAAAAATCGTCACTTTTTAGAAAAAAAATCAGGAAATCGGCACTTTGTTAATTTCGGAACAAAAAATCGTCAAAATTACGATAAATGGTGAATTCTGGCAGCCCTGCATTTGACTCTCTTTCACAAATTTTGTTGTTGTTTTATTAACAAAGCTGCCACTTAATATTAAGATTCTAATAAGATGTCATTAGTGCAATATATATGAAAGCTTTATGTTATGAAATTTGAAGGGAAATTATAGTTTTTCTCCATTTCCTTTAGTTTTTTGTTTACATTTGATAAGGTTGTTCATTAACTTAATAACGTTTTATTTTTTAGATAAATTAACAGGTTTTAAATATGAAAACAAAGAATTTAAAAACTAAACATAAAAAATATAATATTTAATAAATAAATTATTTAATATAAATAATAAATTTAATACAAAGTGTTAATTTAAACAGACAAAGTGGAATGCAGGAATGTGGGCAAAATTGTTTAATTAACATAATATTAATTAAAAGTGTGAAATTTTCCAAACAATTTTGGATAATTTAGCTTGATCTTCTTACATATCTTTGACGTTAAGCAAAAAGATATTAAGTCAAAAAAAGGCATTTTTAGTTTGGTATCAATAACTCAAAAAAATAAATTGGTCCACTTATTCTGTGCACCTCTGTGAAGGTTATATGCTAACCCCCTTATTCATAAAAAATAAAACAGGTTTATAGAAGGTTTATTAAACCGATTTTCATACTTAATTCGTTTCATAAACCTTTTATTAACCTGTTTTATTTTTTATTAATAAGGCCGTAAATATATTTTTTGAAATACCAAGTGAGCGTGGCACCTCCGATACAAAGGCAATATAGATTTCTGGATATCTGGAGAACGGCAAGGGCTAGTTTTCAAATTTGCTACAAATATTTTGGTTATCAAAACACACCATCCGAGCAAATGTGTGCGGGATTGAATGTGGGAAAGGCACCACCCACACTAACACAAAACAGATTTAAATAAAAGTTTCCAAATGTTTTTTAAATAGCTTCGGTGTCAATGCTGGAAAACAGAAGGCGGAATCGAAAAAAGGGCGTGTCACAAAATAGATTTTCTAACATCTGACAAAAAGTGTGAGGGAGTGAATAAGTGGGAACCTCCTATACAAAGACATTATAGATTTTTTGTACATCTAGATAACGTAAACACTTAAAGTTTTCAAATTTGGCACAAATAGCTGGGTTATCAGTGTAGGCTAGATTACACTATTACGCCTGTATTTATAAAAAAATTTTAAATTTAATAAAGGTTTACAAAACAAATTTTGTATGAAAATTCTCTTTAATAAACGTTTGTTAAATTTAATAATCGTTTATAAATACGGGGGTTATACTTTGTATTAATACATGTCAAAAACTCAAATAATATGACAAAGTGTGATGGTGTAAATTCAATGTGTCACGAAAATGACAAGTATTATGAAAAAAAGTTTGACATCCCATACGACTTCATCGGTTTTTGAAAAATTTCTAAACAATAATACTTTTCATTAGATCAGGGCATCTTTTTATTTCATGTGTGAGTGTTTGTGTTTTTGTGTGAGGGTGTGAACAAAAACTGTTTGTTTGACAGTCGCAACAAAACTCATTTGATTTCAATCTCACAAAGTATTATGGAATACGTAAGACTTGTGAGATAGTGTAAACTAGCCTTAAGCCACATTAGTCAAAAGTATGCGGAATTAGATAAGTGGGCGTTTCACAAAATAGAATTCTGTATATTTGAAGAACGATAAGTGTAAAATAGTTCAAAGTCAGTTTGCACCTATAGTTAAGTCGCTTTGGATTAAATTGTATTTTAATCATACATTATAATTGTTACCTCTATAAATTAACAACCCTGCAGGAAATGTCACTAGTGAATCTATACTGATTCACTATTGACACAGTCACCAGTACTAGTGACTTATTATACCCCAGGCAATGTTATTTACAATAGACATTTAACATGTACGTGTCATTAGAATTTTACTACTGACGTTGGTACTACTGACTAGGAAGTTCCTTTGGGAACATATGTATACATTGGAACCAGAGAATCGCTAGTACATTTTAGTAAACGTAATCTACTCTTTTTGTAAGAATACGAAATCATAACAATCTTTTTTTACAAAACTGGTGAATTGGAGACACTTGCACCCAGGTTTCCTTCAGAAAAAATAAACTCTGAACAAAACACATACATATTTGTAAAAATGTCTGCATGTGTGATTTACTCTTATCAATTTTGTTTATGGTGGCCAACAATCGTCTTTTTGTTTAAAAAATAAGTTTTATTTTTCATTTTGTTTTTCTTAACCTACTTACAACTACAATTAATGTTGAGAGAATTTCAACTAATTGTAGTGGGGAAATGTAAGATGAGATGAACCCACTGTTGTTTATTGTTGATGTGTTTTGTTTAAACTTTGATATTGCTACAAGTAGAACTGTTGCTATAATTCTTATACGTTTAACAGTTTTATTTGGTTTAATATCTTTAGTTTGTCTAAAACCTTTATGGATGAAGTTTTCTGATGATCTGGCCTAAGCAACCAGTGAAATGCATAGGAATAGCTTATCCCATCAACAATAAATTTCAAGTGTTTTTATCAATAATAAAAACTGTGGAATAATAAAAATATTAATAAAACAAACTGGTATGTTTTATGATAAAATAAATTCAATTATTGCCATTAAGAACTTGCAGAGTAAAAGAAAATACCGACCAAAACACAAAACAGCTGAGCAAGAAAGGCAAGCAAACAACAACAGAACATCAGCATTTTATTGATGAAAAATCACAAAGCATAATGAAAATACAGATGATGATTATTAACTTAAGAAAAAAGAGAACCAGTTCATGTGCAATCGTGTTGTTCTAGCTTTTATTGCATATTCTATAAGCAGCAGGCAGGGTTGTCAGATTTTTTTGAGCTCCATCGCCAAACCGGATGTCAGAAATCGCCAAAAATCGCCAAACGACGATTTTGTTCAGTTTTTGTAAAATTGTCTTTTTTTTAATTAAATTTTGCATACAAAAAACGCTAGTATAATTTTTCAGTAAAAAATCGCCAAAAACTGAGAAAAAATACAAAAAGGTCGCCGAAATAAATTTTGTTTTGTTTCTGTAATTTTTTTTTTAAATAACATAAAATGTTTTCAGTTAAAAACTTAAATTAAGTACACAAGTCTATAAGATCGTACACTTCAGCCTCACCGATTTCATTGCTGGAGTTTTGACCTACATACTATTAGAATTAAATGGTGACTGAATATAAAATTCACTTAATATGTTTTTTTTTATATTAATAATAATAACAAAAAATGTCAGGTTGTTAAACAAAATCGCCGATATAATATAAATGGTAAAAATAGCCAAGTTAATCGCCAGTTATATCAGAAATCGCCATAAAAGTCGCCAGTCGCCATATGGGAAATCCCATCGCCAAACACGTTTCAAAATCGCCACGTTTGGCGAGAAATCGCCATATCTGACAGCCCTGGCAGCAGGAATGAATATGTGTGTGTGTGTGCTATGGTTTTTGTTTGCCAGGGTTTTTAGTTATAAAAATTGTTTCAAAAGGGGGTGGTGTTGATAATAGTGATTAACCAGTAGAAGGAAGAAAGAGCATGAAAATCTATTTTAAGGCCATTTTTATATACAAAACCTGCAAAATTTTACGGAACAAAAAAAAAAATTAAGAGCATTTTGTTTAAAACTTACTTTAACTTTTAGAACCAAGAAATTGAATTTTGTTTAAACAATATTCCTTTTTTATTTAGGTTTGTAGTGGTAGTAGGTTAGAGAAGCACTCACTTTTAAAACATTAAAGGGGGCGGTAATTAGGTAGGTATTTAAAAAAAATACCTACATTGGTACTTATTTTTTTTTTTTATTTAACTTAATTTTTTTTAAAGCTACACTGGGTTTTTACAAATTATTTTTAAAGAAATAGATATTTATTGAAAATCTTAAAATTAAAACAGATCGTAGGTAAACACTTTTTAATAAAAAAAAGGTTTTTTTTTCTCAATCACAATTTTTCTTCACTAAACCCATAAAGGAGTTTCCTTAATTGTTTTCTTCCAATTGCTTTTTAATAAATTTCTTAAACAACTTCATTTCTATTCTAATAAGAATTTCTTTCTTATTGATTTAATGTAGGTATTTTTTTTTAAATAATAAACTCAATCTTCTTATTTTTAACAAGGGGATTTTTTCTAAGATTTCTGTTTTATAAAATAAAAAACATTAACGCCAGTATTGTAACAAAATCAACCGTATTAGACGAGCATAAATTCACGACTTTTCTAATGCAAAAATTCATTCATCTTTTCTTTTTACATTTTGTTGCTGTATTTCTAGAATTTAACTCTCAATTTTTGTTTTATTATAGCAGCTGAGTTCAGTGTTGCCAGAACTTTTGAAGGCAAAATCAGCAAAAATGAATTACATTAAAATTTATTTCTTGAATTCATTAAGGGCCATTATTACAACTTGAAGTTAGCTAAAGTTAAGATTAAATTGACAGATAATAATGTGTTATCTGTCAAAAAGCGTCTGTTAACTGTCGGATAACAGCTAACGCCAAGTTATAATAATGGCCCTAAGAAATATTAAGATATAAAATAAGTTCCAACAAAATCACAAGACATTCAATACAAATTAATTCAGTCATATTATTTTTATTCGATTTATCAAAAAGTTGATTGATTGCCTAAATTTAACAGAATATTAAAGAAGTAATACATTTAATTTTTAAGTAAAATTTTAATCTACATACATCATAAATATGTGACGCGCAAAATAGAAAGGGAGCCATTTTGATTTAAATACGAGTATATTTGGTGTACCATCACGTGTTGGTATTGGTCTCATTTGAAAGCGACACATCTCATGACGTCAGGAACTTGTTGGTCAACCTTGAAAACGCTCGTAGGTCGTCCCTACCTCTTTTTTTGTGTAGTTGGTTTTTACTGTTCCCTTTACCTTACTGGTCCCTTTCTCTCTGCGCTGTCACATATGTAAATATCGCACACTATACGGAAAGAAGTTTATTTTCTAATTAAGCAAATCCAAAAAAACATGATTTTAACTTATTTTGTTCGTATTAAGTCAAATATTTTTAAATGAAGAAACATTTTCTCATGATCAAAAAATTCACGTTTTTTTTTTTGTATACGATCAAAAATTTCTTTAAACAAGAAATACAAAAGTAGCTTATTTTTTTTATTAAAAATAAGAAATATATTTCTGAATCAAGCTGGATTTTCTTAATTATCCTGGTTCTCTTGATATCTGGAGATATTGAAGAGTCAAAAACGTGTAACTTTTTGTTTTACTTAGATTCACCTGACTACTTATCCTTTGACGTTTGCCGATGAATTTGGCAAAATCATTAAATTTTGAACAAATTAAGTTAGAGTAGGAAAATCATAAGCGGAAACAGCACGTTTGATTTCAGATTTTTTTCAAAAAACATATTAAAGTCATCATATTGTTAAAATTTAACCGTTTTGGTTCTTGAAACTCAGTATCCAAAGCTTGGTTTTCATTTTGTTGAAACTTCTGGCAACTGTGGCTCAGCTCCTATTTGTTTTAAATCAGAAACAAAGCTGCCACTTAATTCTTAAATTCTTTTGAGCTGTCATTAGTGCAATATATATGAAAGCTTTATGTTATGAAATTTGGCGGGAAATGATTTTTTTTCTCTATTTCCTTTAGTATTTTGTTTTTATTTGTTAAGGTTGTTAGCGAAATATAAATGAAGAAATTTTTTTAGATAAATTAACAGATTTTAAATAAGGAAACAAAAGAATTCATAGATTTAAACATAAAAAATTTAAAATAAAGTTTATTAATTTAATGAAAGGTTAATAAAAAGTGTTAATTCAAATACATAGATAAAGTTAAATGCAGGAATGTAGGCAAAACTGTTACATTTACAAAACGTGTTGCTTTATTTAATTAATTAAAGGTGTGAAATTTTTACAATACATATTGTATTTTTTATAATAATTTAAGTTATACAACTCATTAATTAATACAATTTAAAGAGAATTGTGTATGTCATAAAATTAAAAGTGTCTCCCAAAAAACTTATAAAATTTTACGTAGATTAACCTTGAAAAATTCAGTTCGCCTAGAAGAGAAGACCTGTTTGTGTAAGTTTTTAACTCAAAAAACTTTTAAAGTTATATTTTTAGTATATTTTTTTAAAAGTTATTGTAGAAAAAGTTTATATTTCATAAACTAAAAGTGTACGCTACCAAAATGTTCAAAATTTAGGGCTTATTAAAAAAATTATATGCTGCTTCTTTGGTGCGAATTTCATCTAGTTGGAAGTTATTTTTCAAAAAGGTAAAAATAAAATTATGAATATGTAGCTTCTTAAAAAAAAAGCATCGAATAAAATTATTTATAAGGAAAACTTTGCAAAAAAATCACATTTATTTTACCGGAAATGGTCTTAAACTTGTATTTTTACCAAAAAATTGAGAAAAAACCAAGGAAAATTAAAAAAAAAAATCGCCAAAATTAGAAAAATTTCATCCTTTAACAAAAAAGCTTTTTCATTATCTAAAATAAGGAAAGAAAAATTTTATTTCTGTAAAAAAAACAGTAAAAAAGCTCTCAATTCGAATAAAAAAAAAGAGCAAAACAGATATTTATTAAATAATTCGGACAAAATGTGAGGATTCTTCTAGCAAAAGAACGGCCCGGAATGTTTTCTAATGCAAGATGCTATTGATCTTATTTTGGGGCTTTCAATGTCAAATAAGTGCCTGTTTCTATTCATAACTTCAAGTAATTTGACATTGTAAGTGCATTTTTAATTTTCGTTTTTTTAATAAATTACTTTATTGACAACACTTGCATCGTCTCCGAAAATTTCATGGTAACACAGGGTACCGTAACGATTTTATAGCAAAAACAATTTTATCGTAACCGACAAATTTCATACAAAATTAATATGAAATTAAATAAAAAAAACTCTCTCCTGTAACATTTGATTTTTGGTGCTTCCGTTATTTAAGCAGTTGAAGATTTTTAGTTCATTTTTTTTAAAAGACTACAATTCTTCCTGTTTTTCAGAATAGCTCTGATAAAAATATGTGGTTCTCCAAGTATTAAAAATATAAGAGGAAATATTTAAATTAACCTTTTAAACAGGATCGTTTTCAAAATTTTTTCGATTTTAATAACACACGAATTCGATTTCCAGAACAAGGCTGCTAATTTAATATATAAATAAATACGATATGTATTTCTTATTTGAAAAACATTGTGTGGTCTTTGTTATTTCTGTATATACTCTAATGATTAACAGGGAAACCGTAAATATGCAAGTGCAATGCACTTAGTGTGACCAATTGAGGCAGAAATAATGGGGGAATTCACGTCACAAGTTGGATCCTTGCAAATAAGCAAAAGTGCAAAAATAAAACAACAACCACACAGACAATTAGTTGTGCGTAAAAATTTGTCTTTGTGGTTGTTGTTATATTTTTGCACTTTTCCTTTTTTGCAAGTGTGCAACTTGTGACGTGAATACCCCCAATATATTTACTAATTTTAAAGCTTTTTTATAAAATTTGGTACGATTTATTTGTGCGTATTTTACTATTTGAATCATTTTTTGCATAATAAATAATAGCAATTTCTTTAAATGACTGGCTTTCGACTACGACATGAACTTAAACTCATTACATAACTTTGTTTTGCTGAACCCATGGCTACTTATTGGTTCCAAATAGGATACAATCTTAAAAATCCGTCAGTAAATATTATGTTGTATGGGCTTCAACATTTACATATCGTCACCTAAACTGCAAAAGGGCGTAACAACAAAAAATTCAAAATCGAGTTTTTTGATTGATTAGGATTTACTAAACAAAATTACATGTCCCTATAAAATTAAAAAAAAAATTAATAAAAAATGTTGTTACGTCCTTTTGCATTTAAGGTGACGATATAATGTTTAATTTGCTTTTTTAAATGCATAGATTATTAAATATTTTTTTCTTTTTCAAAAAAAAAAAACATCTTTGGTTATTTTTCGAGAATATTTTTAACAATTTTTATGACATATTTTAAATTCTTTACTGCATATTTAATGCGCATAAAACACTGCTTAAAAATATTCGGTTTTCCTGATGATTATTATAAAAAAATAAAAAAAAAATTTATATATAAACACCAGCGACGTTGCCTGATTTCGCTGCCGGCAACACAACTTCAGTTCAGTTGCCAACCGTAATCGACTCATTATTCACGGCCATTTTCACCAAGTTCGGTTATAATTAACTACCGGTTATAGCTGTCAAAACATATTGGTAACCGGAACTTTAATTGAAAGTTAGTTTTAACCGAACTTGGTGAAAATGGCCGTCAATCTGCTTAAAATTTGGTTCATATAACTCTCAGATTGCCGATATCGGGCCATAAGTAAAGTCGTATGAAAATCACATCTTTGAAAAAATTAAACATCCTACTGAATATTGTTTTATTACATTTTATTGTTAATTTTTACAATAATTACTACTTAAACAATTGTTAAATACTACCTACCTTATCAAAAAAAAAAAAAAAATTAAGGTTTATGTTAGTTAACCAATAAACTAAGGCCCGTTTTCACAACTTCCCGGCAACTTTACTTTACCCTTAAGCGATCGGTAAGTGGAGGTTTATTCTACTTGCTAAGTTATAGTGAAGTCGTTATAATGGAACACTTTTTATACGGCTGATAAAATCCTACCTTTAGCTATCAATAAGTTCTGTAAAACGGGCCAAAACATGTAAAAATCGTATAGGCTTAGATTATTTGTTAACTAACGTGAACTTTAACGTTTTTTTTTTGCATAAGGCAGTACAACTTTAAAGTCTTATTAATGCAGTTAAACAACATTATCAACAAATGCTACTACAAATTTTGTTTTAGTTTAAAAGTTAAAAACTATTACTTTAATTCATAGTTTATAAACTTTTGTTTAATAACTTTTTAAAAAATGTATCTTTATTTTACTTTAGTAAATAGTTTTTAAACTTATTAACAAACTTTAATCTTTCTTATTAATTTTCACAATAAAAAATGTCCTATTATTAATAAAATATAAAGTAATATTTTACATATTTTTTTATTATTTACTTTAGACATACAATAGGATTGTTTTAAATATTAACAAAAAAAAAAAAAATAATTATTAAAATAACAGAAAAAATATTTACTCCCTGTTCATCTATTTCCGCACGAAGACCTTGTTCGCTTAACTTACATTTAAAACAAAAACAAATTATAAAATATTGTTTTTGTTTTTCATGTTAGTAAAGCGAACGAAGTCTTTGTTCGTAATCGATGAACAGGCCATTTTAAAAAAATTATTATTAGGCTTTAAAAAATAGTTCAAATTGGTTTTTATACATCTAAAGCCTTTTAAATTGTTACAAAATTCTTAATTAATATTTCATAAACTTCTAAATTTATGTAGAAATCTTAAATATAAACTTCTGAACCATTTTTTGTAATATAAAGTTAAAATTCTGAGTTGTCATTAAAAATTTCTATATTCGATTTAGAAGTAAATATTAAAAATTTTGAAATATTTTTTTAAGCCTTTAAAACTTTATACACGGTATGTACTTACAATCGTAAAACGCTTAGCATTTGTGATTCTGACTTGAAATCTCATAAAAAATGTATTTTAAATCGCAATTGCAAGAAGTTTGGCAACTTCAAATGGCAAGTGCGCCCAAAGGAACTTGAATATTTTTAAGAAACTATGGCATATCGCCAAACATTTTTTTTAATTATTGGGCATGTCCAATAAACTAAAATGAAAAAGATTTAATAAATTTTGAAAACGATCCTGTAAAGAAGTTCATCATAATATTCCTTTTTATATACATACTTCATACTTACAGCACTACCAACTATCTTTAAAAGAAACACTGTTAAAAACAGACAAAACTATGGTAATTTTGTAAAGAATTGAGATCGAAAACCCGTTCGATTTCAATTCCAATTCATTGCAATTTCTGGGACATGCCCATTTGTGTTGTTTTAAAATATAAATTTGAATTTTAAAAGTTCTGAAAGCAATTTTTTAATATAGAAAGAACACTTGGAAAAGTTTAAGTTTAGAACTACATATGTATAACCCGAAAAATTTTATAAACCATTCAGAACTTTCGTATGCATTCATATTCCGTTTTAAATTGTTTTATAATTAAAATTTTTCTCTTGTTTTGTATATACATATGTATATAAAAAAATAAATATACATAACTTAAATTTTTAAAATAATATTTATATAAAATTTAGCTTAAATAAAATCACACTGTAATCTTATATGGTTGGTTAGCATCTGATGCCGTTTGTGTAATTTCCAAATTCTAGGAAATTAATTTCTTTTTATCCTCAAAATCTTTATCTTTTCCTGATGAGGATTTTTTAATAGCCGCTGCTGATTTTTTGCCATAAAACATGTCGGCAAACAAGCCAGCGAATACAAGAACAGCACCAAACCATTGTCTAGCTATTAACACATTGCCAAATAGCACTACCGAGCACAAGACGGTAAAGAATTTACGGGTGGTGGTTACTACAGAACATGCAAGTGGGCCAAAACCGGCCACCATAAGGAAGATAAATAACTGGCCCAAGCAGCCACAAAGGGATAACAGAGCTAAGTGGCCCCAAAGTTCTGGATGACGGGTGGCAAAATGTATGAAATCTTTGCCTTCACCTGTTTGGGAAGAAAAAAAATTTTTTGATTTTTAAAAACTGAAATACTTTAGCAATTTACAGGTTCTTAAGTCTTTCTTTTTCTAACCTGTTGCAATCATGGAAAATCCCAATAAAAGCGTACTCCAAAAATTCATGGCAAACATCATTTGTTGGCCCGAGGGAGCACTAGAAGAACGCATACGATCTTGTACAGCACCTGTTAAACCATCCATAGACAAACTTAAAATCAATAAAAGTTCACCCAATCCCGTTCTATTGTCACTGGCAGCGGCCAAAGGTGTTTTGCCCTCCTTATACATAAATAACACTACACCCGCTACAATAGTGGTCACACAAGCATATCGGATCCATGAGTAAGACTTGCGTCCTAATAAAACTCCCAAGAGCATAACAGGTATCGGTTTGGCAGACTTGCCTACGACCTGGGTAGGATATGGTACCCAACGCAGAGCCATATTAGAGGAAACCATTGCCAAAAGGTAAGTAAGAGCACTAAGAGCGTAGTAGCCGGTATGTGTGGTATCTTCTTTTTGGGGTTTTATTGTCAATAAACCTTAAAGAATAATGGTTAAACAAAAATTCATCATTCCTTATAATTTTGAATACAAACCTTTGGCAAAAATTAAATTGCAAAAACACTGTACCCACACCAACGCCAAGGAATATGAGAATCTTTCTCCTACAGAACCATCATCATTAATTTGTTGGCCATAACGGCCACGCGTAATTTTCTCCTGAACAATTCCATACAAGAAATAACAAAAGAATATACCCAGAGAAAATACAAGAAAGCGGCTTTTTTCCGGTATCATTTTAAATTTCAATCTGTTTATTTAACAATTTTTACTGGTTATTTTATTATAAGTTTTATATGTACTCTACATTAAATTCTTTAAAGTTTTGTAAGTTAGAACTTCTTTACACGTCAGTTAATTTTTGTTATTTTCTTTTAGTTGTTGCTGTATTTTTATTGTTCAGTGTGTGTGTTTTATAGAACGTGTTGCCAGACGACTTTTGGCTTATGTTCCCCATTTAATAATTGAAATGACCAAAATTCCGATTTCAAAATTAAAATTTCAAATTTTGTCCCATGATGTATTTACTAATAACACTACGTGACAGTTTTTGACCAAATGTATCCGACACCTTTATGTAAAAGTGTCCGCTGAGTCCGAATATAAAGTCAAAAGTAGAACAGTTTTCGAGATATTCTAAAATAACCGTTATTTGTGCTTTAAAAAAAAAAAAATATGATGACCCTTAAATGCAAATATCTTCAAAAAAATTAGACAGATAGCGAAATTACTTAAATAACCATGATGGGTGGGTTGTAAAAATTGTGAGAGGCAGAAAAAAAATATTTATTGTTACTTACATTTATGCTATGTTCATACGACGAAATAAACCACTGATTTCGCTCTCTGAAACTAGATTGCCAAACATGCTGTTCATACCAAAGTATATTTATACCAAGTACATGCAAGTCTACAACAAATCAACAATAAAAAAAACAACATTCATTTTGTTTGTGTAAAAACTCTTGATCAAGGCGAATTTATAACAGGTTAGTGCAACTCTACAACTACAAAACAAGGCGAATTAACTCCGTGTATTTTGTTTTTGCAATTTTCTGACTTATGGTCAAATTTCAGTATAGAAACAAAACAATATTTTGACGGTTCACCATTTTCTTAATTCGCCGTGGATACAGCTGATGAACGGCTGATGAGTTGAGCCAAGGCGAACTCAACAAGGTAAACTCAACTCGTCAGCCGTTCATCAGCTGTATCCACAAAAATCATGAAACGTCAAAATATTGTTTTGTTTTTATACTGAAATTTGACAACAAGTAAGAAAATTGCAAAAACAAAATACATGGAGTTAATTCGCCTTGCTTTGTAGTTGTAGAGTTGCACTTACCTTGTATAAATTCGCCTTGAGTTGAGCTTACCTGGAGTTAATTCGCCTTGCTCTTGATACTGTCAAACAGCAATACATAAAGCTAGTTCAGATAAAATAACGATAAGTGTTATCGAAATTGGAGATGATAGTACATTTTTCCTGTTTCGCAGCCTGTTTCAAAATGAAACGACCTGTTTCGCTATCAAAATTTTGTATGGGGAAACAAGTCGTTTCAATCATGTTTTGGGTGCGAAACAGGAATAAGATAGAGAAACATGAATATTGCTGTCCGTGTGAACATGGTATTAGCTGTCTATATTTACTAGTTGTTTTATTATTTTTTTTTGATTTGATAAAAATCGAAAAGTGGAATAATTGAAATAATCTTCTGTTACTTTGTCATTTTTGCCCCACTCTGGATCTTATTGGGCAAAAAATGCTCGTAATGAAATAAACTAATGTCGTAAGTTATAAAACTTCAAAAAATTTGAATATTTGGTTTTAAGAGCCAAATTGCAAAACAATCACTAAAATGTTTGTGAAATTTAAACTTTGGTCCCCTGTAACTCAGTAATTTCTTGAAAAATTTTTACAAACGAGCCGTGTTTGTTTTAGTAATTAAAACTTAAAGGTTATTTGCTCACGATTGCAAATATGTATTTTGGTTATGTATTCGTTTGTGACACTAAAAGCCCACATGCTTTTTGATACAACTTTAAATTACTTTTGTTTATATAAGAATTTTATAACTTTTTTTAAATTATCGGTATAAGATAAAGAAAGTAGATTTTTGGATCCAGGGGGCCCTACGAGTGCCCCGTAAACTTCAGTTTTGACTTGAAATTGTCTATTAATCTGTGTTGATAATTTTTTTTAAGTTTCTACGCAGTTTATTAAATCCGGTTTTTGCTTACAACCTAAAAAGTTGTACTCTACTTTAAGCCTAAATTTTGCACAAACATTTCAGTAAAAAATACAAAATTTAACCAAATTTATAATTTTTATCTTATGAATTACAAAAATTCTTTTAAATCGGAGAATTTTTGAAACGTTTGATGTCTTATTTACATATAAAGTACTTTGTATTTTTATATTTTTATTCATGATTTTAGAAAACCTATAACTTTTCTAACATCTTGTTGATTTTTCGAAAACACAATCGATACTTAGTGAAATAAATTGTGAGCACAATTGTTAATACTTTTTCTGTCTTTTTTTGCATAAAACAGTCAGCCTTATAACGGTTCTCGATGTCGAAACGACTCAGTAGTAGTTTAAAATAACACATAACCTGTGTTCTTTAATCTTCGACTTACGGTGCTACCGACAATGAGATCCGTTATAAGGCTGAATGGCACTAATTAAAAGCTATAAGCTAAATCTATTGTCAAAATAAAAATCGGTTTCAATTTAACTTTTTTTCACTTAAAATGTGTACGACGGTCACGTTTGACATGATGGAAATGCCCATATATAATAAAATGCAATATCCCAAAACCACTTTTCTCAAATATCAACCCCAAATTTAAACTGAAATGTCCAATTTGGGGACGATTCCACGCATATGGCAGCATTGTTTATTGGAACTTATGTTTCAGTGATGGAACATTGATAAATTAAGATGGTAATTACCACCAAGCAACAAAGTACTTTATTTAACATTTTCGTATTTTTTATAAAAAATAATATTTTATCGAAAATTTTACATTACCAACACAAGGAGGCTCATAGCTCCTCAATGCCTTGACCTAGGACAGTGGTTGAGTTATGAATCGTCGCAGAGTTGCACACTCTTCCGAGATCCAGAGTTTCAGCAAAAATTCTTAAGCGGCTTAAGGCCAGTTTACACGGTAATACAATGTATTACGACTTTGTAGAATCAAAATATTATGAAATTCTCTCCGTGTCTAAAAGAAAAAAATAAAAATCTTTTGTAAGTATAATTCATGTTTTCACGGATGGTATAAGTTAAATCAAAAATAATAACAAAAAATAGGTTGCAGTTTTAAATATTTACAATGGTGTAAGCAAATTTTGTTCCAAGTAGCTTTGATAGCTATTTAATCAATCTTTTGAAATTTTTTTTTTTAAATTTAAAACCTTTTTTTATATTTTTTTAGCGGGAATGTTTTTTTTTTTTTTTTTTTTTTTTTTTTTGTTTAAAGAAAGGTTAGGTATTTTCCTTTAAGGTAGTTTTGGTCGCTTTTTGGGATGCGAGTGGCTTATGTATAAAAAAAATAATTTCTATGCGAGGGTTTTTAAATTTTTAGCATTTGGGCCTTTCCGTCAAAAGGTCCACCGTGGCCGGAAATTTAAAAGTTATTAAAAGCTGATTATTTTACGATATTGTTATAAAGAGATATTAAGATTTCACTAATTTTATAAATTTACTCATACATTTGTTCACTTAGTTGAACATTCAGACTGCAAAGTTGTGCAAACGTAATTTCTTATTTTTGAGAATGTTTTATTGTATGTTTTCTTTAATATTATCTTCCTTAAAAGAGGTGATATTTGATATAAATTATTCCAAAAAATTTTTCCTACATGGTCTGTAATCTAAGGAAGAGTTCAAAGAGAAATATGTTATACGGATTAACGGTAAATTTTTATTTTATTTTAATCATTATTCAGTTAAATTATTACGGAAACAATTTCACGTTCGAAATGTCACTAAGTCGACTTAGCCATGTCCGTCTGTACGTCTGTCCGTCTGTTGAAAACACGCTCACTTTCGAACAACTCAAAAGAAATAAACAGAAATGGTGCAAAATTGCTTGTAGTTATCCTAAGCAGTTTGGGATTGAACTTCAGCAAAATCGGTTCAGTAGGACCAGAGCTATGAATCAAAATGTAGAACCACCACCTAAAAAAATTAATAATTTTGTTACAAAAAATAACATAAATGGTGGAACAAGGCACGGAATGAGATAAGATTTCGCAAAAATTTGTTCTATTTGACTGTTAAATTTCGTGAAGATCCGTCCATAATTTACCCTAAGCCCCATATAAACACTACTCCCGGAAAACAGTTTAGTACGTCTAAAACCGTAAAAAATAACGCTATCGTAACAAAATTTGCTACGTCACAGTTTTTTAAGACTAAAAATAACACTGTGAAATTTCGTGACGATCGGTCCATAATTTACCTTAGGCCCCATATAAACCCTACTACCAGAAAACAGTTTAGTACGCCTAAAACCGTAAAAATTAATGCAATCATAACAAATTTTGGCTCGTCACAGTTTTATAAGACTATACATTTTTTTTTTTTTTTTCATTAGTTTTTATTAACAATCTATTTTACAATATTTAGTAAATTTGATCAATTAAAGGAAAACATTACATGTGTTATTAAACTTTAATTAGCTTAAGGCCAGTTTACACGGTAATACATTGTATTACGACATAATGTGTAATGAGAAAAATCATATCATGTAAAAGCAAAATGCATTGAGTAAGAGAGAATACGAATACAAAATCTGACAAGCGGTCGGTAAATGGTTTTTTTCTAACCCATTTTAGAAACTTATGTATTTTCATCACACCAGAGGTGTATTTTAACGGAGTATATTGAAGGTGTTAGCATTTTTATACAATTACAAAAACAACTAAAATCAACTCAGGAAATTTTAATGTTGTTTTTGTAAAAATTTAAAACTGCAACCATCTGTTTTTTTGTTAGTATTTTTGATTTTACTTATACCATCCGTGTAAACATGAATTATACTTACAACAGATTTTTCTTTTTTTCTTTTAAACACGGAGAGAATTTCATAATATTTTGATTCTACAAAGTCGTAATACATTGTATTACCGTGTAAACTGGCCTTTAATAAACTATTTACATACATACTATTTTAAAATAATAATAAGTTTTTAATATTATACATTTTGGGTGTGTGTGAAACGGTAGCAAAGTACTCATGTAAGTAAAATTTTGACACTATTGAGGTGAATAAATTTTGACATTAGTGTAGAAATTTTTGACAACCACAAAATTATTTTTTTCATCAAATTTGTTTAAACCAAGGCCCATTGAAGAGGTCTGCGCAAGAAGCCTGATGATCATTGTTTTCGTTCTTTTGAGCTTTCAAAAGTTGTTTTCATACACGTTTTTTCCTTTTGCTTTGTATATGTGGTAGTAAGTTTTTGACAGCTTAAAAGAAAAAGTTATTTGTTTTTGTACAAGTAAGCAGACCTGATAGATGGGCCTTGGTTTAAACAAAATAAAAAATAATAAGAAAGCAGGACCAGCGGCAAAAAAAAATTAAAAAGAATTATACAAGATGTAAGTATTTAAATATGTAAAAGCTTTTTTGCCCACACTTTTTGTAAATTGTTAATAAATCAGAACGAATTCATCAAATAGTTGGGACGATCTCATTTCCAACAGAATTGAAATGATTTTTGGTAAACGTTTGTTTAATTTATTCATTTTTACAAAACTATTAGTAATTGTTTTTTTCTTTATGTCAAAATTTTACGTTGTCAAAAATGTTACAATTTCACACAGCACAAATATGAAAATTTTCTACCACAAACAAATTTCATTTCACCATAGAACTTTGCTACCGTTTCACACACACCCTTTATATACAAAATTTTCATTTTCTATATTGGAGGTCTAATACGTGTAACCTATTCAGTCTTCTCATCATCATCTGTTTCATCTAACAAGGAAATTGCTAATATATTACAATGATTACTAAGTCGGTTAATGTATCGTGTGCTAAATTTATTTATTTCATTCAAAACAAAAGGTATCTGAAGATCTCTTTGAATTTGTTTGTTAGTCATCTTTGCAATATCTCCACGTTTGAGTGGCTGGCCGTTCCCCACAACTCAATACCATAGGTCCACACCGGTTTCAAAATAGCTTTGTATAATTTGACTTTGTTTTCAAGGCTAAGTTGAGACTTTGGTCCTAGTAACCAATACATTTTTTTGGTTTTGATATTTGGATGTTCCTTTTTAGCTTTAATATGGTCTTTCCATGTAAGTCGTTTGTCAAGATACATTCCTAGATATTTGACACAATTTGTGTTAGGTACTTGTAAGCCATTTAAATACAATGGGGGACACACATCTCTTCGCAAAGTAAATGTGACATGATTTGACTTTTCTGTATTTGTTTCAATTTTCCATTTCTTGACCCATTGTTGTAAAACATTTAATTCACGTTGAACTATAGATGACGCTTCAACTGGTGATTTGTTTGTTGATATTATAGCAGTATTATCTGCGTACGTTGCTAGAGTAATGTTATTAGTTGTTGGCATATCTGAAGTATAAATCGTATATAATATGGGTCCTAAAACACTGGCCTGAGGTACGCCTGAGTATATTTGATGTGTGCTTGACTTTTCATCGTCGACCTTTACATAAAACGTTCGCTCATTTAAATAGGATTTCAATATGGAAGAAAATGGAGCTGGTAAAATATGTCTAAGTTTATATAACAGGCCATACTCTATCAAATGCTTGCTTTATATCTAAAAATACCGCTGAACAATACATTTTTCTTTCAAATGAATCCGTTATAACTTTGATAATTCGATGACATTGCTCCAGTGTTCCATGTTTTTGACGAAAGCCAAATTGATATATATATATATATATATATATATGTCCTTTATTTATTTAAATATGAACAGTACTTATACCTTAATATAACAAGTACATACTTAAATATAATGTTCACGAGGAACATAGGGCGTTAATCAATTCTCTCCAACTATTTCTGTCTCTTGCAAGTAGTTTGATTTGATTCCAAGTTGTTTGTGCTGATTCAAGTTCCTTTCTTGTGCAACGTATCCATGTGTTGCAAGGTCGTCCTTGCCGGCGTTGACCTTGAGGGTTCCAATCAAGAGCTTCTCTAGCAATATCGTTGTGTGGTCTTTTAAGAATATGACCAATCCAAGTCCATTTTCGTCTTCGTATATCGAATTCGATTGGACAACAACCAGCCTGCAGCCAAAGCTCTTCATTGGATATCCAATTTGGCCAAAAGATATTTAATATTTGCCTTAAACATCGATTTATAAACGTTTGGATCTTTCCTATAGTAAGCTTCGTGTAGCTCCATGTAGTACATCCATATAACAAAACTGATTTTACGCTACAGTTGAATATACGTAATTTAGTCTTTTTTGAGATGTTCCTAGCGCGCCAGACTTTGTGTAGTTTGTGAAAAGCGGTACGTGCTTTATTAATACGATCATTAATATCAGCTTCCGATCCACCATCTTTGGTTATTTTACAACCGAGGTAGTTGAAGGTGTCTACATCTTCGATCACAGTGCCATCTACTGTTAATGGAGTTGTTACATGAGTACCAATGCGCATAAGTTTTGTCTTTTTGAAGTTGATTCTCAATCCGACTTTTTTAGCGTTTTCGGAGAGTATTTTTATCTTTTTTTCAATATCCGCAAAGCGATGAGCCATCAAACATATTTCATCAGCATAGTCTATATCGTTTAAAAACTCTGTCATGTTCCATTGAATGCCCATAGGGGCCTCCCTGTTGGTTTCTTCCATTACACAATCTAATAGTAAAAGAAATAATGTGGGGGATAGGACACAACCTTGCCTTACACCAGTAAGAGTTGAAAAAGGCTGGCTTTCTTTTCCATTAAAGCGAACCTTACATGATGCATCTTTGTAAAGTTCACATATTAGGGTGACAATTTTCTCTGGAATACCTTTATTTATAAGGGCAGACCACATAGATGTTCGAGATATTGTGTCAAAAGCACGTTCAAAATCTACAAAAAGCAAGTAAAGATGTGTGTTGTATTCTGCTGATTGCTCTATTACTATACGCAACGTGTTTACGTGATCGACACAAGATCGTCCAGGAATAAAACCGGCTTGCTCTCTTCGCAAAATTTGTTCGACTACTGGCGAGATACGTTGTAGTATTAAAGTGGCCATTACTTTACCAATTGCGTTTAGGACAGTAATGCCACGCCAGTTTTTGCAAAGCGTTAAATCACCTTTTTTGGGAATTGTAACAACTACCCCCTCTTTCCAATCTGCGGGAATTTTGTTGTTACGCCACGCAGTTCTGACGAGTGGAGTAAGAAACTCTGCTAGCGTGTCAGAGCCCTATTTCAACAACTCTGCAGGGATGTTGTCGGGACCGGGTGATTTGGAATTTGTCATCTTATTCAATGCAGTTGCAACTTCCGTAAACGACGGGGGATCTGTTGAGATATCCCTTCTCGGGTTGCGCCTTGTAGAGCTTGTTGCTGTTTCGGCCTGGTTTTCAGTAAAGGACTGCGTTAAGAAAAATTCACGCCAACGTTCGAGCTGTTGGTCGGTTGTTGTTAAGTCTGTACCATCATTAGCTTTCAGCGTGGCGGTGCTTCTGATGTTGTTGCCGCTCATTTGTTTAATAGCGGAGTATACACCGCGGAGGTTTCCCGTGTTTGCGGCCTTTTCCGTCTGTTCTGCAATATCATTATAATACTTTTCACGATCAGCACGAACCATATAATTTACTTTACGAGCGGATTGTCGGTATTCTAATTTTGTCTGTAATTTTAGTGTTGGTGTTTTGGCGCGGATACGCAGGTTATGAAGATGTTTCCGATTTTCTATCTCGCCCCAGGTTTCAGAGCTAATCCATGGCTTTATTTTTACTTGCTTCAGGCCCAAAACCGACTTTGCAGAGTCTTTACAGGCTTTTACTACGTCCGACCATGAATTTTGTTCGTTGAGTGCTAGATTTGATCTAAGAGTTTGATTATAGACAATTGAAGTGGTAGGGTCTTGAAGACGCGATGTATTAAACCTTTCGGCTTTTTTTCTAGTCCCATTTACTGCCGCAGGACGTAGCCGAAATTTGGCAACGAGAAGTTGGTGGTCACTTGCTATGTCAACACCACGTCTTGCTGTAACGTCAAGGAGTGATCCCAGAAATAGTTTACTAACCATAATGTGATCAATTTGATTGAATGTTTGGCCAGTCGGCGATTCCCAAGTATATTTATGGATGTCCTTATGAGGGAATTTAGTTCCACCAATAAAGAGACGGTTGCGAGCACAGAAATCTACAAGTCTGTCTCCGTTGTTGTTTCTAGATGAACCTAGCCCATGTTTGCCCATTACCGCCTGTAGGTTCTTGTTATCATTTCACTTTGGCGTTAAAATCACCCAGAAATATTTTAATATCGCCAACTGGTAAGGAACTAATAACGGAGTCGAGCTGACTATAAAATTCATCTTTAAAGCTGTCCTCATCAGGCTCAGTTGGTGCGTAGCATTGCACAATGGATATTTTCCGAAACTTTGAATTGAATCTCGCAGTGATTATACGCTCAGATACTGCCTTATACTCTATTAGTGCATCTCTAGCTTTTGGTGATAGAAGAATACCTACGCCGTTTTTCAAGTAAGTGGTGTTGCCAGAGTAGATAAACCGGTGACCGGAAAGCAATTGTGTAGTACATTGTTTAGCCAACGAACTTCACTTAACCCAAGAATGTCAAGTTTATAAGACACCATTTCCTTTCGAACTTGCTCGAGTCTGGAGATTTCAGAGAGTGTTCTAACGTTCCAGGTACCAATCATAAACCGTTTTTTGAAGCCAAAAGTCGTCATCGTTGGGGGATCATTGTTTGAATTTATTAACGTTTCTGTAATCATTTAGTTTAGCAATGATTGACTGATTAGGCCAATGCACCCGATCCTAGTGTTGGGGCTGCCAACAAACCTCTAGGCAGGTTTTCCTGACTGTATAACAGCCAGGAGTGACTGAGTTCCAGTGACTTATTTCCCGGTTGTCACCTAATTACCTGAGACGCACCAATATTTACGTGCCATTCAGGTTACTCAAGCCGGCGCCTTCTCACATTAGCTGCCGACAAACGGGTGTTTGTACGACATTACCAGGGAATACTTGGTATAATACCGGAAGTTGTGAGCTGCTAGGGAAGTTCAACAATGGAATCGCTTCTTGCTATTCCCAAGTGAATAGCAGACAGAGAGCTTTCAAACACTGCGAAAGACCCCATCCCCCATAAGCCAAATTGATGATCAGGTATAATTTTTTGTGTTTCTAAAATCGGTAGTAATCTAGATGCAAATAATTTTTCAAATATCTTTGAAAAAGTTGTTAGCAAACTTATGGGTCTATATGAGGCAATTGAAGTTTCGGGTTTGTTTGGTTTCTGTATCATTATTATTTCAGCACATTTTCATTTAGATGGAAAGTACAATAACGTTAAAATCGAATTAAATAAGACTAGATGACCCGTGCGAATATTTCGCACCGTTAGTTGTCATTTTTGTAACATAAAATGAAAATAATTAATAGAAATTTTAGTAACTTCAATACATTTTAAAATATAATTTTTATCAATGAAAATATTAATTTTTCAAACAGAAGTAAAGGAAAAAACATGTAAAATCAATTAAAATGGATAATCATTCAGGAAAGCAAATTTCGATCTACCAAATCTTAAAATACAATTTGGTTTAAGGATTGATGTTTGACTAGTGACGTCAGCAGTCGTCGATGGCTGCGAGTGTAAGACGGCAAATCCATCTGAGGAGATCGAGTGGTTGCGATCGAAACATGTCATGGTAACCTGCCGGCCAGGGTTCGAGCCCGAGCCACGTCAAGAATGAAAGATTATCAATAACAATTTTGATTAATTTTCATGTTGTAAAATTCCTTTCTTCATAAAAATAATTTAATAAAAATTAAATTTCATGAACTTAAGCCTAATTAAAAATATTAAAAATTTGGATTAAAAACCATAAATAGTTCAACAAAATAACCACAATACTAATTATTGTTAAAGCTAAGGTACGAGCTCTATGTGTACATTTGTCCTTCAAGTTGTGCTGAAAAAGGTCAACAGAAAAGAGAAAGACAAAGTGAAAAAACAAAAAAATGTACTTGGACTTCAAGAAAAATTTTTGACGAAAGTACGAAAAAACAGAAGTAAAGGAAAAAACATGTAAAATCAATTAAAATGGATAATCATTCAGGAAAGCAAATTTCGATCTACCAAATGTTAAAATACAATTTGGTTTAAGGATTGATGTTTGACTAGTGACGTCAGCAGTCGTCGATGGCTGCGAGTGTAAGACGGCAAATCCATCTGAGGAGATCGAGTGGTTGCGATCGAAACATGTCATGGTAACCTGCCGGCCAGGGTTCGAGCCCGAGCCACGTCAAGAATGAAAGATTATCAATAACAATTTTGATCAATTTTCATGTTGTAAAATTCCTTTCTTCATAAAAATAATTTAATAAAAATTAAATTTCATGAACTTAAGCCTAATTAAAAATATTAAAAATTTGGATTAAAAACCATAAATAGTTCAACAAAATAACCACAATACTAATTATTGTTAAAGCTAAGGCACGAGCTCTATGTGTACATTTGTCCTTCAAGTTGTGCTGAAAAAGGTCAACGGAAAAGAGAAAGCAAAGTGAAAAAACAAAAAATGTACTTGGACTTCAAGAAAAATTCTTGACGAAAGTACGAAAAACCAGAAGTAAAGGAAAAAACGTAAAATCAATTAAAATGGATAATCATTCAGGAAAGCAAATTTCGATCTACCAAATGTTAAAATACAATTTGGTTTAAGGATTGATGTTTGACTAGTGACGTCAGCAGTCGTCGATGGCTGCGAGTGTAAGACGGCAAATCGATCTGAGGAGATCGAGTGGTTGCGATCGAAACATGTCATGGTAACCTGCCGGCCAGGGTTCGAGCCCGAGCCACGTCAAGAATGAAAGATTATCAATAACAATTTTGATTAATTTTCATGTTGTAAAATTCCTTTCTTCACAAAAATAATTTAATAAAAATTAAATTTCATGAACTTAAGCCTAATTAAAAATATTAAAAATTTGGATTAAAAACCATAAATAGTTCAACAAAATAACCACAATACTAATTATTGTTAAAGCTAAGGCACGAGCTCTATGTGTACATTTGTCCTTCAAGTTGTGCTGAAAAAGGTCAACGGAAAAGAGAAAAACAAAGTGAAAAAACAAAAAATGTACTTGGACTTCAAGAAAAATTCTTGACGAAAGTACGAAAAACCAGAAGTAAAGGAAAAAACGTAAAATCAATTAAAATGGATAATCATTCAGGAAAGCAAATTTCGATCTACCAAATGTTAAAATACAATTTGGTTTAAGGATTGATGTTTGACTAGTGACGTCAGCAGTCGTCGATGGCTGCGAGTGTAAGACGGCAAATCCATCTGAGGAGATCGAGTGGTTGCGATCGAAACATGTCATGGTAACCTGCCGGCCAGGGTTCGAGCCCGAGCCACGTCAAGAATGAGAGATTATCAATAACAATTTTGATTAATTTTCATGTTGTAAAATTCCTTTCTTCATAAAAATAATTTAATAAAAATTAAATTTCATGAACTTAAGATTAATTAAAAATATTAAAAATTTGGATTAAAAACCATAAATAGTTCAACAAAATAACCACAATACTAATTATTGTTAAAGCTAAGGCACGAGCTCTATGTGTACATTTGTCCTTCAAGTTGTGCTGAAAAAGGTCAACAGAAAAGAGAAAGACAAAGTGAAAAAACAAAAAAATGTACTTGGACTTCAAGAAAAATTCTTGACGAAAGTACGAAAAAACAGAAGTAAAGGAAAAAACATGTAAAATCAATTAAAATGGATAATCATTCAGGAAAGCAAATTTCGATCTACCAAATGTTAAAATACAATTTGGTTTAAGGATTGATGTTTGACTAGTGACGTCAGCAGTCGTCGATGGCTGCGAGTGTAAGACGGCAAATCCATCTGAGGAGATCGAGTGGTTGCGATCGAAACATGTCATGGTAACCTGCCGGCCAGGGTTCGAGCCCGAGCCACGTCAAGAATGAAAGATTATCAATAACAATTTTGATTAATTTTCATGTTGTAAAATTGATTTCTTCATAAAAATAATTTAATAAAAATTAAATTTCATGAACTTAAGCCTAATTAAAAATATTAAAAATTTGGATTAAAAACCATAAATAGTTCAACAAAATAACCACAATACTAATTAAACTAAATAAATATTAATTATTTATATTGTCACGCTCTTATTTATTTAAATTTGTTCACATTTATCAGCTGATAATTTGGCATTATATTCATTATGCCGTTTTTAAGACGAAAATTTTGGGATAAAATGTTCCCAACATTTTTGTAGCCGTTGAGCTCAACAGCTACGCCTTATGAACGTGCCCATTGTCTACAGAAAAGTTGTGGAGCTTATGAAGCAATTCATTTCCGTGTTGCATTGCAAGCGCAGTGTCAACCAACACTTCAATAGAGTCAAGATAATGTTTTTCTCTTTCAGAAGCAATAACCGTTACAAATAAATTTTATTAAATTTAAAATTTTATAAAATAAAAATGTTACTCACCATGAGAATTAAGTTTCCAGATCCTATTTATATTTTACTTTAGTTTAATTTTTCTGTAACATTCTATTGTTATTAACCAATATTTTTTTTTGTAAAAACATTAAAAAATCTTTTTATTAATTGTTTTTTAACAGCAAATATTTAACGGCTGTCCTCATTTTTTTTGAGCATTTAAACAAGCATCCTAAATATCCCGTACAATTTAAGGACTATAAAACTAGAAATGTTTGTTATATTTTAGTTTTAAAAGCGGAAATAATTTTCTACTTGTGTTTTTTTACTTTTATGTTTTAATGTGCGTGTTTTAGTTTTTTTCTATTTTTTTCTGGAAAAGAGGGTCAATTTGTTCATTTTACACCCACACGGAACGAACATTCATCCCTTTTCGGAAAGAAAAGTTATTTATATTATTTTTTACATATCAATACAAAATATTTTTTTTATAGTTTTCCAGGTGTTCAATAAATTTTATTGTCCTTTATATGTATGTTTTAATAATTGATAAGATTTTTTTTTTATAAAATTAATATCTAATAGTTGTTTCATATCAGTTTTTGTTCATATTTGAATGGAAAAATGTTTAGGTTTTTAACCCCTTATTGACATTTAACATGTGTAAAAAGATAAATGTTTTTTTTTCATAATTTACTTGTACAATTTAAGCTACAAGTGCAATAAACAAGCTTTAGTTTGACATTTAAATAAATAGAGGGATTTGTTCGAGCGATTAGGAAAAAATATATTTATATATTTGGCTGCTCACACTTCAAGTGGAACGCACAGAGAAAGTCTAATGTTGATATAGTTAGAACTCAACATAAAGGCCTCAGTTTAAATTACGAATTTCCATTTAATACACAAACATACTTAATTTTTCTTAACATAAGAATGAACATTAATGGTCATTTTCTCATTAGGTGATTATCTTTTTCCCCAACCAAAAACTGCACATTAAAGAAATTTGGTTTTCTCAATGTCTCATTTGCTTCGATTTTATCGCAAAGCTAACCGGCACTCGTCTGGCAATTATTTATTTTTCTTTTATTTGCCGTACAGATAAATTCAATCAGCTGACTCCCAACTTTTACATGTATTTTGAGTGGCGTTGCCAGCTGAAAACTTTGTTTTTTGTCGGTATATTGAGAACAGGGCTGCCAGTTAAGGGGTTTTGACCCCAAATTAGGGGTTTTCTTTTTGCTAAAAGGGACAAAAAATTTGATTTGGGGTTTGGGGATAACATTGGGGATTTAAAAAAAAAAATTAGGATTTTTTGGGGAAATACACGGAAAGAATTATTTACTAAAGCACCACAAAATATGGCTTGAACTTAAAATATTTTGCACCATTCTCGTCCAAGCCAAAATTTTCTTATGTTAAATTTATGTGTTGCTTGCAGTGTTACCACCCACCAGTAAAATTCAAATTTACACTTGAGATGAAGCAAAATTACCCGATTTGAATGAAATTACACCTGATATAAAATTGAAGTTTTATTTAATAAAAGGACATTTACAAAGAAGCAAAAACACAACAAACTCATTGAAAGAAGATCAATATTAGTCAAACTGTAAAGTTTTTTTTTTTTAATAAATTAACAAAAAAAAAAAAAAAAAATATCAACGACTTGAAAACATAAAATAAAATAATGAGATTAACTTCAACATTTGGTTGCATACTTGTATCTAGAGAAGGTTCAAAATGCTCCATAGGGCTGTAATGTCACTGGTTTATGCTGATAAGCCAGCAACAATTGACGTCTTTGAGGTCAACATTGCTCATTTTATTCGTGACATGCATTGGATGTCTGCAATGCATTTCGTCAAAGACAGGCGCGGTGCCTATTTGTTTGAAGTCAGTTTCAAATGGTAATGCCTTGCATCAATCTGCGCTTAAAATTAATTTTTTTTGTGTTGTCTACCATTTTAAGTTTCATTATTGGATTTTCTGTGTTAAGAAATTGGTTACTTTAGAAAATAAACTTATTTCCGTGTAAAAAATATGAGTTAAATTTTTCTATAAGAGATAACTTAGTTTTTGCAATATCACTTAATATCAATAAACACCGGGTAAAAAAAAGTTTGTTTTTTATATAAAAAAAATTAAAAAAAAAATATCTGAAAAGTTTGAAGCTAATTTGTCAATTATATGATTATGTATAATAAGTACAAAATTTGTATTTTCCTAGAGAAGTAAATATACTTATAAGAGGTGTTAAAATTAAAATGAACTCTTAAGTCAATGAGTGGGCTAATTTTGTTTCTTTGTATATAAAAACATAAATTATGAAGTTTGGTGACGATTGGGTAAAGAAAAGTCGATTGATAAGTTGAATAGTGAATACAAGGCGAAAAAACTCTTATATTAATTTTTGTCAATTTTGTAAATGTCGTAAACTTTTCTTCTAGATGATAAAGTAATCAAAGTGTAGATACAACTATGTTTTCAATGCAGATTCATTATAGGGAAGTTCGACTGTATATATACATATATGTATATATAAACTTTTGTGGGGAGTTTAAAAAAAAGACAAAAATTACCCCTTAAAATGAGTGTTAGAGGGTTAATATATTCTAAGAAAAGAATCGCCATACAATTCTACTGAAGACATTTGAAATATTCTTTTAGCTCAGAAGTAAATTAAGTGCACTTTTCAAGAGAATTCACAAATTTCAATGCCCGAAATTTCGAAAATCCGTTTTACATACATTCAACGAACGTTTGGTCTTAGAAGACCCCTAGTAAAATTTGATGTAGAAATATTCATGGAACATTTTAACCCTCTAAGTGCTATTTTTGTATAGTTTTGTGGGGAAGTTAAAAAAATGACAAAAATGGCCCCTTAAAATGGGTGTTAGAGGGTTAATATATTCTAAGATTTGCTCTACTAGTAGTGTACTTTCATTTCGCTTTGCAAGTGTTGAGGCTGGCGGCGATGACCCGAATTATGTTGCACAGTGTTATGTGAACGCAACGTCAAATAATTACATTGAAAGCAAGAACGAAGTCATAAATTTTGTTGTTGCTTTCTACAGAAATTGACATTGCCTTTTAAAATTTCAAACGCCGCATAACTTGTGGCGTTGAAAATTTTTAAGCGGTACAATCGCACAAATGAGGGGCCAGTAAACAGGACCATGTGAAGTTGTTAACAAATCGATTTTGCAATAAATCGATTTCATCAATTTTGTGGTAAATCGATTTCATCAATTTTGTGGTAAATCGATTTCATCAATTTTGTGGTAAAACATCGATGACTAATTTTCATAGTAAACTTGGATAATTAAGTAGCGTTGTTTAAGCGTTAATCTATTCATGATGATTTGCCCGAGAGTTTACTGATCATAAGCATTCCCTTTCGTAAGTTCAATCGGGCCTAAAAAATTACCCTTTATAAATAGTTTCTAAAATTTTAGTTTAAGCAGCATTTATAGTTATTTTTGCAAAAATTAGATTTAACAGATTTATGTTTTCGTTAACAAAATCCTACTTTTTCAACAAAACAAAAATTTTTTTAGTCATTTTTTTAATATTAGAAGATATTAAAGAAAATCTGTCTTAAAACTGCAAACAGTCAATGCCTTCTCCTCCATTTTTTATCAGGAGCCTGATTCTGGCAGTCGTGATCGAGTACTTTCTCGATTCGAAAGCAATTTAATATCTAATTATTTTAGTTAATACTGAACGAATAGGAATTGTTTTTTTCAGTGTTGTGTTCATTTTAATTTTACAATACTGAAAAAATAATTTCGATTCGTGGAGTATCGACTAAAAGAATAAGATATAAAATTGCTTTCGAATCGAGAAAGTACTCGATCACGACTGCCACAATTTGGCCCCAGGTCATTATAAGTTAATTTACAGAGGCTTAAGTGCGTATTAGGAGGGCTACCCACTTGCAGTTTAGTTGAGTCTAAATTTTTAATTTTTCAAAATAAAACCGAATTGGATGGATGCTCAATCGTCTTTTTTAATTTACAAACGCCTTTGCTTCTTAGCGCTGTCAAATTATACTGAAAGGTTAAAAATGGGTGAATTCTTTTAAATTCTCAAATTTTTCTATTAACATAAATAAGATACGAATCACAAATTATCTTTGTGTTTATGTGCATATGTAAACAATTTTATGTCATAATTTGTTTTAAAAGGGGTGGTTAACTCAAATACAACAAACAATATTCATATACTTTTTCTCTCTATTGTTTTTATTATTTGTGGGCTGTAATCACTTAATAAATCTTATCAGAAATCGAAAATCTTTGAGGACAGCTGTCAAATAGATGAAAATACAATTAAAAAGGAGAGTTTAATTGTACCTTTCAAATCTTACTGAATTAGATAGTGAGTAGGAAGTTCGGGTTTTAGTTAATTCAGGTGATTTGAAAAAAATGTAGTTTCATTTTTAATTGTTTTGTTTACAGTAATAATGGATAAATGCGTTCATGAAAAATTGCTAAAACCAAACGCTCTTAAGCGAGAAACGAATTTAAAAGAATCTCGGTTAAATACGTTACTGGCGCATTTAAAACAGTTTTGGTTAATTGGGTAACAAACGTATTTAAAAGAATTATCTCTTAATTGCGTTCACAATGCTCAACGTCATAAGTAAATAATCGCTAATTTTGACTTAAAATCACTAATGCATAGTAAATCAGGTGTTTTATGAAGTGGTAATTATTGCACGTGAAGATATTGTGTCCAAATTCATACGTTGCAAGTCTTATTGATAAACTTATCTATCAACATGAAAATTAATTAAAATTGTTATTGATAATCTTTCATTCTTGACGTGGCTCGGGCTCGAACCCTGGCCGGCAGGTTACCATGACATGTTTCGATCGCAACCACTCGATCTCCTCAGATGGATTTGCCGTCTTACACTCGCAGCCATCGACGACTGCTGACGTCACTAGTCAAACATCAATCCTTAAACCAAATTGTATTTTAACATTTGGTAGATCGAAATTTGCTTTCCTGAATGATTATCCATTTTAATTGATTTTACATGTTTTTTCCTTACTTCTGTTTTTTCGTACTTTTGTCAAGAATTTTTCTCGAAGTCCAAGTACATTTTTTGTTTTTTCATTTTGTCTTTCTCTTTTCTGTTGACCTTTTTCAGCACAACTTGAAGGACAAATGTACACATAGAGCTCGTGCCTTAGCTTTAACAATAATTAGTATTGTGGTTATTTTGTTGAACTATTTTATGGTTTTTAATCCAAATTTTTAATATTTTAATTAGGCTTAAGTTCATGAAATTTAATTTTCATTAAATTATTTTTATGAAGAAAGGAATTTTTACAACATGAAAATTAATTAAAATTGTTATTGATAATCTTTCATTCTTGACGTGGCTCGGGCTCGAACCCTGGCCGGCAGGTTACCATGACATGTTTCGATCGCAACCACTCGATCTCCTCAGATGGATTTGCCGTCTTACACTCGCAGCCATCGACGACTGCTGACGTCACTAGTCAAACATCAATCCTTAAACCAAATTGTATTTTAACATTTGGTAGATCGAAATTTGCTTTCCTGAATGATTATCCATTTTAATTGATTTTACATGTTTTTTCCTTACTTCTGTTTTTTCGTACTTTTGTCAAGAATTTTTCTTGAAGTCCAAGTACATTTTTTGTTTTTTCATTTTGTCTTTCTCTTTTCTGTTGACCTTTTTCAGCACAACTTGAAGGACAAATGTACACATAGAGCTCGTGCCTTAGCTTTAACAATAATTAGTATTGTGGTTATTTTGTTGAACTATTTTATGGTTTTTAATCCAAATTTTTAATATTTTAATTAGGCTTAAGTTCATGAAATTTAATTTTCATTAAATTATTTTCATGAAGAAAGGAATTTTTACAACATGAAAATTAATTAAAATTGTTATTGATAATCTTTCATTCTTGACGTGGCTCGGGCTCGAACCCTGGCCGGCAGGTTACCATGACATGTTTCGATCGCAACCACTCGATCTCCTCAGATGGATTTGCCGTCTTACACTCGCAGCCATCGACGACTGCTGACGTCACTAGGATTGATGTTTGACTAGAAACGTCAAGAATGAAAGATTATCAATAACAATTTTAATTAATTTTCATGTTGTAAAAATTCCTTTCTTCATAAAAATAATTTAATAAAAATTAAATTTCATGAACTTAAGATTAATTAAAAATATTAAAAATTTGGATTAAAAACCATAAATAGTTCAACAAAATAACCACAATACTAATTATTGTTAAAGCTAAGGCACGAGCTCTATGTGTACATTTGTCCTTCAAGTTGTGCTGAAAAAGGTCAACAGAAAAGAGAAAGACAAAATGAAAAAACAAAAAATGTACTTGGACTTCAAGAAAAATTCTTGACAAAAGTACGAAAAAACAGAAGTAAGGAAAAAACATGTAAAATCAATTAAAATGGATAATCATTCAGGAAAGCAAATTTCGATCTACCAAATGTTAAAATACAATTTGGTTTAAGGATTGATGTTTGACTAGTGACGTCAGCAGTCGTCGATGGCTGCGAGTGTAAGACGGCAAATCCATCTGAGGAGATCGAGTGGTTGCGATCGAAACATGTCATGGTAACCTGCCGGCCAGGGTTCGAGCCCGAGCCACGTCAAGAATGAAAGATTATCAATAACAATTTTAATTAATTTTCATGTTGTAAAAATTCCTTTCTTCATAAAAATAATTTAATGAAAATTAAATTTCATGAACTTAAGCCTAATTAAAATATTAAAAATTTGGATTAAAAACCATAAAATAGTTCAACAAAATAACCACAATACTAATTATTGTTAAAGCTAAGGCACGAGCTCTATGTGTACATTTGTCCTTCAAGTTGTGCTGAAAAAGGTCAACAGAAAAGAGAAAGACAAAATGAAAAAACAAAAAATGTACTTGGACTTCAAGAAAAATTCTTGACAAAAGTACGAAAAAACAGAAGTAAGGAAAAAACATGTAAAATCAATTAAAATGGATAATCATTCAGGAAAGCAAATTTTCGATCTACCAAATGTTAAAATACAATTTGGTTTAAGGATTGATGTTTGACTAGTGACGTCAGCAGTCGTCGATGGCTGCGAGTGTAAGACGGCAAATCCATCTGAGGAGATCGAGTGGTTGCGATCGAAACATGTCATGGTAACCTGCCGGCCAGGGTTCGAGCCCGAGCCACGTCAAGAATGAAAGATTATCAATAACAATTTTAATTAATTTTCATGTTGTAAAAATTCCTTTCTTCATAAAAATAATTTAATGAAAATTAAATTTCATGAACTTAAGCCTAATTAAAATATTAAAAATTTGGATTAAAAACCATAAAATAGTTCAACAAAATAACCACAATACTAATTATTCTTATCTATCACATTTTCTTCTTATTGCTGAAATATTACTTTTTTTATGTATGAAGTACACACAAATGTGTGCTTTTTTAACATTCCAAACAAACACGGACGTTTGATTTCAAATTGAAAATGATTTAAAAACAAACGTTTTCTCAAACGACAAACGTTTGATAATTATTTGAAACTCATAGCATTCTCAACAAAAAGGGGAAATTATTTTCCTATTGAAAAATGCCTTTATTTTCAACTAGCTTTCAAGCGTAATTCTCAAAGTTTTTCAAATGTGGATTATAATGCAATGTGGAACATAAATAAAAATATTTTATTTTTTTTAATTTAAATTCATTAATTACCCAGTAAAAACTTCGCCTACAAAATAATGTGTTGAGTAATCAGAAAAAACTTAAATCACTACTTACAATTCAACTGAATGAACCAAAGAATGTCCCAAAATGAACGCATTTAAAAGTAAGTCATTATTTTATTTGCATAAATACATCCAGAAAAAAGTAGTCACAGAAGTTGTTATACAAGTAGTTATAGAAGAAAGCTACTAAATAATGAGTGAAAGAAGCTATTCATTTTGAAAAAGTAGGCGAAGTTTTTACTGGGAATTAAAATAAACTGTGAGATATACATTCGGCACCATAGCTGGAAGATGAAATTATGTTCTTTCCGTCCTCTAATTTTTGGAAATACTACGAAATACTTGGCTCCCTTTTATTTTGAGGATTGTAGCACCGCGATCATATGAAAACTCATAATTTCTTCACTTTCCCGTTTAATTTTTTTTAATTCGTATTCATAATCATTGTAATAACTCACAAATAATTTTTATTTTTCATAAGAAATAAATCGCGTTTGTAAAACACATTTAACCACGAAGTTAAAAATTTAACTAATCGCCATTTTTAATGTTTACATTTATTTTTCGCTTTAGTATTGCCAAGTTAGTTTTGATTTGAATTTAACATTGAAGCCAATTTGACGTCAAATTGATAAAACATTTGATGTCAAGTGTTTAGTTTCAAATCATCATCAATTTGAATTTATATGTTAAAATCAAACAATTCAAAAACGTTTGAGAATTGTGTTCGAGGTCAAATGATAAAGTCATTTCATATCAAAGGTTTGAGTTCGTGTTTGTTGGGTAATGAGTACAGTACGTTGAGTACCCGTTTCTTTTCCCCTCGTCTCCCTCGCCAATAAAATAGATAGCTGATCAAACGTATGAATTGGAACAAACTAAACTCTTGAGAGAAGCATACATTTTTTTGTTGCCTTGCTGATAGGGTGTGTCGCTCGTAGTACACTGAACAAAAATCAAGCCATTCGTACTTAAATCAAGCCAAAACGGTGTCAATACTAGTGATGACTTATCAAAGATACATTTTTCGTATCTCTTGATGACTTCAGGTACCATGTATAATAGACTGGTCGCAATTTTTTTTTTTTTTTAATTTAATTGTTTGCGCTGCTAAATATGAGGTTTGGTGTAAGAAATCATGATCTAATTTTTCAATCCGACGGTGCCTAGCCGTGCCGAGTGGGCCCCAAAGTTTCCCATATTATAAAAATAAACATATTTTCTATCGGATCTTTATAGTTATACTAGTTGAAAAGCCGAACATCAAAAATATGGCTTCGTTACGATCTTCCGCAGAGAAAGTACTTCAAGTGTGCCAAATTTCAGCTTCCTATGTCATCAGATGGCTTCAGAAAGTTGCGGAAAGAATAGGACATACATGCAAACATCCTGACATACTAAGAAATTATATATTGTATAGATAGATTAAAGTATTTGCTGTTTAATATTTTAGTATGATACGAACGAAAGATTTTTGACCTAATTCGGGGTCGCTGAATCCAGTGGTGCTAGCCTTTTTTTTTAGGTAAGCTTTGGTTTTCGAGATAAACCGTTATTTCGAAAATTAAGGATGTTGCACAACATATGTTCGCGTAACTCAAAAACGCTTTAGCTTATTGAAAAACTAAAAAAAACCGAAATTCCGCAATAAAATTTACTTTAAGAAAGTTAAAACTTTTTTCTTTATGTTGGCTTTTGTTTTCGAGATATGCCGTTATTTCGAAAATTTAGGAGGTTGCACAACATTTCCAAAGCTAACCTAAAAAAACGGCTAGCACCACTGGATTCAGCGACCCCGAATTAGGTTAAAAAACTTTCGTTCGTATCATACTAAAATGTTAAACAGCAAATACTTTAATTTATCTATACAATATATAATTTCTTAGTATGTCAGGATGTTTGCATGTATGTCCTATTCTTTCCGCAACTTTCTGAAGCCATCTGATGACATAGGAAGCTGAAATTTGGCACACTTGAAGTACTTTCTCTGCGGAAGATCGTGATGAAGCCATATTTTTGATGTTCGGCTTTTCAACTAGTATAACTATAAAGATCTGATAGAAAATATGTTTTTTTTTATAATATGGGGAACTTTGGGCCCCAGTCGGCACGGCTAGGCACCGTCGGATTGACCTGAAAATTAGATCATGATTTCTTATACCAAACCTCATATTTTAAGCAGCGCAAACAATTAAATTAAAAAAAAAAAAAAAACAAGTTAGAGTGCTATATTCGGCTGTGCCGAATCTTTGATACCCTCCACCGACAGTTCGAATGTTTAAGGAGTAATATCTGTATGATGTCTATTTATTATAATTATCTTAAACTGTGGCGATTTGTTATTAATTATGGTTTTAGGCGACTAAACTGTTTGCCGGTAGTAGGGTTTATATGGGGCCTAGGGTAAATTATGGACCTATCATCACGAAATTTCACAGCGTCATTTCTAGTCCTTTAAAACTGTGACGTACCAATTTCTGTTATGATTGCAATTTTTTTTACGGTATTAGGCGTACTAAACTGTTTTCCGGTAGTAGGGCTTATATGGGGCCTAAGGTAAATTATGGACCGATCGTCATGAAATATCACAGTGTTATTTCCAGTCCTAAAAACCTGTGACGTACTAAATTTTGTTACGATAGCGTTATTTTTTACGGTTTTAGGCGTACTAAACTGTTTTCCGGAAGTAGTGTTTATATGGGGCTTAGGGTAAATTATGGACGGATCTTCACGAAATTTAACAGCGTGATTTCCAGTCAAATAAAAACAATTTTTGAGAAATCTTATCTCATTCCGTGCCTTGTTCCACCATTTATGTTGTTCTTTGTAACAAAATTATAAATTTTTTTAGGTGGTGGTTCCACATTTTGATTCATAGCTCTGATCCTACTGAACCGATTTTGCTGAATTTCAATCCCAAACTGCTTAGGATAACTACAAGCAATTTGGCACCAAGTTTGTTCATTTCTTTTGAAATGAGCGTGTTTTCAACAGACTTAGAATTACTCAAGGACCCAGAATATAAATACTTTATGGGGTCTGAGATTTATAATAAAAAAGTTTCACACGGAATGACAAACTTAATATACCCTCTTCACAACTAATTGTGGTGGAGGGTACAAAAATCCCATACAAGATGCGACCAGTCTAATGTATAATCCTGAAATTTTTCGTATCTTTTAAATCTGTACGCAAAATGTATAGAAATAAAACATCAGAGAATTTTTAGCCAACTAAAACTTTTTAAGACTGATCATCATAACCGAATCAATGCTAATACAGCTTTAATAATGGTGAATGAAAACATTAAGGATCTAGTAGTGCGAAGTTGTTTAAAGGAAATATGAACTCCTTTTTTATTTTCAGGAAATTAATATGAACTTTTTGATAAAATCGCTTTTATTTAAACGCCTTAACTCGTATATTAATTTTTACAAAAATGAATTTGTTTTGATAACGTCCAAAGATAGTTACGTATAATTAATTTAAAAGTTTGTTAACTGTATTTTTAAAATTACATACCTAATATTAAATGAATTTATATGATATCATTTTCCTTCCAATATTCATTTAATATGAAATTAAAATGTTAAACGTTAAAAATGAATTCTTTTTTCAAAATGTATCTTTTTAGGAAAAGTGTATCTTTTTGGAAACCCAAATGTATCTTTCTCGAAATTTCCCTGGCAACACTGATCAATACTACGGTAAGTACGGATTTCCTTAAATCAAGTACATAATACTTGCTTCATGTATGATAAATAAAATAAAATAATCCGAAAACAAGATTGACTTAGTCTGGGATCACACTATGAAAGTTTTCTTTCAGAAAGTCTAACACCCAATTTTCATGATGATTTTTTCCCCTATTTTTGAAACATGTCTTTTTTAGTTTGAAAGCGAGCGGGGGAGAGAAGTAAGCAGGGTAGAAAAAAAGACATGAATCGTATTTTCTGTGTTTTTTTTGACATTCCTCTTTGCATTTAATATTGTTTTTTAATTTATGTTGTATTTTTATTTCAAAATTACAATTGCTTATTAAAATATAAAAAAATAAACAAATTTAATTCAAAAAAATTCAATACATACATACATACATCATACATTTATAAGGAAAATAAAAAAATCAAACAAAATAAGAAACATTGTGAAAATTGAACATGTCTTTGGAAGTTTCTTTAAAAAAGAACTACAAAAAAGACATGTCTTTTAAATCATCGTGAAAATTAGGTGTAAGTTTGTGGGTGAGAGAGGAGAGAAAAAAAGCATGTTCTCTTCCCCTCTCACTAATAAACTCAGACTTTCTGAAAGAAAACTTTCATAGTGTGAACCCAGACTTAAGTAAAAGTAAGATAAAAATGAATCTCAAACTGTGCGCTTGATTCAAGAATTTCTAAGTTGTTTTGAATCCTAAATCCGAAGTTGAAATAGTCCGAATTTCGGATTCCGAAAGACAAATTTTGATTCTAACCTAAACACTTACCCCAAGAAACAGAGATATAAAGAAATGTTATTATTTATTTTCCCGTTTACACATATGGGCATTTCCATTTTGACGTGTCGTCGTGATATTTGTACCAAAAAATGTAAAGAAATTGAATGATGAAGTCAAATTTGAAAAAGGGTTTTTACATATGCAAAGTAATGAAGTAGCATTATATTCAGAAAAAAATTTACAGCAATCGACGCTAAGGCTTTGCAGATATAAGCAAAAATATGCGCTGGCATGACGTTAAAAAAACGGAAGTGGATTTTGACTTGCATCACAAAACTGAACTTATAGACTTATATAGATTTATTTTTCAAGGTATACACATATGGGCATTTTTTAGCGAAAATTCTACTTTTTTTACTGTAACGCCAGAGTGCAAACAAGGATGTATTTTAGGACCATGTTGTTCAACCGTTAACCCTTTTGTTGCTTAATGTAGAGCTGGTTGCGCTTTACACCACAATATAAAAAAGTAAACTATACATTTACAATTTTTTGAGAAATAATTTAAATTATTTCTGGCGTTACGTTACAAAAAGTAGACTTTTCGCTGGAATTGCCCATATCGCACTTGTTCAACAATACTGTATTAACTCATAATTTAAAAATTACACTAGAAGCAAAACCAGTTTTTATACCCACACCACAATAGTGGAGAGGGTATTATGCATTTGTGCTGATGTGTGTAATGCCTTAAAATATTGGTCCTAGACCCACCTTAAAGTATACAGATCGACTCACAATCACTTTCTGAGTCGAACTAACGATGTCCGCCCGGCAGACTGGCTGGCTGGCTGCATGTCCATGTAACCTTGTGCGCAAAGTACAGGTCGCAATTTTGGAGTTAATTTGATAAAATTTGGGACATAGGTTCTTATTGATACAAGGACCAAGCCTATTGAAAATGGGCCAAATCGTAGGACCACGAGGGAAGATAGAGGGAAATTTCTTCCTCTCAGAAACTATTTTAATGAAATTTAAAACTAACATATCTTCATGAACACAAAAGGGATGCATTTAAAAAAAAAATAGGACCACGAGGGGAGATAGGGCCAATTTCTGCCTCTCAAACCGATTTTAATGAAATTTAAAACATAGATCCATATCTATAGGGAAAAATAAGTTATAGTTTTTCAAAAATAGGACCACAAGGGGAGGTAGGGGGCAATTTCTGCCCCTCACAAACTTTTTACCCGATTTTAATGAGTTTTATAAACATAGATAAATCAGTATTTATATGGACATATAAGCATGATGTGTTTTTTAATACTGTGGTGTAGGGTATCATATGGTCGGGCTTGACCGACTATACTTTCTTACTTGTTAATTTTACATTAAAAAGAAAAAAATTCTCAAACCAACCGTTTCAATAGCAAAAAATAGACAAAATATCACGTTATTTTTACAGCGGTTAGATATAAATATTACGTGTCGATTTTTTCCCAAAAATAAAAATTTCAAGTTAATCTCTGGTTCATCAAGTGCAAATTGATTTAATAAATTAGTTTGGTTATAAAAAAAGTTTTGTTTTTTAAATTACTGTTGAACATGTGCGATATGGTCGTTTCGCATTTGTTGTATTCTCCCCTTTGTTTACAGTAGAACTCACAATTAGAAGACACCAGCAGCATACGCGATAATGACTCTTCTATGAAAATTAATACAATAAATAGAATTCGGGAATTTCGCTTCTTATTTTATTTTTGAAATATGAAAAAAGTGTAGGCTTTCCTTCTAGATGTGTTGTTGTTGTTTCTACACAAAACTAGTAAGCCATTTTTATCTGCTTTTTAGTGTTGTTGTTGCTGTTTCTATAAAAAAAAACCTTTACAACCGCCCAAAGTCAAAGTCAAACATTTAGGGCGAAAATGCGAAGCTTATAACCTGTATGTATTTGTGGGGACTTCTTTGTAATAATGCTCTATATGAGTGTTTTTAAATTTTTATGCGACATAACAATATGTATTTTCAAGTTAGCCGCCTGTGGAGGATATGATGATTCCTAAGCAGCAAAACGATTGCACATCCTCGAGATCTATGTTGTTGACCCTGAGCTTAGAGAGATTAGTATAACCTTAATTTTGTTGAGGTTTATATAAAGACCATCACGAGATTTTAGCTGGTGTATCTTATCCAATTTGTGTGATATTTAATTGAATAGTGCATTGGACTCAATTATACAGCAATCAGCTCGCATTAGAAGAGGCATTACATGGGGTATGAATGGTCCATTGAAGTATCATGATTACGCTGATGATATCTGCTTGCTATCAGTTACGAGTACAACATTTATCTTATATCACTATCAGTTACCTTAAAGTTTTTGATATTTTAATTAGGCTTAAGTCCACACAGAAAAAATCATTTTCCAATTCAAACAAAAAATTTGTAGAATCAAACAATTTTTTGTCTGAAATTGGTCCTATAAACAAATTCGCATATTCAAACAACCGATTTTTTCAAACAAATAATTTAACTGAGTCAAACAAAAAGTTTACTGAAATTCATATAAATTTCAAACAAATAATTTTGCTGAATCAAACAAAAAAGTTTTTCACAAGCAATGACGCGCACACAAGCAAGCACTGTTGGAGAAGATGAAGCAGAGCGCAGAGCGGCCGGCCCGGCTGGCTTTGAGACACATTTTTTTGTTGGAATAATTTTTAAACGAAGTCTTATTTCACAAAAGTTTTTTTTCATCACTCACTGTTGCTGTATCCTTACCTTTGCTAAAGAATGAGAGATGTAACCAAAAACGGCGGCAGACCGACTTGATATGTTTTTCGTCATGATTCTATTTTTGTATTTGATGTATTTAACCAAACACTTTCAAAAAATTTAATACGGGACTTCGTTTTTTTTTACCAACTTTGAAACCAACCAAAAATTTATTTTGTTTCTTATAATGTTGTTGTTTCTGTTGCTTAAATAGAGTGAAACTTTTATTTACCTGTTGTTGTTTTTGTTGTTTTTTACTTCAAACCTCGTCAGGCTTTTTTATTATCTTTCTTATTGTTGTACTTTTTAAAGTGTCCAAAAATAGACTGTATGTGTTTTTGTTGTAGTTCTTATATTTCACATAAAGAAGTGTTGCTTACGATCAATTAAAAAAATGCAAAAAAAAACGACAACATTAAGGAGCGTTTAATATTTCATACAAAATTATGAAAACTTGAAACCAATAACGCGTATATTATATTTTTGAATAGTTGTCAACATTTTTGATGGTTAAATAAAAATCAAACAAAAATATTAATTGAATCAGTTCGGTTTGTGCTTTGTTGTGATACAGACGTGTATTTTTAGCCCCGCATACGATTTGAACTATTAATTAATCACATTTGATTTTGTAATACATAAATATAAGCAGCGAATGGACGCTTAAAAAAAAAAAATAATATATTTTGTTATTTAAATTACTTAACATAATAGTGAACAATTTAAAACGATAGAATTAAATAAAATAAAACAGTAAAAATATATATGTATGTACGTATGAATGTTCATACATGTGTATACATATTCTGAACAAAAACATTTAAATTTAAATTTCTTGTTTTTTTTGTTGTTGTAAAATACAATAAATAATAAAAATATTAAAGCAAAGCAAAACGGTGAAAAACAAAAACAACTCTTTGCATGAGTACGAACAGTGAAACAACACTAAGACAAAATGAAAGAAACGTTTACGTTTTAGTTCAGGAAAACGAAAATAATGTAGAAATAAATAAATAAAACAAAACAAAACAATATAAACTATTTAACGGCTAAGCCAATTATTCGAACACGTTCCCTATCACCCTCGGTGTTTACGAAAACAGTGGATAGTGACTCATTAAAAAAACTACAACTAGATTTGGTGACAAGTGTTGCCAGCCCAGCAAGTATTGCCGTGACGTCAAAAACAAATTTAGTGGGAAATGATACCATGAACTCAAACACAAATGCAATGGAAAACCCCCCTGTAAAAAGTTGTCAAAAGCCTACAGTACAAGTTGGTATGGACAGGTACATAACAGTGCTTAAACGGGGACGCAGCCCTACCTCTGCAGCAGTTGCTTCGGCCTCAAAAGTACCATCTTTTGATAAAATAAATACTCAAAATCGTTTTGCAATTCTGGAGGATGAATCCTCTGAAGCACCAAACGTCATTAAACCATCCAAGCCTCCCCCGATATATCTAAGGGAGCAAAATTCAAATGAGCTCATAAAGAGTTTGATATCGGTGATAGGTGAAAATTCGTTTTACGTAGCGGCTATAAAGCGTGGAAGTATAAACGAGACAAAAATACAAGTCAATAATGAGAATGATTTTCGCAAAATAGTAAACAACTTTGAAACGCTTAAAAAAAACTTTTATACCTACCAACTGAAATGCAGTAAAGGTCTACAGGTAGTGATTAAGGGTATTGACTCATGTGTGGACCCAGAAGAGGTTAAAACATTCCTAGAAGAAAAAGGCTTCAAGGTAAAACATGTAGTAAATATTAAAAATAGAGAAACAATTCCCCAACCACTTTTTCGAGTGGAGTTTGAACCCGGCGACGTAAAACTTAAAAAAAACGAAACACATCCTATTTACAATTTAAAATATATTCTCTACAGAAGAATAACTATAGAAGAGCCGCACAAAAAAATGGACCTGTTCAGTGCTTAAACTGCCAAGAATTTGGCCATACCAAGGCATACTGCTACTTACCCCCTGTCTGCGTAGTATGCGGTGAACTACACGGTACAGTTTCTTGCGATAAGTCTAAAACCGACCCCAACTTAAAAAAATGTAGCAACTGTGGCGGTAATCACACTGCCAATTATAGAGGATGCCCAGTATATAATATTGTCAAGCAGACGGTTTGACCGAAAACAAATACCCCTCAAATGCAGGTTGCAAATCAGGTAAACACAAATGCAATTCAAGCCCCCCAGCCTAGTAATAACAGAACCTCTTACGCCAATGTCCTAAAATCAAACCATCAGCCAATGCAAGGTGCCTCGCCAAGTAATGATGAAACTCCGGTTTCTAATTTAAGTCGTTTAGAAAAAACCATGGAAACATTAGTGCAAACAGTAAATAATTTTACGAACACAATGGGTAATATGATGCAGGAAATGCTTTGAATGCAATCGATGTTATTGCAAGCTGTACTTAACAAACCATGAACTGTTTAAAAATTTGTTTTTGGAACGCAAACGGCATCCGCCAACATAAAAATGAATTAGAATACTTTCTTAAAAATAAACAAATTGATGTCATGATGATTTCTGAAACTCATTTGACCTCAAGAAATACGTTTAAAATCAATGGTTATATACTATATGATACCAAGGACCCTCGAGATAGAGCTTGTGGAGGTTCTGCCATCTTAATAAAAACTCGAGCCAAACACTACATTATGTGAAGACTATCTGCAAGCAACGACTATTTGTGTTGAGGAGCTAAATCGAAACATAGTAATTTCTTCTTTATACTCTCCACCTAGATTTTCCATATCAGAAGGCCAATATTATAAATATTATAAATCATTAGGACCCTGTTTTCTGGCCGCTGGCGATTATAACGCTAAACATACCTTCTGGGGGTCACGACTTATAACACCAAAAGGTCGTGTTTTGTTTTGTTTAACACAATCTCTAAAATGGGTTTAAATGTGGTCGCGAGCGGGCAACCAACATATTGGCCTACTGATCAGCAAAAAATTCCAGATGTTATCGACTTTGGCGTGGTTAAAAACATCCCCACAGAAACGATTCATGTTGAAGCTTCCTTAGAATTATCATCCGACCACACACCTACAATTGTTACTATATCGAACCCAAATAGAATTGTATTTCCGTCAGGTTACTTAGCGACGCCAGCCACACAAATAAATTGGTTAAAATATAAAAAATTTCTCAGTGCCCATTGCACAGAAAATATTCCGCTTAGTACACCGGAGAATGTGGATCTCTCTCTTGTTTACTTTGACAGTTATCTTAAACTAGCTGTTCAACACTCCAGCGTTACCCCCAAAAAAATTAAAAATAATGAAATATGTTCTTCAGATGTCGAGCGGCTCTTGACTGAAAAAAGGAGAGTTAGAAGAGAGTGGCAACTTTACAGATCCCCGCAACTTAAGATTTTATTAAAAGAATGCACAAAAAGGCTAAGAAAGTTGCTACAGAATCAGAAAACGGCTTCTCTAGAAAAATATCTTAAGGAACTTGATGCAACTCCACAATCTGACTACTCATTATGGCGTGCAGCTAGAAATCTAAAAAGGCCAGTTATATCTAAGCCACCACTAAGAAACTTGAATGGTAGTTGGGCAAGAAATGATAATGAAAAAGGAAACCTGTTTGTAAATCATTTGAGCTACCTCGCATAGCAAAGAAAATTATTCTTTTTATTTTTAATGCTATTTTTTGCCTTGAATACTATCCTGAAAAATGGAAGGTTTCCTTAGTTACCATGATACCAAAGCCAGGTAAAGATCATACAAAAGTTGAGTCTTATAGACCTATTAGCTTATTATCAAATATGTCAAAGCTGTTTGAGAAATTATTAGTTTCAAAATTAACACCAATTTTAAGTGAAAATAGATGTATTCCAAACCATCAGTTCGGATTTAGAAGAAAACACAGCACAATCGAGCAGACTCATCGAATAGTAAATGTCATAAGAAAAGCATTTGAAGAAAAGAAATATTGCTCAGCACTCTTCATCGATGTTTCGCAAGCTTTTGACAAAGTCTGGCATGAAGGCTTATTACACAAATTGAAGCAAAATTTACCAGCAAACACACACAAGCTGCTAGAAAGCTACTTAGTCGGTCGTCAATTTATTATTAAAGAAGGAAATTTCTTAAGTTCACCTCAGCCCATTGCCGCTGGAGTCCCACAAGGCAGCATCCTGGGCCCCCTATTATACTTAATTTATACTTCGGACATGCCAACAAGCAACTACACACAAACTTCAACATTTGCAGACGATACAGCTTTTCTAAGCGTCCACGAAAATCGTTATGAAGCATCGCGTTACTTACAGCATCATATATTTCAACTAGAAATATGGTTAAGACAATGGAGGATAATGGTCAATGAGCAAAAATGTGTACATATAACATTCACTTTGCGCCGGGAATCTTGCCCCCCTATTACAATCAATAATCAAATAATTCCTCAACATTCGCATGTTAAATATCTCGGTATACATCTGGATCGGCGATTAACGTGGAAATGCCATATAGAGGCAAAATTAACTCAAATGAAACTAAAAGCCATTCAAATTCATTGGCTTATTGGAAGAAATTCTGTCCTTAGTCTCGATTGCAAGCTTCTACTTTACAACTCTATCTTAAAGCCTATCTGGTGCTACGGTATTCAACTATGGGGCACTGCCTCGACCTCTAATATCGACAAAATTCAAAGGCGCCAAAATAAACTTCTTCGAATAATCACAGCCGCTCCCTGGTATGTTAAAAACTCAAACATTCATAAGGATCTCAATGTGCCATTAGTGAAATCTATGATTACAAAATATGCAATAAAATATTTAAAAAGGCTTGAATAACACCCAAATCCACTAGCTCGAAATATTTTAAATCATGGCGGCCACACTCGCTTAAGAAAAAGAGACACTGCAGCATTTACCCAATTAGATGAGCGATAAACACCTATAAAAGTGAACATAACCCGTGATGAAGAAAATTTTGTCTGGCACTGGCAGGAGATAAAATAACGTATTAGGTTAAGATTTGATTAATTATTGTTAGTTCATATTTAATATATGAAGATTCAATAAAAAAATAATGACAAAAAAAAAAAAAATAAAAATAAAAAAAATCAGTAAAAAAATTTGTAGAAATTAAAAAATTTTCAAACAAGCGTTTGTTTGAAAATAATTCGGCAATAATTTTTTCTGTGCATTAAATTTAATTTTCATTAAATTATTTTTAGTGAAGGAAGGAATTTGCAACATAAAATGAATTAAAACTTTTTGATAGTTTTTTTCTTGACTGAACACGGGATTGAACTCGGGTCGAAATTACTAGTTTCGAGAACAACCACATTTTCATCATCAGAGTTCTTTGCCGTTCAACCGTTTGCACCACTGCGGATCGAAATTTGCTGTAACTGAATATACATTTTCAATTTTATTTACATGTTTTTTTTTAACTTCTATTTTTCGTTACCGTTGCTGTCAGTTACCGTTAAAGCTTAAATATTATGTGTGTTATCTTTTCTTTTCCTTTAAATAAAAAAAAAAAAAAAAAAACTATTGACTATTTACGGCCAGCAGTCGTCAATGGCTGTGAGTGTTACAATTGAAACAAGTTAGGGTTACATGTCCGTGAAATCCTGGGTTCGTGCCCCGCGGCATTCAAAAATGAAAAATATCAATAAATTTTTATTAATTTTATTATGTAAAATTCTTTTCTTCATAAAAATAATTAAATGAAAATTAAATTTGATAAACTTTAGCCCAAAGTATATTTATTATAAGTACATGCAAGTGATCAGCTGTTCAGTTGTTTTATTTTCGATATTGTCAAAATTTGCTTACATTTTAGTGCGCCATGATTTTTTTTTGTTTTCTTTATGTTTGGCTGTTTGACAGTATCAAATGGTTTTATACAAACAAAATGAATGTTGTTTTTTTTATTGTTGATTTGTTGTAGACTTGCATGTACTTGGTATATATGTATATACTTTGCTTTAGCCTAATTACAAATATCAAAAAAAAAAAAAAAAAAAAAAACTACTTTTTAATAGAAAAACTTGATTTTGTTTACTTTTTGCTTAATTTTCTTTTTTTTATTGAATAAAACTTTTTTTAACTTAATACTAAAAGAAATAAAAATAACTATAATTAATTATTTAATTAAAATATTTCAAAATTATAAAACTTAACTTAAAATATACCACAGAATAGTTTTCGTATAATTTTAAAATTTCATTGTTTAGAGTTTTAGAGTTTTCTTTTTTCATCGTTTACACGTTTCAACGATATCGTTCCTAATAAAAAAAAAATTTATATAATGACTAGTTTTGCAAAAAAAAAGACTAGGAATTAGAGGTAATCAGGTATGCAATGGAAAACGATTTTTAAAAGAAAACGATTCGAAATCGATAATATCGTTTTTGATACTTCCAAAAACTGATTTTTAATATATTTTTCTTTTTTATGAAGTTAGTTTAACCGTATTTTGAACGAAAAATAAAGACTCAAATGCTGAAAAGGATTTAAAAATCGCTTAAAATTCATCACACCTGAAAGCCATGACTTAACTTAAAACTTTTCAAGAGAACTTGCAGAACAAACTTAAATAAATATCATAACATAAATGAGGAAAATGCAAAACTTTAAGATAAAAAAAATTTGACATTCTAAACATATTTCTTGGTTTTTAAAATAAAAACAGTTGCATTTCCTCCGGCATAACCTCAATTTTTATAAGCAAAAGTGTTTTCAATCAAAATTATTTAAAACATTTTTACACAAAATAAGAATTTTTCTAGAAACTTAAAATACAACCCTGATTTCAATTGACAATCTTAAACTTAAACTTAATAATAAATTTTTGTTATATAATATTTAGTTTTACAAATTTTGTATGCCTTTAAGGACAATTAACAAAAAGGTTTAGTTTAACTTATTTTCAAAAAGTTGCCTTAACAGAGTTGCATTTTTTCGACATAACCTCAATTTTATATGAAAACATGCTGTAAAAAAGTTATACTGAAACTTTTATATAGACATTTTTTTTATATTATTAAATTTTTTGTTTTAAGCAGATGTAAATCACTATATTGTTTTTTTTTAATCCGTTAAATTAGTGACATTTTCTTAGGCATAACCTCAATTTTTTTTAAAAAGGCGTTTCTTTTTTTAATTTTAATTACAAATTGATAAGACGCGGCTTTACACGATTCTCAAATTTAAGAATTATACTCTATTAGCCAAAAAATTATTTGAAAAAAATTCTCACTTGCAGAGTTGCATTTTCTTTCATATAACCTCAATTTTGTAAGAAAAGTTGCTTTACTCAACTTTGTTGAAAGTAACAGAATAAATGCTTTTCTTTACTGTTCGCCAATTTTTAACATGTAGTAAAAGTAAATAAAATGTTTAGGGCCATACAAATATTTATTACAAATATTTATTTGAAGGATGCTTTCTGACAGATAAACTATTTTTGGTTATTACAAGTTAACATTACACTAAAGAGTGAGTGATAAGCTATTCTCACGGTAACGTTACAAGTGAACTTTAAGAATATGTAGGTGCCATATTTTCTGTTGAAGATATGGTAACTTCAATGTCAGTTTTATGTCAAATTAAATTAATTCTCATTATTTTCCTTTAACATTTTTTTCTTCAAAAAAACACAATTTAACAAATAAACCAAAAAACATTTACCATAAAACACAAAAAGTTAACTTCTGCTTTGAACTTAGTCATCATTCAGACTTGCAATGTTTGTTGCTGCAATTATTTTAAATTCTGCTTTGAAATTGCATTAGTGTCCAGATTATAAAATACTTGTTTTGCAATTTTGGTATTTTCATCTTGTCTTTCCTCTTCTTCTTTTTATATTTTATGTATAAATACACATTCAGCCAACTTCAACTTAAATAGTGTGAGAATTACAAAGCAAAACGGAATTGCAGGATAGATGAAGCTGAGTACCCCTCCCCAATCTTCTCGCTGCTCTTACCAATAGACACAAGAATTGCTGCAACAAAAATTGCAAGTCTGGACGATGACGAAAGAAATAAACAAAAGTTTGTCGTAAAAGTAGTCACTTTTTTTAAACAACCAAAAGTAGTCGGTATCTACCGCAATGTTGCCACAGTATATAAATTATATTTTTCATTTTATCGGACAGTTGTAATAATGGAGAAAACTTAATGGTCACTTAATCGTTCACGATATCTTTTGTTCAAGTTAACTATAAGCAACTTTATCATTGGGTTGTAATAATGGCCCTTAACAAATTTGTTTTAGATTTAAAGTAGCTTTTTTTAACATAACCTAATTTGTTTTTTATGAAAAATATAGATTAAATAAGAAACTTCTTAAAAACTTGTTTTTAATTTAGAATTTAAATCCGGCAAACAACTACTTAACTAGATCCGCTTTTTAAAGTTGTTTTTTAGTGACAAAACTGTATTTCAATTGACAAAACCTCAATTTTATAAACAAATTAATTTCACTTTGTTTCTGTTTGCAAATAAACAACACAAACATATTTTGTACAAACATTAATTTGTATTATCAAAAAGTAATTTCAATTTTTGGGAATACAAAATTTTAATTTCAAAAGATTTTGTTATTCGTGCTTAATTCCCAGTTTTTATTCTTGATAAAAACACTTGAAATTTATTGTTGATGGGATAAGCTATTCCTATGCATTTCACTGGTTGCTTAGGCCAGATCATCAGGAAACTTCATCCAAAAAGATTTTAGAAAAACTAAAGATATTAAACCAAATAAAACTGTTAAACGTATAAGACTTATAGCAACAGTTTTACTTGTAACAATATCAAAGCTTTAACAAAACACATCAACAATAAAAAAGTGGATTTATCTCATCTTACATTCCCCACTACAATTAGTTGAAATTCTCTCAACATTAATTGTAGTTGTAAGTAGGTTTAGAAAAACAAAATAAAAAACAAACAACAACTTACAAAAGATGTTGTCAATTAAGTGTTTTTTTAGGCCGTGCACTTGTTGATGTGTTTTGTTAAAGCTTTGATATTGTTACAAGTAAAACTGTTGCTATAAGTCTTATACGTTTAACAGTTTTATTTGGTTTAATATCTTTAGTTTTTCTAAAATCTTTTTGGATGAAGTTTCTTGATGATCTGGCCTAAGCAACCAGTGAAATGCATAGGAATAGCTTATCCCATCAACAATAAATTTCAAGTGTTTTTATCAAGAATAAAAACTGGGAATTAAGCACGAATAACAAAATCTTTTGAAATTAATTTGTATTTTTTTGTTTTGTTTTCAAAGAATGCAGATGGCTAAAGTGATGCGGTAATTTTGCTCGCTATTTTAAGGAGAAGGCGAAGGAGAAATATAATAGAAAGTTTTACCCCAGCAACGAGCTGCAAGTTTCCACTTAAATGATTAAATTTAGCACTAGATAACACAAAAGTATGACAAATATCCAACATGTTTGCCGAACATTAAATATTTTTAAAATTTTTACAAAAATGCTTCAAAAGTTTGTCTAAACAGCAAACACTTAAGGCTATATTACACTTTTATACTTTGTATTAATACATGTCGAAAACTGAAGTTATATGACAAAGTGCGATAGTGAGAATGCAATTTGTCACGAAAATGACAAGTATTATGAAAAAAGTTTGACATCCCATACGACTTCATCGTTTTTTTAAAAATTTCTAAATACTTTTCGTTAGATCAGTGTTGCATTTTATTTCATGTGTGAGTGTTTATACGTTGTGTGATGGTGTGAACACAAACTGTCATGTTAAATTAGATTTTTTAACAGTTGCAACAAAACTCATTTGATTTCTATCTCACAAAGTATTATAAAATATGTACGTAAGACTTGTGATATAGTGTAATCTAGCCTTAACCCTAAGTCTGGACGAGCAATTTGTTTGGCAATTATTGCCGTAGCAACTATGAAATTCTATTGCCAACACTAGATATTAACGTGTGGACTGCATAAATATGTATTTGAACACATGTTCAGCAACAAATGTTATAATATATTGCTGAGCAATTATCTTTTAACACAAGCTGTCAAAATCAATGATCAGTTACAAAAAAGGAAAAAATTTTAAACTTAAAACATAATATTTTAATACAAAATTTACAAATTAATAATAAAAAAAAAAATTAAAAATAAATTGGTTTCCAAAGAAAATGTAAGTATTTATTTACATACAAATTCATGTTTTGTGTTAAGACATACGTTTACTCCACTCTGAAAAAAAATGTTAAACGTAGAACATTACTATGACGTCATTCTGCCGACGTTATAGCTTATGTTTACAAATACAAATTGCGCGTATAGACGTAGGGTTAGCAATGCAAAATATTTGTACAAACTTAAAATTTTGTCATGTTAGTCAAGCCATTTGTGTGGTTTATTTTGCCCTTTAGGTTAGTAATAAAATAGATAATTCACTTTATTTTTCAAATTGTTTCAAAATGTTTTCAATTTAAAAAAAATTGCTTTCCACATCAATTGTTCAAAAAGATATTTTATAAAAAATTTATACATTTGCTTTTTATGCCCCAATTTAAATCTATATATTTCCTAATATTTTTTTTTACCACAGTTCTATTTTCCTTCATGTTGACCTCACATTTATGATATTCACTTAAGTTTTCTTTGATTTTTTCCCAATAATTGCACGAATATACATAACTTATTAAATAATACATCTCCTTGCCAAAATTTATAAAGCATTTTGTTGATGCATTTCATTGAAAAGCTCATGACAGGCCTGGGTTGTGTTAACCGCAGATTGTGTAGTCGCCGTTGCTGTTTCATTTATAGAGCCATTGTCTATGGCGGAATCGGAGGAATGATTGGAGTTATTAGAATTGTAGCAACGATTAAGCGGTAACTGAGACAAATGCTGGGTTTGGTGTTGCGCCTGCTGGTGATGACTGTGATGATGGTTTGAAGTATTGAGATGAGATCTTGGATCTTCTGGGGTCCAGGTACGAGCATATAATTTACTACCCGGATAACGATCACCACGACGATACCAGGACAAAGAATGAGATATGCCACCAGCTGTAAGAAGAAATAGAAAAATTCGTATTTAAAGCAGCAATAAGAAATAAATTAAAATCAGTGCCTATGTTTTGTAACCTCCGCGTCGAGAAACTTTTCGATTGAAACGTCTGAAATAAAACAAAAATGGCACAAATTGAAAGAAACAATTGTTTTCTGCAAGTTTTTGGCAAGTAATACCTGTCACGTTAGTTTACGGAAAAACTGTGTCTGTAAAATTTTTGTGAGAAAAGTTCGCGTTTTGAACTGTCAAATATACTTATTAACAAAAATGCTGTGCGATAAAATTTAAAAAATAAAAATATATTCAAAATGCAATGAATAATAACACGGAAAAGATAAGCATTTGGTTCATGAATAATTTTTCCTTGTTTTTTTTTTTTTCATTATTTTGTTTTTCAACGCTGCACAGAGGAGTATTTGGCCTGAAAAGCTGGCCAAAATTATTAAACGTGTTTTTTGAATTAAAAGTTTTAGTTTTTTGATAGTTTTAGGTGTAGTATGATATAAAAAGTCTAGTGGCAGATTTTGAAAAAATTACACTGCGCAACAAAAAAATTTGCCTCTACCCTAGAAATAAAAGTATGTGGACTATATGGATTTTGATGCCCTTAATTGAAATCTGTTTTCCGTTTTTCTCTAGTACGTAAGGATTTTCTTTTAAAGGCGTGGCATACTTCACCCCCTAAATCGTTGGGTTGCCTTATATATTTTGCCATTACTTGAAAACGTGTTCTCCGATTTTAAAAGCAGGAGGACCAGAAGATGCACCGGAAAATACTGCTTAAACTAACCATACACATTTATCTTATATCTATTACTATTTTGGAGTTATTAAAAATTTAATGGCGAAAAAAAAAATTTACATGCAAAATGCGTAAATTTTTTTGTTTTCAAAATGCAATAAACAAATTTAAGAACCAAAAAGTTTAAATTTTTAAGATTTTTCTCAAAGCCACATTCCTAAGGAATAAAAGTTGGTATAAATCGCAAAACTCAATTAACAAATGTTGATTTTAAAGGTTTAAACTCATTCTTGCGGTCTAATTAAAAAAAAAAAATTGAAAATTGTAAGGCTCTTATAAAACAGTATTTTTTTTTATGAAAAAGGCTTTATTATATTTATTTTATATTATTTAATACTTTATAAACGAAAAGTTAAACTAATAAAAATTCCTTACTAATTATTATGTCGTATGTGTATTAGCTGCATCATCGGTTTCAGGAAGAAGAAGTGTGATGGTTTCTGATGAAAAATGTTTTTTATTATTCCGTTCTCTTTGCGTACTGCAGCTTATAAAAGGGTCACTGCTCAGAAATAACCTATTCAAGACATCTCGATTTGTATCGCTTCTGCTGAATTTCCTCGAATAATTCGTGCGATATAATAGTAAGTGCTTATTTCTGGCCTCGGCAGCTTCTTCTGTCAATTGCCCAATTGGCAAGATTGCTTGCTTTATAACACTACCGCCATGAATAAGAATCTTGTGCATCGTAGGACTCATGTGGTGCCAGTTGTAAAGTTGCACATATATTTCGGCAGTTTTATGTGCATATTCCTCAAATTTCTCAATATTAATTCGGTGTCCGCTAGTTATTGCTTCCAATATTATTTTCAGGCGGTTGATTAATCCTTCATTTATTCCAGTGATTTTCGATGCAGTTGCTGGGCCCGAAAAAAATCTTCTTGATGTGTTGCCATCATTAGTGCTACCGTATCCTGGTTTTGGAACATCTACAAGTATTCCTATCTCGTCTTTAAGTCTTTTTTGGATGAATATCTTCCTCTCTTTAACAATTGCTTTATCTTCATCGCTCCTTGCTTGCCACTTTTTAATTGGCAGTTTATATGAGAGATGAAGTATCGATTCTAAAAAGCGTATGCGTGCATGTAAAGTTGATAGTCCAAAACTCAAGGCATCACAGTTCAGACGAACATTCTTCTGCAACGTGTTGAAATCTTTCGAAGTTTGACCGCAAATGTAACACCTCATTGTCGATTTTGTGTCCGTTGCAGCATTGCTTACTTTTCCGTCGACCATTGTCATTACCATCGTGTGTTTAATTTGTGCAATTTTTCCACTACACGGTACTTCGCTTTTCTTTAAAAATTCAATTTGATTATTTATGTGTCCTATTTCTTGCTTCGTGATGTCAGTTGTTTCCTGTACAAAACGGATGCGGATTGGTCTACACAGCCTAGTTGAGGATGGTGTTTGATTTCGCCATATCGTTTTAATTTTCCCATTAGTATTTGTGATTAGTTTAATTGGAACACAACTGCTTTGGAATATATTAGCGTCACTAACATCTTCGTTTTCGAATTTCTGCTTATAACATGATTGGTGCGATCCGTCACAGCCCCATTTGGTTATAAGTTCCAAGAAATTTAGCTCTTCATAGTCTAACTGCTGCAAAACCTCTTCAAGGTATATACATAAACGTGTTGCTTTATGGTCGAGGAGAGCTTGGAGCTTCACTTCCGCTAATGTTTCAGTAACGGTTATGGCATCTTCATTGGGATAACATTTTTTTTTTTGCATTTTTTAGTAACGAGTAACATTGGCATTGTATAAAATTTCATATTGCTTTTTCGTGAGCTCTGCATTTACAAAGAGTGCTATAGCTCCTTCCGCTGAAGTTTATTCACAGGGTTGACTTCAGAAGTTGTTAATGATAGCTTGCAAATTCTTGCTTTTCTTGGGGATCTCGTTATATCCATTATTAATTTTGCCGCATCATTATGTCCCGCTGCTCTTTGACTCATGGATGCAGCAAATGTGATCTCCTCTGTTGTTAATTGGTGACGAACTTCTTCAGTTTTTTCTATCTTTGTTCTATCACTAGCTTCATTAAATTCTTTTCGTGGACGCCCTGAAGACGACCTGCCAAATACTGGTATTGTTACAGTTCCTTCCAGCCATTTAGCGTTTGTGCTTAAAAAGCAAATATCTTTTGAAACAATTTTTGAAATTTTTCAAACACTGCTTCAGTGCTAATATGTCCCCATCCCCTTGACATTTTTAAATTTCGCTCAATTTTCTGACCAAAAAATCCAATTTCTCGTCCATGGTTCCAGCATTAGATTTTTTCACTATTTGGAATAGCTGTAATCTTGTGTAAACTTGTTCCATGTTGACTCTCGAAGTTACAAAACGGTTTTGATAAAAAATGGGTGCAATAACCCTTTATAAGTATTTTCAAGCGCATGCTTTTATGCCTTAATTGGATGGTAGCCTGATACCTGGGTGCCCATGTATTTTTTATGTACCTATATTTATTTTTTGTAAACTTATTTATGTTTTTTAGAGCAGGTATATAAAAATATCTTTTATGGGGATGTGTGGGACATTCACTTAAAACTATTTTGGATAATTAAGAATTTTTGCAATTTATAAATACATATAGGCAGGTATTAATATTGTGAAGTGTTAAAAGTGATGTGAATAACAGTTGAAATCAATAATTCAAAATACATAAAAGTTTATGACGATATAAAGGTATAAGAGCAAAATAGAAGAAATGTGAAAATTTAAAAAAAAATCGTCAAAAATAATGGCGCAAACTTGCGCACACTTTCTTTTTGGATTCTAAAATTAGAGATTCCAAATTTTATTGTGGTATCAAACATAATTCGTAGACATGCTATCCTCACCTTTAAAAACCTCTTCTTTTCCTTTTTTTGCAAAAAAAAGTGTATAATTTGTTTTTTTTTAGCTTTTGAACGAATTGTTTCAACATGAATATTCAACATATTTTAAATTTTTTTTGCTGTTTTAAATAACTTTTGATCAAACCTTTCAGCGAAAAAAAAATCTTTGTTAAACCTTTACTCGTTTAGCCGCAAAAAAATATCATATAAACATCCAGAAGCCGAAAAAAAAACATTTAAATCTCATATAATTTTCTTCACTTTCCTGACTTTAGCAGGGTCTCAGAGCTACAAATCGCAACTAAAAGTCTTAAAAATTTACAATATAATGTAAAATATTGTTGTCTGTCGAGCTGCGTACTTAGTTCTTAAGATTTCTTAATATTCAGTTTTGCCTTTTTGGCCAGCTTTTCAGGACAAATACTCCTCTGTGCACTGTTTTGTAAGCAATAAACATTAAACTTGAACTACATATTTTTTGGACTTGTAGACGCGTCGCAATGGCCCTATTTTCGCCGCAGTCGTGGAAATTTTTTTCGAGAAAAGTATATTTTGGTCACCGCACAGTGGCTCAGAATTGTATTTTATCGGCCAAAAGTCTGTAACTCTTGAAACGATAGCGATATTTTAGAATTTTTTTTTTTTTTTTTTTTTTTTTGATGGAGATGGATTATCTCTTGAGTTTTTCTCCAGTTGTAATTTCATTAAAATCGGCTTAGCAGTAGTTAAGAAATTTAAGGTCAAAATTGAACTTTCGATTTTTAGCATTAAGTAGGACAATGCGGGTCATTTTTATACCGACACCATTATAGAAGAGAGGGTATTATACGTCTGCGCTGATGTTTGAAACAACTAAAAATATTGATCCTAGACCCACCTTTTAGTATACCATTGGCTGGCAGTCTAAGTAAATATTGTGCGCACTGTAAAGGACAATATGATCAAATGTAGCATATCAGTTCTAATTGTGGCAAGGACCAAGTGAAAATTGTCACAATCGGTCCATTATTTTACATAGCCCCCATACAAACTTCTTTCCGGAATAGGGTTTGTGTCCATAAACCATCTTATTATATTGTATTTAGGCTAAATTAGCCCAAAAATATATTATTCTTACCTAAACCATCCTTTTAAATGTTATCGGAGTCGGTCCATATTTAATCATAGCTCTTATAAAAACACCACTTCCGGAAATAGCTTTAATTCCCATAAATTTCTAATAAATGTTGGTATTGATATACAATTTGGCAGCGATAAGTTTTTGTCCTGGTAGGTTCAAAAATGACCATAGTTCCCCTATAAACCCTCTTTCTCTAAAATCGCTATAAGAAACTCACATAGATGTGGATAACTTGAAAATATTTGGCATCAGAATTGACATTATTTCTTATATTTTGGTGTACTGGCTCCATAATTGCCCATGGCTCCTAAATAAATAGGATACACTTCTATTCCTCTGAAATTCTTATTTGGCTTAAATATATTACCTGAGGAAACATATAATAACACATAAGATATAAACAGTACAGCATACAGCTGTACTATCCTACCAATACAACAAAAAAAAAAAAAAAAAAAAAAATTGCAGCCCTTTATCGGTAAAAGTTTGCATGGAATAATAGTTTGAATCAACAGCATCACAAGCCCACAATTACAGACGGTTTGGTTTAAATGGCCGGGCATAAAGACCCCGCATAGACCGTGTTCGTCCCTAGTGTTATAAGGATATGCGATAACGCGTAAATGTTAATTCGATGTGATGATACCTAGAGTACTCCACATTCTCTTGGCGAATGCTAGGAGTCCCATTAGTCCAACTGCAGAGATTTCCTAAGATCATGGAAGTAATGATAATGATCGGACCTAATTTTTAAATAAAACCATACCAGAAGGTTGATTTCCAAAAAGGACCTGTCAAGGTTGTGCGATTTGACACATCTCGATTATTTTCTGTAGGGCTTCGTGAAGCCACTGATGTATGCTGATAAGCCAGCAACAATTGACGTCTTAGAGGCCAACATTGTTAGTGTTATTTGTGACATACGGCCAGAACTGCTCGAAAAAGTGGCCCAAAATTTAACGCCTAGAATGTGTTTCGTCAAGAACAGCCGCGGTGCCCATATTCCCGAAAACATTTTCAAATCTAAATGCCATGCATTGATCTTTCGAATAAAATTTATTTTTTTGTACTTATTTTTACAATTTCATGTCTTATGGGCTTAAAAATATCCTTTACAGTTTCAGACAGTTTTACAACTGTAAAGGGCACTAAATATTCTCCCATCTAAAGCATTTGGAAAAGGCAAAATAAAATAAAATGTACCGCTTTATAAAATATTAGAAATATATCGAGCTCTAATAGCGAAAATGATGTAATACCATGTTCACACGGACAGCAATATTCGTGTTTCGCTCTCTTATTCCTGTTTCGCGCCCCAAACATGATTGAAACGACTTGTTTCCCCATACAAAATTTTGTGAGCGAAACAGGTCGTTTCATTTTGAAACAGGCTGCGAAACAGGAAAAATGTACTATCATCTCCAATTTTGATAACATTTATCGTTAGTTTATCTGAACTAGCTCTCAAAAAAAGCAAAACAAAGAATAAAACAAAATAAAAATTGATGTCTAATAAAATAAAGTGATAATTATAACATAATAATATCAATAAAAGTGTTAAATTATGTTAATATATGTTTAAGTTTTATTTACTTTTTTTATCTATTTAAAAAAAAATCACACTAACAACACAAAAAAATGTCAAAATGAAACAGGAATGAATCGTATGAACAGCATGTTAGGCAAACTAGTTTCAACGAGCGAAACGAGTGGTTTATAACGTCGTATGAACATAGCATAACCAACAACATTTTAGATTTTTTTTTGATGAAAATCGATAATTTTTGATCATTTGCATCATCTCTAAAACTCTCATATCTCTGGGAAGGTACCGTTACGAAATAAGAGAAAAAGCAATTTCAAACGAAACCCTACCCTTGAAGTAAAAATATTTAAAAAAAACCTTCTCCTGTAAAATTTTATTTTTGTTGGTTACATCATTTTTGCTATAAGGGATCGATATCTTTAAGTTTGAATACATTTTTCCAATAAACTTCGGGTTCTTAAATACCTTAAAGCTCATATGCATAAATCGAAATCTAAGATTCCATTTGGCGCCATACAATATCAAGCTTTTGAAATTCTATATTTAACGATGGAAATCTTTTCTAAATAAGAAAACGTGACTTTGGTTATTTTTATTTTTTGGATCAAAAATATTTAAAATGGTATAATTTTTTTTCAATCAAATCTCCTCATTATTTGTGAACACGACCCAGTAGATGTGTACTCTTCGCGAAAGAAGTTTATTCGACTTTGGATACCTTGCACGTTTCGGTGTTTTTCCAAGCCGCCTTAGATTTCCTCTGTATAGTAGAATCTGTATCTCTCTTAGTATTACGAATTGGAATTAGAATGCCAATCACGGTAATTGAACCCCCTGTTTCGCTTATTAGTCTCGTCCCCTTCTATGCCCTGGTGGCCGCAAACCCAATCAATGTAAACTTTTCTGTTGTCTCCAAGTCTATCAATTGAGTCCATACACTTCTGGACAATCGAAGGGTATGTAAATTCAGCGGAAATCTACCGGATTGCCTGACTACCTATAAAGAAGTTTATATGTGAGTTTCTTCTGCTGGAATTACGTTACAGTTAATTTTAACATGTTAACTTTTGAATGCCAATAAAATTTTGAAAATCATCGACAACAAAAAATTGGACTTTTGGCCATTAAAATAAATTCTGAGCCATTGATTAAATTTCACATCAGCTTCGAGTTGAATATTATGACATTTTTAACGTAACGATGTAATCACTTTTGATAGTTTTCGATACAGACACAGTTTTGCTTACTTCTCGAGCAACGATGGAATATTTTGTTTCACATTGAAATTAATTTGAAATCAAAGTTGAAAAAGGTATTATATAGACAACTAGCTGACCCGGTCCGCGTTGCAGGCCCTAAGCAAACATTAGTGTTGTATTACCCTCTGATTTTAGGTAAATCGAAAAAAGTGGGCGCTTAAGTGGGCGGGGAAAAATTTTCCTTCCGTAAAAACCTAAGTTGGACCATGGCGATGATTTTAAAGAAAAAATCGGTCAAGCCGTTCTCAAGTGATGCGCTTAATAGAAAAAGTGGGCGTAAAAGTAGGCGTGATACATTTTTCTTTCGATGAAAACGTAAAATGGATTAATACGAACATTTAAAAGAAAAATTAGTCAAATCGATGGAGCCGTTTTTTGATTTTAGGAAAATCGAAAAAAGTGGGCGTAAAAGAGGGCGGGGCAAAATTTTCTTTTCGTATAAATCTAATTTGGACCATGGCGATAATTTTAAAGAAAAATCGTCCAAATTATTTAAAACTCATTGGTGGTGCAATATGAAAATTGGATTTTGCCATGCCCCTCCGCCCGCAGACCGAAAATAAAAAATCAGACTTCACAGTGTCACCCGCCTGAATATTCTGAAGATTCCCTGAAAATTTCATCAAAATCGGACCAGCCGTCTTGGAGTCCATACGTTACATACACACATACATACATACATCCTACTTTACATATGTATATCGTTACCTAAAACGCAAAACGCCATATCTAACATTTTGAACATTTTACAGGAGAAGCAAATTACTATTAAATATGTTAATCGATAAATTGCCTTAAACTGTTTATAATTTATTTTTCATCTATTTTTCTTGTAGAACCTACCAGTTGTTTTGACAATTGACAATGTTGCATATTATGCAAACTGTTAGTAAGGTCTTTTAGCGCGTATCATATAATCTTTTGTAGATAGGGCCATTTGTTTTTTGTTAATAAAATCGTTTAATTTGGTTGAAAGATTCCAAAATTTATTGTGGACATTACTGTTGATGCAATTCATTAGATTTATTGAAAAAGTCGATTTTTAATTTCTTGTTATTTAGGGCCTTTTGCGTTTTAGGTAACGATATAGATAATTAATTTTTATAAAATAATAAAATAAAAGCGGTAAGAAGCAATAAGAAGAAAAAATCAGGGTTGTCAAATAGAAAAAAAAATTTAAATCAGTAACAAGAAATAATAAGAAAACAAATCAACGATAACAGATTGCAATTAATTTTTTGGAATCAGTTACAAGATATAAATTAAAGGCTTGTTTGTCCCGTTAAAATTACACAATTAATTTCTGAATTTAAAAAATAATTTATTTTTAAGCTGTTTATAGAATTTCCAAAGAAAAAATTTAAATCCTTATTAAATCCTTTTTTAACCATTGTTTGGAAAAAAGGACTTTACCTTCATGCCAAAGTAGATGTGCCCTTTTTTTGAATAATTCTGCTCATTCAAATATTGTTTCGTTCAAATATTTGATTAAATAACACTTGAGAAAACATTAGTGTCTACATTACAATGCCATTAGTGGTAACGTTTAAAATGACGTTTGAAGTGTCAAAGATTTTTTTTGGTTATTGTACGGAGGTTTTGGTAAATAAGGGCGGTTTTAAAATCCCTTTCAAACAATTATTATTGCAGCTGCATGCTGGGAGATTTAATTGTGTGTTAAAAAAACATACAGAGACAAAAAAAATAACTGGGTTTGTGTTTAACAACTTCCAATCAGAATGCGGCTCTTCTTTTTTTTTTTTAAAAAAGGGTGTTTTCTTTTATAACTTCCTTTTTCTCCTTAAAGCACTTGTTTGTAAGTTTGTTGCTTGTTTTTATGACTCAAATTCAAATCAACAACTCTTAAAATGCGGGTGTGAAATATTTGAGGTTGTATTGCAGTTCAAGTGCTTTATAAAGTGTTGCTAATTTTGTAGCAAAAATAGCAGCAATTAGCAGTAATAAAAGAGAAACTTTTAGTTGTGGGAAAGCTGCAAGATGTTCTTTATGCTGTAGAATCAAGGGGAAATAAAGTAACAAGTTATAGCGCTTTTTTCGGTTTTGCCGAATTTTATTTATACCTGATCATAGCGCGAGTATTAAAAGGGAAAATATTTTGAGTTTTTGCGTTTTTTCAAAAAAAAAAAATTGTTTTTAAATATTTAAAAAAATGTTCTTTAAAATTCAGCAATTTTTAAAAATTTTTTTTGGGTTCCTAAAAAAAAACTTTCCATCCAATTGCATGCAAAATACGTCGCACATTGGACTATTTCACCTATCTACGATGCCAAAATTATTTCATGTTATACAACTTTTCTGAAGGATTAGATTTAATGATTTGTTAAAGAAAATCGCAAAATATATTTCTAAAGACTAATTTTTATTTACGTCTCTTTGTGATGATTCGTTACTGGGCTTCTCTGGCGTAAGCAGAGTAATTGTTTTAGGCAAAAAGGAGTTTATGATTCTTCTTTTTACCTTCCTCTCGTTTCTTTTATATAAGAGGGTGATGCTAAAAGAAGTCTGTTGAAAATGTCTTTGTTGACATCTTCCGTAGAGAATATCCTAAAATATTTAATACGCGCTTTTGCGGCCTCCTCTGAAGCATTCTTTTGTTTCCGTATAAAAACCATTATTATAGGAGGATATTTGTTTGGGAAATAGGTTAAATATAGGGCTTGCTAAGCCCATTTTAAATATTAAGAAATAAACTTTGTGTATAGAAAATATTTCTTCTCATGTGTTTAGCGTCGTGCTTTAACTTTTATTTAAGGAGCACTTTTATATGGACTACACCTAGTGTCCTAGGTTGATTTAATATCAAATTAATTTTATAAACTTTATATCATTTTATATACCATTATACAAATAATTGTTATTATTAACCATAACATGTTCGGAGGGAACTAAAATATGGTTATAGAATCTGGATGGGAGACTAATTAAACCACAATATGGCTGCTGGTGATAATAAGTCAACTTTAGGCAAAAAATTCTCAAGCCGATAATAAAATCGCCAAAGTTTCTTTAATTTTTTATTTTCTTTTGTTTTTTTTTCTGTATACAATTTAATGAAAGTATGGTAGCACAAACAACCTATACATAAATGGAACAGCTATCGAAAACGTAGTTTCCTTCTGTTATCTCGGATGCATTGTTTCGAAAGATAACGGTGCTAGCGATGATGTTGACAATAGAATTAATAAATCCCGAAATGCTATGTCGAAATTGCAAAGTATATGGCAGTCAAACGAACTATCTCAACGCACAAAGATTAAGATATATAATGCGTGTGTCAAATCGGTTCTTTTGTATGGTTGCGAAACGTGGGGCCTTACAAAATCCCAGATAAGAAAACTGCAAACATTTAAAAATCGATGTCTTCGCAGAATAATACGATGTTTTTGGCCGAATACTATTAGTAATGCCGAATTATTAAGCCAAACCAACCAAAAATCGATCACCTATGAAATAAAAAAGCGGAAATATGGGTGGATCGGTGATATACTAAGGTCAAACAACACCATTGCCAATATAGCTCTACAGTACAACCCCCAAGGTCAAAGGAGGGTAGGCAGACCTAAAAATACATGGCGCAAAACCGTTGAAAGAGAGTTACAACCGATTGGCTATTCACGGACAGATGCGATACGAACAGCACCAAACAGAACGAGTTGGAGACTATTAACTGAGGCCGTTTGCTCCCAAGCTGGAGATTAGCGGATATATATATATATATATACAGTATAACCCGGTTATTTACCCCACGCTTAAATACCTTTCACGCTTATTTACCTCGAGTTTTAAATCCCCGTTTTTTTCTTCCATTTTTTAAACAAAAATCCACGTTTAATTGCCATACGCTTAATTACCCGATTCGGATAATTGCCTTAAAAATTTAACTCCCAAAACAAAATTATACCTAAATTTCATTCGTTTAATTGCCTCAGTACTATTTGACAAAATCACAGCAAGTAATGCAACAAAGTTTTACATGTTAATAATTTGAAAATATGCACTAAAATTTTTTTTTAAAAATATGCCTAAAAAACAAAATATGGCTTGATTAAAAGCAAAATATTCAACAAATTAATATTTGCGTTAAAAGTTATGTTATGAGGTCCAGATTCATATAGAGTTATATTCTTACAATTTTCATAGGTTTTGTTCTTATGACAATTAAACGTATTAACCCAATTTTATCAAATTATCTAAAAACTGCTACCTTTACTTTTCGCACAAGGTTTACATGGATATACAACCAGCAAGATGGACGGACGGACGGACACGAAAATATCACTTAAGCAAGTGTTTCCGATTCGATCGTTTACTAAACGATGCGTCTAGGTTTTTATGTTATAAGTTGCGAAAAACATTTATCTTCAACAAAAACTTGCTTTGGCTTAAAATTGTACAGTGAAAATTTAATGTAGGTGGCGAAATTAAAGCAACAGAAAATTCATCTGTTAACCAGAATTTAAAGCAATTTTTTTTGCTTAACATGTATTAAAATAAGTTTTAAAAACTTAAAATATGTGTGCAATAATATTGCAGGAATGGTAAAAATATGGAAATTATTTACAAACAAATCGATACCAAAATTCATTTAAAGCTCTAAGCGCATAAATATATTGTTTCTGCATTCATTGGTCGCACAAGAAAAACCATTCAATTGCATATTTACGGCTTCCATGAGTATTAGTAGAATATGATAGGACATCTCAAAAAGCACTACAGATAAAATTTAAGACAACAAATCCCATTGTTTTTATTGCTATCTCTTAAGATTTAGCTGGTACATGTTAAAATTCCTTTCTTAAATTTTTTCATACATCAAAGTTAAGTTATCTTGTAAATAAATACGTCTAATTACCTCACTGAGGTATTTAAACGAATTCGCTTAATTACCTTAATGAGGTAGTTAAACGTATTCTTATTATTACCTCAACGAGGTAGTTAAGCGTATTCGTTTAAATGCTTACCCCGCATTATTACCCAAAAATATTGGCATTTTTGTCGAGGTAATTATCCGTGGAATACGTATTTTTAAAATTAAAAATGTTCTTTTCTACAAAAGTGCTAAAATTTAAAAAGAAAACACAAAAATGTATATGAAGTTCAATTTGTTTAAAAATATAAAGAAATAATTAACAAAGAAACATCGCAATAAAAGTGAAAACTTGACAAATGGTAACGCTGCTTTCAGTGATGCCACAATAATAATAGAACTTATTGCCACTTTTCTAGTGATGACACTAAAATAATCGAAAGATGTTGAATGGAATAAGATGAGATAGGAACATCTTTTAAAGGTGTTAACAGATGTTGATTTTTAACCCTATGTATTTCTTAAGGAAAGATGTTAACATCTTTGCAAATTGTGGCAAATTGATGGTAGATGTTAGATGTTGATCAATGTAAAAAGGCTATAAGCAACATACATTTTAAAAATTCTTTGTAAGTGGTTCTGTTTGATTCAAGGTAGTTAACGACTATACATTATTAATGAGCACTTTATAGCTATTATTATTGTCGTTTTGCACTACACTATTTAATAAGTTTCGCAATTTTTAGTTTAAATTAAGTAAGTTCAAAATGTTTTATTAAATAAAACATAATTTAATAAAAAATTAGGAACTTACTTCTTAAATTCTAAAATCTCAAGAATATTCACACTTATTTTGTTATTATGTTGCGGAAAACCAAATGTCAAAGAAATTAAAATCAAATTTGACAGTTTATGTTAAACTGGCTAATCTTATCTCTCCCCAATAAACTCAGACTTTCTGAAAAAAAAACTTTCATAGTGTAAACTCAGACTTAGCAATACAAAGTGAGTATTGGTCGTGGAGATGGAAATAAAAAGAAAGTCAGGGTATAAAAAACGTTGTTGACTGTGGGGGAAATTAAAAAAAAAATAACAAAAACTCAAGGTTCAAAAAGAAAATTTTGACTGTCAAAAATTAATGTAAAATAGAACTTAAAGTAAAATTACACAAAGAACTAATTACACATGCAAGTAAAAATTACACACAATATTTGTAATTACACGTTGATTGGCAGCACTTGTAAGAACATAAGAAAAAATGTTCTCGAAATAACAACCATACCTATACAAGAGTGGAAGGAGGAATGTTTTTTCCGCTTCGCTTTAACGTATGTAGATATGCCATACCTAACCCTGCGGCCACACGGTCAAGTTGTTCTTAATAGTCTTGAACATGTACTGCTTGTCAAAATTTACATAAATTGAAAGCTGTGACGTAGGTTGCATTCAATTTTTGAGCAATTTACTTTCAAGATGTCATCAAGAAAACAATTTAAAAAGACAAACGAAAAATTTGCTCACTAACCTTGAAATCAGCTGTTTTCTTGAACGTAAATTAAATCACTCACTGGAAAGAGAATTTTAAAGGCAAGTTCGTATCAATTTTTCAAAGTATGAGTGTATTGGTAAAAACGTGTGAGTGTATTAAAACTTGATAGGCAAAACTTGATCGTGTAACCCTCAAGTAAACAAGAGCGTCAACGTTATGTCAAGAACAGTAGTGTTAACTTTCTTGTTTAATAAAACCCACACAACAGATATAACAAATTAAGATAAAACCGCTAGATAGACAAAAAATAGCTAAATTGCAATAAATTATTAACAATTCACTGTTAAACGTATTTGCCAATTGAAAGGGCTGACACTGTGCTATTTAGGGATGTCTAATACAAATTGTATGGGCATGACAATTTTAGACCACTAAAAAACGCATGCCGTTTTTGGTAGGTAGGAAATTGTGTTTTCTCTTTGTGTTTACTATCTCAATTTTAGAGAAATATGAAATAGATTAAAATTTGGTCAAACGGGGCCTAAATTAACCCTTTAAGTTTATGAAGGATCAAAAAATGCACATAAAATTATTTTATTGGTATCATTTTATTTTAGGTTGAATGGTCATCCACTTTCCTATCGGATCCATCTCTTTAAAGCAAGCCTCCTTCCCCATTATCTTTACTTATCCCATCTTCTTCCTGTTTCTGTTAATCTTCCTTTCATATGTCTTCCATTAGTTCACCATTCGACAAAAAAAAAAACATTTCCTATTTGTTTGTATTTTGTTACAGATTGTTGGTGTGAACAATTGCCAGGCGTGCCGTTTTGCAGGATTAAAATTTTACATCGAATCCTTAATGTCTTTTGTTGGAGAGCTTTTTGTTATATTGCGTGTTTTAAACCGTAACCCCCCTTGTAGTGGGTGTTATTCATTTGAAAAAAGTATAGTTGTTTCATGTGCTCTTGTAGTAACTGTTAAATTTGTTGCTACACAGTTGGTTGATTGGTTTGGTGCTGAAAGTTTCAGCTGTTCCAGGTTTGGAAATTTCCCACAATTATAATTATTTGGATGTCGGGAGAAATCATTATTATTGTCTATAACGTTATACATACATATGAATGCGTTGTACATATAAATATAAAGGTAATTTTCTTTTTTTTTTGTAATTTATCTCAATGAATAATCATAAATATGTATGTGGTTATAGAAATTATAAACAATTTTTAAAATAGAATATTAAAATAAAAAAGAAATCCAATAATGCTTTCTTAATCGTGCAGGAAATCGAGGCAGTATAGTTTTTTTATACACACAGAAGAAAAAAATCAATGGAAAATCCTCGAAAATAAGGTTGATTTTACATTTTTCGGTAGTGCTTTTGCTTCTTAGTTACTTCATGTTAATTTAACATGATTTAACAATAACTTGCGAACAACATTATTTTCTTTTAAAATAACTATAATTCATGTAATTTAACATTCCCGTAAAGTTAGAGCAAAATGACATTGATATTGAAATAACACTCCGCATCACGTTGAATGAAAATTATTTCAAGTTAAAACAACGTGAATTTCATGTAGAATCGAATTGATTTAAATTGGAAATAGCAGTGAGAAGAAGCTTCAGAGACAACATATGCGCGTTAATTTAAGAAACATTCTAAACACTTACCCGCGGCACCTGAGAAAGGGAGAGAAAGAGAGAATATATTTATTTATTTTCCTGTAACGCATGTTTCACTTTTTTGTTTTCTCCTTGGTTTACAGAAGCACTCACAATGAAAAGACACCAGCAGAATGGCCCGTTTTCGTCATCATTATTCTTTAAAAATTTCATGTACTATTTAACTTAATATTTTTAACAAAAAGAATACGGGAATTTTTTTCCTTTTTATAAATTATTTTAAAAATGAAAATAAAAAAATTTACGTTTTTCTTTTATAGTGTAGTTATTGTTTCTAAACAAAACAAATAAAACAGGATTTTATGGATTCAATATTGAACAATTTTATTTTAAATTTTTTCCTTAAAAATTGATATAAATTGATTGATATTTTTTTCTGTGTATACATATTTCTACATTAGGAAGCGCGTTATTTTTTATATTTTGCGAAATTTTACCATAACGACCACAGAAATGTTCTTCCCATTGCAAAAAATTAAGCTGATCGCATATCGATCATTTGAATTGGACAATACAAAAGTGGAAAACCGTCCTTTTTAGCGATGAGTCCAAGTGTAATTTATTCAATTCAGATGGCAATGAACAACATGAAATGAATTGAATCTGTTTTGGTAATTTTATTTAGCGCCACTGCGCAATACGTAAAATTGAATTTATTCTTCATGCTGAGTTTTGAAAAATAAACGAATTCTCCTTCGTAATGTTGCGTTTTCAGTTTCTATTCGCCCTTTATAATGTCACTATTGAAGTAAATGTAAATGTAAAGTATGTATTTGTTATGTGTAAAAAAACGCCAAAAAAAGTATAAGAAAAAACTAGTAAGAGTGCTATATTCGTCCAAATCAAATCTTACATTTTATGGCTTATAGAGTCAACAGCCTTGGAATAATCTAAAAATATTGCTACCGATTCAAATTGTTTATCCATTTTATTCCTTAAAATTTCCACCGTCTCTAACGTTAAACCTGTAGTGTTATAATTCCGTCTAAAACTCGATTGAAATTCACAAAATAACTTTTTTACCCGCAAATAATCTTTAATCTGATTCCGTAGTAACACTTCCAACATTTTTGAACAGCATGATAATAAACTTATTGGTCGAAAATCAGTTAACAATCGGGGTGATTTGATCTTCGGAACTGGTTCTATTCTTGCTACTTTCCAAATATCAGGAAATTTTATGTTATTAAAAATAAAAGTCAATGGCCGTGATATTGCAGGGAAATCAAGTTTCAAAACTTTTATTGGAATTCCATCACACCCCACAGCGTTAGATTTAATACACAACATGGCGTTATATACCTCCAATTCGTCTACAACTCTAAAGGAGAAGCCCCCTTTTAAAGGAGTGAGGTTATCCACATCTGGTTCGTTTTGTATAGGAGGCATTATAACAGTTGTATGAAATTCCTCTACACTAAACGAAAAATAATCAGGCCGCCTATCGATTGCCCCTTTATATTTCAATCTCCTCCACTGCAGTTAGAGAAAAAATGTACATTTGCCTTTTCCCTATGCTTTCTAATTATGCTCTTCAATTTATTCCTATTCATTTGATACATTCTCAGGTTATAATCACAATAATTCTCCTTAAGTGCACGAAAAGCCAAATAACGTTTTATTCTAGCATCTACTATTTCCGGATCGTACATCCATTTATCGTATTTAGGTCTTACCATTCTTCTCATTGGAACATATTTATCAAAAATTCCAAATACAATAGAATTAAAAAAAGCAACTTGATTATCAACTCAATTATTCGCGTATATGTAAGAGAAATCTATCAATTGTAACTCATGCAAACACTGTTCTAAATTCAAAGACCTATAATCTCGATAAAAGAATCCCGAAGACACTCTTTCAACCTTCTCATCATAAGACACAGATATAAAAGCATGTCCAGAATTTAAGACTGGCATTTGATATTAAGTTGTTTCACGAACTAGGTCAGGCTCCGAAACGATGTTCAGTAAAGTGTGTAGGCAAAGAACTGTGAATGACGGATAAATTAGATTTTTTACAAAAGTCCCTTACCAATTGTGATTTTTCACATTCAAATAAGTTAGTGTTAAAATCTCCCATTAAAATTAAATTTGGAAAACGGGTAGCTACATCAGCTAAAAAATTTTCAGAAGACCTAAAATTGCCATGCGGCAAATATATTATTCCTTTTACGATACTACTACAGTTATTAAGACTTACTTCAACAAACAAACTTTCAATAACAGCATCTTCTATAAAATCGCAAACAACCCTTGCCTTAAATTTGTCTAAAACGTAAATACATACACCACCGCCCCGTGCCCAAAGTCTATCATTCCTAAAGATTTTAGTACCGTGCTTAAGATATAAATAAATATATATTGTATCACGCCCACTTCCCAATCTCGCCCACATTTTGTCGGATGTTGTGTATTGATAACCAAGATCCTTGTACCTAATATGGAAGCTTTTCCTCTTTCTGTTCTGCAAAAATACAAACAAATAATGCCTTTCTCGCCTAAAACCGTTTGAATGAAGGCATTTTTAATGAACGCATTTATCCAGGGATTACTGTATGTCCAATTTAATTATAATTTGCTAAAACAACTGAAATTAAATAAATCCAGGCTAAAACTTCGTGAAAGCATACACGCTAGAGTTGTCAGTTTTTCGCCTTTCAACTTTGTTAGAATAACTCAAATAATTGTTTTTGTTCGTTCGATCAAACGATTAAATCTTAAAAATTATTCGATTAAGCGATGAGAAAAATATTATTTTTACAAAAAAATTACGTATTTTAAACATATACATCCGTTCATTCATCTACAACTATGGCAAATCTTACATTTTCTTCAAATTTTTTTTTCAAATCCGCTTTTTCTTTTTTTTTTTTTTTTTTTTGATGCGTAAAACTTTTCATCTTAACTCCATATCGTTGTATTTCTTAAACACATCGTTAAACCTTTTAAATAATCTGACATTATTTTGGATCTTCAACCTACAAAACTGAGAATCCACCAGTGATTGTTGAAAAGCCGATGCATCCACAAAGAGTGACTGTTTGGTGTGGTTTATGGGCTGGCGGTATCCTCGGGCCGTAATTTTTCGAAAATGAGGTCGGCTAAGCGGTTACCGTCAATGGAGTTTGCTATCACGAGATGATAACGGAGGGCACGTTCCGATAAAAAATAAATATAATATTTTTATTGTGTGACTATTATTTTTGTGGAGTATTTGACAATTTGTTGGTCCACATCTACTTCACTGATATACTTTATATATATATATATATATATATATATATATATATACATTTGAAACCACTTCGAACATACCCGGACTTTTTCTGAAAAGAAAAAGTGTACGTCAATAAGACAAGAACAATTCAAGAGCTAAGAGATGAGATAATTCGGCACATTAACGATAATGATCAAAGCCATTGAAAATATGGACCATCGGAAAATGTATGCCACCGAAGCCATGGCGAGCATGTAGCCGATATTTTGTTTCACACATAATTGTCATAGATCTTTCTATAAAAATAAAAATCAAAATAATTTTTGGGAATACAAAATTTTAATTTTAAAAGATTTTGTTATTCGTGCTTAATTCCCAACTTTTTATTATTGATAAAAACACTGAAATTTATTATTGATAGGATAAGCTATTCCCATGCGCATTTCACTGGTTGCTTAGGCCAGATCGTCAGGAAACTTCATCCATAAAGTTTTTAGAAAAACTAAAGATATTCAGCCATGTCACAGAGTACAATTCCGTTCGGAAACGGAATTCATTCCGTATTTTGGTGCTTCAGAAAATGACGAAAAAATGTTTCGGAATGAAACCATTTTTGTTTTCATGAACTGTATGGGAGTTGTCTGTATCTGAAAGGCCATAAAACTATCAAAATACACTTTCCATCAACAAACAAATATGTTTTCTTCAATTCCGAACGGAATCATTCCGAACGGAATTGTACTCTGTGACATGACCCATTAAACCAAATAAAACTGTTAAACGTATAAGACATATAAGCAACAGTTTTACTTGTAACAATATCAAAGTTTAAACAAAAACATCAACAATAAACAGTGAGTTTATCTCATCTTACATTCCCCACTACAATTGATTGGAATTCTCCCAACATTAATTGTAGTTGTAAGCAGGGTTACCGTTGAAAATTTTCGAAAAGGGTCACAAAAAGGGGATTTTCCAGAAAAAGGGGTCAAAAAAAGGGTATTTCAATTAAAACAGTGTCAAATTTTTTATAAGTAGTATTTCCCATTTTAAAGAAAATAATAAGACCAAGTTTTTTATATACGAACAAAAAATATTTGTTTTAGGTAGGAAGTGCTGACAAAAAGTTTGTTCTTCATTATTATAGCTAATTTTTTAATGCTTTTTATGTTATATTCCGAAGTTTTCTTTTTTTTTACCGATTTAAATAAATTTTATGGTTTGTTTCCAATTTTGCAATTGTTCCCGAATTAAAGCCATATTCGCGATATAGGCGATTTTTTCCTATAAGTTTTCTTATTCCTTAAAGCTTTTACGATTTTTAATAAAAATAAGGCTTTGCTATCATACCGCTGCTACCAAATTTTTGGGAATTATCGCTAATTTGGCAATTTTTACGGAACTTTTTCCATTCCTTTTAGGTTTAGGGACTTTTAACCAATTTTATCGCTTGTTTAAAATATAAAAAATTTTCTCTAAAAGGTGCAAACTTTAAATTTTTACATTTTTGCGTAGCTTTGTTGCTCTTTGGGGCAATCGTCGCCGTTTTAAAAATAACCCCATATATAAACCGAAGTTACTTAATTTACAGGGCACTTTCAACACTGTCGATTTATACGTCCAATGCCCAATGCGATTAGAAAGGGTGAATTTTTTAGAATAAAACATGCTACCCTTTTGGAGAGCAAAAAATTTTTAAAAAACGAACACTAAATCGCATTTTTAAATAAAATTTCACATTTTTTGTTGACAAGAAAATAATTTATTCAATTAATAAAAAAAATATATTTATATAAAATAACAAATATAAATATGAGTTACTTCTGCTTTTAGATAAATTGTACTTCAATTTGTACTTTTCTCTAGAAAATCCAATTTAGAAGTCGTTAAAATTGCTTTAACACAAACTTTTTACTTTGTAGGAATGTGCGTGCTATATTTTGTTATTAAATCTTCACTTGAAGAACATTCCTCCATCTCCGCTTTAAACAAATTGTGAGAAGAAATCATAGAATTGTAAGTTTCTACTTTGAGTATGTTACAAAGTTTAGTTTTAAACAAAATGTGAGTGAGGGTCAAAAAGTGGCACAAAATAGTTAAAAATGATACAAAAGGGTAAATCAAAACAAGGGTCAAAAAGGGTATCAAGACCGTCGAAAAAGGTTCAAATTGATACTTTAGTATCACAACGGTCACGCTGGTTGTAAGTAGGTTAAGAAAAACAAAATGAAAACAAAAACAAATTTCAAAAGCATGCTTTTTCAGGCCTTTCACTGCCAGCCTAAGCAACCAGTGAAATGCGCATAGGAATAGCTTATCCCATCAACAATAAATTTTAGTGTTTTTATCAATATTGGGAATTAAGCACGAATAACAAAATCTTTTAAAATAAAAATATTGAAATAATTCTGAAAAATATTCTAGTTTTATTTACAATCAACATCGTGCGTTTTGGTTGGCCCACCCTTTATAAAATCACTAAAAACTTAAAAGAATAAATAAAATTCTAAGCTTTTATTTAATTAGTTTTTTATTAAAAAAAATTGCTCGATTAATCGACATTAATTAATCGTTATTCGAAAATCGCCATTTTAAAATTATTAGAACAAGAATTTGGTTTTGTTTGATCTTATACACGCATATGAAATGTGAATTGGACCTCATATTTTAATCAATTTGAGCATTATAAAAATACCTGTTTTATTTTAAATTCACATTCTTTATTACTGAAATTTTTTTTATAAACGAAATATGTAAAGTATCGGAACTAAATATTGTGGGCACATGAACAATCTAGAGAACGGCTTTGTGCAATTGTAAAAAAATCGCATTAAATCAACAGCAACAAATACACTCACTTGCGGTCATACAATCAAACTTGCGCAACCGCAAATATTCGCTGCTGGTTTGCAGTCATTCAAATCACAGAGTATACAGAGACGTCACGAGACAGAAAATATTGTGTTTTTGTATATCTTTTTCTTCGAAAGCTGCCCTTTTTGCGTTTTTTGTTTTGATTATGCAATTTGTGTAGATAGTAGCGGCCTGTTTTTACGCATTGTCACTTCACTAACAAAAAATGTTTTCTTTCTCTTTCTTCGAAAGCTGCCCTCGCAAATGATTTAGGCATTTTTCATACGTCACTTTTTTCATCTCTGTATACTTTGTGATTCAAATAATGCACATCATGCTTTGTTACTTATACAATCGTTAGCTTCGTTTTTTAATAAAGATGTTTGCAAGGCGAATTCATTTTTCAGGTGACGTTGAAAGCACAGCTGTGCTACTTTTTTTTCTTAATTAGAGAGAGAAATGTCAAAAGTTGCTTGTGTTTTTGACATATCGATCAACAAAAGCAAAAAAAAAATACATTGTTGTGTTTTTGGTGTTGTTACTTGTTGTAGTATCGACACCACCGTTTACATGACTTCGCCTTGGATGTTTGTGTGTGTCGGAGCGACAATGATTGTTTTGGCAAAGAAAAAAAAAACAAACAAAAAAGCCAGAAATCAAGCAATCATTACTCATGTATTCATTCAGCATTAACTATGTAGTACAAGAAAAAAAAATTCATACAAACAATTTCCATAGAAACAGAATTTTTTTTTTACTTTTAAAAAGAACAGTAGTTCTGTATGCAGTGATGCCAACTTTTTGATAGCAAAAAGCACTTTAAAATTTAAAAAAAAGCACTAAAAAGCACTATTTCGAGCAAAAAAAAAAGCTTAAAAAAGCACTAAGCCATTTTTACAATTAAATCAAACACAAAACAATTTGCTTTCGGCTGTGCCGAATATTATATACCTCCGAAATTAAAAAAAAGTTGACGGCGTTGATGGGGACCATTTTCAATTAAAATTAAATAATACATAAATATATCTATATTTGTACATAAACATTTTTTAATGTATTATTATTATCTTCAATAAAAATAATATCATCCAAATCATTTGGAGTTTAAATTGGCCATAAAACCGATTTAAAATAATACAGTGCGAGCGCGATTTTGGTAACTCGAAAAATTCTGTTTTTTGTTGTTGCAATCACCGAAAATTTGCAATGACCGACAATTGTTTATAAAACTTAATGACAGCATATATTTTAATAAACATCCTTGTATTTTATCGTTAAAATCTAAACGAAAATCTAAATTAAAATCGTGCAAAGTTTAATCAAACAATTGGCTTATGATATTATCCAATTATTGTAACATATGTACGCTTCTGAATAAAGAACACACATAAAGTGTAAAATAGGAAAAACATGTATGTTTGCATTCTGATACTTAGTCAAACCGTTTTTCAATAGCACTAGAGGTAGAAGTGCACAACATGTGGAAAACTAAAGCGCATGAAAAATGGCTCATCATAAAAGTATTTTCTGTCAGCTATTTTTAATTAGTTTAACACTTTGCATATACCAAGCTACGGCTCTTTTGTTCGTTTTTTAAATTCTTTGCGTTTTTTGTACGATTTCTGACTGCATGTTTTTTAACAATTCCTAATATTTTCCAATCCATATTCTATTTTTGAAACAGTGCCAACATTTTTAAAAAAATGTTTACCGAAATACATCGTTTTTATTACGATTACTAAATATGTTGTCAACGCTAAAAATTGCAACGTTTCGTAAAATTTCCAATTTCCAAAAGCCTTGCTCTAACCTCCTATATAAAGTTTTTGGTAAAACGAATGTGACTTTCTTTTATCTTTTTTTTTTATCATTTGAAATATTAAAATCTTTACAAACCTTCTCAAAATTGTACCCCAAATAGCAAAGCTCAACTAAATCATCCTCTATATAATCGTAGTTTTAAAAAATTGTAGAAAAAAAATAAAAATTGTAAAAAGCACTAAAGGCACTAACGAAAAACTAAAAAAGCACCAAGTTAGTGCTTTTTCTTGTTTTGGCACTATGGACACAATTTTGGCGTTTTGATGCATCAAAAAGCACCATAAATAGTGCCAAAAGCCATAAGTTGGCATCACTGTCTGTATGTAGGTACAATGTATTCTTGTTATTGTTGTTTTTATTGTTGTTAATTTTAACAAAGCGTCTCTTCGAGTGGTTTATTGTTGATACCATTAACAACCACCACTGAGTGGACAATGACTACCCTGCAAATAAAATTGGACCACCTGCTCCATTTTGATAATATGGACTACTCCATGGACTGGTCCGATGTAAAGCAAGCATGGACCATGTCATTGTTAAAAAGTGTTTGTAGTGAGACGACATGTCTTCGTTTTTTAACGACATGCTTTCGTTTTTAAACGACTTCAAAACTAACCCTCTTGAGTATACCATGGAGAAGTTTTAAAACTACTCCAAAGTGGTCCAAAGGTGGGTTATTTGGTCCTCTCCTAGGACATCGTAATGTTAAATAGACCAGGTTTTTTCCATACGTTTGGGTTAGTTTTGGACTAGTCCTGGTCCCTTGTGGACTACTCTTTACTCGCGTGTTTGGACTGGTCCTATTATTTGCAGGGTACTTGAATGCAAAAGTATAAGAATGTGTTCCTTTGAATTTACACATGTGTGTTATATTGCATGCGCAACAAAAATGCAAATAAAGCACTTTCAATAAAAAATGAATAAATGCAAAAATCAAATGGGAACGAAACGATGTAAAAATTACCAACGTGGAAATTTGTTTTGCAAGCAAAGATTGAATGTAAATTTTAGCGTATGAATAAATCAAGAAAAATAGTGATTTTGCAGTTCTCTGGAACAATCGTCTCATATGAGTATGCCGCACAGTGCTTTGTCCCCATATAACGAAGGGACATAAATAGAAGGAGTTGTCAGAAATTTGGTACACTAGCATAAAATAGCTTAGTTAAGAAAAATATGAATTTTTGGAGAAATCAGTCCAAAAACACGCCTACCCCCCATGTGCCCTGAAATGGAAAAATGTAATTTTAGCTTCAATAATGCCCACAAAACTACAAAGAATGGTCATGCTGATAAACACACAACTAGAAACGTGTGTGTAAATTTTCATTTAAATCTGAACAAGGACTCAAGGTCCTGCCATATATCCTTTTTCTTAAAAATGCTATAACCCTTACAAAAACTGTCCAATCGTATTAAAATTTGTTATTAAAATTGATATTTGTTAGATATATTTGTATGCCAAATAGAATCAGATTATTAATGTGAAAATTACAAAAACATCATTTAATGAAAAATGAGTTAAAAACGCTTAAAATGCTATTGCAAAAATAACAAGTAAGAAAGTATAAACGGTTAAGCCCGACCATGTGATCCCCTATAGCATAGTATTTAAAAACAAATTTCCTAGAGTGTAATCAAATTTCCTAGAGTGTAATCTATTTGGGCAATCATGGACCCGCCAGAACAAAATTATGTAATGAGGTTAAGATTCGTTTAAATGTTCTTTCTGCCGAATATAATTTAGATATCTTCAGCTACATATATGAGTTTTTTGATGAGGGTTTATATGTGTTGAGAATAATACGAATGGCAACCCTAATTTGTGTTTTTTTCTTTACTTGTTCTTTAGGAACCGTTATTTTATCTTCTTATGTTTCTACTTATTTCCATATACTTTGAGTTATTTCATTTATACTTTACATTTTAGTTCTTAATAAAACTCTGAATTGAAAAGACGTTCTCCGTGTTTCATTTTGGAAAGTTCGACGCTAACCAAAGAATTATTAACAATAGGTTATGGGCCCAGATCCCACGTACGATAAAAAGTGTATTGGTTAAGCGTTGTGCGGAAAATATAGGAAAATTTTAAACAAAAAAAAAATCAAAATGAGTTCGTTGTATCAAATAGAAAAACTGGATGATACAAACTATGACTGTTGGAGTGTACAAATGAAGAATGTTTTAATCCATTCTGAGCTGTGGAGTGTTGTTAACGGTGTTTTAATAAGGGCAGATGCTGAAACAAAGTGGAATGCTACCAACGAAAAGGCATTGGCGACTATTGTTCTCAGTGTGAAACCACCTCAGCTAAATTATATGTATAAAGAATTTTACTACAGCTAAAGAGGCATGGGATCGTTTGGAAGAGATTTATAAACTCTACAAGAAGTTGTTGTCATTAAAAATGACTGCTGGTATGAGTATGGCCGAGTATTTAAATTTATTTACCGACCTTGTGGAAAAATTATCAGAAGTTAAAATCGACATCAAGGATGAGCTTTTGGTAATTATACTACTTTCCAGTTTGCCTAAAACGTATGAAAATTTCGTTATTGCTATGGAAACTCGAGATGAGCTTCCGGTCCTTAAGGTGTTAAGGGTGAAACTTTTGGAAGAAGGTGAACGAAGACATGAAGAAAATAAAGAAGAAGAACAACTTGCGTATTATGCACAAGACAACAACAAACGAAATAATAAAAATAAAAATAACAACAAAGGTTCTAAGAACAAAAAACAGTTCAACGGTAATTGTTATAAGTGTGGCTTGTATGGCCACATAGCAGCGAAATGTACATCAAAGAAAAACGACGGTAAGAAAGCAGAACAAAGTTATGCATTTTCAATGCTCGCAGCAACAGAAACGCACACTATCAACACACATACTTGGTGTTTGGACAGCGGGGCGACAACTCATATGTGTTGCGAAAAAACTATGTTTACTAAGTTTAATTTACATAAAGAGAGCATACAGTTGGCAGGAGAAAATTGTATTGCAGCTGAGGGTATAAAAGAGGTTAAACTACAATTTGGCAGCTGTGAATTCGTTTTGAGCACAAAGCATACAGAGATGAAAAAAGTGACGTATGAAAAAAGTCCAAATCATTTGCGAGGGCAGTTTTCGAAGAAAGAGAAAGAAAATGTTTTTTGGTAGTGAAGTGGCAATGTGTAAAAACAGGCCGCTACTATCAACACGAACTGCGTAATCAAAACAAAAAATGCAAAAAGGGCAGCTTTAGAAAAAAGAGACGGGAAAAAACGCAAAATCTTCCGTCTCGTGACGTCTCTGTATGCTCTGTGGTTTTGAGTGATGTTCTATGTACCGACGATGAAGGGTAATTTTTTATCTGTGGACAGAATAACGCAAAAAGGCTTCTCTGTTAAATTTAACAGAAATTCTGCCAGTATCGTTTTTAAAGGGGAAATTATTTTTGCATTTGAGAGGAAGAACAAGTTGTATGTTATTGATCATGGGATAAAAAACAAATGTTTTTCTGCAGTTTTGTGGCATAACAGATATGGACACTTGAATTTTAAAAGTTTGTGTGATGCTAAAAAAAATGGTTCGTGGTATTGAAAAAGTAAATTTTGTGAAGGAAAACTGTATGACTTGTATGAAAGCGAAAGTCTGTACACAACCATATCCGAAGGCGACAGAAAATAGATCAGAAAATATTCTTGATTTAATACACACAAATTTGTGCGGCCCTTTTGAGAAACAATCAATATCTGGCTCGAAATATTTTATATCGTTTATAGATGATCGTTCTAGGCGTGTATTCGTTTATTTTCTGGCAACAAAAGACCAAGCTTTTGACAAATTTGTGATATTTAAAAATATGGTAGAACGACAGACGGGCCGAAAGATAAAGAAAATTCGAAGTGACAACGGTGGCGTATTTTCTTACAACAAATTTAATAAATTCTTGGAAGAGAATGGCATTGAACGTCAACTAAAGAAAATTCGAAGTGACAACGGTGGCGAATTTGCTAACAACAAATTTAATAAATTCTTGGAAGAGAATGGCATTGAACGTCAACTCACAGTCCCATTTAGTCCACCACAGAATGGTGTAGCAGAACGTTTTAATCGGACTTTGGTTGAAATGGCCAGGAGTATGCTGGTTCATACAAACATGAGTGAAAGTCTATGGGCAGAGGCTATCGCTACCGCCGTTTACATACGCAATCGATCACCTACTAGAGCGTTAGATGGTATAACACCTTTTGAGGCATGGAGTGGCAAGAAACCATCGGTGAAACATTTGCGAACGTTTGGATGTAAAGCCGTTGCCCTTGACAAGGCACAACACGGTAAGTTCAAGGCAAAGGGCAAAGAATATCGTATGATTGGATATTCACTAACATCGAAGGCATATAGGCTTTATGACTCGATTACACGTCAAGTGGTAGAGAAACGTGATGTTCTGTTTAATGAGCCCCAACAGGTAACATATGATGGTGATAAAAATCTATGGTTTGAGTTATTAGCCAATGAAAGTGACAAAGAGGAACATACCGCTGAGGAAACAATTAAGAAAGATGATGATGATGGTTCTATCTCTGATGAAAATGAAGAATGCTATGAAAGTGCTAAAGGGTTAGATGATCAAGTATAGGTTGATGAGTTAGCTGTTGGTCCAGGCAGACCAAAAATTATACGCACAGGTAAACCAGGCCGACCAAAGAAAGTGTACAATGTTTTGAGTGCTATGGTAAACGATGATGTAACAGTGCCTCAAACTGTGACGGAGGCGATAAATGGTTCAGAATCGAAGCAGTGGCTCGATGCTATGAATAAAGAGTACATTTATTTGAAAAATAACAAAACATGGAGTCTGATAGAGTTATTAGATGGCCAAAAAGTGGTTGGATCTAAATGGGTTTATACAATAAAACGAAAAGATGATGGCAGTATTGAACGTTTTAAGGCACGGCTTGTGGCCAAAGGGTGCAGCCAAGAGTACGGGATAAATTATAGTGAAACTTTTTCTCCAGTTTGCCGTTTGCTACAATTCGAATGTTACTGGCGATCGCAGTTGAAAAGAAAATGCATCTTCAACAACTAGATGTGTGTACCGCGTATCTCAATAGTGAGCTAACTGATGACGTTTACATGAAGCAGCCTGAGGGTTATGTTGATAGAACGTGTCCCAATCTTGTTTTGAAGCTTAACAAGGCGATCTATGGTTTGAAACAGTCTGGAAGGGAGTGGAACTCTAAAATTGATTCAGTTTTAAAGAAAATTGGTTTTAAACAATCTGATCATGAACCTTGTCTTTACCAAATGTTGAAAAAAGGTAAATTATGTCTAATTGTTATTTACGTTGATGATATCATTATAGGGTGTCAATCCAAAGAAGACATCCTGCACATCAAAAAGATGATCTCAGACGAGTTTGAATGCGTTGACTCAGGCCAACTTAAATTGTTTTTGGGTATGAAAATTACTCGTGATGGTGAATTGGGAGCAATAACTATCGATCAAACGCAGTATATAAAACAATTACTGAGTCAACATAGTATGAGTGATTGTCGGTCTGCATCGACCCCATTGGATCCTGGCAGTAAACTTAATTGTAATGATGTCGAATGCGGCCGGGTTGATCCTAAAAATTACAAGTCTATGATTGGATCTTTAATGTTTCTTGCGTTGGCGACCAGACCTGATATTTTGCATTCTGTCTCCAAATTGGCACAGCACAATGTAGATCCTCACAGTGAGCATTTTTCGGGTATTAAGCATATTTTACGTTATTTAGCCAGTACTAGTGGTATGAAATTGGAATACAGGAAAACTGGTGTGCCCTTACATGGGTATGTGGACGCAGACTGGGGAGGCGATACATTGGATCGCAAATCCCATACTGGTTTTACTTTTTACCTAGCTGGATGCGCTTTTTCTTGGGAATCCAAGAAACAAAATTCTGTAGCTTTGAGTAGCACCGAGGCTGAGTATATGGCCTTGTGCACTGCGGCCAAGGAAGCAGTCTATCTCAGAGAATCTTTAATTCTTTAATATCTTTAATTGAAATTGGTTATTTGGCAGACGGGACTTCTATCGTAATCTACGGTGATAATCTAAGTGCACAACAACTTGCAAAAAATCCTGTCTACCATTCCCGATCTAAACACATTGACATTAGATACCATTTGGTTCGAGAAGTTGTGGAGAATAAGGACGTACAATTAAAATACGTCCCAACCGACAACATGGTGGCTGATGTTTTAACGAAATGTTTATTGAAGGGAAAACATTCTAAATTTGTGAAAATGTTAGGATTGAAATGATTATATTTTATTTTTATAAAAAAAAAAGAAAAAAAAGGCACAAATTTGGTTTGTGGAAGGGTGTTGAGAATAATACGAATGGCAACCCTAATTTGTGTTTTTTTCTTTACTTGTTCTTTAGGAACCGTTATTTTATCTTCTTATGTTTCTACTTATTTCCATATACTTTGAGTTATTTCATTTAAACTTTACATGTTAGTTCTTAATAAAACTCTGAATTGAAAAGACGTTCTCCGTGTTTCATTTTGTAAAGTTGGACGCTAACCAAAGAATTATTAACAATAATATGGAACCTTTAGTCTATTTTGGAACTACCTGGACAACATTTTGTCATGACATAGTAGCTCTAGTAAAAGTCATTGTCGCCAATTTGTATGTAAATACTAATATTTTTAAGGGAGCTGGCATTAAAAGCTATTTTCGGGAGAATGATTTGTATGGGAGCTATGTTCAAAAATAGAAAGATTCCAATAAAATTTGATAAGCTGATTTTGATTGCAATAAAATTAGTTTGGTTTGGACCAAATTTAATCTTGCCGATGTAATAAGATGGTTTTTGTAAAATTATGGATCGATTCGTTCCATTTTCAATAGGCTTGGTCCTTGTACCAGTCAGAGCCTCTGGGACAAATTTCATCAAATTGTCTCCGAATTCGCGATCTGTATACACAAGATTGCATGGACAGCCAGCCGGCCGGACGGACATCGTTAGATCGACTCAGAAAGTGATTCTGAGCCGATCTAACGAATTATTTGGAATTATTTGTTATTATATTCCTAATTTATTTTCTTTAAACTAATTTATTTATTATTTACATATGTTCATATTTTTTAATTACAATAAATCATCTTCAGTACTGGATTCTTCCAAAAAAATATTTCCGCTCAACGAAACATTTGTTTCGTCATCTTTAACTGGTTCATCAACATATTCTCTCAGTATATATTTCTCAATTTCTTCAAAAAATATATTTTTTTTAGTCTTTGGATTCCTTTTTAAAGACAACAACGGATCTGAGAAAAGTATTAAATGAGTCATTAAATCTTTATGAGTGTCTCTTCGTGACGTTTTTCTCGTATGGGACAGTCTTGTTTTTCTCACGATTTGGCATCCAATGCTTCTTCGGACAAGCACCCTGAAATTTCTTTAAGTTATTAGTTACGTTTCATTATAATTACATAAAGCCATTTTAATACCTTAATATTTCTGATTATGTTCCTAGTTTATTTTTTTTAACTAATTCAATCTATGAAAATTTGATCAAAAATCACGGAAATATCATTTTTTTTAAATACATTTTTTTTAAGTTGTGGTAAAATTTTTTCAATTGTTTTTCTTGTAGTTATAAGAAAACAGTCGAAATATTCGAAATCAGAAAAAAACCCATAGACGGTATTTTTCTTTTTTTTTAATATTCCATCAAAGTTAATAAATTTTTAGAGCTTAAGTAAATAATCAGCGTTTTTCAAACCAATAAAAAAACACTTATGAGAAAATAATTCAATAAAAATTTCAATCTCGTGCTTTAAAAAACAACAGTTTTCCTGAAGCATGTAAAACTCAAGTAGTTGTTTAGCCAGTTTTACTTTTAATTCTCAAACTTTGGCGCCCTCTAGCGCCGCCAAAAAGAGTTAAATCTTAAAAATTCTTCAAAATTCATTTGAATTATTTTGTTATCTATCGATCTGTACATTTTTAAGTACAATATAAGACTTGTTTTTTTTTTTTTTTGTTATGTCTATGGGCCAAAGCACTGTGCGCCGGGCGTAAATGGGTTAACATGATACCTAAGCTTTTTATTATATTTCAAAGATGTTTTAGAAACTATAAGTTTTGCCCTGTTTTGTCTCTTTATTTAAAAAATTTGTGATAGTATGAGTTGACAATTAAATTAACTTTTTAAACTTTCAAAATTAATTTTTGTGTAACATGTCGATGTATCTACCGATTTACTAAAACCAAATCGGTTCTAGTTTTGCCCTTCTTCCGTAAAAGATATATCCCATAAATATATCGCATTTTATCTTGCTACCAAATTTCATTAAAATCGGCGGAATAAACAAACGAACTTTGACCATATTTTTATCATATTTATTAGGATATTAGAATATTTGGATAAGGATAAACATAAACATAAACCAAATGAATAAAGTATATGGAAAGGAAAATTACATAAAGAAAAATTATTTGTTAAAGCACCTTTAAATCATCAAAAATCGCACGATCCCAAACGCCATATACATTCAGGATCAGTTGAAGTCCCTTTTAGGTTTAATATAACATTACGTCTAAAGATGTCAATTGGCTCTGCAGCGCACAGGATATCTAGATTTTGATAAATGCTTACATTATCCTTATCCTCAAAGACAATCCTCCATTCAGTTTGGGAATCTAAAGAGTAATATGTTCCATCTACAATATTCTTCAGACGCACAGTAATTATACGCCCCCTATTCATTAACCGACTTTCAAATTCAGCCTTAATATATCTTTTATCATTCATCGTATTATTGTAGCGCCACAGATAAATTTTTCCACGGGATTCAAAAATGAATTCCGAATGTTTACCATTTAAAAAACAAAAGTGATCCATAAAATATAAATGTTTATAATTATCATCGAGCCACCCTATTACAGCAGCCGTTCTTGATTGTAAGCTCCGATCTGTAAGTTGGTAATGACTATCACTTTTTATTTTATACAATATGAACGAGTAATTTGGTATAAGCCGGTTTGTATTTATTTCACCAATTGACCTTACAGCGAAGAAAAGTCTTAAGAAGGCATCCAACATAATGACAAATAAATCGTAATCATTTTGCGTATAAATACGCCATACCAAGAAAGGCAATTCAGTTACACTTTTTTTTAAAATAATTTGTCTTATGCTTTCAAGAAAAATTTCTTCAGCTAAGTGATTGTCATAATTGTAATTTTCTCGTATATCATTATATATTTGCTTTATATTGTGTAGAAGTGTGACATCACTTATTGCATCGGCAAATAATTTTGCATTTTCACGTTTTAGACCTTGTTCTATTGTTTGGCGTAATGCCAATAAAACTTTTTTTTTTGAGTTTAATTCGATTAACTCTCCGGCGATCCTCTTTAAATCATTGATTTCCGGCTAATATTCTCCCAAATTCTCCCCATTACCATGAACCGATATTATTTGTAGAAAACCATTGACTAGAATAGTCAAAATTAGTTTAGTTGGTGTCATTTTAAGAACTTCACCTTAACTGATATTTATTCTTTTTGCAGCTAATATTTAAATGTTTTTTCATTAAAATTCCATTTACATATATTTTTTCTTCATATGGGTGAATTGCAAACTAAATGTTATTTTTCTGTCGTGTAAAAAAATGAATAAATACAAGAAAGTGTTTTCTTAAAAATTAAGTGAAGTGAAGTCGGTTTTAGTATATAATGGTAAGTACGTGTAAAAATGTCTTGAACGTCATGCTAATTTTAGGAGAATTTAACACCTAAATTAAAAGAAGCTAGCTTTCCCTCAACAATAAATCTTTAAAAAATTTAAGTTTAAAATCATTGCTTCACAAGTTTTAATTAATTTCTTTCCAGTTTTATTATATTTGCAAAATAAAAAGTTGTAAATGTCTTGAACGCCACTTTTTAACTTTAATTTCATTTTTGCTATTCAAATGGCGTTTTTTGAAAAAAATTATTTAAATAAAAAGTTCTTGAACATCAGAGCAAGGTTTTATTTCAACTATTCTTCCAATATAATTGATTTTTCATATATTTTTGTATTGTGGAGGTCAAGACAGAAATCCTGATATTCCTTATCACGAATAACAAAATCTTTTGAAATTAAAAAATTTTGTATTCCCAAAAATTGAAATTACTTTTTGATTCCTTATCAAAACTTAAAAAAAAAAAAAAAATTTATATATTGATTTTTTGCAGAGCTTAAAAGCAACTTCGCATTCTTTATAAATCTCCCCGTAAGTCGACTACTACATCGGAAAAATTTAAGAAACTTTAAAAAAAGTCTTCGTGTACGTTTTAATTGAAATTGGCCCATATATATGTACATATACAAAATAATATTACTAATAATAATAATACTACTGCTTTTGTTCATGTAGTATCACCTAGGGTATTCATTCGGTTAACCGTTAACCGGTTCACCGATTAATTACTACCCGATTAACTGATCGGTTAATTTAAAATTGCATTTTTTCGATTAACGATTAAACCGGTTAATTTCAGTCGATTAACCAATTAACCGATATAACAAAATTTTGAATTTTTTGTAGTATTATAACAAATTTGTTTGTGTTTTTTATTATTTGTTTCGTCTCATATTCAAAAGGTATGTGTTCAGAAAATATTTTTTCATACAATATATTTTCTTCTAGCAATACATTCTTAAGATACAGTACAAAAACAGAAACTAAGGGATTCGGAAATAAACTTTTTTGCAGAATGTGCGGTGCTGAGCTATGCCAGATGATGGCCTGACAACAGAAGAAACTCTCGATAGTAACCGAAACAATTAGAAGTGATCAAAATTTAAAAAAAATTAAAACAGTACTATAATGGCATAATGGAAGATTGTATATGTTTAGAGAAATCCAGGAAAAAGACTGAGAAATTAGATATTCTGTATTATGGATTGCTTTGGATTTCTCTAACATCTTCGATAAATGCAAGAATTTTTCTCCAACTCAAGATTTTACAAATCTAAAGAAAATATGTACTCGCTTAAATGCTAAACTTTTAAACCAAATTATTTTTCGAACGTACGGGGTCGCGAACTTACGATTTTTCCATATGTTTTTTTTATTATTATCACCATGAATTTTCCCAAAAATATCTTAAAATTTCCTTAACAAAAACCCATAAACTCAATTTACAATTGATTGTAATGGAGAGATTGTGAAGAATATGTCCAAACATAACATTTTTTCTTGCATGTAAAATAATTATATAAAAATGTCTTTAGATCAGTGATAACCAAGCCCCGAACTTACCAAGCCCTGAACGCACGCACACAAAGATATTATGTACTTGTGTGCGGTCGCAGAGACTCATGATAGTCTAATGTTTTGAAACGAACAAAGTTGTTGTATACATGTGAATTGCCGACCGTGTCTGTGTGAAAAATACGATTATTGACTGACTCGCGAGCCTATCGAGTGGTTATCACTGCTTTAGATGTAGCTTTAAAAAATATAAAGTTTTCCAGTTTCCAACCCAATTTCCTCAAGTAAAACAGCTGAGATATGCTATAAAAACCATTCTTTTATAAAAACATAGACTTTTTTTTATAATAATAAACAATGAAAGACGATGATGTGGGAATGCCCATATGTATTAATTAGTATTGAATTTTCTTTGTTTGCTCATTTTAGTCCAAGAATTGTTTTGTTTGTTATGTTATTGCTTTTTTTTTTTAATAATAAACTCCAAATAATAAATAATTTTTGCATTTTTATTTATTGAAATTACTTAATTTATAACAAAACTTTATTAATCGGTTAACCGATCAATAGCAATATTAACCGATTATTAACCGATTAAACCAAAACCTTGGTTAATTAATCGAGCGATTAACCGATTAAAGCAAAAGCCCGATTAAATGAATACCCTAGTATCACCTGAACAAGCAATACAATAACAATATTAGCCTATGTTAACACTAAGGTTTTTAAACGCGTTAAATGCTTTGTTTACACTTGGGTTTTTAAACGCGTTTAAGCAAAATGTTGAAAAAGTCCAAAACTAGAGTTTCTACACGGAAAAGAATTTCCGGGAATCCCGGGACATTTTTTTAAAATTTATCCCGGGAAATTGTTTCCGGTAATTTTCGGGAATTTCAAATTAAATTTTTTTAAATTTTAATTTGTTAGCATCATTAAAATCAAAAACGAGCAATAAAAATATATTCTTTATTAAAATGACTAAAAAGCTTCTATAGAAAAGTACTATAAAACCAACGTCTGTAGAAGTGAGAGAACTTTTTCGGTAGCAGGCAATCAACAAGGATTAGAAATATAATCTCTGATGAGCTTTTAAATGCTTTAATAATACTAAAAATTTTTTGCTTAAAAGAAAATTAATTGTAACAAGTTGCTATTAATAATAACTACTAAATATTAATAAGTTTTAATAATTTGGACTGTTGTATATGTGCATGTATGTATATTCTTTTAAAAAAGTAAAAACTTTTGTATTGAACTCATTTAATGAAATCATTGCTTTATTCAAAGAATCCCGAGATTTCCGGGACTAAGATTTTTTTTGTTTCGTTTCCTGGGAATAGAAAAATGCCGGGAAATTAAAAACCCTATTTTAAACCCCAAGTGTGAATAAGCATAAATTTAAGTTAAGTTATACATTCACGGCGGTAGGAAGTATTCATGCAGTAATAAAAAACCGCGGAATTAGTATCGTTTCTATCAATGTCAAAGTTGTCATAAAAAAGGTTTGTTTTTTCCGATAAGTCTCTTCTACGTGTTGTTGAAGTCCATTTTACCGCCCTAAGACATCCTAGCAGGAACTGCATTGTGTTTCTTATCCAAGAGAAACCTAGTTTTTCTTATTTGATTTGGTAGAATTAGGTATTTCTATTTCTATTATTTATTTATACGTGATTAAATAGATTTAACTGTGAATATTAGGATCTCTATGTGGTTCGCAGTCGCAATTTCTCTGTAAGTTTTAAGTGGAAGAAAGAAGTTAAGCTAGGATAGAGTTTTTCTATCCGATTTTAAGCACTTATCCCCAAATTATAAGAACAGCTAACGGTTGCACGAATAATTTCATATACATTTCTTCGAGTTATTTAACATTATAAATTGCAGGAGGTGCTGATTAGAGTGCGCATTTTTTAAAATTCATGCTGGTGACGGACGAACTGTTGAAATGTAACAGATCAAGAGTCCTTGAGATACTAGACAGAGGATTAATTATACAAATGGTGACCAGTCTTTTTAGATCAAACAAAACAGTAGTGATGGGCAAAATGAAAAAATTTCGATTTTATCGTATCGATATTTCTTAAGAATATCGATATTTATAAATTAAAAATAACAAAATCAGTGATGCCAACTTTTTGAGAGCAAAAAGCACTTTAAAATTTAAAAAAAGCACTAAAAAGCACTATTTTGAGCGAAAAAAAGCGTAAAAAAGCACTTAGCCATTTTTAAAATATAATTAAACACAAAACAAGTTGCATGCCGAATATTATATGCCTCCAAAATTTAAAAAAAGGCGACAGCGTTGATGGGTGACCATTTTCATTTAAAATTAAATAATAAATATATTAACATTTGTATATAAACATTTTCAAATGTATTATTATTATCTTCAATAAAAATAATATCATCCAAATCATTTGAATCATCATCATCTGAGGCTCGATTTTCGTAGCTTGAAAAAATCTGGCCTGTTGCAATTACCAAAAATTTGCAATGACCGACCATTGTTTATAAAACTTAATGGCAATCCATATTTTAAAAAAAAACTTTATAGCTTAGCGTTGAAATAAATCAAAATTAAAATCGTGCAAAGTTTAATAAAACAATTGGCGTATGATATTATCAAATTATATTAACCTATGTACGCTTCTGAATAAAGAACACACATATGGTGTAAAATAGAAAAACATGTATGTTTGTATTTTGATACTTAGTCAAACCATTTTGCAATAGCACTAGAGGTAGAAGTGCACGACACGCGGTTACGAGGAGACTAGGGTCGTGCGTTTGAAAACTAAAGCGCATTTAAATGGAAGGTTCTGTCAGCTGTTTTTTTGTTTTTAAAGTCTGCATTCTTTTATACGGTTTCCGACTGCATGATTTTTAACTCTTCAAAACGTTATCTACATGACTCAAAATCGTTGTTCATTTTTCAATTCACAATTGCCAATATTTTTCAAGCCATTTTCAATTTTTGAAACAGTGTCTACATCTTAAAAAAAATGTTTACCGAAAACAAATACATTGTTTTTATTACGATTACTAAATATGTTGTCAGCGATAAAGAGTGCAACGTTTTGTAAAATTTCCAAATTAATAGGAAGCCTAGCTCTAACCTCGTAAATAAAGTTTTTAGTAAAACCAATGCAACTTTCTTTCATCCTTTGAATTCTTAAAATCTTTACAGGCCTTCTCAAAATTGTACCCCAAATAGCAAATGTCATCTAAATCATCCTCTATATAATCGATATTTTAAAAAATGGTAGAAAAAAAATAAATATTGTAAAAAGCACTAAAGGCACTAACGAAAAATTGAAAAAAGCACCAAGTTAGTGCTTTTTCTTAGTTTGGCACTATGGATAAAATTTTGGCGTTTTGAGCCATCAAAAAGCACCATAAATAGTGCCAAAAGCACTAAGTTGGCATCACTGAACAAAATTATTGTTCCCAAATTTCAAAACTAAGAATACATATGTAAGTATATTAGGGTGCGCCTTATTTTTCATATATACGAAATCGTACCCTAACTATACTTCGCATTTGTAAAACTTTTCCCATTTAATAGCTACTTTTGCCAATTATTTTTCTAAATTAATCTAATTATGTGTAACACCATTCAAATTGACAGCTTTTTTAAAGTTTAATAAGTTTGAAGCGTAAATGCTTCATTTCCACATTTTATTAAGGTTGCTTTATCCGTCCGTTAATGTAATCCAATGCAATGCAATGTAACGTACTGTATTTTCTATAATCTATATAATAAAAATAAAATGTTGTCTGTTGCCGATCGTATAACTTGAAAACGGCTTGACCGATTTGGACGATTTTTTCTTTAAACTAATCACCATGGTCCAACTTAGGTTTTTACGGAAAGAAAATGTTGCCCCGCCTACTTTTACGCCCACTTTTTGCGATTAACCTAAAACCAGAAATCGGCTACATCGATTTGACTAATTTTATTTTCAAATGTTCGTATTAATCTATTTTAAGATTTCGTCTAAAGAAAAATTTACCACGCCTACTTTTACGCCCACTTTTTCTATTTATTTCACCGATTTGGACGATTTTTTTCTTTAAAACGATCGACATGGTCCAACTTAGGTTTTTACGGAATGCAAATATTGCCCCGCCCACTTTTACGCCCACTTTTTTCGATTTACCTAAAATCAGAAAACGGCTCCATCGATCATTAGTAATCAGCTACCGAGCGAAACCGGGGCGGCCAGCTAGTTGGTAATAAACATTTCACAAGTCTTTTGAATAAAAAAATTTTTTCGCCTTGTATTCACATTTCAACTTTTCAATCGACTTTTCTTTACCCAATCGTTGCCAAACTTCATATTTAATGTTTTTATGTCCAAACAAATGAACCAAATTAGCAAATTCATTGATTTTAGAGTTCACTTTAATTTTTTGAACACCTCTAGTATAAATAAACTTGTATAGGAAAATACAGTGCGCTCGCGATAACGTGAACTAATTAAAACCTAGGGAGTTCATGTTAGCGAAATTGTTCACGTTAGCGATTGTCGAATTTCATAAAAAATATGTCTGATTTACACGCTTGAACGTGAAATTTTTTTTCTGATTATTTCCATTATTAAAATATAAATGTATAGTATATTAATGCGTTTTATTATTATTTCCATTACTAAAATATAAAAATAAAATTATTAATTAGAATTCATTACAAACTAAAATGAGATCACGAGAATATATCTATTGAATTAAAATTACATTGCAAATAAAATTACTCATAACATTTAGGCATTAAAAAAATCGTTTATCTTTTTCTGTTGCTTTTTCTTTTCTAATAAGTAGTTGAAAACCTGCTTTCTCCCTTAAGCGTCTAACTACAATCATGTCACTTTGATCAACCATTGTATCTCCTGCCCATTGCAATGCATTGTTAAAATTTTCAATTGCCTCACTTGCAGCAATTTTTTTAACAGGATCATGCAAACTTTATAGGGTGTAGGATCAATATTGTAGAAATTACAAACGGAATGACAAAGTTATTAATACCCTTTTACCTTCGGTGAAGGGTATACAAAATTGTTCACGTTATAGAGCTTTCTGAGTTTGTTCACGTTACAGAGTTGTCAATAGTGGTATTCACACCGAACTTGTTAATTTGTTACTCGGTAGTTTGTTAATTTGTTAAAGTTACCAACTGTGAACGACCCCCTTTTTAAAACTTTGTTAGTCTGGTAACTTTCGTAGTAAAACAATTGATTTATTGTTCTGACACAATTTGTTATTCTGGAAAAAATAAAACATGCCACCAGAAAGTGTTAAAGAAACAATTGTCAACCATTTAATTACTCATGCTTTGACACAAATACCGTTTGCTGACGTAAAGTAGTGAGTTACCAACTAACAACTATTTTATCAGGGGTGCCGTGTCGTTAATTTGGTAAATGTTAATACCACAAAGCATACAGAGATGAAAAAAGTGACGTATGAAAAATGTCCAAATCATTTGCGAGTGCAGCTTTCGAAGAAAGAGAAAGAAAAAGTTTTTTTTGGTAGTGAAGTGGCAATGTGTAAAAACAGGCCGCTGCTATCAACACGAACTGCGTAATCAAAACAAAAAATGCAAAAAGGGCAGCTTTAGAAGAAAGAGACGGAAAAAAACGCAAAATTTTCCGTCTCGTGACGTCTCTGTATGCTCTGTGGTTAATACGTTAGCGCGTTAAATATACAAAAACAAAATGCGTGTAAAAAGTAACGATTAACGACTAACAAACTAACAAAATAACTGTTAAGTGTGATCGAAAATATAAAAATCAAAAAATAGTGGTCCTAGACCCACCTTAAAGTATACCGATCTACTCAGAATCACTTTCTGAGTCGAACTAACGATGTCCGTCCGGCTGGCTGGCTAACTGTCCATGTAACCTTGTGCGCCAAGTACAGGTCGCAATTTTGGAGATAATTTGATAAAATTTGGGTCATAGGTTCTTATTGGCACAAGGACCAAGCTTATTGAAAATGGGCCGAATCGTATGACCACGAGGGAAGATAGGGGGACATTTCTTCCTCTCAGAAACTATCAAACCGATTTTATTGAAATTTAAAACATAGATAAAACCATATCTATATGGACACAAAATGTATACATTTTTAAAAAAATCGGACCACGAGGGGAGATAGGGGCAATTTCTGCCTCCAAAACCGATTTTAATGAAATTTAAAACATAGATAGATCCATATCTATAGGGACACATTAGCTATACAGTTTTTAAAAAATAGGACCACAAGGAGAGGCAGGGGGAAATTTCTGCCTCTCACAAACTTTCAAACCGATTTTCATGAAGTTTATAAACATAGATAAATCCATATTTACATGGACACATAAGCATGATGTGTTTTTAAATACTGTGGTGTAGGGTATCATGGTCGGGCTTGACCGACTATACTTTATTACTTGTTTTTATTTCGTTTTTTTTACGTTATATAAAATATCTGGTATGTTTTTTTTTAACCAAATAGTATATTTAAGTACCATCTTTTTAAGCGTAATTTGAAAAATAAAGTTTTTATTAAGGATTGTGTGGAACGACCATATTTTCATACTCAACAAATGCAAAAAAAAAAAATCATGAATAAAATTGCAACGATAAATAGCACATGAAAGATCTGGAACAAGGCGAATTGACTAGAAGGTGAGGTCAACTCTACAACTACAATGCTTCTGTGGTCGGGTAGTCAAAAATATTGCTAGTAAAAAAACAGGTTTGTTTACATAAAAAACTAGTTTGTATACAAACTTTGACAACTCGACCACCGAAAAAAAACACCACATGTTGACTTGACCCCACCTTCTAGTCAATTCGCCTTGATCTGGAATGTTTTATTTTTTTACAAAATAGTTTATTTAATTACCAACATTTTAAGCGTGATTTGATCGGATGAAAAATAAAGTTTTTATTAAGGATTTTGTGGAACGACAATATTTTTGGTTGGGCTCCACAAGGGTTTGAGTGGGACCATACACTGAAAAACACAAAAGTACCTTTATCTAAAAAACAGTACTTAAGAAAAAGAAATTACAGCGGTTTCTGTGTTCAGGAGGTCCAAATACACTTATCTAGGCATGTATGATACTTTTCCAAATTATAAATTTGTAAAGCAGTGTAATTAACATTATTTTCATGATAACAATGTATTATAAGAAGCAAAATTTCCTATATTCTATTTTTTTAAATTATTTAGTTAAAAACATCAAATTTTTAAAGTAGAATGATTACGAAAATCATATGGGCATGGTGCTGGTGTCTTATTATTGAGAGTTCTGCTGAGTTCGTAATTCAACAAACGTGAAATAAACGTATGTAACGGGTAAGTAAATAATAATATTCTCTCACTTTGACTTAAGTCAATCCTAAGGACTTTGACTTAATGACAAACTGTCATTAAATTGATGCTAATCTGTCCTTTCTCCAATGTTACTGCGTCATCGCACTGAGAACATATTCGTCATTTCTGTGATGCCGATGTGTCATCCCATTGATGACATAATTTTTTTAATTTATTATATCGCGACATCATTTTCAATTTTCATTTTTTCTTAATAAATGAATTTACTGGCAACATTTGCATATAGGCGAATTCAACAACAGGTGGTGTCAGAACTACAACAATCCAACAACAACAGAATAAGCGCGTGCCCATTTAGACAGGAAAACATTTGAAAGGTAAACATTTTGTTTGCGAGCAAATTACGGATGGGAAGAGATAATGGTTTTTGGGGAAGAGAAAAAAAAACAACAATAGTAACAGAATGTTTCCGGCAAAATGTTCGTCTGTATGGCAGCAAATGAAAAACAAAAGAGAATTCCAGATGTTCGCTCGTCTAAACTCGGATTAAGCAAAATGTTGATTAAGTTAATCAAAGCCGTTTACGTTATTTTGAGATAATTATTAGTGGAACATATTATGCATATTTATTGTAAAATTTTAGGTATTTTTTTTTTAACAGGGGAAATAAGACCCCATAAAAAGAATCCCCATACAATTACTGCAGACATCTTAAATGATTTTTAATTTTCAAAGTACATTCAGTACATTTTTTTTTTACTTATTCTTAAAGCCCTTTCAAAAAGTTTAAAAACGTCAGGGGCCGAAATATCGAAAACCTGAGCTAACTTTTCAAAACCCTTTGGCAGATTTTGACTTAGTAGATCCCTAATGAAATTTAATGCAGAAAATATTCGTAGAACATTTTAACCCTTAGAAGTGCCATTTTAGTATATTTTTGTGTAAGAGTTGGGAAAAAGGACAAAAATGACCCCTAAAAATGAAAGTTAGAGGGTTAATAAATTCTAAGAAAAGAATCGCCACGTGATTCTACTGAAGACATCTAAAATTATTTTTTAGCTCAGAAATACATTAGTATATTTTTTTTTTGACTTATACCAAACGTCTTTTCAAAAAATTTAAAAACTTTAGGGCCAATATTTCGGGAACCCGAAACCCCTTTGGCAGATTTGTCCAATCAGTAGTCTAGTTTAATTTCGCATTGCAACTATTGAGGCAGGCTTTTTTTTGCACAGTGTTATATCGGCAGTGTGTACATGATATTTGAAGGTAGCACAAAATATTGCCAAGAATCAAAATCCTTTTGATTTTTATTGCACAACGAAAATAAGTGCAATTTACTGTGAAATGTGTTGGCAACAATGTACGATGTTGTTTTACTTTAAGGGTTATTTTTTTTTATTAGAGTTACGCCATATTTGAATTGAAGCCATTGTGCCACTTATTGAACAATATAGAAATTATATGGCGAATAACATATCGTCGGCTTAGAGTGTAAACCTGCTAACTCCCTTTTAACAAATTTTACAGGAGAGACAAAAAACTTTTTATTTTTCCTATTTGCTGCTTGAGAGGAAAACCAAAAGTATTGTTGATTTGACACACTTCAGGACTCAAATTGAACAAAAACTACGACGAGACATATCTTTCTCTGCCATACGGCATTAATATCTCAATTTACTCAAAAAGGGGATTTAGCAGGTTTACACTCTAAGCCGACGATATACAATAATATTGTAAATGGATGGGGCGTTTTATGACTCATTATGAGTGTAATAGTATAACAGTGTTTTTAAGGAGTGGATTTTATTGAATACCTGTTGTAAATTTGAGATGTTTCGCTTTTATTTTACAACAAACTTAAACATTTAAAAATACAACTAGGGTTTTTGTTTACTCCCACTTTTTTGATTCCCGGAATATAAAAATCATTTTTCCCGGAATTTCGGGATTCCCGCTTAAAATGAAATTCAATTATGTATTCAAAATTATTAATAAATGTGATAAAAAAAATATCTAAAAAAGTTACAAATATGTACTTTTCAAATATAAAAAAACATACTAAAAAATAACACAGCTGGCTAAAACCAAACAAAAACAAATATTTAATTTAAATATTTATATAAAAAAACTCAAGGTGATAAAACGTCTGGTTTAAAAAATATTATTCATTTAAAAACAAAATCAAATACGAGTAAACAAAAATAAAATCTACAGATGAACCTCGGTTATGCGGACCTCTATTAACAGGTTACATCTATCTTAAGGCTAGACTACACTATCTCACAAGTCTTACGTATTCCTTAATACTTTGTGAGATAGGAATCTAATGAGTTTTGTTGTGACTGTCAAAAAAAACTAATTTAACATGACGGTTTGTGTTCACACCATCACACAAAGTATAAACACTCACACATGCAATAAAATGCAATCCTGATCCAATGAAATGTATTATTGTTTAGAAATTCTTCAGAAACGATGAAGCAGTATGGGATGTCAAACTTTTTTTTCATAATACTTGTCATTTTCATCACACAGGCATTCACACTACATATCATATTAATACAAAGTATAATAGTGTAAACTAGCCTTGATTAATTATTAAAAAAAAATAAAAAACATATTGTTTTTTATATTAAAAGAAAGCTACAAACAATTTCAAATAAACTGATTGGAAAATGTTTGTAAACAATAATTTTGTTTGACCAATACCCTCTTTTTCTCTCGCTCTCAAACCTTCTTCTCTTGTTTTCAATCAACCATGTCAACTATGTAACTACTAATCAAACTAATTATAACCTATAAAATGACCATGGATCATAAACAAGAAACACAGTTGCATGTCCTTAAAACGCCCACAAAACTGCAGCTGTTTTTAAAATGTTCAAATAAACCCCCCTGATTTGGGAATTTCTAAAAACAATCAACCGCTAACATAATATTCTAATCAAACCCGATAAACGATCTCTTAAATATTCAAGTTCAGTTTATGGAAATATTTTAATTTTTACGATAATTTTGCGAAAAAAACAAAATACAACTGAAAACGTTATCGCAGATCTTCCATCAATGTCAAAACTAATAATGTTCAGTCATTCATTCATTCATTGAGTTGTTTTGGCTTTTGCGATTATACTGAGTTAATAAAGACCATATGGATTTGGTTGAGGGAAAACTGTAAACGATCTTTATCTTAAATGCTGATGATTTTGTTTATGATTTTCTCGAAATAAAGCACGCAACCAAGGTGGTGGGTTTGTGGTGAGATGATACCGCAAAAACAGTTATAGTTTTGTGAGTCCTGCCAGAAGGATATTAGTGTTTTTAAAACAATATTGAGTTCTAATGAATACAGCAGCAGACATAGAGAGTTCATGATGTGGCACGTCTGTCTGGAACTAATTAAAATTTTCACACTTTTCTTTTTTTCTTGTGGGTACTAGAATATACTCTAATGTTTTATTATAGTTACCACAGCACCTTTTTCAAATAATTTGTTTTATATTCCAGTAGATGTGTTTTAATTTGATGCAGTTGAAGATTGAACAAAAAAATGTTCGCTAATAAAACCTTTAATTCGTTGCGGTTTTTTTGGTTAATAATTTTTCTATTCAAAATGTATGACGTTTAAGGATTAAGGGAATTTAATTTTTCCTATTGTAAGAAATTGTTTTATATATGTACATACATATAAAAAACAAGAAAGGGTAAAATTGTTAGCAGTTTTATGTTTTTTTTTTTTAATTAGCGCCCAAAATATGGCATTTTTTTATCTTATTTTATAAAGTCGAAACATAAATAAATTTTGAGTTAATTCAGGTAAAATTAGTATTATAAATATTTAAATTTAAGTGGTTAATGAAATATAGAACCAGTTTTTTGTAACAGAAAAAAAATTTTAAATAAAATATTTTTATAATTTGGAACTTAAAATGCACCTGAATAATTTTTTACTTAGGGATAACAAATCAGTGCAAGTTAAACTCTCTTTTTAGTTTAAAATGTGTTAACACCAGCAAATTTATAATTCAGTAAACATTTAAGCCATCTCTAAACGCATAAAATTGGGCTATTAACTACCCGTCTCCACCATCCATCAACTTGCTAAGAACAGCATGTCGCACAGGAATTCCACTCGTGTAGACTGTTCATGTTCATTTTTCGTCCATGTGCTGCCATCGTTGCCTTAACATTCGTCTTAGCATCCATGTGCGCCATGATGTTGCCCATACAATGTATTTTCTGTATACAACCAAACGCACAACAACAAAAATTGTGGTTAATCAGAACATGAACATCAACACGTATTCTCCACATACAAGAACATGAACAAATTAATACCGTTGCTCTCCGGCGTTATGGTCATGACATGTTCTAATCGAAAGCGAATGGAGACGGGGGGTAAACTACAAATTAGTGCTGGAAACTATCGATAGTCTTAAACTATCGAAAATATCGATAGGAAAATATCAATATCGATATTATTATTATTATTTAAAATACAGCTATGAAGACATGTTACAGCAGCTGTACACACACAGTTTTTTGTCGCAAGTTTTTACTTGCTATTATTAATTCGCGCAGAATTACAGCAATCAATACAAACAACATGAATGGCAGATGGTATGGATTGCGTAGTTTTTTTACTACTAACTTAAGGCCTTTTGTGCCGAAATTTACATAGGGACTGAAATGTCAGATAGTTTTATGATGTTAAAAAAAAAAAAATCAAATAAAAATGCAACTGCAATTGCGAGCATAGGATAAAACAATGAACGACCATTAGATAAAAAATCCGCTAGATTGATGACCTTTTGGGTTGAGAATCAAATCCAATTAAGAACATTATCTAAAGTTGCAATAAAATATCTCATAGTCCCCGTTACTTTGGTTACTTCAGAAAGGTGCTTATCAGCATCAGAATTTTTAAAAACTGTCATCTAAAATAACGTCCATACGTCTCTTACGTTCATTAAAGTGATAAAAACAACGAACTGTAGCCTGATAAAAAACTAGTTAAAGTTTTCCTACTTAAGTACAAACATGCAGTCGATAGTAGCATCGATAGTGAAATCTGAATTATCGATAAATATCGATAGTATCCCAGCACTATTACCAATACAGACCATATGAATTTGCCAGCATGTATCGCAGCGTTGCCACTAGGGAGATTGATTGATTGGTTATTATGCGCCGGTTTTAATATCAAATAGACCGTTTTTTTTGGTATAATAAACCGGTTATTTTAATAATGTGTAATTAATATACGTTTTCCTTACTTTTGTTGTAATTGTATCCGTAATTTATGTATTTTTCTAATTGTAATATCGGGCAAACTTTTTATGAAGAATGTCAAAACAAAATGTAGCAAAAGTCAAGAAATATCATGAACGGTATAAATAGAAATCGCTTGTAAAAAATTGTGTTCTTGTAAAAAAAAAACTAAAAACAATTCAAAATACTATAAAAAAAAAATTCAGTTAATAAGTTAAATTAAACTCTTGTGTAAGAGTATCCAAATATTAGAGGCCTTATTCATCATGAAAATTTGTTTAAATAACCTTTAATAAAATTGAAATATGTTTTATGAAAAAGGAGGTAAATATATTTTTATGCAGATGTCATCTCTGCATATATTTCGAACGGAATTTTAAAGTACCCTAAAATTATAAATTGCAAAGGTTATATGACGTCACGACTTATTAAACACCTTTAATTAGTCCACAAGCTTGACATAAATGTGCGGCAAATAAAACTTGACTCCGATTCAAGTTCTTAAGAGACGGTAAATAATACTTTACTTAAATACACGTCTCTTAAGAGACGATAAATAATACTTTACTTAAATACACTGCCAAAATTAATCATTGGGTGAAATATTAGTCTGCCGTGTTGCCGAGGTAAGAATGCCCGTTAAGGCACTAACAAATCTTCAGTAGCATATTGGTATTTTCATAGTAATGTCTACTTTTTGTCACGTAACGTCACCAACCATTTTTAATTGTTTCTCAAAGAATAATGAAAATATTATTTACTTTTTTGCATTTGGGTGTAGAGCGCAACTAGGTTTTCATTTAGTGACAGAGAGGAAAAATTTGAACAATGTGGTTCTAAAATACAAGAATAATTGCTAGGTGACGTGACGTGACAAAAAGAGAGATTTTCTGTGAAAGTGCCCATATCTTCATGCTTCATCAGTTTTATTTCTTCAAAACTAAGAACTAAAAGCCCCAAATGACATACAGTGGAATTTGCCCGAAAAACTAAATGACTTAGATTATGCCGACGACATTTGCCTAATGGCACACCGCTTCGATGATATAGAAGCTAAATAAAATAAACTTTAAGTAAATGCGAGAAAGATCGGTTTGAAAATTAATTTAAAAAAGCCAAAGCAAAAACTTCAAGCGTTTATATAGCGTTGCTTTCACCGGATTCTTTGTATCTTCTGGCCAAACACCATATCAACAGGAGACCTCTTTAAAGTTATAAACAATATACCAATAGAAAACGAAATATTAAAACGCAAATAGACATGGATTGGCCACATTTCGAGAAGGCCTGAATATGGAACCTTGATGGTCATCGTAGACCTGGCGGACCACGCACAACGTGGATACGAGCCACAGTGCTGTGGCCCATAGACATAAAAAAAAACAAGTCTTATATAGGGAATGGTAAATGAATTCCAAAATCGATTTTCGATTTTTCGATCGACTTTTTTTATTTCGGTTTTTGAAATCGATTAATCGAACCTAAAAATTGATTTTAAAATCGATTTCAAAATCGTTTAAGATTATTTTGCTAACTTATACCTTATATCACAAAGGGGGATACACCAGCATTTTTTTTGCTAAACTACTAGAGATATTGAACTGAGATTTTTACAGTGGGTAGATATGACTTTTTATATATCTCATGTAAAAAGTGAAAAGGTATAAATTTTGAGATGTCCTTTAGAGGAACAAGTGGATGTACATTTCACATATTAAAATTGTATTCTTGTATAGTCAGTCAGGCCTGTCACATAAATTAATTCCGATCGAAAGTGGAAGTGATTTCGTATCTTGCTTCACATAAAACGAAATCAATTTTGATCGGACTTGATTTCTGTGACAAGTCTGAATGTATTTCAAAGGATTACGACAATAGTTCCTGATCGGTGCCGACTGTTTATTTGCTAAGTTACCATTAAGTTAGTTTTAGAAAAGAAATGTTTGCATGTCGTTGATGTCAGAAAGATGCAGAGATATTTCCTTGTAATTTCGTTTTTGGTAGGATAAATTACATACTTTTTGTTTTTTCACTCTACTTATAACTAGATTTAAATATCGCTCACACACTGATCTTTTTGAATATTTGCATATTTCCACAGGAATGCCATGGCTTAATTCACCTGTTGTGTTTCTATAAAATGTTGATTTTCACGAAGCTGACTTTCAGTTTTGGTTCGGTACGATATATTTAGTACTGTTTTGTTCACTGTCCATTGATGACTTTATTTTCTTAAGTTGGCAGTATACCAAGGGTACTAATTAGGGATGCCAATCGGGACTGGTTTTCGCAAATCCCGGGATTCGGGATTTCAAAAAATCAAATCCCGGGATCCCGGGATTCGGGATTTCAAAAAATCAAATCCCGGGATCCCGGGATTTTTCGGGATCCCGGGATTTTACGGGATCCCGGGATTTTCCGGGATATCGGTATTTTTCGGGATTCGGGGTTTTTGAAAATTAGAAGATAAATGCTTTTTATAGATATTTATTAAAAAAGTCATTAAAAGCGGTTTACAAGCAAAAGTTTTATATTAATTTGTTATTTTAAAGTTAAAGATAATGTTATATTTATTACTTACATTAAAAATTGTGATTTTTTTCTTAATTAATGATTGATTTAATTAAAAATATGATAATAAAAAACAGCGTACGATTTCTAACAATTTGTTAATTGATTCAACTAAAAAATAATTACCATAAAATTTATATTTTATTCAATTACCTCAGTTGATCCAAATTAATTTAAAACAATATTATATATATTGTAATTGATTAGAGCAAACTTGTATGTAATTGATTTATTTGTAAGATGCTATTCAAATTTTTATTAAGTAATTAATTAATTCGAAATTAATTATCAAAATCAATTTATTTAGTTAACCACAAAAATCTAATTTAAAAAAAAAAACATTTTTATACCCACCACAAAGTGGTAGGAATTGTGTAGTGTTTAATTATGTATAATCGCTCCATAAATTGCCGTAGTTCCTATGCCTACTCTCGTGCAACACTTTTATATTTCTAGCCCTGTGAAGAGTAAAGTTTTAATGTAGAATTTGGTGCACCATTGGAATGTTTTGTGCATTTGAAAAGACATTTTTTTCCTTTATTCATTTTCTTCTTTAATTATTTTCTTCACTACTCGTTAAAATTTCTTTATAATTGTTGGACATGCTTAAAACAAACAAAGTTTAACTTTTTTGTTTCGTTTTTAATGACAGTATTAACAGAAATAATCAAGTAAATATTAAAGATCAGTATTTTGTTCCCTATGCTCTCAAGGGGGAATGTAAAGTTGAATTTCTTTTTATAATAAAAGGTAAAGCAAGAAAATTTTGTTAACAATTTCGGGATTTACTAAATCCCGAAAATCCCGGGATTACAAAATTTAAATCCCGGGATTCGGGATTTGCTGAATCCCGAAAATCCCGGGATTTTCGGGATCGGGATTTCGGGATTGGCATCCCTAGTACTAATAGATAAATACGTAAAACTACAACGTTACCTTGGAAAACTGCATAAGCATACCTACAGACGTACATATGTACGCACAAAAGATAAAGTTTTATTGTGCATGCCCATAATTTATCGATTTAATTAAGATTAAAATTAAATATTGCCAAAATTTTGATAAAAATAAAAAAATCGATTTTAAAAGCCCAATAATCGATTTCAGTATAAAATCGCATACGTAAATTCGATTGCAAAAAGTCGATTTTTTTACCACAAAATCGATTTTCGATTGGAATCGAAATCGATTTACCATTCCCTAGTCTTATATTGTACTTAAAAATGTACAGATCGATAGATAACAAAATAATTAAAATGAATTTTTAAGATTTAACTCTTTTTGGCGACGCTAGAGGGCGCCAAAGTTTGAGAATTTAAAGTAAAAATGGCTAAACAACTTCTTGAGTTTTACATGCTTCAGGAAAACTGTTGTAAGACTGTTGTTTTTTAAAGCACGAGATTGAAATTTTTCCTGTAGTAGTTTACTATATTTAGAACTAACTGTAAAAAAATTTTATTGAACTACATATTTTCTTCTAATTATTTTTTTTTTTTTTTTTGTTGTTTTGAAAAATGCTTATTATTTAGTTAAGTTGTAAAAATTTCTTAACTTTGATGGAATATTAAAAAAAAAGAAAAATATCGTCTATGGGTTTTTTTCTGATTTCGAATATTTAGACTGTTTTCTAATAACTACAAGAAAAACAATTGAAAAAATTTTACACAACTTGAAAAAAAATGTATTTATAAAAAATGTTATTTTCGTGATTTTTGCTCAAATTTTCATAGATTGAATTAGTTAAAAAAAAAATAAACTAGGAACTTACTAAGAAATATTAAGGTATTAAAGTGGCTTTATGTAATTATAATGAAACGTAACTAATAACTTAAAGAAATTTCAGGGTGCTTGTCCGAAGAAGCATTATAAGCCAACCACAAAATCGTGAGAAAAACCAGACTGTCCCATACGAGAAAAACGTCACGACGACACTAATAAAGATTCAATGACTCATTTAATACTTTCCTCAGATCCGTTGTTATCTTCAAAAAGGAATCCAAAGTCTAAAAAAATATATTTTTTGAAGAAATTGAGAAATATATACTGAGAGAATATGTTGATGAACCAGTTAAAGATGACGAAACAAATGTTTCGTTGAGCGGAAATATTTTTTTAGAAGAATCCAGTACTGAAGATGATTCATTGTAATTAAAAAAAATTACCATATGTATGTAAATGTACTAAATAAATTAGTTTAAAGAAAATAAATTAGGAATAAAATAAGAAATAATTCCAAATAATTCGTTAGATCGGCTCAGAATCACTTTCTGAGTCGATCTAACGATGTCCGTCCGGCCGGCTGGCTGTCAATGCAACCTTGTGCATACAGATCGCAAATTCGGAGACAATTTGATGAAATTTGTCACAGAGGCTCTGACTGGTACAAGGACCAAGCCTATTGAAAATGGAACGAATCGATCCATAATTTTACAAAAACCATCTTATTACATCGGCAAGATTAAATTTGGTCCAAACCAAACTAATTTTATTGCAATCAAAATCAGCTTATCATATTTAATTGGAATCTTTCTATTTTTGAACATAGCTCCCATACAAATCATTCTCCCGAAAATAGCTTATAATGCCAGCTTCCTTAAAAATATTAGTATTTACATACAAATTGGCGACAATGACTTTTACTATAGCTACTATGTCATGACAAAGTTTTGTCCAGGTTGTTCCAAAATAAACTAAAGGTTCCATATAAACCCTCATCAAAAAACTCATATATGTAGCTGAAGCAGGCGCCTTATTTCCCCCCCGTAAATTATAAAAACATGTTTTGTTAATTTCGACAATACAAGAATTCCTAATACTAAAACTTTTTTTAAAGTACAAAATTTTTGGAAATCCCAGCAAGATTTTTTGTTTTTTATTGAATCTCTAACGAAATTTTCAATAAGTATCCAAATCTTAATCCTTATTGTTATTTATTAGATATTTCCAATGACACATCTAGTTTACCGTATTCAAATACTTATTATTCTACATTCAATCCCAGCAGGTGCCATCTATATCGAAAGACTAAACGTCAGACTTGATAATGCGTGCGATTGAATTATTAGTAAGCCTTAGTAAATGCAATATTTATGTATATATGTGTTATATGAATCAAAATTCTATTCGATAATGTTTGACGAAAGCACGGATTTGTCGGGGAAAAGCCAGATTTCCTTATCTTTAAGATATTTCAACATACAACAAACAAGTTGTTAGGGATGAATTTATTGGCTTTGTTGTAAAAGCATTTGAAGAGGCTTCAAAGTATATGGATGACGTTGATATGTCAAGTGATGCACTATCATCAATAGTTCTTAAAGCTTTGACAAATTTTGGTCTTGACCTAAAAAATTGTGTAGGAGTTGGAACAAATGGGTGTTAAAAAATCCTGGAAACCGCGACAAATGCGAAACAAACGCCATGCTATTCCCAAACCATTCAAACAACTCAATTTCTAAAAGCAATAAAGTGCCACTTATACAAAAAGTTGTATAATTTGTTAAAGAAACGACAAAATTTTTTATATATAATCATCCCAGGCAAAACACAGTTTTAGTAAAGTATTTGGGAGCCAAACTCTCTACATAATGCGAGACAAGATGGGTGGACCGTCACGACTCAGCTTTACACTTTGCAACAAGTGTACATCATATAGTAGAAGCTTTGGAAAAAATGTCTGAGTGGAAAGATAGTATCTCTACCTTTATATTAAGGAACTCCTTAGTACTTTTGAACTTATTTGCGGAATATACATATTCAGTGTGATACTTATTGTAACACAGCCACTAAGTATCATTTTACAAAAGCACGATATTGATCTTCAAAAAGGATCAAGCCTGTTCAAAACTTTAATCATGTGCCTTGAAGAGAAATGATATAAAGCCGAAGAACAATTTAAAGCGATTTTTGAAGAAGTTAAAGTTATTTGCGTTCAGATCGAGGTTCCAATCGAAAAGACAAGATTTGAACGAAATAATCACTTCCAAAATGTTGAAGATTACTACCGAGTTGTAGGTAACATTCCTCTTATTGAATTTATTTTAGAAGATTTCGAAACACCTTTCCCAATAGATGTCCTAAATGTTTTGAACATACTTAAATTCTACCTCAAAGTGAAATCAAGTAATATGGGCAAATCCTGCTTAACGAACGCTACATTCACACTTGTTTTCTGATTGATATATAAACTGTTTTTGGCATTTCAAAAGAGATAGCTTCAACTTATATATAGTACTTAGTGACATTAATATGTACTTACGAATGGCATATATCATAATTTCATAGCAGGCTTTTGTTGCGAAATAATTGATCACAAAGTTTTGTGACGCACGCCACAAAAATTAGAAGCAACTTTAAAAGTTGAAGTGTGTTTTCCTAATTGTTAGCGAATTTTGCATCATAAGGTATACAAAGTCTAATTCCTAAAAGAAAGGTGAATATGAGAGAACTCTAAAATCACTTATTCGCAGCTTAAAAATGTTGTAATTTTTTGATAAAAGCAGTGAACCCTTTGTGACGCACGCCTTACAACGCACGCTACAGTTTTTCAGTACTATACCTATAATAAACCCAATTTTATTTATTTTAACAAAACAAATTATATATATAAACTAATTTTGTGATTATAAATAAATGTATGAATCAATATCAATCTTTTTTTTAACGAAATTTATATTGTGATGAGTCTGCTGTAAGTGCTATTTTAAGCTCAAAAAGCACCTAAAATAATGTTAAATTCATGTATAACATTAAGAGATCAGGGGTGGGGTAGTATTTAGTAACAATTATTGTATTAATGATCGTCGAAATACATATTTTTTAAAATAAAAATTAAATTATACATCGAGTCTTATATTCCATTAAATATTATACCATTTATTTTAAAACCACAACTAGCTGATGAGCTGATTATGTTTGATAAACGAGATTAACACATCTTAACTTGAGCCTGAACTGTTGCATTGGCAACAAACATGGAAAATATCTGAAAATCTTTCAAATAACGTTGTAAATGTTTTAATAAACTGTGATGAAGACATCTTCCCAAATCTAAGAAAAATATTTAAAATTTTCGTGTCAATGCTCGTCAGTAATGCTACGAGCGAGAGGTTATTTCTTACCCATCGTCGAATAAAAACATGGCTCAGATCAACAATGACCGAAGATAGACTGTACTATCTATTTGCCTCACAAGGAAATCACAATTTATTTATTTAAAAAGATTAATTTTATATTTTATTTAACCTTATTGTTTTGTTTTTTTATATAATATATACACAATGTTTTAATAAACTTTTAATACAATCCGCGCCTGAGCTGAAGATATCTAAATAAAATTCGGCAGAAAGAACTTTTAAACGAATCTTAACCTCATTACATAATTTTGTTCTGGCGGGTCCATGATTGCCCAAATAGATTACACTCTATGAAATTTGATAACACTCTAGGAAATTTGTTTTTAAATACTATGCTATAGGGGATCACATGGTCGGGCTTAACCGTTTATACTTTCTTACTTGTTATTTTTGCAAGAGCATTTTAAGCGTTTTTAACTCATTTTTCATTAAATGATGTTTTTGTATTGTTCACATTAATAATCTGATTCTACCAAAATTCGGCATACAAATATATCTAACAAATATCAATTTTCATATTTCAATTTTAATACGATTGAACAGTTTTTGTAAGTGTTATAGCATTTTTAAGAAAAAGGATTTAAATGAAAATTTGAACACACGTTGCTAGTTGTGTGTGTATTAGCACGACCATTTTTTGTAGTTTTGTAGGCATTATTGAAGCTAAAATTAAATTTTTCCATTTCAGGACACATGGGAGGTGGGCGTCGCCTTGGACCGATTTCTCCAAAAATTCATATTTTTCTTAACTAAGCTATTTTATGCTAGTGTACCAAATTTCTGACAACTCCTTCTATTTATGTCCCTTCGTTATTTGGGGACAAAGCACTGTGCGAGCTGTCAAACAAGAATGCAATATAGTTAGTAAATCATGGAATCAAATTAAGTATCTTGCCAGGGATCGTAGAAAATGGAAGGATTTTGTTAACGCCCTATGTTCACCATTAACTTTTATTTTTTTATATTACAGATACATACATATCGTACATACTTAAAAAACAAAATTGACGAAATCAAACAATGTCATAGAAGGTTTTAAATTGTGGGCAACGAATGGACAGATATATATTTAATACAAAAAACCATGTTCATATAACTATTCGTTACTATAATGCTGAAACAAAATCCATTCATTTGCAATATTATCTCCTGCATTTATCAACGATTATTAAATGTAACAAACGTTTATTAAGGAAAATTTTCATACAAAATTTGTTTTGTAAACCTTTATTAAATGTAAAATTTTTTTATAAATACAGGCGTAAAAGTTTTGTTTGTAACTTGTCAAAAATATCCCAATAAAAAATGGAGCTTCCAACGAAGCAGGTTTGTAAGGGAGAAACATAAGGGTTTCGCTTACCATTGCGCTTACGGAACACATGAATTTTATATGGCGAGTTCCCACTTTGAAGCAATACACTTTTGACACAATACATTATTCAGCGCACATAAGCGTTGTTGGATGTAACGATCATATTTACACACTGAATGTTTTGATACAGTTATTTTTTAGTATTCTCCCTTACAAACCTGCTTCGTAGTAAGGGAATGCCGTAGCACTTGAAATGTTATTTTTTTATAAAAGTTGCTGAGAGTTCTTTCACTTACTTTACTGCATTTCTGTATGTCTTATTGCGTAGCGCATAATTGTGCGCTTATTTTTTTAAATGTACCTTTAGTGCTTCGCAAAATGATAAAATTTTTTATTGGGATGGTACAAAAAATTAAAAGTAAGTAAAAGTAACTTTGTGAATTGTTTGGTTTTTATGTAAATTAACTTTTTATTTCAAAAACTAATTTGAATTTTGTGTTATTATTAATTCGAATTTAAGCCGGTTAGCCGGTTATTTTTGAAATGCTTAACCGAAAACCGGTTTTTTTTATATATCAACTATTCGGAATATTCGAGAAATGGTTTTTGAAAAAAGCCGAATAATCGATCTCCCTAGTTGCCATAGTATTATTTTTTAAACTAAATACAAAATATAAATGGGGCATTGATATACAGATAACTTTATCTTCTTTCACGTTGTTGAGTGTTAGATTTAAGCTTTTAGCATTACCATATGAAAAGAATGTATAATGGCCATTTTCTCATTAGGCGATTATCTGTTTCCCCAACAAAAAACTGCAGATTAAAGAAATTTGGTTTTCTCAATGTCTCATTTGATATTTTTGCCGTACTGATAAATTCAATCAGCTGACTGCCAAGTTTTACATCTGTTTCAAGAGGTACTGTTTTCTTACATCTGTTTCAAGAGGTACTGCCGGTATATTAAGAAAACCCAAACTGGCTTATCAGTCTAATTAACGAGATTTACTAACAGGGAGTTTGTCGATACTTTAAGGAAACGGCCATAAGTATGGCAATATAAAGAAATGTTTAAAATTGTCATTAAATTATTGCATGTAACGTGAAAAAGAAAAGACGAACATTTTTGTATTGTGTTTACAAAAAAATATATTAAAATAACTTAATAAATATACATACAAAAAGAAAACAAAACGATTAAGAAAAATTTTATCTGACGGGTGGAATATTTATTAAATCTTGTTGATAACGACAAGGACACTATTGAATTTTTGATCAATGGGAATTTTTCAAAAAAAAATTTTATGATTATATGGTAAATCAGAATGACTTCGAGGTGTTCTTATTGCTCTTTAAAAACTTCTGTATCACTTGAAAAGGCTATTAGTTTTTACATTCATAAGTAATATTGCCTTTTCTAAGCTGTTCGTTCTTTTGATATTTCGGTCGCAAGTTTAAACCGCCAATAATTGACTACCCAAAACGACTTTCAATATTTAATTTTAATTCAATTGCTAATATTTAAGTAAAAAACTGACTCTTAAGCAGAAATAATTTTATCCATAATGCCTAATAAACCAGTAAACATTGGTTAAGTTGAACTTAACTTAAATTTATATGTAGTTTAAACTCAACAGCAGTAAATAATAGCCCCATATATTATATGTAGTGTAAAAAATAATAATGTGGCAGCACTACGATAAATGTTGTCAAACTCATTTGGTTTGTATTGGTAAATAGTTTAAACGCCCGATTTTTCGCGTTTAGAGATGGTTTATATGTTTACTGAATTAAAGAGTTGCTGGTTTAAACACATTTTAAACCAAAAAGAGAGTTTAACTTGCACTGATTTATTAGCCCTAAGTATCTTTCAAACTTAAACTTTTTTCGTTGGAAACAATTTATTTCTGTTCATTTCTATTTAAAATAATGTTTAGTTTGAGTTTAATTTGATTTAAACTCTTGATCAGTTCTAGTTCGGTTCTAGTTAAATTCTATTTCAGTTTAGCTCAGCTCTATTTGAGATCTTGTTCAGCTTTAGTCTAGTACTAGGTCTATTCTAGTTCAGTTAAAATTTAGTTCAGGCTTAGCTTTGGTTCGGTTGTGGTTCAGTCCTAGTTTAAGTCTAAATTAGTTCTAGCCAGTTCTTGTTTAGTTTTTAAATAAGTTCCATTTTAGTTTAAGTTCAGTTAAAATTCAGTTCAGGTATCTTTGGTTCAGTTCTTGTTCACTTCCAGTTCAGTTTTAGTTAATTTCTAGGACATTTCTAGTTGAGAATTTGGTAAATTCTAGTAAAGCTTTAATCCAGTTCTTGTTCAGTTGGAGTTAGTTTTTAGGTCAGTTTTAGTTCAGTTCTAGTTCAGTCACAATAAATTTATATTTTAACTTCGGTTCAGTTATTGAACAATATAAATAATTTCACCTAATGACAGTTTGGCCAAGTGATGTTAAGGCTGACATCACAATGTTGAAAAGTGTCATGGGGTCAAAAACGAAGACACTTGTCATAGTACTGATGACAAAATACATCAACGTTATTACGCATTTTCTATCAGTGTTGGCGATTATACTTTTTTAACCATGAACAAATTTTGCAAATATTGTTTAAACTCATATGCAGTTTTGTATCAATATAATAATATATTAAAAAAAATGTTCTGTTAGGGGGTTCAGTGCACGAAAATGGAGCTTCGGCGAAAAAATATAGGGATTAATAGTTTGGGGTGGTCTTTATCTTCATAACTAAAAAAAAAACAAGGCAGTACTTTTATAAATGAAGAAGAATGGAAATTTAGCTCTAAACGCAAAAGGCTTCAAAGTTCGAACCTGTCTCTTTTGCGATATTGATAAAACGATAAAAAAAATTGGAATGAAATATAATTTCTGTACAAAAAAGTTTCTGTGTAAAGAAGCGATTTTCATATCCCGTAAAGATTCATTATTGGGAGGTTCGATTTTATTGCAATCGCGATCAATCAAACGATCTTTGACATTTTGGTATAAACGAAGAAATAAGCTCTTTTTAAACTGAGTGGATAAAAAATTACCAAAAACTAATTATATATTTCTATTCCAATACTCACTTCTATCCTTCAGAATAATCTTCTTCGGAGGCTCCTTTTGATAATTCCTTTTCAAACTCAAGCCCGGCTCATTGCCATTCTTATCCTTCTTTACCATTTCACTTAAAAATGTTATGTAACTTATGGCCAATTTCAAAGTATCCACTTTGCTCAGACGTTTCTCGTACGGCAGGGTGGGTATATGCGAGCGTAGTCCCTCGAAAGCCTCATTAATACTTTGCATACGACGACGTTCCCGTAAATTGGCCGCCTGACGTTGTTGCGCCACCTGTGAGGCGCATTTTAAGCGGCGCTTATGCGTAGAACGTCTGCGTTTAGAGGGAAGAAGAAAACATTTAAAAATACTAAATTAAAGGAGACGTTTAAAATTATCAAGGACTCATGGGTAATTTAAAAAACCTACGTCTTTTCATTGTTCTCTTGATCACTATTGAAGCCACTACTATAGGCATCGTCATCATCCGTATCGGAGCTATTGTCGTCGCCGAAGAAAAACTCTGAACTGGATGATGAGGAACCGTTGGTGGCTTGCGAACCCTCGAAGAAATGACGGGCCATTGTTGATTCCAAATCGAAATTGTCAATGGAAAACATTTTAGATAGAGTTGGAAATTGTTAACTGGTTCTAAGTGTTTAGGAGCGACGCGTGCTGAGAGTTGCTTGCCACGTGTTGCCACTTAGTTCAAGTGACAAGTGCTTGCGAAGGAGGCGGTTATGTTAAAGGGTTAATGCCTTATTTTGACTTAAACAGTTTGTTTTGTTATCTGATTTACTTAACACTGTTCACTTGTAGAATTTATTGTTTGCAAGCATTGTAAATTTGTTTACACATTTTTTTTTTTTTTTTTTTTGGAAGAGATAAGATAACACTTTATTGATTTGTTTAACAGGGGGTTTCTAAAAAAACTTTTCTTATTTTACGTTAAACTTAATCACAGTTTTGTTTTTCTTTTTTATTTTAAAATTTCACTTAATTCCTAAAACGTGTCTCCAATTAAATGGCACATGTCCTTGTTTTGTTGTTATCCTTATGTTGTTTTCTTATGAGTACCCGCGTGTGTGTTATGGTTTAAAACTAACACTTGCTAATTGACCTGTTAATCGTTTTTATAAAAAAAATCAAATATTTATTCCTTCCGTTTTGAGGTCTTTTCACTTCCGTTTTTCGTTTACGTTTGAATATTAAATGAAAAATCAAACGTATCCTGGCTTTGATAGTTTTGAATGGGAAATCAGTGGTGGGTCGCAAAAAGGGGTGGTTGGTTTTTTTTCGTTTAACAACAAAATTTATAAGTATCTATCTATCATGGCTGTCGGCATACTTGAAAGACAAGGGGCGTTGCCTTATTCGATTTTATTTAACCAATCGGAGGCCAAGTATTATTATTTTAACCATTTAAACTTGCAAATAAATAATGTTTTTTATTTATTTAAAGCGAAATTTAAATTGAAAAATTTAAAAAAAAATTATAAACTGTTAACAAGATTTTTGCAGCAGTAAGAAATTTGTTATTTTTAAGCATGCAAGAATAAAATTGAACAAGCAAACCAAGTGTTCTTTTATAGAGAAGACAAAAATAGTAAATAAATCGAAAGAAGAGATAACCTTTTCTTTGTAAGATTTAAATATTTACATCGAGTTTAGTTCTTGTATATTTTTAGTTCAGTTAAAAAAATGCACTTTTAGGTTAGTTCAAGTTTTCTCCTAGTTCGGTTCCATTTTATTTCTAGATCTGTTTTACTTCAGTTCTATTTCAGGTTAACTTCTTTTCTGCTCAGTTTTAGTTTCGGTATAATTCAGCTCTAGATCACAGTGGTGCCAGGGATGTGGACTGGATGTCAATCCTGCCAAAACGAAACTGTTACTTTTCACAAGGAGATACAAAATTCCCAAATTTGAGACCCCAAGGATAAATGGGGTATCACTGGAACTGTCCGATAGTGCCAAGTATCTTGGGCTAATATTAGACAGCAAACTGAGCTAGAAGATGAACACCATTTCCAGGGCTACTAATGCGGCAACTGCATTATATTGCAGGGCCATTGGACTAAACCCGAGGAACCCGGTTCTATTCAACGGGGCAGATGTTTGGTGCCCGCCACTCAAGGTGAAGAGTCATCAAACTAAGTTTGAACGTATAATGAGAATGGTGGCCATAACCGTAACAGGTGCCATTAGAACATCCAACCCCCTCGAGCGCATGGTTTACTATCTTGCATTGGTTACCACCAGACATTTTGATAACAAGGTTAGCTGCAAACATGGCGGTAAGACTTAGGGCAACTAGAGCATGGAGGGATTACAAAATTGGAGATAAATTGGCATAACCATAAGTACTTTGGATAACGTGGTTTACTAGGTTGACCTACAAATTCCCGCGAATGCGATTTAGATATTCCCTGAAGGGTCTAAAACGCTGTATGGTGTCGGTTCTGGCATATACTCCGATCAGCTAAACTAGAGTATTCCTTTAAGGCTGCCGGCTCACTGCAGTGTCATTTAGGCCGAAATAATGGCCATCTACACAGCCGCGGCCCTATGATCCATAGAGGAGTAAAAGGAACAAATATATAATACACAGCTGCGAGACAAATTCGGTATGTTTAAATATCTGGCATGGATATTTACATTATTTCCGATAGCAAGTGGCTATCAGATCCCTGGAGAATGTGTTCATCACATCGAGAATTGTCCAGACATTCAGTGGTTACCCTTAAATGGCACCCTGAATACAGGGAAATACATGGAAACTGTATGGCGGACTCGTTGGCACAGGCAGGTACCACTTTGAATGAAAACGATTTAACATATGATATAGGTGTTTCACTCTCAAGGAGTACGCAACTTATTGCAAACAAGTTTCATCTTATTGCCGGTCAGAGATGGCTTGATAAAACCACCTGTGGGGAAACCAGAAAAATCTGGGCCATCATTGATGAAAAAAAACAAGGCGGGCATTGAAGCTGTCCAGACATCACCTTGTGGTTATAACATCATATTGTGGTTATAACTGGCCCCTGGCTCATTGGGTGGCACGTCCAAAGACTAGGGCTCCCTTACAATGAACTATGTAGAAATTGCGGTGGTACGAAGAGTCAACGGAACATCTTCTTTGTCATTGTCCGGCATTCGAAGATCTAAGACATGGACTGTTGGGTCAAAGAATCCTCGGAGACAAAACTTTGATTTAAACAGGATCCACTTCTTGATTAAATCCTCTAGGTGGCTGAGTGAGCATATTAGCAGCTAGCTAATATACACAGGACCCTTGGGAGACGATGCGACATGGTAACATAATGGATCCACGTGAGCTGTGCTTGATAACGACTGCCAATAGAACCTAACTAGCACAAAGTTCAGTTCTGGTTCAGTTCTATATAAAAAACTATAGAAAACAATTTTTTTTCATAAGTTTAAAATAAAGTTCAGTATCCATTTCTGTAACTTCAGTGAGAACTTCTCGATCGAAAATATGTGAAACAAAATATTCCATCGTTCTCGAAAAGCGACACCGGTCAGGCACATCGTTGACGGCGACCAAAATTTACTAAAATTTAAAAATTTTCAACGACGTCTGCTAAAATACAACCGTCGGCTACACGCAGAGAAAAACTATGGTTGGGCATGGTTACGGCAACAACACTATGTTTAATGTAACAATATATTGTTGTCGTACACAAATAATTGTTATTTTTATTTAATATCAACAATATTATAGTTACTGTAAACATATCAATGTTTATCGCAATTATGAATTTGAGTATTGTTGACCAAAAAATAATTATTTTTCAAACAACTTAATTATGATAACTTTCTAAACATATTATATTTCTCACAATCATATCATGTCTTAAAACAAATTGTTCAGGAAAGCCGAAAAACCATTCTAGATCAAACTATGGGCTAGGTATTGCACATTTTAAACTTTGTCATTACGTTAAAAAATCGGAATCGATCCATCTTTTTTTCAAAAAAATGTAAAGAGCGTTCAAAATTAGGCAATATGGCATCAACACCTTAAAATCGAAAAAATGGACACACGCGGTTGCCCATGAAAACCACAGATTTTTCATTTGCTCTTTTGCAAGCCTTATATTGAACTCCGCTATTTGATTAACATTAAGAAAAATTGTAAAAAGCCACAAAATAAAAAATCGATGCAAAAATATTTTAATTTATTTTGTATTTTTATGACAGCTATGAAAGGTGCTGTATCATAATATGATTGCTTCTAAATTTTTTATGATTACTTCTTAGCTTATCATGATTAACATGACAATAATATGATTAATTTCTTAGCTTATTATGATTAACATGACAATAATTTGATTACTTCTTAACTTAGTATGATTAACAGAAAAATAATATGATTAAGGGACAAATATTATGATGTAATAGTACGAGTATATTTAGCCATAATATGATTCAATAATAATCTTAATATGGTGACTACAATCATAATTCTTATCATAATATGTTGCTCTTAGAATATGTTTACCACAACCATGTTTTTTCTTTGCGTGTATACTTTAATGTTTGCTGTTTACAAACTTGCTTTAAGAACATTCGTATTATATTTAAAAAATGTTTAAAGCAAAATAATTAAATAATGAAAAAATTTAAAAATGTTCCAAGAACAATATATTATTATTAGTCTTCGGATTTTGCATTTTTAATTTTTTTTTAGTGTTGAAATTTTTTTGTCGCCCTGTTTATTTGACAGTTCAAAGCGGGAACTCTTTCTCAGAAATTTTACAGACACACTTTTTCTGTGAAATGACGAGTAATTTCCTCATGTGACAGCTACTTTTCGCCAAAAACAAAACGTTACAGACACAGCTTAGTGAGAAAAACAGCTGTTTGTTTCGATATATGGCAATTTGGTTTCATTTCACACATTTCAAACGAAAAGTTTCTCCAAGCGAGAATTACAGAACAAGTCTAGTCTAAGTTTAATTCAGTTTTGGTTCAGTTCTGGCTCAGTTTGAATTCAGTTCTAGTTCAATTCTTGTGAATATAAGAAACTTTGTACACTGAAAGAATTTTCTTCGCAATACCAATGAATTTTGACATTAATCCCATGAAAAATTGCATTAAAAAGGAACCTATGCAGCGCTTCGTTGGATCGATGAAACATGTTTCATTAAAAGGATTTAATGAAACATTACATTAGATCTATGAATATAATTCATTGGATGAATACTTTAAATAAAGTAAAAAACAATTTTTTTTATTTATTTTTAATTTTTTTAATTATTTTTTTTTATCTTTTCTTTTTTTTTTATTTTACTTTATTTTATTTTTAATTTTTTTTCTGTCTCTGGCGGTATTCGATCGCGCAACCTCGGTGCTGATAGACTAGCTCGCTACCAGCTAGTCTACCGAGGCAGTGTAGTTTTTGTATTAAAAAACTATGTTTTACAATCAATTAAGAGCGTAAATATGAGATTAAATTGTCCATAATAACAATAACAACGTTGATTGAAAGTGGATTGAAAGTTTTTGTTTCATTACTATAATGACATTTTTATTGTCATAATGACAATTTAAATTTATGAAGGCAATTGTAACATTCGATGTATGAAATTATTAAATCTTACATTTTTTAATTAACAATTAAACACTTTTTTAAGGAAACTATAATTTTGTATAAATTTATGAATATAGTTATGTTTGTATATTGTTTTTTTATGTTCCCAATTAAAATTTTTTGTTTAACTTGGACAAACTTAAGTTTTCATATATCCAATACAAATTTTTAACGTAATTACGAAATCCAATGAAGCGATTTTAACGAAAATACTTCATTATAACTATGAAATTCCATTTAGACAATGAACATTTTCATTTGCCCAAGGAAAGTTTTTTTATGAAAATGATTCATTAAATATATGAAGCATTTTTCTTTCAGTGTACGAAAGAAATTTTAAATAAATAAATCTATATTTATAAAAGAGTTGCGTGAGTGACTGTCTCATTCATCATCGCCCAGCCCCAACCGCTGGCCCCAGAAACTTCAAATTTGGACTAGCGATTGGACACTCCCCAAATCGATCCACTAAGACGGGATTTTTCGAAATTCGAATGCTTAGGGGGGGGGGAAGGTAAAAACGGGGAAATTCGGTAACCTTATATCTCCAAAACTAAAGGAGATGTTCTTTAGAAAAATACGCGGAAAGGTGTCTGGTACTTTTTTGAAATTCAGCCCTATAAGGGAGTAAACGGTTAAAATCTGAATTTTAGTACTTTTTTGCCACCCCATCTATCTTTTGAACCAATAAACATAGAAACAAAGTTTATACCACATTCGATACTTAACAAGAAAATACGAACACGAATTTGGTACTTTTTCGAAATTCGAACATTTAAGGGGTAAAAGGCGTAACTATCTTTGGTACTTTTTTTTACAAAACATTTTCCTCCATTCATTGACATATTCGTACTAAATTATGGACTGCAACTACAATTCTGAAATTTTTGATAATTTAATGGGGAAAAAATATATTACCCAAAAAAGGAAATACGGGAAATTTGATATTTTTCTTAAGCTTTTTGGTTCTACTAAAGTAGCGGGTTCAATGCTAGAATTTAAACAAGTTTAAACCTAGAAAAATAAACTTTGGCATAAAAATATGTCCACGAAGAAAAAGGAGACGCTAACGAAGTAGCGGGTATATGCTAGTAATAAATAAAGTTAAGTTCTAGTTAGGCTTGCCATTTCTATTTTGTGAAAAAGAGGACGCCAGCATAAAAAATGTAGGACATTTGCTTGAAAAAAGAGGACACTTCCTAAACAACCTCATTTTAATAAAATTAACGACGGCATAAAAATTAACAACCAAAATTTGTTTTTACACTAAAACTTAATATGGGTAATTTCATGTCAAGTCGACCTAGAGTGGGACTTGACCCCTTTCGATTTGAATGAAATTTGGCGAGAGGGTTTCTTTCATCCCATAAAGAACATATATCAACGAAAAACATTTTTTTAATTTTATTAAAAAGTTATGTCATATTCAAAATGTCATAATTTCGCCGACTAAGCCGAATGTGTTGAGTTTATTTTTTTAATGTCTCGAAAACTACTTTACATACGAAGATGATTTTTGTCAGTTTAAAGAGAATACTTGAGGCTACAGTAAATATATTTGAAAAAAATGTCTTTGCCAAATATTAAATTTTAAAAATGGACTTAGTCAAAACCCTGTTTGTTTGCTGAGTTTTTTTTATATAATACTTCAGACTGTTCTTTCAAAATCTTGAAACTTTGAAGGATGTACTTTTTTTTAAGATATGATTTTTTATTTCTTTCCAAAAATAATTTTAAAATAAAATTTTAATATGGTCATTTGAGCAATAAGTATTTATTTGAACAAAAGTAACGACATTGATAAGGTTGCTTTGCTTATTTGTTGCATTTTCTTTTTTGGGAGCTCTATTTTCAAAGAAAAGTACTCTTTTTGTCACCTTACGTCCCCAAAAATTAAATCATTCCTATCTTAAAAAAAAACACAGCACCTAAATCTATTTTTTTAATGAATTTTGTGACCTGTGATTTAAAGTTTAAATGCAGGAACAAATTTTCAATGAAGGTGTAAAAAGCCGGACAACCCCGGACACTTGATGAAAAAGAAGTAGGACTGCCCCGGATACCCAAAAAAACAGGACGGTGTCCGGGGAAAAGAGGACGGATGGCAGCCCTAGTTCTAGTTCATAAGAAAGTTTGTATACAGGATTTGTACTAAATTAATAAAATAAACTGAAAAAATGTTCCTGTTAACTTCGAGTTCAGCTATAACTCAGTTCTAGTTTAACTTTTATTTTATTCTAATTCACTTTAACTTCTAAAAAAAAACTACTCATGTGCTAATTTGAATACTAAGTTTTGACTAATTTCTATATGTGTAACAATTTTTCCATTATCTTCCCTCCTCTTTAAAAAACAAAAACAACATCTTCTGTTTTGATGAGTGCCAAAAACATAATTTGTTTATACAGCTGCAACAAAGAATCAACCAACAACTACATAAAAAACAACAAACGTCTATTTTTCCTAAAAGTAAACAAAATAACAAATTTGTTTATTATGGTGGTAACCTTAGTAGAAATTGATTTAGAAAACTACAAAAACCAAAAATTTAATAAAAACAAAAAAAGCACAACCTCATCAGAATACACACTCAAATGCACATATTTTAACTAACTCACTCTCCTTTGCGATACAAAAGGACATCAAACAAGACATCGATGAGAATAAAAATGATTCAATTTAACCCTCCTGAAAGTGTTTAACGGTGCATTACAACCAGTGATGCCAGTAGATTTTTTCAAAAATCCCTACGGTTATGAAAAAATCCCTTTTTTAAATGTTAGTTAAACGAGCTACTTTTGGCCTCGCCTTCTAAAAGCACGCAGTAATTTTTGGCAAACACGTTTCAAGTTTAGACAAAATTTGCGTTTTAAGAGTATTTATGTAAAATAATATTGGTTTTCACCCCCCGTCTCCACATGCAAGTTCAAGTTCGAAAAACTCAATACACTCACACTTTCACTTTCACTAACATTCACAAAATTTTTTTACTTTTAGCCAATCGACTGTTTTCTCGATTTTTCGTTGATAATACGTATACACTACTTGCAAGTAATTACTTGCATGTGGAAACGTAGGGTTAGAAACGTTTGGAATAAATATTAACATCCACTGCCGACTTAAACATCATACTAATTACGCACAATCACTCTTTAGACATTCTTTTGTTACAAAGTTCTGACCGCTATGCAGAAATTTATAAAAATACCGTTCTTTAGATTTAAGTAAATCAATCCCGCCCACATTTTGTCGATTGTTGTGTCTTGACAAACAAAATGCTTGTACCTAATTTGGAAATTTTAGTTCTTGCTGTTCTCCAGATTTACAAAACTCTGTAATATTTTTGTATGGGAAGTGCCATGCCCACTTGTCTAATCTCACCCAAATTTCGTCGGATATGGTGTATGGTTAACCAAGATGCTTGTACCTAACTTTGAATGTTTGGCTCTTGCCGTTCTCCAGATATACAGAAATGTCTCTAATGTCTTTGTATTCGAAGTGCCACGCCCACTTGTCGAATCTCGCCGTGCTCTTAGATATACACATAAATAAAATAAAAAACAACAACAACAAGGGATTTTTAGGTAAAATTGGAGGCAGTCGTGATCTGATAAACCGATCAGGTTGAATGGCAATAGCAAACAATTCCAGACATAAATTTGTATATACCAACCAGGTCCCCATTTCGAACTTCGGATTTGAACTTCTCTTCTTATAAGGATACAAAATATTTATACTTTATATGGTCTAGAATCAATATTGTGGTAGTTACAAACGGTATGATAAACTTATATATGAGGCTATCAGCGCAGAAGTGGTGTTACCCACAATTTAATTTGGTTACGATTCTGGTGAAATATATGTTCTTTGCACTGTTCTTTAGAGTGCAATAGTCGAGTAAGCCAACTGTTTGTATCCAAAACAGATGGCGCTAGAACCATAGTTTTTGCACGGGCCGTTACAACTAAGTACTATAGTGCAAGAGAAGTGTTAACTCCTTATTATGTCATAATAAATAGTCTGGGGATGCACCACTTCTTTATCTTCGGTAAAGGGTATAATTAAACAAGTGGTTAATTTTCATTGTTATCAATGATGCCACATATTTACTTTCATCATATGATAGAGGCATTCGCAGTTTACAATTGGACATTCTTAAAAAACTATTGCGATTAAACATAATTCCCTACAATAACAACAGAAATAAGAAATCTCTCCCTTTTTCCCTACAATTCAAATTTATCGAAAAAATCCCTACAATTGGCATCACTGTAACTTACAACCGTCCCATCGATCAACGGAGATGAGCTGGAATGAAAAATTATATTTTGACACTGAGTCCTATAACAAATGAACACCCTCTTTTCTCGACTTAAAATAAATTTTTAGCTTAAAATTTGTTACAACAAAAAAAAAAATAAGGTTTGTTTATTTAAAGTATTTGCACTTGGCATTTAAAAAATATGTAACAGGAAATGAAACTTAAAATTATGCTGGTTTAGCCGAACGTTTGGTAATAATTGTTTTAACTAAATTTATTTTTAATTATTACAAATTGTTTTGTTTTTTAATGATAAATAAAACTAAAAGGATTAAATATTATTGCTTAAGAATTGTAGTGAGGAAATTTTACACAAATTAATTAATTAATCAAGATCAAAGAATAAATGAAATTAATTTTAAGAAGGATAAACAAACTATTACACAGAAAAAAATAATGTTCATATATTATTATGAAAATCGCACATTTGATAAAAAAATTTTGAATTTTCTGCGATGACGATTTTTGCGTTATTGGTAAAAAAGTTTGTAGGTATAGTTATTAAGTTTTTCGTCAACAACCAAGTTTATTGAGTCAATAAAAAAATTTGTTGCCAAAAATAATTTTTTTCAACAAAATGTTTACGTGATTTGTGCAAATAAATTGTTGGAATGTTGAATTACTAAAACAAAATGTTTTATATGTACTAAATTCCTAATTTTTATTCTTTGATATTTTCTACACTAAAATTTATTGTGGGGGGATCAGCTAATTTCTATCATCTGGAAACCTTTTTCCAAGGACTTTTTTTATTAAAAATTTTCTTAAGATATTTTTATACACACACCACAATAGTTATGCATTTGTGCTTATGTGTGTAACACCTTAAAATATAGGCCCTGGACCCACTTTAAAGTATACCGGTCGACTCAGAATCACTTTCTAAATCGATCTAACGATGTCCGTCCGTCTGCCTGCCTGGCTGTCCATGTAACCTTGTGCGCAAAGTGTAGGTCGCAATTTTGGAGATAATTTGATAAAATTTAGCTTATAGGTTCTTATTATATACAAAAAGCCTATTGAAAATGGGCCAAATCGTAGGATCACGAGGAGAGATTGGGGTAATTTCTGCCTCTCAGAAACTATCAAACCGATTTTAATAAAATTTAAAACATAGATAGATCCATATTAATATGGCTACATAAGCTATGCAATTTTTAAAAAATAGGACCATAACGGGAGGTAAGGGGAAATTTCAGCCTCTCACAAACTTTCAAACCGATTTAAATGAAATTTTAAATTAAAATAGATCCATATCTATGTATATGGCTACATTAGCTATGCAGTTTTTAAAAAATATGACCATAAGGGGAGGAAGGAGGCAATTTCAGCCTCTCACAAACTTTCAAACCGATTTTAATGAAATTTAAAACATAGATAGATCCATATATATGTATATGGACACATAAGCATGATTCCCCATGGTTCCCGAATAGGGTGCACTATCGCAAATGTGTTCAAAAATACTGTGGTGTAGGGTATCATATAGTCGGGCTTGACCGACTGTACTTTCTTACTTGTCTTTTTGTGTTACATTCACATTTGGCGCTTGTAATCAGTTTTTCGAATATCTATTAACTTAAATTAAAATCTTAATATTTGTTTAGTTTTTAACTTTATTGCAAAAATTTGTTAAAATAAAAATATATCAACAATTTTAATAAATACATAAATATTTAAATCAGTAAGTAGGTTTTGTATTTCTATCGTCGAAACTTGTAGATTTTTCTTTTAAGTTATTTCTTAAAAGCAAAAAAAAATTGTCATATTCGTAATACAAAATACAGTCAACTCGCGAAAACGTGAACACTCAAAAGGGTGAACGTCTCAGAAACGTGAACAAATTTATTTTTACACAGACTATTTTAAAACTTGAACAAAATCTGGAAGCTCTAAAACGTGAACCCATTTTTTTCTTTTTTTGTTTACTTTTTAAAAACTTTTTTTTAATTGGGAAATCCCCGAATTGAGTTCACTTATTGGTTTATGTCACAGCGTTCTTTTTTTCTTAATTGTATCCATGTATGTATTCGCTGACATGTTAGCTGTTGTTAACATCGCTACGTTATTCGTGTTATTTGTGAAAGTGAAAAATGTCATTAAAAAAACCGAAAGTGTTATCTTTGAAAGATAAAATAAATATTCTTGAATTATTGCAAAAACGTTATAGTGGCAGTGGCTTGGCTAGAAAATATGGTGTTGCTAAATCAACAGTTTGTTCCATTAATACCGCATTTAGACTATGCAATTAACGCCGAGTTTTTTTTTTCTATTTTCTTTTAAAGCAGTTACTACGTTTTCTTCCCTACACCTCTTGCTAACACACAAAAAGTTGCATGTGAAAGTTGCGGCGTTAATTGCATAATGTTAATATGGTCTAAGAAGAAAAAATAGGAAATAACAAATCGTGTAAAGAAAACTATTTATTATACCGGAAAGTGTAAAACATTACGTTCTTCTCAGCTTCCGAAAATGAAAAAAATTCTTTACAAATGGTTTCTTAGCATGCGAAATAAAAAATAACCGGTAAGCGGACTGATGCTAAAAGCAAGTGCTTTAGAAATTCACCAACAAATTAAAGAGAGTTATTGTGGTTTTCGTGCCAGCGATAGCTGGCTTTAAAAAATTAAGCAGAGGTTTATTGTTCGGCTTCTCATAATTTCCGGAGAAAAGCTTTTTGATCAGCCACAACATGTTGACCCGTTTAAAGAAAAGTTAAGATCAAAAATGGATGGACTCTCTTTTTGTGCAAATCAGCTTGTACTGGAAGCAGCAGGTAACCCATACTTTTCATCATTGGAGAAAAGTGCTGAAAGAAAAAGTTTTGTTAAAGATGATCAAACAAAACAACTTTTAAAAACAGATGACCGATTTGTTCCTGAGAAATTTTTTATCCCTTATAAACATTCCTTAAACAAAAAAATGTTTATGTTTATTTTTGTTATGGTATTCATAAGAAATTAATTTTTTAATGTATCATATGCAAAGTCAACTGAATTATTGCGTATACATATATTTTTTGTTATTAAAAATGAATAAAATACATATGTTTTTTAAAATACTTGTTTATCTATTTATTTGAAAAAAGGGGTGTTATTTTTTTTTAAAATTTTGGCATTCGATAACGTGAACAAACTCGAAAACGCTATGGTTAAAATTAGTTCACGTTATCGCGAGTTGTCTGTAAATTTCATTAATTTATTCATAAATGAGAAGGTAGAAAACAAGTTATGGAAAGTTTAAAATATATAATAACCTGCACAGTTTTTATACACACAATTAAATTGTTGTATGTATTCTCTAATACACATTTTTCTAAAGTTAATAATTATCTTTAATAAGAATTTGAAAAATTGGTTTTTAAAACATATTTCTTAGTATACAATTTAAAAACTTTATAAGATAACTTTATTTAGTTAAATACGAATTTCAACTAGGAAAACATATAAAATAAATGATTTATAAATAATTAGTATTGTGGTTATGATTTCTTAAAATAATAATTAAAATAAATGTTATTGTTGTAGTTGTTTCTTTGGCCAGAGTGATGAATTTATGAATATTATTTTTGTCAAGCTAATAGGGCCTAAATTTCTTCAATGTAAATAAAATTCAATTTTTAATTACAATATTTTGTTCCCGCCGTTTCGTCGATTGTTTGTCGACTTTTTCAAGGGATTGTAATATGAAATTTAATCACATTAAAAAGTTTTAGATGTACTCAGGACAGAGACCTGCGCCGAAGCGGCTTAGCCGGCTGTTATCCAGCCGCCGATGAAAATATTTGTAGCCACCGCCGCCGAAATTTCTTCGGCTAAAATTCGGCTGCAGCTTAGCCACCGATTACTTTGTAAATAATTTTTATTCTATTTTTTAACACCTTGCCACATTCTTTTTTGTTTTTCTATCCTTAAAAAGTGCAACTCTTAGTTTCTTGTTTATAAAGCACTAAAATTTCATCAAAATTTTTAAAATAACGACATATAGGAAAATGAGTGAACACTGGTGCAATCGTTAATTATTTTTTGTGATAACTATTCTGTGTATTTTCCCGCCGAAAAGTTATAACTCTGTAAAAATTTGACGAAATCACTTTTATTAAACAGCCTTAAGTGTTTATTGTTTTTAAAACTATATACTATTTGGCTGCAATTCAAAATTAAATAAATACCTATGTGTGAGAATAACAAAATTACAGATGAAACTGATTCCAGCGATACGGTTGCCGAGATCAGCGAGTTCAATTCAATTCAGATTTCGTGCATTACGAAAATATGCTTAACAAGAAAAATGAATTTAAGAGTAAAACGCCAATATGTTTGTTTGCGTCACTACTGAGGTATTCGTTTACGCGGTCAACACCTTCAACTACCCATCAATGTGGTCGAAATTTTGGTGTGTCACTGTACAACATTTTGTCCTGTTTTAAGAGACCGTTTTCAAGCCGAACAAAGATAAATAGTAGTTCTAAAAAAAGATGGTGTGTTTCATATGTTAAAATTTTAAATTTTGTACTGATTTCCTGTGTCATTGAAAACATGTGATTCTTGTTTAAACAAAAACATATTTTTATGCCATGAGTAGTGAATTATAGTATGAAAAATGGCTTAAATTGTTTGTTTTAATATAAACACATGCAAATATGTTTACACAAATGTACATACATATAATTTTAATATTCATATCCCATCGGCTGACAGCCACATCGGCTAACAGCCGGAGCGAGCCGCCGCCGAGCATTTTTTTGCGTCAGCCGCCGCCGCCGATGAGATCCCACGGCGCAGGTCTCTGACTCAGGATCATACAAATATAAAAATTAATTTTAATATTTAAAAAAATACACAGAAAAAATTATTAGTTATTTTTTATCAATTAAAAAAATTATTTAAAAAGTATTTAAACTTAATTAATGTAATAATTGAATCAATTATTTTTCTTTGTTGAACGAATATTAAAAATATAATTTTGATTTAATTAACATTTTAGTTGTTTTGAAATTAATTTTGAATTAAAATAATAATCAAATAACAAAAAATTATTTCATTTAAAATAAAAAAACTTTAACTTGTGTAATTGTTGTTGGAAATTGTCAAAATCAATCAACACATTGTTTGAAACGGCAAAGTTTTTTGATAATTTTTTTAATTAAAATTTAAAATATTATTTATTGAAAAAAATCTTCAAAATATAAAATTTTTGGTAATCAATATAATCATTTTGGTAATAGGTGCAAAATCAACAAATGGGTTGCTTGATTCCATGAATTTGGTATAAAATTGGTGATTAGAGAAAATTTTTAACTTTTTCTGTGTACATATTACTTTAAACTTTAAATATATCACAGCTCAAGTAATGGCAACAATATAGCTCGCATTTATTTTGTTCGTGTCTTCCTTCAAATTCATTGTTCTATAGAACAAAATATTGTAATTAAAAATTGAATTTTATTTACATTGAAGAAATTTAGGCTCTATTAGCTTGACAAAAATAATATTCGTAAAATAAATGTTGTTATAGACTACAGTCAAGAATAAAAGTAAACGTATAGTGGAGCCAATAGCAAAATCGATAGGCTAGTTTGATGGATAATCGGATTCTATAAATTAAACTATGACAATTAAACTATATAAGACTACACAGAAAAAAGTAAAAAACGGGTTTGATCACCAAAATAATTGAAACAAGCAAAAATTTGTTTAATTTTGCACCTATCACCGAAATGATTATACCAATTACTCGAACTTGCAAAAATTGCAAAACAAGGATTTTTTTCCAATTAAAAAGTTTTTACATTTTAATTACAAAAATAATTGAAAAAATTATGAATATTAAACAATATTTTAATTGAATGAATTAACAAATTAATTTAAAAAAAATAAATATTTTAATTGAATGAATTACTAACGTAATTGATTACAATACAGAAAACTAATTATTTTAATAATTGTATTAATTAAAACAGTGATTGAATTTTTGCATTAAATTGATTAAATTTTTAATTGAATAAATTAAACAGTGTATTTGAAATACAATCTTAATTCAATTACGCAAATTATTCAATCAAACAAATAGTTAATTGAATAAGTTTGTTAAATCAATTCAGTTGATGGTTAATTGAAGAAAAATAATAATATTTAAAATATGTATATGTTTCATTTAAATATGGTTTAACTTGTTTTATTTGTTAAATTGTAATAGCTCATGCTAATTGTACAAATTTTGAAAGATTTTTTTTACACAGGAATTTCATACATAAAACTTTATATAAAATTGTAGAATAACTCTGATTCTTCAGGGTATTCAAGATTGAAAACAAAAAACTGTTTTTGTTGTGTAATTTGGCTGTCCTTTTTTCACCTATTCACTTTAAACGCACAACATGAAATGACGCCAAAAATAATTCAAGAGTTAACAAACAAGGAAAATGAACACCAAATTTCGATTGCGACCATAATCACCGTCAACAATGTGGTCAGCCACAAGGCGATTTTTTATTTTACGCATAATATACATATGTATGTAGGCTCATTATTGACATTGTTGGTGGTCATAATTGTAATTCGTCTATAACAAATTTCATTTCATTTTTTACTTGTTGATAGTTTTTTTTTTGCACGCGACGCTTACTGCTCTTTTTGATGACAAAAACATGTGTGTATGTACATGGCAGGGCAAAGACAATAAATTTATAAAGATGTTGGTTGCACTTGTAACATTTTTCGCAAACTGTTGATGAGGGAGGAAAGTAACAAGGAGAAAGCAACAAAGTGTTCAATTCAAACAACCGAGTTGATTGATTCAATTAAACTTATAATTAAAATTAAGCTTAAAATCAAGCAAAATTTTAATTGAAAAAAAATATTTTTTTTAATTCAATCAATTAAGAACGTAATCAAATTTATTTTAAAATTCAAAAATCACTATTAATTGAAAAAAAACTGCCAATAATTTTTTCTGTGTATAGATTAAGCTATACTTTTCTTGTATTTCCATAAGGCATTTGATCTTATTAACTACCAAAGTATAGGGGAAGCTATGGGCACAAAAGCATTCCTGATAAGATCTGTAATCTATCCCTTTCCTACCGGCTATGACGTTTAGTCAAAAAATATTATTTTTTTGTTTGTTATTATTATGTATGTACCTATAAACTTAAAAGATGAAACTAACGATTGATTTTACAATTTTTTATTTGGACCTGGACTTAATGCTACCAATGAAAAAATTAAGGCATTATTTAAAAAAAACGCTACTTATTTGCATCATGATATTCTGCAAAACAGTTTTTCTTTTCGTTCAGGCATACAAACACATCACAGTGAGAGTATTTCCATTGTACCTTCTTCATGCTACACATGTGCCTCACATCTCCCTCTTCTTTCCATAAACACTGGCCAATGAATACCTCTGTTACCAAGCCTTACACCTTTCAATGTGGAAAAGTCTATTTTTTATTTGAACAAGGACTTGAAACATTGTCTTTTGGTGTTCGTTTTTTCTTGTCCACATCTTTCATAGCCGTTAAACCTTGGGGTACTGTTCTTCTAAAATCTTTGACTTTAGATTTTTTAATTATAAGTCCATGTACAATATATGCGTTTACAAAAAAGATATCTAGCATACACACAAATATTCTATGTCACCATTTAGGCGATTTACGGTCAACGTAATAGAGTACTCTCAATCGATCAGCGGTGTCATTACCTCCCATATATGCGTTATAATCCTTTAGAGACCTGGGACAAGTAACCGTAGACTTTGTGCCATTCTTCTGCTTTCGTAAAACTGAAGTTTCTTCATTGTCATGAAAATTTAAAAAAAAATTAGCTATTTTGTTATCTTTCCACTTCCAATAACCAATATTCAAATCTGAAAATCATACTCTCCTCTTTTTAGTTTGGAGTCAATTATCATATTATTGGGAATCCCCTTATGCCATGTTCACACGGTGCTTTGGATAGCTTCGCTCTCTGTTTTTGTTACTTATTTGAATTACCATGTTCGCACGGCATTCTTCTTTTTTTTTAATTTTATTTATTGCTACATTTAATTGTTTGTTTGCGGTTGCTTATATTATTTCAAAGAAATACATACATACATACATCTATATCATCAATACATATATAAAAGAGTTGAGTGAGTGACTGACTCATTCATCATCGCCCAGCCCAAGCCGCTGACCCTAGAAACTTGAAATTTGGACTAGCGATTGGTCACTCCCCAAATCGATCCACTAAGACGGGCTTTTTCGAAATTCGAATGTTTATGGGGTAAAAACGGGAAAATTAGGTTACCTTATATCTCCAAAGCTAAAAGAGATGCAAAATAAAGGTAATACTTATCGTTGTTCTTTAGAAAATTAAGCGGACAGGTGTCTGGTAGTTTTTTGAAATTCGGCCCTATACCAATAAACATAGAAACAAATTATCAAAAAAATACGAATAATAGTTTGGTACTTTTTCGAAATTCGAACATTTAAGGGGTGAAAATCGTAACTATTTTTGGTACTTTTTTTACAAAACGTTTTCCTCCATTCATTGACATATTCGTACTAAATTATGGGCACCACTACAATACTGAAGTTTTTGATACTTTAATGGGGGAGAAATATAGTACCCAAAAAAGGAAATACGGGAAATTTGATATATTTCTTAAGCTTTTTGGTTCTACTACTTCTTGTTACTTAGCGGGTTAAATGCTAGAATTTAAACAAGTTTAAACTTAGAAAAATAAACTTTGGAATAAAAATATGTCCACGAAGAAAAAGGAGACGCTAACGAAGTAGCGGGTGTATGCTAGTAAAAAATATTTATTTTCTCAGTAAATAAAAAAGCTGTTAGCAAATGGACTCCATTTGGATTCCATTTAATTTTATAATATAAAATTACTTCCTTTACTTTTGTTTACTTTTCTTTGTTTATGTTATATTTTGTTTGTTTTTTTAGTGCTTTGACAGCTGGTGATGGAAAAAAACCCGATAAATATTAGAGAACACATTGATTTTAACGTAATCCACAGGGTAATAAAAATTGCCCTCAAAATTTTGTATGACAAATTTTGTAATTTGGATCATAATAAGGCTGTGAATACGAATGAGAGAGTGAATTACGAAAAAACGCTGTCGTGCGAACATGGTATAACGGCTTGACCGACCTTATTGTTCCGAATCCAAATGTTTTTTCACTTTTAACTTTTCGAGTAAAGACACAGAAGAGAATAAATTGTCAAAGTATAAAACTTCTTATTTTCTTGCTCAGTCAGCTTCAATACTACTTTTTCCCCTAAAGTATACTCAGAAAACTTTGCACTAGTTTTAACGTTATGCCAATAAAAGCCAAAAGCTCTTCTTTCTTGAGATTGAGAGTCTTGTTTTTTTTGGGTGTCAGCAATTTGTGCTTTGATAAACAACGTCATCAAGAATTAAAATGGATAATCATTCAGGAAAGCAAATTTCGATCTACCAAATGTTAAAATACAATTTGGTTTAAGGATTGATGTTTGACTATTGACGTCAGCAGTCGTCGATGGCTGCGAGTGTAAGACGGCAAATCCATCTGAGGAGATCGAGTGGTTGCGATCGAAACATGTCATGGTAACCTACCGGCCAGGGTTCGAGCCCGAGCCACGTCATGAATGAAAGATTATCAATAACAATTTTAATTAATTTTCATGTTGTAAAATTCCTTTCTTCATAAAAATAATTTAATGAAAATTAAATTTCATGAACTTAAGCCTAATTAAAAATATTAAAAATTTGGATTAAAAACCATAAATAGTTCAACAAAATAACCACAATACTAAGAATTGTTTTAGTTGGAGTCAGATAAACATCCGTAGGCGTATAGTATTAACTTAAGCAGTCCTCCACGACAGAAGTGTTTTCAGAGTATTCTGGTAAATATGTCTCACATCTCGTTTTTTCCACTTCCGATAAGGTTTTGGAAGTCGTTTATTCAACTGCGATGAATTATCAGTGGTTGTTTTAGCAGATTGTTAAGGCGTAGAAGAAGTTGTAGCTTCAGGAGGTTCATCGTCTGCTTCATCTTCAGCTTCCAATGTGAACAGAGTTTATTGTACAGAGTTTTTTTTTGAACAGCTCAATTGTTTTCGAAGAGATATTGAAGCAGAGCGTAAGCTGTTGCGATCTTATATTTGTTAAATTTGACGTTACAAAAGGTGGTACGAATTAGTTCCGTCAGATTCGAAAGGGCTTATCAAGGCACAGCATTTTAAATGCAGCGTAAAACATGACAACAAACTTTTTCTCCCTATTTCTGTAAAGTCTGGTATGCGGCTAGGGTGTTTGTTATCCCCATTGCTATTTCTCATAGCCATTGATGAAATTCTAATTAGGGCAATTTTCAACAGTCCTCATCGTGGAATATTGTGGCATCAACTACGAATGGAACATATAAATGAACTCGTATACGCTGACGGCGTGCCTTAACATCTAAACTTCAATCTGTCATTCAAAGTAAAATAAACGACATCGATACAATATAAAGTGAATATGGCCTTAAGATTAATGCCTACACAACAAAATCGCTACCCAAAAAACAAGGAGGTTTGATTTCAATTTGAAATCAAACGTCTTCTCAAACGACAAACGTTTGATAATGATTTGAAAATCATTTGAAAATCAAAGCATTCTCAACAAAAAGGTGAAATTATTTTCAAATTGAAGTAAGCCTTTATTTTCAACTTGCTTTCAAACGTTATTCTCAAATGTTTTTCAAATGTGGATTATAATACAATGTGGAGCATAAATAAAAATATTTTATTGTTGAAATTAAAATTCTTTATTTATTTAAATAAATTGTGAGATAAACATTCGGCACCACAGCTTAAAGATGAAATAATGTTCTTTCCGTCCTCTAATCCATGGAAAGACGAAATACTTGGTTTCCTTTTATTTTGAGGATTGTAGCACCGCGATTATACAACAAACTTATAATTTCTTCACTTTCCCGTTTTATTTTTATTAATTCGGATTCCTAATAATTGAAATTATTCACAAATAATTCTTATTTTTCACAAGAAATAAATCGTTTACATATATTTTTCGCATTAGTATTGCCAAGTTTAGTTCTGATTTGAATTTTACATTTGATACCAATTTGACATCAAATTGCTAAAACATTCGATGCCAAATGTTTATTTTCAAATCATTATCAATTTGAATTTAAATGTTAAAATCAAACAATTGAAAAACCTTTGAGAATTGTGTTTGATGTCAAATCATAAAGTCATTTCATATCAAAGTTTTGACTTCGTGTTTGTTGGGGTAAATATAAATGTAGTACGCACAGAACCACTTACTCTGTAAGGCCAGAACATAAAATCAGCCACAGATTTTATGGATGGAGGGGGCACGCGTGATATACAAAAAAAAAAAAAAATAGCTAAAACCGCTTTTGCTCGCTTATATAATATTTGTCGATCTAATTAAATCAGCGTCAAAACAAAAATACGTCTCTTCAAAAGCAACCTTCTCTCTAAGTTGCTAAATGGATGCGAAACTTGGCTCACATCTATTGCAATCAGCAACAAGCTGCAACACCTTTGTTAACAGATCCCAGCGTTATATTCTCCACGCATGGCGGCCACACAGTGAAGACAAAAAATATAAATACATAACTATTTTTAAAATTGTAAGTTGATGATAAAAATTTTAAACAACAGTTTCATAAAATTAAAACCTAATATTATATGAAAACAATTAACCATAACCTTCTCAAATTTTTCTTTTAAATTTTCATTTTTCAATCAAACCCTAAACACACAATTGCGCTCTGTTTTATTTTATCTACCATTGCAGAAAAAGGGTCCTTTGTTTGCCATAAGGGTTAGTTACAACAACTTTAAATCTACTTTTTTTATAAGTACCATAAAAACTCAATCCGTTATACAAATTTAAAAAATTTGATAGACAGAAAGAAGGTACTTAAAGGATCAAAAATAAGTTTATCTCACTTACAGATCTCTTACGCTTTAGCTCTCTTTAAACCGAATAAAAAAAAACAAGCAGTCAATAAAATAGCTATAAATTCATCAGTTTTAAAACTCATTCTGGCGTAAAACTCATTTGCGCATTAAATTTAAAGCAAAACATTTGTTTTAGTTCTGAAACTCTTTGCAATACAATAATAAAGAACTTTAAATCAGTAACGCTAAAATTATTATCCGCACTGTAAACATTTTTCTATAAGTCTGAGTTCATACGGCTCATGTCTTATTGACAAGATTCTTTCTTTTTCTTCTTTGAACATAAATTGGCGTTCAAATGATTCATGTCATGTTGACGACATGTGCTTTTTTGATATTGAAAACAATAACAAAATTAAACAACGAATGAAAAAGCAAAACGTAAAGACAGTACATGCATCTGTGTACTCGTTTCTTTTCCCCTCGTCCCTCTCGCCTATAAAGTAGCAATCATGTCAATAAGACAAGAGCCGTATGAACACAGACTAAGCTTTGATATTTTAGTAAAAAAAAATTTTATTCGCGTATGTGATGAAACTCGATCGTTTTTAACAGGTGTGATGAATTTCAAAGCATTTTAAAGGTAGGAAAGTACTATTGTAAGCAGTGTTGCCAGAACTTTTAGAGGTTAAATCAGCAAAAAAAACCATACCATTTCATCAAAAAATCTGCGCCAAGATTTGAAAAATCTTCAAAACACATTTATAACATTTTTGTGTGGTTTATTTAGAAAACGATACATATAACAATTCATTTTAAAATATAGTGTATATAAATATCTATAATTGGTCCTCGAAGTACGAGCAAGTTTTGAAAATTGGTGTTAAACGGCAAACCCCTCTGAAGAGATTGTGTGGTTACAATTGAAACATGTTTGTACAACCTTTCCATGAAAACCTGGGTTCGATTCCCAGCTCAGTCAAGAATAAACAAATTATCAATAAATTTTAATTGTTGTAAAATTCCTTTCTTCATAAAAATACTTTAATGAAAATTAAATTCAATGGGCTTTAGCCTGATTAAAATTTAAAAATTTGGGTTAAAAATTTATTCGATTTTAATTTCACTCGAATGCGATTTTCATAAAATGGCTGATAATTTTTGGATATTTTTATTAAATTATTAAGGCCCAACCAGAATGTGAACAACGTGGTTTAAGCAACTAAGCGAAAACATGTTAATCATATGCGTCAAACCATGTTGAACTTAAGGAAACTTTTTGTTAAGTTTTATTAAACTGTCATTTGCTTAAGCAAAGTGCGAAGCTAATCGCTCATTCCGTACGGATTCAAATGTTTTTTTTTTATTTTGTTTTTTTAAATGCACTTAAGTAAGATTATATTTTTCAGTAGCTTAAGTTGGTTGGGCCTTTAATCACATCTTTGTTATTTTCAACAACAAATTAAAAGTTAATTGCTTAAAATGTTTCTTTTTTTATTTTTTTTATTATTATTTCGGGAAAAATCAGATGATATAAGTCCGGCGATATTAATATCTCAAGACAATGCGAATTTTAAAGTAATCTTTTGTGAATATTTTGTGAAAATTCCTACTAATGAATCTATTTCTTCCATGAATGGTTGATATATTTCATTTATCAAATGCAAGAATTGATAATAATACAAAAATAACGGACAATGTAAAGAAGTTTCCACCGAGATAAAAAATCTGCAATTTTAAACCAACAATTTTCAATTCTGCATTTTGGCAATTTTGGGTATAAAATCTGCACTTCTGGCATCACTGATTATAAGTAAAATTTTGACACTGCTGAGGTGAATAAAATTTCAACATGCCCTGGGGTAGAATTTTTGAAACAAATAACAACATTTCTGAAAATAAGAAGTTTAAATTGAAAAAGTAAAATCAAAACGCTTAAAAATTTTATGAATTCAAAATAAAATGCAAATAGTGCTAACTGCAAAAGAATTATGTTATGGCTTATATTATCCTAAATTATTCATTCTTTTATATATATTTTAACAATTATCAAAGAAATTTTTGGGAATACAAAATTATTTAAGTTAAAAGATTTTTTTATTTGCGCTTAATTCCCAATTTTTATTCTTAAGAAAAACACTGAAATTTATTGTTGATGGGATAAGTTATTCATACATAAAGATTTTAGAAAAAACTAAAGATACTAAACCAAATAAAACTGTTAAACGTATCAGAATTATAAGCAACAGTTCTACTTGTAACAATATTAAAGTTTAAACAAAAACATCAACAATTAACAGTGAGTTTATCTCTCCTTACATTCCCAAAAATTTCTTTGATAATAAACAGGCAAGTGCACGGCTTACAAAAACTTAAACTGGCAACATGCGTTTCACACACACCCAAGGGGTTGGTTCTCTGTTCAAAATACAGTTCATTTAACATTTTCAATTTAAAGATCTGAGAATGAAACGTGCAGGTTTAAACCATTTCATTTGCAAATCGAATTCAATCATATACCTAAAAGACACTGAGTATTTTAAGCCAATCCTTTATAAATCCTCTTTTTTTAAAAATATTTTATTTAAAATTTAAAACAGCATATTTATAAGAAAATTCACAATCTTTTTGCCGCAAATGTCGAATATAAATGTATGGGATCAATTTTTTCGGCAAATGTTTTGCCTTCAAATGTAAAATTGGAATTTTTCTCCCTAAATAAAGTTTCAAAGCCCAACTTTTCGCCAACAACTTGCGAATATCGTGAAGTAAATACTGATGTTATAGCTTTAGGTTTTTGTCCCTTTAAATGTTTGGGTAACTGTTCACACTCCGTACAATTGCCTTCTTTGAGTTTAGAAGCATAATCCAAAAGAAATCGTGCTAATGATGAAGCAATGCCACGACGTCCATAATCATTTCTTGTCGAGAGAAAAACCAACTCAATGGCACAATCAATTTGCCATTCTTGAAATATGTCATAGGTGCACTCGATAGTATGCAGATATTCACCCACAGTTTTCAAATTGGGCGTTTTAAAAGATGCAAAGACCTCGTCTAACGTTATTTGAGCTGAGGGGTTCTGAAAAAGGGATTAAAGGCTATTAAATTAAAACTTTAGTTTAAAAATGTTTAATTTTGGAATATTACCACTAGTTTGTTGATGCAAATAGCCACAAGCTCTTGCGTTTCGTTAATCCTAGCAGCAAATGAAATATTATCTTTTAATATCGCTTTGATTAAAATAATCATTTCGTTAATAGTTTCCGCACTTTCGGTTAGATTACAGGCAATGCTCACATTTTCATATTGCAAAAAATAATTGAGGAATAACTGAAAAAACATACATATGAAAATATTTAAAATATACTGGGGGATTCACAAGGTTGTCGTAAAGTTGTAATGTAATACGCTTTAAAATAATTACAAGAAATAGATGTGACTGCTGTGGGCAACCGCTTAAGATTTAAATATTTACTGTACAGTTATAACGAATTAATGAACACAGCATAAAAATTTTATTTTGTTTGAAAAAAACAGTATTCTTAAACCAAGAAAAAACAGAATATAACTTTTCGTTCGTAGTGCCACTCTGAGAGTAAATTTTCAAAGTGAGCGATATAATCTCATTTAACATATCAAAGTTTGTTCCAGACAGTACAACAACACCACACAAGTAGCTTAAAAACTATTTGTTTGTTGTGTGTAGAAACAACTAAAACAACAGAACAAGACGAAAAACATGTATTATTTTCATGTTTAAAAAGTAAAATTTAACTCTTGCTTCTCATTTAGTTTATATTTTTAGTTAAATATGTACATCAGATTTTTAAAGAAAAACCATAGCGGTCACGATGCTGATTTTTTATTATCAATCAAATTATAAGACCCTCTTTCTAATTTCTTTTTTGGTTTTTTTCAAGCACAAAATCAACTTTATAATACGCATTTTTATTATTTTGAGTACGAATTCGGATAAAATCAATTTAATAAGTCTTGATTCAAGCGCATTTTGAGATAAATTTAATCTTAGTTTTACTTAAATCAATCTCATTTTCATTCCGATCAAATAACTACTATTCGACAAGTAATTTAGTCAGTGTTGCCACTTTGTGGGTAATTACCCGAATTTGGTATAATTTTTACTGTCGTGGGTAGAGCGTGGGTAATTTCCTTTAGGTGTTATTCAGGTGTTTTTTGTAATTCTTACTTCAGATACCCAAATAAAATCAATATTCGATTTCAGTGGCCGATGATAAAATCTTCAGAACCAAAATCTCGGTTTCTTTTTAAGAAAAGACTTCAATCATTAACTATATATTTTCAAAAGTTTGGTAATGAATGCCGCAAGATGGACCCTTAGAATGGGTAAAGGTGCCTATCATAGTGATTTAGAACCTGAAGTTTATTTGAAAAAGTTATTCAAACTAAAAACTAGCCTGGGGAAGATATAATAAATTTTTTTTTATATCTTGCTATTTTTAAATGCTTTAGCTTGAAGAATATTTAACGCCCTTTACAGTTGTAAAAGTGAATAACGAAAAGGACAGATGTATAAAACAATGCAGGCATTTTGTTTACTTAATAAGGTATAATGAGTATTTTCAAGGCCTTTAAGTTCAAACTTAAAATGTTAGACAACACAAAAAAAATTGATAGATGGCATTACCATTTGAAACAAACTAGCACCGCGCCTGTAAATGACGAAACGTATTGCAGACGTCCAATTTAGTTCCTCTTTTTCGAGTATTGCTGGCTGCATGTCACGAATAAAATGAACAATGTTGACCTCCAAGACGTCAATTGTTGCTGGTTTATCAGCATAAACCAGTGACAACACAGCCCTACGGAAAACAATCAAGAGGTGTCACATCGCACGGCCTTGATGTCTAATTGAGAGTTTATTTTCTCTTAATCAACACATCGCCTTCATTTGTGAAAAAATAAGTTGCATCATTTAAATCATGAACTCGCCTTTAAGTTGCGAAAATCGAAGGCTGATTTTTAAAGTCAATTTGGATAACTTGGTAGCGTTGCTCAAGCATGAATCTATTCGTGATGATGTGCCTGAGCAAAAAGTGAGAGTGGCTTTCTTTGTTACAAGATTTATAAGCGATTCATAATGATTCATTTGACAGCTAACCTTTCGTAAGCTCTATCGGGTTTAAAAAACACCCGTTGTAAGGGAATGGCAATGATCATTTGGAACCTTTGTTAGATATATTTTACGTTTTTAAGTTTTTAATGTTATTTTTGTTAATTTATTTTAAATTGCAATAAGAATCTTAACAGTTTGACTTCTACTTTCAACGAGTTTGTTGTGTTTTTGCTTCTTTGTTTATGTATTTTAATTTAAAAAACTTTAATGTTATATCAGGTGTAATTTCATTTAAATTGGGTAATTTTGCTTCATCTTCTGTGTAATTTTGAATTTTGCTAGTGGTAACACTGAATTTAGTAGTTATTCAAATAAGGTATAAATAATTTTAATTGAACCAGTAGTTGAAGCTGGATGGCGGCTAAAAGAGAAGTAGATAGCGAAAAACACAAATGAACCATTATCCAAAAAATATGACGTGATGGGAAAAACTGAGTTCATATTCGGCTTCAGCATGCCAAAAAAAAAAAACATAAGAATCAGTTGGAATGATAAATATAATGATTTCAATAGCGAATTTTTACTGAAAAATTCGTCTTGTTGGTTGAAATTCGTCGATTGTCTTAGTTGTGTTCCTAGCATAAAATACATACTAATCTATAAAAAAAAAAAGTTAATTGAACAAAATTTTCTCTTAACCCAAACTCATATAAAAAATTCATTATAATTCCAATAAGCGTGACAAAATGCAATTTTCTAAATTATATTATTTAAGTTTTACATTATACGTTTAAGAATACAGCAATACATTAATGACTTAACAAAACTAGCACTAATTTGATGATAAAATTTACATATTTTTGTACTTTTTTTTACAACTACATACAAACAGTACGTTCTTTATTTATGTTACAAATCAACAATTACCAATAATATATCTGTGGCATTTTGACAAAACATCTTAAGTCGAGATAAGATGGCATAAAAGTTTTTAAAAAAAGCTCGGTGAAGCAATAATTTTTATTAAATAATAAAATAAACCAAAATTAAAGAAAAATTTCGTTTATAATACAAAATTTTAAAAACGTTAACGAAATTGTATTTTGAATGAAAATTTATATGATTAACAGCATTTTTTTCAACTTTTTTAATTCGACTTAAGATGTTTTGTCAAAATGCCACAGATATGTATGTGAGTGTTTAGGAAGAAAATGCTTCGGTTACAAAAATCGAATAGAAAAAATACATATTCTTTAAATAATTTAGTCTATTTTCTTCGACCTTTAAGTTTTATTTCTTCTAATTTTTGGATCAAGCTCAAGGTCAGGTTATGTAAAACGGCTTTTTGTTAAGTTGAATTATTTATGTGTTGTATTAATTGAGGTTGTACTGTATTTTAAAAATGGTAATAAACTTTTTTTACTTAACTAACGTAATGAATTGAAAAGGTACAGGGTGGCGCATAAGGAACGTTATGATTTTAAATAAGTACATGAATTTTTTGTTTACGTTTTTTTCAGAATTAACTTTGAAAAAACTTGGGAAATTTATAATGAAAAGACACAGATTGTTAAATTTAACTTTGAAAATCAGCATTCGATTATTCAGACACAAAGATCCTACCGAAAAATGAGTGATGAGCAGTGATGCCAGAAGTGCAGATTTATCTGCATTTTGCAGATTTTATATCCCAAAATTGCTAAAATGCAGAATTGAAAATTGTTGGTTTAAAATTGCTGATTTTATGCTCGGTGGAAACTTCTCTACATTGTCAGTTATGTTTGTACTATTTTCAATTCTTGCATTTGGTAAATGAAATATATTCACCATTCATGGAAGAACCGTGTGGAAATAGATTCATTAGTAGGAATTTTCACAAAATATTCACAAAAGATTACTTAAGAATTCGCATTGTCTTGACACATTAATATCGCCGGACTTATTTCATCTGATTTTTCACGAAATAATATGCATAAGTACCTATCTATTATATATTTCCAAATCTGTTTTGGTTTTAAATATAAGTTGTAAAGAGTGAAATTAAAATCGAACAAATTTTTAAACCAAATTTTGATATTTTAATCAGGCTAAAGCTCATTGAATTTAATTTTCATTAAACTATTTTTATGAAGAAAAGAATTTTACAATAATTCAAATTTATTGATAGTTTTTCATTCTCGACTGAGTTGGGAATCGAACACAGGCTTTCACGGACATGTTTCAATTGTAACCACACAATCTCTACAGAGGGGCTTGCCGTTTAACACCAATTTTCAAAACTTACTCGTACTTCGAGGACTTTATTAATTAAATAAATAAATAAATTGTTATATGTATTTTTTTCTAAATAAACTACACAAAAATTTAATAAATGTGTTTTGAAGATTTTTCAAATCTTGGCGCAGAACTTGGAGATTTTTTTTGATGATATGTTATGGTTTTTTGCTGATTTTACCTCTAAAAGATCTAGCAACAGGGGTGATGAGTCTTATTTTCACCTCAATGGCCACCTCAATAAAAATATCCAAGAATAACTTTTGAAGATCAAATGCACCCACTTTAATGCACAATATGGTGTGGATTAACCATGGACAAGATCATTGCACTTTATTTTTCCGAAGACGACGAACAAGTCGCGGTTACTGTGAACGGCATTTAATGCCGGACAATGATTGAAAAAGTTGTAAGGCTACAGGTTGGGAACAATACAAAATTGTGATTTGAACCAGATAGAGCCACAGCTCGTCAAACTATGACGCGTTTTTTTGGCGATCATAACGTTACTTGTATGCCACCCTATATAAAGCATAGAGTATAATATTTGATCAGTTTTTCAAATTAGTTGCATGTCTATTACCTACTTTTTATTAATTTTATTTCAATTTAACATCCCTTTATTTAAGCTTCCTCCCATCTTAATTTCTTTATATAATTTAAAAAAAAAAACTTTACCTCTATAGCAGGATCGTATAAGTCCTCTGTAATTTTAACAATTTCCAGTTGACCTGAAATTCACATACTTCTTTTACAAAGCTATTAAAATGAAAATTCAGCTTTTACAAAATAAATACCATCACAAATTAAACCCAAACACTGGGAATGCATTTTTTCACTTTGATTTTTTACTTTTTTTTCCCCCAAAGAATAAACTTTTGCAATGTTTTAAATTACGATGACCGTTGAGCAATCCCTAATATGTCATACTAAATTTGAATACAACTTTTAATAGAAATTTTACTAAACAAAAATATGCAGTTGCAAGCAGGTTGAAGAATAACAGTCGTTTTTTCCAGTCTCAATTGAAAATGATGTGCACAGAGATCAGTAAGTAGTGAGCATTAAATTAACTTAAGAATGAATTGAGAGAGATTATTAAAGATTTATTTATGCAAACTATTTATTTAAATTAAAATAAATATATCGCTCATCATCAAAACTTTATGACACATGATAGAAATAAAAGACCAGAAAATACAGGGAGATAGAGAGCGAGATAGAGAGAGACAAATTGTTTGCCCTTTATTTACGGTGACCATCTTCTGTGTGAGTTATTAATTTAACTGACTTTTCTCATTATTGAAAACTCGCACACTATTTTTCCTTTTTTTTTGGAAAAATTTTCAATTTCAACCTACTTGTAAAAGTCTTAGTAATTACAAATTATCCTTACAGACTACTCGCTTATATTTAATTAAGTAAATTAGTTTATAACGTTACATTAGAAAAACTAAAATCTAATATAAGGAATAATAACTTTAAACAGTAAAAATAAAACTCCCTTTAAGCCCAGTTTATTCTAAAGGGGTAAATACACTTGCCGAATGCTTGTCATGCAGGCGAATTAACTCGTGTACGTGTAATATTCGCCGTCATATCCAAATTTTAGATTTTCCATTCAGCATCGTCGGTGTCACACATCCAAATACATTTTCATTAATACTATGTATCACAATGCTTGATAAGTATTTTGATCAGTGTATTTGGACCTTTAGAAATACATGACGCTTATAAAGGGCTAAATATACTTTTTAAATACCCTTTAAGCATTGTGGAAGTATAAGTGAAAATGAGCTAATGTGTTTGGCACCGACTATGCTGGATGAAAAAAAAAAAAATTTTTTATATGACGGCGAATATTATGTCCAGCACACCTACACGTGTGAATTCGCCTGCTGGACAAGCATGTGAAAAGTGTATTTGGCCCTTAAACTCTCTTTTCAATACTAACGAAATAAAAATAATTAATTTTAAGTACCATTGAATATTATGTAAATTTATTGGTCGGTATTAATTTTGTAATACTTATATCAATCTAAGAACGTTATTATTCTTTTTAGATTATCCGATTTTCAAACTTCAAGTTCATTTGCTTGTTTTTTCGCTTGAAAGCAGAAATTTCTAAAAATAGCAAATTAGAATATCATTTTTGAAAGTTTTTAACAATAGCTTTGGGCTAAATTTGAAAAATTTTTTAACTTTAAACCAATCGAGGTTGACTTATCACAGCATAAGCAATGTACATATCGTAAGCTCAATATTGGTTTGGCGCATTTGCCAAAAAGTCGTAGTGAATTAAACCGACAATGAAGGTTTACATAAAGTTTTCTGAAATATACCCCATAGAATTTTTTTGTATATCCGCCATTGCTCCTGGTATATGTTTTTAAGAAAAATGTAAATTTTTGTGAACGAACTTAGAAGTTAATTAAATTTTACTGAAAGTGAATTTTTTTTGTGCCGCATACGCCATTTTTTCTAAATTTAATATTATAAAGTAGATTTTTGTGCTGCATACGTACATACACTTACTGCTTTTTATTGAGTTGTTGACGTTTGCTTAAACTATTTTTTTTCTTATGGCAATGAATCGAGACAAGAGTATGTGCTGTCCAAGGCGAATTTAAAAAGGTAAGTGCAACTCTACAACTACAAAAAGGCCCATGCATTTTTTTTGCAATTTAATAGGCGGCTATCAAAAATGCTGACAAGGCAAAAATTGATTGAAAAACAAAATAAAAATTTTGTTTGGGTTATAAAAGATATAATTAAATTCAATTTAATTATTCGCAGTTTTTCTAAGAAATTTTTTCGGTTATTTTGGAGCAAAACATAAACAAAATTATATTTTGAAGTTTCCCTATTTTTTTTTAATTCGCCGTAGAGACAGCTGATGAACGGCTGATGATTTGAGTTTTCCTTTTTAAATTCAAGTCGACCACCAAAAAAAAAAAAAACACCATATGTTGACTTGGCCCCACCTTCTAGTCAATTCGCCTTGGCAAGAGTCAAGTTTATTTTGTACGTTTTTGTTTGAGGAATTTCAAACAGTGGTGGGTAGTATAAAACTATACTTAATAAACTTTGAAAAAAGTTGATATAGAGCTAAATTAATCCTCAATATCTCAGAAACCATAAAAAAATTAGTGAAACATGTTTTGGATTCAGAAAAATTCAAAATATACATATATAGCCATTACCTTACTCAATTTTTTTCAAATGGTGAGAAGGTCAAACCAATAATGAGCTGACTTATATCAAGGCGAATTCTTAACAGGTGGTCTTGACAGATCATATGACTATTTTTTTGCTCCTTGCAGTTTATCTAGTTTGTTTGTCAAAGTTTGTTAGTATTTTTATTTTTGTATTTATTTTAAATAAGTTTGCGTTTCATTTCGTTTTGAAAGTAAAAACCAACTAATTGTTCTTAATTGTGCAAAATGTTAAATATGTCGATTGAAAAATATTCTTTAAAATATGTTTGCCGCAACAAATAGTTTTGACATCCAAAGTAGGCATGTTCTAAAGCGAATAGAGGTGGCACACTCACCTAATATAATGGGTGATTTTTTAGCTATTATCTTTTTGGCAACACTGGCTTAAACAGCTGACGCACGTTTCGTGTTTTGTTTCACTGTCAAACATCTTCAGTTTGGTCTATAATTTAACCATGAATCGTCTTACAAACGAACAACGCTTGCAAATTATTGAATTTTTTTATCAAAATGCGTGCTCTGTTAAGAAAGTTCATCGCGCGCTTTTTCCATTTTATGGTCAGCTCATTTTTGGCTCAATGGGTACGTTAATAAGCAGAATTGTCGATTTTGGGGTGAAGATCAGCTAGAAGCATTGCAAGAGCTACCACTGCATCCAGCAAAAGTCACAGTTTGGTGCGGTTTATGAGCTGCTGGCATCATTGGACCGTAGTTCTTCAAAGATGATGCGAATCGTAACTGTGAATGGTGAGCGCTACCGTGAGATGATATCCAACTTTTTTTTGCCCAAAATGCAAGAGCTTGACTTGCATGACATGTGGTTTCAACGGTGCCACATGCCACACAGCACGCTTAACAATGGACTTCTTGAGAGGTGAGTTCGGTGAACATTTTATTTCACGTTCGGGACCGGTCAATTGGCCGCCTAGATCCTGCGATTTAACGCCTTTAGACTATTTTTTGTGGGGCTATGTTAAAGCTCATGTTTATACACACATGTCCGCTTCAATTGACGCATTGGAAGACAGCATTGAAGCATTTATTCATGAGATACCGGCCGAAATGTTGGAAAGAATATGCCAAAATTGGGCTAAGCGGATGGACCATTTGAGGCGCAGTCACGGTCAACATTTGCACGAAATAATCTTCAAACATTAAATTATATGGACCGTACTATCGATTCAAATAAAGATTTCATGCATTTTTCTGAATTTTATGTTTTTTTGTTTAAACTTTCCTATAGCTCTTAAAAAATCACCCATTACTATGAATTTGCCTTGTATAGATATGATCAAATTGTTGTGTTCTACATTTTGATTTTAAAAATATGGTCACCGTATCCATATTATTGCAGTTAATATAAATTAATTGAATTAAATATTCTGTAACAAAAATGAGAACAAATAAATTAAAACTGATTTTTATTAGTTTTATTGTGTTACAACTTTTAAGAAAATAAAAGATTGAAAGAAAGTGGAAATCTTAAAATGTTTAATATATGTATTAATGGATGATATTTTTTATTTGCAACACTGTCAATGTCAGTCAATTAACATTAAAATATAGTCTATTATTTATTTACCAAGGCCGAATTTTGATTTTCGAAGAATTGTTTACAGATTTAAGATTGGAATACATTAAAAATTTTCATTTGACCAAAGTCATTATTACGTCGCACACTATAGACAGCTTTATTTCACGGACTATAGACTAGTCAGCAGTCTACTATAGACTGATGCACGGTCTCTACTAAAAAGTAGTTCAGTTGTTAAACTTTTGACTGATCTGCGGCATAGATTATGGACTGATCTTAAGTCCCAAATATATAGACTGTAGAATGCTCTTTAAGCTCGACTATAGACTGGTCTGCCATTCAGAATATACTCACAGTTCAACCCATTTACTAATCTACAGCTTAGATCGTAGACTGGTATGCTGAGTTAATTATAATCCGATATTTAGACTATAAGATCTTCTATATGATCTAGATTATAGACTGGCCTACGGCTCAGACTTTAAACTTAAGTGCAATCTATTAAAGCTGTAGACTTATCTGCAGCCCCAACCAAAGACTGCTTCACAGTTCCGACTAAAAACTGATAAAGAGATCCGACTGTAGACTGGTCAGCAGTCATGAGAACAGCCTGAATTCTTATGCGTTTGAGCTTATGTTTGTAACACCTTAAAATGTTGGTCCTAGACCCAGCCGATCGACTAAGAATCACTTTTTGAATTGATCTAACAATGTCCGTCCGTCCAGCTGGCAGGTTTTTCATGTAAGGCTTGTGCGCAAAGAACAGGTCGCAGTTTTGGAGATAAGTTGATAAAATTTACAGTCTAATTAACACAAGGACCAAGCATATTAAAAGTTATGAGAATCTTTCTATGATTTCACAAAGCCCCTACACAAGCTTCTTTCCGAAACAGAGCCTTTGTACCCAAAAAGCATCTAATTATGTTGTTATTTATGTAGATTAAATTTGGTCTTAACTTATTTTATTGCAATCTAAATCACCTAACCAAATTTTTTTAGAATCGGTTTATATTTGAACATAGCTGCCGAATGAATACTTCTTCCGAAACAGCTTTAAATACCATAACTTCCTGACAAATGTTAGTTTTGACATAAAAATTGATGACAATAACTTTTAAGCTACGTTCACAATCAAAAACACAATTTCGTTTTCTTTTTTCTTCCCAAAGTATTTCATATATTTTCCTTTCATTTTATAAACAAATATTTAACTAGTTTTTTTTAAAAAGTTGAGTCAACTAGAACTTCAGCAACAATTTGTATGAAATTGTTTCTGACGTCAAGTTAAAATAATTTTATTTAGTTGTGAATGAAAATTCTATCAAAATGTTTCAACATATATGTAATAATAGATACATATGGGGTATTCACAAGGTGTGCTATCATGTTATATTGTCATAATGTTCCAAAATTTTACAATGTTTTAAAAATATTGTTGTTGCTTGGTAAACAAAAAGTGTCTTCAATGAATAGAACTTTGCTTGCTATGTTTATTGTGTTGTCGTAATTATTCAGAAGAGACCTGCGCTGAGATGCTGAGCCGATCCGCGTTAGTTTTTTTAGCCGTCGCCGTTGATGGTATAATTTTATCCGGCTTACATCCGAATTTAACCTGCGGCTAGCAATTTTTGCAACAAATCACTTGCGACATCAAATTAGATCGGCCTAGGGCTATTTTCAAAATAGCCAGGTAAGATCTTATTTAATTTAATCATTCTTCATTGATTAGAAATAAACATATTTTTATTTTGGGTTAATATTTCTTTTTTTATATTATTTCAAAATCAGCTGATTTAAATTCAAAATAGCACACTAAATTATGAGTGGTTGTTTACAACAGTCGTATTTTTTCGTGTTATTATTTTAAGACAAATGACTTTATGACACCTTGTGAATTCAGCAATAATGTTATTTTGGGCAATATTTGCAAACGGTTTCTTTATGTTAAATGTGTGTGGTCGCGAAAAAAATTGTTACTCTATTATGGACACCAGTGAAAATCTTGCTGTCTATTGTGAATGAAGCTTTACGATAGCTAATATGTCTTGACAAAATATTGCGCCGGAAGGTTCAAAATTAACCTAAGGTCTTATATAAGCCCTCTTTCTGAAATCACTTAAAGGCAAACAAATCGCATTTAGATGGAAATATCTAAATAATATTCGGCTAGTGCTGGGAAACTATCGATAGTAGTATCGATACTATCGATATCGATATTATTATTATTTAAAATACAGCTATGAAGACATGTTTCAGCAGCTATACACACACAGTTATTGCCGCAAGTTTTTACTTGCTATAATTGATTCGCGCAGAATTACAGCAACAACAAGAATGGCAGGTGGTATGGATTGCTTAGCTGTGCTTTTTACTACTAACTTAAGGCCTTTTTGCCGATATTTTTATATGTTTACATAGGGACTGAAATGTCAGATAGTTTTATGATGTTGTAGAAAAATCAAATAAAAATACAATTGCAATTGCGAGCATAGGATAAAACAATGAACGACCATTAGAGGAAAATCCGCTAGATTGATTACCTTTTTGGTTGAGAATCAAATCCAATTTAGAACATTATCTAAAGTTGCAATAAAATATCTTACAGTCCCAGTTACTTTGGTTCCTTCAGAAAGGGGCTTATCAGCATCACAATTTTTAAAAACTGTCATCTACAATAACGTGCGTACATACATACGTCTCTTACGTTCCATAAAGTGATAAAAACAACGAACTGTAGCCAGATAAAAATCTAGTTAAAGTTTTCCTACTAAAGTACAAACATTGAGTCGATAGTAATATCGATAGTGAAATCTGATCTATCGATAAATATCGATAGTAGAAAATATCAATAGTTTCCCAGCACTATATTCGGCAAAAAGAACTTTTACATGAATCTTAACTTCATATCGAATCATATTTTTTTATGTGGGTCCATAATTGTCAATGGGTCCCAAATAGGATACACTCTCGAAAATTTGTTTTAAATACTGTGCTGTAGCGTATCTAATGGTCGGACTTGACCGGATTATTTCTTACTTGTTAAATATTCCTTTCGGACAATGGACTGATTTATCTGTAGCCATTTGTATAAAAAGATCTAGACTTTAAAATAAATAATTTGCTGCAAATATACAAATCTTAGAAAATTTATTTCATGTTTGTATTTTAATTAATAAAATTTAACTTTAATTACTACTTACTGCCTGGCCCACAATGTCGAAAAACCATTTCTTTCGAATATTTATTTATATTGAAAACAACAATAAAAAACAAAAATTTGTTTTTGTTTTCAATATAAATATACGAATGATATTTTCTTGTCGACATTGTGGGCCAGGCAGTTTAGTTACTTATTTAAACAAGAATAATTTTATTTTGATACCAAAAAGTATTGAAACCTTTTAAGCTGTCTCAAACTAAATACACCACTTGGTCAGAACCTTTATGTAACGGATTTATGCGCTGATCATACGTTTTATCCTCAAAACTGAATTGAGTGTAGGACACAGTGTTAACAACTTCAAAACCCACGGCACGACCAACCTTTTGCGAAAACGAGGAGGTAAAAATAGCCGTAACAGCTTGTGGTCGTCGCGATATTAACGAGGGATGTATTTCATCTAAGCCTATTCCGTCTTTAAGCTCTTTTGTTAAGTCAATGGTATATTTTGCTAATGCCTTGGCAATACCTCGACGCTCCCATTGGGGTAAAGTAGCTAAAAACATTAACTCACAAGTACAATCTAAATTAAATTTTTCAAAAACATCTACTTCAGCCTCGACAGCAGTCATGAAATCCAGTAGAGACTTAGCACTGGGAGAGGTGGCATTTTCATTGCGGAATTTAAGAAAGAAGACGTCCTCGCCGTTTTCGGGAATATACTAAAAGCAGGGGGTGAGGTATTAATTATTGTTTTTATTTTAATCTTAAGATATTTAAGTTAAAATCTGTGGCATTTAGTCAAATTTAAAAAATTTAAAAAAATGTTGGTAATCATACAAATTTTTATTAAAAAAAACCTTTTTCTTTATGTTTTTAAAATTTTGTATTATAAACGAAATTTTTCTTTAATTTTGGTTTATTTTATTATTTGATACATATTGGTTTTTTACCGAGTTTGTTTTAAACTTTTTTTGCTATCTTAACTCGACTTAAGATGTTTTGTCAAAATGCCACAGAAATGTTCCATCAAAATCCAGTAGTATGACTTACTTGTATTTTATTAAAAGACACAGCAATTGGTTTTCCTGTAGACTTTTCTAAGGCAATTACTGATACCCCGTCCATGGCTGCAATCCTGCATAATTCTCTTAAATCCTTTCGAGCTTGAACATTTTCGGGCAAATTGATTTTTGTAGCCACGCTAACCGATTCATATAAAAAGAATGAACCATCCAAAACCTGTAGTACAAGAGAAGTTTATATCAATAGTCTAGTCAGAAATTTCCACTTTTTTGTTTTTTCTAATGAACTTTTTCGACTACTTTTACTTACATCCAATGACTCTTCCAGTTTGTCTTCCGTTAATGAACGTATTTCTACCTCACCTGTAATTCGAAATAAATAATGAAAAACTTTCTGCGTAATGTAAATTTACAACTCACCAACTTACTTACCCTCACACACGGTTCCCCAAAATCTGCCATTAATCGGTTTCATGTTATTTAAATTAATTTATGGATTTAAATTTTTCCGTTTACTCTTTATTTTAACAAACTTATCTTGAACGAAGTAAAGCCAACAATGATTAAATTTTAAAATAGAAATACTTTTAAACCCACTAATGCACAGTGGGAAATTTTGGAAAAAAAGAAATGGAAATAATTGTAGATTTTGTAAAGGGTTCTATAGGCATATTAGGAGGAAATTGTGTCTAGATCTCCGAAACTAAAACTGTTTTTAACAATTGTAACATTCATTTCAAACACTTTGCAAAAAGTGCGAACAATTGGAATTTCAGTTTTTGTGAATAATATAATTTTCTAATATTTTTTAAGGAAATTTTACAAGTAAATAGATTTTTAAATTCTTAATACAAACCAGCTAAATTTTAACTTTTGTATTTTTAAAAGGAATCTCACAATTCCCAAAAAAAACTTCTTAAAATCCCCAAAAATTAATTCTTTTTAGTTTTTTGGAAACATTTTCCTTACAAAGACTAGGTCCAAGAAATCCCATTAAACAATTATTTTAAACATAAGCATGGTGCGGTTAGTCTGAGTTCACACGGCTCATGTCTTATTGACAAGATTCTTTCTTTTTCTTCTTTGAACATGAATTGGCGTTCAAATGATTCATGTCATGTTGACGACATGTTTTTTTTTTTCTATATTGAAAACAAAAACAAAATCAAACAACGAATAAGAAAGCAAAACGTAAAGACACTACATGCATCTGTGTACTCGTTTCTTTTCCCCTAGTCCCTCTCGCCTAAAAAGTAGCAATCTTGTCAATAAGACATGAGCCGTATGAACACAGACTTAGAGAAAATATGGCATCAAGCGGAACATTTTAAGAATTGGGTGTATTTCGGAAGAACCTGAAGCCCAAAGTAATTGAAACTTTTTTGCATAGCAATATTTAGCATGAAATCAGCTTTCAAAAAAGTTTTAATAATATATGGGCATTTCCATGTCTTCGTACGTGACATTTGTACGCCATAATAGCCTATTCACACTTGTCAACATTTAACATCTACCATCAATTACCGAAGATGTTGAAGTTTTACAATAACAAATACATAATACAAAATGAAACAAGAATGAACCAAGGCGAATTGACTAGAAGGTGGGGTCAAGTCAACATTTGGTGTTTTTTTTCGGTGGTCGACTTGTCAAAATTTGTATACAAACTAGTTTTTTATGTAAACAAATCTATTTATTTTACTAGCAATATTTTTGACAACCCGACCACAGAAGCAGTGTTGTTGTAGAGTTGACCTCACCTTCGCCTTGGTATGAACAGCATGTTTAGCAATCTAGTTTCAGAGAGCGAAACGAGTGGTTTCCCTGCAAATAATATTGGTCTACCTGATCCATTTTGATCAAATGGACTACTACCTGGACTGGTCCAATGTAATGCAAGCATGGACCATGTCATTGTTAAAAAGAGTTTGTAGTGAAACGACATGTCTTCGTTTTTTAACGACATGTTTTCTTTTTAAAACGATTTCAAAGCTAATCCTCTGAAGTATACCATAGAGTAGTTTTAAGACTACTCCTTTGTAATGCAAAGCTGGGTTATATGGTCCTGCCCTGGGACATCATAATGTTAAATGGACCATGTTTTTTCCATACATTGGGGTGTCCTTTGGACTAGTCCTAATCCCTAAAGGAGCATATAGACGACATGTTTTTGTCATCTGACATGTCAAATTTCCCACTGCAAAACACATACATGTCGTGTGTTACCTTTTTAACTTTGCTTCTGTAAAAGTCAGACGCAAAGTCATCTGACAAAATTTCAATTAGAGCGTGCTCTATTTTCTTCTGACAAACCATCTGACATCAGAAATATATGCCGGGAAGAAACTGGCAGCGGCGTCAACTATTGAAGAAATCATTAGCCGGCTGAAGTTAATATTTTACAATACCAAGATATGTATGCTCATCTCACCATTGAATAGAATTTATGTAAATATATACATAAAAACCGTTTAATTATAAAATTCTAACTTATTATCTTTAAAATAAAAGAAAAAATTTTAAGATGGCTAAATTATTTTACGGCGCAAATAAATATTTTCGTGGCGGCAGCAAGTTATTTTGAAACCGAGAACTTCTTTGGTTTCTGCAATTACAATGCGAAAAAAACAGAGACAATGTCAGAAGCAAATTACATGTACGTTTGTGACCGAATATTATAAACCTTATGTAAAACAGCAATTTTGACAGACATGAACAATTACATGTGACTTGAAAATTTGACATGTCAGATGACAAATACATGTCGTGTACGGGCGCCTTAATGGGCTACATTTTACATGCGTATATGGTATAGTCGCATTATTTTCAGGGTTCTATCGTCGTATAACCATAGCATTACAATATGATCTAGTCTCATTTTGTTCCCTTTTAAATCTTTCGACTTTTTTAGTGTCATCACTAGAAAAGTGGCAAGAAATTCTATACTTTTTGTGGTAGCACTGATAAAATGGCATTTTTTGCAGCATTACCATTTGTTTGATTTGCTCTTTTGCAAGCCTTTTCTTGTTTAATTTTTCTGTTATATACAGTTATTTCCGCTTAATTGAGTTTCTTAAAATGCACGACTTTGAACGCAATTAAACGGGAACTCAATTAAGCAGTACTCGCTTAATTGAATCGCCGACGCAATTAAAACGAAAATCGCTTAAATGAGGAAGATGTGCAATAAAGCGAAACACCCATGTGTAGATAGAAAATAAAATTCATTTCTTTATTTATTAAGTTAAAAAATGGTTTCGGTTTTTTAAAACAAAATAAAAATTATGTATGTACGTTCATCGTACAATCTTCCTTTTGTGGAGCGAAAACAATTAACCGAAACATTTGTTCCTATTAATTAAGCGGGTGACGCAATTAAAAGGAACTCAACTAAACGGGTATTTTTACATAGACAGTTATATTGAGTGCTTTCGTTCCATGATTTTAAGTGCAATAAAACGGGAAACTCAATTAAGCGGGGCTCAATTAACCGAAAACAACTGTATATACATATTAGTCTGGGTTCACACTATGAAAGTTTTCTTTTAGAAATTCTGATTATCAATAAACGATGACAGAGGAGAGAATAATAGCAAGTTCTCTTCCCCTTTCACCAATAAACTCAGACTTTTTGAAAGAAAACTTTCATACTGTGATCCCAGACTTAACAAATATTCACCAAATACATTTTGGTGTTTTCTCTTAACATTTTGGCACTTTTGTAGAAAAAATTTATTTAAAAAAAATTAAAGTTATTTTCAGAAATGCTGACATTTTTTATTGATAGAAGATGTTAGATATTTCAAGTGTGAACGTGTATTTCACATTTTCAACATATTCCATGCGTTCTTCCGAAATGTATGCAAGTGTACAAAGGGTATAAAGGAACTGGCTATTACAACGTTTATGGAAAAATTATAAAAAAATTCAAGGAGGACAGCTTAGGTCTTCCAATATTTCTAAAGACACAGATCCGCTTGTTCACGTGCGCAAAGATATGTTATACTTGAAGAAAAGGGCAAAGGAATTTCTAAGTTTTTAAAAGAGTAAGTTCTATCTCACCTGAGAGACTATTTTCCACTGCAGATCTGGTTCAAACAGACTTGAGAAATCGTCTCCCTCGGAAAAGTTGAAATTACTTTGTTTTCTATACAAAAATCTTTTAATGCCAAATTTATATATTAATAACAAAATTATTATCATTAAATTAAATTGAATTCTTTGTTTTTTTTTTAAATCTTATTAAGTTTTAAGTTTATTAATAATCACATAAACTGTACTTTTGTATAATAAAACCAATTACTTTACTTAAGTTTTGTTAATTTTAACTTGAATTCAAATTCAATATGCGTATCGGTATCGATATCGGCGATATTTTATTTTCAGTATCGGTATCGTATCGTTACATCATTACTTAATATGTTTTTGTTTCGACCCTTTAAATTTTAAATAAATTAAGTAAATAATCAGGCTCGAGGTCTGCTATTATATCATAACTTTTAATAAACAAAGATTTTTTCAGAATTCTCTCTAGAATATTTATTGATTTGCAGGTAATTCACTAAAATTACTGAAATAGTAATAGAAATGACATTGATTTAATCCGGCTAAAATAAAGAATTCTGAATCGCTTTAAATTTGTCCTAATCCTAATATATCTATTAACTCCAAATCTTAAAACTCGAATACAAGTTCTTAATTGCCACGCAAAATAATTGAAATCAAAAAAATCCAGAATTATTTTCCTTTTTTTCTAAAATCTCCCACTGTGTGGTGGTTGATTGTCTGACGGGCACTTGGCTGATAAAAAAAAAAATTTTAAAATAATATATAAAAAATATATTTGTTTTTGTTAAGCAAGGCCGCATTTCAAGGGCCAATTTGTATATACAGTGCACTCGCGGTAACTTGAACACCGTCTAACGTGAACACCGCCTAACTTGAACAAGATTTTTTTTACATTGACTACTCTGTAACGTGAACAAACTCAAAAAGCTCTATAACGTGAACAATTTTTTTTACCTTTTACCAAAGGTAAAAAAAAGGGAGATGCAATGGTGGATCAAAGTGACATGAGTGTAGTTAGACGCTTAAGGGAGAAGCCAGTATTTCAACTACTTATTAGAAAAGAAAAATCAGCAGAAAAAGATAAACGATTTTTTAATGCCTAAATGCTATGAGTAATTTTATTTGCAATGTAATTTTAATTCAATAGATATATTCTCGTGATCTCATTTTGGTTTGTAATGAATTCTAATGTATAATTTTATTTTTACTAGGATCGCCCGGTGTTCGAAATTCGACCACTCGACATTTACTTTCGAGAATACCTGTGCGTTATACAACAAAAACGTACACATTTTAAGAAAATGACAAAAATTGACTATTGACCCAACTTTGTACGTATGTCTGTAAGATAAATTAAAACGCTTTTCAAACACTTTTATTCAAAAAATTTAGAAAAAAAATATATTAGAAATCAACCACAAAAAAATTGTTCCCGTATTTATATATAAGATATTATTATAGTAATGGAAATAATAATAAAACACATAAATATGTACATTTATATTTTAATAATGGAAATAACCAGAAAAAATTTCACGTTCAAGGGTGTAAAACAGAAATTTTTTTATGAAATTCGACAATCGCTAACGTGAACAATTTCGCTAACATGAACTCCCTAGGTTTTAATTAGTTCACGTTACCGCGAGCGCACTGTAATCATACAAATTTATAACATACAAACCCAACAAACACGAAGTCAAACCTTTGATATGAAATGACTTTATCATTTGGCATCAAACACAATTCTCAAACGTTTTTCAATTATTTAATTTTAATATTTAAATTCAAATTGATAATGATTTGAAAATAAACATTTGGCACCAAATGTTTTATCAATTTGATGGCAAATTGATATCAAATGATAAATTCAAATCAAAACTAAACTAGGCAATACTAAACCGAAAAATAAATGGAAACATTAAAAAATGGCGATTAAAGTTTAATTTTAACTTTGTGGTTAAATGTGTTTCTTGTGAAAAATAAAAATTATTTGTGAGAAATTACAATGATTAAGAATATGAATTAGGGATGAAACGATACGAGTAAATACAAGTACATATTCGATACTTTTATATAAGTCTGAGTTCATACGGCTGATGTCTTATTGACAAGATTCTTCCTTGAACATGAATTGGCGTTCAAATGATTCATGTCATGTTGACGACATGTGCTTTTTGGATATTCAAAACAATAACAAAATTAAACAACGAATGAAAAAGCAAAACGTAAAGACAGTACATGCATCTGTGTACTCTTTTCTTTTCCCCTCGTCCCTCTCGCCTATAAAGTAGCAATCTTGTCAATAAGACATGAGCCGTATGAACACAGACTAAGTACCAAGTATTTTTTTAATCGATACTTAGCAACCGAGTACCAAGTAGTCGCTTTGGTGTTGAAATTAATCTTAAATTTTTGATTATTTACCAAAGCTGGAGCAGCAGTAACGGTATCAAGAAACCGTTTGAACAGCAAACACTAGGGATGCCGATCCCGAATACCGAAATCCCGGGATTATTCTAAAAATTTAAGTCCCGAATCCCGAGATTTTGGGCTTAGTAAAAATTCAAAAATTTAATATTAAATCATACTGGCCATGAACCTAATATTTAACTGGTTACAAAAAAGTCACATGTGAATAAATGTTGCATGCAATGCATTTTGTACCACGAAAACAAAATCAGAAGGTGTCGTCTTTTATCTAAGTTAATGATAATAGAACTGCGCACGCAAAATGCAAGTTATGCAAAAAGGTGTTAAAAACTTTAGGAGGTTCTACCAAAGGTCTTTGGACAAATATTTGTTTAAATTAATACTTGCATATATAATTGAAATAAATTAAATTAAATATTGCCCTATAGCATACATGTAGCTATTTATTTACGATACCCAGAAGTGTTGAATGCGAACATTGGTTTAGTCGGCATCATATGTTTGCAATAAAATAAGGTATCAATTACACTGTCCAAGAAATTGACACTTTTTTTTGAGACAAGCTGGGCACCTGGCGTTTTAACCTAATTGTTGGCGGTTTAATAAAATTCTTAAATTTGGCCCCTGCAGCGCCTAGGATGCTCCTAGATGGGTCAAATGTATGACCGGGATATGATGTACTACCGACCTCAATTAGAAAGAAGTTATTTTATAATTTTAATGCGGATTTCGGTTTTTTTAGGTTTTTCAATAAGCTAAAGCGTTTTTGAGTTACGCGAACATATGTTGTGTAACCTCCTCCATTTTCAAAATAACGGTATATCTCGAAAACCAGAGCCAACCTAAAAAAAAACGGCGGGCACCACTGGATTCAGCGTACCCAAATTATGTTAAAACGCCATGTGCCCGGCTTGTCTGTTTTTTCAACTAGCAAAGTGTTATCAGACGTCATAAATTTGTTTTAGAAGCTTTTTACAAAACATATAAGTTTTAATACATAATACTTCCATATTACTTTAAAAGAATACATTTTTTTTTTTTTTTTTGGGGAGGGAGGGAAAATGCCTTACGCACAGCGTTGCCAGAATTAAGATTTTATCTTATTTTTCAAGATTTTTTGAACAAAATAAGATTTAAAGATTTTTTTTCTCAAATTAAGATTTTTTATTTTTAGATATTAAGATTATTTACTTTAAGTTTGTACAACATACATAATTTTTTTTTAGTTTTTTAAACAGTCAATTTTTAAAACAATAAGGTTTTATATCAGCTTGTTGTCTATTGGTTTTGCACACTTTTGTACTAACATGCATTTATTTCTGGGCATACCAAACATTAAAAAATCATTAAGATTCGCGGTTGTTCATTTTGGAAATATTGATAAAAATATTATTTGTGAAAAGAAAAAATGTAGTATATATTTAAAGATTAATTTATCAAAGAACAAAAAAGTTCGTGTATTTAGTTACTATGTCTTAGTACCAAAAGGTAAAACTAATGGAACTAAACCCTAGGATTACCGTCTTGGTCGGGCCAGACCAAATTTGTGTTTTCCTTGTTTTCCTTTTTTCGAATATAACAAAAAAACAGGGGCGAAGTTCTATAAATGATACGTGCTGAATCGAATGAAACTAATTTGGATTCGATTGAAGCAAACTAGTCGGGTGAAATTTTATTTTTATATAAAAGTCTATGAAATTACCCTTTTGGCCAGACCGAATTCTTGTTTTCAAATAGGAAAAAATATCAAAAAAACAGAAACGTGAATTCTATAAATGATATTGTTACGTTTTTCCTTTAATAAACGCGTTTGAGTTCTTTTAATTGCAAATTCGAATAAAAACACACACTTATTCAACTTAACAAACTTTATTGAAATTAATTATTTTGTTCACAATTGTTAGTTACGAACAGAACCGTTTTTCAAAACAGACTAAACTAATTTTACATGAGTCACCCCTTTTTATATTTCATAATTATTTCTAGATTTTTCCTGAACCTTCCCGTAAAAACTATTTATTATGTTCTATAACCATTTCTAGAAATTACTGGGAAATTTATATAGGAATTATTTTTAAAATAACAGTTGTGTTGAAAATTATACATGACAATTTTAAGTAACATAAACCTAAAACTTACAAGATAACTTATAACTATAACTATAAATAATTCTTAGATAATTTAACTTTCGTAACAATATGTTCTGAATTGAATGAATCAAGTTTGAATCAAATGTGTGGTAGATGCGAAAAAGCAATGTGCAAAATTAAGGACTACATATTCGATGACTTGCGTGTAAAATAAAATAATAAAAATTGATAATAAATTCGTAAAATCTAGCAAAAAACATACGTTCAATAAAAAAAATATATTTATTAACTTTTTATTTAATTGGGTTTTTTAGCTGTTCTAATTGTGGTCTGCCTAGACCAAGAGGAGTGTTAAAAAGTTACAGTTAAGGGTTATGAAGCTTTTGGTTTGAAAATACCACATTCCATGTTTATGATAATTTGTAAATAATTTATACATAAGTGCTTAAGAATATCTGTTTAAACGTGTACCAATATTATTTTAATAAAAATTCATTAGGAATATATTTAGGAAAATCCATAGTTTTCAGTGAGCTTTTTTTAAATGAAATTTTCTCAAAATGCCTTCGATATAACAACGGTATCAAAAAATATTATATTAAATTGCGAACCCTCAAGATTGCATATGATGAAATGCCCAAAATTTATACATCTCTAATATAAGAATTTTATTACTTTCGATGAAACTTCTTTATATAGATGGACTTTTTTACGTTCTTATTTATTAGAAATTAAGTGCATTTAAAATGTATTTTTTTGGAAAAGATTTTGAAAATAAAAATAGAGGACATAAAGAAAAAAAGTAAAAAAATTTTTTGACTTCAAGATTTTTTTACATATTTTACAGACAAATAATGTACATTCCCATATTAATAAATGTAAAGAAAAATTAAAAAGAATTACATATCGTCGGCTTAATATGCAGTTCGCAGGTCTACTTTTTAAGTAAATTGAGATTTGATGCCGTGTGGTAGTGAAATATATGCCTCGTCGACCAGCATGTAGGTATTCTTCAATTTGAGTCTTGAAGTGTGTCAAATTAACTATATTTTTGGTTCTCCTCTCAAGCAGTAAATAGGAAAAATAAAAAGTTTTTCCTGTAAAATTTGTTGAAAGGGAGTTAGCAGGTATGCATATTAAGCCGACGATGTATAAAAATTTACATTTACTTAAGTAAAATTAGTTACAAAAAAAAAAAAAAAACAACTAAACTTTAATAATCATTGCAAAAAATTATTCAAAATTTGTATACTGCAAGTGTATGAGAGTCCAGTAGGAGTATGAACAGAACAAACATGGCACAACATTTTCCATACGATTGCACAGAAAAAACCGTTGATCACTGTGAAATAAAATGTTTATTTTTATTTATAAAAATAAAAGCAAATATTGGTCATGCTTTTAAAAATAAAGAGGACAAAGATGACAGATTATGAAAAAAAGATGACAAAAGAGGACACAAATTTTATAGAGGACAGCCAGTTAAAAAAGAGGATTGTCCTCTAAAAAAGAGTACGTATGGTCACCTTACTAAAACACAATTTTAAATCAACAATTTAATTTTGTATAAATACCGCAATTACGTATTTTAATTTAAATATGTAGTTTCCATAATAAAAAGGAGTTTCTTTTAAAAAATTAATAATTTTTACTTTTTTGCCTTTGTTATAAAAAATTTCAAGATTTTTCTCTTCAAAATAAGATTTTTTTTTCGCCAAAATAAGATTTTCCTTCCAAATCTTCTGGCAACGCTGCTTACGCATCTCATCAATTTGTTTTAATACTTATACATATGTACATAAACAATTATAATTATATTTTTTTTTATTATTGAATCTTTCTTATCGAAATTTACAATATGTATTCAAATCTTAATTCTACTTGTTGTTTATTATTTGTTATCAGTGCAACCACTAACTGCTGTATTCAAATTTTAAGACTGTCTTCTAGTTAGGCTCAAAGTATCGGTTCTTTTTAGCCTCTGGTGACCTTCGAACTGAAGCAAACCCCGAGCGAGGTAGTTAGGGTGGACCATTAGCTTATCGATGTAGCTTATTGAATATTTTTTAATTTCCTCCTGGATAGTGGGGACGTTGAGATCTCTGTGGATAATATCATTACGTATATACCATGGGGCGCAGACAATTTGTCGTAATATTCTAGACTGTCTTCTTTGAAGCTTTTGGATGTTAGATGCGCATGCAGTACCCCATAATTGGATGCCATATGTCCATATTGGTTTTATGATGGACTTGTATAGAAGAATTTTGTTGTATAAAGACAAGTTTGAGTTTCCACCGAGAAGCCAATGTAGTTGAGCTGCTTTAAGTTTCATAGCCGTTATTTTCGCTTTGATATGACGAGACCAGGTCAAGCGTCTATCTATATGATTTCCCAAGTACTTTACATGGTTTTCTACTGGAACAGTGATGTCATTTATTTTTACTGCTGGGCACGTTTGTCTTCTGAGCGTGAAAGTTAAGTGAGCACATTTAGCCGGGTTAACCTTAATCCTCAATTTTTCTAGCCATGCCTATAGTTCATTGATGTGGGACTGCAGATTTTGCGATGCGACTTTTGGGTCATGGTTAACGCTAATAAATGCTGTGTCGTCTGCAAATGTAGAGGTATGCGTGCTCAGGTTTGTTGGCATATCCGCTGTGTATATTATATATAGAAGCGGTCCTAATATGCTGCCTTGGGGAACACCAGCAGTAATTTTCTTGAATTATATGAATTTTACAAATTGGCTTTTATATATGAAATCCCGAAAAATCCCGATTCGTCCCGGTATCCCGTTTTTTTAATTCAAAATCCCGAATCCCGGGTTTCAAAAAACCTGGTCCCGTTTGGCATCCGTAGTTAACACCTATAAACCACATATCGTCTAGGTCCATTTCCTCAATTTCTGGCTATAGAAAGTCCGTTATCATCTCGCGATAGCGAACACCAATCACAGTAATTGCTTGGCCGACCTCATTTTCGAAGAAGTACGGCCCGATAACGCCGCCAGCCGCAGAACTAACTGGGCAGCATGTGCATATGTTTTCCCGTTTCCTACAGACCCGGTTTGCTGAAATTTGACAATTCTCCCGATTGTGGAAACATTTGGTCGATTATGCTGACCAAAAAAATCACGATATACACGAAATGCATTTTGATTGAACGCCCATTTTCGTAAAAGGCTTTAATAATCTTAACGCGCTGCTCAATTGTGCACCTCTCAATGGTAGAAGTTGTCAAATACTGAAACAAAGACAGGTCAATTTAAGTTGCGCAAAAAAACTTGACATTAAGGAGTGACTCACAATTAACATCGTGGATTATTGTTTTCCTACCCTTTATTATATATTTATCATTTTAAAAATAAAATACATATTAATATTTAAAATAAATACATAGTGACATTGTTGATTTCTGGAATAAAAGGTGAATGAAGGTTGTTATCCTGAACGTTCTATAAAATTTTGTTTCCTAAGATAAAAATGATTTTTCGAAAGGAAATTGGTACTAGGTGGTAACTAAAAATGGTCTCAATCTTTACACTTTTCACTTTGCCCAAAAATTCAAATAGGTCGTAGTTCTTATTTTATTGTATACAGTATAACCCGGTTTATTACCCCACGCTTAAATGCCTTTCACGCTTATTTACCTAGAGTTTTAAGTCCCCGTTTTTTTTCTTCCATTTTTTAAACAAAAATCCACGTTTAATTGCCATACGCTTAATTATTCGATTCGGATAATTGCCTTAAAAATGTAACTCCCAAAGCAAAATTATACCTAAATTTCATTCGTTTAATTGCCTCAGTACTTTTTCACAAAAACACAGCAAGTAATGCTACCAAGTTTTACATGTTAATAATTTGACAATATGCACTAAATTTTTTTAAAAAAATATGCCTAAAACAAAATATGGCTTGATTAAAACAAAATATTTAACAAATTAATATTTGCATTAAAAGTTATGTTATGAGGTCAAGATTCATATTAGAGTTATATATTATCTAGATACACCAAATTTATGGGATATTTTGTCTTAAAGAGATTAAAGTTTGAAGTTTGCATGGGGACTATGTGATATTATAGACCGATTCTTACAATTTAAATAGGTTTCGTACTTATGACAATTAAACGTATATACCCAATTTTATCAAATTATCTAAAAACTGCTACCTTTACTTTTCGCACAAGGTTTACATGGACATACAGCCAGCAAGATGGACGGACGCACACGAAAAGATTACTTAAACAAGTGTTTCTAATTCGATCGTTTACTAAACAATGCGTCTAGGTTTCTATGTTATAAGTTGCGAAAAACATTTATTTTCAACAAAAACTTGCTTTGGTTTAAAATTGTACAAATTTAATGTGGTTGGCGAAATTAAAGTAACAGAAAATTCATCTGTTAACTAGAATTTTAAGCAATTTTTCTATTTGCTGAACATGACCGCATTTAGACTATGCAATTATCGCCGAGTTTTTTTCTATTTTCTTTTAAAGAAGTTGCTACGAAACTCTTTTCACATTTACATTTTTTCATGCATTTTTTCAACTTTTTCAATCCCGTTTTCTTCCCTACACCTCTTGCTAACAAACAAAAAGTTGCATGCGAAAGTTGCGGCATTAATTGCATAATGTAAATATGGTCCATGTATTAAAATATGTTTTGATAACTTAAAATATGTCTGCAATAAAAATGCAGCAATGGCTAAAACATGTACTAAATTATTTACAAACAAACCGATACCCAAATTCATTAAAAGCTCTAAACGCATAAATACATATATTGTTTCTGCATTCATTGGTCGCACAAGAAAAACCATGCAATTGAATATTTACGGGTTCCATGAGTAGTAGTAGGGTATGACAGGTCATTTGAACATACAAATAAATAAATAAATAAATACATATTGTTAACTAGTATATTTAATAAGAGGATATAAATAGTGATGTAGAAAATTAAACTTGCTTTGATCTAATTCCGATGATTAACACACAGAGAAACAAATACCAATGTTAAAATAACATGGGGAAATGTTGATTGAGAATCATGGTTAATTTCTGCAGAAGTATGCCCTTTACCCTGCGGCCACACGGTCAAGTTGTTCTTGATAGTCTTTTACATATTCTGCTTGTCAAAATTTACATAAATTGAAAGCTGTGACGTAGGCTGCATTAAATTTTTGAGCAATTTACTTTCAAGATGTCATGAAGAAAACAATTTATAAAGATAAAAGAAAACTAACCTTGAAATCAGCTGTTTTCTTGAACGTAAATTGAAACACTCACTGGAAAGAGAATTTTAAAGGCAAGTTCGTATCAACTTTTAAAAGTATGAGTGTATTGGTAAAAAAGTGTGAGTGTATGTTAAATTAACATGAATTATAGTTATTTTAAAAGAAAAAAATTTTGTTCGCAAGTTATTGTAAAATCATGTTAAATTAACATGAAACAACAATGAAGCAAAATCACTACTGAAAAATGTAAAATCAACCTTGTTTTGAACGAATTTACATTGACTTTTTTCTGTGTGTAAGATTTCAAAATACTACTCTAATAAAAACACTTCAAAATATTTTAATAACTATTTGCTATTATTGAATATTAAAAAAATATCAAATATTTTTCCTTTATACATATTTTCCTTAAAAGAACATGCAAACATGTATAAAAAATGCATATCCTTCAGTTTGTTTGGCACTAAACTCTTTTATATTTATAGTTATATAATTTAAATGGAATATAGCGTAGTGATTTTATATTTTTTTTGATCTTTTTAACAAAAGGATATTTTAAAGCACAAAAATCCTTGCTAGAATTTATAACAAATTAAGTACATCAATTTAAGCATTATATTTAGATGGATTTGGTAATTTTCAACAATTCCTCATATAAAGTGTTGCCGGATTAAATTTTTTTAAAAAAAGGATATATGGGAGGTAAATGAATCCTTTAACGGAATTTTTTCAAAACTTGAAATTTTGTTTATTATTATTATCATATTAACCTCCATGCTAAATATTTTTTGTCTCGGTCAATTCCTTCTATTTTTGCACAATTTTGTTCTTCATCAAAGTATTGTGCGCCGTTCTCTAGATATGCAGAAATTTATAATGTCTTTGTACGGGAGCTGCCCACTTCTCAAATCCCGCCCATATTTTTATAGAGGTTGCGTTTTTATAATTCAGCTATGCACTGAACCGAAAATGCAATGAAAATGTACGTTAAGCAAACGAATTACGTTTATTAAAATATTTTCGTTGGCTCACTAATTATTCGTTAATTTAATGGAAATTTTATTTTTATTAGGTATTATTTTCATTTTATATTAACGAATAATTCGTTGAGCCAACGAAAATATTTTAATAAACGTAATTCGTTTGCTTAGCGTACATTTTCATTCGAATTTTTGGTTCAGTGTGTGTACCAAATTTTTACAATTTTTCTCATTAATAAATAAATCTGTTTTAAAAAATTATATAAAGAATCGCTCGCTCTTAATCATGTTTAACTAAGAAAGTTAAACTTTGGCTAATAACATACATAAGTAGTTCTTCAAAGATGTGAATTGAACCTCAAATTTAAATCAATTAAAGTCACACTCGTTTTAATGCAAATTTTCTTATAAACAAAATATAAAGTATGTATCGGAACTAAATATTGTGGCCACATGAACAACCTTTCGTACATGAGTAGATCGGGCGTAAACGGGTTAACGTGATCGTGATACCTAAGATGTTTACGTATATACATAATATTTCAAAGATATTTAAGAAACTATAAGTTTTGCCTCTTTATTTAAAAAAATCTGTTTTCTTAACGATAGTATGAGGATTCGGGCTATGACTTTTTGCAAATATGTATCAATTTGAACATGCCATAGCCAAAGTGTCCATAAAAAAGATTAACAAACGCCATCTTTCTTTTTCGCTGCTTTAAAAAAGTTCCCGCACCAAACGATTTGAAATTTGTTCTATATTAAAATAAAAAAATAAGCTATTAAAAATACCATTGTCACAACGAAAGCTCTTTGTATTTTGTCGTTAGATTCAAAAGAATACCTACATACGATTTTTTGCGTTTGCTCTTCAGAACTCCGCTAATGTAGTAAAAAAAAATTATGTGTACATTTTTAGAAATTTGGTGCGGAAGATTTTTCTGTCAAAATGACCAGACCAAACACGATTTTTATCATTTATTTATCATTTTGTATCGGCTATCACGTGTTGATGGTAATGCATACAAATAAAATTAATTTTTTTAACTTTGCAATATATGTAAATGGGGTTGATTAAAATGTACTTTTAAATTGCTACTGTTTTGTAACATTTCGATGTTGCTGTCGATTAAGAATGAAGGGTTACTAAAACCAAATCGGTATATCTTGCTATCAAATTTCAATAAAATCGGCTCAGCCGTTTGGACGCGATTGCGGAATAAACAAACGAACTTTGACCATATTTTTATCATACTTATTAGGATATTAGAATATTTGGATAAGCATGAACATAATATAAACAAAATTAATAAAGTATACGGGAAGGAAAATTACATAAAGTAAAATCCTTCGTTAAAGAATAATGATGTTTATTAAGCACCTATAAATCAAAGAAAATAGCATGATCCCAAACGCCATCTATATGCATATTTTTCTCCCAAATCTGGTTCTATTCCTCTAACTTTACGTTTAAATCTGTCTTCTCGCTCTGCAGCGCACATATTTTGAGAAATGCTTACATTGTCATTATCCAATAAGCTAATCGTCCAATATGTTTGTGAATTTAAAGAGAAATATGTTCCATCTAAAATACTCTTTAGACGCACAGTAACTGTATTGTCCCTAGCTACTAGAATTGTTACCCGATTAAGAATAATTCGATTAATCGATCAAACGAAACTAAACTCTTGTTCGAATAATTTTAAAACGAAGATTTTCGAATAACGAATAAATCGATTAATTAATGTCGATTAATCGAACAATTTTTTTTATTAAAAAATGAATTAAATAAAAGCATGGAATTTGATTTATTCTCATAAGTTTTTTGTGAAAGCTAAAAATATTTTTGCCATAGCCCTCGTTGTAATAAATCCCAACGTTTAGTTAGCAAAAACCGTGTTGAGTACTCATAGTATTTTAAAAATGTATTTTAAGTTCTTAACAAATCATAACAAACAATTAACCCTGCCTTTACATATGCAAGTAGTGGCATGCCACTGTTGTATACATATTATCAAAGAAAATTTGTTCGAAATAGTCGAATCTCATGCCATTAACTTTTGTGATTACACATGCCACTGCGAGTTCATTTTCAAAATGTCGTAGAAGCGTCAACTTGAGCAAATTTGTTTACTTCTCACCCTGCGGCCACACGTTCAAGTTGTTCTTGAAAGTCTTTTACATATACTGCTTGTCAAAATTTACATAAATTGAAAGCTGTGACGTAGGCTGCACTCAATTTGTAAGCAATTTACTTCCAAGATGTCAACAACAACAGAGACAAACGTGTACTCAGCTGTTCAATTGAAAGTAAATTGCCAAACAAATGGAAAGATGCAATTGAAAGCCATCTCGTGGTCAATTTAAAAAGTGTGAGTGTGTTAGTAAAAAACTAAGAGTGTTTTGCAAATTGAAAGGAATTGAAAGGCAAAACTTGATCGTGTGGCCACCAAGTCAAATAAAAAAAAAAGTACCAGAAAACGAAAAAGAGTTACCGAGTTAATCATAGTGGCACATTTTTGGGGAAATTTTTTCATTTATTTATATTAGCATTATTTTAACGATATTAATGCTCTATTATTAACAAACTTGCTTTTATTTATGCGCGTTTTTAAAAAATTAATCATAATAATTCTATATTAAGTTAAAACTTCAATAACAATTTGACAACAATCCAGTAAATGTGAATTAAATTTTTAACAGGGTAACATTGCTTATCGTTTTGACATTTAGCGGCATGCAAGTGCCAAATTTCCACTCGCATGCAATTTTTGCTGCCACTGGAGCTGCCATTGCGAAAAATGTGAGTGTATTAGTAAAAAAAGTGTGAGTGTATTGAGTTTTTCGAACTGGCAGTGGCATGTGTAAATGCTAGGTAAAGGCCAGTTTACACGGTAATACAATGTATTACGACTTTGTAGAATCAAAATATTATGAAATTCTCTCCGTGTTTAAAAGAAAAAAATAAAAATCTTTTGTAAGTATTATTCATGTTTACACGGATGGTATAAGTAAAATCAAAAATAATAACAAAAAAGCAGATGGTTGCAGTTTTAAATATTTACAAAAACAACATGAAAATTTCCTGAGTTGAATTTAGTTGTTTTTGTAATTGTATAAAAATGCTATCACCTATAACGTACTCCGTTAAAATACACCTCTGGTGTGATGAGAATACATAAGTTTCTAAAATGGTTTAGAAAAAAATCATTTACCGACCGCTTGTCAGATTTTGTATCCGTATTCTCTCTTACTCAATACATTTTGCTTTTACATGATAAGATTTTTCTCATTCTACATAATCTTTCGACATGTCGTAATACATTATATTACCGTGTAAACTGGCCTTAAGTAGGTGAGTTGCAAAACTCGTTCGTTACAAAATTTAAAAAACGAGATGACACTCTTCCATGATTTTAGCACGGACATGCATTGATGCAATCAGAATATCTAATAAAGCGCCAACAGAACTGTTAAAATCAATTGCCATCTGATATTTTTAATTTTGTAACGAACGAGTTATGCAACTCTTCTTCTCAGTTGTATCAGCTGTTTTATTTTAAATCAAACGTTAAAAATTTTTCAAGAAAGGGGATTTTTCAATTTCGAGTGAAAAATTTATAAGTAAACAAAAAGCTTGATTTATATAAATCATATCTTGAAAGTAGAAAATGTTGTTATTGTATTATATTTTTTTAAAATTATATACACATGTATATCTTTACCATTTTTGTAAGTGTTACAATATTACCATTGAAAACGATGTAGTGGAAGATAATCCCACGACATCAAGAAATGCCGAACTTGGTCCAATGGAAAAATACATAAAGATAGACAGCGGCTGTTCTATAGAAGAAATTGTGTACAGAAGTTTGGCTGAAGATGGTAGGTCTGCCAACGCCTTTCGAAAATCCAAAGTAATATCGGGCTATTAAGGACTTAATGGTCTAACGATGCCTTTAAGTAATATAACGATGTCGAGTTAAGATGAAAAATTATATGCATCAAAAAAAAAAAAGTCATAGCAGATGGAATGGAAGATTTTCCATGGTAATTTTTTTGTAAAAATAATTTTTTTATTCGTTATTCTCATCGGGCCGGCACATAAAATCCTTCTACTGAACCCTCCACGGGGGTGCTGGCTGGAAACGGGTATCAGTTGGTACTCGTCTAAGATCAGGGCTTTGAGCATAGTGTCACAATGTAATGCCTATTGTCACATTACTGTGATGGGTTTTGATCATAGGTAGGAGGTAATCGTGGGGTTTGATGCGGTCCGGGCGTCTGTTTCCCACATTGGGCGGCTTGCGGGTCGATGATGACTTCACGATTCTACTCTAAAATCCGTTCGCGTCTGTTCTTCCCATATTGGGCGGCTTCCTGGTGCGCGTCTGTTATCCAGTGGATCGGCGTTATCGTGTACATGGCAGTATGTATAAAATGCAAACGAAAACTATGTAATGGAAGAAGAAGGAAACAAAAGCCGGGCGGTAATATACGCCCAAACGTCGGTGTTAGCAGTGACTGCGACCACCGGCGGGCACTGTGGAGAACCATTATCTCCTCTGCGTGTCGCCAGCGGTCACACATTCTCTGTCGTGGTTAAGGCGCCTTACGGTGGAAGTATCAAAGATGCCAAAAATGTTTATATGACACGTACGGATGCCGTTGTCGATTCAGACTCGGATCGCGATAGCGTCAAAAAGATTACCTCTAAAGAGGAACGTGAGCTGCTAAACTCGCCTAGCACATCTCAGGGAGCCCATTCTATAAATAAGAACAGGCGCAGGAGAAGCAAGGAAGGGCTTAGAGCTCTATCGGAATATAAAGCTGCGGTCCGGATACAGCATCGGCTTGGCTCCCAATCTAATCTTTCCAAGAATGAGAAAGAGCGGATGAAGTGGGCTACGGGGGCGATTGCAGAAGGCCGAGCTCACTTCTCTAAAAACCCGAAATATGCTGCCAAAAATCACGGTTTCTACAATTGCATTGAAGAGGCTGTGATTAAGAGCATGCAGGGTAAAAGACAGCGGTCAGTTGATGAGTCTCCATCTGCCGCAAATCCTAAGGAGACAAAGAAGCCCAGGAAAAACCCCGAGGGGGTCAGGCCCTCGACATCGAAAGCTGCCACTGAACCTTTGCCAAAGGCTGCAAGAGTCAGTGAAGTGGCCAAACGTCCTCTGAGCGTGGCACTTCTAGACATGAGCAACCCTTTTGGTCAAATGGCCACAGAGCGGTGGAAGATTGTAGAGTTGAAGATTTTCAACGAAATCGTCGCTAAGATGGAAGCCGAACCTGGAAGACCGCTGCCCTCCTTTGATGGGGCTGGATGGTTCAAAGGAGTAAAGCTCATCAGCTGTAAGGACGAGATGACGCTGGAATGGCTCAAAGGAGTTATTAAGAAACTCAAGGGCCTGTGGTCGGATGCACAACTCAAGATTGTGGATCGATCAGATATTCCTGCTGTTCCGAAGGCGAAGGTGAATTTTCCGCGCATTGTGAAACCGGAAGTCGCTCTTCGTCTACTGCAAAATCAGAATCCGGACATACCCACCAAAGAGTGGAGGATTCTGCATGTACAAAAAGGCAACAAAGACGGGCAGAATTACATACTCCAGATTACAAAGGAGGCTGAAGACCTTCTGTATCCTCGGTATGGAAAAATGTCTTGGGGAGTGGGTAGTGTGTTTCTTCGATTGAAGAAACGACATCCACATGACTCGAACCACAACACATTAGAGGTCGATGAAGTGGAGCGTGATCTGGCGGCTGCCACCGTGGCCACTTCTGGACTGAATTTGGGTGAGACGGCCAAGGAGGATAGAGCCGACCCCGAGCGGGTGATCTTAGTTGATGACGCTAAAGATCCTGCAAGTCAACCTCCAACACAGTAAGATGGCTTCGGTCAAACTCCTCCTCACGTTAGAGGAGGGTCGCTACGACGTAGCTCTAATCCAGGAACCTAGGATCACGTTATTATAACACGTTCTTCTCAAAAGTGGTAGGTAGAATACGATCTGCAATACTTGTTAGAAAGAATTTTTGTTCATATATTCTCTATAATTACAGCACTGACGATCTCACAGTTGTGGCCTTGGAAGATGGCAGAGATGACATGGTACTCCTTGCATAATCCTATATGCCACACGATAGGGATGCCCCACCAGTAGAACTCCACAGACTAGTCGAAGAAGCTTGTAGAAGGAGACAAAACCTGGTAGTGGGTACAGATGCTAACGCTCACCACACAATATGGGGCAGTAAGGATATCAACAGTAGAGGTGAGGATCTTATTGCTTTTATATTACAGAATAATATACAAATTGCGAATAGAGGTGAGGTCCCCACGTATAAGGGTCCCACCTCAGAAAATGTGCTTGATGTGACGCTTTATACTGATTATAAAATAGTGATAGATGATTGGAAGGTGCTTACGCAGCCATCCTTCTCTGATCACTCCTATATATCATTTTTGTTGAATTACACTATACCTAACGAAACAGTGTTTAGGAACCCAAGGAATACGGACTGGGCCAAATACTCTTCACTTTTGAATAGGGACCTAGGTCACTCGGGAACATTGGTTAGTTCAGGGGACATAGATTCTGCTATAGACACATTGGTATCGGGCGTTACTAGATCCTATGAGAAGTCGTGTCCCCCGACACGAGCTAGGCGTAAGTCCAGACCACCGTGGTGGAATGGCCTGCTGGACTCTGGAAGACGCGAGCTTCGTGAGCTATTCAAACTGGCGAAAATTGTCGACCGGTCTTAATGCTGGGGGGAGTATAAGGACGCTCTTAGGGTGTATAAGCGTGACGTGCGAAGGGCTAAACGAGCTTCGTGGAAAAGTTTCTGCGATAATATAGAGAAGCCAACCGAAACGGCAAGACTGCGGAGGATGATAGTGGGCAGTCCGGTAATGCCAAGTACGGTTTGTAGGGAAAACGGAGAATGGACAGGGAGCAGCGCGGAAACGTTGGAGGTGCTTGTGGATACACACTTTCCGGGTTGCTCTGATGATCCCATTCCAACTGATGAAACTTCTGTTCTGGCAGATGGTGATAGCGGAATTATCACCTATGAGGGGGTGGAATGGGCAATCGATTCGTTCCAGCCATATAAGTCGCCTGGTCTTGACGGAATTATCCCGGCGCAACTACAGCGGGGTAGACAACGGATAGTACCATGGCTGGTGGAAATTTTTAAAGGATGTCTGAGGATAAACTATGTGCCTAAATCTTGGAGGATATCTAAGATTGTTTTTCTGCCGAAATCGGGCAGGAGTAATCATATGTACCCAAAAGATTTTAGACCTATAAGTCTCATATCCTTCCTGCTGAAAACGTTGGAGAGAATTTTGGACTATCATGTCAAGGGTAACATGAGGCCAACCATTCTCTCTGTCAATCAACATGCGTACACGAAGGGTAAATCAACTGAGACGGCACTTCATTCAGTTGTCTCGCTGATTGAGAAGACCCTGAGCCTGGATATCGCGGGAGCATTCAATAATGTGTCCACAGAGGCAATTTTGGCCAGCTTATCTCGCACAGGAGCACATCCGCATGCTAAAAACTGGATTGGTAACCTGCTACGGTGTAGAACATTGATGTCAAATTCATTCAATTTCATAGCACAATTGTGCTAGCTCAAAAATCACACACATTCTTACGCTCTTTCATTTAGTCTACGAGAGTACACAATTCAGTGATCGATTATCAAGCGACGAGTGCACTTGCGGCGGATGCTTACGTATTTTTTATTTTTATTAGCAATTCTTGTCTCTTTATTCACTAATACTAATATAAAGCAATACAACCACAATTTTCATTTTTGACATCACTGGTGTAGAACTATATCCGCGGCGTGGGGCAACTCCAGGATAACAGGGAAGGCACACCGGGGAACCCCCCAGGGAGGGGTTCTCTCGCCGATGCTATGGACGCTTGTCGTCAACGAACTTCTCAATAGACTTCGGGACGGGGCAGCAAAGATGACCGCATACGCGGATGATGTGGCGGTGATAGTTACTGGCAAGGATCTGAATACTATTAGTTCTGTAATGGAGGCTACATTGGCGATAATCAGCCAGTGGGCAGCCGGAGTAGGACTGGGAGTAAATCCCGAGAAGACGGACCTAGTACTATTTACGAAAAGGTATAAAGTTGGTCCATGGAGGAGACCTAAACTAGGGGGTACTAACCTGGAACTTAAACACCACACTAAGTATCTGGGAGTAATACTGGATAGCGAACTGTCGTGGAGACTGAATGTAGAGGAGAGGGTGAAAAAGGCAACGATTGCGCTCTACGCATGTAAGAGAATGCTAGGCAAAACGTGGGATCTAACCCCTGCTCTTACACATTGGGTCTACACAGCGGTGGCGAGACCAATCCTACTCTACGGGATACTTGTGTGGTGGACGGCCTTGGATAAGATATCGTACCGGAATATGCTAACGGGCGTACAAAGACTCGCCGAACTTAGTATCACCGGTGCTCTGCGTAGTACACCGACTGCGGCAATGGATGTGATCCTGGACTTGCAGCCGATTCATGTAGTGGCAGAAGGAACTGCAAGGAGGTCTGCGATCCGCTTAAAGGCGACGGGACAATTTGCATATGGACTCTATGGTCACGGTAGTATTATAAGGGGAATAGATTGTAGCAGTGACTACACCATTCCGAGACTGACACTTGGAAGGAAACCGCGAGTTACCCTAGAGGAGGACGGTTGGTTGGTAGGACTCCGATCTGGCCAAGGGACCTTCAGATTCTACACTGATGGTTCCAAAATGGAGGACGGAGTTGGAGCTGCAGTCTAATGCCAGGAACTGGGTATTCGGGAATCGTATAAGCTTCCCGATTACTGCAGCGTTTTCCAGGCGGAGGTTTTTGCAGCCAAAATGGCTGCCGATTTGGCACGTGTTCCCGGCACCGAGAACTCGCAGGTAAACTTTTTCATTGATAGTCAGGTGGCGATCAAGGCTATAACCGCGGAATACTCATACTCCTCTGTCGTCCAGGAGTGTAGGGACTCGATAGATAGACTCTGTGTCAATAGGAGAGTGCATATCTACTGGGTTCGCGGTCACCAGGGCATAGAGGGCAACGAAGAGGTGGACGAATCGGCGAAACGGGGGGCCCGTTTACCACACGATAGGATGGTGGTCATCCCGGCTCCAATTCAGAATATAAGGAGAGATACGGACTCTGCTATACGGAGGAGATCAGAGGCGTTTTGGGAAAACACAAGAACGTGCAGGGTTTCCAAGGTAATGTGGGGATCCTACGATCCGGAGTCGTCGGGAATTCTTCTGTCGCTATCGAGAAGGGACTGTATACTTCTGATAGGTTTTATAACGGGTCATTGTTGGACTGCGGTATACGCCTATAGGGCGGGGCGGTTGAATAGTGACAATTGTAGATTTTGTGGGGTACCAGGGGAAAAGGAGTCGGTAGAGCACTTGTTATGCTACTGTCCGGCACTCGTGTGCTCCAAGGCGAACTGTCTGGGAGATCATTATCTCCAAGATCTCGGGGAAGTCTCTGGAATTGGGTTAATGAGACTCCTGGCATTCGTCAAGAGAGTGTGGGGTACTCTGGATACCATCACATCTGACTGACCTTTTTACTTTCTTCTGTGAGTTATCGTACAATTGTGGTAACGCTAGGGACCTATTTGGTCTATGCGGGGTCTTTGTGACCGGCCACTCTAACCTAACCTAACCTCATCGATTAATCGAATAATTTTTTAGATTTAACCTTTGATCGAACGAACAAAAACGATTATTTGAATTATTCGAACAAAGTTGAAAGGCGAATAATTGACAACTCTACTAGCTTTCGTTAGTGTCTCCTCTTTCTTCGTGGACATATTTTTATGAAAAAGTTTATTTTTCTAGGTTTAAACTTGTTTAAATTCTAGCATTTAACCCGCTACTTAAGTAGAACCAAAAAGCTAAATAAAAATATCAAATTTCTCGTATTTCCTTTTTTGGGTACTATATTTTCCCCCATTAAAGGATCAAAAATTTCAGTATTGTAGTGGCAGCCCATAATTTACAAATACGAATATGTTACTGAATGGAGGAAAATGTTTTGTAAGAAAAGTACCAATAATAGTTACGATTTTCACCCCTTAAATGTTCGAATTTCGAAAAAGTACCAAATTCGTATACGTATTTTTATATATAACTTTCGAATGTGGTATTAATTTTGTTTCTATGTTTATTGGTTCAAAAGATAGATGGGGTGGCAAAAAAGTACTAAAATTCAGATTTTACCCGTTTATTCCCTAATAGGGCCGAATTTCAAAAAAGTACCAGACACCTGTCCGCTTATTTTTCTAAAGAACAACGATAAGTATTACATTTATTTTGCATCTCTTTTAGTTTCTGAGTTATAAGGTTACCGAATTTTCTCTTTTTTACCTTTTTTTACCCCCTAAACATTCGAATTTCGAAAAATCCCGTCTTAGTGGATCGATTTGGGGAGTGACCAATCGCTAGTCCAAATTTCAAGTTTCTAGGCTCAGCGGCTTGGGCTGGGCGATGATGAATGAGTCAGTCCCTCACGCAACTCTTTTATATATATAGATGAACGAGTAATTTGGTAAAAGCAGGTTTGTATTTATTTCATCCATTGACCTTACAGTGAAGAAAAGACTTAAACAGAATTCAACATAATCACAAATAAATCGTGATCATTTTGCGAATAAATACGCCATACAAAGAAAGGCAATTGAGGTACTCTTTTGTTTAAAATAAATTGTCTTGTGCTTTCAAGAAAAATTGCTCCAGTTAAGCGATTATCATAATTGTAAGTTTCACGTATATCATTATATGTTTGCTTTATATTGGTTTGAGACCTCGAACTTATTGCATCGGCAAATAATTTTGCATTTTTATGTATTAAAAATCGTTCTACTGTTCTACAGAATTCCAATAAAAAACATGTTGTTGATGCTAATCCACTTAACTCTCTGGCGATCCGCTTTATATTATTGATTTCCTGTTGATATTCTCCAAAATTCTCCCCATTACCATGAACCGATATTATTTGTAGAAAACCATTGAGTAGAATAGTCAAAAATAATTTAGTTGTTGTCATTTTAAGAACTTCACCTTAACTGAAATTTATTCTTTTTGCAGCTAATATTTAAATGTCTTGATATTTACTTATTACTAGCTGTCCAAATTAGGAGAAGTGCTTGCGTTCTATTTTTAAAATCCGTTAATAATACGAACATTTGAAAGAAAAATTAGTCAAATTGATGGAGCCGTTTTCGGATTTTAGGTAAATCGGAAAAAGTGGGCGGGGCAAAATTTTCTTTCCTTAAAAACCTAAGTTGGACCATGGCAATCATTTTAAAGAAAAAATCGTTTGAATCGGTCAAGCCGTTCTCAAGTTATGCGCTAAATAGAAAAAGTGGGCGTAAAAGTAGGCGTGGTAAATTTTTCTTTCGATGAAAACTTAAAATGGATTAAAACGAACATTTGAAAGAAAAATTTGTCAAATCGATGGAGCCGTTCTCTGAATTTAGGTAATTTAAAAAAAGTGGCCGTAAAAGTGGGCGGTGCAAAATTTTCTTTTTATATAAATCTAAGTTGCACCATGGCAATCATTTTAAAGAAAAAATCGTCCAAATTACATATATGTGATTGGTGGTGCAATATGAAAATTGGATTTTGCCACGCCCCTCCGCCCTCAGACTTCACAGTGTCACCAGCCTGAATATTCTGAAGATTCCCTGAAAATTTCATCAAAATTGTCCCAGCCGTTTTGCAGTCCATACGTTTTACATATATGTTTTACATATATGTATATATAGATAGATAGAAGATTGATATTTATTTAAAAAATAATACTGCTGATTTTGTTCATGTAGTATCACCTGTACATGCAATTCAAAACCAATTTTTTGGAAGTACTCTAGAGCCTCGTCTTGCGTCGATCCTATTTGCGTGGTTAAATCCGATTTGCGTGAGTGAAAAGAAAAGAACAAAAATTGGACGTATTGAAACGTGTCAGATCGGGTGAAAAATCAGTTAATATAGACACAACCCTTGGCATAGCACTAGAGTTTTTTTTCCCGGAGTTTTTCGATTCCCGGGAAAGCGGGAAAAATTTTTAAATTTCCCGGGATCCCGGGATCCCGCTCCATACAAATAATACAAAGTAAACTTGGTTTTATTAATGAAAAAAACTTTTATAAACAAACGTGAGGGAACTTGTTTACAAAGTAAGTAAAATAAATGCTTAAATACTACAAAAATTAATTGAAGATTGAAAGCGGAACTTGAATTATTATTACCTTTGGCTATTATAAGTAAATTCCGTATTATGATGATCTAGTTCAAGATAAAATAAACATAACAATTGAGGTACTTAAGATATGAGATCAAAAAGTAAAATCATAAAATATATAAAATATTTTAATAAATATATTAACATTTTTTAACGGCGTAGGAAATTACTTTCTGACACACTCAAAGCGTTTAGTGAATCGCCAAAGAGTATATTTCTGATTTTGTTTACTGATTACCATGGTTCCGAAAAATTTCGTTTACTTTTTTACCGAGGTTGGACAAATAATTAAAAGTGCACCGTTGTTGCATGCTTCTGATGTCAAGGTTGATGCAAAAAATAGCATCATCCGGACTACTTCTTACAAACTATTTCTTTTCATTAGGTCCATCTGTAATCTTTAGGACAATGTGTTTTTCAAATTGTATGTTTTAGTAACTTACACGAGTTTCATTATTTTTTTATTTCGGTTTCCCCGCACTTCCCGGATATATTACCAAGCTCGATTTTTTTTGTAGATACGACTATGTTGCAATAACGGAGCGATATGTTTATGTATATCCTATTTTTAAGACTTGTCCATGGTCAATGAGAATTTACTGCCTGCATCTTATTTTGAATTTATGTTCTTTATCAATTTATCACTTCACTAAATTTATTAATTATCAACTGTTGCACTGCCCATTCTGCTTTTAATAGATTTATTGCCGCAGGAGACATTGATTTACGTTTTTACACATTTCTTATAATTGATCAAATCGACAAGCCATCCACAGATGCTAATTTTAAGAGAAAAGAAAACTAAATTTCAGAGTAAAAATAGCTGTTTTCTGAAACTATGAAGAACTTTTTATTTCACGGGATCCCGCAACAAAAATCCCGGGAAAACGGGAAATATAATAAGTGAAAGGGACGGGAAATCCCGGGAAAAAACCCTACATAGCACCTACAACAGTAAGAACAATTTGCGACAAAAATAGCGGTAAAAATTTATCATTTGAAGATATGTATGTATGTAACTCTAGTTAACCACAAATGAGATTCTACTTTTTATTTAATGTTTATGTAAATACATATGGATAAATAAAATAAATTAATTTTTGATATTTTTTATTGAAAATATATTTTTTCTTATGTACATATTGATACCTTCCCGCAAAAATGTATTAAGCGACACTTTTTCGAAAATGACTTTTTGATGTGGAACTATACTAGAAGTTTAGCGCTACATTTTGGCCTGGGTTTCGCTGCCCTATCATGGATGCAAAGGAAACTAGAGTGAAAATAAAATTGTATCAACCGTCAAGTTTTCTCACTGGAATAATGTTGCACCCTGTAATTTGTATTATCCGCCAAAGAAATTATGCTAAGCCACATTTTTAAATATGTTTTGTATTCTGAAAATCGCTTTCCAAATATGTTCCTTTTAATAAAATCCGAAAAATAAATAACTAAATGAGATGTCGCTTAATAAAGGGTGGTTAAATTGTAAGGGCCGATGTTGAATGTGAACCACACCTAAACGCCAAGTTTTTTTCCGAATTTTATTTGACATTTCTCTATTTCAGACTTACTCAATTTGAACCATGGAGAGATACACAATCCAACAACGTGTTAAAGTTATCCAGACTTATTATGAAAATGGGCGTTCAAATCAAAATGCATATCGTGCACTTCGTGATTTTTTTGGTCAATTTGATCGTCCAAATGTGCCTACAATCGCAAAAATCGTGGAAAAATTCGAGCAAACCGGGTCTGTAGAAGATGTGAGAACACCAGTGCATGCTCGTACAGCTCGTACTGCAGGAAATATTGCTGCTGTTCGCGATAGTGTGGCTGAAGAGCCGTCCACCTCAACTCGTCGTCGTGCCCAACAATTGCACCTCTCACGCTCGTCGTTGATGAACATTATGCATAAAGACTTGCATTTACACGCTTACAAGGTGCAATTGGCTCAAGAACTAAAGCCTCTTGACCATTCCAAACGTCGTGAATGGGCAGAATGGTGGCAAGAAATGGCAACAGTGGATGATCAATTTTCGAAGAAAATCATCTTCAGTGATGAGGCACATTTTCACCTCAGTGGATTCGTCAATAAACAGAATTGCCGCATTTGGGCGAATGAGAATCCAAGAGTGATTGTCGAAAAACCAATGCACCCACAAAGAGTGACTGTTTGGTGCGGTTTATGGGCTGGCGGCATCATCGGGCCGTATTTTTTCCAAAATGAGGCTGGTCAGGCAGTTATTGTGAATGGTGTTCGCTATCGTGAGATGATAACGAACTTTTTATGGCCCGAATTGGAAGATATGGATGTGGACGATATGTGGTTTCAGCAGGACGGTGCCACTTGCCACACAGCTAACGAAACAATGGCTCTTTTGCGCAACAAATTCAATGGCCGTGTTATCTCACGTAATGGCGATGTCAATTGGCCGCCAAGATCATGTGATTTGACACCGTTGGACTTTTTTCTTTGGGGTTATTTGAAAGAAAAGGTGTACGTCGATAAGCCAGCAACAATTCAAGAGCTAAAGGATGAGATAATTCGGCACATTAACGGCATAGAACCTCCATTATGCCTCAGGGTCATCGAAAATTTGGACCATCGGATGGAGGTGTGCCGCCGTGGTCGCGGCGCCCATTTGGCCGATATTTTGTTCCATACATAATTGAGTAATACCAATATATCATAATAAAATAAAATTACAATGATTTCCTAAATAGTTTGTGTTTTATTCAAAATCAACATCGGCCCTTGAAATTTAACCACCCTTTACATTCTTGCGGGAAGGTATCGATATTTCTTTATATATTTTTATATGTATTTCTTTTGATATATAAGTAATTGCAAAGTGTTGAAAGTGACAGTCAAGGCGAATTCATGTAAACGGTGGTGTCGATACTACAACAAGTAACAACACCAAAAACACAACAATGTATTTTGTTGCTGCTTTCGTTGGCCGATATGTCAAAAACACAAGTAACTTTTGACATTCCTCTCTCTAATTTAAAATAAAAAGTAGCACAGCTGTGCTTTCAACGCCACCTTTAATCAACGCATCTTTAATTTCTTAAGTTTATATTTTTTCACTTTTTTTGTTTTATATAATTTAAATAAGTATTTTTTACAACTATTTAAATTTTTATTGAATTAATTTTTTCACAAAATGTAAACAAAGCTTGACATTCAGTATACACACAAAAAAATAAACAATAAGCAGATGACTGGAAAATGTCACCTTTATGAATTCGCCTTGCCTTGGGTAGTAGTTTATAAAACACTTTAAAGGCTGGCAACTCCATGCCAGCAAATTAATTACATGCACAGCAGTGTTGAAAAATTCAGTACTTTGGTAAATTTTTGAGTACTTTTTCATATTAAAAATACCGCAGTACCCCCGCATTGTTTTCATTACTTTTTTATCCATTGAGCTTTTTAACTCTTTACTTTTGGTTTTGGTCATCATGTGTTTGTTGCAAAATTTAAGTTGCTAAGTTGCGTGGACGCCAGGACTCATATTTTGCTTTCCAGAATGTGATATTTGTTCTTACAAGTGGCAAGAAAATTTAAAGGAAAGGTGCATTGGATAATTTAAATGAAAACCAAATTTATAGAAACATGCAATGTTAAGGAAATGGTTTATAAAGTGAAAGAAACCGCGAAATCATTTTATTCGACAAAATAAAACCTTAAAAGTGATAATCAACTTCACTCCAGAAAATATTGTTTCCGGAAAAACCAATAGCATAATACTGTTGTATTAATGTTACAAACGATAAAGAAAACTATAATAATATCAATTCCGTGTTTTAGCGAATCTTTCAGAAATAAAGCATTTCAAAATTGAATATATTTAAATTTCTTGGAAAAATATAGCCAATATTAAGAACGAAACTAATGTTTGTTGACATTTCACGCATTGCTTTTGGTATTTTTTCGATACCACATTTCAGAGCATCAAATGCAAAATTATGTAAAAAGCAAAGGAAGAAATCGTTTACACGTAGCAACTGTTTCAAGTTTGATAAAAACTAAAGATCTATTAAAATCAACTGGTTGTTGCTGTTGTAGTTTAAATATTTCTGATGATCTCTTAAAGTAAATATCCTTTATCTTATAACCCTGAATTAAAAGCGTTATTTTTAAACATTAATGTTTTAAACTTTTTTTAGAACTTAGTTCTAAGTATGTAAAATATGTTAAAGTCTGAAGAATGAAATTTTGCAAAAGTTAAAATATAAATATAAAAACCAGCATAAATTTATGTTGACAAAAATTAAGTTTTTAATTTATTTCTTTATTCATAAATGTATGAACTATTTTAAATATTTTTTTTAGAAAATACTGAAAAAACGTACCTTAAGCGGCTCATACACTTGCAATATAACTGTTAAATTTTATCGGCAATGTGTAAGTGATATTCGAAGGTGACACAATATATTGGCAAACATCGAAAAAAGAAAAGAAATGTGAAATGTGTTGAAAATAATTAACTATGTAGTTTTGCTTTAAAGGTTAATACCATGGTGGAATAAGCAGGTGGCATCGTTACGGCAACAAATACAACATTACAACAAAAATGGAAATTATATCACCGTTTACGTCAAAAAATACTTTAAACAAAAATCAAAGCGTACCGCTGAACGTGATAAATTAAATAAATTTTTAGCCAATTTTTGTTTAATTATGGTCAATATCTTATTTATTTAATTTAAAATTATCAAAAACTTGAATAAAATACAATAATCACAGCACAAAACGTGGACTTTTTGTAAACATAAACAAAACTTTGACATAAACCTAGACAAACAATGCAAGAGCAAAAAATCGTCATCTGGCGTAGTGCTGCCACCTGTTTATTTCACCATGGTTAATACTGTTTGCTATTAGTACTTAGTGCTGGTTCACACAGGTCAAGTTTACTTGAACAGTTTTATTTAAATTTTCTTTTGAACTTGCGTTCACGTTCATGCACAAAATTTATTTTTGTTTTTTTTCCTTCAACTTTGTACCTTTTTATTATATTACGGATGAAAAAAGAAAAGAAAAATACAAAACTGACTGGTACGGTCAAGTATGTACCCCTTTCCATTCTCTTTACCCCTCTCTCCTAAAAGCTCAAGACTTGAAGAGTCAAACTTGACCTGTGTGAACCAGCACATAGATAAAAGAATCTCGATAAAATATTTTTTGTTCCTTTTATTTTCATTAATTATTGTTTTAACAAAAAGTACCATTTGGCGGGAAAAATACTCTTTTTAGTTGAAGTTCAGTACCATTTCGATATTTCAATTTTGCAACACTGATGCACAGCAACAACTATTACATCTGTCAGCTGTCTAATGCAAACAATTTTTTTTTTGTTGTGTAGTGGTTGTTAGGTTTGCAAAAATTTTGGTATATTTTTAAATGAACTCCGTTTAAAAAATGTTTGAATAAAACAAAAAAAAGTTGTTATAAATTAAACCAAACTGAAGGAGCCAAAATTTCAATTTAATTCTAAAATCAATAAGACATATAATTAAAGTGAAAAATCCCTAAAGTGTTACGGGAGTAACTATGACAACATTGTGCGTTGGTGCTTGGTCGCCAAACTAATGAAATTTTCTACTTAATATGCATTATTAAGTTTTCTAATACCAAACAAACTTCTTACGAAAGCGCAACAGAATCTCAAAATGTTATTTTTAGATAAACTCTTACCTTTAATATTTGTGTACATAAGACCATTTATTAAATGGTTCCTACACACCTTTACCCGCCTATGTGAACTGCAGCGGATCTGCTATGGAGCGCAGGCGGGTGCCAGTCGCACTCGACAAGTGGAACGATCTCTGGCTCTGTCCAAGAGGTTGGAAATTAAACAATTACTTAGAGATTTGGATGTGGCTGCAGAACACTGCAATGAAGAGGAATTGAAAAGGTTTCCTTCTCAAGCTATAGCTGTGGTACAGAGAGTTAAACATATAAAATCTCGCATACATCCAGATTTTAGTGCCTTATTTGGAGCCTGTGTCTTACAAATATGGAGTTACAAACATTTGATGCATGAAATAGAACGCTTAAGATCTGAACCCTATGACTCAGATAACTTAGATCATGAACATAAACTGTTGGAATTGTGGAATTATCTAATGCCCGAAGAGCCTTTGGAAGGAAGAATTTCTAAACAATGGCAGGATATTGGTTTTCAGGTAAGTTTTTAAGGAAAAAAAAAATAGTACCTATGTACTTAAAATCTTTTTCAATTCAATTTCTTATGTAGGGCGATGATCCCAAAACCGATTTTCGTGGCATGGGCATGCTGGGTCTCGAAAATCTTCTATACTTTGCCCGCGAATACAAAGAAGCCGCTCAACATGTTTTATTACACTCCATGCATCCCACTTTAGGCTATACTTTTGCCATTGTTGGCATTAATCTAACTGCCATGGCATATCGTCTTTTAAAGTCGGGCGAAGCTAAGACCCATTTTTACAATGTGGCCCAATCTACGAAGAAACCCTGTTCTTTAATACATTTTCACAAATTCTATTGTTATTTGCTGTTCGAATTCGATCGTTTTTGGATGGAATCGGAGCCAGCCAATATTATGGATTTTCGTGAAATATACCAAAGTTTTGAAATTACTATAATGGAGGCCTTACAAAGGGATACAACTTTGTTTAAAACCAATTTGGTGGTGGAAGAGATTTAGTATAATTTGGATGTAGAGGAAGCAAAAAGAAGAAAAAGCACGTGTTGTAAATGTAGCTAAAGTGAATATTTTTAATTTGGAATTCAAAAAAAAAAATTATGCTAAGTACGAATTGTATTTAATAAATATCCAATTTTGGTATAAAAAATTTGATAAATTTCGTTATTTTTCCAAGTTAGAAATAATTTTAAAAATTTAAGGTTTTTTTTTTAAAAAAATTTTCTATTTGGCGAACTGACGGGCCCTATATAATTTACTCTCTCGAAAATTTGTTTAAAAAGCTTTGGTGTATTATAGATTCCGAATTTTTATAGTTTTTTGATTTTTTCTCATAGTATGTGGCAACTTTCTAAGTTTTTAGGTATTTTTTATATTTCAGCGATTTTCTTAGAACCTTTTTTTACTTTAGTTCTTTAAGAATATCAGGCACGTTCTGAAAATCAAATCACAATCGTTTATGTTTTAAAAATCAAATTCGATTGAATTTGAGTTGCAAAGGCGAGTATTTTTTAAAGTGATTACCGACATAAATTTCTTTTGAATTGACCTTTGATCTAGTGCTGTAGCGATTATTTGTAAATTTTTTGATCTCAGAGAAACTACTGCACTTCAGGCTGGTCTGCAGTTTTTTTTAGTCATTGAACTAACCTTTTTTAACTTAAATAAAAATTTCTTTAATTTTTTTGCAATTTGCTTAATCCTTTTTTTTTTATTTATTACATTTTTTGTTGTGTTTTACATTTGATTTTTTTATATATGTAGTTAAATATATAAATATTTATTTGCGTTTATATATTTAAATTTTCTGTTCAATTATTTCTGAACTTTTTTTACTTTTGCTTAAATACGTTCTTGAAAATTAAACGTATTCACTAAAATATGGAATATATTAAGTAATATGTATATAAAGATAAAGAGAGAGACAAATATAAATTTTATGCGTTTTTAAAGATTAAAATATAATAAACTAAGCATTAATTATAATAACATACAAACTTTTTTTAAAAAAAATTAATACTTTTAAATTTAAAAAAAAAGGAAACATAAGATTAAGCGGCCATTTTGTAGAAAAAAATAAGTATCTTTCTACTACACTGAGTCATAAAGTTAAGTCTTTTGTGTATTTACTAGTTAAATAAAAATTAAAAAAATTTCATTTGAAATTAGGAATATCTTTAACTAAATTACTTACAAAAAGTTTTCTTGTTCAAATTTTAAGTTTATAGAAGAGAGAAAATAAAAACAAAAGATTCTATTTCCTTCCTTATTTAAACTCAATTTTGAAGCAAACAACTTTCTATATGTAATTTCGCTTTTTGTTTTTTAGTAAAATACTTAGCATTTTTATTGTTACAATAAATTCGTTTTAAATTTACATATAAAAAAAACCACAAAAAAAAATCACGTCTAAATGCAAGAAAGTGACAATTTTTTTTATAAAAAAACATTAAAAAAAAACTGAAAATTTAAAACATTATTAAAAAAAACCCTATAAATAAAAAATATCACTTTAAATGAGATTAAAAAAAAAACAATTAATTATTACTTTAAGAAGAAAGATCAGATAGATCATTTTCTCTGTGAAGCTTAAATCTCTTATATCAAGTATTATATCTTCATTTTAATTTAATTTAATTACTGTTATATATATGTAATAATTATTTTTTTTTTCTTTTTTTTTTTTTGTTAATTTTAGCAGCAAGCTTGTGTTGAGACAAGTTTAATCGTCTATGTATTTGTTTTTCGTTTTTAAAGTATAAAAAAATTGTTTGTTTAATTTTTCGGCATCACATAATCTATTTTTTCTTTTGTTTTTCATTCCATTTCAATTTAACGATAGAATTTCACCTCAGCTTCTACACAATCCTTCATCAATTCATCCAATTCCTCGTTGACCTCAGGATGTTCAGCTAAATAGGCTAAAACTTCCTCAACACAGGCAGTCTCTAAGGCCTTCAAATGCTCCAATGAGGCCGGTTTACGTTGGCCATGTAATTTATGCAATAATGTTATTTCATTATCAGCTGGCACTTTAGTGAGTGGTGATATTTTTGGTTGTGGCGCAAAAACGAATGGTTTAAATACCGATTCGCTTGCATTGGGTGTGGCGGTAAACCAGTGACATGATATACCATTATTACACAGCACAAAAACAGAAGCTGAACGTGATGTGGCCTCATTGGCTGCTGAACGTAAAGTTTCAAACATACTGGTCAACGAGTAGGAGCCATCGTCGGAAGGTTCATCACCACTCCAATCTGATGAGGAGTTGGGAGAACAATCGAAACAGGCAGCAAAATTAATATCGCCCTAGGGGGAGAAAAGGCAAAATGTATTAATAAAAAATTAGATGAAATCAAATTTTAAATTCTTTTAAATGTCAATTAAATAAATGAAGTATCAGGAGTACTAGCAACATAACATTTAGTAAAAGATAGATTAAAAATGGTCGGTCAAACCCGACCATATGATACCCTACACCACAGTATTTAAAAACACATCATGATTATGTGTCCATATAAATATAGATTTATCTAATGGCGATTTCTTTTCTGAGAAGTGTTACATGTTGTGCAATTTCAATAGAACACAATTAGTGCTTTTATTTACAACTATTACTCTTTCATCATTAATGTACTTAATAAGCGATTTTTCAAGCTATTTAAGCAGTTTCTGCATGCTATTACGGGTTGGAAACAAATATTAACATCACTAATGGCTTATAAAAATTAAAACGATTATAATATAAAAAGACTTTTTTTGATTTTAATTTGTAAATATTTTTATATTTTGTTTTAAAATCAATTTTTAACAAAATTATGAGCGGTATGAATTATGAGTAGCTCGAACAGCTGGGTCTATTTTTTTTTTTTTTTTTTCTTTTTTTAAATTCCCTATGCTAATCCCCGCGAAGCTTGACGCTTGTCTGCAGGAAAGAAACCAGAGTCTCTGGCGGGAATCGAACCCGCAACCCCGGGGTTGATAGACTAGCACTCAACACTCAACATAATAAAACATTTGTTTTGCAAACAAAGTAGTAAGCACCAAAGTTGTAGAACAGGGCAGTATGAACACCTTAAGTTAAAGTAAGGGTAAAACATGCAACATGTTTTGCATGTTTTTCATCAACATATTCACAAAAGAACTTGAAAATTTTTCCCACAGTTGTATTTTTTGTACAAACGAACACAAAAATGTAGAACATGTAACATTAATGCAACATTTTTCTCAGAAAAGAAATCGCCATAAGTTTATAAACTTCATTAAAATCGGTTTGAAAGTTTGTGAGAGGCAGAAATTGCCCCCTACCTCCCCTTGTGGTCCTATTTTTGAAGAACTGTATAGCTTGTGTCCATATAGATATGGATCTACATATCTATGTTTTAAATATCATTAAAATCGGTTTGAGAAGCAAAAAATGCTCCTATCTCCCTACGTGGTCCTATTTTTTTTTTTTAATTGCATACCTTTTATGTCCATAAAGATATGGTTTTATCTGTTTTAAATTTCATTAAAATCGGTTTGATAGTTTCTACGAGGAAGAAATTTCCCCTTTTTCCCCTCGTGGTGCCACGATTCGGCCCATCATTGTGCCAATAAGAACCTATGTCTTAAATTTTATCAAGTTATCTCCAAAAATGCGACCTGTACTTTGCGCACAAGGTTACATTGACAGCCAGCCATCCGGACGGACATCGTTAGTTCGACATAGAAAGTGATTCTGAGTCGATCGGTATACTTTAAGGTGGGTCTAGGACTAATATTTCAAGGTGTTACACACATAAGCACAAATGCATAATACCCTCTCCACTATTGTGGTGTGGGTATAAAAAAGTGAATACAAACTGTAACTTTAAATTGAATTTTTTGAAAGTCGCAACAAAATTCATAAGCTTTTTATTTTACAAAGTATTATAGAATACGTAAGATGTGTGTGGTAGTCAGGGTAACCGTTGGAAATTTTCGAAAAGGGTTACAAAAAGGGGATTTTCCAGAAAAAGGGGTAAAAAAAGGGTATTTCAATAAAAAAAGGGTCAATATTTTTAAAAGCAGTATTTCCCATTTAAATATAAATAAAAAGACCAAGTTTTTTTTATAAACAAACAAAAAATAAATATTTCAGGTAGGCAGTGCTTAAAAAACTTAATTTGTTTATGGAATGCCCTTTCCTGTTTTTAACACTTGACAAAAGGTTTGTTCTTTATCATTATAGCAAATTTTTTTAATACTTTTTATGTTATATTCCGAATTTTTTTTACCGATTTAGCGATTTCATATAAATCGATTTTAAAGGGGGCGAAAAGTTCAATGACTTATGACATTATTAAGGGTGAATTTTTTAGCATAAAACTTGCTTCTCTATAAGAGAGCAAAACATTTATAAGAAACGAACTCCTAATTGCATTTTTTAAATAAAATGTCACATTTTTTTAAAAGAAATCACCATAAGTTATTTAATAAATAAAACATAAAAAATATGTATGAGTTATTTTTGCTATTAGGGAAATTTGTACTTTACTATCGAAAATCTAATTTAGAAGTCGTACAAAATCTCTTAACACAAATCTTTTTACGAATATTAACTGGTTTTTAGGAATTTTCGTTCTATATTTTGGTATTAAATCTTCACTTGAATTCCATTTCTCTATCTCCGCTTATTTCGAAAACATTTTTTAGAACTAACGTCCAGCATTGTTGACAAAAAACAAAATGTGAGCGCTATTTCCCAAAAAGGGTCAAAAAGTGTCAAAAAATAGGTGAAAATGATACAAAAGTATAATTTAAAAAAAGGGGGATTAATGGTATCCAGACCGTCAAAAAAAGGTTCAAATTGACACTTTAGTATCACAACGGTAACGCTGGTGGTAGTGTAAAGTAGCTTTAATTGTTTACAAGCCTGTGTTAATGCATTTTGCAAAAATCAAACATTCACAACTTATCACTAAAAATTGTAAAGTTGAGTTGTAAATCGTAAAAGGCGCTTAACGTTTTAATTTAAAGGAACCTGCAGAGGTGACTCATTTGTACACCCAATATTTTTTAATTTGATTTTTTTTATTGAATGTTATGGTAGGCATCGATTACTGCTATTATTTTTTAGAAATTTTAATGTTTACGAACTTTTTCGGGAAAATTTCTTTTTTCACTTTTTGCAAAATCTGCTTTTTTTTTTTTGCAAACTATCTTTAACACTATTCTCCTCTTACATTGTTTAGATATCATTTCACACAAAATTATGCACATTAACCTCATCAAAATGCAATACAGTGTCAGCCAGTGAAAAAACGTAAGTTATTAAAAAAATGATACAAACATGGTGAAATAAAACTTTTATAATTTTTGGTAGATTTAGTATAACGTATTAATGACTTTACTCAACATACCTCACCATTCCAGCAACCCAAGGACTTTAAAGCATCACCTAAACCTTCAATAGAATTGTCAATGGTCGTGGTTACGGCCAAACCGTCACTGGGTAAATGATGATAACCCGACGATAATTGCTGACCAGCCCATAATTTACCAGCACAGCTAATTAGCCAAACTTTAGAAGGATCACAGATAATTAAACTGAATTTTGCATCGTCATGGCCATGTTGGACCACCAAATCACCAATGCGTTCCACAGCCGCATCAGCAGACTCGGCAGATGCTAAAGACAAGCGAACAATATCAAATGTGGATAGATCACATTCTGCATCGTTGCTCCAAGTTATGGCAACACTGACATTTCGTTCATTGGAACCGCAATCACCGCCCCAAACACCAGGTTTTGGTTTTTGCAAAATAACCCTTAAAGCAGAAGCCTCACCAATAAAATCATTCTATAGCAAAATAAAAACACCATTAATTATTAATCCATTTAAGAATACAAATTCTTACTCACCATTCCCTCTAGAGACTCTGTGTTGTCATAAAAATACACTTCTTGGGCCACACCCACCAAACTTTCATTTTCAGCGTTGCGACCCAAGATGACGGTCTCCGTAGCACAATTTGGTGGCATGACAACAAAGCAATTACCTTGGGAACTCATTTCCAGCTTTAAATAAGAAAACAATTGCTTTAAAATATTTCTTGCAACACAAAATCAAAAAAGAAATGCTTCCGCAGAAAATTGATTTTTCTCAAACACAGCTGCCAACGTCAACGACCCAACAATAATAGCGCTCGCACACACGCACAGTCAGACAGGAAACGCAGCAATTTGTTTTATTATCTAGACAAATTGCTAGAAATTAAAATAATTTTTTTTTTCGTAATAAATGTATTTTGTTAAAGCAGCTTCTTTAAAAATGTTTGATTATTAACCTTTACTTTTTTAGTAGTATCCGTGACCGAATTATTTTACTTTCAAATCTGCGGAAGGGTGATTTGTAGTGTTGTAAAGCCAATGAACGTTTAAAATTATAAAGGGAAAAAAGTTTTAGAAGAAGGTAAAAAGTACTTTTTCGAACCTTTTTTGTTTTGAGAGAATCATCTCTGTTGTGTTCAGTAAATGCAGAGTTGCATTTTCTAGAAAAGTGCTGTGCATAATGCGATATTGTGATAATCTGTGAGAAAGTTTATGATTTTCTTTTTGTAAAAATCACAATACATATTAGGTACACACAAGAAATAGCCAAGGTAATTTAGCCAAGGGGTGCATAGCTAATATATTTTTTTAATAACACAAAAAACTTAAGACAATTGTCAATATACAATATGAATTATCTTAGCTTTTTGTTAATAATACTAATTGGAATATTTTTTTGTGAATGTTTTATTAATATAGAAAAATTGCTTGGTTTATTTTTTAATACGACATGTTTTCAATGGCCCATGAATTTAAACATAAATTGAATTCCTAGCTACCCAGGTTGCATTTCCAATCGTTTAAGAGTCTACTGGGAATCTCATGAAGATCATTTTTCATCGTCCACGAGCCCATTTTTTAATCGTAGCAGATTCCTTGCGCTGGAGAAACCGTTACACCAGTTGATTCCTCTGTGAGATACTTATACAACATAGCGAAAGACGCTTACATTAATCGTAGATCGTTTGAGATGTGTTTAAAGATTATCTCTGGAGTCTTTAAGAAAGCATGTCAAGAATCGTATGAGACTTACATATATTGGAATTATTTTACAGCTAGTGAAATGCTAATCCGTATAACTGAGCTACCTACATAAATAAGAGAGTCAAGCGTTTTTTTCATGCCAAAACTTCTTATTTGCATAAAATTAATACCAAACAAACCTTAAGATTGCGAATTCAATGATATCCTGTTAGATAATCTTATTTGGCAAATCCTTAGGTCGGTTTGTTTCATTGAAATCGTATTGGCAATATATTTTTCAAAAACACTTTTATATGGGTAGCTCAGTAATTATTATATGACTCATACAGAGAGTCTCAAAAGGTTCGTTCTAAGATTAAAAGACGAGCGAGTCTGAAAATATAAAAAAAGAAATTTTAATGTTTTTGTTATTGTTATTGTAACTCGTCAGATAATCATCAGAAGATTCATTTAGGGGTTGTATATCGTCCTACAAGCATCATATGCTAGCTTTTATTTATTTATTTATTTTTTTTATTTTTTTTTCGGCTTAAAAATGGTCTCCTTAAATAGGAATAGGTTTTCAATATCAAAAAAGCACATGTCGTCAAAGAAAAAGGAAGAATCTCGTCAATGACATGAGCCGTATGAACTCAGACTTTGCACGAAAATGGCTTAGGGGTTCCGCAGATATGACATTTATATGTTCCTATATATTCCTATATATCAACAAAAAGCCCTCCATTTTGAACTCCTCCGAAGCGGCTGGACTGATTTTTATGAAATTTAGGTATGAGAATAGGTCGTAGAGTATATTTTATATCGTTAGAGGGCGCAAAATGGGGCATTTGCTCCCCCTCTCTATATCTTCTTACCTAATCAACCCGTTTTCTTACAATTTTGCATGCAGTCACTTTAACATCTGAAAAAAGGGAATAGGGCGTGAAATAGGGAAAGAGAAGTAAAAGCTTCCCCTCCCTATATCTGTTTAACAAATCCACCGATTTTCTTGAGATTTTGCAGGAAAATAGTGTAACATCTGGAAAGAACTATAAACTAAAATTGTATTATTTAGGGCGTGAAATAGGGCAATAGGGGTAAAAGCTCCCCCTCCCCAATCTTTTAAGCTAATCTTCCGGGTTTCTTAAAATTTGGCATGCAGATACTGTAACATCTGAAAGAAAATAAGGAATAGGGCGTGAGATAGGGCAATAGCGGTAACAGCTTTTAAACTAATGAACGGATTTTCTTAAATGCAGAGACTGTAACATCTGAAAGCAAATGGGGAATAGGATGTGAAATAGGGCAAGAAGGGTAAAAGTTCCCCCTCTTAATATCTTCTTAACTTATCAACCGATTTTCTTAAAATTTCGCAGGCAAATAGTGTTACAGTTACCTCCCTATATCTTCCTAACACTGTAACATCTGAAAGAAAACAGGGCATGAAATAGGGCAAGAGGAGCAAAAGCTCCCCCTCCCTATATCTTCTTAACTAATCAACTGATTTTCTTGAAATTTGGCTGGCAAATAGTGCAACATCTAGAAAGAACTAAAGCATTTCACATGCAGACACAACTGAAAGAAATACGTTATTAGCAAAACAACGTTTGCCGGGTCAGCTAGTAATTTATATTTATGCTGAATAAAAAATATGTGTATTTTTAAGATTCAACAATTAATCTGCATATTTTGTTGTTGTAGTAACGGGATCTATTTGGTATAGATATTTTTCCGTCTTGTCATTGAAAATTTTTTCTGTTTTACTTGGAGCTATAGAATTAGCCAGCGAAACGTGGTTACCTATTTCAACATGTAAGCAGTAGTAATTGTGTCTAGAAAAAGAAATAGGTATAGTTGGAATGCCACATTAGAAGTCCCCATTACAAATGGTTCCTATTTATACCACTGGTTAACAACAACATATGTATAGCTTGCTCACCGCTGCTACTTATGTACATATGTATAAGTGCAGATTCGCACACGTCAAGTTTGACTCATCAAGTCTTGAGTTTTCTGGAGAGAGGGGAAAGAAATGGCATTCTCGTTTCCCTTCTCTCCTAAAAGCTCAAGACTTGACGAGTCAAACTTGACATGTAAGAACCGGCACTAAAAAGAATTCACCTATTTTACAGGGCGCTATCAACCCTGTCGACTTATACGGAGCGCGAAGTGCATTACCTTATGCCAAGTTCTATCTCTTATGCTATTAGTAAGGATTATTCTTTTATAATAACACAAGCCAACTTCTTAGAGAGCTAAACATTTTTAAGAAACGAACACCCCATTACATTTTTAGATAAATGTCTCATATTTTTTTGTATAAAAGAAAACAACATTAATTTCGGTTTTAATATTATTGTTTATATTAAAATATATATATATATATATATATATATATATACATATATATATATATATATATATATATATATATATATATATATATATATATATATATATAAAAATTCGAATAACTTAATAATTATTTTAGCTTTTAAAATTTAAAAACATTACACATATTACTTTCCAAAAAACGCAACATCGTCACTATTTATCCATAGAAAGATGGTGTGAAAGAGAAACGAGTAGTTTCATCTTTTTATAATCGAATAAAGTGCGTTGTGAAAATGGTGCAAAGAAATTTGTATAAATATTTTTAAAATACAAAACTTTCGAAACTAAAAATTATTTTAAATGAAAAATAAAAACGCTGTTTATTATAGTAAATATTAAAAGTTAAAAAGTTATTATTTTTACGTCTAAAAAACCTAAAACAAAATTCTATTATTAGCTGTAAAGGGAGTAGCAAGAAAAATATTTCTTGTCTATTGATAAAAGAGTATGTTCAGTTAGGTTTTTGGTGTTTTCATTAAGGTTAATATATAGCTGTCTCCCTCTTTTTCATATAAAATCGAATAAGAATTTAAAAATGAAAAACAAGTTATGTGTCGGTGTGCGTGAGTGTATGTATGGTAAAAAATGCAAAGTGTTTTTTCAATTGTTTTTTTTATTTCGGTTTTTTCTTTAGCTTTTTTCGTTTTCTTCTATTTCTACATAATATTCTTAAAGGCTTCGTAACGTCAACGTTTTTAGTTAAAAAACAAAACTAATATTTATTTAAATAATTTTAAATACTGTGAATAAAGATATATTAAATGGCAAAAAGGAAATAAATAACAATAATAAAAAATAAAGCCAAAATTTAACAAGTGAAAAATTGGTATGCAGTCTTTAAGTAAAAGAGTGCGCGTGTTTGTGTTAAGAAAACCTGGAGAAAATCGATAAAGTTCTTGTGAAATATTTTTGGCAAAAGTAAGTTTTTTCTTATTGCAGTTAGTAATTTATTTTTAATGTTTTAATATTTTTGCATTGCTTAAAACAAAATTCTTCTTTAAAGTGTAAAATTCAAAACAAGTTTTTCACACTTGGGTGCTTTTATCGTAAAGGTGTGTTACTTTTTTTTTTTTTTATTGAAATATTCTACGTTGCTTCATTTACCCGCTAAGTATTAAGTGAAAGACCATCATAAGCGTTGTTTGACCACTTTGGTACAAGAACATTTACGCGCTTTTTTTTGTTAACTTTTAACAAATTCTTTAAAATTGTTTGTCGATTTTGCAATATGTATTTGTTTTATCCCTTAAAAAATCAATAATTTTTAGTATACCATAAAATTTTTCAAATCTTTTTTTTATACTTTACTTAAAAAAGCGCATATTTGCTTGTAACACAACAACTTTTCTTGAGCTTACACCAAACCTCCCCCTTTACATTGCCCCCTTTCTTTTATTACTTTGATTTTTATGCCTTTTATTTGTTATTTTCTTGTTTCCATCTTTAACTTTTAAACATCCTCCCTCAAACCTAATATTTTGGTTCTCTTGCTCTCATTTCTTTATTTATTATTTTGTTATTTTTATTACAAATTATTATATTTGCAGCTATTTTCTAATTGTCATCACTTTTCTTGTACGCTTAACATGTCGGTCGCACTTGATCATAAACAGGGTATTAACTCAAAATTTACAAATTTTAAGTATGTATTTACAAAGAAGCAAAACTGTTACATATTGTTTATTTTAATATAAAAAGCATATGAAAAAGAATTTTAATCCAACAGATTCATTACCAAAAAGGGTACAAAAAAGAACGATATTTTTACAGGAATATGTACCTATTACATGTCGATTTTTTTCCAAAAGTGAAAAAATGAAAATTTCGAGTTAATACCCTCTTTATGATCTAGTGCGATTTAATTTTTTTTAAGTTTTTATTTATGTTATATCAGCCTTTTTTGTTTACAAATAAAAAAAAAAACGTAAAATAGCACAAAAAAAATGCTGTATCCTAATTTTTTCGTGTGTTTTCATTGTTAATACACAATGTTAATAAAGTATAAAAATATGGTAAACTAATTGAAGTTAGTTCAAATAATACCTAAAGAAGGGCAGTTTAAAGTCCTAACATGCACTATGGGAAAGTTTGTAAAAAAAGTAATGTGAATATTCTACCTAAGTAGGTAATTATAATCGAATTCTTTTAAAGTGAACATTTTGAAATTTATTTTTATACCTACCATAGGGGAGAAAATCATTGAGTTCGTAAGCAGTCTGTCCCAGAGTTGCCAATTTAGCGCCTTTGGCGCTGTTAAATAAGGTCATAGGCGGTACCGTCGAATCTAGGATATACTTGAATGACAACTTGTCCCCTGCATCCAGTAAACTGAATTTTCTTTGTCGCAAGCTTCTAACAGCAAAGAAAATTAAAAAATTTTATCTGATAAATATGGATCGACCGAAAGCCAAGATTATAATGCTAAATGGAAAGAGCGTGTTGCTAGATAGTCAGCAGTGTGCTAATCTACTAGACGGTTGTTTAGATGATGCTTCAGTTAATAATCCATAGTTTACATATATTCTTCTTTACGCTTTCTAATATTTACCCCCTTTTATTTCAAATCTTTTGTATGCTCCCCATAATTATTTAAATTAAAATTAATTCAAAATTACAAGAATAATATTAATAGAAGTCTATAAAAATATTAATTACTCCTCATATGTTTCCTTTTTACTATAAACAAACCCATTTTAATTGAAATATTGTAAAACTTTTGAAACAAATTTACATTGAATTCTACAATTCTATCAAAATTTAGAAGTAATCGGATATGAATACCTTTAATTTAATTAAATAAATTGTTTGTATGAAAGTTTTCTAATGTAAAAATGATTTTTCTTGCGACATAACCAATTTCTCATTACTTTTTTATACATTATTAATGTTTACTTCTATAAATTTAACTGGTTTTTACACACACCTATTAATTTGGATTTTAGATGAATTCGGTTGAAAACTTCGGCAAAATAGCTTCTGATGGCAGTACAATTAACGCCGTTATTAACCCAGAAAACTTGAATATTTTGCATTTTAATGCACAAAGTTTAGTGCCGCGGGAAAGTAACACTAAATTTGACGAAATTCGATATCTTATGGATGGTTGTTCTTTAGACGTTTTAGGAGTAACAGAAACATGGTATAATGATTTTCTTTATGATTCTGCAGTTTCAATATCTGGATTTAATCTTTTTAGAAAAGATAGGAATGGTCGTAGAGGCGGTGGCGTTTGCCTTTACATACGAAATAATTTAAAAATTGGAACTATATTTGACAATGTATTTGATGTAAGTGTTGAATCTCTTTTTGTAGAAGTAATTTTAGACGACAATAGGCTTGTTTTTGTTGGTGTAATTTACATTCCCGATGGTCAATTTTCACGTTGTGAACATGTTATTGAACATTTTTCTTCAAGATATAATAATATAATCCTTATGGGGGACTTTAATACCGATATCTTTTCTAATAGCTTTATTGTACGAGAAATTTGTGAACGTTTATACTTACATATAGTACATAATTCGTTACCAACCCATTACTCACCGCAGCATGGGTCAACTTCTCTCATAGATTTTTTCCTTGTTTCTGACTTTGAGTTAATTAGTCGTCAAGATCAATTTCAAATTCCGTCACTTAATTCATATCACTCAGCAGTTTTTATTTCGTATAGTCTACCACGTAACCACAGTGTTAATGCTTTTTATTATCAAGATTATAGCCAACTTAATTACGATCAGTGTGTCTCTCAGTTAGAATCAATGGATTTTTCTGGTGTATATGAGAGCTTAAATATTGATGATAGTGTAGAATGTTTCAATGCAAATTTACTTCATTTATTTGAGAATAATGTTCCGGTCCGAAGAATAGTCAATAGAGGAAATAATGATTGGATGAATGATACTTTAATTCATAATGCTAAACGAGTTAGAAACTTGGCATATCGCGCTTATAAAGAAAATAGAACTAATGATAACTATGCAATATTTTGTAGGGCCAGAAACAAATTAAAAAATGTTATAAGGTCAATTCGTAAAAAATACTGTCTGAGATTTTTTTCAACATGCAATCAGCAGCAATTATGGCGTAAAATCAGATCTGTTGGGATTCTAAAACCATCCGGAAGTAACAGATTCCCAGTTTGTTTAGATGAATTTAATGAATTTTCCCGCTTGCCTCAAATTTCAAATGATAACAATCTACATATACCTCTTACCGAAGGATTTAGTTTTGCTAACGTTACAGAAAATTATGTTTTAAGTGCAGTTCTTAGTATTAAATCTCAAGCAGTCGGAGTAGATCATATACATATAAGATTTCTAAAATTTATTGCCTTGCCTGTTTTGCCACATCTAACATTTATTATTAATAGAGTATTGACCACTTCAGTTGTTCCTTATATCTGGAAAATTGGTAGGATAGTACCGATTCCAAAAGTGAAGACGCCTAGTAACTGTTCCGATTTTCGTCCAATCAGTATCTTATCAGTCTGTTGTAAAGTTTTGGAAATTATTATTAGGGATCAGATGTTAACACACCTTAACAATGGTAATATGATTCATCCCCAGCAATAAGGATTTAGAAAGGGATTTAGCACTACTGGCATTCTTTTAGATGTAACTGAGTCTATTAGAGAAAATCTTGATAAAGAACGTGTCAGTATTCTGATATTTCTTGATTATTGTAAAGCATTTGACTCAATTAGTCATCCTAAATTAATTACTAAACTCTCCAGAATATTCGGCTTCAGCTCTAGTGCGTGCAATCTCATTTACTCGTTTCTATCTGGACGTAGTCAATATGTCCAAGTAGAACATGCGGTTTCTCGGATGGTTTCAACTTATCGTGGTGTGCCTCAGGGTTCTATTTTAGGTCCATTATTATTTCTCTTATACGTAAATGATTTATTTCATATATTAACTTTCTTAAAAGGTTATACTTATGCTGATGATATGCAATTGCTGGCAACATTTGACACATCATCTTTAAGTATTTCTAAAGAGCAGATTAACATTGAACTCACCCGTTTAGTTGAATGGTCAAAATGCAATTTTTTACAATTAAACCCTACAAAATGCAAAGTTATGATATTTTCCAAACACCCTATAGATATTAACATTTTACTTGATAATGAGTCGTTAGAAGTTGTTACACATTATAAGACACTTGGCATTATTTTGGATGATCATTTAACATTCAATCATCACATTAATTCTGTTATTTCTCGAATCTCTTGGACGTTACGTAGGTTGTATAATGTTGCATTTTATTTACCTTTATCGATAAAGCGACGAATTGCTTTATCTTTATGTTTACCCTTATTAATTTATGGCATTGAAGTTTATTCCTGCACCTCTGTAATGAATAGGTCTAGATTGAGAGTCTGTTTTAATAAGGTAATTCGGTATATTTATGGTGTTCGTATTGATAATCATGTCTCTGAATATTACCTAGATTTATTTGGTTGTTCTTTTGAAAAATATATTGAATTAAGGCAAATATTATTTTTTTACAAAACAATAAAATATTGTAAACCCTATTATCTTATGAGTAAATTTCATTTTGCCATTTCTAATAGAACACATTCTTTAATATATCCTGCATACTCTTATTCAGTTATGGAAATGTCGTTTCGTATAATCGTTTCACGGATATGGAATAGGGTGATACCGTATCGTGAACGAGAATTTTCTCACTCTTTATCAAAATTTAAACAAATTTTCTTATCGAATTTATAAGAGACTTAACTTTTCTTTAAAAATTATATATGTGTGATATATGCATATCTGTTATTTTTATAACTTATTCACTCACTAATGAAGATACTCCTCTAATTTCATTGCAAATGAAAGTTGTAATGACAATTTTATTAAAGTTCTTGAGTATACCCAGTATTTATTGCTGAATAATAAACACAATTTAACTTTAACTTATTTGAACATTAATGAGTGTAAAATAAATGTAAAATAAATATCATTAAATGTTTTAGGTTTTTTTATATTTTTTATATTGTTGCCATCTTATGGGCTACCTCAGTTTTGCCATAGCTTTCTTCCCGAAATTTTTTATTGCAGTAGGTGTGTGTAAATCCCAATATTTTTTAGATTAAGTATTATTGTTAAGTGAAATTATTATATGAATTATAATTTAAGTTCTTAATTTTACTCTCGTTCTCATTGTAGACTAGCCAACTAGGCCCTACGGGCTTGCGGCATCCATTTTTTTTAATAAATAAATAAATAAATAAATATTAAATTATTAATTTTTCATAAAAACTGTAAAATTTCGTATAAATAGTCGTATTTTCTTTATAATACGCATGCGATATTTTTTTAAAATATTTTTTATCGCATGCGATATTTTTTAAAAACATATTTAACTTTTCATATTTATCTTCACACACGTCATATTGATATAGATCTATCTATGTTTTAAATTTCATTAATATCGGGTTGAGAAGCAAAAATTGCTCCTAACTCCCCACGTGGTCCTATTTTTTTTTAAATTGCATACCTTTTGTGTCCATAAAGATATGGTTCTATCTATGTTTTAAATTTCATTAAAATCGGTTTGATAGTTTCTGAGAGGAAGAAATTTCCCCTTATCTTCCCTCGTGGCCCTACGATTCGGCCCATTTCCAATAGGCTTGGTCCTTGTGCCAATAAGAATCTATGTACTCAATATTATTAAATTATCTCCAAAATTGCGACCTGTGACTTGCGCATAAGGTTACATGGACAGCCAGCCAGCCTGACAGCCAGCCGGACGGGCATCGTTAGTTCGACTCAGAAAGTGATTCTGAGGCGATCGGTACACTTGAAAAGTTACAAAATAAAGCAATGCGGACTTTTTTAAAATGCAACAGTAATATTTCAATTAGAGCTATGCTTAACACACTTAAATGGTTAAATATCGAACAGCGACTTGAATTCAATACTCTGAGTTTTATACATAAAATAAAACATGGTAACGCTCCAGAATATCTATGCGAGCAAATCAAATATGTCGGTGAAGTACAGCCATATCAACTGCGAAATGCGGAAGACTTCAGGTTAAAAAGGACAAATACGATAACAATGCAAAGATCATTATTTTATAAAGGACTTCAATTATTTAACACACTCACAAATGACATTAAGACAGAACAAAATTATATTGTATTTAAAACAAAATGTGTAAATTTTATAAAAAAAAAATAATATGTAATTAAAAGTGTTTTTAAGTATTAAATATGTTGAATGCTTTTGAGAACTTAAAGTATTTTAAATACTAATAAATGAAATGAAATGAAAAAAGGTGGGTCTAGGACCAATATTTCAAGGTGTTACACACATCAGCCCAAATGCATAATACCCTCTCCACTATTGTGGTGTGGGTATAAAAATAAAAAAAAAATTTCGCACTTGATCATTAACAGGGTATAAACTTGAATTTTTTTTTCACTTTTTGGAAAAAATCGACTCGCAATAGGTATTAATATTAAGGGTATTCATTTCAGTTTTTTTATTTGTTGGAAAAATGGAAAAGTGGAAAAATGTAATTTTTGTTACAACAACCACAAGAAAAAAAATTGCACCAAAAGTTACATTTTTATCAGACTATAACCACGTGTAAAAAAGTCAGGATAAAAATATGTAATTTTCCACTTTAAACGTCAAATGAAATGATGTTGCCATTCATAAAAAATTGCTAATTTTTAATACAAAGTACGAAAAATTGCATCTCTTTTTATAAACTCTTGAATTGTACAACTCTGATTTTAAAAATTATTTTTTATAGTTACAACATTTCAAAGAAAACTTCTTTTTCATTTAATCTTTCAAAAAATGTGTTCAATGAAAAAAGTTATTAAAAAAGAATTAAAAAAAAGAAATGGGATCAAAAAAATTGACAGAAGCTGAAGTTAATAAAATACTCGACTTTTTGGCAGACAATCGCCATTTTGAGTAACTTTTTGTAGTCGAATATTATGATGAAAATAACACCAATCACTTCTTTTTAAATTTAATAATCAATTAATTCACTTTTAACACTTTTTTCGGCATCTTGAAAAATATCAATTACTTCCACGAATTATTTGACAGATTTTTTATGACAGTTTGTAAAAAAAAAAAAAAAAAAAAAAAAAAAAAACCCCGTTCACGTCAATAAGAGTGTAATTTTTCTGTTTTCCATTTTTCCAACCGAAAAAAAATTGAAATGAATACCCTTATTATATTAAAAATTATTTTGCTTCTAATGCAAATTTTTTAATTTCGAGTTTAATCTTATCCTGTTTAATAACTAAGGGGGTTAATTTTTATTTTCATATATATACATACATATTTGTTAGAATAAATTACTTTCTGTTTTACCACTTATTAACTATAATAAAAACAAAGCTAAATTTTCCGGGGCTTGTTTTTTTTTCATTTTAATTATATTAACAAACAATATTTAATAAATTTTGTTTATTCTAAATTAAATTATCTAAATTATCAATATTAGTTCCATTTTTCAACTCAACAAATCAAAAGTAATTGCGTTTTAAAATCAAAAACAAAACTGATTAAAGTACAAAGAATAGTTTAGAAAATTAAACTGAAATTGAGAAAATCAGAAAGCAGTTAAAATTCTTATTTTTCGCTGAGTTTTAGAGGGGGCTTTATTGCGAAAGTGTGGGCATGGATGTTTGTTTAAAGTTGGATCTCAATAATGGGCATTTATTTAAAAATTTCAATCCTTTGAAGTATGATTTAAGCTTATAAAACTTGTTGTGTCCTTTGCATTCATTTGCTTCTTCAATTTTTTCGCAACAAAAAGTTTTTTATTTTATAATTACTTTTTGTTCTTAGGCATAGATTACAACTTTGCGTCCTTCGGATAAATGTTTATAAACTAACACCGTTATGGAGATAAAATTTACTTTGATTGTTGTTACAAAATAATTTATTTCTATTTCCTATGAACATTTGATACAAGTGCCTTCATCCTTAATATCTACATTTTCGCTTATAGTTCACTATGTACTATAATTGCACAACTTTTGTGGACTATAACCGAACTTTTACTATAACCGATTTTTTTATAAGATAATTTTTTTATGGATAATAGGTAAAACCTAGTTTAATCCACATTTTGGACAAAAAGATAAATAATTTCAATGCTTCATAAGCCTTTAGAATAAGATTAATTTTAATTCTTTGGATAACGAAATCAAACACAACATAAATATCAAAATAATTGGTTCTTTAGATGGGGTCTTCACCTGACAATTTTTTGTTATACCAAACGTCAAAGTCTATATCAAAACTCTAATTTTTTTGTCAGATGAAGACACCATTTTATGAAATATAAATTGCGAAATTTGGCATTAATAATAGTTACCAGAAAGGTAAATAAAAATATGTTGCCAGTTGATTAAAAAATATAAAAAACAGAGCGGACAATAAGCGAACATTTTTGCATAAAGAATTAAATACGCATGCTAAGAAAATGTGGCTTTAAAGCAAAAATGGACTACAAGCGAAATGGACAAATAATTTGTATGAAATTTGAAACAACCTGCATGTGAATATGACAGTTTTTGCTTAACTCCGTTCTTGGCCTTTAAGCGGAATGGACTATAAGCGAAAAGTACTGTAGTACCATACGTTGTTTTTCTGAGATGTCATTGTGTGGTCCAGCTTTACGTTAATATGTATCTTTGGAAGATTTCCGTTGGTGTTTTTACTTTATTAAAAATTTTCGTTAAAATAACATTTTTATTAAATTTGTTTGGTAATGTTTTTTTGTATAACTGCCTTATTTATAAAAAATAAAACATGTTAATAAAGGGTTTATTAAACGGATTTCGTATGAAAATCCGTTTCATAAAGCCTTTATTAACCGGTTTTATTTTTTATAAATTAGGCCGTAAGTTTTTACTTATTTTTATTAAACAATATTCTTAAAATTTTAGGACAGTTTTCGGTAAAATTTTCATAAGTGAAAATTTTTACAAAGTAAAAACTTGATAAAATATACTGTGAAAGTTTCCTTAAGTGAAATACCTACCCAGTTAAAAATGTGCTCTAAAAGGAGCAGGTTTTACGTATGAATTCATACCTCAAATCGCTTCAAACCTGCTGATAGGATGCCTGATTTTTGTATGGGGTGTTCCCGGTTTGTAGGACTATTTTCTGCCGACAATAAGCGCTTCTTTTAATATGCAAGCAAAACACTCCTAAATAGCTTTTTTTAAGGGCTAACTACATTTTTAATCATTTTCGTAAACCATATTTTTTTATTTTTTTTCGCTTTAAAACCTTCTTCCTTGTCAGCACTAAAAAAGCAGCTTTTTTGTATATTTTATTCATTATCATTTACCCAGCAAAAAAAGCGTTGAAAAAGATGTTATTAAATTACCACAACTCGCAAACCCGAAGTACTTCAAATTCGGGTGAAGAAGCTATGAATTTAACATTAGCATGTCATTGGAAAAATGTTGTTCATTTTCTACTACTTTTAACTGCATATATTCCACGTTTCCCGTTCACGTCAATAAGAGTGTAATTTTTCTGTTTTCCATTTTTCCAACCGAAAAAAAATTGAAATGAATACCCTTATTATATTAAAAATTATTTTGCTTCTAATGCAAATTTTTTAATTTCGAGTTTAATCTTATCCTGTTTAATAACTAAGGGGGTTAATTTTTATTTTCATATATATACATACATATTTGTTAGAATAAATTACTTTCTGTTTTACCACTTATTAACTATAATAAAAACAAAGCTAAATTTTCCGGGGCTTGTTTTTTTTTCATTTTAATTATATTAACAAACAATATTTAATAAATTTTGTTTATTCTAAATTAAATTATCTAAATTATCAATATTAGTTCCATTTTTCAACTCAACAAATCAAAAGTAATTGCGTTTTAAAATCAAAAACAAAACTGATTAAAGTACAAAGAATAGTTTAGAAAATTAAACTGAAATTGAGAAAATCAGAAAGCAGTTAAAATTCTTATTTTTCGCTGAGTTTTAGAGGGGGCTTTATTGCGAAAGTGTGGGCATGGATGTTTGTTTAAAGTTGGATCTCAATAATGGGCATTTATTTAAAAATTTCAATCCTTTGAAGTATGATTTAAGCTTATAAAACTTGTTGTGTCCTTTGCATTCATTTGCTTCTTCAATTTTTTCGCAACAAAAAGTTTTTTATTTTATAATTACTTTTTGTTCTTAGGCATAGATTACAACTTTGCGTCCTTCGGATAAATGTTTATAAACTAACACCGTTATGGAGATAAAATTTACTTTGATTGTTGTTACAAAATAATTTATTTCTATTTCCTATGAACATTTGATACAAGTGCCTTCATCCTTAATATCTACATTTTCGCTTATAGTTCACTATGTACTATAATTGCACAACTTTTGTGGACTATAACCGAACTTTTACTATAACCGATTTTTTTATAAGATAATTTTTTTATGGATAATAGGTAAAACCTAGTTTAATCCACATTTTGGACAAAAAGATAAATAATTTCAATGCTTCATAAGCCTTTAGAATAAGATTAATTTTAATTCTTTGGATAACGAAATCAAACACAACATAAATATCAAAATAATTGGTTCTTTAGATGGGGTCTTCACCTGACAATTTTTTGTTATACCAAACGTCAAAGTCTATATCAAAACTCTAATTTTTTTGTCAGATGAAGACACCATTTTATGAAATATAAATTGCGAAATTTGGCATTAATAATAGTTACCAGAAAGGTAAATAAAAATATGTTGCCAGTTGATTAAAAAATATAAAAAACAGAGCGGACAATAAGCGAACATTTTTGCATAAAGAATTAAATACGCATGCTAAGAAAATGTGGCTTTAAAGCAAAAATGGACTACAAGCGAAATGGACAAATAATTTGTATGAAATTTGAAACAACCTGCATGTGAATATGACAGTTTTTGCTTAACTCCGTTCTTGGCCTTTAAGCGGAATGGACTATAAGCGAAAAGTACTGTAGTACCATACGTTGTTTTTCTGAGATGTCATTGTGTGGTCCAGCTTTACGTTAATATGTATCTTTGGAAGATTTCCGTTGGTGTTTTTACTTTATTAAAAATTTTCGTTAAAATAACATTTTTATTAAATTTGTTTGGTAATGTTTTTTTGTATAACTGCCTTATTTATAAAAAATAAAACATGTTAATAAAGGGTTTATTAAACGGATTTCGTATGAAAATCCGTTTCATAAAGCCTTTATTAACCGGTTTTATTTTTTATAAATTAGGCCGTAAGTTTTTACTTATTTTTATTAAACAATATTCTTAAAATTTTAGGACAGTTTTCGGTAAAATTTTCATAAGTGAAAATTTTTACAAAGTAAAAACTTGATAAAATATACTGTGAAAGTTTCCTTAAGTGAAATACCTACCCAGTTAAAAATGTGCTCTAAAAGGAGCAGGTTTTACGTATGAATTCATACCTCAAATCGCTTCAAACCTGCTGATAGGATGCCTGATTTTTGTATGGGGTGTTCCCGGTTTGGAGGACTATTTTCTGCCGACAATAAGCGCTTCTTTTAATATGCAAGCAAAACACTCCTAAATAGCTTTTTTTTAAGGGCTAACTACATTTTTAATCATTTTCGTAAACCATATTTTTTTATTTTTTTTCGCTTTAAAACCTTCTTCCTTGTCAGCACTAAAAAAGCAGCTTTTTTGTATATTTTATTCATTATCATTTACCCAGCAAAAAAAGCGTTGAAAAAGATGTTATTAAATTACCACAACTCGCAAACCCGAAGTACTTCAAATTCGGGTGAAGAAGCTATGAATTTAACATTAGCATGTCATTGGAAAAATGTTGTTCATTTTCTACTACTTTTAACTGCATATATTCCACGTTTCTAGTACTTTTAGCCTGGGGTTTTGAGATCTCAGTTAAACTAGGTTTAGTTAATCTGAAAACAAATTTGTGTTTTGGTCTTTGTTGAAATAAAATAAAAAAAACTCGAATTTCGCCGGAAAAATCCGCGATTTAGACTACGCAAAACTAAGTTTAAACTTAATCCACAAATCAAAAACCCGCACTTAGAGTTCTGATATTTGAATGTTAATTATAAGTAGGGGAAATAATGTATACTAAAATAACTTTAAGATGCTAAACAAAAGTAGTTCTGCAATAGTAATGAAATTGTCAATTTAACAAGTGATATTAATGCAGTGATTTTAAAATGCATATATATAAATATAAACTAAAGAACGTGGCCAAAAATAAAGAACAAATAATTTGAAACTTCTGGTGAAATTTTTTTCTTTACTAAAATGTATGCTGCAATTTTTACTTTAGTGAATATTTATGGCAAATACATATTTTCATTTCTAAAGTGAAACTATTCATTTTTTCTGGATACATTGGATACATACCTTATACGCTAAACCAATGAAACTAAATTGCGTATAAATTCACCAGTCTTAAGCGTAACCACTACTTTTGTCAATAGTTAGTGAGACTTAAAATCTTATTAATATTATAAAATAAATTAATAATACTACTACACATAGAAAAAACTGTTTTTGCAAGATGTGGTAGTATAACAAGTAAGAGTGCTATATTCCGCTGTGCCGAATCTTATATACCCTTCACCATTGTGCGAGTAGAATAGAGAGCAACTAAATAATTTTTACATATACATATACATACATATTTACAATACTTACAACTTCATTATACATAATTGAAATTTAAAAAGCGATAACTGGTAAATATTTTTTATTATGAAATAATAAAGAAGGGTGATAGCGAAAATCATATTGGGCATTATGCTAGTATATGTAAACAAATACGAAGGGGGGGTGAGGGGATAGGAAGAAGAGACGACAACCGGATTTGAACTTCGCTTTGCATAAGGACCCAGAATATATATACTTTATAGGGTGTAGGACCTTCGGTGAAGGGTATAAAAAACAAACTTAATTATAAAAAAAGAGTAATTTTTGGGATTTCAGTATTTTGGTCATAACTCTGCTATTTCTTAACCGATTTGACAGATTTATATACCGACGTGTTAAAGAAGAAATTTGCCAGTTATTTTGGCTATAACACTTGGACTCGGGAAGATCTATGGTTCCTGAAAATGGGTATTTTTCAAAAAAAAAAATTAATATTAAGGTCATAACTTTTTCGTATTTTAAAGCTTTGGCTCTTGCCGTTCTCCAGATATACAGAAAAAAGTAATAAAAATACAACAACCACAAGGGATTTTTTGGAAAAATTAGAGGCAGTCGTGGTTTTATGGTCATATATCAGCCATTGTTGGACCGATCTCGCTGAATTTCAATAGCAAGAAATGGTGGACTATATGTGACATAAATGTAAAACAACGTAGCCGCTATCATGTCTGGAGTCTCCGGAAAACACATATCAAACGTAAGACGGACAGACGGACGCACGGACGGACAGACGGATATCGTTAAATCAACTTCTCTCCTCATAAGGACCCAGAATATGTATACTTTATAGGGTCTTAGATCAATATTGTAGAAATTACAAACGGAATGACAAACCTTTTCCACCTGAGGTGAAGGGTATAAAAAGAGTAATTTTTGGGATTTCAGTATTTTGGTCAGAACTCTGCTATTTCTTAACCGATTTGATAGATTTATATACCGACGTGTTAAAGAAGAAATTTGCCAGTTATTTTGGCTATAAAACTTGGACTCGGGAAGATCTATGGTTCCTGAAAATGGGTATTTTAAAAAAAAATTAATATTTTGGTCATAACTTTTTCGTATCTGAACCGATTTTCCCGAGTTTTTCAGAAAATATTTTCTATTAAGGCGTAACAATAGGTCATACTACAGTCAAAAAATTCAGGTTTTTATACAATTTTTAATACTTTTTGTATGAGAGGTACCACGCCTACTTCTCCAATCCCGCCCACATTTTGTAGGATGGTGTATATTTATAACCTAAATGTTTGTACCTAATTTTAAACTTTGGCTCTTGCCGTTCTCCAGATATACAGAAAAAAGTAATAAAAATACAACAACCACAAGGGATTTTTTGGAAAAATTAGAGGCAGTCGTGATTTTTTGGTCATATCTAAGCCATTGTTGGACCGATCTCGCTGAATTTCAATAGCAAGAAATGGTGGACTATATGTGACATAAATGTAAAACAACGTAGCCGCTATCATGTCTGAAGTCTCCGGAAAACACACATATCCAACGTAAGACGGACGGATGGACGGACGGACGGATATCGTTAAATCAACTTCTCTCCTCATAAGGACCCAGAATAATATACTTTATAGGGTCTTAGATCAATATTGTAGAAATTACAAACGGAATGAAAAACTTATATATACCCTTTTCCACCTGAGGTGAAGGGTATAAAAATAATCCAAATAAATATTGAAATTGAAGGAAATGATTATTTAGTTTGCTTGTTGGTATCCTAAAATTTTATAGTGCCATCATTCGAATTGGTGAAAATAAAGCGGGAATTTAAATGCAAACATGTGACAGCCGATTGATGCTTAATGTAGCCTTAATATTAAAAGTTAAATAAAATTTTTCTATTCTATAAAAACAAATTTTAAGTAAATAAGGGCATTTCCATTTTGACGTGACTTGATGTTTGTACGACAAAATGTAAAAAAATTAAATTAAGTCAGATTTGTAAAAAGGTTTTTCATATTTGCAAAGTATATAAAGTAGCCCTTTATTCAGAAAAAAATTTACAACTACCGACGCTAAGATTTTGAAGATATAAGCAAAAATATGCACTGGCTTGACTTTATAAAAAAGAGAAGTAGATTTTGACTTGTATTACAAAATTGCATAAGACTGACTGCGAATTGAGCAATACTTTTTCTATAAAACCTTTTTTTAATAAGCTTTGGACTTATCTAGATTTATTTTCGAAGTTATCAAATTTAAAAATCTTTTCTCGTTTAAAGGTACATATCGGCATTTCCAACGAAAACTCTACTTTTTGTAATGTAACGACAGAATGAAAATTGGCTTGTATTTTAGGACCATGTTGTTCAAATGTTATCCTTTTTGTGAATAAATGTAGAGCTAGTTGCGCTTCACTAAAATAAAAAAAAAAAATCCATCTATATAATTAAAAATTAAATGTTGTCTGTTGCTAATCGCATAACTGTCGAATCGAATTTTTCTTTAAAATTTTGCCCCGCACACTTTTACGCCCACTTTTTTCGATTTACCTAAAATCAGAATCGATTTGACTAATTTTTCTTTCAAATGTCCGTATTAATCCATTTTAAGTTTTCATCGAAAGAAAAAATTTCCACGCCTATTTATCTTAAATCGGAAAACAGTTGCACCGATTTTACGATGCTTTAAGGGAATCAGTTCGAACAAATGTTCCACTGTTGAATCGATAGCAAAAATATGCATACGACACCCTCATGAAAGCTGTGAAAGATGAAGCTGGAGGGATTTTTTTTATAGATGCTCCCGGTGGAACTGGGAAAACTTTTTTAATCGTGCTAATTTTCGCAACGATATGCTCGCAGAATGATATTGTACTTGCACTCACATCTTCAGGAATTGAATCTACATTGTTGGAAGGCGGTCGAACTGCTCATTCAGCACCTAAGTTGCCATTAAATGTGCAAACCAATGAAAAACCAACATACCGAAGAACAGTGCGATGGCCAAAGTTTTGCAGCAAAGCAAACTGTTCATTTGGGATGAATGTACAATGGCGCATAAAAAATCTTTGGAGGCATTTAACAAAACGTTACAAGATTTACGAAACAATCAAAGCCGATTTGGAGGTACGATGATTTGTTGGCAGGTGATTTTCGGCAAACACTGCCTGTGATACCACGATCAACGCCCGCCGATGAATTTAATGCATGATTGAAGTCGTCTGCTGTGTGGAGCACGTTAGGAAACTCAAATTGAATCTGAACAGAGCTGCAGAACAATCTTTCTCGAGACGTATTTTCCAAACAATTGCTGGACATAGGAAACGGCAAAATCCCGGTGGATATTTCAATTTCTGCCAGCTCACCGAATCAAAGACCGAACTCATCGGAAAGGTGTTTCCAAACATTACACAAAATTACAGAAATCATGATTGGTTAAGCGAACGTGCTATATTAGCTGCGAAAAACGTTGATGTCGACGAACTGAATTTTAAGATTCAAAGTGAAATCGCTGGCGAAATGAAGTCGTACAAATCGGTATCCAATCGAAATTTTAAACTCCCTGGAATTAGCCGGACTACCGCCTCATAATCTCCAACTAAAAGTTGGATCGGTAATCATAATGTTACGAAATATAAACCAACCACGTCTTTGTAATGGCACCCGACTTACGGTAAAAAAAACTGATGAATAACGTCATCGAAGCAACAATGCTTAAAGGAAAGTACAAAGGAGAAAACGTTTAGATACCCCGGATCCCAATGATTTCAACCGACATTGCATTCAATTTAAACGCTTGCAGTTTCCAGTTAGGCTCGCATATGCAATGACAATCAACAAATCTCAAGGGCAGTCATTGCGCGTTTGAGGCATTAACATTGAGATTTCATGCTTCTCGTATGGTCAATTATATGTCGCCTGTTCCCGCGTCAGCAGTGCATTAGCATTATTTGTTTATGCGCCAGACAACCAAACAGAAAATGTCGTATATCACAAAGCATTGCAATGAACAAAATTATGGTATCCTAGAAAAGCAATGAATATTGATCTTACCAACTAAAATGTAAATAGAATACTATAAGATTCACAGCATATATACATACATACATTCAAATCAAATGTAAATCAAACATATGTATATGAATAATATTTTAATTAAAAATACTTTTTTTTTTAATTCGAACGCAAACATTTTTTCTAATTTGGACAGGAACAACGTCTGTCGGGTCAGCTAGTTACATATATACATATATAATTTTTTTAAAAACAATTTAAATTATTTTTGGCGTTACGTTACAAAAAGTAAACTTATCGCTGGAACTGCCTATATATTAAATAAATATGCTTCTTACCGGACCAGGTTTGTAAACATTAACCAGTGGTAATATCCCAAACTTTACCCGTTGAATCGGCATTACCCGAAATTAAAATATTGTCATCTAATTCCATGCCAGAAGTTAAACTTTGATGACCCATTAAACGTATCGAGGTGTCCAAAAAATCGCTAGAAACGTGTTCGCCATCAAACTACATGTCCCATACTTTAACAGTACGATCTGTACTACCTGTGAAATAATCGCTATTATTTTTGGTAGGTGAACTAAATAACAAAAAAAACTTACTCTTGCTGTTACAGCTAACCAAACTTTTAATGTAACAGACCCAGATACAATACGATTACCTGAAAATTGCAAACAAGTTATGACATGTCCTCATGGCATTTAGGTTGTCGTATGCGACGTTTATTCATTTGGATTATATGCTGACTCATATAGGCAGCCTTCCATGGCGGAGGGGAGGGTGGCATGTTACCAGCTCTACCACGTTTTGGGCGATCGGTTCGCGGTTCAGACAATATTTCAGCCTGGCGTTATTTTTCCTTCCACAACAGATTGTCATCGCATAAAAAACGCCAACTGCGACATGTTTGTGCAGCTCGCAAAATACCCTTCGGATCCATACTTGATCTCATCTCATGTTGTAAAATTGCTCTTCTGCAAAATAAAAAATTTGATGCGTAGCAACTTCACGATTAATTAGATTTGTGAACTTTTGTGTTTTTCGCTCCTTATATTAAACATACGTATGCAGAGTTCTCATTTGCGCACACATTGCACACTTGCGCATGAGCCAAAAAGACACTCACATAAAAACTAGCGCATGCACATGCGTTAGAGCGATATTTTATATTTGTCTCTTACGCATTCATGTGTATGTGCATTTTGTTGTTGCACATTTCGTGAGTGGCGCATGGAATGAGCAACGCATCAATGCCCATGTGCATGCACACAAACATACAATTTATTGATGTTATTATCAGCGTTGCCAAATTAAATTTTTGATGTGACAAAAATTCCTAAACGATGTTTTAAAATTTAAATACTAGTTAGGATTTTTTTTTATATTCTTAAAAACAGTTCTGCCATAACATTTTGATGAAAATATGCCAAAACTTCAAAAAAAAATTTGCTAAATCGTTAAATCAAGAAAATATGCTTAAAATCTGCTAAGATTAAAAAATAAAACTTTAAATATTTTAAATTTTATAAAAATATGCTAAAAATCTTCTGAATTTTTATAAAAAAAAATTTGCTAAGCAGCTGCTAAATAACAAATTGTTTTTATATAAATTTTTTGCATAAAAAGTTTTATTTAAAAAATATATAAGATAAATTATGCGACAAATAGAAGTAGTAAAAAAAAGTCGTTAAAAAAATGCTTTCCTAAAAAGCTAAAAAATCTGCTTTTGGGCAAGAATTATGCAGTTAGAATATTTTCTAAAAAAAAATATGCAAATCTCCAACTCAATGTGCTAAATATGCTAAAATAGGAACACTTCTCAAAAAGGAAAAATAAATAAATAAGGGGAAATGCGCTTGTGTTGTGCTTAGGTTTGACTTCATATTATAATTGCATGCGCTCTTGTTGTTGTACCCATAGCTTAGGCCTGCCATACGTCCTGGTTTTCCAGGATTGTCCTGGTTTTAGACTACTTGTCCTGGTGTCCTGGTCCACTATTAAATTGTCCTGGTTTTTTGTACTGGTCAAGACAAACAAATTAGTTTTTTGCTGGTTTAAAATGTTAACAAAGGTTAAGATTTCTGTTTTAACACTGCTGACATAACTTTAATTTAATTCAACTGTTATCTGGTGTAAAGCTAGCTGGTAAAAGCTTTCAATAATATTAGATGATAGTCAATCCTCTTTCGAATTTTGTTTCAACTAGTGGCTGTAAAAAGTTATACCGTGTACACAACTTTTATAAGTAATCGAAAACCGATAACAAATTGCTTTCTCTAAGGCAGCCCATACACGTTTCAATTCAATTGTCAACTGAGTCGGTCGTTGTCCAATTCAAAGCGTGTATGGCTTAGTCAATTGATTAGATTGACAGTTGTCCAGTTGGTTGAAGAAAAATCAAAAGAGTTTGATTTTTTTCAAGTTGAGTACTTAGACTGCTCAATGGACAAAGGAAAGAAACTTGTTAAAGACTGAAACACTGGAGAATATTATTCAATGTAAGTTTGATGTTAATATGACATGCTACCTGTTTTATAACTATATCAAAGACCGAAATGAAGTTCTGGGCGATTCTATTCTAGACAACTTTTAATATCAATTGCCAAATCACACTTTTTGATACTTTTTTGATGCCAATTTAAAGTAAAACATATATATTTTATAATAATATAATTTTTTTAGACGTAAGCTTAAATATAAATTTGTTGTGCACTTCGAATCATTAAGATTCATAGATTTGGCGCGAACAGAAAATGCATTGCATGTTGGACCCGTCATGGCTTAAAGACCAAATTTCTTATTATTGGATTATATTTATCTACGATGTTTGATTTGATAATCATCGTCTGATATCTCATCTTTCACATTAAAAAAGAATAATACAATAACAGTTTAAAAATTAACAGGGTTTTGTGTTTTTGTGGTATGATCTTATGAAAGTGGGCCGATTTGGTTGCACCCGTCATGCACTTTAAAGCTCACTCGTGGCTATTTGATCGTTTTATATAAATTCTTGTAAAAAGATAACAATAGTATATACAAAAATGTTACCCCTTCTAGAAATAACTTAATTGCAAATGTAATTTTTTCTATTAGTTAAAGACGTTTAAAGCGTCTAAATGTTGCACCCGTCAGAATAGAATCGCCCTTCTAGAAAAAGTGCAATCTTCTGAAAATTATTTTAGTTTAGAACATTTTAAGCTCAACTTTTTATTATTTTTCATCGTTTTTATGTACATGAAGTACACGTTAATTTTTTTTTTCTATATATGTATTGTTGGATTTATAAATAAAAACTGGATGGTTTTTACATATCGCACCCTAAATACTAAAAGGTAACAACTCAAAATTCCTTAATTTTCAGGAGAGCCAAAAAACTGTTTACGTAAAAATGGTGATAATATTTAAAAAAAAAAAATTAGTTCCCTTTTAAAAAAATTCCAATTAGAAGAAAGTTTTGCTATGCCTTTTTCAATTTTGTAATTAGCTAGATTCACATCTCTAGAATTAATTTATGAAAAAACGTCATTTTTGAAAAATTTTGAGTTGTGACCCTTTAGTATTTAGGGTGGGATATACTGCATACATATGTATTAATAAAAAACTTTTCTGTTGGTATAATTTTTTATCCATTTTTTCCATGTGTCCTGGTTGATAGGTTCAAACATCTGGCAGCCCTTCAATAGCTGTATCTATATTAGCGTGGCCGTTAGTTGTATGGAGAACTTTTTTTTTTTGATTTCTCATATTCTCCCCCCCCCCAAATCGGTTCAGTTTTATGTAAAAAAAAATACAAAAAAATTTCGTAGCGATAAGTTGTGTTTTAGGGGGGGCGTCGGCCCCTCAAAGTTTGCATTAAGCCATTTATTCAAATGTAATTTGTTTGCATATCATCCAAATCGAAAGACATCGATTTCAAAATTAGTTCACTTGACATTAAATCCCTCTTTTATATATATAAAACGTATATAAAATGTTTGGAATTTTGTTGTTATTTTCTTAATTATTTTCTTAAATATTAATTTTAGCAAAAAACTTTCTTCGAGGCTAATGTTGTTGACTAGAAGAGCTAAAATATTGCCATATATCATGTTCTTGTAAAATGTTGTTTTTAAGAGATAGTCATACGCAAACAAATTACATTTGAATAAATGGCTTGATGGCAAACTTTGAGGGGCGGACGCCCCCCCTAAAACACAACTTATCGCTACGAAATTTTTTTGTATTTTTTTTTACATAAAACTGAACCGATTTGGTGGGGGAGAATATAAGAAATCAAAAAAAAGAAAATAACGGCCACCCTAATCTATATCTATCTATTTTATTAACATCACTATTATTATGATTTGTTTATTCTATTTTTATACCCTTCACCTCAGGTGGAAAATGGTATATATAAGTTTGTCATTCCGTTTGTAATTTCTACAATATTGATCTAAGACCATATAAAGTATATATATTCTGGGTCCTTATGAGGAGAGAACTTGATTTAACCATGTCCGTCTGTCCGTTGAAATGGATTTTCCGAAGACCCCATATATGATGGGGGCCAGGTTATTTTACATTTATGTCACATATGGTCCGGAATTGCTTGGTATTGAAATTCAGAAAGATCGGTCCACAAATGGCTGAGATATGAGCAAAAAACCACGACTATCTCTAATTTTTCCCAAAAATTCCTTGTTGTTGTGGTATTTTTATAACTTTTTTCTGTATATCTTGAGAACGGCAAGGTAAACACATTAAGGTTATCAATACACAGCATCCCACAAAATGTGGGCGGGATCGGAGAAGTGGGCGTGGTATCTCCCGTACAAAAAATATCAAAAATTGTATAAAAACCTGATTTTTTGGACTGTTATATGGCCTATGGATATCCCTGGCATATCAAAAGTTCGGAAATCTTTAGTAAAAAATATTTTCTGAAAAACTCGGAAAAATCGGTTCAGATACGAAAAAGTTATGTCCAAAATAATAATTTTTATTTTTAAATACCCCCTTTCGGGAACCATAGATCTTCCCGAGTCCAAGATTTATAACCCAACTAACTGGGTTATAAATCTTAAACACGTCGGTATATAAATCTGTCAAATCGGTTAATAAATGGCTGAGTTATAATCAAAATACTGAAATCCCAAAAATTACTCTTTTTATACCCTTCACCTCAGGTGGAAAAGGGTATATATAAGTTTATCATTCCGTTTGTAATTTCTACAATATTGATCTAAGACCCTATAAAGTATATATATTCTGGGTCCTTATGAGGAGAGAACTTGATTTAACCATGTGATGTCTTTGACTAATGCACAGACCTAATCTGATGCAACAACAAACTTATGTATTACAAATTTTTTTACTGATCATAAAAAATTATTTGAAGGTTAAGTTTTTTTTTGTAATTCCCTTCAAACAAAGAATGGCAACAACAAAATTCATGTATATTTTTGTTTTTGTATGTTAAAATTGTCATGTATTTTTGGACAAAATACAAAATAATCTACCTGTTTTGAATGTTCTAGTAAAAAAACCACAAAATTCCGTTACATTTTTACACAGTTATTGCAAGTGTTTTTTTATAAGAATAGTTGGAAATTTCTATAACCCTTTGACCAATGCACAGACATAATCTGATGCAACAACAAAATTATGAATTCCAAAATTTTTACTGATCATAAAAAATTATTTTAAGGTTTGGTTTTTTTGTAATTTCCTTCAAATAAAGAATGGCAACAAAAAAATGTATGTATATTTTTGTTTTTGTATGTTAAAATTGTCATGTATTTTTAGACAAAATAGTCTACCTGCTTTAAGTGTTCTAATAAAATGTTTACAAAATCATAAAGCCAAAAATTCCGTTACCTTTTTATACAGTTATTGCATGTGTTTTTTTACAAGAATGGTTAAATAATTTCCGTATAAGCAAGCAACAACCGATTATACAAGTTACATATCAATTCCAGTTTTTTCATGCCTACTATTGACAATATTTATTATTCAAATTGGTATGTATATTACTTTCATATTTTGTACGTCATGCGCTTGAGCATGCGCATTGATATAAGAAAATGTTGCACATGCGCATGCGCATGAGCACAAATTTAAGCTCATGTGCTGCACACTCATGAGCAAATACGAACTCTGAACATATGTATGTACATTAAGCTGAAGTTTTTTTTTTTAATTTTAAATCTACTGCGTTAATAACACAAGGGAACAAATTTGAACTTTTTTTGTGCGCTTTGAAATTTGATAGCAAATTTTTAATAATTTGAGGGCGCTGATTTCAAATCTAATCTCCATTTTTCTCTATCAGCTCTAGTTTTCGAGATATACCGTTATGTCCAAAATTAAGGCACTTTCACTGCATATTGGAATAACTTGAAAACGGTGTACCATATTCAGTTAAAAAAAATCCGAAACTCGGCAACAATATTTACTCAAACTTACTGTTCCGCAGTGTAATCGTCACTTGACAACAGCTGTATGATAAATGTGACATTGATCTAGACGAAGAAGCTGTTGTTTTTATCTACAAATGCATTATTATACTTTTGTGTTCTAATATCTTTACGTCGAAACGATTTTGTTTTCAGCGTATCCACACAACCAATATATGCTCCTTTAAAAAGTGGCCTTATTCAAATTTGTTCAATATCAGTGAAAAATTTTTGTACATGTGTATTTGATTCAAGGATCTTTTCTATTATTTAATGATTAGGCAGGCACTGGTTGATCTGGGGGTTCCGTTGTTCCTGGTCGAATGGATAACTAGGATGCTTGGTAGTGGGGTTATTCACTCGGATTGGGAGAATAGGGGGGCTCTTGGCTGTCAATGTTGTTCTGAGACTTTTTGACAGAATGGGTCGGAAAGTCGTGGCCTACGCGGATGATGTAGTGATATTGGTGTCGGGCAAGTTTCTGCCGACAACAAGCGAAGTCATGCAAGGGGCGTTGGGCGAACTGTCGGCATGGGCTGGTGATAAGGGACTAGGAGTTAACCCGGAGAAGACGGAGCTGGTTCTTTTTACTAGGAGGTACAAGGTGGAGAATTTTAGGCTACCGGTACTGGGAGGTGTGGAGCTTAGACTATCGGATAGTGCTAAGTATCTAGGAGTATTTATGGACAGCAAGCTGTCATGGGGTAGGAACGCTCAGGAGAGACTTAAGAGGGGTCTTAATGCCTACTGTGCTTGCAGATCATCAATAGGTAAGAGTTGGGGTTTCCGGCCGTCAGTTGTGGGATGGCTGTACACTTCGGTGGTTAAACCCATTCTTACGTATGGATGCTGTGTTTGGTGGGAGTCATTGAGATTGGATAGTCGAAGAAACCTTGTCTAAAGCTCAGAGGTGTGCTTAAATCGGCATGACAGGTGCCATGAGAAGTACTCCTCAAGCGGCCCTGGATGTCATTCTGCATCTTCTACCTACTGAGCAGTATGTGATGGGAATGGCAGCCAGGAGCCTTCTTAGGCTGATGGAGTTAGGATTTATGGGGAATGTGACGCAGGGTCACGCACGGATCCTGGGTGAGATTGAGGCTGGGGGCCACTGCCTGGGATCGTCTGGCTCTACTGATTATTTGAGCACTAGGGTGGATTTCGGGCGGGTGCCGGAGGTAGTAGTGCCTTCTAGGGAGAGCTTTCAGGTAGGAGCAGATTATTTGGTAGATTTGCTATATTACCTGATGGCTCGAAGTTGAGGGGCACGGGTGCGGCGGTCTACATTGAGGATCTGGACATCAGAATGTCATATAGACTTCCGGACGAGTGCAGTGTTTTTCAGGCGGAGGTTCTGGGGGTCTTGAGGGCCGTGGGACTGATGAGGGACAACATCGATAGGGGCTCGGAGATCACTGTATATGTGAACAGCCAGGCAGCTCTTATGGCTGAAAGGGGCTATTATATGAACTCCAAGCTGGTTGATGAGTGTAGGAGGAGGGAGTCTTAGGGAAATATGTGTTAAAGCTGTGCTGGGTTCCGGGTCATTCCAAGATAATCGGCAATGAGGTGGCTGATGAGTTAGCAAGACAGGGCTCGGAGATGGAGGATCCGGACTGTATGGAGTCAGTTAGGTCTCCAATGGGCTTCTTCTTTTGAAGGATCAGGGAATGGATTCTGGGTGCGACCAACTGGGCCTGTGGGAACCGGATGTACTGCCGGGTATCAAGGGCACTGTGGCCGGTGCTTAGGAAGTCCGATTCGGAGTCGCTGCTGGGCAGGAGTAGGGTCTGTGTTAGGACCATGATAGGGGTTATCACGGGCCACTGTATGTTAGGCAGGATGGCGGTGAGATTGGGATCCGACTTATCGTATGTGTGCAGGTTGTTTGAGGACCCGGAGTAGCTGGAGACAGTTGAGCACATTCTGTGTCACTGTCCCAGGCTCCAGGGCAGTAGGCTGAGGTCTCGGGGTGTGGACTCGAGGGTCTGATATGATTCGTAATGGGGATGGCCTGGCTGCGCGAGAGAAGACGGGCTGCTGGCCGCACGTAGGACGAATTTTGGTTTGATCTGTTACTATCTATCTTTTGAATCTCATGCTGTCGTTCTTTATTTCATCTACATTCCTTTTTTCACGTGTCTATTCCTAAATAAGGCGTCACAATGTACCATATTGGTCTCTGGGTGAAGGTGTGAAGAAAACTTCACACCAGCCTTTCTACCTACCTACCTAATAATATCACAATGTGTTGGTTAGGCATTTACACTTTCTAGCTTGTTTTTTATTTTATTCTTTTTGAAAGGTCAGTCAACTTCAGTTTTTAAAATTGATCATACAGCTTTCTAAATTTAAAGCCATTTCTTAAAGATGTGGTTATTTTTAACTTATTGTTCAGTGTTTAGGGAATAATCAAACACATTTTGTAAATTAAATTATTGCTTTTTATTAATAAAAATTTCAATATAATAAATATTTATTTTGTAATTTTTTTATAACATTAAAATGCATTGAATGCAGTTTTATATTGTTGTTTGTATTGAATTAACCCTGACATTGTGAAATATTTTTTTTTTTTTTTTGCTATTTTGTATTATTCTAATGTTGTTTGTTTATGAAAATCATTACTTTTAAGTTATTTGACATTCAGTTTAAAGCATTTTAATGAAGAAGGGGGGGCAGGTTGATGTTATTTGTCAATGAAGTACTGTACAACCGTTCCTGAATTATACCGGTTTTTAGTTTTGTACCCAGTTTATGATATTATTACAAGCTTGTTGCCAGATTATCACTCATACCCAATAAGCAAATAAAAATCAAACGTTTTGTTTTGGTTTGTTTAAGATTTATTTATTGGGGTTCTGACAATGTAGTTACGGAGGTCACTATTTATGTGGACAGCCAGGCGGCTCTTATGACTGTAAGGGGCTGTTATGTGAACTCCATGCTGGTTGATGATTGAAGGAGGGCTCTGGAGGAAGTCTTAGGGGAGTAAGTGCTAAGGTTGTGTTGGGTGCCGGGTCACTGCAAAATAGTCGGCAACAAGGTGGCCTATAGGTTGGCGAGACAAGGTTCAGAGAGGAAGGATCCTAACTGTATAGAGTCAGTTAGGCCTCCAATGGGCTTCTTCTTTGGGAGGATCAGGGAATGGATTCTGGGAGCGACCAATCGGGCTGTGGCCGGTGCTCAGAAAGTCCGATTCGGAGTCGCTGCTAGGCAGGGGTAGGATTTGCGTTAGGACCATGATATAAATTATCACGGGCCACTGTATGATAGGCAGGATGGCGGTGAGGATGGGATCCGACTGGTCGGATATGTGCGGGTTGTGTGAGGACCCGGAGGAGTTGGAGACAGTTGAGCACATTCTGTGCCATTATTCCAGGCTACAGGGCAGCAGGCTGAGGTGGCTGGGCAGTAGATTCCTGGCCGAATTAGGGGATGTCTCGGTTTGTGGACTCGAGGGTCTAATAGTATTCGTAATGGGGATGGCCTGGCTGCGCGAGAGGAGATTGCGTGCTGGGGCCGCACGTAGGGCTAACTTGACTGAGTAGGATTTCTCTCGGGTTTGGTCCGAAACTTTCTTTTCCTATCTATCTTTGAAATCTATCTTATGCTTTCTCTCTTTCTCACCTACTTTCTATCTTTATATCTATCTCTAAATAAGGCGTCACAATGGACCATATTGGTCTCTGGATGAAGGTTGAAGGAAACTTTACACCGCCCTTTCTACCTACCTACCTACCAACAATGTAGTTATATGCCCTGCAATAAGGTCTGCAAATCAGTTTCAGAAGTTGTGACATTGATATCAGCAAGAGTAAAATTTATTTTCTTGTTGTCATTTTGTTTTGCTTTTTTCTTATGTTTTTCCTATGAATTTATTTTGTGTGAGGATTTTGCAGCATTCGGCTAAAAGTGGTGTGCAGAGCAAAACAACACTTAATACAATTTAAAATAGTTGATATGGAGCAAAATAAATGCTTAATATCTCAGAAACCATAAAAAATTTCGTGAAACAGGTTTTGAATTCAGAAATATTAAAAATATGTATGTGTCTCGATTTGTTTAAAATTTTCGAAAGGATAAAACAATAATGAGCTGACGATTTACATAAAGTGCCGCTCACTTGATAAGTTGCATAAGTTTTGTAATTATCATTTTAACTTCTCTTAATATATACTTTAAGAGAACAATTTATTTAAACTAAAGTTGAGAGGTCTTTTGTACGCTAATAATTTAGAGAATCAAAAGTAACGGTAAATGTAATTTTTGGCTTTTTTTTGTAAAAATGCAGTAACACACATGTACATTTTAGCTCAGTTGATTAGGCTCATTAATAGACTGGTCGCATCTTGTATGGCATTTTTTTTTTAATTTAATTGTTTGCGCTGCTTAAAATATGAGGTTTGGTGTAAGAAATCATGATCTAATTTTTCAGGTCAATCCGACGGTGCCTAGCCGTGCCAAGTGGGGCCCAAAGTTCCTCATATTATAAAAAAACATCTTTTCGATCCGATCTTTATACTAGTTATACTAGTTGAAAAGCCGAAAATCGTTACGATCTTCCGCAGTGAAGGTACTTCAAGTGTGCCAAATTTCAGCTTCCTATGTCATCAGATGGCTTCAGAAAGTTGCGGAAAGAATAGGACATACATGCAAACATCCTGACATACTAAGAAATTATATATTGTATAGATAGATTAAAGTATTTGCTATTTAATATTTTAGTATGACACGAACCTAATTCGGGTACGCTGAATCCAGTGGTGCTAGCCGTTTTTTAAGGTTAGCTTTGGTTTTCTAGATATACCGTTATTTCGAAAATTAAGGAGGTTGCACAACATATGTTCGTGTAACTCAAAAACTCTTTAGCTTATTGAAAAACTAAAAAAAACCGAAATTCCGCAATAAAATTTACTTTAAGAAAGTTTAACTTTTTTCTTTATGTTAGCTTTGGTTTTCGAGATATACCGTTATTTCGAAAATTAAGAAGGTTGCACAACATATGATCGCGTAACTCAAAAACGCTTTAGCTTATTGAAAAACTAAAAAAAAAACCAAATTCCGCAATAAAATTTACTTATATCATTTTTAAAATGGGGCACAGTAAGCCATTAACTAAAGAAAAAGGCAAAATTTAAGGGTTTGTGGAAACTGGTCTAAGTATTACAACAAAAATTTAACGAAGTTAGAATGATGCTAGCAATTTGATAAGAAAACAGTCTGATTTCGGGAAAAAAATGAAAGGACGTTCGCATAGAGTCGCAACAATGGCGGTCATTTCGAATGATTCTGCTGCAAAAATTAAACAAAAAACGGGTAGTACAGCAAGCGGTGCAGAGGTAAAACATATTATACGAAGTGCCAAGCATTTAAAGAGATCAAAAATAAAAAAAGACAACTCTGAATGCCCCTCTTAAAGCAAAACGACTTCAGTTTGTCCGTGAACACATGTGTTATAAAAACGGAATGGCAATATATTATTTGAATGAAAAAAAATTTTAATTTGGAAGGTCCAGATGGTTATAATTTTTCGCCCTTATTGTGTTTGGCGTATTTAAGATACGCCTACGACAGTTTGGTAATAGATTAAAGAAAAAAAGTTCACTTATTAATACGATCTTCGTATGACGTGCTAAATTCCCAGTTTTTCATATTTGATAAATACACTGAAATTTATTGTTGAGGGAAAGCAAACCTCTATGCGCATTTCGCCAGTTGCTTACACCAGCTCATCAGGAAACCTTTTCCAAAGATTTTAGAAAAGCCAAAAATATTAAACAAATAAAACCTTAAGCGAATAAGAGTTATAAACACTCTAAGTCTTACCTGTAACAATATCAAAGCTTAAATAAAACACCAACAATAAACAGTGAGTTTATCTTTTCTTACATCCCCCTACAATTGGTTGGGTTCTTTCCGACTCGAATTGTAGTTGTAAGTTGGTTAAAAGAAAAAACAAAATTAAAAAACAAACCGCTTCATTCTATTGTCTTCGTAAGAAAACAACGAACTAAACCAATTTGCCAATTCAGTTTTATGCACGGGCACATGCAATTATATTATCAAAGTTATTTTCGGGAATACAAAGTTTATTATTAATACGATCTTCGTATGACGTGCTAAATTCCCAGTTTTTCATATTTGATAAATACACTGAAATTTATTGTTGAGGGAAAGCAAGCCTCTATGCGCATTTCGCGGGTTGCTTACACCAGCTCATCAGGAAACCTTTTCCAAAGATTTTAGAAAAGCCAAAAATATTAAGCAAATAAAACCTTAAGCGAATAAGAGTTATAAACACTCTAAGTCTTACCTGTAACAATATCAAAGCTTAAACAAAACACCAACAATAAACAGTGAGTTTATCTTTTCTTACATCCCCCTACAATTGGTTGGGTTCTTTCCGACTCGAATTGTAGTTGTAAGTGGGTTAAAAGAAAAAACAAAATTAAAAAACAAACCGCTTCATTCTATTGTCTTCGTAAGAAAACAACGAACTAAACCAATTTGCCAATTCAGTTTTATGCACGGGCACATGCAATTATATTATCAAAGTTATTTTCGGGAATACAAAGTTTATTATTAATACGATCTTCGTATGACGTGCTAAATTCCCAGTTTTTCATATTTGATAAATACACTGAAATTTTTTGTAGAGGGAAAGCAAGCCTCTATGCGCATTTCGCCGGTTGCTTACACCAGCTCATCAGGAAACCTTTTCCAAAGATTTTAGAAAAGCCAAAAATATTAAACAAATAAAACCTTAAGCGAATAAGAGTTATAAACACTCTAAGTCTTACCTGTAACAATATCAAAGCTTAAACAAAACACCAACAATAAACAGTGAGTTTATCTTTTCTTACATCCCCCTACAATTGGTTGGGTTCTTTCCGACTCGAATTGTAGTTGTAAGTTCACGTTCTCTTTAATCTATTACCAAACAGTCGTAGGCATATTTTAAATACGCCAAACACAATAAGGGTGATTATGTTTATGATTTATGAAAAGAAGAATGTTACCTAAGTCGTTTGCATAGCTGTGAGGGTAGTGTGATGGTGTGGGGGCAATTTCATACTATGGAACATGTGAGCTTCAATTTCTATCATCTAGAATGAAACCGAATAATTACAAAAATGTAGTTGAGAAGGCTTTCCCACATTTTTCTAGTGTTTCTGGACCTATTCAGTTGATATTTCAACAAAATAATGCCACGATCCATACAGCAAGAGTTGTAAAAGAATGTATGTATATGCAGCAAAAGAAGCTTTAATTGATGAAATTAAAAAAGCTTGGGCCGAAATTTTCTTGACATTAATTGCGAATCTTTACAACTCCCTTCCAAATCGTATTTTTGAAGTAATATCCAATAAACGAGGATATATACTTATTATTAAATTAAATCTATATTAAAATATTATAAAGCTTCTTTAAAAATAAAAAATAATTAAATGAAAATTATATTTTCTTGTTTGTTTTTTAATTAATGTCGTTGAACCTATGAGTTAAGAAATTGTGTTCCAAAACAGAGTATCAAACGAAAAAACATTATTAAAAAACAGAAATAAATTATTGCTGCCATTTAAAACTTAATATAACTACCCAGTTGGCCACGTCTTGAAGACATCCTCGAAGGCGGATGTACGACAATGTTAATTCCTGCACGACATGTGAGGGACAGCGAGAACAAATCGTCAACGACATTTTCGAACAAGTGTCGCGAAAAGCGTGCACGACACAAAGAAAGACAATGTCGCTCTTCTTGTCGTATATTCGATCGAAAGACTACTTTGTCGTCAACGAAAACATGCATGACAATGTCGTCTATTTTAACATCCTCGACAAAAATTATAATATGGTTATATATTTTCAGACAGTTTTTTTAGTATAGTTGAAATTTAATTTCTGATACATGTTATACACATATTCGTTCTTTTAAGCAATCCTGAAGTTGACAGTGAAGTATTAACTACATGTTATCTATTTGCAAGCCCGCGAATAACTTCATCAGCATTTTCGGCTTTACTGGTTAGACCCCTTTTACAAAGTGACAGACAGAAGACAGACAGACGAAGTTTGTTGGCGAGAGAGCAAAAAAGTAAAGTAAAAGACATTGTGAAATATTTGTTTTTTTTTTTTGCTATTTTGTATTATTCTAATGTTGTTTGTTTATGAAAATCATTATTTTTAAGTTATTTGACATTCAGTTTAAAGCATTTTAATGAAGAAGGGGGGCAGGTTGATGTTATTTGACAATGAAGTACTGTACAACCGTTCCTGAATTATACCGGTTTTTGCTTGTTGCCAGATTATCACTCATACCCAATAAGCAAATAAAAATCAAACGTCTTGTTTTGGTTTGTTTAAGATTTATTTATTGGGGTTCTGACAATGTAGTTACGGAGGTCACTATTTATGTGGACAGCCAGGCGGCTCTTATGGCTGTAAGGGGCTGTTATGTGAACTCTAGGCTGGTTGATGATTGAAGGAGGGCTCTGGAGGAAGTCTTAGGGGAGTAAGTGCTAAGGTTGTGTTGGGTGCCGGGTCACTGCAAAATAGTCGGCAACGAGGTGGCCTATAGGTTGGCGAGAAAAGGTTCAGAGAGGAAGGATCCTAACTGTATGGAGTCGGTTAGGCCTCCAATGGGCTTCTTCTTTGGGAGCATCAGGGAATGGATTCTGGGAGCGACCAATCGGGCTGTGGCCGGTGCTCAGAAAGTCCGATTCGGAGTCGCTGCTGGGCAGGGGTAGGATTTGCGTTAGGACCATGATAGAAATTATCACGGGCCACTGTATGATAGGCAGGATGGCGGTGAGGTTGGGATCCGACTGGTCGGATGTGTGCGGGTTGTGTGAGGACCCGGAGGAGTTGGAGACAGTTGAGCACATTCTGTGCCATTATCCCAGGCTGCAGGGCAGGAGGCTGAGGTGGCTGAGGTGGCTGAGGTGGCTGAGGTGGCTGGGCAGTAGATTCCTGGCCGAATTAGGGGATGTCTCGGTTTGTGGACTCGAGGGTCTAATAGTATTCGTAATGGGGATGGCCTGGCTGCGCGAGAGGAGATTGCGTGCTGGGGCCGCACGTAGGGCTAACTTGACTGAGTAGGATTTCTCTCGGGATTGGTCCGAAACTTTCTTTTCCTATCTATCTTTATATATATCTCTAAATAAGGCGTCACAATGGACCATATTGGTCTCTGGATGAGGGTTGAAGGAGACTTTACACCGCCCTTTCTACCTACCTACCTACAATGTAGTTATATGCCCTGCAATAAGGTCTGCAAATCAGTTTCAGAAGTTGTGACATTGATATCAGCAAGAGTAAAATTTATTTTCTTGTTGTCATTTTGTTTTGCTTTTTTCTTATGTTTTTCCTCTGAATTTATTTTGTGTGAGGATTTTGCAGCATTCGGCTAAAAGTGGTGTGCAGAGCAAAACAACACTTAATACAATTTAAAATAGTTGATATGGAGCAAAATAAATGCTTAATATCTCAGAAACCATAAAAAATTTCGTGAAACAGGTTTTGAATTCAGAAATGTTAAAAATATGTATGTGTACCCATACCTTTCTCGATTTGTTTAAAATTTTCGAAAGGATAAAACAACAATGAGCTGACGATTTACATAAAGTGCCGCTCACTTGATTAGTTGCATAAGTTTTGTAATTATCATTTTAACTTCTCTTAATACATACTTTAAGAAAACAATTTATTTAAACTAAAGTTGAGAGCTCTTTTGTACGCTAATAATTTAGAGAATCAAAAGTAACGGTACAATAAATAGTATTTATTAATTTTTGGCTTTTTTTTGTAAAAATGCAGTAAAACACATGTACATTTTAGCTCAGTTGATTAGGCTCATTAATAGACTGGTCGCATCTTGTATGGCATTTTTTTTTTAAATTTAATTGTTTGCGCTGCTTAAAATATGAGGTTTGTTGTAAGAAATCATGATCTAATTTTTCAGGTCAATCCGACGGTGCCTAGCCGTGCCAAGGGGGGCCCAAAGTTCCCCATATTATAAAAAAACATCTTTTCGATCAGATCTTTATAGTTATACTAGTTGAAAAGCCGAAAATCAAAAATATGGCTTCGTTACAATCTTCCGCAGTGAAAGTACTTCTAGTGTGCCAAATTTCAGCTTCCTATGTCATCAGATGGCTTCAGAAAGTTGCGGAAAGAATAGGACATACATGCAAACATCCTGACATACTAAGAAATTATATATTATAGAAGACAGACAGACGAAGTTTGTTGGTGAGAGAGCAAAAAAGTAAAGTGTGTCACGCATACAGCGTCGCCCCCTTACCAACAAACTTCGTCTGTCTGCCTTCTGTCTGTCATTATGTTGCTACAAATTTAAATCAACAATTGAAAAAAAGAATGTAAGAATTCTACAAAATCCAAGCAAGTGATTAAAAAACATTCAAGAAAACTTTGTCGTCAATAGCTTTTATACAAGACAACTTATAAGACAATGTCGCTCATATTGTCCAACATAGAGTTTGAAAAAAGACAAATTATAAGACAATGTAGCTCCTGCCGTCCCACATAGAGTTTAATAGAGGACAACTTATAAGACAATGTCGCTCATACTGTCCTACATAGAGTTTTATAGAATATAACTTATAAGGCAATGTCGCTCAAACTGTCGTACACGTCGATTTCCTGTAAATTCTCTTTTAGAAAACCTAAACGACAGGGGACAAGTCGTGCATACATCTTTGACGACGATGTCGTCAACAGCAATCTGGCCAACTGGGTAATTACTTTATTATTAAACATAAAAACAATTAATTTCAATGTAAAAAAATGTGAACCTATTCAAGTGAGCGGCAGTGTACATTAGGGCTATAACCACGGAGTTGCCAAGAATGTTTTAGTAATGAAAACCCTGTCTCCCATCGTTTTGCGAAAAAAAACTCACTCAGGGAAGTAAATTTCCAAAACCTTCCAAGAAATTTTGAACCGCGATGAATTGTAAACCGTAGGAAAATTTTTAAGTGCATAAGTTCCAAAATAGCATTTAAGTGAATACATACATATATACAAATATCAGGTGTATATTTTTTTAAAATTTCCGTGAGATAAAAATGGTTGTTTTTAAACTTCAACCCGATCCCTGCATGAACTTTTTTAACAATCCGAAAAAATTATCATATTTTTTATTAATAACTTTTAATGTTCTACACGACTTACTATGCCGTTTTTGATATTCGCAAAAAGTGTGAAAAAGTTATAGCCCTAGTGCAAATACATATATGTATGTACATTACATAGCGTCTTCACCTGACAATTTTTTGTCATACCAAACGTCAAAGTCTATATAAAAAAAACTCGAAAATTTTTGTCACCGTTTTTTTAATATGAAGTTTGACGTTTGGTATGACAAAAAATTGTCAGGTGAAGACGCTATGTTAGGGCGGGTTATGTGGCCATGATATTTTTAAGATGATGCAAGTGTTGCCAATAAAGTCATTTATTAAAAAAAAAACGAAAATTGAAAATGATGTCGCTTAAGCTTTTTTTGCGATTATGCCTCGATATGTATGTATATTCGAGTGGGTCAATTTGTTCGGGCCCAAAAAAATGACAAAGCCTACAGCAAAATCGTAATCAACGGAAAATTCTAAGAACTTTTCCTAAAGAAACCATGGTTCCAAAATCAAAATCGAGCTTCCGGGTTTTGACTTGAAAATTTGGTGCTCAGAAAATCTGAAAAAAAATAATACTTTTTTGGAAATATTTATTGAAATTGGTGAATAGTTGGCGTGTATCACTGAAAGATGGCTTTTTTAAAAGGAAATTTTCTCAGTTTTATATATCTGTGCTCATTTTTAGAAAATTCTGTACATAAATAATTGGTTAGGAGATTTTTGTCAAAATGTTCATAGTCAAGCTGGTAAAATAAAAAAACTGTATTTTATTTTTTTTTTAACCCAATTTTCTATTTTAAATTCACTACCTTTTTAAAAAAATTCACTTTTATTTAAAAAAATAAGCGCAATGTTATGCGCTACGCAATAAGACATATAGAAATGCAGTAAAGTATGTAAGTGAAAGAACTCTCAACAACTTAAAAAACGAAGACGATTTGTAAGGGAGAATACTAAAAAATAACTGTATCAGTGTGTAAAGCTGATCGTTACATCTAACAATTTTTATATGCTTTATGTGTCATAAATGTATTGCTTCAAAGTGGGAACTCGCCATATAAAATTAATGTCTTCCTTACAAACCTGCTTCGTTCGAAGCTCCATTTTTTATTGGGTAACGACTTCAATAAAAATGTATTTAAAAGAAAAAATACATTACATCATGGGTCACAAGGCCCTACATAACCTTTAAACCATAACAGCACTTATAAAGTTATGCGCTTAATACGAGTTTTTGTACATTTTTTAAATATTGCTGGCTTTTCTTGAAAACGCGTCAAAAAAGTGAAAATTGTTATTTCTTTTTTTTTGTTTTTTCCATACTTCTGTTTTTCGTACTTTTGTCAAGAATTTTTCTTGAAGTCCAAGAAGTCCAAGTCTGTTGACCTTTTTCAGCACAACTTGAAGGACAAATGTACACATAGAGCTCGTGCCTTAGCTTTAACAATAATTAGTATTGTGGTTATTTTGTTGAACTATTTATGGTTTTTAATCCAAATTTTTAATATTTTTAATTAGGCTTATGAAATTTAATTTTTCATTAAATTATTTTTATGAAGAAAGGAATTTTACAACATGAAAATTAATTAAAATTGTTATTGATAATCTTTCATTCTTGACATGGCTGGGGCTCGAACCCCGGCCGGCAGGTTACCATGACATGTTTCGATCGCAACCACTCGATCTCCTCAGAAGGATTTGCCGTCTTACACTCGCAGCCATCGACGACTGCTGACGTCAATAGTCAAACATCAATCCTTAAACCAAATTGTATTTTAACCTTTGGTAGATCGAAATTTGCTTTTCTGAATAATTATCCACCTTTAATTGATTTTACGTGTTTTTTCCTTACTTCTGCTTTCTCGTCCTTTTGTCAAGAATTCTTCTTGAAGTCGAAAGTACATTTTTTGTTTGTTTTTTCATTTTTGTCGTTCTTTTTGTTGACCTTTTTTTAGCACAACTTGAAGGACAAATGTACACATAGAGCTCGTGCCTTAGGTTTAACAATAATTAGTATTGTGGTTATTTTGTTGAACTATTTATGGTTTTTAATCCAAATTTTTTAATATTTTTAATTAGGCTTAAGTTCATCAAATTTAATTTTCATTAAATTATTTTTTTTTTATGAAGAAAGGAATTTTACAACATGAAAATTAATAAAAATTGTTATTGATTCTTTATTTTTATTTCTGTAGAAAGCAACAACAATATTACAAAATATTTACGACTTCGTTTTTGCTTTCAATGTACATAATTCTTTGGCGTAACGTTGCAAATTATATAATTAGGGCCTATAAATCTTACTACACCATTTCCAATTGTATTTCAGAATTTTCTAACTATATTTCAGAAATTTCCAATTTAACTTAAAAAATTTCCAATTATAACTTCTGAAAGTGTCCAACTGTATTTCAGAAATTTATGTTTTTATACCTAATAAAATTTTTTAAATTGGAAATGGACGATAGCAATTTGTCTGTGCCACCATTTACTACAAGCATCTACCGTTTACTGATCTAGGTTTCAGGGTTGTCAGATTTTTTTGAGCTCTATGGCCAAACCGGATGTCCGAAATCGCCAAACGTCAATTTGGTTCAGTTTTTTTATTTTTTTTTTTTAATTTAATTTTGCATACAAAAAACGCTATTATAATATGTGAGTCAAAAGTCGCCAAAAACTGAGAAAAAATACAAAAAATTCGCCGAAAGTAAATTTTGTTTTAAATAACATAAAATGGAGATCGTATAAGTATTCAGTTAAAAAAGCTTAAATTAAGTACACAAGTCTATAAGATCGTACACTTCAGCCTCACTGATTTCATTACTGGAGTTTTGACCTGCATACATACTATTAGATATAGTGACTGAATATAAAATTCACTTAAACTATTAACAAAACAAAAATCATGTGGAAAAAAGTTGCAAGTTTTTTTTTTTAAATTAGGAATGATAACAAAAAATAACAAGCTGTTAAACAAAATCTCCGAAATAATATAAATGGTAAAAATAGCCAAGTTAATCGCCAGTTAAATCAGAAATCGCCACAAAAGTCGCCAGTCGCCAAATGGGAAATCCTATCGCCAAACACGTTTCAAAATCGCCACGTTTGGCGAGAAATCGCCATATCTGACAGCCCTGCTAGGTTTACCGGCACATATTCAGGGAACTGAGCGATTTGTACAATTGCTTACCAATGTTTCCCACGTGCCATAGAATGTAATCGAGATTATATTTTGGCAGTTACTTTTAAAAGCCGCAACAGAATACCACAAATAAATAGCAAAAAAGATATTGTATATAAATTGAAGCTATAGGCCGAAACTAAATTTATTTAACCCCGGCTTGGCCAGTATTTTTCTTATAAATTTTTTATTTTTTTTTAAGTTGTGAATTTTCCAAAAAATTGCGTTATAATAAAAAATAGAATAATAATAAAAATATTTATTTTTTGTTTTTGCTTAAATTTTATTTAAAGAAATTTTCGTTTAATTAAGTTTGGATTAATCCAAGGCCCATCTATCAGGTCTGCTTACTTGAACAAAAACCAAAAACGACATGTATTTTGTTTGTGTAAAATTTCTTTTTAGTTGTCAAAAACTTACTAAGGGTATTCATTTCAAAATTTTTTTGGTTGGAAAAACGGTAAAAAGGAAAATTACACCTTATTGACGTGAACGGTATTTTTTTTAGTTAAAGGTACAAAACTGTCAAAAACAAAAATCTGTCATATAATTCATGGAAGTAATTGATATTTTTCAAGATGTTAAATACAATTTTTTTGGTTGGAAAAATGGTAAAAAGGAAAATTACACCTTATTGACGTGAACGGTATTTTTTTTAGTTAAAGGTACAAAACTGTCCAAAACAAAAATCTGTCATATAATTCATGGAAGTAATTGATATTTTTCAAGATGCTAAATAAAAGAGCTAAAATTGAATTAATTGATTATTTAATTGTCACGTCATTTTTAAGTTCTTTTTTAATATTTTTTTTTGTATAGAATTCATTTTTAATTTAGTTTTGAAAAACGACATTTTAAAAAAGTAAAATTTGATTTAATAAAAATGAAGTTTAAAGAATCATAGTTGATTATCTTAAAACAGAGATGTAAATTTTAGTGCTTTTTGTGAAAAATAACAACATTTTTAATATGGTGGCAACCACACTCAATTGGAAGTTTGTGAATTGCCAACTCTTCAAAAATTGTAAAATTGTAATTTTCCAATCTGATTTTTTTACACTTGGTTAAAGCTTGTTTAAATTGCAACTTTCGGTGGAAAAGTTTTTCCTTGTGTTTGTTGTAACAAAAATTACATTTTTCCACTTTTCCATTTTTCCAACAAATAAAAAAACTGAAATGAATACCCTTACTAACACATATACAAAGCAAAAAGAAAAAACGTGTATGTGTGGCATACCATAAACGTATATGTGGGAAAAAACAATAAACGTAAACAAACATATACATGCACATGTAAGCAAAATGTAAACAACTTTTGACAACTAAAAAGAACATAAACAATGATCATCAGGCTTCTTGCGCAGAACTATTCAATGGGCCTTGGATTAATCAATTCTATGGCATTTTGACAAAACATCTTAAGTCAAATGTAAAAAGTTGAAAAAATGGTGTTAATCGTACGAATTTTCATTAAAAAAACATTTTTGCCTACGTTTTTAAAAGTTTGTATTATGAACAAAATTTTTCTTTAATTTCGGTTTATTTTATCTTTTAACAAAAATGCTTTTTTCACCGAGTTTTTTTTTTAATATTTTTTGCTCTCGTATCACCACTTAAGATGTTTTGTCAAAATGCCGCAGAATTATTTTATTTTAATCAACTTTAAATTAAAATTTAGTTAAATTATTTTATTTAACTTTTGTGTATCAAAATTGTAACAGTTTTAGGTTTCTTATCAGCTTGACTATGATTATTTTTACAAAAACCTCTTAACCAATTATTGATGTACAGATTTTTCTAAAAATGAGCGCAGATATAGAAAGCTGAGAGAATTTTCTTTTGAACAAGCCCTCTTTCAGCGATATAGGCCAACTATTCACCAATTTCAATAAATATTTCCAAAAAAGTATTATTGTTTTCAGATTACCTGAGCACCTAATTTTCAAGTCAAAAATCGGAAGCTCGATTTTGATTTTCGAACCATGGTTTCTTTAGGAAAAGTTCTTAGAATTTTGCGTAGATTACGATTTTGCTATACGCTTGGTGGGCAAAAAAATTGACCCACCCTAATATATATATCGTCTTCTTCTCAGATAAGTATACTATTCAAACATTTTTTTGTTGTTTAACATGTGAGACTTTTATTTTATTAATATTCAACGTAAAGTTTTCCTATACACAGACATTCGACAAAGGTATGTTCGGACCTAACAAATATTTGACATTGAAATCCAAAAAAAAAGCTTGACCAGTAATTTGATCAAACTTTAGCTTTATTTTTAACAATTTCTATTGATTAAGAGCCAGTTTTTGACATAAAGATCAGCGATTAAATTAGAACTAATCTTTGAAATTAGTTTTTGGGTAGTCGATTATTTAATTTTGTTTCCAAGTTTAAACGCCCAAAGTTGGCGGTTTAAACTCGCGACAGAACTTTCAAAAGTACGAACAGCTTATAAAAGGAAATATTTTTAATTTTTTTATATATAAAATTTTATTAAATATTCCACCTCGTAAGATAAAATATTTCTTGATTATTTTACTTCTTTTTCTATTTCATCTATTTTATAAAACTAAGTCGGGTTTTCCTTCCTGACGCTATAACTCCAGAACGCATGAACCGATTTCCACGGTTTCGCATTCGTTGGAAAGGTCTCGGACTCCGTGAGGTTTATAGCATATAAAATTGTTCCCCGCCCACTTTTTCTATTAAGCACATAACTTGAGGACGGCTTGACCGATTTTTTCTTTAAAGTGATCGCCATGGTCCAACTTAGGTTTATACGGAAAGAAAATTGTTCCCCGCCCACTTTTACGCCCACTTTTTTCGATTTACCTAAAATCAGAAAACGGCTCCATCGATTTGACTAATTTTTCTTTCAAATGTTCGTATTATTCCATTTTAAGTTTCCATCGAAAAAAAAATTTACCACGCCTACTTTTACGCCCACTTTTTCTATTAAGCACATAACTTGAGGATGGCTTGACCGATTTGAACGATTTTTTCTTTAAAGTGATCGCCATGGTCCGACTTAGGTTTATACGGAAAGAAAATTGTTCCCCGCCCACTTTTACGCCCACTTTTTTCGATTTACCTAAAATCAGAAAACGTCTTCATTGATTTGACTAATTTTTCTTCAAATGTTCGTATCAATGCATTTTAAGTTTCCATTGAAAGAAAAATTTACCACGCCTACTTTTACGCCCACTTTTTCTATTAAGCACATAACTTGAGGATGGCTTGACCGATTTGGACGATTTCTTCTTTAAAGTGATCGCCATGGTCCAACTTAGGTTTATACGGAAAGAAAATTGTTCCCCGCCCACTTTTACGCCCACTTTTTTCGATTTACCTAAAATCAGAAAACGGCTCCATCGATTTGACTAATTTTTCTTTCAATTGTTCGTATTATTCCATTTTAAGTTTTCATCGAAAGAAAAATTTACCACGCCTACTACGAAACAATCAAAGCCGATTTGGAGGTACGATGATTTGTTGGCAGGTGATTTTTGGCAAACACTTCCAGTCAACGCCCGCCGATGAATTAAATGCATGTTTGAAGTCGTCTGCTTTGTGGAAACACGTTAGGAAGCTCAAATTGACTCTGAAAATGCGGGTCGACTGCAAAACAATCAATCTCGAGGCGTATTTTCCAAACAATTGCTGGACATAGGAAACGACAAAATCCCGGTGGATATTTCAATTTCTGCCGGTTCACCGAATCAAAGTCCGAACTCATCCGAAAGGTGTTTTCAAACATTACACAAAATTACAGAAATCATGATTTGTTGAGCGAACGTGCTATATTAGCTACGTTGATGTCGACGAACTGAATTTTAAGATTCAAAGTGAAATCGCTGGCAAATTGGAGACGTAGAAATCGGTAGATTCCATTACTTCTCAGAACGATGTCGTCAACTATCCAATCGAACTCCCTGGGATTACCCGGATTACCTCCTCATAAATTCAAACTAAAAGTTGGATCGGTAACCATAATGTTACGAAATATAAACCAACCACGTCTTTGTAATGGCACCCGACTTACGGTAAAAAAACTGATGAATAACGTCATCGAAGCAACAATGCTTAAAGTTTTGATACCTCGGATCCCAATGATTCCAACCGACATGGCATTCAATTTTAACGCCATTTACTTAGAAAAGTTCAACTAAATAACACTTCATTTTTGTAATCGAAATGAATTCATTTACTGTTGCGAAATGAAATAAAATTTTTCCTTTTCAAATATAAAACAAAAAAATTTTTCTTCATCTTTTAATCACCAAACGAAATGTTACATAAAACGAAGCCATCTGGTGGCGAAACGGAGTTTGCCGGGTTTGCTAGTATATTTATAAATATATAATATTATATAACACAATACAAAATTCTCGCCTTTTCTTCTTCTTTTTCACGTTAAGAACCGTAGTTTGATGACAATTTTTTGCATTTGTTTTAAACTGCCATACTTATACATAAAAGTATTGTCAATTCATATGTCAATGCTAAAATCTTTAATCTTTCACTTAAAAACGCCAAAGAGGATTAAGGCTACATTAATTTTATTATAAGATTAACGAATCTTACTATTGATCCTGGTTTAAACTCTAAGTAAAAAACCCGCTCTAACTAAACTGTTTTTGTAAGATGATTATTGTGTAATTTAATTTAGAAACTGTTAAATGATGTTTGGTCTAGCCAAACGTTTTGAAAAGCAAATAATTTTTCAATATAACTAGTGGTTACGTGTATAACGTCAAATATTTAACAGGTGTGCACCTAGCTTTAGATTATTGCTTTATATAAAGAATACAAGCTGACCCGGTCCGCGTTGCTGGCCCTAAGCAAACATTAGTGTTGTATTAACAGACGATTTAAATTCCTTAAAAACATAAGTTGGACCATGGCGATAATTTTAAAGAAAAAATCGTCCAAATCGGTCAAGCCGTTCTCAAGATATGCGCTTAATAGAAAAAGTGGGCATAAAAGTAGGCGTGATACATTTTTCTTTCGATGAAAACGTAAAATGGATTAATACGAACATTTAAAAGAGAAAATTAGTCAAATCGATGGAGCCCTTTTTTGATTTTATGTAAATCGAAAAAAGTGGGCGGGGCAAAATTTTCTTTCATTAAAAACCTAAGTTGGACCATGGCAATCATTTTAAAGAAAAAATCGTTTGAATCGGTCAAGCCGTTCTCAACTTATGCGCTTAATAGAAAAATTGGGCGTAAAAGTAGGCGTGGTAAATTTTTCTTTCGATGAAAACTTAAAATGGATTAATACGAACATTTGAAAGAAAAATTTGTCAAATCGATGGAGCCGTTTTCTGATTTTAGGTAATTCGAAAAAAGTGGGCGGTGCAAAATTTTCTTTTCGTATAAATCTAAGTTAGACCATGGCGATCATTTTTGTCACGCCCCTCCGACCGAAAATCAAAAATCAGACTTCGCAGTGTCACCCGCCTGAATATTCTGAAGATTCCGAAAATTTCATCAAAATCGGGCCATCCGTTTTGGAGTCCATACGTTACATACACACATACATACATACATACATCCTATTTTATATATATATATGTAGATTATATATATATATATAAACGCAATTAACGCCGAGTCTTTTTTCTATTTTCTTTCAAAGTAGTTGCTACGAAGCTCTTTTCACATTTACATTTACATTTTTTTCAAGCATTTTTTCAACTTTTTCAACCCCGTTTTCTTCCCTACACCTCTTGCTAACAAACAAAAAGTTGCAAGCGAAAGTTGCGGAGATAATTGCATAATGTAAATATGGTGATAGAATACAATTTTATTTCCTCTCTTGTATTTGCTTTTAACTTTTTCCAGATAACCTGAAGAAATCAAATTCAGTCTGAAACACTTGTAGCGCAGATTTCAAATTCAGCAACTAAAAAACCTTAAGATATATTCTACATACAATTTTATTTATCTCTGGAAGTGTTATGAAGCATTTTTGCAAAAATAGATTCACGCAAGCGTAAACGGCTCATACAGACCACAATGAAGGAGATGGTCGGCGGATGTTGTGTATGTTCAGATGAGCGTGGGTGGCCAGAAAACCCGCTCGTATATTGTGATGGCCAAAATTGTACCGTTGCTGTGCATCAAGCGTGCTATGGAATCGTAACCGTCCCCACAGGACCATGGTTTTGTCGCAAGTGTGAAAGTCAAGAGCGCTCGACCAGAGTGCGTTGTGAATTGTGTCCATCGAGAGATGGAGCTTTAAAGAAAACCGATAATCAAGGTTGGGCTCATGTTGTCTGTGCTCTTTATATACCAGAAGTAAGATTTGGTAATGTCACCACAATGGAACCCATTATATTGCAATTAATACCCCAGGAGAGGTATGGAAAAAGTAAGTGGAATAAGCATTTTTTTATGAAATTTAAAATGTAATTCTTTTGTCTACTTTTTTAGATTGCTATATATGCCAGGATTTGGGTAAACCTCATAGGGCCACTGTGGGCGCTTGTATGCAGTGCAATAAATCCAATTGTAAGCAGCAATTTCATGTGACATGTGCTCAAAGTTTGGGTCTGCTGTGTGAAGAGGCTGGAAACTATCTAGACAATGTTAAATATTGCGGCTATTGCCAGCATCACTATAGTAAACTAAAAAAAGGAGGCAATGTTAAAACGATACCGCCTTACAAACCTATAGCCCATGATACATCTTCCGATTCGGGGTCGTCACCCGAAAAGGAAATTGATTCTACAATGAACACGATAGCCTCATCGACATCTGCCACCAGCATTAAAATTACCACAAATTTAACGTCATCTTCGTCTTCATCATCGAAACAACGAAAATCTTCGAATGCCACCAAACAGTCTTCATCGTCGTCTAGTTCCAATGCTTTAACGGGAAATCCTTCCTCATCCTCATCGTCTGTACATAATATGAGTAATGCAACAGCGTCAGGTTTGGCAGGAACAGCTACTGCAACCCCTTATCAAAATCCAACTAATTCCACATCATCTTCTACAGGTTTTAGTGGTCAAAATCCTTTACCAGCCATCGGTGCGGGCACCAATTCAATATCGAATGTTAAATCTTCATCTGGCAGCTCCTCGGGAAGTTACAAAGATGGCAAGGATGGAAAACATAATAAAAATATGAATAAAATATCCAGTTCCAGCAAGGACAAAGATAAAGACTCCTATTCTTCATCATTTTCCTCCCGGGATTCGCGTGATAAATCCTCCAAGTCATCTAAGAATAAGGACTCTAGTTCTCTTAGTAATTCTACAAGTTCCCAATTAAACACTGGCCTAGCAGCCACTATTTCTTCTTCATCCTTATTATCTACAAATCCTTTTGCTAGTGACCACACATCTGGAGTACAAAATCTTTCCACCAACAATTCGAATAGTATGCCATTCTCACAATCCAACTCTGCGTCAAACTTACACGGAAATATATCATCTTCTACGAGTGCTAGAGATTCTCCGAAAAACCCTTTCTCCTCGGCCACAAACCAATCACAATCATCTAGTTTTCTTAGTGAACTTCACTCAGATGGCACTAACCTTACACCAACGCCAATGGATATAATTCCTACAGGCAATAATTCTAATACTACCAGCAATTTGGGTTCGAATTTTAATAAAAATTCGAATAATTCGCAATCTTCCATGCCGGGCGGAAACAACCACAATAGCAATTCAAGCGCCAATTTACAAACAAATAACGCATCCAATTCATCTTCATCCTCTTTTGCTAAAAAACGCAAAAATGAGGCGAAGTTAAATACTTCAGACGAAGTGAATAGGTAAGTTTTGATTTTAGGTTTGGTTTTAATATGATTTTGTTCTGATGGATTGTTTAAATTTTTTCCCTAGTCCCTTTCGCGATATTATTAAAGATGTAACTGTGACTTTAACCCCTCTGACCGATTTTGAAAAAGAAATTGAAAAGAGTTCGAAAAAGGTAAGTGAAATATTATTATAATACACTAGATGACCCGTGCGAATATTTCGCACCGTTAGTTGTCATTTTTGTAACATAAAATAAATAAAATGAAAATATTAATTTCAAAAGATTTTGTTATTTGTGCTTAATTCCCAGTTTTTATTCTTGATAAAAACACTTGAAATTTATTGTTGATGGGATAAGCTATTCCTATGCATTTCACTGGTTGCTTAGGCCAGATCATCAGGAAACTTCATCCATAAAGATTTTAGACAAACTAAAGATATTAAACCAAATAAAACTGTTAAACGTATAAGACTTATAGCAACAGTTTTACTTGTAACAATATCAAAGCTTGAACAAAATACATCAACAATAAAAAAGTGGGTTTATCTCGTCTTACACTCCCCACTACAATTAGTTGAAATTCTCTCAACATTAATTGTAGTTGTAAGTAGGTTAAGAAAAACAAAATAAAAAACAAACAACAACTTACAAAAGATGTTGTCAATTAAGTGTTTTTTTAGGCCGTGCACTTGCCTGTTTATTATCAAAAAGTAATTTCAATTTTTGGGAATAAAAAATAATTGTAGTGGGGAGTGTAAGACGAGATAAACCCACTTTTTTATTGTTGATGTATTTTGTTCAAGCTTTGATATTGTTACAAGTAAAACTGTTGCTATAAGTCTTATACTTTTAACAGTTTTATTTGGTTTAATATCTTTAGTTTGTCTAAAATCTTTATGGATGAAGTTTCCTGATGATCTGGCCTAAGCAACCAGTGAAATGCATAGGAATAGCTTATCCCATCAACAATAAATTTCAAGTGTTTTTATCAAGAATAAAAACTGGGAATTAAGCACAAATAACAAAATCTTTTGAAATTAAAATTTTTTATTCCCAAAAATTGAAATTACTTTTTGATAATAAAATGAAAATAATTAATAGAAATTTTAGTAACTTCAATACATTTTAAAATATAATTTTTATCAATGAAAATATTAATTTTTCAATTTCTAATTATTTTTCGTCATTAGTGTTAGAAATAAGCTTTAAAATGAGATATCATAAATTGGATGCGGTGGTATGGGAGATATTTGCAACCGACAAAGAAAAGTGCTTTAGAAATAATATACAGTGGTATCCCGGTTTAACGAATTATATATTGTCAGGCCCTTTCGTTATATCGGAAAATTCGTTAAATCCCGAACTTGTTTTAATACATTTTTATTAATAAAACAACAATACTTTATTAAAACAAATTAAATTCGTTTATTTCCATTCATAACACAAACAAAAAATAAATACTTTATATCATTTTCAATTAAATGAGTACATATGGAGATATAAACGGCTGCACTAACTCTTTGTTAGAAGAGAGTTTCTCCCCACTTTGCTTCATTAAACGAATTCCATAGCATTTTTTGAATCTACAGAACCAGCCATGGCTGGCTAAAATTTTTCACCATAAATTTTGTTGTGTAAATCTAGGGCTTTTGCTATTAATATAGGACCACTAATAGGAATATTCGCCTTCCTCTTGTTTTGAAACCAATTAAACAATTCCGTTTCCATTCTTGGAAACTCACCTGTTTTAACGCCCTTTTATTCTTTCCGAATTTAGTCTTTTCCATTTGGCTCAAAAGTTTCCATTTTGATTTTATAATTTTGCATACTGATGACTTTGGCAGCTGATATTTATTAGATAAAGCACTTAGTCGCAGGCCCTTTTCATAGTCGTCAAAATGTTTAATTTTTCTTTAAGAATTTTACGTTTTCTTTTGGGCATTTTGATGTCAACTTTACAAAAACTGAAGTAAAATTTGAAACAGAAAACAAACATTTGTTTTGTAAGCAAAAGTAAAAAATTAATTTGTAACGTACAAATTTTTATTTTGGAGAGCAAGTATTTTCTTTTCTTTCTGTGTAAGAAAAGAAAATACTTCTCTTAACTCGTTGTTTTCAGTTAAATCGCTTTAAAAATATTATTAAAATGTAAACAAAAACAGTAGAGAATGGATGCAAATATTTTTGCATTCATTCTATTTTGATTTTGCAAATTTTTTTGTATTCGTTAAATAGAGTACAAAAATTTGCTGTTTGTTCGTAATATAAGGTACTCAATGGAAAAAATATGACCGTACGTTAAATCGCGAATTCGTTAAACTGAGTATACGTTAAACCGGGATACCACTGTATATGATACTATTATTTAAGGTTGGTATTACTAGTTATTTGTTATTAAATTATTTGGAGATTTTAATAGATATATGAGCAGGGACCCGAAATAACTGTTAATATTTTTTAAATAGCCAATAGGTTATGGAAAAAATAACTGAAAAAAATTGGTCTTGTAATAATAATTATAAACTAGATGACCCGTGCGAATATTTCGCACCGTTAGTTGTCATTTTTGTAACATAAAATGAAAATAATTAATAGAAATTTTAGTAACTTCAATGCATTTTAAAATATAATTTTTATCAATGAAAATATTAATTTTTCAATTTCTAATTATTTTTCGTCATTAGTGTTAGAAATAAGCTTTAAAAGGAGATATCATTCATTAAATTTGATGCGGTGGTATGGGAGATATTTGCAACCGACAAAAAAAAGTGCTTTAGAAATAATATATATGATTACCCAGAAAATTATAGGTCTGCCATTAACATTATAAAAGATTATTATTTTTTTTGGTCTTTGATAACCGTTATGAAAGATTATTATTTTTTTTGGTCTTTGATAACCGTTATGAAAGATTATTAATTTTTTTGGTCTTTGGTAACCATTATGAAAGATTTTTATTCTTATGGGTCTTCTTTAACCATTATAAAAAAATTTTTATTTTTTCTGTCTTCTATAACCACGCTACAGTTCGCAAACTCCAAATAATATTTTCATAAAACTAGTGTGAAATTCGATATGGAAGACCGAAAAAAATAAAAATCTTTTGTAATGGTTACGGAAGACCAAAAAAAACTAAAATCTTTTATAATGGTTATAGAAGACCAAAAAAAAATAAAAGTCTTTTGTAATGGTTACGGAAGACCAAACAAAATTAAAATCCTTTGTAATGGTTATGAAAGCCCAAAAAAAACCAAAACAAACTATAACGGTTATCAAAGACCGAAAAAATATTGGTTTTTTTGTAATAATTATTCAGAGAGCAAGTTAATTCGTGATAAATTATTATTTCAGGATTTTTTCAAATATTGGTTATAACTGTTATATGAGCGTACTGTTCTTAAAGAACTGGATAAGGTAAACTAAAAAAAAAAAAAAAATGGAGAACCAACTGTTCTTTTTTTTATTGAAATTTTATTTTTCATTGAAAAAAATTATTATTTAAATGTTTTGCTTTGCAAAAAATTAAATTTAAAATGTTAAACACTCGTTTACATTGTTCACATCTAAAATCTACCGTCAAACCGAAATGTCACAATTTTTGAAAAAAATTTTTTTAAAAACTGTTTTTCTACAAAAGTGCCAAAATTTTAAAAGAAAAACAAAAAATGTGTTTGAAATTCAGTTTGTTAAAAAAATATTAAACAAAAAAAAAAAAAAAAACATTGCATAACAATTGAAAATTGTAGTTCATAAATTATTGTGTTCTATATGGTTATATTTTATCAGGTCTGTCATAGAATTCCATTCCGATCGAAAGTGATTTTAATTCCGTATTTTGCTTCTTCAGAAAACGAAAAATTTTTTCGGAATGAAACCACTTTTGATTTTCCAAGTGGAATTGATTGTTTCAGTATTTTATAGAAGAAAAAACTACTTAAAACTATCTGTTATGGATAATTAAATGTAGGCTAGTGTCGTTTTTGAATGAATTACTTCAACTGAATGATTCACTTAAGTGAAAGAATGAAATATTTCCGTATTTTCTTTCCATTTCTTTCATCTTTCGGTTTCATCTTGTATTCTTTCATATTCTGCTTTATGTCTATCTTGTTTGTTATGCTTCTTCCCTTCTATTGAAATTAAGTTTTTTTAAACTTTTTTTAGCGAATGACAATAAGAGCAATCTGAACTTTTACATACATACATAAACATACTAAGGCCCGTTTTCACAACTTACCGATAGCTTAAAGGAGACTTTAACTAGCCTTATAAAAAGTGTTCTATTATTAAAACTTAACTTTAACCTAAAGTGAGCGATAAAGTAAATTAAGGTTCATCCTACCTGGTAGTTAAAATAAAGTTGTAATAATGGAACGCTTTAGCTATCGGTTAGTTGTGAAAACGGGCATAAGACCTTGTTTTGTGGGGGTTAGTATCAAATAAATGTATTTGACATAAAAACAAAAAAAAATGTACTTAGACTTCAAGAAAAATTCTTGACAAAAGTACGAAAAAACAGAAGTAAGGAAAAAACATGTAAAATCAATTAAGATGGATAATCATTCAGGAAAGCAAATTTCGATCTACCAAATGTTAAAATACAATTTGGTTTAAGGATTGATGTTTGACTATTGACGTCAGCAGTCGTCGATGGCTGCGAGTGTAAGACGGCAAATCCATCTGAGGAGATCGAGTGGTTGCGATCGAAACATGTCATGGTAACCTGCCGGCCAGGGCGTTTTACCTTTCTTAAAGTAAATTTTATTGCGGAATTTCGGTTTTTTTTAGTTTTCCAATAAGCTAAAGCGTTTTTGAGTGACGCGAATATATGTTGTGCAACCTCCCTAATTTTCGAAATAACGGTATATCTCGAAAACCAAAGCTAACCTAAAAAACGGCTAGCACCACTGGATTCAGCGACCCCGAATTAGTTAAAATTAGTTAAAAATCTTTCGTTCGTATCATACTAAAATATTAAATAGCAAATACTTTAATCTATCTATACAATATATAATTTCTTAGTATGTCAGGATGTTTGCATGTATGTGCTATTCTTTCCGCAACTTTCTGAAGCCATCTGATGACATAGGAAGCTTGAAGTACTTTCTCTGCCGAAGATCGTAGCGTAGTCATATTTTTGATTTTCGGCTTTTCAACTAGTATTACTATAAAGATCTGATAGAAAAGATGTTTTTTTTTATAAAATGGGGAACTTTGGGCCCCACTTGGCACGACTAGGCACCGTCGGATTGAGCTGAAAAATTAGGACTTGATTTCTTACACCAAACCTCATATTTAAAGCAGCGCAAACATTTAAATTAAAAAAAAAAAAAAAATCCCATACAAGATGCGACCAGTCTAATATACATACGTTCTTAGAAACCGCAAATCTCTAGACCAACTCAAAATTTTAAAGTGAACTACTTTTATTTCGTAAATGTTAACAGTATTCTCGAACGCAGAATGTTCTTCAGAAAAAAATGTTTGTATAAAGGTAGATACTTTCTACTTTTTTACGTTATTTTTGCCATCAATTTTCGAAAACTAAGAAAAGTTAGATAAGTTTCCAGCAATAAGAATAGTTGGATAAGTTAGGAAAATATTTTTTTTATAAAATACAGTACAAATTCACCAAGTTCAGTAAAATCTAACTTTTACTTTAACTTCCAGCTAACAGTATGTTTTGACAGTTATACTGGTAGTTCATTTTAACTAAATTTGGTGAAATCGTAGGTAAATTAAATACATATGTACATAACAATGTTATGTTTTTTATTAAAAATAATTTGCACAAAAACAAAGCTCTAAAATACAGTACTGTTCCGTATAATATGTATAAAGCGGATGATCACCAAAGTTATATACCAATGTAACATAACCTAAAAAACTTTTTTAAAAAATGTCCTAAGCATTTTCTATAAGTGTAACTATGATTATGTGGCTTTAGTGGTTAAAACACTAATTTAAAATTTCAAGTGGTGCAAAAATTCATAACTTTCACCACCTACTGGGTCCAATGCAAATGGAAACCCTGCAGTTTCTTTTTCTCTATCATTTGTAAGTTGTAATCGCTAAACAAAGCACTGATTATTACGCATAGCAATGTTGTAAACAACAGCGTTGATGCGGGCTGTTGACACTAATAATTTTGTTTAAAAAAAATAATCTATAAATAACCTTGAAAGCAAAGCGAATTTATACGAACATTATGACTACCAAGGCACACTAGCATCCTTTTTTGTTTATGGCTGCTGTTTATTATTGCGATTCCCGCGAAGTGTCCTTGTTCTTAGAAACTTATTTTATTGAGGTTTTTTACAACTACTCTGACACCTTAATTTAGTTTACAGTCATTTGAAAAATAGATTCTTTTTATTTTTCGCTAACGTCGTAGCATTTTAGGTTATTTATGACTGTCATAAATGTCAGTAGATCTTATATTTTTTTGTTGTAAAGTTGTTGTTATTACTTTGAAAACGGCAGGATGTCGTTTTTAGCACGTGTTGATTTTTCATGGTATTTTTTTTTTAACCAAATCATTTAAAAGTTTTTATAGGGGCAATTAATGATTTGTTTAATACATATTTATGTATAGTGAAAAAAGTCGTGGGCTTAAGGCGAATCATTCTATTTATTCCGAAGGCTATCAGGTATGTGATGAAAATTGATAGATTTCAAAACGAATGTTTTTAAAAGGTATGATGAATTTCGAAGGATTTTAAAATCCATTTCTGCTTTATAGTCTTGAATTTTCGTTCGGAAAACATTTAATTTAACGCATATAATACAACATTTAAAAGAATAAAGACTGAAAATAAAAGGAATATGTATTTAAAATCCATTTTAAAATCGTTTCGTTTTCAAAATCGATTTCCATCACATACCTGTATTGCTTCGAAGTGATTCTCTGTAATCTTTAGTTTTTACGTATTAGCCTTTGCTTTTTTAAGTCTTCTAAAATAAACTTAGTAGAATACTAGAAGTGAAAATAAACAAAATTTTGTCCATAAATAACTAGGAGACAAGTAAATACCTTTTTCTTCTCGAAATAATCGTGGTTATTCCAAAATACGCGTCGAAGAAGTGAACATTTACATGATAACAAAAACAAAACAAAACCAAATTGACAAAAATTGTTTTTGTTTATATAGAAAATTTACAGTTTTTAAAAGAGAAAGAAACGCGTTATAACTCTCGCGTTAATTTTATTTTAGAATTGTATAGATAACAAAAACAATTTTCGTCACTTTGGTTTGGTTTTGTTTTTGTTTTCATGCAAATGTTCACTTCTTCGACGCGTATTTTGGAATAACCACGAATAGTTTTAGCACAATAGCGAATATACGTTATAAAAACACATCATCAATAAGGCATTATAATTAAAACACATTATTAACACCAAACTTAAATAGAACTTGATTATTTTTTTAACATATCGCACTTGATCAACAACAAGAGGGTATCAACTCAAAATTTTTATTTTTTCACTTTTTGGAAGAAATCGACACGTAATATTCATATCTACCCGATTTAAAAATATCGTGCTTTATTTTTCCCTTTTTGGTAATGAAACGGTTGAATTAAAAAATCTCTTTTGTATACCTTTAATGTAAAATTAAAATTTGTTTTGCTTCTACTGAAAATTTTTTTTGAGTTGGCCGATTTTTCGACCAGTATCTTTATTAGCGTTTATCTTTAAAGTTTACTATAATTTTTTTGATCTGTTTTCACAAAAATAAAATCTGAAATGATTTTTAGTATATTAGTAATAAATTGATTTTTTTAAGACTTTATACAATACAAGGCGAATTTATTACAGGTGGTCTTAAAAGCCCTGCTGATATTAGCAAAAATCACTGTTGGATGTCAAAATTTTGTTTATTCTCTTTTATTATCTTTGTTTGTTTGTTTTGTTTTATTTCTGTTTTTGACATTGTACAATGATTTTACAAAAACAAATTGCTTGTGGTTTTTGTACGAGTTGTACTTGTTATAGTACCGAGATTACCTGGGATGAATTCGCCTTGACACATTTTTCCATTTAAAAAATTTATTAAAAAATATAAAATTTAATTTTTTGTTTTTCATTATTTTAAAAGCATAAATAATATATTATAAGAATCGACAAAAAACGATTTGAAGTGGACAAGTTTTCTGACTAATAATTGGCCATAATCTTTGGTGGTCGAAAAATCGACCACTGGCCGGAAGCACTACAATAGTATTATCACTTATTGGCAATCGGTTCAGATCATCTAAAAGGTATTTTCATCTATCAGATAATAGTTGCTAAGGTACAACATATTAGTTCTGTTTCTTTACTCAACTTTGGGATCCCTCGGGATCCCAATTTGTACGAAAAGCGTTCCCGTACTTTTAATTTGTGTAAATGAGAGCGGATTTGAGAGAATAAGATTCTTCTTCTTATTGCACGAAACAGCCCAGTATAGGTCTGTCTGGGTACTTTTCCAGTAGCAAATACTCAGTAAATTTTTTTGGGAGAGTAACACCAATATTACTCTATCGGCTGAAAAAATCTCAAAAAGTACGCAGATAGTATCCAGTGAAATCTTGCAAGAAAACAGCTGATCGGTGTGTAAACAATTGAAATAACAAAGCAAAAGAATTTTAGCATATGTGTACGCAAAATTGAATTCTCGGGGTAAATTAAAAAATTATTAATTAAAGTAAAGCTTTAAAAGTGTTGTAAATTAAAAAACTTGTTTTTTACACTGTTATTAATTTGGTAAGTTCAATTTCTTCTTAGTTTTATTTGTCGGGTTTTTTATAAAACTTCTTTTGCTTACATTGCCCAACATTAGGGTTTTTTCCCGGGATTTCCCGTCCCGGGAATTTCGATAATTATATTTCCCGCTTTCCCGGGATTTTTCATGCGGGATCCCGGGAAATAAAAAATTCCTCATAGTTTAAGAAAACAGCTATTTATACTTTGAAATTTAGTTTTCTATGCTCTTAAAATAAGCATCTGTGGATGGGTTGTCGATTAGATCAATTACAAGAAGTGAGTACATACGTAAATCAATGTCTCCTGATGCAATAAATCTACTTAAAGCAGAATAGGCAGTGCAACAGTTGATAATTAATAAATTTAGTGAAGTGAAAAGTTAATAAAGAACATTAATTCAAAATAAGATGCAGGTAGTAAAGCTTAATTGTCCATGGACAAGTCTTTATTGTAACATAGTCATATCTACAAAAACAAATGAACTTGGCAGAATGCGATTAAAGTTTTCAAAATGTACCGATTTAAAGATATATTTTGCTATAACTTCGGTTCAGTTTGAGATAAAATACGAGAAGGCATGAAAGAACACTTTGCTTAAATAACTTTAAATTTTTGATTTTTTGAGATATGACTATGTTGCAATGAAGGAGCGATATGTTTATTAGGTGATAAACACAAATTTTTTTCAATTTGTGTTGGTTTATATACCCTTGAAGTGCGGGGAAACCGAAATAAAAAAAAATTTGGAAACTCGTTTAAGATACTACAACATACAATTGTCCTAAAGATTACAGATAGACCTAATGAAATGAAAAGGTTTGTAAGAAGCTATTTTTTGCATGAACCTTGACATACATTTGACTGATATAGACGTTGTTTATAAAAAAAATGCTTCTTATTGTGAATCAAAAGCCTTCTACAACGGTGCACTTTTAACTATTTATCCAACCTCGGTAAAAAAATGAACGAAATTTTTCGGAAACATGGTAATTAGTAAATAAAATAATAAATATACTTTTTGACAACTTACTAAGCGCTTTGAGTGTGTCGAAAAGTTATTTCCTAAGCCGTTAAAAAATGTTAATATATTTATTTAAAATATTTTATCTATTTTATGAATTAACTTTTTGATCTCATATCTTGAGAACCTCAATTTGTGTTTGTTTTTATTATTGTTTTATGAATTAAATTGTTATGTTTATCTTAATTTTTTATCTTGTATCTAGAGCATAATAATAATAATACAGAATTTACATATAAAACCGTAAGGTAATAATAATTCAAGTTCCTCTTTTAATCTTCATTAATTTTGTAGCATTTAAGGATTTCTTTTATTTAATTTACTGTGTATTATTTATATGGAGCGGGATCCCGGAAAATTCAAAAAAATTTCCCGCTTTCCCGGGAATCGAAAAACTCCGGGAAAAAAAAACTCTACCCAACATAGTGCTGGCTTACAATGGAAAAAAAAGAATGAAATACCCAATACAGTGCCCTCCAACAGCTTGACAACGGACAAAAATAGTTTGGATGTGAAGTTCTCGCCAGGAACACAATTCTAAATACTCGCCTCTTCAATTGCAAAGTTTGCCCCACAAAGTTCTGCTGGTTCTGCCATCTCCACTCCACTTACGCCACGGTCGCACTGTATATTTGGACGTTTCTAGCATGAAGTAAAATGTTTTGTTTATTATAATTTATTATAAACGTTAAAAATCAACACAATTCTAACTACTTACCTCTGCCATTGTTAAATTTCAATTTTTATTTTCATTTCACAAAAACTATTTCATTCAAACAGCTGTTCAAACTATTTGCAAAATCTTGCAAGCGGAAATTTCTCCAGTAACATTTTGCAAGTTCTCTAACTTCCAACTGTCAAAAAATTCTCTTTTTGGCTCTCTCGCTGCAAGAGATTTGGAGTACGCAGACAACATTTTGCGCAAAATATGTGTACGCAGACAGACCTAATATTTCTTCGTGCAAATTGTGTACATTGTCAAACAGCTGTAAAACATAAACAAAACAATGAAATGCAAAGCAAAATATACAATTTTTCAAAAGTGGCATACACTTTTATTGTTTTGTAAAAACTATCAAAACAATGACTTTTTATTTCGTGCTTAAAATTTCTGTTCCCGTACTTTTGTGTAATTTTGTCTCTTTATGAGAGAAATTTATGCTTGCTCTCATTTTCACGAACTTTACCCAAAAAGTAAAGAAACAGAGCCAGGGTTACCGTTAGGAATTTTTGAAAAGTCGCACAAAAGGTTGTTTTATAAAAATAAAGTCGCACAAAAAAGTCGTTTCAGAAAATAAAAGTCGCACATCTTTTTTTTAACGTTTTTTATTAATAATAAAAAACATAACAAAACAATTGAAACAAAAAGCTTATTGCAGAATTCATTTTTATCATATTTCATAACAATGTACATGTTTGTCCATGTTTTCATGTATAGTGAAAACATTTACTTAAGGTTAATAAATTTGTCGTATGCTGCCAAGGTCAAAGGAGTAGAATTTCTGTTTAAAAACAAGCCAAAAAAGTTAAGGTTAATATATTTTTGACAAAATTTAAACTTGTCCAATTAAAGCCCCTTGAAAATTTTACTTTAATTCCGTTCGTTTGATCTTGGCGCAATATTTCTTTTTCTTAACATACCTACATAAATACTACTTTTTTGAAATTTTATTTCTATATTTAGAAATAAGTTCATCACAGGGAATCCAGTCTTCTATATCTTTGTCTTTTAAATTTAAAGATGACAGCATTGAATTGCATGTTTTTACATTGCATTGCTAGTGTTTACGATTCGAAAACTACAGGTGGTGCTAAGACTACAACAATCCAAAACCAACAGAAACAACAGAGGTTTTTTGCATTGCATTGCTGGTGTTTACGATTCGAAATGTCAACCATTTCTAACAAAACACTGACAAATTAAAACAAATTGGTCCGAACTGTCAAAACTTGCCACAACCTTGAACTGAATTCGCCTCAAATACGTTGTATACATGACAAGGTTGCAAAAATGTAATAAAAGTGTTGCCAAATGAACAATAATTTATGAATTGTTTTTAAATTTTGACGAGGCTATTTTGACGATTTTTTTGTTTTGATACAAATAATAAGAATATTGAATGTTTTGTAAGAATCTTAACAAAAAGGGTAAAAAGTAGCAGAAAAATTAAAATAGTCGCAAAAGTCGGTGATAAAAAAAAGTCTCACAAAAAGTCGCAGACCGCTGAAAAAGGGTCAAATTGCGACTTTAGTCGGGCGAACGGTAACACTGAACAGAGCTATTGTTTTGTCAAAGTTCGCCAACTTGTTGATGTTCCCAAAAACAATTGAATGCAGTTTATGCAAATTCGTTAAGAGAAAACCAATCCGTATAGAATTTAAAACATTTTGCATATACTGCGAAAGTGAAGATTTATTCTTCAGTATTTTATATGGTGGCTCAAACTGTTCTGTAGTTGCTAGATATTTAACGTACCTGATCCCGATTGTCATGTACATAGTTTTTTTTGACAATATTTTCTTATCATCTCATCTATTTATTGAATAAGCAGCGAATAACAGCGCTCTAGCCAATGTAATAATCAATAACTCCTCAGTCGAACCAATGGCTAATGTTAAGCGTTATTTCACAGCCAAAAGCAATTCAGGAGTATAATCATGATATGGATGGTGTCAGCTTTCATGACAATGGCGCTCTTTCACAAAATGATTTTCGACCTGAAGTCACAATACAGTTTAACATTTAGCATTTTTATATGTTCCTAAATCCCCAAAGGGTATATGTGAAATCATTTGAAGGATATGCCATCTTGTTTTGTTACTTCCTCTGCGCAAACCGGGTAGTCGGCATAGTTGACATATTTCTTCAGATCGCGGCTGATCAGAGACCTATCTGGTACCAGTGTAGTCATTAGCCCCTGGAATCAAGACTCCGGTCTGACCATTGGTTTATACTCAAAGTCACCGGAAGTTAGACTATTTTTCGCATAGTGGTGCTTATGTAAGTCTTTTTTACTCATACTCCTTAATCTCAATTATTAGACAAAAACTTTGTATATTTGCATACAAAAATACATATATTTGAGGCTATCAGCGCAGAAGTAGTGTAACCCACAATGTAATTTGGTTACGGTTCTGGTGTTAGATATGGAGGGTTCAAAGCTGAACCGAACCAAGTCATAAAATAAAATGCATATATGCCCTGCAAATAAAATTGGACCACCTGGTCCATTTTGATAAAATGGACTTCTCCATGGACTGGTCCGATGTAATGCAAGCATGGATCATGTCATTGTTAAAAAGTTTTTTAACGACATGCTTTCGTTTTTAAACGACTTCAAAACTAATCCTTTTTAGTATACTTGGAGTAGTTTTAAAAGTACTCCTTAGTGGTCCAAAGGTGGGTTATATGGTCCTCTCCTAGGACATCGTAATGTTAAATAGACCAGGTTTTTTCCATACGTTTGGGTTAGTTTTGGACTAGTCCTGGTCCCCTTGGACTACTCTTTACACGCGTGTTTGGACTGGTCCTATTATTTGCAGAATGTATTTCAAAACTGGTGTGAAATTCTTCGCAAAGTTTAACTCTATCGAGACGGAAGAGCTCCGTATTGTTAGAAAACTCAAGGCTAATTTACGCTTAAGTGCCCCCAAAATTGTTACTGAAGTTGCGGCGGTATTTGGAAAGACAGTTTCAGAAGCAATAAAAACAAAAAACTTAAATAATTCACATTTCATTAATATTTGGGTTGCAACGTTGTACATCTTTTTTTTTTTTTTTTAATTTTGTAATTCCCTATGCTAATCCCCGCGAAGCTTGACGCTTGTCTGCAGGAAAGAAACCAGAGTCTCTGGCGGGAATCGAACCCGCAACCCCGGGGTTGATAGACTAGCTCACTACTAACTAGCCTACCGGTGCCTAATGGATTTTTTTTAACCTTTTTAAGATTTGAAAGTTATTTTCGGCTGAATAAACCTTCTTTTAAACATGAAGAAGAATAGAGTATATAGCCTCATTTAAAAAAGGGAACGTTTGTTCCAAACACAATATTATTTGCAGCAACATTGCGTTTTTTGGCCCAGGGATAGTACCAGCTCAGCGTTGGAAATTATTTCAACTTTTGACTGTCCCAGACACTAGTTTAAAAATGTTGTCTGAGACTCTGGAAGTCATAGAGAAAGAACTTTGTCCACAATTGATAAATTAAAGTTGCATTTCTTTGAAAAGCAGCATTTTCAGGTGTAACTGGCTGTGTGGACGGAACCCACATCAAAATTTTAGCTCAAAAAAAAAAAAAAAAAACAAGACCACCATCTCTACTTTAATCGCAGAGATATTTAATATGTTAGGAAAAGAGACCCTGCAAAATCCTCTGGCTAGTGATGCATTTTTTACAAGCTCTTCCACTAACTTCTCGAACTGGCACTTAAAATATATCAAAACACAACACAAATGTAGAAAAATATCAAAACCGCCGTAGAAATCTAAATTGCATCCAACCCTAACGTAAAATTTTTAGAACTTGACACAAAGCAGCACAAGACAACACTAAAAATGCCGACGACAAAATCAAAGGCAATTAAAGGCAACAGCAACGCCAATTTTTCTTAAAAATACCAAACATACATATGTTAACAGTCATCGAAATATGGCAATATTGCCAACGGGACTACGAAATTTAAACCAAACATAAAAAACGGCGTTGTTTACCGTTGACGACGCCATATAGAATAAGGGTGATTACTCCAACAGTTAAAAATGGAGGAGGAAGTGTAATGGTGTGGGGCTGAATGTCAGGGAAAGGGGTTAAGAAACTAGTATTTATCGAAGGCATTATGAACAACGATGTTTATTTGAATACTTAGAGTAGGGTAGCCAGATTTTAAATTCGGAAAAACAGTACATTGAATACATAAAAACAGTACAATCAAGAAAAAAACAGTACATTTTTTTTGACGACAACATTACCATTTGTTTTAATAAGTAACCCCCAATTTCACCAAGTTCAGCTATAATTAACTATCAGTTCAAGCTGTCAAAACATATTGTAAGCTGGAAGTTAAAGTAATAGTTAGTTTTAACTGAACTTGGTGAAATTGGGGTAAATATTTTAAACTTTTGATTGAATATGCAACAACAATTATATAAAGAAAGAAATACACTTAAAATGTGTAACGTCAAAGGAATTATTTCCAGTTTATGGCATTTCATAAATATACATATGAAATTACTCCATTTGCGTTTAAAAAGCAAACACTACAAACGAAGCATTTGACCAGGAAAACCATAACATTGCTGTAAGCCATATAAGAAAGGAGAAAAGCCTTACTTAGCTCAAAACAATCAACTCATTGATTTTGTAAGTACGATTTTCTTTAAACATATTCGTATTTAAAGCAATTTTCACTACACACATAGTTGCACAAATCATATAGAATTCGAGAAAATGTTTGTTTCCTAAATTAATTTTCCAATTTTAAATAATTTACGGCTAATTTTACAAAGTTCAGCTATAATTAACTATTACTAAAACAATAGGTTTTTTGACTTTTATTATGAAAGTTAATTAAACCTGAACTTGGTGAAATTGGCCATTAATCTATAAAATCCAAAAAAAAAAAAAAAAAATATAGTTTGGTTTATTTTTATTTCACAAAATCTGAAAATATTTAAAATCAAGTGCAATTGAAAACGATGAATATTTAAAAAAAAAAATTTTGTAAAAATTAACTAATCTTTTTCTTATTTCAGTAGTTTAGGTAAAGAAAAGTGGTCCTCAAAAGTATTAGGTATTTTTATAAATTTTGAACACGGATAATTTTTCAAATTTGTTTGTATTCAATTTTACGTGATTTCGATTTCCAGAATGTGCCTAAAAATTAAAAAAGTTCTAAACATTAACGATAACTGTGTTGGAATAAGTATTTTTTTTAGTACTTAAAAAAAATTTAGATTTTATTTTTGTCTTTCTCAGGTATGGAAAGGGAAAGACTATTGGAAGAGGTAGCCATAAAATCATAACAACACGAAAATATACCACTGCTACGAGCCACCCATTATAATTTAGATTTCTACTGTGTATTTATGAGAAAAAAATGACCACAGCGTAAAAACTCTTATTATTTTAGAACTTTTTTTTTAACACAACATAATTTTTTGTAAGCCAGTTCTGTTAAATATAGACTGAGCAAAAAAAAACAGTACAAAAAACAGTACAAAGTGTAAAAAACAGTACAGTTGCGTACTGTTTTAGGAGTTGTGCATAAAACAGTACAATTGCAAAAAATCAGTACATGTACTGCTTAAAACAGTACGTATGGCAACCCTAACTTAGAGATGCAATTGGAAACAATCTGCAGATAAAATGGGAATTGTGAGAACTTTGAAATTGTATCCTGACAACGATCCTAAGCATAAAGCCCACGTTGTCTGTGAGTCCCCAGGCATGAATCCCAAAGATCATTTATGTCACCACTTAGATCGCCGAGTCCGCGAAAATACCGTTTCTTCGAAAAACGAATTGAAAAAGGCTGCAGGAAGAATGGGATATAATTCAGTGATTACTTGCAAAAAATTATTTTTAACTTGCCAAATCGTCTTTCTGAGGTAATAAAAAATAAGGGCTATCCAACTAGATATGGGCATTTCCATTTTGACGTGTCGGGATATTTGTACCTAAAAATGTAAAAAATTAAAATGAAGATATCAAATTTGTAAAAAGGGTTTTTATATATACAAAGTAATAAAGTAGCACTATATTCATAAAAAAATTACAGCAATCGACGCTAAGTATTTGCAGATATAAGCAAAAATATGCGCTGGCGTGACGTTAAAAAAACGGAAGTGGATTTTGACTTGCACTACAAAACTGAATAAGGCTGCGAATCGAGCAAGACGTTTTGTATAAAAACTTTTTTAGTAAACTCTGGACTTATATAGATTTATTATTCAAGCTATCTTATTTAAAAATCTTTGCTCGTTTTAAAGTACATAAGGGCATTTTCAGCGAAAAGTCTCCTATTTTTAATGTAACTCCAGAATGCAAATAAGGTTGTATTTTAGGACCATGTTGTTCAACCGTTATCCCTTTTATTACTAAATGTAGAGCTAGTTGCGCTTTACACCAACATATGAAAAAGTAAAATTTACATATCAAATTTTTTGAGAAACTATTAAAATTATTTCTGGCGTTACGTTACGAAAAGTAGACTTTTCGCTGGAACTGCCCATATGTGCTAATTAATATTGTTTGTTTAATATCCAGAATTCTGAAATAAGTTTGTTTATCTCTTAACCCATTTACGCCCAAACAAAAACTACTGGACAAAAAATAAAATATTGTTTATTTTATTATTAAATTCATTGCATACATATCTATACTTTAATATATAAAAACCCTTACTTTTCCTTACTTTACAGGAGAAGGAAAAGACTTAATAAAAATTGTAGTATCGTAGTTGCGATTTTTTTTAAACGCAGTTTTTTATTAAATTGTTTAGAGAGTTTAATAAAAACTGCGTTTAAAAAAATCGCGACTACAAGACTAGAATTTTTATAAAGTTTTTCCTTCTCCTGTAAAGTAAGGAAAATGTTAGTTAGTACTTTTCTACATTAAAGTAACGATATGTAGTTGATTTTTTTTAAATTATGATAAATAATTTTTTGAAGTAAAATGGGAATAAGTCACTGATGGCTGTGATTAATACTTCAAAAGACATCATAATTGAACTTACATGCTCTTTAACCAGAAGATTCTGAATCATGTTGAACCCCGAAACGGTATGTATATACTGACACCTACCATAATGCCATAGCCATAAATTTTTTTTTATGGTAATGGCCTAAATTCAAAATTCGATTTGTTTCAAGTCACCTATATTGAAATGTGTTGCCCATAAGGTTGGTTCGAAGAGCAAAAAGAGATCTCTCAAATACTTACTAAACACAACCTTAATTAAAAAAAAATTCTTCCAAAACTTATGTATACCCAGAATCTTTTTATTAAATCCCAGTATTAATTTGCAAACAATTTGCCTAACACTGGTTCCTTCTGCAACTTTTTATTGACCAATAATGTTAAATTTAATTTCTATTTTACTTTGCAACATTTTTTAGTTAATTAATCAAAAAAGGCCACAAAAAATCATTTAAATATTCGTTTAACGTTCTTTACAAAAATACCGTTAATTGTCTGTCATCATGTGCATAATGCATATTTTTGTTGTTGCTGCTGTTGTTGGATATAATACCTTTTATACAAAGCCCATACATATTTCGTTGTTCTTGCTGTTTTGTCCCTGATACCATGCCGACACATAATCACGTGTCTGGCAATGCAGGCAACATTTTTTTTAGTTATTAACTCAAACATACTACATAACAAATCAAACACACACTAACTGCATGTTTATTTTATTTTTATTTTTCTTATTTTTTTTGGGGGTTACACGATCAAGTTTTGCATCGTATTTATAAATTGATTCAAGTACGGATAGTACAAGTGCACCGTACCTAAAATTATCCGATAACGGTATTAACTTAAGTAAAAGTGAGATAAAAATTCAAGAATTTCAAAGTTGGTTTAATTCGGAATACTTACTGGAAACATTTCGAAAGTGTGTTTAATTCTAACCTAAAAACACTTTACCCAATGAACCAGAGATAGAGAATATTATTATGTATTTTGATTAACACTTTACACATGTTTCATTCGCTTTTGTTGTATTGCCCCCTTTGTTTACAGAAGAACTCTCAATTATAATTCTCCAGCATCATGCCCGGTATGGGCTTCGTAATCATTTTAGTTTGAAAATTTTATGCATTTAACTAAATAATTGCAACAAATTGAATTTGGGAATTTTTGCTTAATGTACATATGTTTTTCTTCTTGTAGTCTTCTTGTTGTTTCTACACAAAACAAGCAAATCGTGTTTTTAATACTTGTGTAGTGTTATTTTTGTTACAACAAACTTTTATAAACACATGCGTATGCAAAATTTTTAAGTACGACTCCTTCTTAAAATAAGTGGGAAAAACTTAAATTTAGTAGTACGAGTTTTTTCTTTGTGGTGGTTCAAGGTTACCCCTTAAGACATTCAGGCACGCCTTACTGAGTGCGACGACGACCAGTTTCCAGTTCTTGGAGGAAACGGTGCCGTCACTGGCGTTGAGGTCAATGATCTCCAAAATGAGGTGGTCTTTTGCCACATCTTTGTACGACATAGACTGCGGCCGTGGAGGCGTATACTTGGACCGTTTCATCCCAGGAAGGGTGTAAGCTAGCACCCGAGGAAGGGGTTTGACAGTCTTTTTTCCCGTCAGATCGTCTAGCAGAGCCTGGCGCTACCACTTTGCTAGACGGGGTCACAGTAGCTTTCATCGTAGTACAGCCTGACAACGACGCTGTAGAAATTAGACCTCCGGAGATTCTGAAGCCCTTAGCCGGATAAGTAGGGTGGGAATTTTCGGGCATTTCTGGGGGATGGGTTGAAATTGTGGCTTGCATTTATGTCTACCTACTCGGCGAAAGAATAGCTGCCACCAGCGGACACATTGTCATTTGCCGCTCCAACTAGGAGAAACAGATGCTAATAGACAGGGGAGGTATTCCTTGGTGCGTACTCGGATTATACCCTATGTGAGTCACTGCCGGTCTTGACTAACGTCACTACCGCCAGCATGATTCTAAACGTTCTTGTACTTAAGTCCTCGCATCGCGGCAAGATGACTAACCATCCGCGAGGGATGCCCGTTTTACACTATCTTACAATTCTTAAGTTTCTTGACGAAAATTCTTCCCTGATATAATTATTGTTTGAAACTTTTCAAAAAACAATAAAAACTTTTCATACCAGGGTTGTATTTTCCTCAAAATACGTTAGACTTGTGTGATAGTGTATTGTAACCTTTATTTGTCATTTGTGGTTATAAAATACCACACGCTGTTGCAATTAGAATGTATTTGTCATCAATAAAAATAATCGCCATCGTATTGTCAGTCATTGGAGTTTTATATCGAATGATGTTTCAGGAACATTCTTAATAAAACTTAAATGTACTATCAGGATCAAGATATGCGCATCAAACATTTGATTTTAAACTTTGGTAAATTATTGGCCATTAGGTAAATACATTTTTAAGCTTGTTGTGCATATATGTAATTACTATGGCATCTCTAGAATGCATATTTATTGTTGTATCAACAAAAATACCAAACACCACTATAGTCATACAAAAAAATCACGTATGCACCTTAAGCCAGCCACTACACACCAACAACACAATCACTCCTACCAAACACAAGCACACACACATACTAGTTAAATAAAACATTCAGTAGACTGTCAGACGGACATCTAGACATTTAACCAAATAACAAACCAAACAGCCAGTTAACCCAAACTAAACAAATTATAACCTTTTTATTCTTTTACACAGACTGTGCTTTACCATTTTAATTTTGTATATTTAAATTGCTACTTCTGCCTCATTTACCTGCTAAACAAAAAAATAAATGTTTGTAAATACATAAAGGTATATTCAAACAAAATAACATAAGTATGAAATACATTGGCAAGAAGAAAAAAAATTAGTAGCTATCTGAACTAACTTATTAAATCCGTTGATGTATGTGAGTTCAAAAAACGCATTGAAAAGGTTTTAAGCTTTCAGAAAGGCACTGTCTGTACAAGTTATTGCCAGTTATATATAATTGCAATACAGTTTTAAACTACAATAGCGGAGTTCAGAGTTTGATGCAAATGCAACGATGCCTTACTTTCTCAACCTCGTATCTTAAAAAAATACAACTTTTTAGGAGAGAAAAAAAACGTTATATCTTTGTATACTTCGGTGTTTGGGTTAAAGTTAAAATGGAATAATTAAAGAATTGATTACATCTATGTAAATTGTATTGAAATAATAAGTTGTTTCGTTGTTAGAACACAAAAATAGCAGTCGTTTGATATGAAAAAGTCAAAACCGTATTTTTAATATACGAGGTTGAGAAAGTAAGGCATCGATATCTATTTTATTAAATCCAACACAAAATACACAAAGCTTCCTAAAAGTCATAAAAAAGCTACGCAATTCATCATTTTCTATTTCGCACGACCATTTGCACCAAACACTGAACTCCGTTAATGTCATTCTATTAAAAAAAATCATTTTTCTTTCGTATTGAGAACGAATCTAAAATTTGAAACATTTGAGTGACGTAAAGCGAATTCATGCCAGGTCAACACAAACAAAAAAATCAGACTGGTCATGGCTTTAAAGCTGGGGATTTAGAACTCCGATCCTCTGTTTTCCCAAAATGTTTTATTGATAAACTGGGCTCGAACGGACGTTTTTCGATTATTGATCTCTTTAACCAGGATAAATTTTCATCTAAAGAAATGGAGTAATCCAGTTTAAGCAGCTCCTAATTAAAAATAACCTTCTAATTACACTAAAAACAAAGTATGTATTATCTCAGCGTATAGATATGTATTTAAACGTTGCTGAAAAATCTTATTTTAAAGCTGTTAAAGGCTCTAAAAAATGTCTCTTAACATAATTTTTATATCTGGCTAGCAGTCTAGAACTAGATATTGCCATTATTTATTTTCGCTATGACCCCATTGTGCATTGCACGATTCTTCAAGAAAAACTAATTTAAAGCTTTTGTGTGTCTGACAAGACAATTTTCTTTTACCTTTTCTTCTCACTCTCTCCGTTTTTAGTCCCTTTTGACTAATTTAAAAAGTTATTTTATATCCAAAACAAAAATATTAATTTTACCTTTTTATTTTGAAATTAAATTTTGTGAATACATACATACATACATACATACATATGTATATTTGTTTTGTTGCTGTTTTTGCAAAAATAATCGCCTGCCCTTTTCATATTTTTCTTGTTGCCCATTTATATGTACATCGTCATCCCTTGTGTTTTTTTTTGTGCTTAGGCCATTCAAATGTCTGGCAATGTGTCTGGCTTATTTTTGGTTTGCTCTGGTTTGTTGCTTTGATATCCTTCTCTTACTCCTTTATTTTGACTCGTGCTTATCATTGTTTTTAAGAGTATTAGTCGATTTGTGTAAGTGTTCGGCTCTCAGTTTGGTTTGTTGTTAAACTTGTATCATTATTATTATATAAAGGGTGATTCATTTAGATCTTTTTTTTTTTATTTTAAAAAAAGAACAATCGTTGTCATTTACTTTTTAAAAATAATTTATTTTAATGTTGCCCCCGACTACGCTATAGGTGGTCCTTTTGGAAGGACACATTTTCGATTGCTGTTTCCAGCATTGCGACCGGTATCTTGCGAAGTGCGGGAGTAATTTTAGCTTCCAAATGTTGAATCGTAGCTGACTTATCGACGAAGACTTTGTACCAAAAAAAAACCTACAGTGGTGCTATATCACACGATCTAGGCGGGCAGTTGACAGGTACGAAATGCGAAATTAGCTGCTCACCAAAATTTTTCTAAATAAGTCATTCGGCCTTATTCCGGTTGTCGTTGTCGTAATCGATCAAGTCGTTTGTTGTTCTAGATTAAAGTAACACACAACCAGCCCAAAAAATTCGGCGCGAAAACATTATATCTTCATCGAGCTGTTTCAGAACCCATTAGTGAAATCAAAGCGGCGTGAGCCTTTCCTTGATGAATTGTCAAACACTACTAAATAAAAATAAGATGATAGTATGGCAACCGTTACGCGTAATCTGAGCCCTTGTGTTTTTCTGCATATTTAGAGAACGGTTAGGGCTAAAGATTCAAAATTAGATACAACATCTTGGTTATTAATATAGGCAAATCCTGCGTGACGAACGCTACATTCGCACGCGTTTTTTGATTGAAATATAAAAATTTTTTGGTAATTCAAAAGAGATAGCTTCAACTTATATATAGTATTTAGTGACATAATTTCTTAGCAAGTATTTGTTGCGAAATAATTGATCACAAAGTTTTGTGACGCACGCCACAAAAAGTGGTAGTAACTTCAAAGGCTAAAGTGCATTTTCCTAATTTTTAGCGAATTTTGCATCATAAGGTACACAAAATCTAATTTCTAAAAGAAAGATGACTATAATACAATTCTAAAAGCACTTATTCACAGCCAAAAAATGTTGTGATTTTTTGACAAAAGCCGTGGACCCTTTGTGATGCACGCTACATTACGCACCCAACAGTTTTTCCAGTAGTAGTATTTATTTTAACAAAACAAATTATATTTTTATGAATTGCATTTCTTAAACTAATTTCTTAACTAATGAATATCAACTTTTTTTAACGAAATTTATATTTTGATAAGTCTGCTGTAAGTGCTATTTTAAGCACAAAAATCACCTAAAATAATGCTAAATTCACGTATAACATGAAGAAATCAGCAGTGGGGTAGGATTTGGTAAAAATTATTGCATTTATGATCATTGAAATACATATTTTTTCATATAAAAATGAAACTATACATCTAATCTTATATTCCATTAAAAAAAAAAATCATTTGAAAAATTTTTGGTTGGTGGACTGTTTCTGGGATTTGCCCATATACAACATCCGTCAAATGTGGGCGGGATTTGAGAAGTTGATGCGACTCCAAAAAGAATTATTTATGTATATCTTAAGAACGTTAAGAGAAAAATTGTTCGAATTCAGTACACATAGCTGGGGTACCAATACCCAACCTTCCCATACAAATAGAAAAAAAAAAAAATCTGTTTATCTGAAGAACGAAGCAGTTAAAATTTTTAATTGTTGTACAAATAGCTTCGATGTTAATGCAAGCATATTTGGCAAAACGTGGGCGGGATTGCAGAAGTGGGAGAGGCACAAATTAGATTTTTACATATCTTGGGAATGGTTGGAGAGAAATTGCTCAAATTTGGAACACATAGCTGGGTTGTCAATACAAAAAATCCGTCAAAAAGTGGGCGTTATTGGATAAATTAGCGTGGCACCTCCCATAGTAAAACAACAGCAAAAACAGAAAAGTACCAATATTTCCACGATTTCCCTCGTAAAAAGAACCCTATATTCAAATCAGGTCTATATGCTATCTGTCTACTAAATTTCATCCAAATCCATTAAGCAGGTTTCGCGTGATTGAGCCACAAACTAACAATCACCCAAACATCTAAATATCAGAACATACAAACTTTTTCATTTATAATATTAGTAGGGGATGTACCTACACATTAATTTTTACATTTGTAGATGACTAATATTTATTTAAAATTCTACAAAAAGCGGAATTTTTTCTATCAAACCACTAAATATTGAATAATATAAGTATATACATATCGCGCTTTATCAACAAGAGGGTATTAACTCAAAATGTAAAAATTTTCTGTAGAAGCAAAACAATTTTAAATTTAACATTTAATGCATATGAAAAACAATTTTAAACCAACCTTTTCCTTACCAAAAAGAAGACAAAATAGCTTGATATTTTTACAGCGGGTAGATATGAAAATTAAGTGTCGATTAAGTCAATTAAGTCGAAGTAAGTCAATTAAATCTGTATTAAGTACCTAGGTATGTATAACAAAAAAAAAAAACACTTTATTTGATTAAAAATTATCGGATTTTCCTGGTATTTTAAAGAAAAAATTCCCCTCTAAAAATATTTGGTTTTACATCATTGACGTTATAAATTTTACTCTTAAATATGGGCACTCAAGAAAAACGCGTGTGTGTTGGAAATGTATTTTATAATTTATTACGAAACATGTAGTACGTGCAGTGTTCCCAGTTTTGGGAATTTATCCCCAAATTGGGGATTTTTTTTTGTAATTGTAACTGTAATTTTTTGTAATTCGTAAAAATCCCCAGGGGATTTTTTGGGGAAAAGCAGTTTTTTCGCTGGGGATTTTTGGGGATAATATATTATTATAAATTCCTTTTTAGCAATGGCTGGACCGATTTGGTCAAGATATGGGCTCAAATTTTAGTCTTTTTTGCGGTTTAAACTTTTTCAAGAACTTGTTGAAATAGTTTTACATATGGTTTTGAACCAACTAGCGTTACTTCTGTTGAACTAGTCTTTTTCTGTAATGAATACAACCAAAATCAATATTTGCAACAGAATGCAATATAAGTTATTAGAATTAATAAGAATAAATACACACTTTAAAATAATGCAGCTCGCTGTGACAAATTTATTCAATTATCTCAAATGCACTTTTAAAACAAACAACATGTAAAACAAAATTGCACTGGCTGAGGAATCAGAGGATTTTGATTTCCTAGTTTTTGAAATGATAAATATTTACGTATAATTATTTTTCTTTTGCGTTTAAACGTTACCCTTGTTACATACTATACATGTGTACATTAGGGGACAACCAAAATAAGGCTCTATCACCACGCTGTAGCCGATGTTGTGCTGAAACCGAAAAATGTTTCCTCAGGTCATTTCGGAACAAAAACGTTCCGCGTCGAAGCCGATTTCTGAAAGCGCTTTAAGACTTTTTTTCATTTTTTCAAAATTTTGTATTTTTTCAAAATTTTTTATTTTATAATTATGTAACTATGTATTTACATTTCTTAGGGCCATTATTATTACTTGGCGTTAGCTGTTATCCGACAGTTAACAAACGCTTTTTGACAGATAACACATTATTATCTGTCAATTTAATCTTAACTTTAACTAACTTCAAGTTGTAATAATGGCGCTTAATTTAATTATATGATTAAAAAAAAATCACAATATAAAAACTATCTTTGTTAAGTAAAATTAACTTAAGATTAAGAGTTCGTGTTGATTTGCATTGGGGGAAAATATATTGTACGACTTTGATGGCGCGTTGCTGCGTTGGGTTTTTGGAATTCTTGATTCATCTTTCACCCAATGTCTTAGAAAGCCCGATTATGATTTGTTTAAGGCTTCGAAGTCATTTTTATTGTAACAATGTTCTGAAAACCAAATGTTGTACCAAGGGCCACATATAAATTCGCATATTGCATATAATTTGCTACGATATTTTGGAATAAGTATGTAAGCTAGAATTGCAAGAATTGCTTATCACCATAAACAATTTATAAACTGTTTATGATGTAGATGTTAGTGCATTATTACTAATCCCAAACTTAATTGCATTTGACGCGGAACCTTTTTTAACGATATCGAAAATCTAAAGATGCAGTTCTTATTGTTTTTTTAAGCACTACATGGTATGGATAGGGCCATTTTTATATTTTCAAAAATTTTAAAAAGTTGTATCCCTTGTGTACATAGATACGTAGAACTCATGAATAAATAACATTAGTTTTAATAATATGTATTACACAAATGGATTTATTTATATAAATCGATGTATGCATATTTTTCCATTGACATAATATTATGTATTTTATTATTAAGAAAATGTGGGGATTTTTGGGGATAAGAAAATAGCTATTTTGGGGATTTTTGGGGATGAAAAATCGAAAATTGGGGATAAGGCTTAAAATAAAACTGGGAACCCTGAGTACGTGAGTTAAATAAATAAAAATTTCCCCTTAAATTACTCGTAACATCAGAGAAAATACGAAATATTAACTTACAACTACAGTTACACACATATTTTTTCCTCTTTCTCTCTCTTTTTGTTATTTGTAATCAAATATGCAATTGCATTACAAAACAAATACTACAATGTTATTACTTTTTTAATATAAATATTAATACACCTGGTGTGTTTGGTAAAGTGAGTGTAATTGTGACGACAATTATGATGACGATAAGATTTTTGTTGTAATCAACAGGGAAACCAGAAATATACTCAAAAAACACGTTTTATACGCATTAAATATGCAATAAAAACTGGAAAATATGCCCTGAAAAATGTTAAAAATATGCCCTAAAAATTAAAAATTGCTCACTTGAAAACACAACATTCAACAATTTAATAACAAAATCTAAAAAAAAACCTAAAAAATTTATAAAATTCATAAAAGAGATGTTTGCGCCGAATATTATCTTGATATTAACATCCATATGGGTTTTTGTATTAAAGGGATTTTAGGAACGGTCGCTAAATTGTTAACAAATGTTAACATTTAAAAGGAATTTAAGGCCAGTTAAGGACTAGACCGATTCGAAAATAATTTAATTTGAAGTAAAATATTTTTGGCACGAATTTAATTTAAATACCATCGTAATTAGATAGCTTGCGGACATAGAGTCTAATTTGGACAAAATTGGAACTTGTACTCTGCGCACAATGCTAACATGGACAGACAACCAGCCAGGCGGATGGATGGACATCGTTAGATCACTTTAAAAAGTGATTCTGAGTCGATCGGAATACTAAAAGATTGGTCTAGATACAAATCGCTTAACATCTATCCTTAATGACAACCTTCTTTTTCTTACAATTTTAGAGCAAAAATCAAATGTAGATGTCGAAATTGAAGTTACAGATTTTCGAAAAAAAAAAAATTTATATTTGCTGCAAAAGCCTCATTGCTTTCCAACGGAAGGCTAAGGTAAAATGTTAATAGAAAATACAATATAATAGTCTGGTAGTGTATAAAGTCATTTCTGAAAAATTGTAGGAATAGAACTATTACAAAAAAGCTTTATAAAATACATAACTGAAATTTAGCTCATACAATAAATTCGAAAAATGAAAAATGTTGAATATAATATAAAAGTTACCTTCGGAAGGAAATAATTCCCAGTTTCTATTTGTTAAAATAGTTGAGTTAAATACATTCAATTTATAAAGTAACACTATCCAGTGAGACACAAAGAATGCTGACGACGGCCGTAGCGGGCCAGAAAATGCATTACATTCTGCTGGTGTCTAATAATTGTAAATTTTTCTGTACATTCAATATACCTCATTGCTTTCCAACGGAAGGCTAAGGTAAAATGTTAATAGAAAATACAATATAATAGTCTGGTAGTGTATAAAGTCATTTCTGAAAAATTGTAGGAATAGAACTATTACAAAAAAGCTTTATAAAATACATAACTGAAATTTAGCTCATAGAATAAATTCGAAAAATGAAAAATGTTGAATATAATATAAAAGTTACCTTCGGAAGGAAATAATTCCCAGTTTCTATTTGTTAAAATAGTTAAGTTAAATACATTCAATTTATAAAGTAACACTATCCAGTGAGACACAAAGAATGCTGACGACGGCCGTAGCGGGCCAGAAAATGCATTACATTCTGCTGGTGTCTAATAATTGTAAATTTTTCTGTACATTCAATATACCTCATTGCTTTCCAACGGAAGGCTAAGGTAAAATGTTAATAGAAAATACAATATAATAGTCTGGTAGTGTATAAAGTCATTTCTGAAAAATTGTAGGAATAGAACTATTACAAAAAAGCTTTATAAAATACATAACTGAAATTTAGCTCATAGAATAAATTCGAAAAATGAAAAATGTTGAATATAATATAAAAGTTACCTTCGGAAGGAAATAATTCCCAGTTTCTATTTGTTAAAATAGTTGAGTTAAATACATTCAATTTATAAAGTAACACTATCCAGTGAGACACAAAGAATGCTGACGACGGCCGTAGCGGGCCAGAAAATGCATTACATTCTGCTGGTGTCTAATAATTGTAAATTTTTCTGTACATTCAATATACCTCATTGCTTTCCAACGGAAGGCTAAGGTAAAATGTTAATAGAAAATACAATATAATAGTCTGGTAGTGTATAAAGTCATTTCTGAAAAATTGTAGGAATAGAACTATTACAAAAAAGCTTTATAAAATACATAACTGAAATTTAGCTCATAGAATAAATTCGAAAAATGAAAAATGTTGAATATAATATAAAAGTTACCTTCGGAAGGAAATAATTCCCAGTTTCGATCTCGAAAAGTTTTAGAAAAATTGTATTAAATGAAAAAAATAGATTTTTTTCCAAAATTTAAAAGAGAAACGATGTACGATGTAAATATATTTTCAAATGGAATAAGCTTACTATTAGATATTCGAATTTTCAAATTCTTTTAAAATCAAACCACAAACAGATTTTCACCTCTACTGAAACTTTTAAAATTTTGAGTTAATACTCTCTTGTTGATCAAGTGCGATATATTGTTAAACTTATGAGTAGCGGACTTCATTTATTTACCGATGTCTGTGTCCATTCGTTTGTCTGCCCGTGTGCAAGTTGAAATAAGTTTTCCGAAGACCCAAAATTTAATCGGGACTAGGCGGTTATATCTTTTTAATTCATATTGTCCGGAAAATTTTGCTTTGTTTTTCACTTTCACCTAAGGTTTTTCTTTTCTCGGTTATATTCACCTAAAGTTTTTCTTCTCCCGGTTATAATAATTTTAGCAACTTTTTTAGTCAAAAGTCAACTTTTTTAACCCTAATAAAATTTTTATTTCATCATGTAATTTGGTGTGCCTTGGAATATAAGGGAGTCCCAAGAAAGATAATTAGCTTAAAAAAAAGTATTGTATTCTTACGCAATGATACAATAATAATAGAAATACTTAATTTCAACATTATTTTTTTTTTTACTAAATAAATTTTGCAACCTATTTTAAACAAGTGCTGGAAACTTTTTAGAAAATGTTTTTATGTTCTTTTTTAAAATATTTTTTTTTGTAGGTTTTCTAAATTCAACTATTAATCCATTTTTCTGTTTCAAAAGTAAAGTAAAAAAACACAAATAATAATAATGCTTGGACCTTGCCATTACGTACGAAATGAGATGTCATTTCAATGACCGATTGATTGCATTAGTTGATCTATTTTAGGTAGTTTTCAATTACTTAATTGCACATTTCGGCCGGTATCTCGGCGATAACTTGACGAATGTTGGATTTTAAATTCTAACGGCGTCAAATTGCATGATCTTGGTGACGAATTATGCCGTATTCGCGTTGTGCGTCTCGTGGCACCATCTTGTTGAAAATACATATCCCAGTCCATAATCTTAAATTAAATAGAAGCGGTATTTTCGGCTGTGCGCACATTACGATGATGAACAGGCCTGGCCACATCTGTAACGGTTCTTGACTCTTCAAATTCCTTTGTAATTTTGCCAATTTCTTGCACAGTAGGTCGATTATGACGACCATAATCCACCTGCAATGCTCGAAAAGTGACCACGATTAAACCATAACTTTTGTTGTAAGTTTTTACTATTTTCTTCGGTTGTTAAACTATCCATATACGTAAATGGCAAACTTTTTGCTAAATAAATGACAGTTCAGATGACAAATTTTTAACAGCTGACAGTTTTGCCAGACCGGCTATTTTGAAACAACTAAATCGATGACCCTGTATTAAAAATTTCTAAATGTTTTAAAATACTTATGTTAATATCTTATTTGTGAGATCAGTAAATTGATATTTTCAAAAAAATTTAATTTTAACTTGAAAATTTTTAATTTTGAATTAAGTCAGTATGCAAAATAATTAAAATTTGATTGAAAACTACATAAAATGTTTAAAATATTTTTGAAAGTCATTAGGAAAATCGTGACAAATTTGAAAATATTTTTAAACAATTTTCTCCGCATCTCTGACTTCACTTATCCGTATTTCTAAACAAAACGGAAATCATATAAAAAAATAGGACGACTAAAAATAGTTATAGCAACTAGATAGGTACATACTTACATACATAATTTTCAAGAAAAACACAATAATTTATTAATAAATTCCATTTTTAGTATTTTAGATGAAAAACAGCACAACTTCAAATGAGTTTTTATGCCGCAGTAGCTGAAATAACAATAACAACAAAAACAACAACAACAAAATAGCAATAAAAGCTACAAACCGACTGACAAAACAGACAGTCATTTTTATTAACAATAATAACAGAATATACAAATATAGAAGAAACCGAAAAGGGCACTGACATTGGACATACACAAACACATCCATACATACAAACACATCAATTTTACATGCTTTTTCTTGACTTTGTAGTTGTTTTTGTTTTTAGCTCCAAACACAATTGTCTGTGTTCTAAATTAGTGTTTTATTCAGTGTGACCATTTTGGCGTTATTGCAGCTAAATTTAACATTTTGATTTAGCTGCAAAATTATCATTTAGCATTTTATTTAACATTTTTATTAAATGTTTTCAGCTTTTTTTTTTAGCTTTATTTTAAAACTTTGGACTTTATGTTTTATTGATTGAACTTAATTTTTTTTAAAAACTATTATAAATTTGAATTTTCATATTAATTCGAACAAAGTATATTTATACCAAGTACATGCAAGTCTACAACAAATCAACAATATAAAAAAAACAACATTCATTTTGTTTGTGTAAAAACATTTGATACTGTCAAACAGCCAAACATAAAGAAAACAAAAAAAAAAAAAAAAAAAAAAATCATGGCGCACTAAAATGTAATAAATATACTTTGAATTCGAATGTGTATTGTAAGTCAAATTACAATTTATAAAGCTTCATACTTTCATACTTTAATAGTCTTATTCCTTCAATATTTTCCAGGAATCTTTTCTATGCTTTATAAATTGTAATCTGACTAAGAATAAACATTCGAATTAATATACAGTCGGGTCTCGATTACCCGTGATCCGGTTAACCGGTAACCCCGATTAACCGTGATGGCCAAAGATCAGTCTATTGTTTTTTGTTTGCAATGTTTTCAAATTGTTTGCTTCGATTAAATTTGATTATCTCTATTAATCGTGATGGCAGTTGAAAAATATTAGACAAAAAACAATACACGACTCTTTTTAAGAAATTGTATTCCACCTTCATGTTGTGAAATAGTTTATTGTATGCGTTTGTCATTTCTACAATAAGTTCATGTGGTGCATTCTTAAAAAATTCATATGGGATCCTATCTTCCCTTGGGGCTTTGTTGGGTTTTACTTTTGAGAGTACTTGAAGAACTTCAATTGGTTCTATATTTCGATCCAAAAAGTAATCTGTTTAATACAAGGCTGCATAATGTATATCATTTGCTGTTTGAAGTGGATTTAGTAAAGTCATGAAATAGTTTTGAAATTCGGATGTCGATATATTGGGTAGTTCATAAAACTCTTTATTTCTTATTTCATTCGCTAATTTCCACCATGATTTACTGTCTTTTACTTCATTTAGTTTAATCTCCAGCTCTCTGTAGTAGTTCTCCTTTCTTTCTTTACATATTCTTTTAAACATTTGATTTGCCGTCAGATACTTGTTTTTAGTTTCAGGATCCATATTTTCTTTATAATCTTTTAGTAGCTCAAATGAACGATTTCTCGCTTTAAAACATTTCCAGTCGAACCATTTGTTTGTTGCCGTGAAGACTCTGTTAGATGTATTATTTTTTTTTTTTGCAGATTGGTATATAACGTTAATAACGTCATTTAGTTTAAGCACATCCTTTTGTTCTTTCATTCTCATTAGATTATTTAGAACTTTTTGTGCACCCATATCATCTTTCCATTGTAGTTTAGGCAGAAGTTGTTGCGGTTTAGTGGGACTATTTTGGATTGGCCTGACTGTACATATAAATATTGCTGTCCAAAGGAAGGCTAAGGTAAAATGTAAAAAGAAAATACAATAAATAGTCTGGTAGTGTATAAGGTCATTTCTGAAAAATTGTAGGAATAGAACTATTACAAAAAAGCTTTATAAAATACATAACTGAAATTTAGCTCATAGAATAAATTCGAAAAATGAAAAATGTTGAATATATCGCTCATTTGCTGCAAGACCGGCACAACTCAAAAAATGCAATTTTGGAGTTAGAGATGCAGAATTGTTCGCTTTATTTTTCTTTATATTGTGTATTAAATTCATATTTATATCTTTTATACTTTCCCAGTTTGAAGAGAATTTGTCTTCTTTTTTTCTAAGAAGTTAGAGCAAATCAAAAACTTTAAATGCGTTTATCTCGAAATGGATTTTTTTGAGTTATGCCGGTCTTGCAGCAAATGAGCGATATTATAAATTTGGCTAAAAAGATGTGCGTTCAAATATACATTTCGTATGAAAACGGATAATTCTACTTTAACAGTCCAGTTTTTCTTAAAAGTTTTTTACATATAATGTTTGTCAAAATTTCCAAAATTGAAAGCTGTGACGTAGGCTGCACGTAATTTTTAAGCAATTCGTCAACTCATTATTAGTTTGGCCTACCGATCACTAAAAAATTGAGTTAGATATGAGGAATATATGTTTTTAATACCCCCTTTCGCGAATTTTTGTGTGGTCTCTGAGATATTAAGCATTAATTTTGCTCCATATCAACTATTTTAAGGTTTTTAAGTATTGTTTTGCTCTACGCGACACAATTTGGCGATTACACCAAATTCTTATACAAACGTACAAAATTAATTTCACTCTTCCTTTGCTTCATTGCCGTAATAAAAAATGTATTTCCAGCAAAACCATCGTCAAATTAGTAGGTATACGCAAAACGACTGCTAATTTTTTTTAGAGTGGTGTTTAATTTCATGCATTTGTTTTTGTAGCAATGGTTTTTGATATCTTCATCATGTTACACACAAACAAAGTGCGTGTGGTTTTTTTAATTGTTGTATAAATAAAAAAAATTGTTTTATTAAATTATAAACACGTGTAAATAAATAGTAAACATTTCTAAAATGTATTAAAAATATAAAATTGGAACTTTTTTTGTAAAATAAAACTAAATTAAAGAAGAAAAAAATCATCAATGTTGACTTTTTATTAGATTGTTAATTTAGAAACTTTAATTTCAGCAAGTCATTTAATGCATAGCATTAAGTATACGTATGCAGCACAAAAAGCTACTTTTTAAAACTATTTTTAGAAAAGTAGCGTATGGGGCACAAAATAATATTTGTCACTTTCAATAAAATACTTCATACATTCTAACTTCATTCATGAAAGTTGACAAACATTGACATTTTTCTTCAAAGCATATGCCGGAGCAGAGGAGAAAATATCTAAAAATTCTATCGTACACATTTTTAGAAATCTTTATGTAAACCTTCATCGTCGTTTTTCTCCAGTACGACTTTTTGGCATATGCGCCAAGCCATTAATGAGCTGACGAATTTGTTTCAAGATGTCACCATGAAAACAATTTATAAAGACAAAAAATTTTCTCACTAAACTTTGTAATTTTAGATGTTTTCTTTAACGTCAACTGAAAGACTTAACTTGAAAGATAATTTTAAAGTTCGTTTGAATTTTGAAAAGTACTAGTGCATTGGTAAAAAGTGAGTGAATTAAAACTTTAAAGGAAAAACTTAATCGTGTAAAGAAATCAAGAAATTATTATTTTATTAATTATTAGTATACGAACTAATTTGCCATTTAATTAGTACGATATAAATGTACAAGGAAATTTCACAATGTAATGTAAAAATTTTAATTTTTAAATGAACTGCCGAAAAAAAAACATTTTTAAAACGTCAACTTTTCTTAAATTATAAAATATCTTTTTATACCTAGAATCTTTTGAATCAGAGCAAAGCAAATCGCTTGTATTTTGCTTGTATCAGGGGTCTTGCGCGTGGCCTGGATTTAAACTTAATTACCTGTGCTATTTATGTACATACTTATATCTGATGTTTAACTAAAATTTACCCAACTGTTTAAATATTAGCATTTATATCAATTTTGTTAAGAACGTGTCACTAAAATTTTATTAGTTTCAAATATAATTTGATACTTTTATGAAAACTTTAATAAAAATCTATAAAAATTCTTAGCATTTTTTTTTTTGAATTTTTTGAATAATTTTATCATTTTTTGGCCGTGCATAAATAATGCTTGATTAAGCTGTAAAAAATTTTAAAACCTGGTCACACTGATTTCATTTGATTCTTTTTCTTTTAATATTCTTTAGGTTTTTTTATTTTAACTTCCTGTTGTCATCTTGATTTCAGTGTAAAGTATTTTACTAAAACAAGATAAGATTTCTTAAATAGGTATTTATTATACCTATAAAATAAAGTTTTTCTATTTAGTCACTAATTTATTTTCATCTGATATTCTCTGAAACAAATTTCTTCTTGCTCTGTTTTTGTTCAAGTAACTTGCAAATGTTTTTCTTTTTTATCACTGCTCTTTTTAGTACTTTTTTTTACTATTCTCAATCTCTCTATCTCTTTTGTTATTGATATAGTGGGAATAATGCCAGATTTTTTTTCGTTATTTTAACGATTTTGATTAGAATATTTAATTTAAATGATAGGTTGGTAGGTATTATTTTAAAGTAATTTTAATTTAATTTAGTTGTTTGATTTTTTATACCCTTCACCGAAGGTAAGAGGGTATATATAACTTTGTCATTCCGTTTGTATGTTCCACAATATTGATCCTACACCCTATAATGTATATATATTCTGGGTCCTTATGAAAAGCGAAGTTCAAATCCGGTTGTCCGTCTGTCCGTCTGTCCGTGTGTATGTTGAAATGGGTTTTCCAAAAACCCCAGAAATGATGTGGACTAGGTTGATGTATGTTTATATCACATATACTCCGTTTAAGTTTGCTATTGAATTTCAGCCAGATCGGTCCAAAAATGACGGAGATATGAGCAAAAAACCACGACTGCCTCTGATTTTGCCCAAAAATCCCTTGTTGTTGTTGTATTTTATTTATTTCTGTATATCTTGAGAACGGCAAGAGCCAAAGTTTCCAGATTGGGTACAAACATTTAGATTATCAATATACAGTATCCAACAAAATATGGGCGGGATTGGAAAAGTGGGCGTGGTACCTCCCATACAAAAAAAATCAAAAATTGTATATAAACCTGAATTTTTGGACTGTCATATGACCTATGGCTACGCCTTATATATCAAAAGATCAAAAATCTTTAGTAGAAAATATTTTCTGAAAATTTTGGAAAAATCGGTTCAGATACAAAAAAGTTATGACCAAAATATAATTTTTTTTAAAAAATACCCATTTACGGGAGCCATAGGTCTTTCTGAGTCCACGTTTTATCACAAAGTAAATGGTAAATTTATTCCTAAAGACATCGGTATATAAATCTTTCAAATCGGTTAATAAAAGACTGAGTTATGTCCAAAGTACTGAAATCCAAAAAAATATGTCTTTTTTTATACCCTTCACCGAAGGTAAGAGGGTATATATAACTTTGTCATTCCGTTTGTATGTTCCACAATATTGATCCTACACCCTATAATGTATATATATTCTGGGTCCTTATGAAAAGCGAAGTTCAAATCCGGTTGTCCGTCTGTCCGTCTGTCCGTGTGTATGTTGAAATGGGTTTTCCAAAAACCCCAGAAATGATGTGGACTAGGTTGATGTATGTTTATATCACATATACTCCGTTTAAGTTTGCTATTGAATTTCAGCCAGATCGGTCCAAAAATGACGGAGATATGAGCAAAAAACCACGACTGCCTCTGATTTTGCCCAAAAATCCCTTGTTGTTGTTGTATTTTTTTATTTCTGTATATCTTGAGAACGACAAGAGCCAAAGTTTCTAAATTTGGTACAAACATTTAGATTATGCAGATACAGTATCCCACAAAATGCGGGCGGGATTGGAGAAGTGGGCGTGGTACCTCCCGTACAAAAATTATTAAAAATTGTAGAAAAACCTGAAACACTCGGGAAAATCGGTTTAGATACGAAAAAGTTTTTTTTTTTCGGGAACCATAGATCTTCCCGAGTCCAAGTTTTATAATCAAAATAACTGGAAAATTTCTTCTTTAACACGTCGATATATAAATCTGTCAAATCGGTTAAGAAATAGCAGAGTTATGACCAAAATACTGCAATCCCAAAAATTACTTTTTTTATAATTAAGTTTGTTTAAATATGTATACATATATGTAAGTATATATATATATACCTATAACCCAATTTAATGGTAATATTATTCTTAAGCACGTTGGTATATAAATCTGCTAAATCGGTTAAAAATGGTTAAGTTATGGGCAAAATACTCAAAAAAAGCACTAAAAAACATTAAAATTTTTATTATAAAAACTAAAATTTTAGAGCTGTAATATGACCTATTCATACGTTTTAGATATCAAAATATCGGAAAATCGGGGAAAAAATGATATGGCAAATATATAGCTTTTTTTAAATACCTATTTTCGGGAACCATAGATCTTCCCGACTCCAAGTTTTATTACCAAAGTAAATGGTAATTTTATACTTTAAGATGTCGGTATAAAAATCTGTCAAATCTGTTACAAAATGGCCGAGTTATGACCAAATTCTAAAATTTGATCAAAACTAAACTAACTATACTTAAACTCTTAATATATTTAATAGCACGCAAGCATGTGCAAATAATTAAATAAAACTAAACAATACATATTATATAATATACATGTATATATACATATATTTAGATATCCATATATATAAACTTCTGTTCTTTCCAAACCATGGTGAAGGGTTTATAAGATTCGGCATAGCCGAATATAGCCCTCTTACTTGTTTAGTTATGCCTTAGGTAAGATGAACCGTCCTTTAACTTAACGCCTACTTAAGGTTAAAATAAAGTTGTAACAATCCAACACCTTTTATACGGCCGATAAAATCCTACCTTTAGATACCAGAAAGTTGTGAAAACGGGCCTTTGGGCCAACTTGGCTATAGTTGAATCTAGAATTTTGTCCCACGAATTAACAAGATAAACTCATTGTTTATTGTTGATGTTTTTGTTTAAACTTTGATATTATTACAAGTAGAACTGTTGCTTATAATTCTTATAAGAGAAATTTGAAAAGCCGGGCTTACGTAAACAAACCATTGAAATTTGGCGGTGCATTGGCGAGATAAGCGAAGCTATATTGCAAAATGTGGTTTAAATATTTGCGAAAAAAAAACTAACGACTTGCTAGAAGAGGGCATTTTTCTGACATCCTATTCCATTATAAATAGGAATTTATTTCTACTTTACACTGGTATCTGCCCAATGGTAAATTTACCGACCTTGTATATTTATGTTCCTATGTAAAGGTACTGAGATACCTTAACAACAGCGGCAAATGTATACTTTTCGATGACAAGTCGATTAGGTTAGGTTCCTTGGGCAGCCATCGAGAGAAAGCTCACTTGCCCAATGCCCATCCTACAGAGCAGTTACTAAATTCGTCTTCCTAATGAAGATAAAAAGCAACCTTAGTTATATCCTAAATGAGTGCCCCGGTAGGCTAGCTGGTGCGAGCTATTCTATCAGCGCCGGGTTGCGGGTTCGATTCCCGCCAGAAACTCTTCTTTTTTCTTCTTCTTTCCTGCAGAAAAGCATAGAGCTTCGCGGGATTAGCTTAGGAAAATTAAAAAAAAAATAAAAAATAAACACCGGTTTTTCAAGGTATTCTTCCCTAATGTTCCGAAATCCAGGAAATTGACAAAGAAATGAAAACAAAGTTTCCTCTTTCTCCTCTCTTCTGCAATAATTATTAAATCCGAGACCCATTCTCCTTGTATGAGTCCCCACAGTCCACTGTTCTAATCTGCTCTCTATTGAACCCAAGTAGAGAGCAAGTTACAATGCCATGAATTCACAACTCCACCCTAACTGTGCAAGTCAATAAGACTTGCACTTGATAAGTGACTTACAGTGAGCTATTGGAAGGGTAATGAATCCATCAATAAAAGTGTCATCCAGGCGACCACCTCGTTTGGCTAGCTCATCTGCAATCTGGTTACCCGGGTAGTTTGCATGCCCTAGTGCCCACATTAGCGTTACCTTTGAAAGCTATCTCATTGAAAGTCATCCGACATTCTACAGTTAAGTTAGATGTTTACGGGCTTAGTATCTTAAGAATTGGTATCATTGTCTACATACATATGTGTAAGCGTCTGGTTGGTTGACATAAAGAGCCATGGGTGACTTATGCGAACGCCGCGCTATTTCCCGTTGGAACCATGTTTCATTCGGTGGTGGCATCTGCAACCCCCCATGTAGTGTGATGAGCTAGCGCGTCTGGGTTCTTTAGTTTAGTTTTTTTTTTTTTAATTAATATACTGTCACTGTTTTGTGAAAACTTCTACCAGCCAGACGCCGCCCATTAAATTAAAACAGAGTGAAGATAAAGAAAAACTAAATACAACTGGGCCATAAAGTAAACGTTTCTTTCACACCCAAACATTTTGGTGCTTCGAGCCGGATGTGAACCAGCGACCTATGGATGTATACAGCTACTCCCACTATAAATGGGACACCTCATAAAAAATACCTAGCTTTAATATTTGTGTTAATTATTTTGTGCAGGTATGAATAAAATTAGGATTATTTGTTTCGTATAATTGATATGAAATAAAAAATTCTCAAATTAAACTAAGACTGTTGAGTTCCAAACATATCAAATTAAGACCTTTTCCAAATGTGCCACTTGAAGGGTCAGTAGCCCTTTCAAATTAATTGGACTTATTTCAATTTGACTGGATTCCAAACATACATACCTATTTCGTCGATTTTAATTTAATTTCATATTTTTGCGCCTTTTTGCTTCGATTCCTTGCTCCTGCATTTATCTCAATGCGTTCAAACACAAGGAGTAGCCTAGTGTATTACACCGAATAATGCGGAAAGATCTTGTAGAATAAATGGCAATGCTAACTAACGAAAGGGATTGTCTGTTGTGTAGCTTCCAATGGCTTTAGAATTTTCAAGTAGTTATGGTTTGAATAGATTCCCAGACCGGTAATTGTTTCCAATATCACCATTTTTAAAAAGTCGAAACAAATTAATACAGTTTTTTTTTTAATTTATTGTACTCTGTAAAAATTTTGATTGATTACTTCAATGGATTTGTCTGACAAAATTCGAGGTTTCTTAACTAATTTTATCTGGCAACTTTATTATTGATGCAGTTTTTTATTTTCTTTTGTATATATTTTTAGTACATTTCTTACCACAACTGTACAACACATAAGGCCTTATTGTTTTTGTATGTTGTAGTTGCTGTTGTTATTTTTATTGATATTTTTTGTTTTTATACAGTAGTATGTATAAGAATAACAAAAGGTATTGAAGAAATAAATGCCTACGTGCATATTGTAGAAACCGGCAATGTCTATGCTGTGTTTTTTCTTGTTTTTTTTCAAGTTAATTTGAACTTTTTTGTATTTTGTTTTTCTTTATTGGCCATGCTGATGGGAAAATTTTGTAATATGTATGTTGGGAGAGAAACAAAACAGAAATAGGTACAATTTAAGCATAAAAAAATATAAAAGAGAGTGACAATTGCACGTGTATGCGTGCTTTAATGTAATAAAAAAAGAGATTTTTCTACAAATATTATTACCCAGTCTCTCTTTTTCAACCAACCACCTATAGGTTTATTTTTTCTGCTATTTAGTAAATTTGCACAATCTTGTAACAAAAAGTGCATTTACAAATGTACATACAGTACTGTGCTAAAGAAAAGCAAAGAAATCCTTTCATAATGTATACCCTCCACCACTAGTGGTGAATAAGGGTATTCCGGCTTGTCATTCCGTGCGAAACTTATTCTTCTAAGACCTCATAAAGTATAGTTTTATACATACATACATATGTATATTTTGGGTCCTTGAGTTATTTTAAGTTGATTTAGCCATGTCCGTCTGTTGACAACACGCCAAATTATGAACAACTCCAAAGAAAAGAACAATATTGGTGTCAAACTCTTTCTGATTCTCCTAAGCAGTTTTGGATTGAAATCAGCATTATCAATTTAGTAGGAAAATATCCTACAAGAAATGAATGAGCACAACTAACACAAACACAAAACACTTTGTATTGTGTGATTGTATAAGGATGCAAAATCTCACATACACAAGTATACATCACATTTTTCACGTTGGCCTTAAGAAAATTATAGACACTTTGCTCTACGTGATGATGAACATTTCTATCAGCAATTACACTCATATGAGCGGTCGAATTATTGTCACTGTTCTTGTAGGGGAGTTATAAACCCAAATATGGAACAACCTCCCTAAAAAATTTCTATTTTTATTACAAAAATTATTTTATGGGTGGCAGAATGCACCGATTCCTAATTAATTTTGCACAAATTTGTTTATATCACTGGAAATCACACTACAATATAAAATCATAATCTTTAAAGCTGTAAAGAATCAAAAACTTTCAGGAAAAAAAACATTAAAAAAATTCAAAATAATTAAGAATAAAAATTTTTTCTGTCAGGTTTTCGATAAATAGTCGGTACAACATTTTTATAAATACCAAATTAACGTCAAAAAAGTGATGTAGTCGTCGATTTGATGTGAACCAATTTCAGACTAACGCCGACATCGACAACTAATTACATAATAGGAGTGATGTTACCAAATATAAAAACTAAATATATGTATATAAGGGCTTTAACCAAATTATTCGCATAGCATTTAGGGCTGTTGAGTCAGAGTCGCGGTGTTCTTCATGGAGTCGGAGTACCTTCAAAAGTCGCGACTCCGACTCCAAAATTTCTCGGTTTACACGTGCATAAAAAATATAAAGAATTTTTCAAATATTTTCCAAAATAAATTTTTTTCGAAATAAGCAACGTAATATTTTACACTTTATGTGAACCAATTTCAAACTAACGCCGACATCGACAACGAATTACATAATAGGAGTGATGTTACCAAATATAAAAACTAAATATGTGTATATAAGGGCTTTAACCAAATTATTCGCATAGCATGTAGGGCTGTTGAGTCAGAGTCGCGGTGTTTTTCCTGGAGTCGGAGTACCTTCAAAAGTCGCGACTCCGACTCCAAAATTTCTCGGTTTACACGTGCATAAAAAATATAAAGAATTTTTCAAATATTTTCCAAAATAAAATTTTTTCGAAGTAAGCAACGTAATATTTTACAGTTTACTGTGAATAAGTAGGTTTTAATTTTTTGGTAAGTTCATTCAAGTCCATAAATTAAATAATATAAAAGTGTATAATATTTATTACTTTGGTATTTTATTTATTAGTGCGGGCAAGAATCTAAATTGCATTAGCAGAACTTATACTCGGTTATTGATCTAGCTAAAAAGGGGCTGTGTGGTTTTTTAAGGTCTTTGGTTAATTCAACAGTGTCGGCTGAATTGCCGGACTTCAAAAGTTTCAGATTTTTTGATGATTTCACAGCCCTAATAGTATCACGATTTATTTTATGCTAAGGAAATTTTATAATTTTTTTTTGTTTTGTACCATATTTGTTTGTTTAAATTAAAACTAATTCTTAAAAAGCAACAAAATTTAAAATTGCGATTTTTTCTGTATTTTGTTATATACAAATACCCAACCCTGTAAATTATGGCTATGTTTAGTTTACTCTCTTACTTTTACTTCCTTTCTCTCTCTGTCAATTAATGCAATGTGCTTTTAGCCTGTTTGTTTTTTTTAATAGTTTTAGGTTAATAAAATGCTAATATTATTTGTATACCCTTCAACACACATATAAGTTTGTCATTCCGTTTGTTATTTCTAAAATATGTATTAAGTAAACATACATATATTTTTTTAAGGTCCTCATGAGTAGCGAAGTAGTTAACGATGTTCGTGGAAACTGGTTTTCCAAAGATCACCGATATGTACGATGGGGACCATCAATAGATATAAATAATGTAAATATAGCCGATCCAACTATAGAGGGTACTAGGGCAGCGCTAAACAAATTACAAAATTACATGCAGACGCGAAAATCTCGAAGTTATATCCTTCAAACTATGCTTGATATTTGGCACTCAGAAAATTTACCAAAAGAGTGGCTAACAAGCAAAATTCTACCCATCGACAATTAAGGAGATAAGACAAACTGCAATAATTACAGTGGTATTTCACCTGTCTGCTGTGGATATAAAGTTTTTACCAATATTCTTTGAGTAAGCAGAAAAATATTAATGTGGCTTTAGAAAAAATATATCTACCACTAAACAGAGTTTAATAATCAATCACCCAAATACCTATATGAAAAATGCTACGAATATATAGTTAATATACACTAAAGGGAATTCCACGAAAGTTTGTAAATCTTGTAAATATTACTTTGAAAAATAAACTAATAACTAACGCTTAAGTCATCATTCAGAGGGAACTGTCGGACACATTTAACGTTGATTCTGGGGTAAAGCAACGGGATGCGTTGTCATCTCTAGTCTTCGACCTAGTTCTACACTCCAAAGTGGAAGAAATCGTCAAAAAGGAACAATTTTCAACAAAGTAACGTTCATTTGTGCATATGCTGATGCTATCATGATTATTGCCAGCAGCAAAAACAACCTATTAAATGTTTAAAAAAAAAAAAAATAGAAGGAAGCTGCACACACTACAGGCTTAATGATTAACAGCAGCAAAACGAAATATACATATGCTAAGATCGCGAACTCAACGAGAAGATGCACCCCTTGTTAATAATGATATTGTGTTGAAATCAATTAAAGACGTTTAATATTTTGGTATAAATCTTAGTGCACACGGAAATATGACAGTGGCTAATAGCCACTGGCTATACAAGACCGCATTTAATCAGTAAATAGAACTTGGTTTCGTCATCTAAAACTTTTTAGATCCCCTTAATTGTCTAAGAAAACAAAACTAACCCAATTAAGGACATTTATAAGACCAGTCTTATATTAAGGGAGTGAAATGTGGACTCTTTAATCTACGGACATAAGCCAACTTTTGAGAGAAAAATGTAGCATAAAACGTCCAATTCAAAAAGAATAAGGAGTCTACAGATTCCGGGTATAATGACGAACTAGTAGAACTGAACGAAAACCATTATATTGTTCGCTTTGTGAACACACAACGAATACGATGGCTTGATCACATCATAAGTATAGACGATTCCATGACAGGGAAGAAAGTTCGAAATAGAGAAAGAAATAAAAGATGAAGAAGACTTGGAAATTCTGAATGTTGAAAAATATATGCAGAAAGCCTTGCACAGAAGAACATGGTGGGTGATAGTTGCAGAAGATTTGATCCAAAGGACTGTAAATGCTGATAATAATTTGGAGAACGGCAAGCTCCAAAGTTTCGAAATTTGGTACAAGCATCTTGGTTTTTATTACACAACCTCTCAAACAAATGGTCGGGATTAGAGAAGTGTTCGTGGCACCATAGCCATTATAGATCTCTATATATCTGGAGGACGACAAGAGTCATAGTTTCCAAAATAGGAACAAGCATCTTGGTTATCAATTTGCAACATCCGACGAAATGTAGACTGGATTGGGGAATTGGGCGTGGCACAAAATATATTTATTTATATCTAAAGAACGGTAAGAGAGAAATTGTCCAAATTTGAGACACTTAACTGGGTTGTCAATACACAGAAACAAAATAGATATGTAAGTAAAAGTAAGAATTCAGTACAAGTAGCTTCGATACAACTGCAAGACATCCCAAAAAAGTGCCTTGGGGAAAAGGAGGGGGGCCCAAAAATTAATGCACATACTTATATCTAGTGATTAGTCGCGGGGTAGCAAAGCCCATCATGTTGAAGTATATATAAGATTCGGCATAGCCGATTATAGACCTCTTACTTGATTTTAATACATACATACGTTTGTTGTTTTTTTTTTTTTTTTTACCTTTTACTGTGTTGGAAAGAGTGTGTAAGTTTGTGTTTAATGAGAAATGAAAAACAAAAACAGATGAGAGCATAAAAATGGTTTTTTCTGTGTATGTGAGAAAAATTTCATGATATTTTTCTATGCCTTTCAAAAGAATTAACCAAACAACAAACTCAACTGTCATTCAGTCGTTTAGACACAGACGCAGCATTAAAACGTTGAATTTTTTTTGGTTTAATACGCGGTTATTTTTCATTTTTCAAATATTTGGGTTTTTATCTGCTTTCTGTTACTTAAACAAGAAAAACGATTTTTGTTACTAAATTTAAAAAGGAAAAACAAAAACTAGTGTGTGTTTTTAAGATTTTTTTGATCTCCTGTTTGACTTGTGTGTTTTTTTTTATAAATATTTTGTGTTTAATAAATGTTGGCTGTGATTTTTTTTGGGGTTTTCTTTTTGAAGTGATTTTCGTTTATGCTAACACCAGAAAACTACTGATGTTTAACTTATTTATTCGTCATCATCTTCATCTTTATTATTCGCCAACATAAAAAATCAACGTGAATTGTCTTCTTATTTTTATTCGTATAAGTGTATAAGAGTGTTTTATTTTTAATTATTGTTGGCTGCTTCTATATCTTTTGCTCCATATTGATTTAAAGGCCATTGAAATGTATATAATTTTAATATTGTTGTTGTTATTTGTATTAAACATAAAATAAAAACGTCGCCAACCTAAAAAGAAAGAGAATTCGAAAAAAGTACAACAAATACCTATGTTGTATATATAAAATTAATAAAAATAAAAGCAACAAAAGCAACATTGACTAGACCAGACGTCACAGATTTTGCTGATGCTTCTTCTTGGTTATATTTAAGTGTTACCAATAATTACAATAATAAAAACAACATAAAGAAATAAAAAAAAAATAATGGTGGCTTAACAGTGTGTTTGCAACATGTTTTTATATGTATGTATGTATATAAAAAGTACGTAAAAAAAAGAAACCCTATAATTTATGATAAAAAAAAAATTAATATTTACCTATACAAAAAAAAAATAAGGCAAAATGAATGAACGTCTAAGCATATTTTTAAGAATTATATTAATCTCTTAAATAGGTACTAAAACAAAAAAAGTTCATTTTGTCTTGAAAAGAAAATAAAGTGTAAAAAATAATAAAAACAACTGTGATATTTTTATAAATAAAAAAACTAAGCAAAAATATTAAAAAATATAAAAAAATTATTATTAAAAAAAAAAAATCCAAAATGATGATGATGGATACCACAGTAGATCCATCGAATACAAAAAACTCAACAGTTGTAACCGGTATAACAGCCATGGATACAACACCTCCACATCATGAAAATGACCAATTGGCCCCGCCACCCCACACGATAACTAACCCTCAAAATCCCAACTCTGGAACCACAATAGAAGCCGCCTTTACTGTTGTATCCATGGAATCACATAATAATATTGAAATGATGGATTATAAAGAAAGTCGTAAACACAAGAAAAAAAAGCGTGAAAAAAGAGAAAAGGATAAAAAACATCGTGAACATCGTGGTGATAGAGAACATCATCGTGATAAAGATCATGATCGTGAGCATAGGGGGGATCGGCATGGCAAAGAGCATCGTGATAAGAGTGAAAGAGAACGTGATCATCATCACAGCCATAACCATCATTCAACATCTGCCTCTTCATCGCCTTCTTCATTGTCGACTATTTCCGCCTCGGCTTCTCCTGCCTCATGCTCGTCCTTGTCTGCTGGGATATGTGTAACGGGGGCAACAGCGACGGCAACCTCGTATCCGCATAATTTGAAAATAAGATTTCTGTTATCAGGGGTAAATATTAAAGCTAATTTTGTTAAATATTTCTAACAATTTATAAATGTGTGCTTTATAGGTAGTTAAACTTCGCAAGTAGGTATAAGGTATTTAGAATAGAAACTTATTATTATTTTTGGTACCTACCTTATCCTAAGGAACTGTCTTTACACTTGATCATAAAAAGAACATAATGGAATTTATAAATGGGTCGATTACGGATGGCAACTGAACTAAAGTTGAAATCAGGCAACGCCGCTCATGTTAAAATATAAAATAAAAAAATAAAAAATTTTTTATATTTTAACATGAGCGGCGTTGCCTGATTTCGCTGCTGGCAACTCAACCATTAACCATTTTTTCGAATGTGCTTCTTTGAGTTGAATTTCAATTAATAAAGATTTTTACAATAGTCTTAATCCCTCAACATTTCACAACCTTTGGTTAACATTAAATCTATAGATACATATGTACTTAATCTTAGGAATGACTATATAATTTTATATAACATCTTTCTGCCCTTTTGCTTCAACTTTCAATGCACTTCAATTAAACTAGCATCCGCAATCGGTATCACTTTAATCTCAAAAACAATATACACCTTCTGTAACCCCATGGAATTTGAAAAACAAGAGCTTTATACTAGATCTAATCAAACTTCCCACTAGTGCTGGGATACTATCGATATTTTCTACTATCGATATTTATCGATAGTTCAGATTTCACAATCGATATATCGATATTACTATCGACTGAATGTTTGTACTTGTGCAGGAAAACTTTAATTATTTTTTATAAGGCTACAATCCGTTGTTTTTATCACTTTATTGAATGTATGAGACGTACTATGTATATACGCACGTAATTTTATATGGCAGTTTTTTAAAAATTGATAAGTACCTTTCTGAAGGAACCGAAGTAACAGGGACTATAAGATATTCCATTGCAACTTTAAAACATTTTCTAAACTCTAAACCCAAAAAGGTAATCAATCTAGCGGACTTATCCGCTAATGGTCGTTCATTGTTTTGTCCTGTGCTCGCAATTGCAATTGCATTTGGATTTGCATTTTTTTACAACATTACAAAAATATATGACATTTTAGTCCCTATAAAACATGTACAAATTTCGACTTAAAAGCCTTTAATTAGCAGCAAAAAGCACTGCTAAGCAATCCTTACCACTTGCCATGCTGGTTGTTTGTATCCATTGCTGTAATTCAGCGCGAATTAATAATAGCATGTAAAAATTTGCGGCAAAAAACTGTGTGTGTATAGCTGCTGTTAGATGGGTTCATAGCTGTATTTTAAATAATAAAAATATCGATATTTATATTTTTTCTATCGATATTTTCGATATTTTAAGACTATCGATAATATCGATAGTCTATCGATAGTTTCCCAGCACTACTTCCCACAGAATCCAAGAAATAAACAAAAGTAAGTCGTTGTTACTACGGTAGTAACTGCAATGTTGTCACAGTATATAAGTTACATTTAATCAAGTGATTCCAGATCACATGGGTCTTTTAAAATCACAGGCGTGATATTTTGGTTTTCTGTTTTTGTGTGTTTCGGTGTGATTTGTAAGTACAGAAAGCATACCGAAGCACGTGATTTGAAATCACGTAATTTTCAGAATAGACCTGGGGCCAAATTCTGGCAGTCGTGATCGAGTACTTTCTCGATTCGAAAGCAATTTTATTTCAGTCGATACTGAACGAATCGAAATTATTTTTTTAAGTATTGTGAAACTCAAATGAATGCTTTATAACACTGAAAAAATAATTCCGATTCGTTCAGTATTGACTGAAATAATTAGATATTAAATTGCTTTCGAATCGAGAAAATACTCGATTACGACTGCCAGAATCAGGCCCCTGTATGATTGGCAGCAATCACTACTTTTTTGTAATAGATTACTACTTAAGCCTAGAGTACACGGAACGTGAAAAGACACATGCGCATGTGGTTCTGACGTTATTACAAATCTACATTGGCCCTTGTTGGTTGTGCGATGATTCATAAACATTTATTTATTTACTAAAAATATCAATACAAAGAAAGGTAGCTTAAGTTCAATTCATATAAATTTTGGATTGGTTTTTTAAATATGCAACCAAACTGAAGAATCACAGGTGGAAATATTGTTTAGAGGACAAGATACGCTTGAAAATATATCTCTAGAATAATGATAATAATTTACCAGCACAAACACAATAAAATTTGTTGTGGAACCATAGGCTCTTAATTGCAAACACACAACTGTTCCTTTACTAATGAAAATTAAGAGAAGAGATTATGAAACAAGATTGTAAACTAAACATGGATCCATTAACAAATTGACCTAATTGATAAGCATTGTTTAAATATTCAAACGTGATTTAAAATAGCCATTATAAAAATAATTATTTTGTTTGCCGCAACATCTTTTTTAATAAAGTTTGTTGGGATTATTATGCTGGGTACACACTATGCAACGCATTTACGCAATCTAGTGAATTAAATTCATTTTCATTAATTCCAGATTGCATCAACATCAAAACGCTTTGATATTTTGAGGTTGCATTGAAACAGATTGCATGTAGGTTGCACTGTGTGTACCCAGCATTAGGTCGAATTGCAACAATTAAACAATAAAATCTGTTGTCTCTGAGGATTGACCTTCATTAATTCAGTTTTACAATTACAATTTATTTATTATAAAAAAAAAATCGTTATTTTTTTAATCGAAATGCGTTTTATTGGTATTTTTAGAGGGTGGTTCAAACACAACTTTGTACATTTGATAACAATGTTTGATAACAACATTGCTCTAGTTTTTTTTTCTTTACTCGTGCTTTTTTCACTTTTAATTCCCAATTCCCATAAAGATTAAGATTTTTTATTTCATTATTTTCTAATGGTTTCACATGATTTAGTTTGTGTACGCCTATTGTAGTCCAAGTTTAGTTTCATTTATATTATATTACGAAATTTTTGTATTATGCGAGTGTAAGCATAGGATTTAGATTAATTTAATCACCACCACCAACAACACAACCCAAAGCAGCAGAAAATTGAAGAGTGAATTTGTTTTAAGCAGATGGCCGTTTTGTTTTTTTTTTTTTTTTTTTCATATAAAACAGGAACAGATGTTGCATTAATCAGTTGTGGTTCGAAAATCTAATTGGGATAATTTTCTTACATAAGCTTGCAAACATTTTAAAAAGAAATTGATTTTGACAAATATTAAAGAATTTTCGAAAGGATTGGGATAAATCAGGATAAAGTATACCTTTTTTGTTATTTAAGCGTCCTTTAATTTATAAGTTTTTAATTAAACGCAGAGTTTTTTTCCAAGCAAATAATTTAAAGTATAATTTTTATCCATTCAAGTTTTGGATTTTTATCGTGATTGTTGACCAAAGATTTGTCAATCCTTATAACTAGGTAAGGTGAGGTTCCACTGGCAGCTGCAATAAAGCGAGAACCGTAATAAGGCTGATTGTTTTAAATATAAATAAAACAGACGAAATCTTGATTCGAAATCGATGAACAGGCAGTTAAAAGCTGGACTTAGCAGCCCATACCAAAAGGGTATAAAAGTAACAGCAGGTGAAAAACTAGCAACTATTATTCTTCGTACGAAATGGTTATCCGACTCAAAGCAATCTTTTTAAAATTTTGTCCGTTTTGAATTGCGAAACAACAAAATTACTCCAAGTATACAGAAGTCCTTTAACTTAAGGTCAGGTGGCAATAAATGCTACTTAGCCCTCGCCTATATTATGAAACATTTGCTGCAGAAACTTTCTTCAATTCTCTTCTAAAACTGCATTTGTGTCCAAACAGTGAAACTTTTGTTTTGCAGCTTTTAAGCATTTTGTATGCTTATCTCTTTCTTTCAAAAACAAACTCACAAAAACTGCTTGTAGACGAAACACAGTACACTTTTCCATTCGTCTTTCCCCTTTCATCATCAAACTCGAATATATAATATAGACGGGAAAACAGAACTGGTTAAAGGACAAATTTTGGAACAGAGCAAAACGGTTTCAATCTAACTACTACTGACTAAAGAGTGAGCCAGAACAAACTTTTACTTGTATGTGTAAATAAAACTTTAACCGTTCAATCTAAAAAATCTCAAAAATACGTAATTTTTTTCTAATATAATAAATTTTAAGAGCCGATGTTGATTTTGAATCAAACACAAGTTTTTTAGGAAATTATTGTCATTTCTTTTTATTATGATAATATTGGTATGGTTCAATTATGTATGGAACAAAATATCGGCCAAATTGCCGCCGCGACTTCGGCGGCACACCTCCATCCTATGGTCCGATGGTTTCGATGACGCTGAGGCATAATTGAGGTTCTATGCCGTTAATGTGCCGAATTATCTCATCCTATAGCTCTTGAATTGTTGCTGGCTTATCGACGTACACCTTTTCTTTCAAATAACCCCAAAGAAAGAAGTCCAACGGTGTCAAATCACATGATCTTGACATCCAATTGACATCGTCACCACGTGGGATAACACGGCCATTGAATATGCCGCGCTGGTGTGGCAAGTGGCACCGTCCTGTTGAAACCACATATCGTCCACAGACATATCTTCCAATTCGGGCCATAAAAAGTTCGTTATCATCTCACGATAGCGAACACCATTCACAGTAACTGCCTGACCGGCTTCATTCAGCTCATAAACCCCACCAAACAGTCACTATTTGTGGGTGCATTGGTTTTACGACAATCACTCTTGGATTATCATTCGCCCAAATGCGATAAATTCTGCTTATTGACGAATCCACTGGGGTGAAAATGTGCCTCATCACTGAATCACAACGTGCACGTTATGCATTTTGATTTGAACGCTTATTTTCATAATAAGCCTGAATAACTTTAACGCGTTGCTCGATTGTGTATCTTTCCATGGTTGAAATTGAGTTAGTCTGAAATTGAGAAATGTCAAATGAAATGCAGAAAAAAACTTGACGTTTAGATGTGGTTCACATTCAACATCGGCCCTTAAAATTTAGCATATTTCTCGGTATTTATAAATTTATCCACTTTTTCCGGAAATCCTTCATTTACCTTTTTGGACGAGGTGGTCCGTTTACGCTTAAAATCGGATATGACCTGTTCTATAATTTTTTTTTTTACAAGAGCCCAATACCTTTCCACAGGCCAAAGTTCTAGACAGTTGGGTGAATTTGCCTTCCGTTGCACAAAATTTATATTATTATTTGAATATCACTCAAGAGTCTTCTTTCAATAGTGGCATGATGCCAAAACGAGCCAGAAATAAAGAAATTTAAAAGTCGTTTTTGTAGACACTCTGTAATATATGTTTCTGTGCTTATTATGCTTGATGTCACAAATGATTGGCTTCTTTTTCCGCAACTGCAAATGGTTTACCACACAAGAAACTTCTTGGGGAATTGTGTTTGTTTCTTGTCCGGTATTGTTCTTGAACATTCACCCTTATCTTGGTTGGCGAATTTAAAATACGCCTTCGACAGTTTGGTCATAGATTAAAGAGAATGTGAACTTATTTCCTTTAATCTATTACCAAACAGTCGCAGGCGTATTTTAATTTCGCCAACCACGATAAGGGTGATTGACTTGTCCATTAGCCACATAAAAATCTTGACCTGGAAGTTGTGCAAAGTTTGCTAATACATAAGTTTCATCATCTGCCACACAACAGGTGTATTTTTTTATAAATATTACCTCATTTTTTTTTGTTTTTGGATCTAAGTTCTTTACCGCATTGCGATCTGGAACTTTCTGAACTTTATACGACTTTAACCCAGCATAAGCTTTGGCTCTGCGCACAAAAGAATCAGAGCATTTAACGCTACAAGCGGCTTTTCTTTAAAAGAGTTGTTCGACTCCTTTTGCCTTACCAATATCTGTTTGACCTTTTTTTCTTCCTGATCCAGTTCTTTTTTTAATGTTTATGTCATCCTTATACTGTTTAATGGCCTATGAAACAGTGTGACGAATGAACCTTCAGATCTTTTGCTATTTTTTTGAAAGTCCATATTGAATTTTTTCGCAGTCCATTTTGACCGAAACACCAGTTTAAAATTAATGATTTAGAAAAGATAATATCTGACATATTTTTAAAAGCTAACGTGATTAAAAATATATAGTACATAATATGTTGGGCCAAGAATAAGTTTTGGCCGGAATAGTGTGTGTAAGTTTCTTCTGAGTTACTTTTTACTGTAACAACTATTTTCGAATAAGAACGTTATGTATTTGACTTTATGTTCGAAAAAAGGCTTGCGAAAATATAAAAAGTATTTAAACATATATCACTTGTCTTCCTTCCTTTCATTCTTCGATGTTTTTATTTAATATTCTTCTCTTAAAAGTTTTAATATGACATAAATTAATTCTATCATCAACTTTTTCTCCAACCCAACCTTTCTTTGTAACGTAAGATACCTAACCTAAAGTAAAAAATAGTTTATGACAATCCTGTCATACAAAAACACATGTGTGCACTATTCATTAAAGATATTCAATATAATTCTAATCCTTAAAAAACTCATCAGCAGCTGTAAGGAAAGGCATTTTCTTAAAAAAAGCGGAGAAAAAAAACGAAAAATTAAGAAGAAAATAAACGTTAGCAAATTCATAACATCTGCTTTTTATAAAATATCTGTATGTATATAATATGTACACACGTATGTATGTATGTCCCTACGAATGCATAAAACACTAGAAAGATCTAGTTATGTTTATAACTGACTGATGTTTTCTTGCTAAGCACATTCTTATGCCAGCATATCCTGTAGCAAAACGAAAGAGAAAGAAAACGGATAATTGTATACAAATACATTAAGAAAACTACAGCTGTTTGTTGGGTACTGTTAAAAAAGTCCTCCGTGTGTGTGTGTTTGGGTTTTCTTATTTTGTGCCTTTCTATTGTTCCTTCTTAAAGTACATCCTTTTATTTGTAACTGCTTTTTTCCCCTATGGAAAGGTAACAACACATTAACAATATTGTTGTTACATTACAAAACTAACTGTCTGTTTGTTCTATATCGATAATGTAAAGTCTTTATTTAAAAAAAAAAAAAAAAAATTCTATCAATTTAATAAATAATCACCCATTATCCTTATTAATTTTTTTACTTTGAAGGGAGCAAGGAGTTGCACATGTTAAATTATTTAATATTTCTTATGTTATCTTTAAATGTTTTATTGTAATTGAGGTCTGCAATTGGTTGTTTATTTTAGCAGGTGTTTACATGTGTATTTTTGTTCTTCTTCTGCATCTTTTGAAAACTGTTTGCGTTTTTCTTTGTACGCATTTATTCATATATTTTGCAGCATTTATAATATATTTGCTGAAGATTTAACATTTAGCAGATACACAGCTGAAATACTAAATAAATATTGAAAAGAACGAGAACCGAATAGGGACTAAATATCAGCACTAGAACGGAACAAGAGCTGAACTAGATCAGGGGGGCTACTCTCTATTGCGATGCGAATACAATTTCGATGCGAAACCTAAAGAATGACAGTACTTAATAGTCAAAATATGTAAAAAATTTTAAATTGCAAAGTTAAAATAAAATAAATAGTTATTTGCTAAAAGAAAAAAATCAAAAGATGCGAAAGGCAAATGCACAAACGCATTAAAGTGTACCAATCACTTGATTTGCTACTATTTTCTTTCGCAGCGCAATAGAGAGTAACCCCTCAGGACAAGAACTATGCTTGAACTTAACTTTAACTAAACTGCAACTGACCTAAAAATTACTAAAACAGATCTTGAATTTGAACTGAACTCGGAATGTATCTTGAATTAGAACTAGTATTAAACTTGAACAAAACTACACAAAATCTAAAACTGTTCCAGAATCAAACCAAACTAAAATTGCATCTATAGTTCCTTTGAAAATGTTGAGATTTTTTGTTTTTTTTTTTTTTTCAATACAAGTTCCATTTTAGCGCGCTTATAATATCATTATAAATATTAGGGAATAACAAAAGGAAAAAATAACACACAAACAGGATACAAATTCTGCGCAGATGTTGATAGAGTCACGTAGACCAAAACATAAAAAAAAAATTCAAAAGTAAACATCAGTCAAAATGCAATTCCGGCAAACATTGGAAATTGTTAAAACGAACAACAACAAAAAAGGATATTGGACAAAAATACAGGATAAAAAGTACAAAAGCAATATGTACTTGAAGTTTCCAAAATTTAAAAACCCTTTTTGTTAAATTAAACAAAAACAAGTGGCTAAATAAATTAAGCATAAAAATAACAAAGGATTTCTTCTCTAGTAAAACAAAAATAATAGACTGAAAGAGACAGGAAAAAAGAGTTGCCCTATTTAAAGTTTTATTAACTATTTGGTGATTATTTAATAAATTTGTATTTGTCTGGCAACTTTTGAACGCATTAAAATCAATCTACGACAATATTAGCGGAGTTCAGTTTTTAATGCAAATGGTCTTGCGAGTAAGCAAATGCTCTTTTCTGAAATCTAACGGAAACTTTGTGTATTTTGTTGTTGGATTATTTAATAAAAAAAAAAAAAAAACTACTAGTTATATGTTGCATTTGCTCTTTCGCAAGACCATTTGCACCAAACTCTAAACGCCGCTAGTGTGTTTAAAAGTTACAAGTTGTTATGGCAGTTGCCATTGATTTTTTTTTTTTTAACTTTTATTACATTTAATTTCTCCCCTTGTTCTGTTATTGAAATACAATAATAATGTTTAACAACCCTTGAACGTCTGTTGTAAATTATTTATACAAATAAAGTTTCAATAATATACCAGCCACTACCAAACAGACCAAAGGAGGGGATTGACAGGCAAATACAAACCTAACCTTAATATTTTATTTACACGTTAAGTAGTTTTTTTTTTCTTTATGTGAGATTTTAAAGGGTTGCAAACTAAAAACAAAAGCTGATTTGGCTTGGTACATACATATTTTGTTAGTTCCCATAAATAAAATTTCATAAGTTTATCTTGTTTTAAATAGTAAATATCAAATATCCTTTAAGGAAATGAACAAATGTTCGAAACCATTTATAAATTATATATGTTTAGTTCATAATTTAATTGTACAGGGATCAAATTATTTCCGATGCACAATGGGAGAGTTTGGAACAAAAATTGAAAAAATCCTGAATTTTGTAAACGGTTAGTCCGATTGGATTGTAATTTCAGGTGCCAATTATGGACTTGCATCCGATTTGAGGTTTTGGATTTTTTGTTTATAGACATATCAGGACGACCGCCATAGATAGGGTAACTCGTGTATAACAAAAAAGATCCAGAATTCTTAATTGTAACCTGGTTTTATCAATAGAATAGATGAGTCGAGTTCTAAAAAAAAGTTAGCGACATGTTTTATTTATCTAGGCTTGCCAGATTTCAATTTGCAAAATTCTTGACATTAATTTAAAACAAACTTGATATTGAAAAATAATTTTTGACAATTAGAAACTACTTAAAATAATTTCTTATAAAAATAACACAATTGTTTACACAAGTTAAAGGAAAAAAAAACAAGCAAATGAACTCACTATTTGCACCAAAAATATCTCTAAGCTTTTTTATTGAGTCAGCTGTTTAACGTTTTTAATTATTAGTGTTGAGTATGGAGGAAAAAACATACAAGTATTGACACGGGTTTCTGTTCCAATTCAGCATTTCAGTGTTGTCAAATTATTGTTATTGAATAAACAAAACATAATTTTGTTAAATTCTTAAGCAAATATACTTAAACAAAACGATGAAATATTCATTTACTTTTTAAACAGCTTTATTTAAAGAGATTTGTTAACAAATTTAAAAAGCGATAACGTATTTTTTGGTTTGGCTTAAAATAATCTTGTCAAAACATATACATATCTTCTTGATGAGCATTGGAAATTCTTGTTGATCAAGAAAAATCAAGGCCGTCTGGCAAGCCTACGTTTATCTTCTATATTATAGTTTACGAACTATCACAATTAAAAAATTAAAATTTACTTACCTTGGTATTTTGCAAATAAATTATTCAAATTCTAAAGGAAGTTTAAGTTGGATTGTGGTAAGCATTGAAAAATATATTCAGTTGTAAAATTTGATTAAATAATAACCCCTAGCGTGAAAAAAAAGTTTTTTTTTTCTTAAAATTTGATAAAATAATAACCCCTAGCGTGAAAAAAGTTATTTTCTTAAAATTTCTTCAATTGCCCCTAAAAAAATTATGGGGAAAAGCAAAATTTCGAGGGAAAAAACTGTTTACTTTTTTTGTTCACGATTTTTGTTTAATTAATAAAGAGTTTATTGTAAAATAAAAATCAATATGATTGACAAAAACTTAACAACCCCATTTTTCGCACTTTACAATTGTTAAAAATTATATTCTTTTTTGAATTATAGACACAAAAAAAGAAAAAAAATACAAAAACTTTGCAATACGTTCTAAGCTTTGAAAGTTAAACTATTGATTTGCTAATAATTACGAAGTTCATTGACTCGTTATTTCATTTTAAAACCAACACCTTTGTTTGGCGTTGTACAAAGTCGGAAAGGGCCAAAAATAATACTTGTCTCCCCTTCTCAAATACCCATTCCGAGAAGCTGCAGGACAACTGAGGTGTTTATAAATGGGATTCCCAAATCGGGCAAAATATTTTTTAAGTATTATAAATATATCTACTTATTGTATTCAATAAAACTTACATCTAATAAGCTAAGATAGATGTTTGAAACGTTTTATTTCTAGAAACTTTCTTCTATATGGGTAATTCCAAAGTGTTGAACGTGACAGTCGTACGCATCAAAAATGCAATAACATTTTAAGCAAAAAATATTTTTACGTTCTATTAACCCGTAAATTATAGCACTAAGGAAGCACTGTTATCTATGCTTAAGTTTATGGAGGGCGCGATTCTAGGTCAAAGATAATGGCAAAAGAAGTAGCGGTTCGAACGTGAAAAAAACAGAAGTAGTTTTTGTGGCCATGTACAAAAAGGCATAATTCAGCGAAACCTGGCCCAATTTTTTAGTAAAACAACTTTGAGAATTTTACGTAGCAATGTAACATTAAAATGTCTTGGTTTGATTCCAAAATCTTCTGTATTTTCTTTTTTTTAAGCCAAAATCTGGGTCGATACGTGACATTTCGAACGTGAAATTTTTTTCATAATAATAAAACTGAATAATGATCAAAATAAATAAAAATTTACCGTTAATCCAACTAACATATTTCTCTTTGAACTCTTCCTTAGATTACAGACCATGTAAGAAAATTTTTTTGGAATAATTTTTATCAAATATCACCTCTTTTAAGAAAGATAAATATTAAAGAAAACATACAATAAAACATTCTCACAAATAAGAAATTACGTTTGCACAACTTTGCAGTCTGATTGTTCATCTAAGTGAACAAATTAATGGGTGAATTTATAAAATTAGTAAAATCTGAACATTTCTCTATAACAATATCGTAAAATAATCAGCTTTTAATAACTTTTAAATTTTCGGTCACGGTGGACCTTTTGACGGAAATGCCCATATTCTGATTTCAAAAATATGTATGTTTTTATACAGTGTAAAGATAATGTAATATAATTCTCACAGCAATGATATCTTAAGCATTTAGCAAGTTTTTGAATTTATAAATGTTTATTTAACTGACGCATGGAATTTTTTTTTTTGTGAGAAAATATTTTTATCAAAAAATTAATTTTGAGGTTTAAAGAATAAAAAGGTTAAAACCACTTGTACAATGATTAAGTTTATTTATTTAAAACTAGCTGCTTAAACCCGGCACTGCCTGGGTTTTTTAAAAAAAGAATGTTTTTCTTCTTTATTAATATTTGAGCTTAATGTCACTTCTATTTTAAATATTTGGTATATTTTTATTATCGATATTTCGATTTCCTTTGGAAATCTTCTTCAGGATATATTTTAATAAAAATTAACAAAAATTATGTTTGACAATTAATAAAAATTAATAAAAATTTTTATTTTTTTAATTGTCAAACATAATTTTTGTTAATTTTTATTAAAATATATCCTGAAGAAGATTTCCAAAGGAAATCGAAATACCGATAATAAAAATATACCAAATATTTAAAATAGAAGTGACCTTAAGCTCAAATATTAATAAAGAAGAAAAATATTTAAAAAAGGTCGAAGAAATTAGAATAAAATTATTAAAAAAAAAATGTAAATACCGTTTAAAAAATCACTAAAAAAAAGAAAGATTAAAAATGTTGTTAAACATTAATATGTGTGCCAAAAAGTCTTGCCCAGAAAACTTATATTAAACTACTTGTCAACATTTAACATCTAACATTAATTTGCGAAGATGTAAAAATTTTCCTATTAGAAATACATAGGGCTAAATATCAAATTTTTTCAACATCTTTACAGAATGTTGTTATTTCATTAATACTGTGGCAGCACTGACAAAATATCATTTCTTTTGATAGCAGCGCTACCATTTTTTTTGCAAGATTTTTTTTGTTTAATTTTTTTATTTAATTAAACAAAATGAATTCCAAATACTTTTTGGTATTTTCTTTTAAAATCTTGTTACTTGTGTAGAAAGAAAGTATTTAAAAAATATAAGAGTTTTTATTTCAGAAATGGTGACATTTTTTTTATTGATAGTGGATGTTAGATGTTTCAAGTGTGAACACATGTTTCACATTTTTAACATCTTCCATGCGTTCCTTGGAAATGTATGCAAGTGTACAAAGGGTATAAGAAATACATAGGGCTTTTTATCAAAATTGTCCAACATCTTTACAAAATGTTCCTATCTCATTGCGTTCCGTGCAACATCTTCCGATTATTTTAGTGTCATCTCTAGAATAGTGGCAATAAATCTATTATAATAATGGCATCACAAATGGCATTTGCTTTTAAAGCAGCGTTACCATTTCTCAAGTTTTTCCTTTTTTGCAAGACTTATTATGCTTTCTTTTTTATATTATTAAACAAAATAAATTCTAAATACATTTTGGTAGTTATCTTTTGAAATTTTGGCACATTTGTAAAAAAATGTATTTAAAAAAAATAAAGTTTTTTTTTCAGAAATGGTGACATTTTGTATTGACGCGTATTTCACATTTTTAATATTTTCCATGCGTTCCTCCGAAATGTATACAAGTGTACAAAGGGTATTAGTAGTTTTTCCATGAAAGAATCACAAACCAACGATGACTTTTATTAAGATATAGATACAGAAAACGTAAAAAATTCTACACGAGCTTAGAATTTTACAAAAAAAAAAAAAAAAAAAAAAAAATGTACTTTTTGAATTTAAGTTTATTCATTCATTTATTTGTTTGAGGATTAACACTTGTCATTTTCTGACACTATCAGCAGCAGCAGCAGTTGTGTTTTGTTTTGCCATCAATAAATTATGGTTAATAACAGTTCAGAAATTGTTTATTTACGACAATGTTTATTAAATTATTGTCAGCATTTATCTCTTGTACAATACAATTACATGTAAAAAATTATGGAAAAACAACAGGTGTTATTCTTGTTTTAACACTTGAATAACAGTGTTTTTTTTTTGGGTTCTAATGCCCCCAAGAAATATGAGTAAAAGATTTTGTAAAGTAGAATGGCAATATTGATGAAACTAATCTGAAAAATATGTTTGTTTTCAACTTAAGAAAAATGATGCTCGTTTGTTTCTAAGAAATTAGAAATTGAGCTGCGAAGACCATACGACGACACACTTTTTGTGTAAACAAATATTTAATATTAAATACATAAAAATACATTTTATTTTCGTTAACATTTAACTAGTGCTGAGTGCGTGAGTGTTTTTTTTCTAGCGATCACAACGAGAAATTTATGAATTTATTTTATTTATAGGTTTTTAATGAAACTCGAAGCTTAAACTTAATAAAATTTTCAAAAATAGGTTCATATTTTAAATTAATAATTCATAAAAACTTAGTCAATTACATAAAACTAAGTTTGTATTTTTATATATATTTTTTTTTTTATTCAATAGCTTCTTAAGAAAGTCGTGATTTAATCAAGCGCGATCACGCACACACATTTTATATTTTAATTGCGCTCACTCGTTCACCATAGGTCTCCGTTAGTCATTGATGTAAAGAAACAATGTTATGAAAGAGCTTTTAAGACAGGTTGCTTAGAAACGCTGTTAAAACATGAGAAAACTCTAACATAACATGCAGTCTACAACTAACAATTAATGCGTAACTTTAACACTAATATGATGTTAGTGTTATGCTGGGTACACACTATGCAACGCATTTACGCAATCTAGTGAATTAAATTCATTTTCATTCATTCCAGATTGCATCAACATCAAAATGCTTTGTTATTTTGAGATTGCATTGATGTAGATTGCATGTATATTGCACTGTGTGTACCCAGCATTAGAGGTTTTCTCATGTTATAACACGGTTGTTAATGCAAATGTTTTAACAACGCTTTTACAACATCATGTTATAACAGCAAATCATGTCAGTGTAGACTGGTTGTCACGTGCAATTAATATTTTAAGAAATCTCATTTACGATTGAATCACGCATGACTCTAAAAATGCACGTCAAGTACACACCTCTACATATAAACTTGAAAAATTTAAATAATTCTCATCAGCGAAAGATCTACAAATGCTTGCTAAGTTAAATTAACAATAGGTTTCGTATACACTAATACCCCGGTTTGCGTCGTTTTCGAAGTTGCGTCTTTTTAAATTTTCTGTGATTTCGAAGTTGCGTCGTTTTTGTTTCACTTTGCGGCTTCGAAGTTGCGTCGCTAGTGCTTCGATTTGCGTTGTTAATATAAAAATGTTTGTACAAAGATTGAGTAGAAAAAGGGGTTTTCCCGTTGAAGTCTAAAGCAAATATGTATGTGAAGGATGTCTGCTGATTGCAAATGGTTTCAAATTACATTTGCTGAAGTAAAGTTAAATTTAAATATTTTGCAGCAACGATTAACAAAAAGCAAATAAGCTTACAATAAAAACAGGACATTTTGACGCGTTCTAAATCAGGGGAAAAGGCTGTTGATATTGAAAGGACCCTTGAACTAGTCCCTTCTACAATAAAATCCATTTGCTGTTCCAGCGATGCTCATAAAATATGAAATTTATTGAAACAAGAACATCATTACAACATAATCAGGCTAAAAAAAATGAGGAAAAAAATGGAGCCACTCCTTACTATTTGGATTGAAGATCAAAAACAAAAGATTATTCTAAAGAAAGCTTTAACTTTATTTGAAGATCTAAAATAAAATTATCCGTTATAAAGTTTATCAAATCAAAACTTATGTTTTCAGCACAAATTATGAATCTCGGCACCAATTCAACAAAAATCAATACAAATGTATGGAAAATCCTGCTTCGGTTTGCGTCGAGGTTTTCCGGTCCCAATTAGCGACGCAAACACGGGGTATTGTGTATTGTGAATGGTTTATTAGTGTTATCTTATTTCTTTTTGCGTTGAATTCTTGTTAAAAGCCTTGTAGTTTAGGCATAGCTCAGAAAGTATTTCTCCTTGTTCATTTTATATTTAGTTCTAGCTTAGATTTATATATATCTAATATAATCACATCAAAATCGAGATGATTAACCATAAATTGAAGTGATTTGTTAATCACTTCAAATTAACATGATTACAACTAAATCATTCCATTAATCATATAGAATCCTCTGAACATACCTCAAATTGAGTATAAAAGTGCTTTTATTTATACAAAACAAAAACATTAAGAAGAAATCGTGGTCGCTTGAACACGTGAGGGTACGTTCATGGTGTTGTGCGCCACGCCCACTTATCCAATCTCCAACCCTTTTTTTTAAATGTTGTTTGTTGATAAGCAAGCTATGGTACCAAATTCGAAAAAAAATGTTTCTTCCCGTTCTTTAGATATAAATAACTCTATTTTTGTCACGCCCGCTTCTCCAATTCCGACCACATTTCGGCGGATGTTGTGTATTGATAACCAAGATCCTTGTATCTAATTTTAAAAACTTAGGCTCTTGCCGAGCTCCAGATAGATAAAGTAAAGAAAATAATAAAAAAACAACCACAATGGATTTACAGGTAAAATTAGAGGCAGTCTATCTCAGAGGCAGTCATATCTCAGCCATTTGTTTAACAACCTGTACCCATCATTTCTGCAGTCTTCGGAAAACCCATTTTAACATATGTATATACGAACAGACTCATTAGGAACGAAAATATAAGTATATAATTTATAGTAGGGATTGCTGTTCGGTTTTAACAGAAATCAAAACCGCGGTCTTAATGCCTAAAAACCGAAACCAAAAACCCTCGATTTTATTTTTTACTTTAAAAATGTATTATTTTATGCTAAAAGAAATTTAAAATTATGCATAATACTAGAACTTCATGTAAAACAATAGCAAGGTATTTCAAAATTCTATAAACTGAAAATAAGTACTAAGAAAAGCAAATGTTTCTTTTTTTAATAAAAGTACCTGAACTAAAACAAATAAATAAATTACATACAAAAAAATGTGTTCAAAACCGAACCGAAACCGACCGGTTTTAATCATTTAAAAACAGAAACCGCGGTTTTACATTTTTACGGTTTTTAGCAAGCTCTACTTTATAGGGTCTTTAGCGTCCCATACACTTGTAATATTATTGTATTTGATATTCGCCATATTATTTCCCATTTGTCCTATGGTTTAATGGTTAATGGTTTCAATTTAAATATTGCTCAACTTTCATTTAATAAAAAGGTGAACATAACCTATAGGAATATCATAAACAGCATTGTCCATGTTGCCATCATATTTCACTTTCTTTTTGCTTTGCAATAAAAATCAAAAGTCTTTTGATTGTTAACAATAATTGAAACACCTCCGAATATCACATACACATTGGCGATATAATTGCACAATACGTAAAATTGAACAATTTTATTGCAAGTGTAAGCCGCTTAAGATCAATATTGTAGAAATTACAAACGGAATTCCTTTTCGAGCCATGTTTTGTGGCCTTGCCATACCTACCCATCATCTTTTTAAATCATATGACATTCATTAACTGCAGTTCTTCTCCCATTAAGTGTATTTATTAGAGTATCCAATTATATGACTTTTGGTTTTGTTCGAGTAAGAAATTAATCGATTTTTTAATTTTAATTTTACTCGATTAATCGAGTAAGGTTTTGAAATTGTTCGAATTACTCGAATAATTCGAATAAATCAAAACATAAATCTCTACATAAATTGATATTTTTATTATATTAATAAACACAAAAAAACAATACAGTACTTTTCGTTTATAGTCACTACGCTTATAGTCACATTAGGGATATAGTCCATTTTATCTGTTTATTTTGCCGCTATAAGTTAATTTAAAATAAAGTATTAACGATATAATCCATTTAGCGATATAAGCACATTTGCCATATATGCCATTTATCAACAGTAGTCAAAGGAAAAAGTAAAGCAAATTAATGGCGTTATAGTCACATTAGCAAAATTTACTAAGTTCTTTTAAGTTTTCGAATCAAAAATCCAACCAAAGAAAGAATGAGTTAAATCATTTAATTTTTGTCATCAACTCTCTACTCGTAAATAATTAGTTTTTGCCGTTGGTATCAGTTATGAAATATCGTGTTCTTATTTTAACTATTTTTTATACAGTATGAAACTCTGTTATAAAACCATAAGCCTGATGTCGGTGTAATTTATATGAATTTTTTATTTCCTTTATTCACACAACTTGATTATATTCGATTTCGGTTATATGCGTCATAGTGACATATATGTGAATTAGCCTTATAGTCACATTAGCGATATAGTCCACGTTATGGTTGCAACTAAAGGATGTGACTATAAGCGAAAAGTACTGTAATACAAACATGTAGTTTAACAATAAACAATGAAATAATAATTCATATCGCTCTTTATTGCAACATACCTAGTCATATCTCAAAAAATCAAAAGTTTCAAGTTACTTTAGCAAGTGTTCATTCATGCCTTCTTTATATGGCAAAATATAATCAGTATTATATCTCAAACTGAACCGAAGTTATTGCAACAGCCAAGTTTGCTTTTTTTTTGAGATATGACTTTGTTGCAATAAAGGCGCGATATATGATACATACATACTATATAGATAGTTTTAAAACTTTTAAATTAAATAAATTATTTAAAAAATCAAAAAACCCGGCTGCAAAAGATACAGTTTTTATACATTAAAATGACCGAAACAAGATAAAGGAAAACAAAATTAAATTAACACTAATTCAGTTTAACGGGATCTGTACACGTCAAGTTTTTTTATCAAGCTCTATGGTAGTATTAGTGAACATGTGTTTGTAAGTCTACTTTCACACGTTTCATCTTTTGATGCTCAACTTCTTTTCAATTCCCTTTTAAAGATGCCAACATAATCACACGCAGCAATCGGTTTCAACTTTTTTCGGTTCAAAACAACAACAATTTCATTAACAGCGAATCAAAGAGAAAAAGAAAAGAAAAAAATTACATGCAGCCATTGCTGGCATATACCAACGAATAAAAACACAAAGCGTACTGACCGAGTACAGGCATCTCTGTACTAACCCCCTTTCTTCTTTCTTCTCTCACCTAAAAACATAAGAGTTGAGCATCAAAAGATGAAACGTGTGAAAGTAGACTATGGGAACGTTCGTATTTTAACACTGCGCTGCATCAGTGTTAAAATACTCCACAAAAATAGTAGTCACACAATAAAAAAAATTATAATTGTTTTTTATCGGCATTTAATAAAGTTTGCTTTTCTGATGCAGCGCAGTAATGTATTTACGAACGTGCCCTTGTGTCACACCGATGATGCTGGATGGAAAATCAAAAAATTTAGATATGACAGCTAATATTACGTTCAGCCCACGTACATACAACAGTGAATTTGCTTGCTGGACAAGCATTTGAAATATGTATTTGGCCCTTAACAGACTATAAAATAATCTGAAAGCCAAAGTTTAGTACAGTTTAGCAGGCGTTTATAAGCAGGCGGGAACCAGTAATTTTTTCGGTTTTTTAATTTGCAATTGTGTCCCACCTGCTTAACTTAATTCGGGTATTAAATATAGGCTTGAGCTCATATGTATATTTTAAGACAATTTTTTATTTACTTCCTATATTTTTGTCTTTTTAGTTCCGGTATATTTTGTTAGAGGTGCCAGTTAGTTATGAAAAACTTTTAAAACCAATTTATTATTCCTAGAAATCGAGTGAAATTGAAGTCGATGTAGGCTTGCCATTTCTATTTTGAGAAAAAGAGGACGCCAGCATAAAAAATGTAGGACATTTGCTTGAAAAAAGAGGACACTTTCTAAACACCCTAATTTTAATCAAATTAACGACGGCTTAAAAATTAACCAAAATTTGTTTTTACACAAAAACTTAATTTGGGTAATTCCATGTCAAATCGACCTAGAGTGGGACTTGACCACTTTCGATTTGAATGAAATTTGCCGAAAGGGTTTCTTTCATCCCATAACAATGAAAAACAACTTTTTAATTTTTTTCAAAATTTATGTCATATTCAAAATGTCATAATTTCGACGAATAAGCCAAATGTGTTGAGTTTATTTTTTTTATATCTCGAAAACTACTTTACATACGAAAATGATTTTTGTCAGTTTAAAGAGAATACTTGAGGCTACAATAAATATATTGAAAAAATGTTTTTGCAAAATATTAAATTTTAAAAATGGACTTAGTCAAAATCCTATTTTTTTGCTGATTTTCTTTTTATATAATATATACTTCAAACTGTTCTTTCAAAATCCTGAAACTTCGAAGGATGTACTTTTTTTTAAGATATGAGTTTTTATTTCTTTCCAAAAATAATCTTAAAAATAAAAAGTAACGACATTGATAAGGTTGGTTTTAGTTATTTGTTGCATTTTTTTGGAAGCTCCATTTTCAAAGAAAAGTACTCGAGTTTCAAAATGTAAGTTGCAAAGGAACTCGCTTTTTTAACATTCTGCAACCGAGTAGAGTTTTACACTGTTGTTTATCCCAAAGTGTACAGAAAAAATTATCAATGCTTACATAATGAGCAAACGGTGCATGCTCAAACTTGATAATACACTTTTTTACTTTGACTGCAAAGTTTTATGATGTTTTGGAACTCAATTATTGTATCTTATTCGACGAATAACCGCAACGATGAGCTTAGTTCATTTCTAGTTAAGTTCCAGTTATGTTCGAGTTCATTTCTTATTCAGTTCTATTCTAGTTCATATCTAGTTCAGTTGCAAAGTTGTTCTTGCTCAGCTCAAATTAAGTTCTAGCATAGTTCATACTTAAATTAAATTCTGCTTTAGTCATACATACTTACATATTATAGTTATGATCTCATTCAGAACTGTGTAGAAAATGTTTTCTATTTAAAAATTATTTTAAAATAAAGAAACTTAAATAAACACCTTTATTTATAATAACAACATGCGATTATTGGTAAAATAATACTACAAATAATAACCACCATCGGTCATCATCAAACTGTTGTTTTACCTCAACACCACACAGTCATTATTCATAACTTGCCAGCCTTTTCAATTCATGTGTCCATAGCACACAAACATGTTGTGAATATTACAAGACTTCTCACTCACTTATTCGCCACTCTAATTAAATATCGATTTGTGAAAGAATAAATGCTAAAAAAGCTCGCCAAAAAGTAGAGAAACAGAAAAATATGCCTGCATAAGCTTGCAATTATATTTGTAACCACAAAACCGAAACGCACAATGAGTATGCGTCATCTGGTCTGGTCACTATTACACAGTTATTACAAACATAATATGTGTTTGTAAATAATTGATCCTTTTTTTTAATTTCAAACATCTTGCTTGACCGCATCCTGTTTTGTTTTTGTCCAAAGGTATTCTTTAGTTTTATCTTGTATATTTTGACATTTTGTTTTTATTTCCGATAACTTTTAAACTGTCATTCTTTTTGACATTTTGTTTTTCTAAACCACAAACATCAACAAACAACACGTATCGAAAAATTGCCAACTATAGCAACAGCAAAAAAAAAAAAAGTTTTTGCTGCAGCTCAGCGGGTGTTTGTTGGTTGACTGCATTTTTATGTGGTGCGTAACTTTAGCCATCCGTTGGTTTAGTTTCTTTCGTCTCTTTCGATTGTTTTCTTTTAAAATTGGTTTATTCTTGTTGTTGCTTGACTTGTAATTACTTATATAGATACATATGTGCATATATATATATTTTTTGCTTAAGAAAAGCAAAACTGGAAAACAACGAAATCATTTCATTTTCTATGTGTGTTTTTTCTGATTTTTTTTTTTTTTTGTTTATTTATCTTTTATTTAAGTTGTTTTAACTTGTTTAGAATGTTTTAAAATAGGTAAGGGTAAATGCAATTTTCGAATTTTAAATAATCTCCATTACATAACACACCGTCCCGACTAGCCATCGCTATGTTCAAACAGTATACAATTTTATGTGCTTACAACATGAACATACTATGTATTTGGATCGTGAAGACTGCTGTTTGTGATGTTTTGTTCTTGTTCAAGCATTTGTTTGCCCAACGATGTCTAGCAAGGCGAGTTGACTAGAAGGTGGGGTCAAGTCAACATTTGGTGTTTTTTTTTGGTATCGACTTGTCAAAGTTTGTATACAAAGGGTGTGTGTGAAACGGTAGCAAGGTATTCATGGAAGTAAAATTTTGACACTATTGAGGTGAATAAAATTTCACTAGCCCTAGGGGCTAGTATAAATTTTGACATTAGTGTAGACATTTTTGACAACCACAAAATTATTTTTTTTTTCATCAAATTTGTTTAAACAAAATAAAAAATAATATGGAAGCAGGACCAGTGGCAAAAAAATTAAAAAGAAGTATACATGATTTAAATATGAATAAGCTTTTTGCCCAAACTTTTTGTAAAAATTTTTAAAATATCAGAACGAATTCATCAAATAGTTGGGACGATCTCATTTCCAACATAATTGAAATGATTATTGGTATACGTTTGTTTAATTTATTCATTTTCACAAAACTATTAATAATTGTTTTTTTCTTTATGTCAAAATTTTACGTTGTCGAAAATGTTACAATTTCACACAGCACAAATATGAAAATTTTCTACCACAAACAAATTTCATTTCACCATAGAACTTTGCTACCGTTTCCATTTTTTTCACTAGCAATTTTTTGACAACCTGACTACAGAAGCAGTGTTGCTGTATAGTTGACCTCACCTTCTAGTCAATTCGCCTTAAATTGCAGCCACACGATCAAGCTTTTCTTGATAGTCTTTTACATATACTGTTTGTCAAAATATGCAAAAATTGGCAGCTGTGACGTAGGCTGCACGCAAGTTGAAAGCAATTTACTTTCAAGATGTCATTAAAAAAAAAAAAATAAAGAGAAACGAAAAATTTTCTCACTTCAAGCTGTTTTCTTGAACGTAAATTGAAACACTCACTGGCAAGAGAATACAGTTCGTATCAATTTTTAAAAGTATGAGTGTATTGGTAAAAAAGTGTGAGTGTATTAAAAATTGATAGGCAAAACTTGATCGTAACCCTCAAGTTAATGTCTAGCATCACTGCAGTATTGCCATATTTAAAAAACGCAATCTTGAATGAATTTAAAAAAGTTAGTTTTTATTCTTTTCACGCTTAAGCTTTTGGTTTTTTCTACTGTCTTTATTTGTTAGTTAATATTTGGCTAAGTATGAAATAACAAAAAAAAAAAAAAAATTAAATAGATGATGTTTTTTTAATGATAAAAGGCCAAACAGAAATATTTTAACTATATAAAACACTTGCTTGACTTACTGTATATGTATATGTTTGTATATCTAGAATAGAACTGACACAAATCCGTTATGAAAAGCAAGAATTAATTAGAATTTGGTTAGCAACTAGAACTGGGTTAGAACTAAATAAGCACTAATTGAGATTTAAACTTAAACTAAACTAGAACTAAAATTTTTTTGGAATAACATGCCTGAAAAACATATTTTTGCTAATAGTAATGTCATTGTTTCTTTTTAAAAACAACGATTAGAGTAAAAACTTTCTCAAAACAAAATTTAAAATTTTCTCTTAGGATTCCGTACGTGTGAAGTCAAAGCAACAAAGCAAGGCGAATCCACTAGAAGACAACCCTGCAACAACACTGCTTTTGTGGTCAGATTGTCAAAAATATTGCCAGTAAAAGAGAATGTTTGTTTAAATAAAAAACTAGTTGGTATACAAACTTTGACAAGTCGACCACCGAAAAGAAAACACCATATGTTGAATTGACCCCACCTTCTAGTGAATTCGCCACGAAATAAAGGAAACACATTTTTTACTATTTTTATTTATTTTTTTTTTACAGTTGAGTTAAATGTTTTTCTCTCTGCTTCCATTCTAGTCGTTTTCTATAGTTATCAGCACAGAAACCAGAATTATGCAATTGCATGTTTTTCCTTGTGCGACTAATGAAGGCAGAAACAATATATTTATCCGTTTTAGAGCTTTTTATGAATTTTGGCATCGATTTGTTAGTGCATATTTTTGCATATTTTACCGTTTGCAGCGTTTTATGGCATATTTTAGTTAAAAGAGCCCTTTTTGCAGCATTTTTTAGGTTTGTAGCGCATATTTTGCTTTTTTAATGCATATTTTGATACATATTAAATTTTTTTAGAAGCCTACAATAGCTTTCGCAGCAAATAAATTTTTTTTTTTGAAAATCTCTTACTTCAATTTCGACATCTACATTTAATTTTTACTCTAAAATTGTAAGACAAAGAAGGTTGTCATTTAGGATAGATGTTAAGCGATTTGTATCTAGACCAATCTTTTAGTATTCCGATCGACTCAGAATCACTTTTTAAAGTGATCTAACGATGTCCATCCATCCGCCTGGCTGATTGTCTGTCCATGTTAGCGTTGTGCGCAGAGTACAAGTTCCAATTTTGTATATATTTTGATCAAATATGGACGAAGTCTATGCAAATGGTGAGAATCGGTCTATAATTTCACATCCAAATTAGACTCTTTGTGCCCGCAAGCTATCTAATTACGATGGTATTTTAATTAAATTCGTGCCAAAAATATTTTACTTCAAATTAAATTATTTTCGAATCGGTTCACATTTGCTCAAAGCTTCCATCCTTAACTAGCTTTAAATTCGTTTTAAATGTTAACATTTGTTAACAATTTAGCGACCGTGCCTAAAATCCCTTTAAGACAAAACCCCATATGGATGTTAATATCAAGATATAATTTATATAGTTTTAACCGTTTTTAGGTTTTTTTTAGATTTTGTTACTAAATTGTTGAATATTGTGTCTTCAAATGAGCAATTTTTAATTTTTAGGGCATATTTTTAACACTTTTCAGGGCATATTTTCCAGTTTTTACTGCATATTTAATGCGCATAAAACGTGTTTTTAGAGCATATTTCTGGTTTCCCTGGTTATCAGTGATGGGAAATTCAATACTATTGTATTATTTTCAGTTCTTTTTTTATTTTAAAAATACCGCGGTACCCGCTCGCCAGTTTTAGAACTCTTTTCTTGTTATGCTTTCTTGTAGCCTGAAATGTTATTGCATAGTGCCATTAGTTTTGATTTTGTTTCCAAAAGGAGCAAAAGAAATTTAGAGCGATCAATTCCCAATTTCGTGCGTTGGCGGAAATGAAAGCTTAAAAAATGGAAAAATATTTAATTTTTTCGGAAAACTGATGGAACTTATATTTCCTGATATTTCACGTATTGCTATCGGAATTTTGCCAATAGCAGCAGTTGGGACCACGTTTCCAATGTCAAATTATACAAAAACGAAAAAAAATAATTTGAAAGTTTTAACTCTTTCAAATTTAATAAAAACTAAAGATCTATTAAGATAAATCATAAGCTAATATGTATGTACACTGTATACATATTCACAAGTGGCACAAACTAAAGCAAATCAGAAGTTTTTTCCTGTATAATTTTGCAATTCAATAACACTGTGCTAGTTGAAAAAACTGTCAAGCGGGGCACCCGGCGGGTAAACCTAATTCGAGTACGCTGAATACAGTGTTTTATTTTTAAATAAAAATAGTAGTCTATAGAAATCAATATTAATATTGGCTTAAGTTTTTGCCAACTAAAAATTACAAAATTTTTAGGAAATTTTTATTCGAAAATGCATTATTATAATGCATATAATTTTAAAGGTAAATAGACTGTTTCAATATTTAAAAAATATATACATATATACTTATATAAATATGTACTTAACGGTTTTCTTCTTTTTTTTTTTTGTTATTTTTTTTTTAATAAAAATTTCCTAAAAATTTATTTTGTTTTTTTTTTTTTAAATTATTTTTCAATAATAAATAGGTTTTATAAAGAGTACCAAAATGTTGAATAAATAATTTTTTTTGCTTTGTGACCAGTGTCATCTAAATTTCAATCACTGATGGTTATAATAAGCCTTAATAGTCGTAAACGACTAAATCGTTTTTTTTTTTTTGTAGTAGATTAAACAACTCAGATTATGTGTTACTTTAATATTTTACAAAAAACGACAGTCGTTTACGACATCGACAACCGTAATAAGGTCGAATATGTATTTCCCATTTGGTTGCTCAATTTTTAAATGTTTTGTTATTTTCTTTTTCTTTCCTAACATCAAAAATTTTAAATCATTTGTCATTTTCAATTATACATATTTACTTATGTACAGTATCGGACAAAACCTAAGCACCCCTCAGTACATTTTTTTTAAATGATAATTTTTTTAAGAAAACAAAATTATTACAATTTGTTTGTATTATTTTTATTTTTATTTATTTTATATCTTTATTATTGAAAAACACAAACTTAAGGAATTCAGAATTTAACAAAACAAAAGTTAAAATTCAAAAAATATTTTAAGTCGCAAATACATTTAAGCGGACTAAACTAAAGCACCCTCAATATAAAGATATAAATAAATAAAAAAAAAAAAATTTTAATAATTTTGTGTACTGAGGGGTGCTTAGGTTTTGTCCAATACTGTATGTATGTAGGTAATAACAAAATATTTGTTTGGAAAAACAATATCTATACGCGTACATATGTATGTGTATGTATGACTATGTGTTTATCATACGGAATTTCCCGGGATCCCGCACAAATTTGTCTGAATTTCCGGGAATTTTCAAGTTATGTTATGCCAAGAATTAAATGTAAATTCAAATCTGATAAGTAAGGCAATGTTTAATGCTAAATGCTTAGAAATTTCACACTTCACAATTTTTCAGTAAAATTGAGAAAATTCAAAATGAAATTTTCGGCCATGTTCTGGAAATCGAAATCACGTGAAATTGAAATCGAACAAATTTTGAATTATATCCTGTGTTTAAAGTTGATAAAAATATTTCCTTTTATATACCTCATACTCTAACAACGATATTATGATTAACCTACGATTATAATATGATTACAGTAATCATAATATGATTCTTTCAGATATGTTATGATTACTTTTAACTTATTATGATTAACATGATAATAATATGATGATTACTTCTTAACTTATTATATCTAACATGACAATAATATGATTACTTCTTAACTTATTATGATTAACATGATAATAATTGATTAATTCTTAAATTATTATGATTAACATGATAAGAATATTTTTGGTCATAATATGATTCAAGAACAAACATAATATGGTGACTACAATCATGAATCTCATTATACATAATATCTTGCTCTCAGAATATGTTTACTACAACCATGTTTTTTCTGGCTGTCGATCGATTCTTTGAATGCTTATTCTGCACTAAAATCCTATTTTCCAAGAAATATTTTGTTAGATTATATTTAAATAATGTTTTGGCTTGTTGCATATAAAGAATTGAAATTTTTTACTTTTTACTAAAGCTTAAAGCATTGTTATTTGTTTTTTGTTCATATAAATTAAATGTTGCACCATTTTATATTAAGCGGGAATTCCCGGGTTATTGAATAATAAATACCGTTTTCCCGCGAAATAAAAAAAGCCCACGAAAAGAAAAACTCTAGTGTCTATATATACATATACATATGTAGATACATCTGTTTGTAAATACATATACTTATGACTATTTTGCTGGCTGGGTACATACTTCCTTCATTCATTATATTACACAAACACAAAGAGAAATGTATTACGAGTAAACAAAAAAATATTTAATATTTATTTTAATATTTTATATTAAATATGTATAAATAAGCTTTCTAATCACTAAATTTTTTTTTTTTTTTTGTACATATTATGTACTTTAATCAACCTCCTGCTGTGCTACGCGCGACTTTTAGTTAGAAATTAATAATTCAGGGTAAAAAATCAAATCAAATAAATTACACCATCCTCATAATACATATGGATTTGTGATTACTTATACGCTTTATGTAGATATTTTTATTCTTGACCAGGCCTGCCATTTTTGCCGATTTTTTGCCCCTAAATTATCAAAGTGCCGATTTGCCGATTTTTGCTCGATTTTTTGACTTACACGTAAAAGGCTATTACTTTTTGTTTGTTTGATAATAATACACCAACTTGAAGCGATACTGAAACAGTTGTAACATTGAAAAGAGACAACTGTTATTAAGTCAGCGCTTCTACTAAAGAAAAAGGGGTTAGTTTTATTCAATATTAAATGCAGTGTTTGTAATGTGTGTTGAGTTAATACATTTTTATTTGAAAAATATTCCACTATGAAGAATTAAAGGCCAAAGTTAAAAAAGAAATAATTTTTAAACGTAAAATAATTCAGTTAAAATTTCTTTTTCTATTAGGAAAATATAAAACACTTTATATTTGTGTTTGAAAATGGATAGATAAATACTTACACAAGAATAAAGGTAACATAAATTTATATTCACTATCAATGAATATAATTAAAATAATAATTACTTTGATAATTAAATAATTTTTTTTAAGATTATAACGCAATTGAGGACGATGTTAGTACATAAATTAAATAGCCAATTCTTATGTAAGGAAAATTAAATAAATTTGCAAACTTTTTGGCAAAAAATTTCAGATTAATAACGTGAACATTTTATGGCAGCATTTGGTACAATTTTTGGTCCTTCCACATTCTTCCGCAAATGTGGAAAGAATTTTTTAATGTAACAGAGTTTTGATGTTCACTGGAAAATTTATCTTTGCAAGTTATTCGTTTTTTAAAGAATTATTTAAAAATTGATAATTTAAACTGTTTTGATATTAATATTAAAACGGATTTAATAAAAATGCCAAACTCAAATATTTGTATATGGAATATACTTAATTATAAGAAAGTTAAAAAAAACTTTATATTTAACTACAATTTCTTTGTAAAACGTTTATTTTGATTGATCCTTTTGAAATTTCATAAGTTATAAACATTAGATAATTCTGAATGGTTTTTATTTGTAAGTAAGAATAGGTTTAATTGTATTTAAATTTTTTTTTTTAATTTGCCGATTTTTTTATATTAAAGTGTCGATAATGCCGATTTTTTTTAAATATGCCGATTTCTTATCAAAATTATCTGGCACCCCTGTTCTTGACAACAACCTCCACCTATAACACCCTCTTTCTCTTGCCTTCTCTTTTTGTTTATTTATTGTTTTTTTTTCTTTCTTCTATTTCTTGTTTGTCATTTCCTTGTCTGCAGATGCTTATGTGCTGTTTTCAAATTGTTGCGATTGTTGTTGGTTTTTGGGGTCTTAGTACATTCAACCTGTCGCTCTAATGCATTTTTGTGTTTATTATTCATGTTATTTATTTTTTTTTTTTTTTTTATTCATATTTTTACTTGTATTTATATATTTTTCTTTTAGTGTGTACAAGTACAATTTTATTTGAGTATCTATCTATACAAAATCAACAGTAAATACTAACGATGACGGTTTTTACATATTACAACATTGACTTTTACTGCTAATGTTGTTGTTGCTTTCCCCCCTTTATTTGAATCACCAATTTTGTTTTTGCTTAATTGTTATACTTTTTTGTTTACAATTCTTCTTTTGTGATTTTTTCTCTCTTAAGATTCTTTTTGTCTAACGCTCTTTCACAGCCATTTCACACTCTTTTGTATTTAAACTATAGAGTTTGCTGTTAACTTTAAACACTTTCATATAAAGACTTTATGACTTGCATTTTTTTTTTTTTTTTTTGTAAACTTCATAGATGTATCTTAACATTCTAGGTATTTGAGATTTCCCAGTAAAGCGGAAGTGTGTATTTTACATGGAAATGCAAAAAATCACTCAATAATTAACCCAAATTAGATAATATGTACTTTTATATGACGAAAACGTTGTTGGCTAACGAGGGTTGTTTAAGGCTAGATAACACTATTATACTTTGTATTAATACATGTCAAAAACTAAAGTAATATGAAAAAGTGTGATAGTGTGAATGCAATGTGTTACGAAAATTACAAGTATTATAAAAAGAGTTTGACATTCCATACGACTTCATCGTTTTTTGAAAAATTTCTAAACAATAATACTTTTCACTGGATCAGGGTTGCATTTTATTTCATGTGTGAGTGTTTATACTTTGTGTGATGGTGTGAACACAAACTGTCATGTTACATTAGATTTTTCGACAGTCGCAACAAAACTCATTAGTATTATGGAATACGTTAGAATTGTGAGATAGTGTAATCTAGCCTTTAATAAGATTTATAAAAATATGTAAACTTTACTTAAAATGAAACCAAAATTTAAAATTGCACAATAAACAGCACAGAGATAGAATTAGGTAGAGTTTAGTCAGAGAAATTCAAGAACCCAACAAAACTAAAAATTGACCTAAAAAATGCTGAACAAACTAAAACTGAATTTGAGTTGAACTAAGTAGAACAGAACTAGAACTAATAATACTTATGTACATTAAGGTTTATACTCCCAACAAACATGATGTCAAACCTTTGATATGAAATGACTTTATCATTTGACATCAAAAATAATTCTCAAACGTTTTTCAACTGTTTGATTTAACATTTAAATTCAAATTGATAATGATTTGAAAATAAACATTTGATATCAAATGTTTTATCAATTTGATGTCAAATGTTTGTCAAATGTTAAATTCAAATCAAAAATAAACTTGGCAATACTAAAGCGAAAAATAAATGTAATCATTAAAAATGGCGATTAAAGTTACATTTTTTACTTTGAGGTTACATGTGTTTTTCTTTTAAAAATAAATTTTAATATAAAGTGAATAGCTTATTTCATGTGAAAAATAACACTTATTTGTGAGTAATTAATTACAATGATTAAAAATACGAAAAAAAGGAAAATAAAACGGGAAAGTGAAGAAAGTTTGTTGAACGATCACGGTGCTCTACAATCCTCAAAATAAAAGGGAGCCAAGTAGTTTGTCTTTCCAAGAATTAGAGGACGGAAAAAACTTTATTTCATCTTTTAGTTTTATGGCCGAATGTTTATCTCACAGTTTATTTAAATAAATAATAAATTTAAATTAAAAAAATAAAATATTTTTATTTTCAAAAAGTAATTTCAATTTTTGGGAATACAAAATTTTTATTTATATTCCACATTGTATTATAATCCACATTTGAAAAACATTTGAGAATTACGTTTGAAAGCAAGTTGAAAATAAAGGCATTTTTCAATTTGAAAATAATTTCCCCTTTTTGTTGAGAACGCTATGATTTTCAAATGATTTTCAAATCATTATCAAACGTTTGATTTCAAATCATTTTCAATTTGAAATCAAACCTCCGTGTTTGTTGGGCTTATATACAAGGTATGTACATATGTATTTGTTATTATATCGCTACCTTTAGTTTTAAAGGAGCTAAGTTCAAAGTTCTTGAAATACAGTTTTTGATGCAGTGCGGCCGCAAGTAATAAAATAAAAAATAGCTTAGCCCATTATTATTTCATCATTGCCAATAACTTCTCCAATACCGTGAACATTATGTACAATAAAATTAATTAGCAACACTCGTTGGTAAAAAAAATTAAAAATACATATGTATACGATGTACAATAAGTATGTACTGACCTAAAATGCATAGTATCGAAAAAAAATATTAGGGTCATATAAAATATTTAATAGTTTCTTTAATTATAATTTAGTTTTTCATGAATGAGATTAAAAAACATATATTAAACTATTCAATTAGTCTATATTAAAAATGTATGTTATAATAAAAATATGTCTGAAAAAAATAATAGGGAAGTTTCAAATTCAATTTTGTGACTTTCTGCTATCAAACCCCAAATATTATTTTAATAATTGGTATTAGCTCCTTTTTTATTTTAATTACTTCTTCGCATCTCAGTTTCATTGGTATCTGGGAAAATTGAGTTCCAGATGCTGGAACCTGGTTATTTGATGATTTATACGTCCCAATTTTATTGCTGAGAATTTCCCTAAGATTATATTTGAATGAATTTTACTGTAAGTTTCATCAATAAAAGTTCAATGCAAAATTATTTAGGACTTTGTTATTTGGCATGAAGATATCGTCCCTATTATTTTCTCCGACATCGAATAATCAGTTAATTAACATTTGTGGTTAATCAGAGTCATGATTATTTAAATAGTTGAAATTTTAATTAATCAAACAAAAATATTAAAAATTAAACAATATATAAAACTATTTCAGTCTATAATATAATGGACCACCTTGTATGAATTCGCCTTGGTCCATACTAAACTGATCGAAATTATGTCTGAAGTGTTGTAAAGCATTTATTTGAGTGTTCACAACACTAAAAAAATAATAAAGATACGTTCAGTATCGACTAAAATAAAATTGCTTTCGAACCGAAAAAGTATTCGATCACGACTGCCATAATTTGCCTCCTGATGTTGAACTCTACTTACAATAAATTAGAGCAAATCAAATAAATGTACATAATTATTGAAATATTAATCATATAAATATCTAGAAAAATTGTATATACAATTTAAAACTTATTATTATTCCCTTTTAAATATTATCTTTACAGCAAAAAACTGAATTAAGTCCACCAACACATCAATCATTAATCAATGCCGAAACAACTTCACAAAATAGTCGAGATGCTGTTTTAATATCAACAACATCTAGCACGCACTCAACATCCACCACGTCCTCTTCCTCCAGTACAGCCGGCAATCAATCGTCATCTCACAGTAAAACGAATATAAATGATGGAAAACATACAACGGGATCGGTGACAATTTCTGCAGCGCATAAAACGGCAACAACGTCGTTGTCGTCATCAAATTCAATATCGGCCAAAGAAAGAGAAGAACGATATGCCGCCGCGCAGGCAGCCATAGCGGCAGCTAATGGTGGTATTGTAACGACAACAACAACAGCGGCAGCAACAACTACAGCGTCGTCAAGTGCTGCTGGCAATGCGCCAAGTTTATATGTTTCCGTGCCACTCTCAACAGCAAATGTACCTGGAATAAATATACCCACGAATACAGCGACAACAGCAGGAGGTAAACTTACAAAAGATTTATTTTTATGTAACATAAATAATAGAAAATTTGTTTTTTAGAACATACAACCGCACAAAATACCCGCTCAACTAGTCAACTGCAACAATCATCTGCCTCTTTGTCATCATCCGCTGCCGTCGCCAACAATTCTTTAGAGCGTCATTCGCCCTTTAATAATATTACGGCAGCTTCCTCCACTACTTCAGTACCCTCTCCTGCTGCTCAACAACATGGTGTCATCTTTCAAAGTGGTAAATCACCAAATCCTGCTGCTTCTACAGCGACATCATCCTCCTCTTCTTCAACGGCGGGCATTAATTTAACCGCTTCTACCACGGAAACGGGAAATTTAAAAATCAGCTACGAAAAGCAATCGTCAAGAGTTAGTCAAATACAGGAACAAGAATCCGCTCCTATTCGCAGATCAAGGTACGAATATTTTGTATTTGTTCACATTTTTAATTAAAATTTACAATTACACTTTGCCACAATCTTTTTAACACACATTAACACCATAATTTTTTTACTTTATTGATATTGTTTTGTAGAGAGAAAAATTTTGGAATATTTACAAATAAGATTTCAAACTTTCTTGGATTTTATAAAATACGACTCTAATGGCAGATTTCACCAATTTATTTAAATATCAATTTTTGTTTACAATTCGTTTTTCATGTCAAATTGAAATAAAATTATATTTAAAAGTTAATTGATATTTAAATAGAATTGGTGAAATTGGCCATAAGTGTATGAACACAATATGGAAGAGGTTGAATTTTTTTAACTGTGTAAAGTTAAATATAACTGAACTAGTACTGAACCAGAATTAAACTAGAACTAAACTATTATGGAACTAGAACTTAGTTGGGACTGATCTAAAACTGAAAAAATATGAATGTAGAGCTTAACTTGAACCGACCTGGAAATTAACTAGAACTCAAATGTAATTAAAAAACTAACTAGAACTGAACTAAAACACAAGCAGAAGTTCTTCTCTTCCTAATTTTGTTTATTCACTTACCTGCATGCTTTAGTTTGATTTTTTTATTAATTTCTTATAAAATTCTTTTAAAAGTCTTTGGTTATTATTGGACTGTGATTATTTTTCTTGCTTTTATATTATTATATTTTAATATTTAAAAAAAGAAAAAAAAATTTTTTTTTTTTACTGAAAAAAAAAAAAATCTTAAAGGCTGGTTGCTGTACAAAATTATGATTATTTCTGGAGTGAAAATTAGTTTTTATTAAAGAAATAAATATACATTCAAATTAAAAAAAATTTTAATATGTATATGAAAAAAATTATTTTAAATTTTTTGAGAAAAATAGTTTTTTAAAAAAGTTTACACTTAAGGAAAATTGTTAATTTGTATATAAAATATAAACACACACATTTCCCTATTCTTCTTGCGGAATGTTTAATCTTTTTTAATTCTTACCTCAACTTTTATTTTCAAAATAAAATTGTGTGTTAGAATAGTTTGCCATTTTTAAAACTTAAATATTAAAATTAATCAATTTAGATTAAAAAAAATGTTATCAAAATTTGGTATTAATAAGCTTCTCTTAGTCCAGGGCATTCCAATTTTCTTCAAATCTTGAGGATTATCCTTCTGCATAAATTTATTTAAAATCTTTAAATTTTTTGTTTATCATTTCATTGCATTTGCTAACTGTGTGGCCTTTTCCAAACTTACATTTTTAAATTTTAAGTTGTGTTCTTTTTTTTTAATTAAAATTCAATTAAAATAAACTTGTTTTTGTTGTTGTTATTTTCATCTTCATATCTGCTACCTCCAAACACACACATATGTATACATTTATATTAAAATTAATCGTAAAAACAAAACAAAATTCGTTTATACAAAAACTAAGAAATGATTAAAAAAAAATTCAAAGGAAATATAAAATTTTATTTCTATTTTTCTCTCAATGTTTTTTTCTCTTTTCATAAAAAAAAAATTAAACAATACAAAAATTTTTGTATGAAAAAATGAAAATATATTTTTTTTTAATTATTAAAAAAATTGCACTATTATTTGCAATGAAACAAATGAAATATTGGACATGACAAAAAAGATCACGCTCAGGTGAAAGTAGTATGTTGCAAGCTCAACAACAGCAGCAACAACAACAAAATTTAGTCCAAAAATCTACCTCTAGATCGGGCAAAAAACGAGCAGCCTCTAATAAATCACAGCAATTGAGCTCAAATAACGCTGATAACGCAAATGCAGCTACACAAGAAAAAGTATCAAAGTCTTCATTGAATACTGCGGCATCTGCTGCCTCAACATCTTCATCTCCTGTACCCCAGCAACAATTACCGTCTCATTATCGCAGTGATTTGGCTACACCAACACCACCACCTACAGCACCCTCTCCCCTATCGTTACCGCCGCCTAGTAGTACAACCACACCCTCAACACGTACTTCTACACCAACATCCACACCAACAGCCACTCCGTCAGCTTCTCCAGTAGTTATGATGCAAACTAACAGCAGCAATAATAATACAAATATTGATCATAATACTTCAAATGCTGCTGTAACAAGACTACAAGCAGCAGCCTCTTCTGCTTCATCTTCTGCTTCGTCTACTTCATCTTCTTCATCCTCATTTTCGTCAACATCATCATCCTCCTCACCCTCCACTCCTGGCGGGGTTCGAAGAAAAAGTAATACTCCTTCACCTTCTTTAACAGCCGCGTCAAATGTTAATGCTACATCAGGCGCCTCCGGTGCCACAGCAACCAATCTTTCTAATTTGAATAGCAATAATAGCAACAAAAATAATAACAATAGCAACAATAACCAGAGCATTTCCTCCTCTTCCACAAATAATACTTACTCTAAAAATACAAATAGTACACATACTAATAATCCCAATTCTAATAATAAAAATACCAACAACACGGCAACAGCTACAGCAAATAGTCAAATTAGTAGCATTAGCAATAGTAGCTTAAATAGCAGTAGCAATAACAGTAGTAGTAAAAGTAATAATAATAATCATAATACCAGTAGCAATACAGATGTTGCAGTTGCTACTCCTCCACCATCATCAGCAACTAGCAACAATAATAAACCTTTAAATAAAAAAATGTTAAGAGCCCAACAGAATCATTTGCAACAACAAATGGCTGCTGCTGCTCAAGCGAGCAATTCGGGTACTGCACAAACTTCTTCGAACAACAAACAACAACATCAAGTATCGCCTGAGCGTTTAAACAAAACCAACAACAGCAACAATAATAAAACTAACAATTCCAATAGCAATACCAATAACAACAATGCTTTTTTAAACACTCCTAATGCTTCTGCAACATCTGCTTCTTCATCTAATACAAAACCCTTAATTTCTTCTGCTACTAGCGCTAACACTTCTCACAGCTCTTCTTTAAACTCCACAAATTCCTCTTCTAGTACTACCACTAATTCCTCTTCTATCACAACTTCTTCTACTACTACTACTACTAATAATAATAATGCTTCAAATAAATTAAATCAACAACAAATAACGCAACAACAAAATGTTGCTGTCAATAATAAGAATAATAATAACAATGATAATAATGACATTATAGAAATTTTGCCATTAACCACAATTTCTACAAATTCTCTTTCTTCTTCTACTACCCTGCCAATAACAACAACAACAATATCCAACACTACCACTATAACCACCGGAAACAATCAAAATAACCAAAATAATCCCACAAATGCCAACAACATTCCCAATACCCAACAAAACACTAATAACGCTAATACCACCAACACAAACAATAAACCTAACAACAACACATCATCATCAACAACATCATCAAAACACAATAAAACCTCGACAACTGCTGCCACCACCACCTCATCTTCTACCAACAACAGAACTCCCGACAGTGGTGTCTTTTCATCATCCTCCTTTAATATAAGCAATGCCAGTACCGCCAGTTCATGTTCAACCTCTTCTTTAATGGGGAGTGGTGGCGGTTTAAAATTCTCTTATGAAGCTCAACCTGGTGTTGCGTCTTTACCGCCTGGTATTGATAACAATATAGCTGCTACTACCACCATTAAAGATTCACCGCCCAGTTCTCCAAGCTCCGAGGCTGGCTCTCAGCGTAAACGTGGCCGCAAAGCAAAAGATACTTCTGCTGCTGCCTCTACCGCAAGCACAAATCTTGTAGCAAATGATCTCAAAGATATTAAAGTATTTCAAAATGGTGCTCCTTATTTAACGTCGGCCGTTGCGGCAACTACCTCTACAGCAGCTATAGCGGCTGCAGCTGCTGCTGTTTCTTCTTTGGCACCGAATGCTTCAACGACCACTTTATCAACGATAAATGTAACTTCGGCGGCTCATATGTTGGGCAACCAAATCAATCCGAACAGTAGTGTGGCTCAGAAGTTATCGGATCAATTAAGTATGGAGATACAGGATCATAGTGTTTATAGTGCCGATCCCCCAATGCCTCAGTTTGTGGGTGTACCATTTCCGGGAAAAATGGTAAGTTTTTTCTTTTCTTTTAATCTTTTATCCTTTATTAGGTTATGAGCTGCTTTCACAACACAAGTGATTGAGTGCTTTTCATATAAATTTTACTACACGTGCAATCACTGGTATTGTGAAAACGGCACATTAGTCGTTTTTAAGGTGCTAATTAGTCAACTGTTTTACTTCGATATCAATTTCGATTTGTAAGAAAAATTAAAAAAAAAAAAAAAATAAAGTTCTAGCTCAGCTTTAGTTTAATTAAGTTTTAGTATTTCGTTTAGGTTTTTGATTTTATTATTACGGTTAACATAAATGACAATCACCCCTATCGCGAATGTTATGGGAATATGATACATGGGATCAAACCTAAATTCCCATCCCCAACAAATCGGTATCGCAAATATTTTGGGAGTAAAAATTTCTATTGTGAATTATTTTTCAGTGCTTTGTAAACAAAAGTCTCTATTGTGAGTAACTTGTCAGTTCCTGTATTGTGAAAGAAAAATATACAAAAAAAAATACTAATAAAAATATGATAAAATAACTAATGAATAGTGTTTATCTGCATTTTCTTTGTGTGCACTCCTTCAATAAGAGGAAAAAGTAATTTAATTTAGTCCTACTTTAGAACACAAAGTATACAGCGATGAAAAAAGTGACGTATGAAAAATACCTAAATCATTTGCGAGGGCAGCTTTCGAAGAAAGAGAAAGAAAACGTTTTTTGTTAGTGAAGTGACAATGCGTAAAAACAGGCCGCTACTATCTACACAAATTGCATAATCAAAACAAAAAACGCAAAAAGGGCAGCTTTCGAAGAAAAAGACAGAAAAAAACAATATTTTCTGTCTCGTGACGCCTCTGTATACTCTGTGCTGTAGAATACAAATTAAATTTGAATGTTCCCTTCTCGTTCACATCAACACTTGTTGGGAATTTATTTATTAAAAAAATTCGCGGGAGTAAACATTGGCGTTGCCAAATTTTTTAAGTTTGGGAATTCATTTCCAAAAAATTTGTTATGGGAATCATTCACAATACGAAATAAAAAAATATGGGAATATTTTCATGGGAGTAGATGTTTGCGATAGGGGTGAATACATCTGATGTGTGGTGTGGTCTTTCAAAACTGTTTGCACGCAGTGAATTACCACGATAACCAACGAGTTCTATTGCATTTCTAGTTCAGTTTTAGATAAGCTGTTTACTTTTATTCTAGTTAAGCTCTAGTTGAGTTTTATTTAGTACAGTTCCAGTTTTATTTTAGTTCAGCTTAAATTACATAGTTTTATAATAACGCTTATTAAATTCTAGTTTAGTTCAAATTCAGTTTTAATTCACTTCTTTACCCTTATTAAATCTATTTAATTTAGCGCAACACTTTCACGCCAGCTGTACCCACCACTACAGTGGCACCTACCGGTCCTAGTCCATTGGCTTCAATGTTTGGTAGCGGAGCGAATGGTAATCTATCCATACCACAGAGTCTAGAGCAATTATTAGAAAGGCAGTGGGAACAGGGCTCACAATTTTTAATGGAACAGGCCCAACATTTTGACAGTAAGTTAAATAAAAGTTCTTTGAAGGAAATTTCAAGTTACTTAAAACTATTTTTTCATTTTAGTTGCCTCTCTCTTATCATGTTTACATCAATTGCAAACGGAAAATGTACGTTTAGAAGAACATGTTTCTAGTTTAATAGCACGACGAGATCATTTATTAGCAGTTAATGCTAGATTAGATATACCCTTAAATACGAATACAACACAGAGTCAAGGTAAGTAAGAAGAATATGAATACACATTTGAACACAATCGTTATTCCCTTCTTAAAAAACAACAACTATAAGAGAATAAAGGAATATAAAAAAGAAACTCTGTGTCTGTTACTACAACAAAAACAAACTCTTATATGTATTACAAACTAAACCACCAAAATTTTTGTTTACCTACAAAAACCTGGCTCTAAACAAAGAATATTAAACGTACAAAACAATTTTAAATTATAATTAACTTAAAGAAAGTAATAACAACAAACTTCTTAATTATCTAAGATAGTTTCTACTATAATTTTAAGTCTTGGCTTAATTTTATATATACATATTATAAATTGCACTCATCTTATAAATTAAGTTATTTTATTATAAGCAACAGAGAAAAGGTTTATATTTCTTTACTTTAAATTAAACCCGGAAATTGTGTATTTTAATTTTATATATTCAATAATTTTTGTATATAATTCACTTTCACTTATCTTTCCAATTATATATAGTGCATACTTTTAAAACACAATTACACTAAAAAATTCGTGTATTATATATATATATTAAAAATTATACAGTTTCTATGTGTTTAGGCTTAAATTAAAAAATAACTCTTTGTTTTTCATATTAAAGCCATTTCATTTTTATATTATTTTTCTGCTTCAAATAATAATTCCTAATTATTATTAAAACTGTTTTATAAAACATGTTTTATTTAAACCACATAATTATAAATATCACTTACAGTTATAACTATTTTATTATTATTATTATTTTAGCTGATAATTATTCCCTTTTTAATAAGTTTATTATTTTTTCTTAAATTTTATTTGTTTAAAAAATAAATAAAAAAAGTTAATTCTATCAAAATTAATTCAATAAAGAAAAATTCTTTCAAAACAAACCAAAAAAAAAACAACATTAGAGCGTTTTTGCTTTTTCAATATTTTTATTTATTTTTTAATTGTGGTGCATGTTTTTTTTTTTTTTTTTAATAAATTCTACTATTTATTGTTGTCATTTCTTCTACAACAATGGCATTATTTCTTGGTTTATTGGATTTATTATCAAAATACTATTTCATCCATTTTCATCTCTGAATTACTTTATGCACTTCCTTATTTATTGAAACAGTCACATGCTAAACATTAACATACAGTAGAACATGGTTATAAGGAACTCAAAAATACCAGCAAGAATTTTTCGCTTTTAAAATATGTATGTATAATTCTTTATATATCAAGTTAAAAAAAATGGGATCGGAGAAGAGTTTTCATACTGTAACCGGTTTACATTATAACCCTATTCCACTGTATATACAATTCTCCTCTACTCAAATATTCAGCCTTTTTACGGTTTTCGTCAACGACTGTGTTGTTCTTTGGAAAAGATTGAAGTGACATACATATCCTGTGTTCTTTAATCTTCTACAAAAAACTACACTCGATAACTACAACGACAACCGTAATAAGACTGATGATTTGGAAATTTAGTTATATTAAAGGTTTTTTATCTACGTATGAATATTGGTAAAGTACACACAGGGTTTTTGAATTTTTTAGAAAAAAAAAAAATTATGTATGTACTCACAAAAAAACTTTGATTTGTATACCCTCTTGTCATTTCGCGTGAAACTTTTTTATTATTCATCTCAGACTCCATAAAGTATATATCGTTGGTCTCATGTAGTTAGGGCCTTACTCACATAAATGCAACTTTACAGGAGAAGGCTAAAACATAATAGAAACTGTATGTATCATAATGTAAAATGGCTTCTTCAATTGCTTGTTAAACTGATATTTTTGATGCTATCGTATTAAATTTTTGTGACGAGGTGTATTTGTGGGAAATGTATTGGAATCACTAAAAAACTCAATTTCGAAAAAAATCGAGTTAGGGCCTTTCTACATGAGACCGACGATATGTATATTCTGGCTTATTGAGTAATTCTAAGTCGAAATACTTAAAAGAAAAGAACAATGTTAGAGTCAAAACGGTTTAGTAGGAGGAAAGTTATGAGTCCAAATGTGGAACAACCGCCCTAAAAATTGATAATTTTGTTACAAAACCTAACATAAAAGGTGGTATAACGCACGGATTGATATAAGATTTAGCACAAATTCTTTCTATAGGACCAGAAATCATATTGTTTAATTTCTTGAAGATCGGTCTATAAATTACCTTAGGCCCCATATCGACCCTTACCGCAAAAAAAAAGCTTAAGCGACAAAAACACAATTTTACAGGAGTTTTATTTTTATTTTATTTCATACAAATTTTGTATTAAAGTTGTCACTTAAGCCTGGTACTCTGTTCAACATTTCACGTGAAATTCTGCCAAAACTCAAATGAAAAAAACTTGTGCGGAAATCTATGAAATACAATTAAAGCTTGATAATCCGGATTATCAAATTGTCGATTACCGAATAAAAATGTAAAACATTAAAACAGTGTTTTTGCTTTAAAAATGCTTTTTAAACACATATCGAATGAGATATTCAGGGGTGTCATAGAAACCAATCTTATCGGTATTGGATTTGAAACCGAAAAAATACGTTGGTCTCATTAAATCCAATGTTGTCGGTTTTTTGTTCGAACTAAAATTATTGTCGGTTTTAGGTGTCACAGAAATCAACGATATCGGTTTTTTATTGAAAATAAACCAAGCAACTTACAGCTCTAGTTTTTTTTTATTGGAAATAAATATATAAAAGCTTAATTTTTTTATTAAATTTTTTAACAGTTTTATTTTTTCTACAGATAAAAGGTAATAAAATTGATAAATTGGTCAAATAGTATTTTTTGCATGTTTTCGGTAGTCCCGGCAGAGGGCCGCTGCAAATTTGCAAAAGTGTTTTCTCACTTTTTCTGCTAACAACAAATATGCGTAATTCCAAAGTGTTGAACGTGACAGGCGTACGCATCAAAAATGCAATAACATTTTAAGCAAAAAATATTTTTACGTTTTCTTAACCCTAAAATTAAAGCACTGTTATCTATCAGGGGTGTGCTGGAAATCGCAAACGCAAAACGCAAGAATTTTAAAAGTCGTTTTTTAGTAAGATTTCTGTAATAAAAGAATTTTATGACAAATATTATACAAACATTTCTCTATTAAACAGAATTTTATAACAAAAATTATAAAAATTTGATTAAAAGTGTATTTTAAACAGCCTCCAAATTCTTGCGTTTTGCGTTTGCGATTTCCAGCAAACCCCCCTATGCTAAAGTTTATGGAGGGCGCGATTCTAGGTCAAAGATAATGGCAAAATAAGTAGCGGCTCGAACGTGAAAAAAACAGAAGTAGTTTTTGTGGCCATGTATAAAAAGGCGTAATTCAGCGAAGCCTGGCACAATTTTTTAGTCAAACTACTTTCAGAATTTTACGTAGCAATGTAACATTAAAATGTTTTAGTTTGATTCCAAAATCTTCTGTATTTTCTTTTTTTTTTAAGTCAAAATCTGGGTCGATACGTGACATTTCGAACGTGAAATTTTTTCCGTAATAATTTAACTGAATAATGATCAAAATAAAATAAAAATTTACCATTAATCCGTATAACATATTTCTCGTTGAACTCTTCCTTAGATTACGGACCATGTAAGAACATTTTTTGGGAATAATTTTTATCAAATATCACCTTTTTTAAGAAAGATAAATATTAAAGAAAACATACAATAAAACATTCTCAAAAATAAGAAATTACGTTTGCGCAACTTTGCAGTCTGATTGTTCAGCTAAGTGAACAAATTTATGAGTAAATTTATAAAACTAGTAAAATCTAAATGTTTCTCTATAACAATATCGTAAAATAATCAGCTTTTAATAACTTTTAAATGTTTGGTCACGGTGGACCTTTTGGCGGAAATGCCCATATGCAGCAACAGCAATGGTCACATAAATTATTTATAACGTTAAACAACAAATTTGTTTATATTTTTAATAAATTCGATTTATAATTACATATTTTTACAAAACAATAAAATTACACAAATTAAAACAACAAATGCAATGCAAGTAATACAACGATGGCATTTATTTCATATGTATGTTTACTGTATTTCCACTTCTTATTTTCTTTTCTATAATTTTCATTTATTAAAAACTCAGTACGCGAACGCAAAATTTGTAAAAATTCGTAAAATAAAGGCAACAGCTGATGGAAAATAATTAAAGTGTTGAAAAATATTGACACTTTTGACTACTTAACTCGTTTTCTTATCGGTACTCGATTAAATACTTTTTATAACACGAACATTTTTGGAAAATACAAACAAACTATTTTATGTAATCTTTCATATTTGTTTGTTTTTTATTTTATTTGATTTTACTAATTTGTAGCGGGTTAAATTATTAAAAAGAACATGAATAATTTTTTTGCTATTGATTACTTAAGTACCCAAATAGTTCACACTTTTACAACTCTAAAAAAATTAACAAAACAAAAAAAATTTAAAAAGTTTGTATTTAGCCAAATAAATGCTTCACAAACAAGTTTAGGCCCCTATTACGGTTTACAACTCGACTCAGTTGAGTTGTAATTTCATAATTTTTGTATTATGGCTTACAACTTTGCTAAATTGCGGTGAACAAAAACATAACAAAAATTACAACGGATCACAACCAGTTGTATTTATTACAACTCAACTGAGTTGAGTTGTAAACCGTAATAGGGGCCTAATTAATTATTATTTATACACTTTTTGTTTCGGTTTAACTTTTATTTCAACTTTTCTTTTATTTAACAATTTTTCACAATTTGTATGCTTTTTATTTGTTGTTTACCTTTTGAAACATGTTTTTTTTTTTGATTTACTAAATTTTACTGCAAAAATTTCTGCAGTAAAAATTTGTAAATACTCAGACAAGAACTGCCACTTTTCGCTCTCAATTTATGTTCTCATTTACTGCATTTTGTGTACTCGAACGCAATTTCGTAAAATGCAGTAAAGTTTAGTAAAATATAGTAAAAACTTTTGTGTTATCGAACGCAACTAATATGTTAGCGCAAAAACCATTATTTAAAAACTTGTCAAACAAACATTGCATTTTAAGATAAACAGCTGATTCAAAATCGGTTTTATTTGTATTCGAAAATAACAAATCCGACTTGTTTTCATGACACCAAATGAAACCAATATTGGTTTGCTAAACTGACAATGGGCAAAACCGAATTGGATTCTATGACACCCCCGAATATATTTATTAATCATTCAAAAGAACAAAAAAAAAAAAGTTTTTGCACATAAATCAACGGTACTTTTCTGTGTTTTAGAAATAAAAAAACATGGAATTGCGTAGCAAAAAGAGAAAAACTATGTGTTTGGAGTATCCGGATTATCAAGCTATTACTTTAACGTTGATTGAGTTGTACTCTGTTTATTTTGTGAAAAGGTTACAAAATGTTTCTGGCAATATAAGCTGCAATTATTTCGCGTGGTAACAGTTTTTTATCCATATTTACTTTCTAAACACTTTAGAAGATGATGCAAGTGTTGCTAAAAAAATTCGATAGTTTAAATGTGGTTTAATTTCAAATGACAACCCGATTTTTGAAATATCTCGACAACAGCCACTTTTTGAAAACTCGGTTTTAGAAAACCTAAAGAGTAGTTAAAACCCGGTGTTCTTCGAATAATTCGTAGCCCGGGCCTGACAACCTTAGTTAGAACACACATTTCTTATGCATTCTGTTTAGAGCATTGATTGACTATGTTTTAGCATCTTTTTAATCTATTGGTGTTATTAAATTTTTTTTTTTTTTTTTTTTTTTTTAATTCCCTATGCTAATCCCCGCGAAGCTTGACGCTTGTCTGCAGGAAAGGAACCAGAGTCTCTGGCGGGAATCGAACCCGCAACCCCGGGGTTGATAGACTAGCTCACTACTACCTAGCCTACCGGGGCACTGTATACTGTTTTCAATTTTTAATTTTACTTGGAAAATAAAACCTGATTTTATTTCGTTAATTTATTTTGTTTCACTTTTGCGGAAAAAACTGTAAACTTATTTTGAGCTCTAATTTTTAAATAAATGTATTCATGTCGGAACGGAAACTGAACGGCTGTTAATAGGATACAGTATTTACCGGTTAAATGCACGCCGGTTACAAGCATTTCCCGCTTTTTTGCATGTAAGTTCGTGCAATTACAGGTCGCAATTTAAAATATACATGGGCCTGTTCGTAAATGCATCACTGCGCTGCAAATGAAAATTTAAATGCCCTAAAAAACTTTGCTTAAGCAGATGACGCACAACCAAGTTTTAAATACGGAGTGGAGAAATGGCTTCTGCCAAAAAAGATTAACAGCAAACTTAAATTGGCCGTGCAAAGCAATGTTTGGTTGTGTGATGCACTGCAGTGATGCATTTACGAACAGGCCCCATGTTTTTATATTTGAATTTCCCGCTTATATGCACCGAAAATCGTGCATTTTCAGAAATGCTTATAACCGATAAATACTTATAAAATCTGTGCTCTAAATAAATTAAAAAAAAAAACGAATATAGACATCGAATTTATAGCATTTTCTTTTCTGAGTAACATTAAGATTTTATTCTGCCTTTTAAATTTCTTTATTTTCTTTTCTGAAAAATATGCCGTCAGCTCATTATTGGTTTGCACATATGCCAAAAAGTGGAGAAAACCGACAATCAAGGTTTACATGAAGACTTTTTTGTATTTTCAACACTGCTTCTAGCATATCTTTTGAAGAAAAATGTAAATTTTTGTGAACGTTAATTACCGTAGTTAGACGTTAATAGTATCTTATTGAAAATGAAAATTATTGTTTTGTGCCGCATCCTCCACTTTTTCTAAATTTATATCTAAGGTGAGTTGCAAAACTCGTTCGTTACAAAATTTAAAATACGAAATGAAATGATATATTAATTGTATCAATGCATGTCCTCTTCCATGTTTTTAGCACGGACATGCAATCAGAATATTTCGTCTAATAAAGCGCCAAAAGAACTGTAAGAATCATTTGCCATCTCGTATTTTTAATTTTGCAACGAACGAGTTTTGTATCTCATCTTCTCAATTGTATCAGCTGTTTTGTTTTTAAGTCAAACGTTAAAAAATTTTGAAGAAAGGGAATTTTTCAATTTTGGGTGAAAAATTTAGAAATAAACAAAAAGCTTAAAATTGATTGATTTATATAAATCATATATTGAAAGTAAAAATTGTTGTTATTGTATTAAAATAAAATATTTTTTAATTGTATATGTATTAGGCATGTTCTGTAAATCACAAGATTTCAAATCACTTGTGATTTTGAAATCACAATTGTAATTAATGGGTGTTTTCAAAACCACAAAAGCTTTAACTTAGTTAAAAATGGTGGAAACAAATAAGCAAGTTATTTAAAATCAGCGGCCACTTAGCTGACTGGTTTAAAATCACAATTAAGAAAAAAGCCTTTTGTCCAGAACGCCTTTTTTGTGATTTCAAATCACCTTTCACAAAAAGTGATTTTCAGAACATGCCTGTATATCTTTACAATTTGTAAGTGCCACAATACTACCATTGAAAACGATGTAGTGGAAGATAATCCAACGACATCAAGAAATGCCGAACTTGGTCCAATGGAAAAATACATTAAGACAGCGGCTGTCGATAGAAGAAATTGTAGACAGAAGTTTGGCTGAAGATGGTAGGTCTTCCAACGCCTTTCGAAAATCCAGAGTAATATCGGACTATTAAGCAATTAAGGGTTTTACGATGCTTTAAAGTAATACAACGATGTGGAGTTAAGATGAAAAATTTTATGCATCAAAAAAAGAAGAAGTCATAGCGGATGGAATGGAAGATTTTCCATAGTAATTTTTTTGTTAAAATAATTTTTTTATTCGTTATTCTCATCGATTAATCGAATAATTTTTTAGATTTAATCGTTTGATCGAACGAACAAAAACAATTATTTGAATTATTCGAACAAAATTGAAAGGCGAATAATTGACAACTCTAATACGTATACATACTGCTGCGTATTGAGTTGTTGACATATTTTGATTTTACTACTTTTTTCTTACGGCAATGAAGCGAAGCAAGAGTGAAATTTATTTTGTACGTTTTTGTATGAGGAATTTGCAGCATGCGCGTAACAGTGGCGCGTAGAAAAAAACAATAATTAATAAACTTTAAAATACTTGATATGCAGCAAAATGCTTAATATCTTGGAAACCAAAAAAAATTTGGTTTTGGATTCAGAAAGGCAGTATTCAGAATATATATACCCTATTCCTAACTAAATTTTTCGGTAGGTCAAACCAATAATGAGCTGACAATGTGTTATTTTAAAAGTATAACGAGTTCTTTTCTTATGATGTTCCGCGTAATAAAAAATGCTTCATTTTCAACACTAATTTTAATTAAAGGGACAAAGTGCATAACTAGATTAACTAACAGCTGGTTTTGTTATTATTTCTGAATAAATAATTTTTTTTTAGGTCGTCTCTCGTATTTTTTTAACTAAGAAATTAGCGCTAGAAAACGTTAATTGTACGAAATTTGTTTTTAAATATGCAACACCTCTTAAAGATCCGGTTAGCATTAAAAAAATGTTCCCAATCACATGTAACACTTATGATACACTTTTTTTTAGAAAAGAAAACGCCATTAGACTCATAGAAGAACATTCGAAAAAATGTTTTATATAACAAAACACTTCTTAAAATCAGATTTGTTACAAAATATCCACTCTTTTCAAAAGATTTCGATCTCTATTCCCCTATCAAAAATGCCTGTAAACGCTTAGAAAACTATACAATTAAAACTAAATATTACAGTAACAACAGGCGGCAGTAGTAGTACTACAACTTCCGCCATTCAAGCTACCACCTCAACCATAAACTCAACTCCAACATTAACAACAGCATCAGCCGCTACAGCGGCTTCATTAGCAACAGCAGCAACAACTTCGATATCTGGTACTACATCCTCGAGTACTTCACGGGTACCTTCAGGTGTAGCTACAGCAGGTCAGGAACGTATAAATCGTATGTCATCTACTACAAATGTGTCGGCCGGTGCTGGTAATATGGAGAATGGTTTAGATTTTAGGCAAAGCTCAAATAATTCTTCAAATAATGCAGCAATTAGTGGAGTTACCACACCCACAGCAGCGATGAGGTAAGTTTATTGTTATTTTTATTAGAAAAAAAAAAACAGTTCAATGAAAGTTTAAAATACACACCTAAAATTTAGAATTTTGGGAAAACTTAGGTTTTTCCGAAAATTTTCTTCATTGATAATAATAAACTAAAAAAACTGACTTACTGCCTGTTCTTTAAACTTAAATAAAAATTTTCGTTTAGAAATTTATAATGAAAACAAAAACAAATTTGAGTTTTTTTTTTTATCATTGTTGCAATATAAATTTCCATGCGAAAATTCTGGCAGTCGTAATCGAATACTTTTGCGATTCGAAAGCAAATTTATTTCAGTCAATACTAAACGAATCGAAACTATTTTTTTAGTGTTGTGAAAACTCAAATAAATGCTTTACACACTGAAAAAATAATTTCGGTTCGTTCAGTATCGACTTAAAGAATTGGAAATAAAATTGCTTTCGAATCGAAAAAGTATTCGATCACGACTGCCAGAATTAGGCCCTAGTACTTAGTTGTACCACCCTGACTTTCTATGTCAGCTTGCAAACGACGTGGCTTTAAATGCACCAAATTCTTCGTTTTGGAAGTCGTTATTTTTGAACAGACCTTTTTAAGAGCACGTTTAAGCGTCGATAAACTTCAATGCGCATTTAAACTTAAAAATTAACGTTTTTATTACTGTTATGTAAGTTCTTTTTATAATCAATGAAAACTGCATACTACAAATTTTCGAAAAAAAAACAGTTTTCCTTAAACTCTAAATTTTTATCTCTGACCGTGTATGTATATTCTTAAATTTTATCAATACTTTTTTAAGTAAAGCTAAAAATAAATTTTAATTGGGCACCTTAACATTTTTATTTAAATAAATATTTATTTATTTTTTCTTATTAGTCAACTTTTTTGTTTTGTTATAAATATTTAATCTTTTCCTATTCAAAGACGCGCCCTTTTTGTGAATAATTAGAGAAAACGGGCTATTTTTTAACACATCAATAACTTGCAATTATAAAAAAAAATTAATTCACTCTCTCGTTTTCATATATGTACATTAGACCGACCCACCTTATATGGGCAGTTAAAGTTGTAGCCCCCTGAAAATGTACTTTGACATGTTTTATGAAGATTCCAAAAATATTTTGGCTCTAGCAATAATCTCCTGTAAGCTAAACCGCGTCAAAAAAGTGAAAAAAATTTGTATTTTTCATGAATAAAAAGTAGCAACATTTTTTTTTGTCTAATGAGTGACCAAATATAATAGAAATTTAGGAATTCTTTGATTCTGCTTTTCAATTCGATTTTAATAAAAATTTAAATAACTTAACCATTTTTTGTCTAACTTTCATTTCCAAAACGTCATCAAACAGGTGTTGACCATCGCTTGAGATTTTAGTCAAAAATTAACCCTTTACTGCATATCATGATTTTTTATAACAATTGAAGCACAGCCGCGAATAACGTTGTAAACGCCACATTTTGCAAAACCTGTTTTTTTGCAGATAACCGTTAACCTTACTCTCTTACACAGTTTAAACATCAAATCAACCAAAACTATGCACTTAACGCCTTCAAAATGGCGTACAAAGTGTCAGCCAGTGGAAAAACATTGCAAGTTACTGACAAAATGATGAAACCGAAATGGTTTTGCAGTGCGGAATAATGTTTTAAAAGCCTTTTGCATTAAAGTTTTTATTATCATTATTTTTAATAATAGAAAAAATAAAATTTTTAATACAAATAATGCTGCCTTTTCAAAAAACGTTTTTTTGCTCTCCTGAAAAATTATTATTTTGTAACTTAAAACGTTATTCGCGGCTGTGCTTCAATTATTAAAACATCACTAAAAACCCATTTTATAACCACAAAAAGTATAAATTTGTCCAGAAAAAACGTCGTTTTATTAAACTACTTATAAATTAACCCGTTCGTGACCAACATTTTTTTCGAGCACATTTAAAAAAACAATTTTTTTAAAACATTTAGGTACAGTTTATGCTTAAAGATATTACATAATTGCTATCAAGGCACAATTAACAAGATATGTTAATGCAATACACTTAACACAATTCACGAAAAGATTTTTCGTAAGATATTTTTTGTTAATTCTTTTTAATTAATGTTGTTGGCACGTTGGCCATAAAAGGGTTAAATTGTATGACTATGTATTTATATCAAATGAATGTGTTTCCTTAACGAGATACACTTTTTGTAGTTAAACAACTGGGTTTTAATAGTGTATTATTTAATGTACCCTGATAGCATTTATATTATTTTTATTTAGTTCACATATGGACTTACTGCCTGTTTTTAGAAAACGTAGACAAGTGAGTGAGTGCGAAATTATATTGAAAACAAAAACAAATTTTCGTTTTTTGTTGTTGTTTTAAATATAATTTCTCACTCACTCACTTGTCTACGTTTTCTAAAAACAGGCAGTTAATTTTTTTAAAAAATTTTTTTGATTTAATGTCCTCTTTAAACATCAATTTTTTTTGAGTCGGTCTAATGTACATATGTTTGTAGGCGCTTTTAATTATTTAAACAAAACCCCTTTATAATTTTATGCCATAAAAATTGTATTGTGTTGTTGTCTTTAGTAGACATGCTGCTCCAACTTCAGCGATCACATCACAACTAGCACCAACAAGTACAGCTGCGGCACATAACACCAACAATAGCAGCAGCAATAGCACTAACAACAACAACAATATGCTTCCCATTATGTCACCAATATCTGCTCTAGCTGCTTCATCATCTACAGTACACTCAGCTGTAGGAGCTTCGACAATGCCACCAACAGCGTCTTCAGTAAATCGTTTGCAACAACATCAGCATCAACAACCTCATCACATGCATCATCAGCAGCAACAACAACAACAAGGCCAGCAACATCATCACATGCAACATATTGCTACCTCAATGCAACAGCCTCCTCCTCCATCTCAGCAACAACAACAGCATCATCACTCGCACTTATCGTCTCATTCATCAGCACAACATGTCTCACATGCAATTCACCATGAACCTCATCCAATGACCACTTCGCGTATTGGAGGTAATGTACCATTAAATACTACCAATACAACAGCTGGCAATCGTTTAGGTGGTGGTGGTTATTCCTCGTCCTCCTCCTCTTCTACAACAACGACGTCGTCGTCGTCGGCTTTACTAAATGAAACGGACCTTAAACAGACAGCTGGTGTTAACCTAGCCGGTAGTGGTGTTGTTAGTGGTAGTATATCTACCACTGCCACCTACTCTAACTCTATGGCAACTTCTACCTCTAATTCTTGTATACCAAGTGGTGGTGTTGGTGGTCTTAGTTTAACAACTAAATCTAGCCTAAATGACCTAAACAATACATGTAGTAACAGTAATATTGGTGGCGGTGTTGGTGTTGGTGCTAACACCTCTTCTTCTAGTTCGGCGGCCGTTAATTATCCTGGGCCCTATAAACCTCATCCTCAGGTAGTTTGTTTAAAAAAAAAACCGAAAGCGCCTCTTTTATGTGTAAGAATTAAAGAAAAATTCAGAAAAATTCCATAAATGAAAAAATTTACAAATTATTTTTGTTTGTTAAAACTCATCTCATTCACCTGTCATGCTTGTTTATGTTTTTCATTTGTTTAATTCATTGAAACAAAAACTTCAGCAACAATGTGGCGCAACATTTTTACAAGCGAGAGAGGTTTTTTTTTATGTTGCTAATGACGGAAGGACCATTTGACGGACCAACTGTTTAAGAAAGAGAGAGTATATCCAAATCAATTCGAACTCTCTTGGCACGTTTTTTGTTGAAAAAAATTCAATTTAAATCTCATCAGCTCATGTGTATAAAAAATGTCAACATAAAAAAGAATCAATCAACATCAATTTATATTTGGCAAAATAATTAAATGTTACTCTTATTGTTTTTGTTTTCATTTAGATAACTCAAAATTTCTTTAACATTTGTATCATCACCACCAAACCACAACCGCTATTCAAAAATTTTCAACAACACCCAACAAGTACCGCCTCCTCTCTTCAATTTTCCCTAAAACCACAGCAACATATTTGTTTTTAATGTATTTTTTTTTTTATATAAATTTTATAAGAATATTTTATAGAATTAAACAAATATGTATGTATGTATTTGTAAAATTTGATAAAAAATTAGTTTTTTTTAATGTTGAATGAAAACATATTTTATTACACAGTACAAATTTTGGGAGTAATTAATTTTATAACTTAGATCATCGGGTGTGTTCTAGAATTCGAATCTACTCAAAAGTGGACTGCTTCAGCATTTTTGGTGTTTTGTATTTCACATTCACATGTTTTTATTCGTTTTCAATTAGAGTAGTGAGGGGTTGGTGAAAGTAAAACTAATCGACTTTTATTCTAATATTCCAATATGTGATAACATTTTTAACAAAAAAAAAATTTTGTTTTTAGTTGAAAACGTTCTTTATCCAAATTAAACAAAAATATATCGTTACCTAAAACAAAAAACGCCCCAATTACCGAAAATTTAAAATCGAATTTGATGTAATTATAGGTAATTTTTTAACGCTTTTTATGTATTTTCCGACATTTGTTTGTTTAAATCGATTAAGCGATCTGAAATAATTTTTTGGGTTTGCTTAAAATTTTGCAACTTTTCGATCATTTTAGCCATGTTTGCCATAAAAGCGATTTGTTCCTTTATGTTTTCTCATTCTTTACAGCTTTAACGAATTATAATTAATAGCAGACTTTGCTATTATGCCGCTATTAGCAAATTTTTGCGAATTTCCGTTGATTTAGCAATTTTTACTGAATTTTTGTCATTCCTTATAGTTTTATTGATTTTTTTTTATCAATTTTACGGCGTGTTTGAAATATTAAAAATTTTCGCTATTTTTGAAATTTTTTTTTTTTTTTTTTTTGTTATATTCCGACATTTTGTTTTTTTTTTTTTTTTAACCCATTTAGCGATTTAAAATAAATTTTAGGGTTTGTTAAGAAGTTTGCAATGTTTCGCGAATTATAGCCATGTTCGTAATAGAAGCGATTTTTCCTGTGTTTCTAGTTCAACTAAAGGTTTTTCAAACAAAAACTTCAAATACACAAAAACATGCGGATTTCAGATAGTGGATTTCGAAAAAAAAGTGTACATACAGAATAATTCAAAACCTAGGGATTACTCAAATATTAAAAAAATAAAAGCATTTGGAATTATAGGGCTGTTTATTACGCCCTTCACCAAAAGGGTATATCATCATATGATTTCAAAAACGCCCTTAAGGCTAGATTGCACTATCTCACAAGTCTTACGTATTCCATAATACTTTGTGAGATAGAAATCTAATGAGTTTTGTTGCGACTGTCAAAAAATCTAATTTAACATGACAGTTTGTGTTCACACCATCACACAAAATATAAACACACACATGAAATAAAATGCAACCCTGATACAAGGAAAAGTATTATTGAAGTCAAACTTTTTTCATAATACTTGTAATTTTCGTGACAGATTGCATTCACACTATCACACTTTTTCATATTACTTGAGTTTTTGACATGTTATAATACAAAGTATAATAGTTTAATCAAGCCTTAAGTTACATTGAAATCACTTTACAGGAGAAGAAAAAAAATTGAAAAAAACCTGAATTTGTAAAATTAGTTTTAGTTTAAGCTTAGTTTTTATTAAAGAATTAATATTTGAGAGCTTATTTTCTTTGAAAATATGTTTCATTAAAAAATAAAGAAGCGTAAGTCAAATTACAACATAAGCTGTTTTCATTTACTAAAAATTGTTAAAAATTTGTAACAATTTACATTTTCTTGTAACAATTGTTACAAACTTGTAAAAAAATTTTAGTAAATGAACACAGCTATAGTGTTGACAGGGTTGTTAGATGTGACGATTTTTCGTCATTGACGATTTATTTATAAAAATACAGTAAAATGACGATTGACGATTTTTAAACTAAAAGTAATAGTATTCAACATTTTTCATTTTTCGAATTTATTCTATGAGCTAAATTTCAGTTATGTATTTTATAAAGCTTTTTTGTAATAGTTCTATTCCTTATGTTATGACGATTTTCTGGCATCAATAAAACACTAACAAGAAATATAAACAATTATATTGGGAACAGTTCAAAACGTAAAAATAAATCATTTTTAGAAATACAAAAATTATTAGAAATTAAACAAAAAAGGTTCTTCCCTCATCACAAACCAGGTGGTTTTCATTAGAAGCACTTGTAATTCGAATTCTACAATTAAATGAATGCCATCGATACGGCAAAAATATATACACTAGCGCCCCGATTTGCGTCGGTCCTATTTGGTCCGCTTTTTAAAAATTGGTTGAATCCGATTTGCGTTTTAATAATTCGATTTGCGTAGCTACATACGATCTCATTTTTTCGCTGAAGTCATAATCATATGTGAAGAATTTCCATTCATTTCTGTTAGGTAAGTTATCCTAAGTATAGTTGAGTGTTAGAAAGTAAGAAGTTAGTTCTTAATAAGAAGTTGTGTAGAAAAATGAGTGCAAACTGAAGAAAATGCACTAGTTTGGAACTAAAATTGGACGTCATAAAACGTTTCAAGTCGGGTAAAAAGACTGTTGATATAGAAAGAATCCTTGGTTTATCACCTTCAACAGTAAAAACTATTTGCATTAGTGATAGCGCTAAAAATTAATCATTTAAAGATAGCTCGAGTTAATAGCAAATGAGATTTTATTTTTACTAGTGTTCGCCTTATGGTCAAAATTCGACCATGATTTTTTTTTTGTAAATATGAAGAAAACATAATTCATCTAAGTATATATGAATTTTTTTGTTTCGAGCATTTTTTTTCCTTCAAAGTGGATCGATTTGGCGGGGGACCAACCTCCGGTTCATATTTTTTCTTCTACGTGAGAAATTTAATTTTGTAAGTTCAGTATAAAAAATACCAATTGAAAAACAAAAAAGTATCAAAAAGTCTCCTTTATATATTGTCATCTACTCAGGACGTTGCACTTTTAATTTTATGTTTCTATGTCTAATACTAACGAAAATTAATCAAAGTACCAGATGTAGAACGAAAAAGTACCAAAAACCTCCCCTTACATGTTCTTATTCACCCAGTTTAATGTACAATTTTATCTTTATAGGTCGAATATTAACGAAAATTCAAAAAGTTCCAAATGAAAAACAAAAAATATCAGCATTTTTTATCTTATAGGATATCACTCACTCAGGATCCTACACCTATAATATTATGTTTCTAAGTTCTATATTATAGAAAATTTAAAAATGATGACATGAAGCACAGAAAAGTAAAAAAAAAGAAATTTAGTTTCCCATATTTCCCCACTTTTTCTCCCCACAGAGCTTCGGTTGACAAATGTCGAATAATTGATCACCCTAATTTTTTATTATTTGATAATTGAAAATAAATTTTTATTTATTTATTTTGCATTTGTGTTAGTAACAATTTTGAACGCTTATAACTCTGAAATTATTGAACAGATTGTAATAAAATATACATTGTGCACTTCTTTGAGTAAATTTCTCTTAAATGGTGTATATTTTGCTCAAATCGGTTGACATACAGAGGAAGAAAGTGTTCTTAACTGTTTTGCCTTAGCCGATTTATATATACATAGATTTAATGTTTTTGTGAATATGGATAAATGAAATAAATAAATCTTTGTTATGTTTTTATGAAAATATATTTTTTCTTATGTATTTCTTTTAAAATGATAAATATATTTCACCCCACTTTCTGAAATAAATAGAATAAAACTTAACCATATCACTTTCTTTATCATAAATATAATTTCTTGCTAAAAATTTATATTTTTGAACCACTCAATGTAATAAAGTGTCTCAAATTTGTAAAATTTAAATATTTGACGATTTGTTGACGATTTTGTTAACTGTTCATGACGATTTTGACGAACTTTGTTAAAATTTTTGACGATTTTCGAAGAAAAAAGCTTAACAACCCTGAGTGTTAACACCATTGATGCCAGTAGAAAAGTGTAGACAGTGAGTACTAGCTGTCACGTAATGAAACTACTCGCCAATTTACAGAAAAAGTGTGTGTAACATTTTGGTGAGAAAAGTTCCCACTTTGAACTGTCAAATAAAATCACGAATAAAAGTGGGGCGAGAAAAAATTTCAGCACTAAAAAACAATTAAAAATACAAAACGCAAACAATAATAGCATGTTCTTTCCGGCACATTTTTTCATTGTTTAATTATTATGATTTTAACATTTTTATAAAATATGTATACGAATGTTTTCAAAGCTCGTTGGCAAACAACAAACATTTACATAAGTCGCACTTTAAATTATTTGATATAGCCGACGGTTGTATTTTTCCCTCCGTCATTGAAAAATTTAAAATTTTAGTAAATGTTTGTCGCCGTCAACGAAACGTGTCACTGGCGTTCTCGACGTCTGCAATGTCACTTCGGCTTCGAGTACAATTTTATTACATTTATAACCTTACGACGTAATCTTTTTTAATAGCTTTCGACATGAGTTACAGACCCAGTTTTTTTTTTAACTTTTCGAGAAACGATAGAATATTTTGTTTCTCATCTTTTCGATGCGGGAAGTTCTCACTGAAGTAACAGAACATGGGTACTGCTGTTCTAAAAAATCACTCTAATTCAAATCACATGCACTTTTTAAAATCACACGTGTGATATTGTGCTGTTCCGGTTTTGTGTTTTTCTGTGTAATTTTCTATTGCCGAAAGCACAAAAACGGTGTGATTTTCAGAACACAACAAAATCACAAGTGTGATTTTCAAAACAAACCTGACAATTTTGGAATTTCCGACATTTTTGACGGGCAAATTTTGGCTTTCAATTTTCGATAATCATTTAAAAAAATTTGAGATTTGAGGCAAATCATGGACGTTGTATTTTTCATTTATAAAATTTTTTTTTAAATTGATCCGAAACAGGTCTCTCAATACGATATAAGAGCATGAAATTTGGTTTTGAAATTCCATATTTGTGAATTTTTTTGTCTTTAGAAGAAAACTTATGAAATCAGTATGTTTTTAACAAATTCACGATTAAATTGACTTGAAAGAAATTATTCGGTTTTCGACTCTTATAACAATAATAAAATTTAATTATTTCTTGAAGCGATTTGTACTGTGGTAAATATTTATATTCGTGAATACACACCCACACATACATATTTATTTAGACTTTACTTCTGGTAACATTTTAAATGAGAGCAGTATTGAATATTAAAAAAAAATTTGAGTTTTTATTTAAAGAAAATCAAATTCGAGTATAATTTAAATCATGCATAAATGACCCTGCTTTAAAAGTTAGTTGGTAAAACATTTTCAAAATTTGGAACTCACTCTTTGAAAATAAACTTTTAAACAGCTTTAACAAAAAGACTTCAATTAGATTTAAAAAAAAACCTGGTTATCATTTTCCGCCGAGCAAAATATTCTCAGTTAATATATTTTAGTAAAGAACATTTTGTTGATTTTTTAAAATATGAAAATGTTCAATTCTGCCGTGCTATCATTTGAAGTTGTTTCGGCGTAAATATTGTTGTTATCTGTTCAATTTTAACATCTTAAATCTAAGCACGTTTAAAATAAAAAAAAATTAAGTTTAAATTGGTTTTTAATAATTCATTTTGAAATTAAAATTTTTTAACAAATATTTTTAAACAAATCTTTAACTACGTCTATACTTTTACCAAAACATTAAATTTCTTTAACGTTTTATATAATATTCATTTAAAACAGTCGCAACTAAGACGAAACGATAACATACCAAAGGCCAGCTGAAATTTATATGCACTTGAAGACACCACTAAATCAGCAAATAAATCTTCTTTAAAACCAAACAAACGCAAAAAAGAAAGCAACAGAAATAGTCAGCAGAAAACTAAAACTTTAGGAGGAGAATCAGCCAAAACGGACGAATTCAAGCCTCATGAAATCATAGCATTATCATCAGATGATGAATATGAAGGTAAAGCGGAAATAACTGTTAAGACCTCAGTTGAAAACAAAAAACCTGAAAATTCCAAAACAAATAACAGTAGTGACACTGCTACCCTAATTATACCAGACAGTGAGGAAAGTGATTCGCTGCAATCCCAGTCATCTTCACAACACTCCGAAAATTATGAAGCTGAAGATGAAAATGAAACAGAAATGAAAGCAAAACAACATTTGAATTCAGCTTCATCAGCTCAGACACAACAACAACTGCAACAAGTCCAAAGATTTTTAAAAAGTTTCGATAACAACAATACAGAAATTGAAAAAACCGCCAATAGTTTAAATGAATTAAGAAATTTTCGCCAAGCTCCTAAACATCACCATCTAGCAGCAGGCTTAACGAAACCGGGAAAATTTAATATATCAACAAAATTTTTAAGAAAACCACGTAATAAAATTAAAACTCAAAACCTGCAACAACATGCAAACAATACTGCAGCCATCAAACATGGGAATATAGAATTTCCAAATTCAAATAGCATTAGCATTTTAAACAGCAAGAACACCAGCAGCAGCAGTAGTAGCAGTAGCAACATAAATTTAATCAATAACAATAATATTCTTAATACAAATATCATTGAGGAGTCTATTGCAAAATTAAAAGATTTTTCTATAGATTCCTTATTGAATCATTAAAGAAAATTATTCAAATATTATAAAATATTTAAATAATCGTAGTAAATATTGTATGTACTATTACACATTTGTTTATATTTATTTAAAAAAAATTTCTTTTTTTTAGTTTAAAAAGATTTTTTTTATAATTTTTATTATAATAAATTTTACAGAAGTACGTTTTAGGTACTAAACAGATTTTGTGAATAAATCTTTGTTTTAAGAGTTTGTTTTAGAAAAATAATATAAAACAAAACAAAAAAATTGTTTTAAATTTAATTTACCACAGTAAGACCAAAACAAAATTCCTGTATTCATTAACCAAACATCCAAACAACCAACCACCTTAAACCTAAACTTTCTCAATCCTATTTTGTTAATAGAAATACAATTAATTAATTTATCTATTGAACAATATACAGTAGTAGTGTTACAATTAATAAATCTAATCAGATATTAATAACAAAGTTAAAAAGTTTTTAAACTTAAAATCGTAATGTTAAATCATTAGTTTTTTTATTATTTATTTCATTTTTGACTTAAACTCGAAACGAAATTTTAATCAGTTTAAAAATGTAAAAAATGGAATTTTAGTATTGTAAAAAATAAAAGAATTATTTGAAAATTTTAAAAGATGAGTATTTTTAAACAATCACCCGATTTTAAAATACGCCTGCGACTGTTTGTTAACAGATAAAAGAGTACGCGAACTTATTTTCTTTAATATGCGACTACGTATTTTAAATTCGACAACCACGAAAAGGGTGAATATGCATTTGAAACTCGCTAACGCATTACAGACGAAATCCTTGTTAAAGATTTAAGAATTTTTAAATAAAATATGAGTGATTAAAAATTGAACGCCATTTTTCGATTTAAACTCTTGTGTACAAGATACATAGCCAAAATAATAGGTGATCACATATTGAGAACATTTTACAATTTAAACGCTTATTTACAAAAATTATCAGGATTTAAGATTTTAATTTTAAAATCGATTTTTGGATTTGCCGCTGTTAGCAAATTTTTGCGAATTTCCGTTAATTTTGCAATTCACACCATTCCTTATAGTTTTAGGGACTTTTAATCAATTTTATGGCTTGTTTGAAATATTAAAATTTTTTGCGAATTTTCGCTATTATGGCATACAATTTTTTTTTTTTTTTTTTTTTTGTTATTTTCCGACATTTTGTTGTTTTTAGCCTATTTCAAATCAATTTTAGGGTTTGTTTCCAAGTTTGCAATGTACGCGAATTTTAGCCATGTTCGCGATTTTTTCCTAAAGGTTTTCTGATATTTTACAGCTTCAACGATTTTTAATTAATATTAACCCTTGCTATCATATCGCTGTTAGCAAATTTTTGCGACTTTCCGCTAATTTTGCAATTTCAACCGAATTTTTGCCATTTCTTATAGTCTTAGGGACTTTTAAAATCAATTTTATGGCTTTTTGATATATTAAAATTTTTCGCTTTTTTGCAAACTTTTTTCGAATTTTTGCAATTTTGGCTCTTTGAGGAGTTCGTCTTAAATTAAAAATGTTCGCTATTTCAGCAAACTCTTCCGAATTTTCGTATTAAATTTACTAATAACATTTGTGCCCATAACTTCTTTTAAATTTGAATTTCTTATGTTAAACGAACGCATTCAATAAATATGTTAACATTTCATTTAAAATATCTTTAACTTTCATTTGAGTCGTCGCAAAATTTCCTGTCGACTAAAACAGGGACAATTCTACTCGAAAATATCAATTGACTGTCAATAGATATCGATTATTTCAAAGCTAATGCTAATAGAAAAAAAGAAAAAGGAACTCGGAAAAAATGCATGACGTTGTTCCAGAATTGAGAATTCTTTTATCTACTCACTTTACCAGATATCTATTGTTATATTGTGTAATAAATTTTTCATAATTTTAATAAGGTTTGTCTAACCTCCTGGGCCTACAAGTAAAATATTTTTGTTTTTGTTTCCAATGTATTTTACTTCTAGATAATTGAAGTACAGCCGCGAAAAACGTTGTAAACGCCACATTTTGCAAAAACTGTTTTTTTGCAGATAAACGTTGACTTTACTCTCTTACACAGTTTAAACATCAAATCAACCAAAACTATGCACCTTAACGCCTTCAAAATGGCGTACAAAGTGTCAGCCAGTGGAAGAACATTGCAAGTTACTAACATAATGATGAAACCGAAATGGTTTTGCAGTGCGGAATAATGTTTTAAAAGCCTTTTGCATTAAAGTTTTTATTATCACTATTTTAAATAATAGAAAAAAAAAATTTTTAAAACAAATAATGCTGCTTGTCAAAAATCGTTTTTTTGCTCTCCTGAAAAATTATTATTTTGTAACTTAAAACGTTATTCGCGGCTGTGCTTCAATTATAGAAGTAATAAGAAGTTGCCGAGGTCATTACTAGTAAGTAATTATTGAAGTTTTCAGAATAATGACAATTGTAATGACAACTACTTACCAGGTAACGTATGTAATAACTACCATATATTACTATAAATCAAAAAGTTTTTCCTGGGATGTTTTAAATTGTCGGATATGATTGCCATACTTTTGTGTTCCAGTTTTTCGTCTTTCATGTATTGAATAACTATGTACTGTGAATATATGTAGTTGTTTGGTCGTTATTGAAGTGGAATAACTGTATGGCATAACATATTTATAGTTCTCTGCGAAATCAACCCAGGAAAAACTTCGCCTACTTTTTTAAAATGAATATCTTCTTTCACTCATTATTTAGTAGATTTCTTCTATATAACTACGATATCTATTTCTATAACAACTTATTTCTCAGATGTATGCATAGCTTGGGAATAATGATTAGAAATCCTAATGATTAGCAATTGGATTAGAAATTTTAGTTGTGCTGAAAAATTGATTAATTATGATTAGTTAGCCATTTTAGACGATTACTAATTGATTAGATTAGAAATAATCAAAAATCTAATCACATTAAGTGACGATTAGCAAAACTAATCCAAAAAATAATTGATTAGATTTCTTGATTAGATTTGATTAGATCAACTATTTTTAACTATTTTTGTGAAAATAAAATATTTATTTATCACATTTGTTGCTATATTTACATAACAGTGCAGCCACACGATCAAGATTTTCTTGATAGTCTTTTACATATACTGATTGTCAAAATATGCAAAAGTTGACAGCTGTGACGTAGGCTGCACGCAAGTTGAAAGCAATTTACTTTTTCAAGATGTCGTCGCCGAGAAAACAACTCAAAATGTTTTGCTATTTTCCACTTTTGATTTTTCTGCACTGTAGGCTGTTCGAAGGGACTTTATCATTTTGCTTATTAATTTTATTAATAAAGATATTTCACTATTTTTTTAGGTTTTTAGTTAAAATTTTAAAATTCCCGCAACAATTTGTAAAAAAAAAGAACTTCAGCTTTTGCCGGCAAAATATTTGTGAAAAAAAAAACAAAAACAACTTCAAAAGATTTGTAATAAGCTGTTTTCTTGAACGAAAATTGATACACTCACTGGCAAGAGAATTTTAGAGGCAAGTTCGTATCAATTTTTAAAAGTATGAGTGTATTGGTAAAAAAGTGTGAGTGTATTAAAACTTGATAGCCAAAACTTGATCGTGTAACCCTCAAGTAAGGTAACAGTTTTTGAATATTGCATAAAATTGCATACGGTGCACCCTGTTCTTAAACTAAACACTTGGCACAGCTGGTTCACTTTGTTGTTGTGTTATTATTAATGTTAATTTTCAACGTGTTTTGTGGAAGTACAAGTATAATTTTTATGTTTACTTAACATTGAAAGTAAAATCTTTATTTTGTAAGATTGTAATTTTTGTTTTATTCAAAAATAGTTGATCTAATCAAATCTAATCAAAAATAATCAAGAAATCTAATCAATTATTTTTTGGATTAGTTTTGATTAGAAATGCTAATCGTCACTAATTGTAATTAAGTATTTTTGAGTATTTCTAATCAAATCAATTAGTAATCTGAAATTTTTATCAAAATTCAATTCTAATGATTAGATTATTTTATTTCTCTAATCGAAATTCCCCAGCTATGGATGTATGTGGGTAAAAAATAATTACTTACATACATTTAAATGCGTTCGTTTTGGAACGTCCCTTGTAAAATTCATTGGTTCTTTCAGTAGAATTGGAAGTAGTACTTTTACTTTTTCCTGATTACTTAACACATTATTTTGTAGGCGAAGTTATTACTGGGAAACAAAATAACGAATTCACCAGACTTCAAAAGTATCTTAAAATCCTTGAAGAATGACCACTGCTCCAAGAAAGGATTGGCAAAAAAGCTGAAAATAAAGGCGATACATAGGAGAGATGAAAGGTTGGGGTATAAAAAAAATAAATGAAGTATAAAACTAGTAATGATACCTATAAAAGGATCTATTGTGATTAAGATTAAATTTTTTTAAATAATTTTTTTTTTTATTATTATTATTATTAGATATTTTTATTATTATAATTATTTATTAATTTAATTATTATTAAAAATTAATAAAAAGAATTTAATTTGTCAACATTTCTATAGAAAAAAGTGATTTAATTCCTAGGATTAAGATATTGTGGGAATTACAGTATCGATGGTATAAAATGCTAGTTTGTCTAGTTTCTCAGCATAAGTTTTATTTTTAAGGTTTAAGAAACACTAGGAAAAAATTCAAAATAGTGCATAAGCTAAAAATTGAAAAACCCTCGTCTTGAGTTAGAATTTTTTTTTTTTTCCATATGCCACTCGTGGCCCAAAAAGCGACCAAAACTACCTTAAAGGAAAAGACATAAGCGATTTAATTCTATAGTTACTTAAATCAAGTTGTCGTTGCTTATGGCCAATTTCACCAATTCTATTTAAATATCAATTCATATTTAAACGTAGTTTATCATATATTTTATTTTTATTTGACATGAAAAACGAATTTTAAACATATGCATATTGATATTTAAATAAATTGGTGAAATCGGCCATTAATATTTTACAAAATACGAATAACAGCCTGAATTTTTTACATAAAAACGTGTAGCATTAGTTAATTTAAGAAAACTAAATTTAAATACATGTAAGAAACTTTTTATTAATTTTCATGTCGATTAAAATTAAAATTAATTGAATCAAACAAAGTTTTCTTGAGAATTTTCTGAAAAATTTAAAGAAATCCCTAGCATCTGTTTCTTGATGCAAGAAATTCGATTCTATTTAAAAATCTAGTAAAAGCAAATTTCACTCTACCAAAGTTAAATACCATTTTGTTTAAAGATTGATGTTTGATTTTTGACTGCCAGCCGTCGTCAATAGCGGTGAGTGTTAAACGGCAAACCCCTCTGAAGAGATTGTGTGGTTACAAATGAAACATATAAGGGCAACCTGTCCGTGAAAACCTGGGTTCGATTCCCAGCTCATTCAAGAATGAAAAATTATCAATAAATTTTAATTCATTTCATGTTGTAAAATTCCTTTCTTCATAAAAATAAATTAATGAAAATTAAATTCTATGCACTTTAGCCTGATTAAAATATTAAAATTTGGATTAAAAAACAAGACTAATATTAAATAAATGCAGCTTGAACTCAGAAATGTTTTTCTTATTTTTAATAAAAACAAGCTATTTTGTATTTCTTGTTCTATGACATTTTTGATCGATCATATACCAAAAACGAGAATTTTATGATCATGAGGAAATGTTTTTTTATTTAAGAAAATTTTACTTAATACATACGAACAATATAAGTTAAACTCATGAAATTATTTTTTTGGATTTTCTTGTTTTAAGAAACGAAATGAGTACTTTAGAAAATAAACTTTTTTCTTGTACATATTTCAATGCTGTTGGCTTTGCATATAAAGACCTAAAATTTGTTTTGCAAACGTTTAATGCATTAATAAACTTTTTTAATAGATCTCATGAATTGTTTTTTGTTCAAATTTATTAAATAAAATTATATTTTGCACCGTTTTATATCACAGTGCAACAAAATTTGGGCCTCGCCGCCAGCCTCAATACTTACAACGCGAAATGAAACTAGACTATTGGTAGAGCAAATATGCCAAAGGGTTTTGAAAAGTTAGCTCAGGTTCCAGAAATATCGGCCCATAAAATGTTTGATTTTTTGAAAAGGCGTTTGGTTTAAGTCAAACAAAAAATATACTAAATGTTCTTCTGAGCTGAAATACTATTTCAGATGTCTTCAGTAGAGTCGTATAGCGATTCTTTGCATAGAATATATTAACCCTCTAACACTCATTTTAAGGGGTAATTTTGTCCTTTTTTTAACTTCGCCACTAAAGTATACTAAAAGGGCACTTTAGAGGGTTAAAATGTTCCACGAATATTTTCTGGTCTTCTAAGACCAAAAGTTCGTGCAATGTACATAAAACGGATTTTCGAAAATTCGACCCCTAAAGTTTTTGAAAAGGCGTTTAGTACAAGTCAAAACAATATACTAAATGTATTTCTGAGCTAAAAGACTATTTTAGATGTCTTTAGTAGAATCGTAAAGCGATTCTTTGCTTAGAATATATTAACCCTCTAACACGCATTTTAAGGGGTAATTTTTGTCGCTTTTTTAGCTTCCCCACAAAAGTATACTAAAACGGCACTTTAGAGGGTTAAAATGTTCGACGAATATTTTCTGCACCAAATTTCACTAGGGTCTTCTAAGACAAAAAAAATCGGGCATTGTATGTTAAACGGAAAAACTCTAATATGTATGTTCCACGAATATTTTCTGCATCAAATTTTACTAGGAGTCTTCTAAGACCAAAAGTTCCTGCAATGTACATAAAACGGATTTTCGAAATTTCGACCCCTAAAGTTTTTGAATTTTTTGAAAAGGCGTTTGGTACAAGTCAAAAAAATATACTAAATGTACTTCTGAGCTAAAAGACTATTTTAGATGTCTTCAGTAGATTCTTAAAGCGATTCTTTGCTTAGAATACGCTTTTTTAACTTCCCCACAAAAGTATACTAAAACGGACTTTAGAGGGTTAAAATGTTCGACGAATATTTTCTGCATCAAATTTCGCTAGGGTCTTCTAAGACAAAAAAAAATCGTGCATTGTATGTTAAACGGAAAAACTCTAATATGTATGTATGTATATACATATTTTTAATATTGGAAAACAAAGGGCGGCGTAATGGGCACTACATCAAAAGATGCGATATTTAAGGGGTGTATACAATTTTAAAACGTCAGTACAACGGCCTTCAGCTACTTCACCCACGTGCTAAGTTTTATTGCGTTAATAAAAGTAATAAATAAAAGGATTTTGACCGAAATCTCCCACTGTGCAATGTAAGAATTGCAAAGCCAGTGCAAACGGAAAATAGATAAATTCAAAAATAATGCTAATTTTGAATGACAAACTAAAATAATTATATAAAACAAAAGTCGTTATTTCATTCCAGTGTTAGTGCAGACTAGATCAATCTCCCATATCTATGTATATCGTTTACTTGTTTATTTAATAATTATTTATCGAAAAGGTGGTAGAACTTCTCTTAAAATATTGATAACAATTGCAGGTATCTTAGTTTTGTTTTCAATTGAACGATCATTTTAATAGAACAAAAACGAGAAAAATAAAATTTAAAACAGACAAGACCCTTGAGCAGTATACTGCAAAAAAATTTCAATTTTAATGTTAGTTCAAATCAAACCATCTAACGAAAAACAATTATGGACAAATATCGGTTGTATTTAATTATATGCAGTGTAGTTATAATTTATCGAACGAATGTGATAAATAGTGAAGGTATTGAGATATTTTGTTTTAATATTGAAATCTGGAATTTATAAGACATTTTTTTAGTTTCTCACCCATTAACCCGTTTTGCTCAGATACGTAAATTATATCCGAAAATTTCTACCGTTGCTGAGGCCCGTTATTGGCGTATGGCACGCAATGACAATTTAAAAGATCATCCCTGTAAACGCACATGTGTAGCCAAACAACAAATGACTTGTTATTATTATATGGTAGTGCATTATGATGAAACTATGGGTCCTGGTTGCTCACGTTACTTGTATGCTAAAAATCGTTATAAATATGGTAATCGGGAGTATATTAATCCTTATAATTTGCAAGAACCTAATCAAGAAGATTTCGACGATTGTAAATATGCTGATGGTGTAAGAACAGAGATAATGGTTGTTAATGGTCAATTGCCAGGTAAGTGAAAATATAAAGTGTGGGTGTTGTGAAAAGAAAATAACTTTCAAATAATCAGGTGTGTCACAGAAGCCAAATTCGTACAAGAATTTAAACGTTTTTACCTCCTCTACAAAACATAAAACACAATTTTTTTTAGTTCGTTTCAAAATAGAACGGAGTAATTAAAACGGTGCGAATTACATATCCTTAAATTTTCACTTTTACTACAGTCCACAGTGGGAGATTTCGACACAAACCTAAAACTTTGTTATTTCTTTTCGTGAAGCAATAAAACTTAGTACGTGGGTGATTTAGGTAAAGGCCGTTGTACGGACGTTTTAAAATTGTTGCCACGCCTTTATATAACGCCCCTTATAATGTAGTGCCCATTACGCCGCCATTTAAAGAAAAATGTATATATAATTGTAAATGGCCTTAAGGCAGCTATAATTCTGAGATTAGTGATTCTAAAACCTGTCGCAATATCACTTTTGATTTTTATAAAATAAACCAGAAAAAATCAAAATTTGTTCAAGGTTTTTTGAGTTTTCTCGATGTTCTCAATAATAACTGTAACTATTCCATTACAACCGGCGGAAGACGGTTGTGAAACTTATGTATAATTCTTTCTTGTGAACCCTTTGTACTACCCTGTGGTAAGGCCCATCAATCTCTAGAAACCCCTAAAAAAATCCAAAGCTTACCGAACTTTGAACTTTTTATTGATGTTAAATACTTTTAGAAAATTTTATACAAACGATGCAGTTAAAATATATTGTAGTTGACTTAAAAGAGTGTCAGTTTTCAAATGCCGAAGAAAAAATTTAATTTATGTGACAAATATAAAAATTAGCATACGTCCATATTCAAATAATAAACAAGTTAGAAAGTATAGTCGGTCAAGCCCGACCATATGATACCCTACACCACAGTATTAAAAAACACATCATGCTTATATGTTCATATAAATATGGATTTATCTATGTTTATAAAAGTCATTAAAAATTTTTGAAAAACTATATAGCTTTTGTGTCCATATAGATATGGATCTATCTATGTTTTAAATTTCATTAAAATCGGTTTGAGACAGAAATTGGCCCTATCTCCCCTCGTGGTCCTATTTTTTAAAAAATGCATCCCTTTTGTGTCCATAAAGATATTGTTCTATGTATGTTTTAAATTTCATTAAAATCGGTTCGATAGTTTCTGAGAGAAAGAAATTTCCCCCTATCTTTCCTCGTGTTCCTACGATTTGGCCCATTTTCAATAGGCTTGGTCCTTGTGCCAAGAAGAACCTATGTCCTAAATTTTATCAAATTATTTTTAAAATTGCGACCTGTACTTTGCGCACAAGGTTACATGGACAGCCAGCCAGCCGAACGGACATCGTTAGTTCGACTCTGAAAGTGATTCTGAGTCGATCGATATACTTTAAGACGTTACACACATCAGCAAAAATGCATAATACCCTCTCCACTATTGTGGTGTGGGTATAAAAAATCCAAATAATTATATTAAAAACTAATAATGAAATAAGCTTATTTTTCCTGCACTCCTGCAGTCAAAGTAGGCTGTACATTGTGATCAAAATATGTAATTTCATGTTTTGAGGTGTTTTTAGCTCTAATATTGCAACATAATTTTTTAAAAGACAAATACACACGTTGCACGATTTTTTGATCTTAGAAAAATTTGATGCAGAAAATATTCGTGGAGCATAAAGGGTCGTTTTAGTATACTTTTGTGTGGAAGTTAAAACAAGGACAAAAATAACTCCTTAAAATGAGTGTTAGAGGGTAAAAATATTCTAAGAAAAGAATCGCCATACAATTCTAATGAAGACATCTTAAATAGTCTTTTAGCTCAGAAGTGCATTTAGTATATTTTTTTTTGACTTTTACCAAACGCCTTTTCAAGAAATTCAAAAATTTCAATGCCCGAAATTTCGAAATCCGTTAAACATACATTGCACGAACATTTGGTCTTAGAAGATCCCCAGTAAAATTTAATGCAGAAAACATTCGTGGAACATTTTAACCCTCTAAAGCGCCATATAATTCTACTGAAGACTTTTCGAAAAATTCAAAAACTTTAGGGGCCGATATTTCGGGAATCCGAGCTAACTTTTCAAAACCCTTTGACAGATTTGTTCTACCAATAGTCTAGTTTCATTTCGCGTTGCAAGTATTGAGGCTGGCGGCGATGACCCGAATTTTGTTCCACTGTGTTTCCAATGAGCGAAACAATTCTTTCTTTCGTAGAAAATTCTTAACATATTGATTTTGAACAATTTTTGATTTTTAGTTGAACTGTTAATTTTTGATAGGCTTGAGTTCATCAAATTTAATTTTCATTAAATTATTTTCACTGAGGGGAGGAATTTTACAACTTGGAATTTTCATTAAAATTTCTTTAAACATGTAAAGATCAACCCGGGTTCAAATCCCAGCTCAGCCAAGAAAAATTATCAATAAATTTTAATAAAAATTCCAAGTTGTAAAATTCCTCCCCTCAGTGAAAATAATTTAATGAAAATTAAATTTGATGAACTCAAGACTAATTAAAACATATTGATTTTGTTTTAAATGAAATTGTTGGAAAGAAAGAATTCTTTGGCTCATCATGTGTTTGGCTCATTTTGTATTTGATACACAAAATATTCTCAACTTTTGCGGAGATAGACGATTTCGCAAGTTAGTTTAAACCAGACTAGCAGTGAAAAATAGTCTCTCAGATATGACAGAACTCATTTGAAAACATAAGAACTCCTGCGCCATTTTTTTTTAATATTTGCTATGCCCAGAAACAATAATGCATTTTTGCGTATGCTAGACACAGGGTAAAAGAGTGTGCAAAACCAAAACTAATAAACAACAAGCTGATACAAAACTTCATTCAATAATATATTTATTTATTAACATTATAATTGCACAAAATATTTACATTTTAAAATGTGGGCCCTTTAAAAATTCACTGTTTTAAAAACTGTACACGTATTATTTATTTTGTGCAAACAAACTTATGTGGTTTTCTTTTCTACACAAAAAATATTACCTTCTGAAGAGGTGCATGTACCCTGTGATAATGCTATTTGTTATTTTTCGCGAACAAAACACAAGTTATGAAGAAGTGAAATGCCCTGTTTTTAACACCTGACAAACAATTGTTCATTATATCTCATTTTTTAGGTTATTTTCCAACATTTTGTGTTTTAACCGACTTAGCGATTTTAAATAAATGATAGGGTTTGTTTCCCATTTTTCCAATTTTTTACTAATTTTAGCCATGTTCGCGATAGAAGCGATTTTTTTCTGAAAGTTTTCTGATTCTTTGGAGCTTTAACGATTTTAAATAAAAATTAAAAACGATCGAGTACTTTCTCGATTCGAAAGCAATTTCATATCTAATTATTTCAGTCAATACTGAACGAATCGGAATTATTTTTTCAGTGTTATAAAGCATTTGAGTTTCACAATACTGAAAAATAATTTCGATTCGTTCAGTATCGACTGAAATAAAATTGCTTTCGAATCGAGAAAGTACTCGATACGACTGCCAGAATAAGGCCCTGTTTTAATTTTGTGCTCTGCTTTATAATGTATAATTAGTTGCTATGCAAAAAATAAGCATAGAAAATTAAATTATTTGTTAAAAAATACTCAAAAAAAAAAAATATATAAAAAGTATCGTCGTATCGACAGCAAAATATCGCCATTATCCATATATCGGAAAATCTGAAGTATCGCTGTACCACTATCAACTCAAAAAACATTCTGAAAAGTCTTCGTCTCAATTCCTTCTTATGTATTTAATTAATGTTTCTTTTTCTCAATTGCTAAAGGTATATTTCAAATATAAATGTAACGGTGACCATATGTTTAAAAGCAAAATACAGAATACATAAATTTAATGCAGTACGAATATATCACACAGATATGTCGTTACCGTAACCGCAGAATGCTGTAATTAACCAGAAATTTAAGATCGGCTTTTATTTATTTAAAAAAAAACTTCTTTAGAATAAATTAGGCATAAAGTAAGACTTTTTTAAGTTATTAAACAAGTAGAGTTGCCAGACGAGCTTGATTTGGCTTGATTCTTAAGCTTTTCAAAATGTGTCAAGAATCAATATCAAATGTAATTTGCAAGCTAAATCGGAATTTGAAACAAGTTTCCATTAAATTGTCAAGAAAAATCAAGATATTTGGCCAAAACCATAATTTCTGGTAGAATAAGGTTATTATTTGTCTATGACTACATATGGGTAATTCCAAAGTGTTTAACGTGACAGTCGTACGCATCAAAAATGCAATAACATTTTAAGCAAAAAATATTTTTAAGTTTTCTTAACCCTTAAATTAAAGCACTAAGAAAGCACTGTTATCTATGCTAAAGTTTATGGAGGGCGCGATTCTAGGTCAAAGATAATGGCAAAAGAAGTAGCGGTTCGAACGTGAAAAAAACAGAAGTAGTTTTGTTGGCCATGTATAAAAAGGCGTAATTCAGCGGAACCTGGCACAATTTTTAAGTCAAACTACTTTCAGAATTTGACGTAGCAATGTAACATTAAAATTTCTTGGTTTGATTCCAAAATCTTCTGTATGTTCTTTTTTTTAAGCCAAAATCTGGGTCGATACGTGACATTTCGAACGTGAAATTTTTTCCGTAATAATTTAACTGAATAATGATCAAAATAAAATAAAAATTTATCTTTAATCCGAATAACATATTTCTCTTTGAACCCTTCCTTAGATTACAGACCATGTAAAAAATTTTTTTTGGAATAATTTTTATCAAATATCACCTCTTTTAAGAAAGATAAATATTATAGAAAACATACAATAAAACATTCTCACAAATAAGAAATTACGTTTGCACAACTTTGCAGTCTGATTGTTCAGCTAAGTGAACAAATTTATGAGTAAATTTATAAAATTAGTAAAATATAAATATTTCTCTATAACAATATCGTAAAATAATCAGCTTTTATTAACTTTTAAATTTTCGGTCACGGTGGACCTTTTGACGGAAATGCCCATATGTAGTTCATTTAAAGAACGATGCTCGGGATTTTCTAAATAAAAATAAAAAATGAAATACTGGAGAAGTTTGTTAATAACTTGACACCAGCGCTATCTATCATCAATAAAAAAAAATTAATATCACGACAACAGCGACACCTTTCAGTAGTTTTTTTATAAACCATCAGTGAAAGTAGACCTTTCCAAGGCATGTACTCGTTTGGAAATCGGTTGAGTGGTTCTCGAGTTATATAATCACGAACATAGGACAACTTATTTTTATATACATACTAGCTTAACCCGGTGCGCTTCGCTACACTGCTTTAACCACTTTTTCAGTTGAGAGCTATTTAATATATGAATCCTATGGGAGGTGTTTCCCTCCCGCGCCTACCCGCTTTTTTCTATTTTCAAAAGTGTAGTATACCATAAGAGTGACTTCTACAAAGTTTGAACATGCTTACTATAACAGTTCTTAAGATATGCGATATTAAACATTGGCGTCCTATGGGGGTAACGTTTCCCCGCTGCTATTTTATTTCAATTTTGGGGTTCAGAAGATCATACTACAAAAAGTTAAACAAAATGAGTGCAGCGGCTCTAAATTATATTTCTATCTATGAGGGGTACTGCTCCTCCTCTGTCTACCCCGCCCATTTCTATATAGTTTACCATAATAGTAGCTTTAACCACGTTTAAAGACTACCCCTTTAATAGTTCTTCAGCTGAGCGATATTTAATATATGCATCCTATGGAAGGTATTCCCCTTTGCGCCTACCCGCCTTATTTTTATTTTCAAAAGTGTAGTATACCACAAGTGTGACTTCTACAAAGTTTGAACATTCTCACTATAACAGTTTTTAAGATATCCGATATTAAACATTGGCGTCCTATGGGGGGTAACACTTCCCCCGCTGCTATTTTGTTTCAATTTTGGGGCTCAGAAGATCCTACTACCAAAAGTTCAACAAATTGCTTGCAGCGGCTCTTATTAATATTTCTATCTATGAGGGGAACTGCTCCTCCTCTGTCCACCCCGCCCATTACTATATTGAAATTTAAAGTTTGCTATCATAGTAGCTTTAACCACGTTTGAAGACTCTCCCTTTAATAGTTCTTCAGTTGAGCGATATTTAATATATGCATCGTATGGGAGGTATTTCCACCCCTGTGCATGCCCGCTTTGTTTTTATTTTCAGTAGTGTAGTATACCATAAGTGTGACTTCTAAAAAGTTTGAACATTCTCACTATAACAGTTCTCAAGATATGCGATATTAAACATTGGCGTTATATGGGGGAACCACTTCCCCCGCTGCTATTTTGTTTCAATTTTGGGGCTCAGAAGACCCTACTACCAAAAGTTCAACAAATTGCTTGCAGCGGCTCTTATTAATATTTCTATCTATGAGGGGTACTGCTCCTCCTCTGTCCACCCCGCCCATTACTATATTGAAATTTAAAGTTTGCTATAATAGTAGCTTTAACCACGTTTGAAGACTCTCCCTTTAATAGTTCTTCAGTTGAGCGATATTTAATATATGCATCGTATGGGAGGTATTTCCACCCCTGCGCATGCCCGCTTTATTTTTATTTTCAAAAGTGTAGTATACCATTAGAGTGAATTGTACAAAGTTTGAACATTCTCACTATAACAGTTCTTAAGATATGCGATATTAAACAATGGCGTCCTATGCCACTTCCCCCGCTGCTATTTTATTTGAATTTTGGGGCTCAGAAGATCCTACTACCAAAAGTTCAACAAAATGCTTGCAGCGGCTCTTAAAATATGCGATATTTAATATTGGCATCCACGAAAAAATATGGCACCGCCCCTTTGTCCAATACACCTTTTTACCACTGTTTTAATTAAACGTATTTCTATTCATGGCAACAACATATATACCAAATATTATCGCCGTAGGTCAAAAAATGTCATAGATAACACGATTTTAAATTTTGGGTTGTATGGGCGTGGCATCGCCTCTTTGCCCAGTCACAATTTTATATAGCATAAAGTCTCTTCCAGGGTCACAGTTACAGGCTGTGAAAATTTCAAGGCCATCGGTCAAGTGGTTTGGCCTCCTATAAGGCACAAATATATATATATATATATACAAATATACATACATTCACTTTTATATATATATATATATATACACATGTATATAGATTAGGGTGGCCGTTATTTATTTATTTTTTTTATTTCTTATATTTCCCTCCCAGAATCGGTTCAGTTTTATGTAAAAAACACAAACAAATTCCGTAGCGATAAGTTGTGTTTTAGGGGGGCGTCCGCCCCTCAAAGTTTGCCTTCAAGCCATTTATTCAAATGTAATTTGTTTGCATATGACTATCTCTTAAAAACAACATTAAACAAGAATATGATATATGGCAATATTTTAGCTCTTCTAGTCAACAAAATTGGTTTAAAAAAAAGTTCGAGCCCCAGCCACGTCAAGAATGAAAGATTATCAATAACAATTTTAATTAATTTTCATGTTGTAAAATTCCTTTCTTCATAAAAATAATTTAATGAAAAATTAAATTTCATAAGCCTAATTAAAAATATTAAAAAATTTGGATTAAAAAAAAAAAAAAAATTTTTTGCTAAAATTAATATTTTAGAAAATAATTAAGAAATTAACAACAAAATACCAAACTTTTTACATACGTTTTATCTATATATAAAAGGCGGATTTTGTGGTTGATTTTTAAGTATCTTATCGTACACCGATTTTAATGACGCATATATCGTTTTAAAGGTATTTTTGTGTAGATATGCAGTATATTTTTTTGAATTGAAGTGTTTGAAAAGCGTTTTAAAATATCTTACAGACATACGTACAAATATATTTGCTATATATAGCTGAATAGTGCATATTGCCGTTCTCTTAAAATGTGTACGTTTTTGTTGTATAGCGCACAGGTTTTCTCGAAAGTAAATGTCAAGTGGTCGAATTTCGGCCACCAGGCGATCCTAGTTTGAATAAATGGCTTGAAGGCAAACTTTGAGGGGCGGACACCCCCCCCCCCCCCCATAAAGCACAACTTATCACTACGAAAGTTTTTTTTATTTTTTTTTACATAAAACTGAACCGATTCTGGGGGAAAATAAAAGAATTAAAAAACAAGTAAGAGTGCTATATTCCGCTGTGCCGAATCTTATATACCCTTCACCATTGTGCGAGTAGAATAGAGAGCAACTAAATAATTTTTACATATATCGGGTGTTTTTTTTACAGGTTTGTTTTTCGAATAGAGATAAAACTGGCATTTTGTGGTCAAATCTGGCAACTCTAATGTCATTTATGTTCAGTTTGGTTTGCCATTTCATTATGAACAGGTTGACAAAAGAACAACGCTTGCATATCGTGCGAATTTATTTCGAAAATAACGGTTCAGTTCGCGAAGTTTACTGATTTTCATCGCAAAATTTTGTTCAGTGATGAGGCTCATTTTTGGTTGAATGGCTACGTCAACAAGCAAAATTGCCGCATTTGGAGTGAAGAGAATCCACATGAGACCCTTGAGACGCCGTTACATCCACAAAAACTGACTGTTTGGTGTGCTCTATGGGCTGGTGGAGTCATTGGGCCATACTTCTTCCGAAATAATGCTGGAGAGGCAGTTACCGTTAATGGAGACCGGTATAGAGCCATGATAACCGACTATTTTGTTCCCGAATTGGATGGCATGAATGTGGATGAGTTGTGGTTCCAACAAGACGGCGCTACATGCCACACAGCGCACGCCACAATCGATTTATTGAAGGAAACATTCGATGAGCGCATAATTTCGCGGAATGGACCTGTCAATTGGCCACCAAGATCGTGTGATTTGACACCATTGGATTATTTTCTTTGGGGATATGTGAAGTCGCTCGTCTACGCCAACAAACCAGAAACGTTAGGGGAATTGGAAGCCAACATTCGTGGCGTTATTGCCGACATACGGCCCCATATGGTCGAAAAAGTGGTTGAAAATTGGACCTGTGGAATTGGCTTTATTCGAGCCAGCCGCGGCGGCCACATGCCTGAAATCATATTTAAACATTAATGGCATAAAATTATCCTTCCAATAAAGCCAAATTGATGGTCAATAAAACGATTTTCTTGTGTTTTATTTCAATTCGAAGTTCTATACCACTGAAAAAAACACCCGATACATATACATTAGACTGGTCGCAATTTTTTTTTTTTTAAATTTACATGTTTGCGCTGCGCTGTTTGCCTAGTCGTGCCAAGTGGGGCCCAAAGTTCCCCATATGATAAAAAAAAAACATCTATTCAATCAGATACTAGATGAAAAGCCGGTCTTGAAGACCGAAAATCGAAAATCTGGCTTCGTTACGATCTTCCGCAGAGAAAATACTTTAAGTATGCCAAATTTCAGCTTCATATGTCATCAGATGGCTTCAGAAAGTTGCGGAAATAATAGGACATACATACAAACATCCGGACATACTAAGAAACTATATATTGTATAGATAGATTAAAGTATTTGCAGTTTAATATTTTAGTATGATACGAACGAAAGATGTTTAACTAATTTTCACTAATTCGGGGTCGCTGAATCCAGTGGTGCTAGCCGTTTTTTTAGGTTAGCTTTAGTTTTCGAGATATACCGTTATTTCGAAAATTAAGGATGTTGTACAACATATGTTCGCGCAACTCAAAAACGCTTTAGCTTATTGAAAAACCTAAAAAAAACCGAAATTCGGCAATAAAATTTACTTTAAGAAAGGTAAAACGTTTTTCTTATATGCGCAGTCGTTTTAGAAACATAATTTTTTTTTCTGGAAAAAAAAATAATTTTTTTATTAAAATTTCGGAATTTTTGTTTTTAAAAATTCATAAAAAATTGAAAAATGGAGCTATGCTTCTAATTTTATAGAGTCATATAAAAAACAATATTGCAAACAAAACAAGCTATAAATGATTAAAATCTGTTCACAACTTTTGATTTTATGTATTCACAAAAGACGAACAATTTTAATTAATTTATGAATTTTATTAAACCGCCATATTTGTATAATTGAAATTCTTATATTTGGCCCGTGTAGTGCCTAGGATGCCTCAAAACGAGACAGATAAGCAGTACCTACTCCAAGTTGTTGAGCACTATCGTCATTTATATCCGTCCCACAACAAATCTTCTCTTTTAAATTTATCAACTTAATAAAATCAATCAAATAAATTTACACTTTTTTTTGAAATTTCGAAATTTTCATTAAAAAAATTATTGTAGAAGCATAGCTGCATTTTCCAATTTTAAATGAATTTGTATGAGAGCCCCCCTAAAAAGTAAAGGTAAAGGGCAAGTATGTCTCGAGGAAATGTTTAGGACAAAAAACTAATTGAGGTCGGTCATACATTATATTCCCCTAGGTCTGACTCCTTGGCAGTTATGGAGCTTTTTCTTCAATATATTTCTAGTCTGTAGTTAAAATTTTGAATGGGAGCCCCTTAATGATGGAGATGAAAAATAAAGTGGAGTTGGTCATACATTTGACCCTTCTTGAGGCATCCTAGGCACTACACGGGCCAAATATAAGAATTTCAATTATACAAATATGGCGGTTTAATAAAATTCATAAATTAATTAAAATTGTTCGTCTTTTGTGAATACATAAAATCAAAAGTTGTGAACAGATTTTAATCATTTATAGCTTGTTTTGTTTGCAATATTGTTTTTTATATGACTCTATAAAATTAGAAGCATAGCTCCATTTTTCAATTTTTTATGAATTTTTAAAAACAAAAATTCCGAAATTTTAATAAAAAAATTATTTTTTTTTCCAGTAAAAAAAAATTATGTTTCTAAAACGACTGCGCATATAAGAAAAACGTTTTACCTTTCTTAAAGTAAATTTTATTTCGGCATTTCGGTTTTATTTAGTTTTTCAATAAGCTAAAGCGTTTTTGAGTTACGCGAACATATGTTGTGCAACCTCCTTAATTTTCGAAATAACGGTATATCTCGAAAACCAAAGCCAATATGAAGAAAAAAGTTTTAACTTTCTTAAAGTAAATTTTATTGCGGAATTTCGGTTTTTTTTTTTGTTTTTCAATAAACTAAAGCGTTTTTGAGTTACGCGAATATATGTTGTGCAACGTCTCTAATTTTCGAAATAACGGTATATCTCGCAAACCAAAGCCAATATGAAGAAAAAAGTTTTAACTTTCTTAAAGTAAATTTTATTGCCGAATTTCGGTTTTTTTTAGTTTTTCAATAAGCTAAAGCGTTTTTGAGTTGCGCGAACATATGTTGTGCAACATCCTTAATTTTCGAAATAACGGTATATCTCGAAAACTAAAGCTAACCTAAAAAAACGGCTAGCACCACTGGATTCAGCGACCCCGAATTAGTGAAAATTAGTTAAAAATCTTTCGTTCGTATCATACTAAAATATTAAACTGCAAATACTTTAATCTATCTATACAATATATAGTTTCTTAGTATGTCCGGATGTTTGTATGTATGTCCTATTATTTCCGCAACTTTCTGAAGCCATCTGATGACATATGAAGCTGAAATTTGGCATACTTAAAGTATTTTCTCTGCGGAAGATCGTAACGAAGCCAGATTTTCATCTAGTATCTGATTGAATAGATGTTTTTTTTTATCATATGGCACGACTAGGCACCGTCGGATTGAGCTGAAAAATTAGGACATACAAGATGCGACCAGTCTAATATACATACATATTTACAATACTTACAACTTCATTATAAATGAAATTTAAAAAGCGATAACTGGTAAATATTTTTTATTATGAAATAATAAAGAAGGGTGATAACGAAAATCATATTGGGTATTATGCAAGTATATGTAAACAAATACGAAGGGGGGGTGAGGGGATAGGAAGAAGAGACGGCAACCGGATTTGAACTTCGCTTTGCATAAGGACCCAGAATATATATACTTTATAGGGTGTAGGACCTTCGGTGAAGGGTATAAAAAACAATCTTAATTATAAAAAAAAAAGTAATTTTTGGGATTTCAGTATTTTGGTCATAACTCTGCTATTTCTTAACCGATTTGACAGATTTATATACCGACGTGTTAAAGAAGAAATTTGCCAGCTATAAAACGTGGACTCGGGAAGATCTATGGTTCCTGAAAATCGGTATTTTTCAAAAAAAAATTAATATTTTGGTCATAACTTTTTCGTATCTGAACCGATTTTCCCGAGTTTTTCGGAAAATATTTTCTATTAAAAATTTCCGATCTTCTGATATATAAGGCGTAACCATAGGTCATATTACAGTCAAAAAATTCAGGTTTTTATACAATTGTTAATACTTTTTGTATGAGAGGTACCACGCATACTTCTCCAATCCCGCCCACATTTTGTAGGATGGTGTATATTTATAACCTAAATGTTTGTACCTAATTTTAAAGCTTTGGCTCTTGTCGTTCTCCAGATATACAGAAAAAAGTAATACAAATACAACAACCACAAGGGATTTTTTGGAAAAATTAGAGGCAGTCGTGGTTTTTTGGTCATATCTCAGCCATTGTTGGACCGATCTGGCTGAATTTCAATAGCAAGACTATATGTGACATAAATGTAAAACAACGTAGCCGCTATCATGTCTGGAGTCTCCGGAAAACACATATCAAACGTAAGACGGACGGACGGATATCGTTAAATCAACTTCTCTCCTCATAAGGACCCATAATATATATACTTTCTAGGGTCTAAGATCAATATTGTAGAAATTACAAACGGAATGACAAACTTATATATACCCTTTTCCACCTGTGGTGAAGGGTATAAAAATAAATAAATAACGGCCACCCTAATATACATAGATAAATAGAAATTCTTTTATTGCAGAAATCTTATTAAAAATTTAAAATTCTTGCGTTTTACGTTTTCGATTTCCAGCACTGTATATCAGAATTACATTCGGCAAAAGTTTCTTTTAAAATACAACAGATTGGCTGACTTCCAAAACGTCAAATGCTTTGTATAAGAACAAAGTATAATGTTTCATTACGCCGCAGTACAATATATATGCAATGCAAACCCTTCCAAAACATCAATGGTGTGTATTAGTAACGCAGCAAAAAACCATCAGAGCATCGGTTTCAAAGTTGATGCTTTGTGATATTTGACATTTAATTTGCAAGCAATGCAGATTTATTTTAATGTATTATTCATTGCATCACTTACATTTCAAAAAGTTTAAATAAACAGAACACATAGTTGCATTGTTTCGGCACTTTGTACATGTGCATCGTTAAAATACAGTAGTAAAACTGTATACAAACTTTGTATTAGTACGTTTTGGAAGTCAGCCATTTATTTGCGGTTTTAACAATACAAGTGATTGAACTTGCAATAAAATTTTTATGACAAGCACTAAGAAAGTGCTTTTGTAGTCGTTCAATCACTTACATTGTTAAAACCGCAAATTGAATTTGAACCGTTATTTTTCTAACTGAAAAAGACAAAAATCTACTGGAATTTCGTTTAATTTTGTGTATAATTTGTTAGCCAATACCTTATCATTTGTTTATACGGTAAAGACCAGAAGTTTGAGAAAGCAATTTTAAAGAATTTCGTTACGAAAATTTAGCAATCAGTTGAAAACAAATGTATGCAAAAGAACATAGAACGGAAATTAAGAATACAACACACTAAAATCTTTATCGGTTTTAAAAAGCTGATTAAATTTTTTTCTCATTTTTTTTTTTTTTATTTAAATAAAAAACAACTAAGGCCCGTTTTCACAACTTACAGTTAGCTAAAGGTAGGATTTTATCGGCTGTATAAAAAGTGTTCCATTATTCCAACTTCATTCTCTCTGATTAATATGCATTGTATGAAACCAAAATAACAAATTTAGTTTACAAAAAAAGGAGTATGTATTCGTAAAACTGCTTTGGTTATATGCAGCGTTACCGTTGTGATACTAAAGTATCAATTTGACCCTTTTTCGACGGTGTTGATACCTTTTATGACCCTTCTTTTAAATTATACTTTGGTATCATTATCACCTATTTTGTGACACTTTTTGACCCTTTTTTGGAAATATCTCTCACATTTTGTTTTTTGTCAACACTGCGGAACAGAAGTGCTAAACAAATGTTTTCGAAATAAACATTGCTTGATATGGAACAGACTCAAAGTATAAACTTTAAATTCCATGCTTTCTTCTCCTTGATTTTTGATAGTAAATTACAATTTCCCTAAAAGCAAACATAACTCATATACATAATTGTTATTTTTTACGATGGTTTCTTTTCAAAACAAAAATTTTACATTTTATTAAAAAAATGCAATTTGGTGTTTTGCTCTCTTAAAGAGAAGCCTGTTTTATTCAAAAAAAATTCGCCCTTAATAATGGCAAAAGGTATTGAACTTTTCGCCCCCTTTTGAATCGACAGTGTTGAGAGTTCCCTAACAGGAATGAAAACAAGAGGTAAAAATTGCTAAATTAGCGGAAATTCCCAAATATTTGGTAACAGCGGTATGATAGCAAAGTCTAATATTTATTTAAAATCGTAAAAGCTTAAAAAAAAATCTGACACAGGAAAAAATCGCTTTAATCGAGAAAATGGTTACAATTCGCGAACGATTGCAAAATTTAAAACAAACACTAAAATTTATTTGACATCGCTAAGTCGGAAAATTACATAAAAAGTATTAAAAAATTAGCTATAATGATAAAGAATAAACTTTTTGTCAGGTGTTAAAAACAGGACAGAGCATTCCATAAAAAAATTAAGTTTTTTGAGCTCTTCCTACCTGATATATTATTTTTTGTTTGCTTATAAAAAACTTGGTCTTATTATGTTCATTTAAATGGGAAATACTGCTTATAAAAAACTTGACCCTTTTTTTATTGAAATACCCTTTTTTTGACCCCTTTTTCTGGAAAATCCCCTTTTTGTGACCCTTTTCGATAATTTCCAACGGTAACCCTGGTTATATGCAATTGATCAAGATGAGGGTATTAACTAAAAATTTTAATTTTTTCACTTTTTGGAACGAATCGACGCGTAATACTCATATCCACCCGCTGTAAAAATATCATTGCTATTTTGTCTACTTTTTGGTAATGAAAAAAAGGTCGGTTTAAAAGTACTTTTCCATGTGCCTTTGATGTAAAATTAAAAATTGTTTTGCTTCTACTGAAAATGTTTAAATTTTGAGGTAATACCCTCTTGTTGATTAAGTGCGATATGTACAGTGAACCAATAAAGTTTAAGTACACCTAGCATTCAAAAAAACAAACAAATGAAATTCATTATGTTTTAAATAAAAGTTTATTAATGCTTGTATGTATTTTTTGTACATAATATAAGAACTTAAAACCATAATTTTTTTTAAATTTAACCTAAGGTTTATAAAAGAAAAACAACAAAAACTCCGAGGAATGAATTTAAAAAACATAATACCAACTGTCAAACATGGTGGTGGTAACGTCATGGTGTGGGGGTGTATGGCAGCAGCTGGGGCGGGAAATTGGGTTTTATCGAAAATACAATGGATAAACATTTAAACCTGAGCATTTTACGGAACAATATGAAACAAAGTGCGTCTCAATTGGGGTTAGAAGAAAATACATTCCTCTTTCAGCAAGATAATGGCCCCAAGCACACGTCGTACTTGGTCAAGGAATGACTTTTGTACAACTGCAAGCAGCTCCATACACCCCTACAATCACCAGACCTTAATCCAATAGAACATATCTGGGATTTGTTGGAAAAAAGGATTCGAAAACATACAATCACTTCGAAGGAATCGCTAAGAAATGCCTTGTTAACAGAATGGCGAAAAATATCGGAAAATGACACAACAAGATTAGTGAGAAGCATGCGTCGACGTCTACAAGCGGTAATTGATGCAGATGGTGGACCTTCAAAATATTAATTAATCCTAAAATTCGTTTTTGACTTTGTTTAAAATATTTTTTTATTTAGTGTACGTAAACTTTTTTTTATGTGAATTAACGATACTGCGTAGTTTTTGTTGTTTTTCTTTTATAAACCTTAGGTTAAATTTAAAAAAAATTATGGTTTTAAGTTCTTATATTATGTACAAAAAATACATACATGCTTTAATAAACTTTTATTTAAAACATAATGAATTTTATTTGTTTGTTTATTTGAATGCTAGGTGTACTTAAACTTTATTGGTTCACTGTATAACCTGCTTGCCGTCATTGACATTATCGTTATAGAACACTCCGTCCTTAAGCGTCCCGGTTTGTCGTTCGTTATACGTTTCACTCTTACATTGGTTAAGGATTGGACAATGCCTTCATTTTGTTCACCTAACTTTTATAAAAATATTTGGTAGTGCTTATCATAACCCATTCTATTTATATGTATGTACATTAGGGTCATGACTTTTAAATTTTTTTTTGCAAATATCAAATTGAACATGCCATAGACAAAATGTCTATAAAAGAATATTTACAAACGCCATCTTTCTTTTTCGCTGCTTTAAAAAAAACTATAAAATTTACCATTGTCATAATTTTAAACGGCTAAAGTATATCATAGCTGTTTTGAGAAATCCAGAGAGTTAACAAAATACCTACGATTTTATGCCTTTGCTATTTTAGAACACCGTTAATGTAGTAAAAAAAATTATGCATACATTTTTAGAAATTGCATTTGGTGCGGAAGGTTTTTCTGCCAAACTGACCAACAAAAACAATTTTTATCAATTATTTAGTATTGGCCATCACGTGGTGATAGGTAAATTTTTTGCAAAAAATTAGTCATGACCCTAATGTATATACATATGGGGTATTTCATGTCAAGTGACCCAATTTTTAAATCGATGTCTTCCAATTTGGATGAAATTTGCACTAAGGTTAGCCCTATTGGATATTAGTTTAGACGCAAATTTTCTGAATCAGAGAGGGTCAAATTTTGATATTTTGGCCATACAGGTGTTTTTTCTCATCCATGTAGCTCATTACCTATTGGCGATTTCATCAAACTTTTGAAAAAAAATTTCTGTTTTTTTTAATTTTTTTAAACTTAAAACATTTTTTCATTTTTTTTTTTTATCCGGAATCTTTTTTTCTTTTTTTTTTTTGCTCAAAAGAAAGCTTATGTACATATTTTCCTTTAAGGTAGTTTTGGTCGCTTTTTGGGATGCGAGTGGGATATTTAAAAAAAAAATAGTTTCTAACTCAAGACGAGGGTTTTTCAATTTTTAGCGTATGCAGCACTATTTTGAATTTTTTTCTAAAAGACCAAAACTAACTTAAAGGAAAAGAAATAAGCTTTCTTTTGAGCAAAAAGAAAAAAAAACATTCCGGATAAAAAAAAAATTTAAAAAAAGTTTTAAATTTAAAAAAAGAATTTAAAAAAAAAACAAAAAAAAATTTTTTCAAAAGATTGATCAAATAGCTATCGAAGCTACTTTGGAAAAATTTTGCTAACACCAATAGGTTATAAGATAGATGGATGAGAAAGAACACTGCATATGCTAAAAATTGAAAAACCCTCGCCTTGAGTTAGATATTATTTTTTTTATACATATCCCACTCGCATCCCAAGAAACTACCTTAGAGGAAAAGACATAAGCTATCTTTTAAGCAAAAAACAAGTAAGAAAGTATAGTCGGTCAAGCCCGACCATATGATACCCAGCGCCACAGTATTTTAAAACACATCATGCCTATGTGTCCATATATTATATCTATGTTTATAAACTTCATTAAAATCGGTTTGAAAGTTCGTGAGAGGCAGAAATTGCCGTCTACCTCCCCTTGTGGTCCTATTTTTGAAAAACTGTATAGCTTATGTGTCCATATATATATATGGATCTATTTATGTCTTAAATTTCATTAATATCGGTTTGAGAGAGAGAAATTGCCCCTTTTTCCCCTATTTAAAAAAAAATGCATACCTTTTCTGTCCATATAGATATGGTTCTCATTAAAATCGGCTTGATAGTTTCTGAGAGGAAGAAATTTCCCCCTATCTTCCCTCGTGGTCCTACGATTCGGCCCATTTTCAATAGGCTTGGTTCTTGTGCCAATTAGAACCTATGACCCAAATTTCTCCAAAATTGCGACCTGTACTTTGCGCACAAGGTTACATGGATAGCCAGCCAGCCAGCCGGACGGACATCGTTAGTTCGACTTAAAAAGTGATTCTGAGTTGATCGGTATACTTTAAGGTGGGTCTAGGACCAATATTTTAAGGTGTTACACACATCAGAAAAATGCTTACTACCCTCTCCACTATTGTGGTGTGGGTATAAAAAAACATTCCGGATAAAAAAAAATAAAAAAAGGCTAGCTTTCCCTCAACAATAAATTTCGGTGTATTTATCAAATATGGAAAATTGGGAATTTAGCACGTCATACAAAAATCTTAATAGTAAATTTTATATTCCCGTAAATAACTTTGATAAAAAGTTTTAAATTTAAAAAAAAAAATTCAAAGTTTGATCAAATAGCTATCGAAGTTACTTGGGACAAATTTTGCTAACACCAATAGGTAATAAGTTACATGGATGAGAAAGAACACCTGTTTGGCCGAAATGTAAAATTTTGGCCCCTCAAACTCAGAAACTTTTTGACCGATCTTGTTGAAAATTTGCGTCTAAACTACCTACTATCCAATAGGACTAACCTTGGTGCAAATTTCATTCAAATCGGAAGATATCGATTTAAAAATTGGGTCACTTGACATGAAATCACCCATCTAATGGTGGACTTTATTTGTAACGTTGACTTACTTTAACTTGGAGACTTAATTTACTAGGAAGTGGACTGCAGGAGTTTCGGCTTTCTCCTCATACAAAGGTGTAGATGGCCGTTTTTGGCAGTTCTGAAGAAGACTCTTGGAATACTCCCACCTTTTGGGTATAAAAAAAAGAGTTTTTTATTATAACTAGGGATGCGATTTCCATGCAAATGCATGTTTTTTGTCGATGGTCTAAAATCGATGTCGACCAATTATCTTTCCAAATCATTAAGTTTGCCGTAAAATGGCATCGATTTGTTTTTGCATATTGTTGCATATTTTGGTGAAAATGCATATTTTGGTTTTAAATGCACATTTTTGCATATTTTAACATTTTTGAGTGATATATTTTTAAAATTTCCAAAATAAAAGTTCTTCAAAAAATTTCCAAATGGTATACAAAAAAAAACTCTAAAAAAATTTTTTTTAAATCAATTAATAAATTTTTTTTTGAGCTCTGCTTAAAATACAAGATTTCGGCAAAATATCCTTCAATTTTTAACCGATGAAGCACCTTACATGGTCAAGGCTGCCAATTTTCCTACAACAATTTATCCAAAACTGTTACATCTTGCTTGCACTTAGAAATTAGAAGCCAACTCCATAATATTAATTTATTGGTTTCATACGGGAAAATATATTTTTAAAGGCTCCTTCACGAGGAGCAATTTTTAATGAAATGTATCTCTTGGTTCCGTCACCAATGCAGCCAGTATTAACAAGAAAAGGAACCTGGATAGATGCTTCAAAATTCTATTCAAAAAACTTTGAGCAATTTAAGAATATTATTGAAGAACTTGTTGCTACCGATGCTTATGTAATAAAAAAAGTAAAAGAAATATTAAATTTAAATAACATCAAAAGTCAATTAGCATTTGTATTTTCCAACTTTGGATATATTGGTGAAACAATAACTAAATTGGAAGGATATAGTTAACATAATAGTGAATTTAAATTAATTGATATGGCATAAAGTAAAATTAACATGTGGAAGGAAAAATAGCCCGACAAATTAAAAAAAAAAATCCAAAACGTGTTGCAAAAAAAATAATACAGGATTTCAAAAAATAAAGCATATTTCAACAATTTTTGATCTGGAATCAAGTGTGGCATCTGAATTAGAAAATTAATATTCTTCAAATAAATTGGCATCCTTCAAGTATGCCTCAACTTCGGTTGACGTTGAGAGATAATTTTCTATACACAATGGCTTTTTAACAGACAAAGGCTTACATTTGATAATATAAAAGAGTATTTATTTGATTTTGCAAACAAAAATTTAAATGATGAAGTTATTAAAATTAAGTTTTAAAATATATTATACCTTTGAATAACAATAGAAAAAAACAACAATGAATTTTTTTTTGTTTTCTTTTGAATAAAATAAAAAACACGCTTTTTTATTGAAAATGGTCAAGTTTTTAGTGCATATTTATTATTTTTTTAATGCATATTTTGGAGTTTTTACTGCATATCTTATGCGCATATGTTCAAATTTTGATTGCATAAAAATCTCATCCGTAATTAACTTTTAACTCGATAGCAACATTTTTAAAAGGTTTAAAAGGTGATTGATTTTCGGGACAAAGACTTATGTATTTGGGACCTAAGCTGAGTTATAGATCTCCCGGCCTACAATTTAAAAAAAAAATTATTTAAGACCTTCGCTACTAGTTTTAGGAAGTTAATCTTACATCCCATAGTGGGTTGCACAAATCTGACACGCCTTTCAGAAGCAGAACTTTTTTCTATATAAGATATGGTTGAAAACTAATACTTACATTTTTTTATTTCCTCTGCATAAAATTTTAATCTAGGGATTTCTATTGAGGCATGTTATGGCGATACCATTGTAGCTGACATTATCAACAGTATGCACGAAACCTCCACCGTACACTGGCATGGTATACATCAGACTACAAATCCTCATATGGATGGTGTACCGCATATTACTCAGTACCCTATAGAGCCAGGTCAAGCATTTCGTTATCGTTTCGAGTTGGACCATACTGGCACTCATTGGTGGCATAGTCACACTGATCATCAAAGAGCTTTTGGTATAGCTGGTGCTATGGTAGTGCGTCAACCTCGTAAGGATAATGTACATGCTAAATTATATGATTTCGATTATACAGAACATATTATAATGGTGCAAGATTGGATGAAGGATTTAGATGAATCACTGCCGAAAAGCATACTCATTAATGGCTTGGGCCGAAATTTAAAAGATAGTTCAAACCCTACTCTATACTCAAAATTTACAGTGGCTCGGGGTGGACGATATAGATTTCGTGTTATTTTTAATGGTGTTACTAATTGCCCGATCAGTTTGAGTATTGATCAACATGATTTATTGGTTATAGCAAGTGATGGTAATGACATAGAGCCAATAGTAGTGCAAAAAATTACTTTTCATGGTGGTGAACGTTTTGATTTTGTCTTAAATGCTAATCGGGCTGTAGAGAACTATTGGATTAGGGTTAAAGGTTACACATTTTGTGAAATTAATAATTTACATCAGGAAGCTGTTCTCCACTATATGGGTGCTGATCGATTATCTATGCCTCAGGGTCCAGAACCCACTTATTCTTATGAGCCTTCCAATGCAGTGGAATTGAATGGTTTTGATGTTTCGGTAGCAGCAAATCGTAAACGTTTCGGTTTTAACGACGTCAAAGCATTAATTTTAAAAAGTAAACCTACACAAAATCCTGATTTAACATTGTACATCAGTATGAATGTGGTCATACGAGGCGGATCTTTTTTATTTCAAATGGATGATATTACTTTCACAATGCCAAGAGTGTCAATGTTACAAACACGTAATCTAGGTATTGGTAAACTATTTTGCAATCGTACTCAACAATTAGGGTTGGGCTTTAATTGTTTAAAGCGACATTGCAAGTGTACGAATGTTCTACAAGTTCCGGCTTTTAAACACATCGAACTGGTCATATCGGGAAAATCGAATACTGCACATCCAATACATTTGCATGGGTATACATTTCGTGTTGTGGGTATGGGTGTGTTGGGAGAAAATAAAATTGATAAGGTAAAGTTGGTTTTCTTTATTCTCTCTTATTAAAATTAAAAATGCAAAAGGAAATACATAGTAATTTTAAAATCAAAATCTTGATCAGTTTAAAACGCACAAATAGAAAAAACTTTTCTCTGTAAAAAACCCTGAAAAAATTTTCTTATCTTAAAAAATGTTTATAATTGGAAAACAATTTCACATGAAAAAGCTAAACAAAATAAAAACTGTGAATGACAAATTTTAAAAAAAGGCAGAAGAAGTGACTGAAAAATAAAAAACTTTAAAAAGTACAAAAACCTACAATTTAAAAGCAATGATTACAATAAATATTGTTAAGGTTTAAGAAATTACTTAGTTTCGCTAAAAATCTATATTGAACAATTTATAACAGTACTCTACATTTTGTTAATATGAGGCAAAAACCACAATTAACTCTTCTCCGATATTTCCCAATAATACAATTGTAAAAATGGGAGAAAACACTCGTAGAATTTCAATTCATAAAAAAACTAAAAATCTTAAAAAAAATTGGAAATTTAATGCAAAATTGCTAAAAAAAAAAAAAATAACACACAAAAAAGGGCTTTATTAAAAATAATTTAATTATTTTTGTTAAAAATCGATAAATAAAGGAAATCATTTAACGACTTGACACCTTTACTCAAACAGTCATAAAATAAGCAGACATTGACAAAGTTTACTCCCTGCAAATAAAATTGGACCACCTGATCCATTTTGATAAAATACTCCATGGACTGGTACGATGTAATGCATTCATGGACCATGTCATTGTTAAAAAGTGAGACGACATGTTTTTATTTTTTAACGACATGCTTTCGTTTTTAAACGACTTCAAAACAAGGACCGGAAAACGTTTTTTTTATGTTTTTTAAAAAATATTTTTCATTGGTGTTCAAAAAATATTTTAAACTGTACAAAAAACAAAAAAATATTTTGTTTGATATTTTTTCTTTTAGTTCAAAATAATAAAGATCTCAAAAAAAAGTTTTTAAGAAAAATATTTTTATTGTATTTTGGTACAAAAAATTACGCACCGAAAATTTATTTTTTTCGTACAAAAAAAATTTTTTCCCATCAGTTTAAAAAATTAAAAACAAATACAAAAATAATAAGTAAGAAAGTAAGTTAGTATTTAAAAACACAACATGCTTATGTGTCCATATAAATATAGATTGATCTTATGTTTATAAACTTCATGAAAATCGGTTTGTAGTGGTCCTATTTTTGAAAAACTGTATAGCTAATGTGTCCATATAGATATAGATCTATCTATGTTTTAAATTTCATTGAAATCGGTTTGATAGTTTCTGAGAGGAAGAAATTTCCCCCTATCTTCCCTCGTGGTCCTACGATTCGGCCCATTTTCAATAGGCTTGGTCCTTGTGCCAATAAAAACCTATGACCCAAATTTCATCAAATTATCTCCAAAATTGCGACCTATACTTTGCGCACAAGGTTACATGGACAGCCAGCCAGCCTGCCAGCCAGCCGGACGGACATCGTTAGTTCGACTCAGAAAGTGATTCTAAGACGATCGGTATACTTTAAGGTGGGTCTAGGACCAATATTAGTTTATTATTTTTAAACACTTTTTAGCTATTTATACCCACACCACAATAGTGGAGAGGGTCCCTGTAGTAAATAAAATAGTCAGTTGCAAAAAACACTAACTATAAATTAACTTTTTTTAAATGACTACAAATTGGTTTAAATCTCATGCAGATATCAACCAAAAAGGCACACGTAAAACACAAATAAAAGCAACATAAGTAAAACAAGCATGCCATGAAGTCAAATGAAAAAAATATATACAAACATTTTAAAATAATTAAAAATTAAATCAATACAAATCTGTTTATGTACTAGCAATTATGTGGCGTATTTATTTCAGGACTACTATACATCATCATTTTGGGCAGTTTAATGCAAAATTTTCATAAATAATTATTTCTATATCAAAATATATAAAGATACTAGCTTAACCCGTGCGCTTCGCTACACTGCTTTAACCACTTCTTCAGTTGAGAGATACTTAATATATGCATCCTATGGGAGGTATTTCCCCCTGTGCCTACCGGCTTTATTTTTATTTTCAAAAGTGTAGCATACCATAAGAGTGACTTTTACAAAGTTTGAACATTCTCACTTAACAGTTCTTAAGATATGCGATATTAAACATTGGTGTCCCATGGGGGGTAACACTTCCCCCGCTGCTATTTTATTTCAGTTTTGGGGCTCTGAAGATCCTACTATCAAAAGTTCAACAAAATCCGTGCAGTGGCTCTTAATTATATTTCTATCTTTGAGGGGTACTGCTCCTTCTCTGTCAACCCCGCCCATTTTTATATTGAAATTTAAAGTTAACCATAATAGTAGCTGTAACCACGTTTGAAGACTCTCCCTTTAATAGTTCTTCAGTTGAGTGATATTTAATATATGCATCCTATGGGAGGTATTTCCCCCCCTGCGCCTACCCGCTTTATTTTTATTTTCAATAGTGTAGTATACCATAAGAGTGACTTCTACAAAGTTTGAACATTCTCACTATAACAGTTCTTAAGATATGCGATATTAAACATTGGTGTCCTTTTGGGGGTAACACTTCCCCCGCTACTATTTTATTTCAGTTTTGGGGCTCTGAAGATCCTACTATCAAAAGTTCAACAAAATGCATGCAGCGGCTCTTAATTATATTTCTATCTATGAGGGGTACTGCTCCTCCCCTGTCAACCCCGCCCATTTTTATATTGAAATTTTCATTTTACCATAATAGTAGCTTTAACCACGTTTGAAGGCTGTCCCTTAAATAGTTCTTCAGTTGAGCTATATTTAATATATGCATCCTATGGGAGGTATTTCCCCCCTGCGCCTACCGCTTTATTTTTATTCTCAATAGAGTAGTATACCATAAGAGTGACTTCTACAAAGTTTGAACATTCTCACTGTAACAGTTCTTAAGATATGCTATATTAAACATTGGCGTCCTATGGGGGGAACCACTTCCCCCGCTACTGTTTTATTTAAATTTTGGGGCTTAGAAGATCCTACTACCAAAAGTTCAACAAAATGCGTGCAGCGGGTCTTAAGATATGCGATATTAAATATTGGCATCCTATGGGGGGTACCAATTCCCCTGCCCCGATTTTGGATTTCAAAATCAACTAACCATCATCACTCCTCCCTGTACCTTCCCTAAAAATTTTATGGCAATCGGTCGAGCCGTTCTCGAGTTATGGAGTGACAATCAAAATGTACACTTCTTTTTATATATATAGATACATATGTATGTATGCATGTTCATATGTATGTACATACATATGTACATATGTATATTTTTTTGACAAAAATTATTTAAAATTTAAATAATGTATTATAAACTGACAATACTTTTAATTAATTACAAATAGGTTGAAAAATAAGTAGTTAGTAGTCAGTTAAAAAGTCATGCAAAGATGGCCAATTCACTACTGCCTATGACATGCCTATGTTAAAATAGTGAGTCGTCGACAAGGAAAAAAGTCACTTAATCAACTAGTTGTGGTTATAAAAGAACCAGTTTGAAGTTAGTTATAAATGTGTTTGACTTCCTACAGGGGTATTATGCATTTGTGCTGATGTATGTAACGCCTTAAAATATTGGTCCTAGACCCACCTTAAAGTATACCGATCGACTCAGAATCACTTTCTGAGTCGAATTAACGATGTCCGTCCGGCTGGCAGGCAGGCTGGCTGGCTGGCTGGCTGGCTGGCTGGCTGGATGCCCATGTAACCTTGTGTGCAAAGTACAGGTCGCAATTTTAGAGATAATTTGATAAAATTTGGGACATAGGTTCTTATTGACTCAAGGACCAAGCCTATTGAAAATGGGCCAAATCGTAGGACCACGAGGGAAGATAGGGGGAAATTTCTTCCTCTCAGAAACTATCAAACCGATTTTAATAAAATTTAAAACTAACATAGAACCATATCTTCATGGACACAAAAGGGATGTATTTTTTAAAAAGTAGGACCACGAGGGGAGATAGGGCCAATTTCTGCCTCTCAAACCGATTTTAATGAAATTCAAAACATAGATAGATCCATATCTATATAGACACATAAGCTGTACAGTTTTTCAAAAATAGGACCACAAGGGGAGGTAGGGGGCAATTTCTGCCCCTCACAAACTTTTAACCCGATTTTAATAAGTTTTATAAACATAGATAAATCCATATTTATATGGACATATAAGCATGATGTGTTTTTTAATACTGTGGTGTAGGGTATCATATGGTCGGGCTTGGCCGACTATACTTTCTTACTTATTTTATTATTTTTTTTACCGATTTAACGATTTCAAATAAATTTTAAAGTTTGTTTCTGATTTTAAGTTTTTTCGCGAATTTTTGCCATGTTCGCGATAGAAGTTTTTTCTGTAAGTTTCTAATTCTTTACAGCTTTAACGATTTATAATAAATAGTATACTCTGCTATCATGCCGCTGTTAGTACATTTTTGCGAATTTCCGCTTATTTTGCAATTTTAAAAAATTTTTGCCATTCCTTATAGTTTTAGGAAATTTCAATCAGTAAAAAAAAAATTTTTTCGCGAATTTTCGCTATTTTTGCAAATTTTTGCAATTTTCACGTAGCTTTGTGTGTGTTCATACGGCTTATATCTTATTGACAAGATTGCTACTTTATAGGCGAGACGAACGAGGGGAAAAGAAACGAGTACACAGTTGTGTACTGTCTTTACGTTTTGCTTTCTTATTCGTTGTTTAATTTTGTTTTTGTTTTCAATATCAAAACAAACAAAATAAAAAAACATGTCGTCAACATGACATGATTCATTTGAACACCAATTCATGTTCAAAGAAGAACAAGTTAGTGTGCTATATTCGGCTGTGCCGAATCTTTGATACCCTCCACCGACAGTTCGAATGTTTAAGGAGTAATATCTGTATGATGTTATTATTATCTTAAACTGTGACGATTTGTTATTAATTATGGTTTTAGGCGACTAAACTGTTTTCCGGTAGTTGGGTTTATATGGGGCCTAGGGAAAATTATGGACCGATCATCAAGAAATTTCACAGCGTCATTTCTAGTCCTTTAAAACTGTGACGTACCAATTTCGGTTATGATAGCATTATTAATTATGGTTTTAGGTGTACTAAACTGTTTTCCAGGAGTAGGGTTTCTATGGGGCCTAGGGTAAATTATGTACCGATCTTCATGAAATTTCACAGTTTTAGGCGTACTAAACTGTTTTCCGGGAGTAGTATTTATATGGGGCTTAGGGTAAATTATGGACGGATCTTCAAGAAATTTAACAGCGTTATTTCCAGTCAAATAAAACAAATTTTTGCAAAATCTTATATCATTCCGTGCCTTGTTCCAGCATTTGTTATTTTTTGTAACAAAATTATCAATTTTTTTAGGTGGTGGTTCTACATTTTGATTCATAGCTCTGGTCCTACTAAACCGATTTTGCTGGATTTCAATCCCAAACTGCTTAGGATAACTACAAGCAAGTTGGCACCAAGTTTGTTTATTTCTTTTGAGTTGTTCGAAAGTGAGCGTGTTTTCAACAGACGGACAGACCCAGAATATATATACTTTATGGGGTCTGAGATGAATAATAAACAAGTAAGAGTGCTATATTCGGCTGTGCCGAATCTTTGATACCCTCCACCGATAGTTCGAATGTTTAAGAAGTAATATCTGTATGATGTCTATTTATTATTATTATCTTAAACTGTGACGATTTGTTATTAATTATGGTTTTAGGCGACTAAACTGTTTTCCAGTAGTAGGGTTTATATGGGGCCTAGGGTAAATTATGGACCGACCATCACGAAATTTCACAGCGTCATTTCTAGTCCTTTAAAACTGTGACGTGCCAATTTCTGTTATGATAGCATTATTAATTATGGTTTTAGGTGTACTAAACTGTTTTCCGGGAGTAGGGTTTATATGGGGCCTAGGGTAAATTATGTACCGATCTTCACGAAATTTCACAGTATCATTTGTAGTCCTATAAAAATGTGACGAGCCAAAATTTGTTATGATTGCATTATTTTTTACGGTTTTAGGCGTACTAAACTGTTTTCCGGTAGTAGGGTTTATATGGGGCCTAAGGCAAATTATGGACCGATCGTCACGAAATTTCACAGTGTTATTTCCAGTCCTAAAAAACTGTGACGTACCAAATTTTGTTACGCTAGCGTTATTTTTTACGGTTTTAAGCGTACTAAACTGTTTTCCGGGAGTAGTGGTTATATGGGGCTTAGGGTAAATTATAAACGGATCTTCACGAAATTTAACAGCGTGATTTCCAGTTAAATAAAACAAATTTTCGCAAAATCTTATCTCATTCCGTGCCTTGTTCCACCATTTATGTTATTTTTTGTAACAAATTTATCAATTTTTTTAGGTGGTGGTTCCACATTTTGATTCATAGCTCTGGTCCTACTGAACCGATTTTGCTGTATTTCAATCCCAAACTGCTTAGGATAACTACAAACAATTTGGCACAAAGTTTGTTCATTTCTTTTGAGTTGTTCGAAAGTGAGCGTGTTTTCAACAGACGGACATGGCTAAATCGACTTAAAATTACTCAAGGACCCATAATATATATACTTTATGGGGTCTGTGATGAATAATAAAAAAGTTTCATACGGAATGACAAACTTAATATACCCTCTTCACAACTAATTGTGGTGGAGGGTATAAAAAGGAAGAATCTTGTCAATAAGACATGGGCCGTATGAACTCAGACTTTGTTGATCTTTGAGGCAATTGTCGCAAATTAAACATTTTCGCTATTTTAGCACACTTTTTCGAAATTTTGCAACGTTTAATTTACTAATAAAATTTGTGCCCATAACTTCTTTTAAATTTGCATTTTTTTAATAAACAAAAAAAAAATACAAATACAAAAACAAAAACTGTTCCGGTGCAGTAAAATTTCATAATAAGGGTGATTATAAATTAAATTAAAATTCACAATTTAAACTTCGAAACTGAGTTTTCAGTGTAAGTTTCTAAAAACAAAAAAAAATGTTTTTCTTTAAACCGTTTTTAAAAACTTTATTGTTTTGGACTTTAAAGAACAACTACTCAAATATTGAAGTAATTCTTTGTTTGTACCTATTGTAAGGAGCTGTGATGCTAAAGCTTTATTTATACGAATTTATTTTATTGATTTTATAATAATAATAAAATATCTTTTAACCTGTTTTCTTACAGATACAAGAAATCGATCGCCGTAATCCTCTACCAAGACGTCTAACCAAAGCTCCACTTAAAGACACCGTGCAGGTACCCGCCTATGGTTATACCATCATACGTTTCTTTGCTAATAACCCCGGTTATTGGATTTTACATTGTCATATTTCCACACATGCTGAAAATGGCATGGCGGCCGTTTTGCGTGTTGGAGAAGATACACAAATGAAAATGTGTCCCATTAGTAATTGTGGTTTATGTAATTCGCTATCTTAAACAAAATTTATTTAGTGGAATTAATTACAATATAGAAAAGGAAATTATTGTTTTATTTTTTGTATACAGAAATTTAATTAAAGTTATGCTACAAATCTATGCCTTCTTGGGCTGCTAATATGGCTTTGATTTTCATAAGTAATTCTTTTTTCACAGCATCTGGTACAATGGCTCTGGCTTTGGGTGTTACTTCAGAAATTAATTGTTCCACTTTGACATTGTTGCCTTTATCTTTGATTATGGTACGACACATAAGACGTACCTCGTCGCGCCAACCACATTCAGCTAAGCGATTGCAAAGTAAATCTTTAAGCCTAAAGAATTGTGTGGTAATAAGTAGCATTTGTAAAGAATCTTTAAAAAGTTATCCGAGTTTTGACTTACTTAGATCTATCACCACTTAAAATCGTCATTTGATCCACAGTTTTGGTTAAAGTCATTTTACTGCGTGATACTCTTATGTTTGCAATTGTATTGTATAATTTAACTACCGTTAGTAATAAATAAAATTGGATTTTTTTTACCGTGCTTTTTACTTTGCCCGAATTTGGTAAATCATATTTGTTTGTTTACATTATGTGTGCACTGCCTTATCGATTTTGATATTAAACTACAGGGATGTATTTTAAATCTACAGTGATGCCAATGTTTTAAAAAAAAATTGCATTACAACAGCATAGATTTCGTTGTAATTTCGCTCTTCAACATTAGCGGTTTTCACCCTTGATAGTAAAGTCCCTTGTAGACCTTGTGAATCTTATTAATTTAGTTAAAGTACTAAGATTTACTACACTGCAACAACAAAATGTATTAGACTTAAATTTACTACGCTGTAGTTGAAAAATCCAACAAAAAGCTGTAGTAAACACCTTTGTTAAATAACCCAAAATAAAACAGTTGAAGAAACTATATCTGTCTCTCTCCCTCACTCAGCAACTTTATTAATTTACAATACTAACGAAAAAGTCACTCACGCTTTGTAGTATAAAATCGTATTAAATAGAGCAGAGGTGTACACTTAATACAAAGGGTGAAAACCGCTATTGATATCTTAATTATTTATTACTAACTTGGAGGTCACACGACCAAGTTTTACCATTCGATTCCTTTCAGTTTGCAATACACTCTCACAAACACACACTTTTTAAATTGACCACGAGATGGCTTTCAATTTCACCTATCCATTTGTTTGCCAATTTTACTTTCAATTTTACAGTGCCCATGTTCTGTAACTCTCGCGTCCAGAAAGTTTTCGATTGAAATGTGTGAAATGAAACAAAAATGCCATAAATTTAAACAAACAGCTGTTTTTCTCACTTAACTGTGTCTGTAACTTTTTTTTTTGGCGAATACTAGCTGTCACGTAAGGAAATTACTCGCCAATTTACAGAAAAAGTATGTCTGTAACATGTTGGTGAGATAAGTTCCCGCTTTGAACTGTCAAATAAACTCACGAATAAAAATGGGGCGAGAAAAAAATTTAGCACTAAAAAACAATTAAAAATGCAAAATGCAAAGAATAATAATAACATTTTATTCTTGGCACATTTTTCATTGCTTTATTATTTTGCTTTTAACATTTTTAGAAAATATACGAATGTCTTTAAAGCTCGTTTGCAAACAACCCTACAAGAAATGAATTAGCGAGTAGTCACATTTTTCATTTTGGTGTTAAGAAAATGATAGAAAACAATGACTGAATGTGACCGAAAACTTTATTTCAATCATTTCTTTCTATCATTTTCTCAACACCAAAATGAAAAATGTGACTACTCGCTCATTCATTTCTTGTAGGGAACAAATATTAAAGTTGCTCTTTACACAATTTGGCATAGCCGACGGTTGTGTTTTCGCCGCCGTCTTTCAAAAATTTTCCATTTAAGTAAATTTTGGTCGCCGTCAACGATATGTGTTACTGGCGTTCTGAACGTCTGCAATGTCACATCGGCTTCGAGTGCAATATTATGACATTTATAACGTAACGACGTAATCTCTTTTGATAGTTTTCGACATGAGTTACAGACCAGAGAAAGCCAAAAAGTTATATTTTTAATACTTATAACCAAGGTACATTAACACAAGGTAGACTCATCGGGGAGTGTAGACATGCTGCTCTATAAAAATAAGCGAGTGGAACCGAGTTGTCAAAATTGTTTTCATATAAAACACATGCACACATGTACAAATTTTGGCTCATGTACACGAAATTTGACGTTTGGGTTCCAACTGGGGTAAACAGCTGACAAACATATGGGCCAACGAGTTTACCTTGTGTAAATATACCTTGCTTATAACCTATTCATACGCCACCGAGCACGAGTACAGGCAGGTATCACTACCAATAAGTATGAGCACGAATAAGTTTGTATATCGACCGGTATGAGTATGAACAAACACGCATGTTTATGGGTAATCCTTTGAATGCGTATGAGTAAAGGCATGTATCGTAAGTATCGACAAGTAACTTCAACATTTTGTATGGTTATTTTAAAGCAAGCATTGTTGCCGCGACCTAAAAATTTATGTTAAAGTTATATTAAAACATAAATATTTGCTATCAAATTAAAATAATGCTTCTAAAGCTATAATAAATTATAATCTATTTTACGAAAGAGGTTTTTTATAAAAATAATTAAAAAAAGGAGGCTATTAACTATTTGGGATCTTTTCTGTTTCTTCTTTATGTTTCCAGCTAAAGAGAAATCTTAATCTAAAGCTGCGCTGCAGGCAGGAAATTTCATAAAATTCTTGATTCTTATTAAGACAACCGTGGATACCTTGTGGAATTGTTTTTCCACCAAAGCATGATGTCGAAGTCTTCTTTAAGGCTAACATTTTCGTTGGCATACTGATTGACTTCAGCAATTAAATTTTAAACCATTTTTTAACGTCTTAAAAATGCAACTGGCAACAGATAAACTACTCAAACTCATAATATAAATGAATGTATTTACCTATGATATCTCATTTCTTAACTGTCAATATGAATATTCGATTTTTTTTTTTTTTTTGGATTACGGTAACTTTTTCTGTTTTTATTAAGAATGACTAAAATAACACGACGTATTTTAATTTGCATCCATTTAGTAATTTTTTTAGATTTTCTTAAATAAGAACGCAAATCTTTATATCACAGAAATTTTTTTAAAGTCAACAATCGTTTTTCAATAAAATTATGTTCAATTGTACTCAAACGATTTTGAAAAAACGTATTTATTTGTGATTCAGCAATTTGGAAAAAAAAAAATTCTGGCAACATTTATGAAAAAATTTAACAAAAAAAAAATGTTTGAAGTCAATGCTATAACTATGGGTGTGTCTGAATATGTGCGAGTATGAAACACAATAAGTATGATAACACATGAATGAAATCAAATGCGCATGGATATACACAAGTATGAGAATAAACAGATACGAGTACGCACACGTATTGAAAATTGTCGATATGTGCTAGAGGACTTAAATTTTTGTATACCCATTGGCTTTCTCTGTTACAGACACACATTTTTCTCACTTTTCGAGAAACGATGGAATATTTTGTTTCACATCTTTTCGATGCAAGAAGTTCTCACTAAAGTTACAGAACATGGGTACAGGAAAGTAAATTGCTTACAAATTGAATACAGCCTACGTCACAGCTTTCAATTTATGTCAGTTTTGACAAGCAGTATATGTAAAAGACTTTCAAGAACAACATGGCTGTGTGGCCGCAGGGTAAAATGTACCGGTATTTGATCTAACAGTTGGAAAAAAGGTACAAATTAAGGTACAACTAAGTTTTTTAAAAATATTATACACAAAAATTATTAAATTAAAATAGTATTTATATAAAAAAAAAAACCCTTAATACTATAAAAATTCCTATTTATATAATAAAGTTTCTTCACCTTGAATAAATTTGTCGCCAAACTGGTTAATAATATTTTTTAAAGTTTGTTCAGTAATTTATCAAACATAAACTTTATTTTTATTTATTTTTTAACTTAATTTGTAAGAAAAAAATTGTATAATGTAATTTAGGAAGTGTTAAATAATGTTTGATCTAGCAAAACCTTTTGCAAAATCAAAAATTTTTTAATAAAATTAATGGTTACGTGTAGGATGTAAAAAACTAGTTTGTAAAATATTTATGAAACGTATTTTCTATTAAAATTTGTTAAAAGGGCCCTGGAGACTTATGAAATAAACCCATCAATCAGTGCATATGTCAGGGCTGTCAGACTTGGGGATTTATCCCCAAAGTTGGGGATTTTATGCGAGCAAAAAGGACAAAGAAAGTCATTTGGGGATTGGGGATTTTTTTGGGGATTTAAAAAAAAAATTCGGGGATTTTTTGGGGATTTTACACTCTTTTAATATATTTTCCCTTTTATTATTTATGCTTATTTTTCTTTGTCTCGTATTAAAAATATGAAAAAAAAGTAGCAAAACTTTTATCTTACTCTTATCAACAACTTATACGGTGTAAAAGGTCCTTATTAAGATTATCATATTAGTTAAAAGGTAGTGTTAAAGGTACTTTATAAATTTATGTTATTTTTCCTTCAGGGTACAAACAAAATAAAATAATTTTTTTTACAAAAAATTTTTATATGGGGATTTTTGGGGATTTCTAATTAAAATTTTTCTTACTATTTTTACTTTAAAAAAAAAAAAATTTTAAATTTGGTCAGAAAAAAAAAACAAACAGAAAAATATTTACTTATTAAGGTTTTTTTTCTTAATTTGGGGATTTTTGGGGATATTTTTTAAATTTTTTGGGGACAAGGAAAAAAAGTACCTGGCAGCCCTGGCATATGTGTTAATGTCATTTATTTCAGGCTTTTTCGGAGACGTACAAATAAACACGTCAATCAACATATACATACATATATAAAATTTCACCAATTTAGTTCGGACGTTAAAGTAAAAAAATATATAAAATCAATGATACAATAAAGATTATAAATAAAAAAATGGTTTAAATTACGAGTAAATTTAATAAAAAAATTGGTTAACTGAAACATATTTAACAAACTTTTAAAGTTACAGCAACTTTACACAGGGTCTCCACCTGAAATAAGATATACGATTTTTATATCAGCAAACGTCAAATTCAACCCCAGAGAGTATTATCTTACGTGTAGACTCTCAAATAGTGTTAGTATTAATATTATAATAAATGTCATAAGACAGTTGTTATGTGAAATCTCATAACATTTATCTTATAAGATGAGCGGTCAAAAACACACATTCATTCATACAAAAAAAATAATAAGACACTATGATTAGTATTGTGGTTATTTTGTCGAACTGTTTATGGTTTTTTAATCCAAATTTCGATCTGCCAAGGGTTAAATACAATTTGGCTTAAAGATTGATGTTTGATTATTGACTGCCAGTAGTCAATGGCTATGAGCAAGGCGAATTGACTAGAAGGTGGAGTCAAGTCAACATATGGTGTTTTTTTCGGTGGTCGACTTGTCAAAGTTTGTATACAAACTAGTTTTTTATAAAACCCGACCACAGAAGCAGTGTTGTTGTAGAGTTTATCTCAGCTTCCAGTCAATTCGCCTTGGCTTTGAGTGCTAAAGGCCAGTTTACACGGTAATACATTGTATTACGACATAATGTAGAATGAGAGAAATCTTATCATGTAAAAGCAAAATGCATTGAGCAAGAGAGAATACGAATACAAAATCTGACAAGCGGTCGGTAAATGGTTTTTTTCTAAACCATTTTAAGGGTCCCATAGACACATACTGCCTATGCTCATGCAATAAACATGTGTTTGTAAATTTGAAATTTTTATTTATGTATGCGTCACACCGACAATGCAGTATGAAAAATCAAAATAGGTTTGATTTTGAAATGAACTCATACTGCTGACAGTTGTAAAAATGAACAATAAAATAAATAAATAAATTTTTTGTTATAATTTTCTTTTCAATTTAAATTAAAACAAATTTAAAATAATTTTTGAGAAATAAAAGTGGGAAGAAAATAGGGTTTTTCTTGAATTTCACGTAATAAAATTTATTTTAAAATGATGATTGATAAGTGTGTAGTAAAATATCAATCACACACGTATACGAAGGGTTCATCGGCAGTAGCTGTCAGCAGTATGTGTCTATGGGCCCCTTTAGAAACGTATGTATTTTCATCACACCAGAGGTGCATTTTAACGGAGTATATTGAAGGTGGTAGCATTTTTATACAATTACAAAAACAACTTAGGAAATTTTCATGTTGTTTTTGTAAAAATTGTAAAACTGCAACCATCTGCTTTTTTGTTATTATTTTTGATTTTACTTATACCATCCGTGTAAACATAAAGTATACTCTCAACAGACTTTTATTTTTTTCTTTTAAACACGGAGAGAATTTCATATTCACCCCTACCGTGAATAAAAATTCCTTGGGAGTTTTTTCCCTTTTCCCATTTTTGCAATAGAATTAGCATAGGAAAAATTAAAAAAGGGAAAAAACTCCCAAGGTATTTTTATTCACGATAGGGGTGATTATTTTGATTCTACAAAGTCGTAATACATTGTATTACCGTGTAAACTGGCCTTAAACAGCAAAACCCTCTGAAGAGATTGAGTGGTTGCAATTGAAACATATAAGGGTAACCTATCCGTAAAAGCCTAGTTTCGATTCACGCGGCAGTCAAGAATTATTAATAAGTTTTAATTAATTTCATGTTGTAAAAATTCCTTTTTTCATAAAAATAATTTAATGAAAACTAAATTTGATGAACTATAGCCTAATGAAAATATTAAAATCACTAAAATGTTTAATTTTTAGTGCAAATATTAAAACCTTGTCATAAGTGCTTAAAATAAAACAATATATATAACTAAAAAAAAGACACACATTTACTGTACGAGAATCATTAGATTATGAAATCTTATGATACGTGTTCCCCTTGGTTAAGATTAAGATTAACATGAAGAAATATGTTCTCTCATTCTGCCGACGTTCTCTCACATATTATATCCGATATTATCTTAGGGGAATACCCCGCGTTATTATTTTTTTACTTTTCTCAAAAAAATTATAATTAAAGTTACTTTTTAAGACAAATATAAAAGTTAAAAGTTGACTTCAAATTTGACTATTACTTTTTTTTTTTGTCAAAATAACAGTTAAAATTTATAATTTCAGTAAAAAATAAAAGCTAAAATTTGACCGATACTCTTTTGGTCAAATGTAACAATAAAACGAAGTTAAAAGCTCATCTGTAACATAAAGACAATCAGATAGAGAATATTATAACATTTTCAAAAAATTTCACAAAGTTTTAATAAAACTAGGGACATAAATATATTTATAAAAAAGTACTAAATTAATTACATATGTATGTACTAATGTCATTTGTTTGGTTTTCTTATCTTTTATATTTTACTACTAGCGAAAATATGGGGTTTTCGTCACTTGAACTTTAAAATGTACCTTTCATTTGATTACCAAAAAAGCTGGATAATTATTCAATTTAGTTTCTTAAAATTTGAAAATTCACCCTTTTCGGGAGCAACATTTTTAAGAAACAGACACTAAATCGCATTTTTTTTAAATAAAATGTCACATTTTTTTGTAGAAAAGAACACACCATAAGTTAATCTCAACCCAATTGCTATATGGTTGGAACCAAGGTACATTAACACAAGGTAGACTCATCGGGGAGTGTAGACATGCTGCTCTATAAAAATAAGCGAGTGGAACCGAGTTGTCAAAATTGTTTTCATATAAAACACATGCACACATGTACAAATTTTGGCTCATGTACACGAAATTTGAAGTTTGGGTTCCAACCTTGTGAAAATATACCTTGGTTGGAACCATGGTGAAATAAACAGGTGGCAGCACTACGCCAGATGTCGATTTTTTGCTCTTGCATTGTTTGTCTAGGTTTATGTCAAAGTTTTGTTTATGTTTACAAAAAGTCCACGCTGTGATTATTGTATTTTATTAAAGTTTTTGATAATTTTGAATTAAAATAAATAAGATATTGACCATAATTAAATATAAATTGGCTAAAAATTTATTTATTTCATCACGTTCAGCGGCACCAAGGACCATTGAAAAGATCTACGCAAGAAGCCTGATGAACATTGCTTATGTTCTTTTTAGTTGTCAAAAGTTGTTTACATTTTGCTTACATGTGCATGGATACGTTTGTTTACGTTTATGGCAAGGCCCATTGAAAAGGTCTGCGCAAGAAGCCTGATCATTGTTTTCGTTCTTTTGAGCTTTCAAAAGTTGTTTACATACACGTTTTTTCCTTTTGCTTTGTATATGTGGTAGTAAGTTTTTGACAGTTTAAAAGAAAAAGTTTTTTGTTTTTGTACAAGTAAGCAGACCTGATAGATGGGCCTTGGTTTATGGTATGCCACACATACACGTTTTTTCCTTTTGCTTTGTGTATGTGGTAGTAAATTTTTGACAACTAAAAAGAAGCTTTTTTTGTTTTTGTACAAGTAAGCAGACCTGATAGATGGACCTTGAGCGGCACGCTTTGAATTTTGTTTAAAGTATTTTTTGACGTAAACTGTAATGCTGGGTACACACAATGCAACCTACATGCAATCTGTTTCAATGCAACCTCAAAATATCAAAGCGTTTTGATGTTGATGCAATCTAGATTCTAGAATGAATGAAAATGAATTTAATTCACTAGATTGCGTAAACGCGTTGCATAGTGTGTACCAAGGCCTATCCAATAGGTCTGCTTGCTACTACAACAATACAACAATACAAAAAACAACAGGCATTTTGTTTGTGTAAAATTCCTCGCCGTTGTCAAAATCTTACTACTACATAGGCAAAACAAAAGGAAAAATGTGTTTTGTGTGCATGTATGTGTGGCAAAAAACAAAAAAAGTAAACAAAAATATACACGTATAAGGAAAATGTAAACAACTCTTGATATCGTTGAGGAAAAAACCAAATAAGCATCTGGCTTCTTTAGCAGACCTATTGGATAGACCTTGGTGTGTACCCAGCATAATGTTGTATTTGTTGCCGTAACGATGCCACCTGCTTATTCCACCATGGTTTGAACAAAGTTCTACTATGTGGCAACTTTTTATTTCAGCAAACAAACAAATTAATTATTTTAAATAAAATTTACAAAACTTACCTTAAACTTAAAGGTTACATTTAATTACGAGAAAAACTATAACAAGTCTCTGTCAAAATACAAAATGTATATAAACATTTGCTTAATTCTTCAATATTGTCAAAATTAACAGGCCCACTATATTATAATTACTTTAAGAAACTGTTTTATCATGAATACAATTTTCAGGCGAGCCAATATTTAAAATACCACACAGTGCTGCCAATTTTATGTAAATTATGCTAATTGAACACAACATAGCAGTGCTGACAACATTGCCTCGTAATTAGACGAGGCAACGAGACGAAGTGGGCGTCGTCTAAATTTCTCTGCAAGCGTATAAATACAAGTGTTTCCTAGAAAATTGAATCACTCGATATCAGTTTGGTAAGCTTCATAGCCGGCTGCTCCGAACTTAACGTCAATACAACAAAACTTGTGAATTTATTCTTCTTGTGTGTTTAAAAAAGAAATTTAATCAAAATGGTAAGTTTAATTTGTAATTGATTAAATAAAGGATGATTTAAAATGGAATAATTAGCAGAAAAATTAGTGATTGCACACAAATCAGCAATAGGGTGTACATAGCAAAAATGTCGTGTTTGATATTACATATAAATAAATTTTTAGTGTATTTGTACAAAATTTCAAATATTTGTTAATAAAATCAAAGTTCTGTGTGAAAACAACTTAAACCGGTAACAAGAGTAATAATTTTTTTACATAAAATGCATTTTCTTGTCCAAATTTTTCTGTACCTCTTCGCCGGCCGCACCCATAAAGTAACGTATTTTATGAGAAGAGACAAAAATGGTGACGTCATGCTTTTCTGTTAATTAACGTCATGTCAAAGTAGTTTTTACAAACTTGATTTCGATCTTATTTGTTTATCTGTATAATTTTTCTTTACTTGCAGCGTGAATGTATCTCTATCCATGTCGGTCAAGCTGGTGTTCAAATCGGTAATGCCTGCTGGGAATTGTACTGCTTGGAACATGGTATCCAACCTGATGGTCAGATGCCTTCTGATAAGACTGTCGGCGGTGGTGATGATTCTTTCAACACCTTCTTCAGCGAAACTGGAGCTGGCAAACATGTGCCCCGTGCCGTCTTTGTCGATTTGGAACCCACTGTTGTTGATGAAGTACGTACTGGTACCTACCGTCAATTGTTCCACCCTGAACAATTGATCACTGGTAAGGAAGATGCCGCCAACAACTACGCTCGTGGTCACTACACCATTGGCAAGGAAATTGTTGATTTGGTTCTTGATCGCATCCGTAAATTGGCCGATCAATGTACTGGTCTCCAAGGTTTCCTGATCTTCCACTCGTTTGGTGGTGGTACCGGCTCTGGTTTCACTTCCTTGTTGATGGAACGTTTGTCTGTTGATTATGGTAAGAAATCCAAATTGGAATTTGCCATCTATCCCGCTCCCCAAGTGTCCACCGCTGTTGTAGAACCTTACAACTCTATTTTGACTACCCACACAACCTTGGAACACTCTGACTGCGCCTTCATGGTCGACAACGAGGCCATATACGACATTTGCCGTCGTAACTTGGATATTGAGCGTCCTACTTACACCAATTTGAATCGTTTGATCGGCCAAATCGTATCTTCCATTACCGCCTCGTTGCGTTTCGATGGTGCCCTTAATGTTGATTTGACAGAATTCCAAACTAATTTGGTGCCCTACCCACGTATCCATTTCCCCTTGGTAACCTACGCTCCCGTCATCTCTGCAGAAAAAGCTTACCACGAACAATTGTCTGTCGCTGAAATCACAAACGCCTGTTTCGAACCTGCCAACCAGATGGTTAAGTGCGATCCACGTCACGGCAAATACATGGCCTGTTGCATGTTGTATCGTGGTGATGTTGTGCCCAAGGATGTCAATGCCGCCATTGCCACCATCAAGACCAAGCGCACCATTCAATTCGTTGACTGGTGTCCCACTGGCTTCAAGGTCGGTATTAACTACCAACCACCCACTGTTGTGCCCGGTGGTGATTTGGCTAAGGTACAACGTGCCGTCTGCATGTTGTCCAACACCACCGCCATTGCCGAGGCTTGGGCTCGTCTCGATCACAAGTTCGATTTGATGTACGCCAAGCGTGCTTTCGTCCACTGGTACGTCGGTGAGGGTATGGAAGAAGGTGAATTCTCTGAGGCCCGTGAAGATTTGGCTGCCCTTGAAAAGGATTATGAGGAAGTCGGTATGGACTCTGGTGACGGTGAGGGTGAAGGTGCTGAAGAATATTAAGCCAACATTAACAAACAATTCTCCATCAAAAAGACAAAGAAGAAGCGTGTATTGAAAATATTCTCGACCTCTTTAGCTGAAACTTTGTAAATTTTTATTTCCAAATTTAAAAAAAGAATGAAAAGAACAAAACAAATAATAAAATGCACATCAAAAACAAAAGAAAAAGCTATTAAAAGAATAACGAAATAAAATGAATGTAATGCTGCATTGAATGAAAATTATAAAATAAAACTTTTTTGTTTTACTTAAAAAAAAAAATGTTTTTTCATTAAAACTAAAAATAGGTGAACACACAAACAGATTTAAATGAAGAATTAGTAGAAAAATCTAAAAAGTTTAATGAACTTTCTAGTAGTTTGTCTTTTAGCTAAGAGGGAAACTATAAAATGCCTTTTTAATGCATCATGCATTTGCTCGGTACTTATTTTTAAGTTTGCTAAAGAAAAGCATACATTTATAGACACGAAACAAGGTATGAAAAAAATACAATAGAGCAAATAACTTCCGTAAGCATAGGTATCTCATACGTACATATTTACATCTTGGAGATGATTCATAAAGTTGAGTTGTGATTTATTTAAAATCTCTTCTCTCATGCAAAGTACAGTTTTTTATGCTCAATAAATATTTACAGCGTTCTATTTTAGTTTACAGCTTGCTGAGCAGCTGCCTTTTCGAAAACCATTTGTGTGGTGGTGTCTTAGTAAGAGTTTTATATGTGGATGGTTTTTATATAACTATTTGTAAATGGAATTGCTTTGTTGTAATTCGCACTCATTGCCTTTTATGGTAATGAGAATGGATTTGTATCTAGAACGATGATTCATTTAATTAAGCGTTGAAGTAAAACATTTATAGGTATAGGTACCTATGATTAAATTTTAATAAAATAACTTGAGAGTAGAAAGTGCAAAAAGCTTCCCTTCAGGATTTTTTACTTATTAAACAACGGCTAGGTAGGTATTTTTAGCCCTAAGTTCAAAGAGGCTATTTTATAAATAAAATTACTACCTATTTGCCTTAACTGGTTATGGTCATTACAATATTTCACTTTTTTTAATGATTTCAAATCCATGGGGTAATTATTAGTAATATACCTACTGCTACTTAAAAATTTTTTAAGCTTTCCAAAGTCATTGCAGCCTTAATGGAGCTCACACGAGAAGATTTAAAGGAATTTGATATACAGTAGAATCCCGATAATTCGTAACCGCAAGGGTCCGACCATTTCTTACGAATTATAGGGGTTTTCGATTAAACGGGGTTAAAATAAAATAAAATAAATACGAATTAACGGGGTTTTTAATTTATTTACTAAAACGATAAAAAACACAAAAGACAATTGTTAAAAATAATATAAGTATGTATGTGACAGTTTCAGTTAAAAGGGACCTATGGATGAAAAAATCGATTTTTACTTTTTTGGTGATTCTTAATACATAGACAATACGCTCTTTCTAATGCAGCAAACCGCAGTTTTCTAACTTCATTACTTTTGTCATAAGTAAGCTTTAAAATACACCTTTGATAAGAACAAAAAATTAACTTGTTAACTTTAAAATCGTTTTTATCCAAAACTCATTTTTTGCCCATAGGATCCTTTTAACTGAAATTGTTCCATATGTATATAAAAATTATATAAAAAAAATTTTCGTGTAACAAACTGGGGTCTAATCACCGCATTCGATATCGAGCGAAATTGATCGAAATTATTTATTTTGGTATCATGAAACTCGATATCGAATTAAATGTACACACAAAAAAATTCATAGGTAAAATTACGTAAAAATATGGTATAAAATTAACTAAGCACAAAGGTAGCATGGCAGTATCTAAGTTTCTTAGGTAATATAACTATTAACTTAGGTAATTACCATGTTCGAAAATGTATCCAAAATTGTTGTTAAAATTACTTAAAAACTTTGAAAAACTACTATGATAGCAAAGTAAATTTATGTTTTTATTTTTGGTAAATTATCTAAGTAAAATTTTGTACAAGCACTTAGATTTTAGATAAATTAAAATATGCTTTTTTTAATTTATTTTAATAAAATTAACCACATTTTTCATTTCATTATAACATTTTATTTACCAATTTTTAATTTTAACAAAGTTATGCAGTTATAAAGAATGTATGTATGTATAAAATAAAATTAAGCGACATATATATTGTATAAATAAGTTTAAAAGGAAAGATTTTTTCTAAAAATAATTAAAACTTTACATACATATAACTATATAGTTAGCTCAAGAACGCGTAACGTATTCAAGAATAAATTGCTAACTGATATTAGGTAGTTAGTGCATCTACTGATTAGTTTGTGAATACGAGGGTTCTAATGCAAACTTATGCAGCCTTATTTCATTGTTCGATGTACAACCTGTTACATTAATATAGTATTACCCACGAATAATATTGCATGGGCGACATAGGTCATTGCACGAAGAAACCATCAGGTGCTAAAGATATTTTCACATTCAATGGAAAGCTATAAATACATACATATATAAATTAAGATTCCTACACATTAATTTATTTTATCAAATACATAGAAAATTTGGATTTTTCTTTTATAAATATTTTTATAATTTATTTCATTTTACAAAATCTTACTATATTTTTACTCGCCCTCTAAGCGGGATTCGTAGTTTGGTTTTTATTTATCTTTAAAATATTTTTTTTATTTTATAATTAAATTCAAATGTTTTTCCCCAAAAAAATTTTCTAATTGACAATAAAATAAAATAAAGCTACTTATGTATATAAAAATTTCGAAGAAGATACCTTACTCAATTAGTACTATTAACAAAAATTTTAGGCAATACTTATTGTATGTATTACCAATTATCTGAGGTAATTAAACTAAAATTTTTATTTTTAATATAAAAATAAATAACCTATGCGCCCCTTGGTAAAATTACCTAGATTATTTTTTTGTGTGTAGTGAATTTGAAATAGCATTTGATATTGAGCAAGGCCCATCTATCAGGTCTGCTTACTTGTACAAAAACAAAAAACGTTTCTTTTTAGTTGTCAAAAATTTACTACCACATATACAAAGCAAAAGGAAAAAACGTTTATGTGTTGCATACCATAAACGTAAACAAACGTATAAATGCACATGTAAGCAAAATGTTAACAACTTTTGACAAATAAAAAGAACATAAACAGTGATCATCAGGCTTCTTGCGCAGACCTTTTCAATGGGCCTTGATATTGAGTAACTAAAAAATACATTTATCGAGTTTTCATTCGATACGTCAGTGTCTATCGTATGCAAAAAAAAATTGGATCTTACTTGAGGGTTACACGATCAAGTTTTGGCTATCAAGTTTTAATACACTAACACTTTTTTACCAATACACTCATACTTTTAAAAATTGATACGAACTTGCCTCTAAAATTCTCTTGCCAGTGAGTGTATCAATTTTCGTTCAAGAAAACATCTTATTACAAATCTTTTGAAGTTGTTTTTGTTTTCTTTTCACAAATATTTTGCCGGCAAAAGCTGAAGTTCTTTTTTTTACAAATTGTTGCGGGAATTTTAAAAATTTAACTAAAAACCTAAAAAAATAGTGAAATATGTTTATTAATAAAATTTATTTATAAAATTAATAAGCAAAATGATGTTCTGCGATTCATAGAGCTGTACAGAAGCCATGAAATTTTATGAATCTTTCATCATATAGGCGAAATGATTTGAAAATAAAAGCCTACGAGTCTATAGCTTCTGAAACAAAAATGCCAGTGGAAGAAGTAAAGAAAAAAATAAAGTCCCTTCGAACAGCCTACAGTGCAGAAAAATCAAAAGTGGAAAATAGCAAAACATTTTGAGTTGTTTTCTCGGCGACGACATCTTGAAAAAGTAAATTGCTTTCAACTTGCGTGCAGCCTACGTCACAGCTGTCAACTTTTGCATATTTTGACAATCAGTATATGTAAAATTATCGGGATTTGACGTATCTCAAAACTCTACATAGACATTTTTTTGCATTAAATGTTAACGGACGAAACTTCACTCATATTTTTTACAGGAGAAGCAAAAAAATATTACAAAATCAATAATAATGTAGGTATTTGTTGCTAGTTGTGCAAAATTTAATTAAAAAAATTTGATTTGAAACAAAAAAACCAATTTTAAAACCAAATCGAATATTTTGTATTTATTACCAAACAGTAGCAGTCGTATTTTTAATATGTAATAAGCGTGATTGATTTTGTAACGGTTTTAGCTTCTCCTGTAAAAAAAAAATACAAATGTGTTACGTCTGTTTGCATTTAAGGTGACGTTATGTAAGTTCGATTTGTATGCAAGACTTTTAGTTTGAAATTTCAAAATTTTATTTGCATGTGGATGTATGTACCTATGTATATGACATATAGAAATTTCGCCAACACAGTCAACAAATGGCTGAGATATGACCAAAAACCACGATTACTCAAAGAGTTCACTTATAAATAACTTCTGAACCATAATATAATAAGTACCAGGTATGTTCATTACCTTTGACTTTTATGATTTTTGCTATTTTAGTAAAACCTTTAGAGTATATTAAAAATTATCTGGATTATATTATTCGGAATTAGTTTTGCTTAAAATAAATAACAAAGGATATTGGACTCATTTAAATCACAGGTACGGAAAACGTATGGAAGTTATTGACATAATTTTTTCATATTTTTATTTCCTATTATATCCTCAATAAATACCAATGTTATGATCAAACACATCTAAAATTTGTTTAACAAAATTTTTAAAAATTTGAAATTGCCTAACCTGCGAACACGAAGACAATTTATATGCAAGTAAATACGGTTCTATTTTAAGTAAAAACTAGCTCTTATTCAAATATTTTTCAATATATACCAATTTTGTTCTCAGAACATGTTAAGGGGTGGGTAAGTAAATTTTAATAACTTTAACATTTTTTAACCAAATTTTGTTTTTTTTACCTAATCCCATGATCCTAACATTTAACACAACGTATATCTTCAATATATAGAACAAATCTTGTGGGCAGGGTTGTCAGATGTGGCGATTTCTCGCCAAACGTGGCGATTTTCTAACATGTTTGGCGACCTAATTTTTGATTTGGCGACGTAGCGATTTTTTGGCGATTTATAAAATTGTTAAAATCGCCAACTGGCTATTTTTGATGACCTAAGAATTTGTTGTGAAATTCGTTAAATTCAATACTTAGAAATAATATTATTTTTATTCTCGTATTTTTATGAATGAAATTTCAGGCAATCATATGTATGATAGGTATTTGAAGGTATGTTCAAATGGCTGATGAAGTTAATGAAAATCTTCTAGAAAAGTGTTTTTTATATATAAAATTGCTCTTGAAAAAATCAATAAATAGAATTCCTTAAAACACTAATATATTTTAAGTCTATAAACATTTTCACATTATACTTATATGTATGTGGCAATTTATTATCACAGATAAAATATGTTGTTGTTAGTGATATTTTAAAGATTTTTATGAATCCTATCATACCTTTGGACGTTTATGAAACACAGTGGAAAAAATAAGCGTTGCTTAATTGGAAAGATAAATAAATAAGTTTAGGAAAACATTTTAACGCTACAAGGATACGGCAGGTACGTAAAATTTTAAGGATTTTACTTTGGCTGTCCTTAATATGTGGTTATTACAACTTGCAATGCCTGTGAAACAATGAATTCCACTAAAACTCGCCTTCGAATTAGAATGCAATACTAACTTCCAGACGCGTTATTAGGAGTTATACAGGCATGTTCTGTAAATCACAAGATTTTAAATCACTTTTGATTTTGAAATCACAATTGTGATTAATGGGTGTTTTAAAAACCACAAAAGTTTTAACTTAGTTAAAAATTGTGGAAACAAATAAGCAGGTAAAGAAATCGGCGGCCACTTAGCTGAGTGGTTTAAAATCACAATTATGAAAAAAGCTTTTTGTCCAGAACACCTTTTTTTGATTTCAATCACTTTCACAAAAAGTGATTTTCAGAACATGCCTGATAAGTTATATGAATGGAAATAGTACATGTTGCACTTCTTTTGTACTTTCGTTGAATAAATGTAATACCCTCACAATGTATTCCAAATGATGGTGAAGCGTTTTAGATATATAATAAAACTGCAACTATTGTACATATATAGTGCATTTGTTTAGTACTAGTCAAAAAATCTTTATTTGTTGCTTTAAGTAGACTACTATAATTTATTTTATAGTAAACATCTTACCTTTTTTGTGTTCACGAACTATTTTTATTTCGCTCTAAATAAAAATTAAGCAAAATATATATAACGGCGACTTTTTTGAATTTTCGGCGTATTTAAGCGATACGGAACTAATTTAGTTTTTAGGATTTATAAAAAATATTTTTAATAATTTAAAAAATATGTGTTTTATTGTCAAAAACTTGTAAACAAAGGCTTTGGCGATTTTTGATATTGAATTTGGCGAAAAAGGTCAAAATGAATCTGACAACCCTGCTAGTGAGGGGGGTGGCCTGTGCCATAACTTTTTTTCGCCCATACAATCATGAAGCACTCTACAAACATACATATGTGTATACAAATATCTCAAAAAAAAAAAAAAAAAAAAATAAATGCGATTAAAGTTTTCGTTAGCTAAAATGCAAAAAGGCGTAACTAACAAAAAATTCAAAACCGTGTTTTTGATTGATTGCGCTGTGCAAGAAATTTACCTTTTTTCTTGAGACAAGCCGGGCACATGGCGATTTTACATTATTCGGGTACGCTAAGTTTAGTGGTGCTCGTGGTTTTTTAGATTGGCTCTGGTTTTCGAGATATGTATTCCGTTATTTGGAGGAGGTTTCACAACATATACTCGCGAAACTCAAAAACGGTTTAGTTTATTGAAATTAACTAAAAAAACCGAAATTCCGCAATGAAATTTCCTTTAAGAAAAGCGTTTTATGAAATTCTTAAATTAATTAAAATTTTTCGACTTTTGTGAATAAAATCAGAAGTTGGTAACAGATTTTAATCATTTATGACTTTTTTTGTTTGCAGCTCCTTTTTTTATATGTCTGCAAAAAAGCCTAGCTGCATTTTTTAATTTTTTATTTATTTTTAAAAAACAAAAATTTCGAAATTTTGTCAAAAAAATTAATTTTTTTTCAAAAATTGTTCTTAAAGGAAATTTTATTGCGGAATTTCGTTTTTTTTTAATAATTGCAATAAACTAAACCGTTTTTGAGTTACGCGAGTATATGTTGTGCAACCTCATCCATTTTCGAAATAACGGTATACATCGAAAATCAGAGCCAATCTAAGAAAACCGCGAGCACCACTGGATTCAGCGTACCCGAATTATGTAAAAATTGCCATGTGCCCGGCTTGTCTGTTTTTTCAACTTGCATAGTGTTATTATGAATGCCATTGAACTACATGTATTCACAAAATTTTACACTTCTGCGATAAAAAATTGTGCTTTTATTAACAAAAAACAAAGAGACGCAACTACAAGAGTGTTTATTTTATTAATGAAAAATTACCTAACTAACCATTTTTTTTTTCAACAAAATACCTATAATGAAATGGTTTCCTTTGGAAATTATTTAAAGAATTTCACGGAATACTTATCAATGCATTTTTTCTGACATATATGTACATATTGTTTTCATTTACACAGCGTTTACATTTGCCAGTACTGGCAAGACAGTAAGCATATAGGTACATATTAGTTGGCAAAACAATGCAAAAACAAAATAGCTGTAAAAGTGTTTATGTATTAGTGAAAAAGTTTAAATGAATTCCCTGCAAATAAAATTGGACCACCTGACCCATTTTGATAAAATGGACTACTCCATGGACTAGTCCGATGTAATGCAAGCATGGACCATGCCATTGTTAAAAAGTGTTTGTAGTGAGACGACATGTCTTCGTTTTTTAACGACATGCTTTCGTGTTTAAACGACTTCAAAACTAATCCTCTTGAGTATACCATGGAGTAGTTTTAAAACTACTCCTTACTGGTCCAAAGGTGGGTTATATACCATGGAGTAGTTTTAAAACTACTCCTTAGTGGTCCAAAGGTGGGTTATATGGTCCTCTCCTAGGACATCGTAATGTTAAATAGACCAGGTTTTTTCCATACGTTTGGGTTACTTGTGGACTAGTCCTGGTCCCTTGTGGACTACTCTTTACACGCGTGTTTGGACTGGTCCTATTATTTGCAGGGTTGCTACTGTCTTGCCAGTACTGGCAAATGTAAACGCTATGTAAATAAAGTTTTTCGCTTCTCCTGTAAAATTATATTTTTGTTAGTTAGGCCTTTTTGCATTTTAGCTAACGATATACAGATTTAATAAAATATATTTTGCTATAACTTCGGTTCAGTTTGAGATAAAATGCTGATTTTTGTTTTGCATATAAAGAAGGTATGTGTAAAGGAACACTTTTGCTTAAGTAACTTAAAATTTTTGATTTTTTGAGACATGAATATGTTGCAATAAAGGAGCGAAATGTTAAAATTACAAACTATTGAACTTTAGTTAAAACATTAAAAAACAAAAAAAAAAAAAAAATATCCAGAAACATTTTGTTTAAAGTACCTACATTAAACTTAAAGAAAATGAAGAATCCATGAAGTGGAAAAAAATTAAAACACTTGACGATATGTATACATACATACATATTCTACCTGTTATGACTTCTTAAAACTCGCAGCAGCTGCCTTAAATAGTTATTATGTATATAGTATGTCCTTATATCTATAATAGGTACTAGTGCATGTACATACATATGTATATGTGTGTATATATGTATATTCAATAAAATGCAGTAAAATTGTGTAAAAATACATTCCCTACATTTTGGCAGCCATCTGCCAACCACTCCTTGAAATAATATCGACATAATAGTATGTGTCATTCTACATACAGACATGTATATACATGCACATAAACATAGATTTGTATGTATGTATGAGTTTGTCTACCCCAGTATAAAAAGTATTTCCATGGCTTCTATGTACATAACAACTGTATGCGATGAAATTATTGATTTTCTTCTTGTACCTACAGTATTTGTTTGTACCTTAAAAAAATTAAAGTCCTTTTTTTTTAAGAACCAGCACATGCATGAGTCATCAATGCGGCATTTTATTCACAATAATAAAAGGAAAAAGATGCTAGTTTTTAGAACACGAGCGAAACACTCGTTCGTTTAACTTAAGCTATGGCCACACATATTAAATATTCGACGACCTTAACGTAACCCCAAGCTTTATTAAAAAATTATTTGCTTTTGCAAAACGTTCAGCAATATCAAACATAATTTTGCAGTTTCTAAATTATACATTTTTTCCAAAAAATATATTTTTCTCTTTATGCTTATACATCAAAAAATAAGCTGAGTTTTTGTCTGTTTTTATGCATAAACATAATTAAAAGGTTTGCCCTTCTTGATTTTATGAAATGAATTGGCCAGTTTTAAGCACGTTGAATAACGTTATAATCGGTTTAACATAGTTTGAACCTGAAAAAAAGCTATTGGCTTTGTGGTTAATTTTATTTTAATACATATTAAAATTTTAAACAAAAGGTGTTCCGTTAAATTTTTATACTTAACTTGGTAATAAGATCGTTGTTTAGTTTAGCTGACCAAAAACACTGTATTATATTATTGTTTAAGCATATTTTTTTTTAATTTGCGAAAAAAATATGCCGTCAAAAAGTTGTGGATCATTTCCTTTTTTCTTTCTTTAGTCCTATTTTCATCCATACATGATCTAAACACTAAATCAACTATCAGATTAGAGTTACGACAAAATTGCATTTATATATATACCAGAGCACCGTGTAAAATGCATCTAATTTGCAAAAATTTAAATTATTTACATACAAAGATGATGTACTTGGCATAAGAAAAAATATGATACCCATATTGCCCTATTTAACACGAAGGGCTACCACCCCATTGCATTTTTGTCAAAACGTGAACTAGCACGAATTTCAAAAAAAATCTGAGACACGTATTTAATTAAATCGACTAAAGATTAAAATATGTTAATTTCGCATTTTTATTACAAACAACCCCGAACAAAAAGTACAAAAACCGTTATTTTTTATAGAATATCCTTAAAAAAAGGACATGGGTGATCTTCCTTGGACAAATTGTGCATACAGTTGGAAGCGTATTAAAAAACCTTTATTATGATTTCCATATTATATATGTTGGTAAGGAAACAGATCCTCATATTAACAAAACATGCAAAAATATACCCTTTTTCAAAATGGTCCAGCTCACGAGAGGTCAGAGCTGGATCCGAAATATTTAAGTCAAAGGTTCATTTTTAGCAGGGTACATCGAGCACTTTTTTGGTGAGTCGCTCTAATATGTATATAAAGAATTCATATAATATTCTTTTAATTCTCTGGAGTTGCAATTTTTATGTTCAACATTTTGACCCAAAGAACTTGCGACCCGAATTTTTCTATTTTATCTGGGAGTTATCTTGTTTTTTCAAAAAATGCATGGAGTTATCTAGTTTTTACATAAAAATTGGTATTTTTCTGATTTTTGTTTTTCAAATAACTTTTAAATGAGACACTATATCAAAATTTCGAACTGACAGAGTGATAGTAAATTAAACATGCTTTCTATTTTTGGTGTTACCTCAGTTTACGAAAAAAGTGGAGTTAACTAGTTTTTCCATACGGCCACAGAATTTTGGTTGATTTTATTGTTTGAATAAAAATGATATTTTTTACCGAGTATTTTTTAACAACTTTTTTGCTATCTTATCTCGACTAAAGATGTTTTGTCAAAATGCCACAGATATATATTTTGGCTCCTTGAGTAATTCTAAGTCGATTTAGCCATGTCCATCTGTCTGTCCGTCTGTTAAAATACATACGCTCACTTTCGAAAAACTCAACAGAAAATAACAAACTTAGTCTCAAATTGCTTGTAGTTATCCTAAGCAGTTTGGGATTGAAATCTAGCAAAATAGGTGTAGTCGGATCAGAGCTATGAATCAAAATGTGGAGCCATAACCCTAAAAAACTGATTATTTTGTTATAAAAATTAACATAAATGGTGGAATAATGCACGGAATGATATACGATTTTGCAGAAATTTACTTCATATGTGTATGACTGGAAATCATACTGTTAAATTTCGTAAAGATCGGTCCATAATTTACTATATAGTCCTTATAAGCCTACTCCAGTTTAGTACGCCTTAAACCGTAATAAATAATGCAATCATAAAAAATTTGGTACGACACTGTTTTATAGGACTAGAAATTACACTGCGAAACTTCGTGACGTTCGGTCCATAATTTACTTTGGGCGCCACATAAACCCTACTGTCCGAAATTAATTAAATACGCCTAATACCGTAGCAGATATATGTAGATATTGCGGTAAAATTTGTTCCATCTTAGCTTCATATGGCCAGAATAAATGTCGTGCAATTTTGTGATATGGGCATTTCCGTCAAAAGGTCCACCATGACCGAAAATTCAAAAGTTATTAAAAGCTGATTATTTTACGATATTGTTTTAGAGAAATATTTAGATTTTACTAATTTTTTAAATTTACCCATAAATTTGTTCACTTAGATGAACAATCAGACTGCAAATTTGTGAAAACGTAATTTCTTATTTGTGAGAATGTTTTATTGTTTGTTTTCTTTGATATTATCTTCCTTAAAAGAGGTGATATTTGGTAAAAATTATTCCAAAAATTTTCTTACATGACTATGGTCTTTTATCTAAGGAAGAGTTCGAAGAGAAATATGTTATTCGGATTAAAGGTAAATTTTAATTTTACGTTCGAAATGTCACGTATCGACCCAGATATTGGCTTAAAAAAATACAGGAGATTTTTGGAATCAAACCAAAGACATTTTAATGTTACATTGCTACCTAATATTCTGAAAGTAGTTTGACAAAAAAATTGTGCCAGGTTTTGTTGAATTACGCCTTTTAATATATGGCCACAAAAACTACTTCTATTTTCACGTTCGAACCGCTCCTTTTTTACCATTATCTTTGACCGAGATTGGCGCCGTCCATAAACTTTAGCATTAATAACAGTGCTTTCTTAGGGTTAAGATAACGAAAAATAGTTGTTGTTTAAAATGTTATTGCATTTTTGATGCGAACGACTGTCACGTTTAACACTTTGGAATTACCCATATACGGTCCATAAACGCTAAAACTACCCAGCAAAAACTTTACTTACAATCCTACTTTTAATGACTTCAAGAATTCATTACTTTGTAGCTTTATTCGCCACTTTTTGGATTATTAGTTATATATTAAATAATAACTTTATTATTATATCTTAAATATACAGAAAAATTTATATTTTCATTATGACAATAAAAATGTCATTATAGTCAAAAAACATAGTTTTTTAATATAAAAACTACACTGCCCCGGTAGACTAGCTGGTAGAGAGCTAGTCTATCAGCACCGAGGTTGCGGGATCAAATCCCGCCAGAGACAGAAAAATAAATTAAAAATAAAATAAAGTAAAATAGAATAAGAAAAAATAAAAATAAAATAATTTAAAAAAAAAAAAAAAATTTAAAAAAAAAAATTAAAAAAAAAAATAAAAAAATTTTTACTTTATTGACTTTGTGTAACTATATATTTTTATAAAAATTTTAAGTATAAAAAAACATATTATTTTTTAGATTATAATAGGCTAAATTATAAAGGATTACTTTTGGGACATCTCGAACAAAAATAAGTACTTTTTCTAGTAGAAAAGTAAGTAGACGGCTCGTCAAATTCTCATTATTTTTCTGCTTATTTTGTAAGCAAAGTTTTTGCTGGGTATTTCACTGCTGTATTGAAATTTATTCAAATTTATGTTTTTTTATACCAGAAATGACTCAACAGAATTTTGCGATGATTGGCACATAAAAAATCATTTAATTTCGGCTAAAACTGTTACGAATCATGATAATTTACTCAAGCTAGTTCAAATTTCTAAAAAGAAAAGCATACAACATTCTAATTGTCGGTCAATAATTTAATATACATAGGTTTAAACCGCAATCAATTTTAATGCTGACGTCAGTATTTATAAAGATAAATTCGAACTATCGGTGGCTGGTAACAAAAATTCGGCACAGCCGAATATAGCACTCTTAAGGCTCAGTTAGCCGGGAGTAACAGTAATCTTACCGTACAAAAGTAAGACCAGTGTATTTCTTACAGATTGAGACTTAACATCTTACTGCTAACTATAATCGTTCTAATTAATTTACATACAACAAAATGAACCAGCTGATTTCCATCGTTACTGTTACTCCCGGCTAACTGAGCCTTTACTTGTTTTTAATGCAGTATCTTTAAAATGGTATGTGCAACGTTTTATGTATTCTAGTTTAGTTTTAGTTTAGTTCTAGTCAATTTCTCGCATTAGTTCAGTTTGAGTTAGTTTAGCTCTAGTTTAATTCTTATTGTTAATTCTAGTTTAGTTTTGTGTAATTCTAGTTTAATTTCTGTTCAAATAAAATTAAATAAAAATGAAAAGGCATCATTTAATTTACAAAAGTTTATATGATAAAAACATCAAAATTATTTATACATTAAATTTTGTTTAAATGAAATAAAGATGACAAAGGTTTGAAAAATGCTTAAAAAGGTAACATTATCCCACACACTAAAACAAACAAGCATGTCTGAAAAAATTTAATTTCTTTACTAACACCACAACGTAGGCGACTTCAAATCTATTGTAAATCTTAAGCTGTCTGACAACACTTTTCTATACACCTACAATACTAGATATCACTTTGATTTGTCAGTTAATACTTTTTTTTTATTAATTTAATTTTAATTTGCTCTCAAATGTATTGCGTTTGAAATGACGCTGTGTCTGTTATTCTTTTCGCTATAAACAAGTGCCTTAAATGGAAAAACTTCAGTCATACTTGTACATTTACGTCAAGAGAACGGCGGGTCATATAAGGCGAACTTGTTTTTCATGTTAAGTTTCCATTAAGTATACTTGAATAAGAAAAAATACTCTCAAATTTGGAATTTCTCTGTTTTTTTTATGCTAGATGGAAATTTTTAAACAAATTGTTTTCATAACACATAATTTCACTTAAATCATTTTCAATTGTTTTCTTTTAAGAAAAATTTTTTTAGATTTTTTGGAAGATTTCCTTGCAAAATAAACCAGATGTTAAAGAAATGTTTAAACCACACAATTTAATATCATGCTACTCTCAGTTCAAGTAATTGAGTGGTTAGAGGTCATAATTAAATGCAATGAAATCATGTATGAGTATGACATAATACAGTATTTGGATAGAGTAAAAAAATTTAAAACTTTTATTTTATTTTAAATTAAACAATTTAAGTAATTGTTGTACATAAATTTTTTAAAACAACAAAACCCCTGAAACAATTACCTTTTTGTATAAAAAATTTTATTTACAAGAAAGTAGTTTTTGTAAAAGTTAAAACTATGTTTTAAAAATGGGTAGTACATACATATTTATGTTAGTTCTATATTTTCTAAATGTCCAATTTATTTAAATGTTTGAATTTATTAAATTTTTTTAGTATAAAGGCGTGATTAGTTGTCAAAAATTGCTTTATAGGTATTTAACCAAGGTATATTTATAGCAGGTAGCCGCGAGACTACAACAATTGAACAATAAAACAAACAACAGGGCTTTTTATTGTTGTTTTGTGATACGAACTGTCAAACAGCAAAGGGGTTGAAAAGAGACAAAAACGGCAAAAGATATAGATAAAAAACCTTGTTTACTTGTTTACTATACAACATTTGACAGTTTGTATCACAAAACAAGCAAATAAAAAATAACCAGCTGGCTTTCCGAGACCACCTGCTATAAATATACCTTGTATTTAACCAAATTTATTTTTTATTGTTTTCCGGTTTTACATTTATTACTAAATTATTAGGCTTGGCAATGCCTTTTCGTTTTTATAATATTTAAATATTGGCAGCACTGTGTATAACGCGAAGACCGATGACCGTTAAATAAAACATACAGAAACTTCTATTTAAATAAAATATGTACAACACAATTTTGGGGTTATTTGCAAAATACATATGAAAACATATGAATGTTAAATTATTGCATAACTTTTCTCATTTTTAATTGGAATAAGGTTTAAATAATAGAAATATGAATAATAATTTTTAGAAATGTAAAATGTTGGTCGATAATGCAGTTTTCACATTTATATAGTGCCTACAAAAACAAAACGGAAACAAATTTTGGTTTAACCCAACAAACACGAAGTCAAACCTTTGATATGAACTGAATTTATCATTAGACATCAACACAATTGGCAAACGTTTTTCAAATGTTTGATTTTAACATTAAAATTAAAATTGATAATGATTTGAAAATAAACATTTGACATAAAATGTTTTATCAATTTGATGCCAAATTGGTATTAAATGTTGAATTCAAATCAAAACTAAACTTGGCAATACTAAAGCGAAAAATAAATTTAAACATTAAAAATGGCGATTAAAGTTAAATTCTTTCTTCGTAGTTAAATGTGTTTCGAAAGTGAACGATTTATTTCTTGTGAAAAATAAAAATTATTTGTGAGTTATTACAATGATTAAGAATACGAATTAAAAAAAAATAAAACGGAAAAGTTCGGAATTTATAAGTTTGTTGTTTTATCGCGGTGCTACAATCCTCAAAATCAAAGGACGGAAAGAACATTATTTTATCTTTTAGCTATGGTGCCGAATGTTTATCTCACAGTTTATTTAAATAAATAATGAATTTAAATTAAAAAATAAAATATTTTTTTTATGTTCCATTTAAATTTAAATTTGTAAAACATTTGGCAATGACGTTTAAAGGCCAGTTGAAAATAAAGGCATTTTTTAATTTAAAAATAATATTCCCTTTTTGTTGAGAATGCTATGATTTTCAAATCATTATCAAACGTTAGTCTTTTGAGAAAATGTTTGATTTCAAATAATTATCAATTTGAAATCAAACCTCAGTGTTTGTTGGGAATGTGCGTTAAATTTAATGTATGAAAATAAAAGTACGAAAAATTTTAATTAGTAATTTTGCGCTTTTAAGAAAGCTCTAAATCTAGCGCCAAAGGCGATAAATCGGTAACTATGATTGCCTAAAATCTTTCTTTGGTCAAATCAACTGTACTTCTGTTTGATTTTATGCAATGCCTTCAGTTCTTGTTGCTAATTGTTAAAGATACTATTAAATGGGAATAAATTTGAAATAATAAAAACAATAATAATGGTTTTAAAGAAATGTCAAATTTAATCGATGATGTGGTTTTCGTATTTAAAGAAGGGTTGAGGAATTGAATACTTTCTTAAGTCTAATCAGCTCTACTTCAGTTCTAGTTAAGTTAAGTTGTAGTACATTTTAAGTTTATTCCAGTTTTAGTTCGGTTCTAATTCAGCCTTAATCCAAATTTAGTTTAGTTCTAGTCCAGTTCTATTTTCGTTATAGCTTAAGTTCAGTTCTAGTTAAGTTCATGTTTCTTCAAATTACAACACTGATTCGTGAGACGGCCGTAAACAGGGACCGTAACAGTTATTCCTTTTTTCATAAACGTCAGATGAAAACAGTTATTTTTTGATTTTTATTTTTTTGAACAAAAATAACAGTTATTTTTTGATTTTTATTTTTTTACAAAAATAACTGTTATTTTTTGATTTTTATTTTTCGATCAAAAATAACAGTTATTTTTTTATTTTTATTTTTTGAACAAAAATAACAGTTATATATTTATTTATTTTTTTGATCGAAAAAATAAAAATCAATAAATAACAGTTATTTTTGTTAAAAAAAAATAAAAATCTAAAAATTACTGTCAAGTTTGATCGAAAATATAAAAATCAATATATGTATTTTATCATTGACAAGTGCATGAGGAACAATATGGTATACTTGAATCATTTACTTCTATATGCTTTTTTTGTTTTAAAATTCCAATATAACTGTTATTTTCGGTCCCTGCTTAAAAATATTTCAGTTTTTGCATTTTTTGTTGCTATTACTATTTGTTATAGACACAAAATCACTCTTCTTTTTTGCTGCAATTTGTTGTTGCTGTTATCATAAATTCTATTAAGGTTATAAATCAATTACACATGCATAACTTGCATTGACACTCCTTGGTTTTTTCGCTTTACTCTCATAGTGTTCTATGATCTCTTTAAAAAAAACTACTCCTGCTTCTCGTTCTCCTTCAGCTTACATACCTTGTAAACAGCTACATACATCAACAGCAAACTATCTTGTCAATATTACAACGTTGCGGCAAAAATCAAACGGTGCCGCGTTTGACGCTTGACCGCATTTTAAATCAATTTTTGCAAATATTAACTGAAAATTATAAAAAATCAAATATGTAGTAGGAAAAAATAACAATAAATTGATAGAAATTCTAACATTTGCGTGTAGTTCAGAAATTAAAATAATATAAATTGTATGAGAATATGAACACACACATTGAGTTCATTCATTAAGAATTGATTAGAAGAATTTAAAGGAATGTAAAGTTTTTTTTTACAATTTTACAAGTTAAAATTTTTTTTCTTAAATTATCAGTTAATGTTTGCAAAAGATTAAACTCAGAAAATTAAAACAAAAATCCTTATCTCTTTCAGGCTTGCTGGTTAGTTATCTACCCACCTATTCTAGATATTTTTAAACAAGTTTTTAAGCTACCTATTAATAGTTTGTTCAAAAAATACGTTTGACAGATTGTTGCGAAATTTTGTAACTATGGTGCGTTGCAACGCAATGGTTGAATATGTATATACATAAATTTTTTTGAATTGTAAAAATCTTGATTTTTAACCGGGACTTTCCTAAATTAAAAAAAAGGATAGGTTGATTGGTTTAAATGAAAAAAATCAGTGTTATTTTATTATAAATCCACATCAGATGCTGCGCAGTAATGCATTTAGAAAAGTCCATATTTTACGTGAAAGTTAATAGTTTTCCGGACAAAAAGAGCGATGCGTGCAAAAAATCGTTCGGTCTGTTCCCGAGATATGTACAGGGTTCATCCAAAAAAATTTTCATAATATATACAGTTTATACCGTGCAAAAGCCTGTGTTCCCTAGGATAAATCAGCAACGCTTTATACTGACCATTTTGGATGAACCCATGTATCTCGGGAACAGACCGAGTGAGTTTTCGCACGCATCGCTCATTTTGTTCCAAAAAGTGAATTTTTTAATTTGTGTTAACTATTTAATGTATTTTTGCTAAAAATATGTATTCAATATTTTTATTCTGCAAATTCCATTACATATTTGGGAATTTTGGTTTTCGTTTTTTAAATTCTAAAAAATCGACGCTATTTCGTCAACGTTATTTACATTGCTAGATTTTTGTCGTAACAACTTTGTTTTTTTGCTACCGACCCAGCGGGAAAATGAGGAATTGATTACATAAATAATTAAAAAAATAATGCATTATTTTCGAAAGAATAATAATGCATTCATTGGAATCGAGAAGGTAATTTCATCAGACACAAAATTTAAGCACTGATTACCACGTATATTCCCACATTTGCAGAACAAGGAATGTATTGTTTCTGTTAGTAACAATTATTCGTGTTTTTGCTTTACATACTTTTTTCCTTAATAAAAATCCGTTATTTTTTTGCTGCCTTTATGTCGCCTACTTATAATTTTTATTTTAGTCGCAGTTTGTGTTTGAAAGCGTACGGTCAAAGCACAAATTATATGTCTGTGGGTCAAAGTTATTTAAAGTAAACAGGTATTAAAAAATGTATTTCAAACGGCATTGGAGAAGACTTTTATTGTAAGACTTTTGAATAATATAATTTATTCCAAAGAATGAATTATTTAATTTATTCGCAGGATACATTAAAATAATTTATTACAATCCTAGGACATGGTCTGTGTTAAGAATAATGAATTCTGGAATCAAATATCATACAAGATATGTATTACTTTCTCGATTCCTATTAATTCCATTTTCCCGCTGGGGAACTTAAATACATTTTTCGTCAGATGAGAGAACAATGAGAGAAAGAATGAGCAAACAAAACGCATCGAAGAGTACACTCTAGTGTTGCCACTTTGTGGGTAATTACCCGAATTTGGTATAATTTTTACGGTCGTGGGTAGAGCGTGGGTAATTTCTCTTAGGTGTAATTTAGGTATAATTTGAGATTTTTACTTCAGATGCCCAAATAAAACCAAGATTCAATTTCAGTGATGACATTTATTTCTTTTTAAATATTGTTGCTAAGAAATGCACAGCCTTCTGAACCAAAGTCTCGGTTTCTTTTTAAGAAACGACTTCAATTATTAAACATACATATATTTTCAAATGTTTGATAATGAATGTCGCAAGATGGACACTTAGATTTGGATAAAGATGCCTATCATAGTGAAGTTTATTGAAAAAAGTTATTTAAACCAAATACTTTCCTGGGGGAAGATATGTTTCCAATATTGTAACATATAATTAATTTTATTAATTTAATGGGTATTTTTTAAGACCATGAAACTTAAAATTGTAGACAACACAAAAAAAATTTATTTTAATCGCAGATTGATACACGGCATTACCATTTGAAACTGATTTAAAACAAATAGACACCGCGCTTGTCCTTGACGAAACGCATTGCAGACGTCCAATTTTGTTTCTCTTTTTCGAATAAAATGAACAATTTTGACCTCCAAGACACCGATTGTTGGCGGTTTATCAGCATTAACCACTGACTTCGCAACCCTACGGAAAACAATCAATAAGTGTCACATTGCACGATCTTGAAGTCTAATTGACAGTTTATTTTCTCTAAATCAACACATCGCCTTCATTTGTGAAAAAAAGTTGCGTCATTGAAGTCATGAAGTCACCTTTAAGTTGCGAAAATCGATGGCTGATTTTCAAAGTATATTTGGATAATTTGGTGGCGTTGTTCAAGCATGAATCTATTCATGATGATATGCCTGAGCTAACCTTTCGTTAGCTCTAAAAAGCATCCATGATAAAGCAATGGCAAGGAACATTTTAAACCTTCCCAAGATTGTAATCATGTCGATTTGAAGTGATTAACAAATCACTTCAATGTATGGTTAATCATCTGGATTTTGAAGTGATTAGAGCTTAATCACGTTCGAGCTGCTTAAACGCGTTTAAGAACCCAAATGTGAACATAGTATAAGACTTGTGAGATAGTGTAAACTAGCTTTTAGTAATACAGAAAAAGATCACTTAAAAAATTGCTAATGTTTAAAATTTTTTTATTCATTTTAAAAACTTAAAAATTTTGAATATCTTCTTTCTAAACTCTGTTAACATTTAAATTTATAATACCTATTTTAATATAAAAAATTACTAGCAAATTAAAAGAAAATACAGGAAAAATTTAAAATTAATGATAATATTTCATGGCGGATGTAAAAGAAACAATGTTTGCATCGTTCTCTCTCATAAAAACCGGAAATCGTTTCTGTCAGCCTAGAACCAAACTTTTATAATGTTTAGCAAACATTCGTGTTCATATACATATTTTTTTTTTTGTTTTAACAATTTGTTCAAGCAAATTATTTCACATATGCCAAATATTTACATATGCATATGTATAGACAAACACAAACATGTGTTCATACTTTAACAAAAAAAACGAGTTAGAGTGCTATATTCGGCTGTGCCGAATCTTTGATACCCTCCACCGACAGTTCGAATGTTTAAGGAGTAATATCTGTATGATGTTAGTATTATCTTAAACTGTGACGATTTGTTATTAATTATGGTTTTAGGCGACTAAACTGTTTTCCGGTAGTAGGGTTTATATGGGGCCTAGGGTAAATTATGGACCGATCATCACGAAATTTCACAGCGTCATTTCTAGTCCTTTAAAACTGTGACGCACCAATTTCTGTTATGATAGCATTATTAATTATGGTTTTAGGTGTACTAAACTGTTTTCCGGGAGTAGGGTTTCTATGGGACCTAGGGTAAATTATGTACCGATCTTCACGAAATTTCAGAGTATAATTTCTAGTCCTAAAAAACTGTGACGTACCATATTTTGTTACGCTAGCGCTATTTTTTACGGTTTTAAGCGTACTAAACTGTTTTCCGGGAGTAGTGTTTATACGGGGCTTAGGGCCAATTAAAGACGGATCTTCACGAAATTTAACAGTGTGATTGATTTCCATTCAAATAAAACAAATTTTTGCAAAATCTTATCTCATTCCGTGCCTTGTTTCAGCATTTATGTTATTTTTTGTAACAAAATTATCAATTTTTTTAGGTGGTGGTTCCACATTTTGATTCATAGCTCTGGTCCTACTGAACCGATTTTGCTGGATTTCAATCCCAAACTGCTTAGGATAACTAAAAGCAATTTGACAGCAAGTTTGTTCGTTTCTTTTGAGTTGTTCGAAAGTGAGCGTGTTTTCAACAGACTGACAGACGGACAGACAGACGGACATTGCTAAATCGACTTAGAATTACTCAAGGGCCCAGAATAGATATACTTTATGGGGTCTGAGATGAATAATAAAAAAGTTTCACACGGAATGACAAACTTAATATACCCTCTTCACAACTAATTGTGGTGGAGGGTATAAAAAAAACAAAAAGGTGAACGGAATTAAATTTATAAACATCTAGAGCATAAAGCGTAACAAATACAAAACTATTTAAATTAAAGTACCAACAAATATTAATGCTATTTTTGCCATAAAAAAATAAAATTTTTACGAGTTTGTATTGCGTATTATTTTGCTATTTTCCACTTCTATAGTCTTACTCCAGCCCCCGTATAAAAAAAACTACTTCTCCATACAAACAACTACCACTCTAATGAACCATATTTGAAGCATATGTCTAAATGTGGGGGGAAAATAGTTTTTTGTAAGAAATACAGCGACATAAATAAAGAGTCTTCCAATTAGAGGTTTTATTTTGATACGTGAAAAACGAGTATTTTTAAACGAAATCATCGGATGCTTATTAAATTGTCAAGAGGAGGGTTGATAATGGAAAACAATATCGGCCAAATATCAACCGCAACGGCTGCGTTAACAGGGCCTTTACTCTTTTCATGAAATTTTCCATCATCAATTCGCACGTCTGCGCTAACTTCACGTGTTCCATTGAAACTCTCATCTCCGAACTATTTACTACCACAAGAGGTCTCAGACAACAGGGCAACTTATCGTGCAATTTTTTATACCCTCCACCACCACTAGTAGTGAATGAGGGTATACTAAGTTTGTCATTCTGTGCGAAACTTTTTTATTATACATCTAAGACCCCGTAAAGTACAATGCTGTCAAAATAAAATTTGGTGCGTGACAGTTTTTTAGGACTATAAATTACACTGTGAAATTTCGTCCATAATTTACCCTAGGCCCCATATAAACCATACTCTCGGAAAACCGTTAGTACGGCTTAACCCGTAATAAACAATGCTATCATAATCAAATTTGGTACGTCACAGTTTTATAGGACTAAAAAATGACACTGTGAAATTTCGGGCAGATCGGTCTTTAAATTACCCTAGGCCCCGCTCTCGGGAAACTGTAAAGTTTGCCTTGAACCGTAATAATCATCGCAATCATAATTAGATTTGGTACGTCACAGATTTATAGGATGCTGTAAAATTTCGAGATGATCGGTAAATTAATTAAATACGCCTAAAACCGTAGCAGATTTAGATATTGCGGTAAAATTTGTTCCAACTTAGCTTCATATGGCCAGATAAAATTTCAAGCAATTTTTTTGATATACGGTCCATATTTTACCTTAGATCCCATATTAAGCAGCTTTCTGAAGTTTACTGTAAGCGCTAACATTAATTTTACCGCTGTATTGAAATTTATAGAAATTAATGTTTTTAATACCAGAAATCACTCTACAGAATTTTGCGATGATTGGCCCATAATTTACCATGTCTCCATTTTAAATTCCCCTCCTGAAAATTATTTCAGTTCGGCCTAAACTGTTACGAATCATGGTATTTTACTCAAGCTATTCCAAAGTTCTAAAAAGAAAAACATAAAACTTTCCGATTGTCGGTCGGTAATTTAATATAATGCCGACGTCCGTTTTTATAAAGATATATAAATAATATTTATATAGATATCATATAGATCCCACTCCTGAAAAATTCGAACTGTCGGTGGAAGGCATTAAAGATTCGGCACAGCCGAATAAAGGACTCTGACTTGTTTCAACCTGTTAATGAAAAAAAATTTAAAATAAACCAGCAACGCGGAAGACAAGTCATATATATATACATATATATGCTCCTCCCTTATGCAGATTATATTGACATTATTGAAATACTAATGCGAGACGTAACATATACATATATATGACAAGATTGAGAAGGATTCAGCTATTACTTTTCAATGACTACTTCATACCATCTGCATTACATAGAAGTAGTTTGGTAATGGCTGACATATAATCTGATACCTAAGTACTTGTGTATGAGTTGATTAACGAAATTTATAATTCATTCGTAATAAAATGCATCTACGGTTGAAGTTTTTTCAAATCTAATACAAATTGATTTAAAATATTTGTTCTTACAATTTGTTTTTTTTTTTTATTATAAATAAAAAACAATTTGTAATAAATTTGAATTTGAAAAATTATGCTGTACTGAAATTTTATAGTCAAGACATGTTAGTTGTAATTTTGGTGACATCGGAGTAATAAGTTATTTAAGTCCCTATTTGTAAGCGAATGTGGTAATGACTTATTTAACTCCCTATTTGTAAGCGAATGTGGTAATGACTTATTTAACTCCCTATTTGTTAGCGAGGGTGGTAAGTTTTTGCCTCCAATAATTTAATCTCATATTTACGCTCTTAATTGAGTAAAAACATCGTTTTTTTATAAAAAAAACTACACGGGGCGGTAGACTAGCTGGTAGTGAGCTAGTCTATCAGCACCGAGGTTGCGCGATCGTATCCCGCCAGAGACAGAAAAAAAAAATAAAAAATAAAACAAAGTAAAATAAAATAAGAAAAAATAGAAAAAAAAAAAACATAAAGTAAAGTAAAATAAAATAAGAAAAAATAGAAAAAAAATAATTTAAAAAAAAAATAATAAAAAAAAAATTTTTTTAAAGTCATGACATGTTAGTTGTAATTTTGGTGGCATCGGAGTAATAACTTATTTAAGTCCCTATTTGTAAGCGAATGTGGTAATGGCTTATTTAACTCCCTATTTGTAAGCGAGGGTGATAAGTACTTGCCTCCAATCACATCACCGTGTTAAAATAATGAGTTAAAATGCCAATGTATAAGTAGTGAAGAGTCGTTATATTAGCTTTTTAACTCATTACTTTGCAATGTAAGTTTTTGCTCGCTTACAAATAGGGAGTTAAATAAGTCATTACCACATTCGCTTACAACTAGGGACATAAATAAGTTATTACTCCGATGTCACCAAAATTACAACTAACATTTTTATTATTTTTTTAAATTATTTTTTTTCTATTTTTTCTAATTTTATTTTACTTTACTTTGTTTTATTTTTTATTTTGTTTCTGTCTCTGGCGGGATTTGATCGCGCAACCTCGGTGCTGATAGACTAGCTCACTACCAGCTAGTCTACCGGGGCAGTGTAGTTTTTGTGACGATGTTTTTTACTCAATTAGGAGCGTAAATATGAGATTAAATTATTGGAGGCAACTACTTACCACCCTCGCTTACAAATAGGGAGTTAAATAAGTCATTACCACATTCGCTTACAAATAGGGAGTTAAATAAGTCATTAAAACATTCGCTTACAAATAGGGACTTAAATAACTTATTACTCCGATGTCACCAAAATTACAACTAACATGTCATGACTATAAAATTTCAGTACAGCATAATTTTTCATATTCAAATTTATTACAAATTGGTTTTTATTTATAATAAAAAAATAAACAAATTGTTAGAACAAATATTTTAAATCAAGAAATACGTTTAAAATCAATGGTTATACACTATATGATACCAAGGACCCTCGAGATAGAGCCTGTGGAGGTTCTGCCATTTTGATAAAAACCCGAATCAAACACTACCTGATGTGTGATCATCGTGAAGATTATCTCCAAGCAACGAACATTTGTATTAAAGAGCTGAATCGAAACATAGTAATCTCATCCTTATACTCACCACCTAGATTTGCAATATCAGAAAGCCAATATTATAAATATTATAAGTCATTGGGGCCCTGTTTCCTGGCTGCTGGCGATTATAACGCTAAACATACCTTCTGGGGTTCACGACTAATAACACCAAAGGGTCGTGTTTTGTATAATACAATCTCTAAAATGAATTTAAATGTCGTCGCGAGCGGACAACCAACATATTGGCCTGCTGATCCGCAAAAAATTCCAGATGTCATCGATTTCGGAGTGGTTAAAAACATCCCCACAGAAACGATTCAAGTTGAGCCTTCGTTAGAATTATCCTCTGATCACACACCTACAATAGTTACTATAACAAACACCAATAGAATCGTATCTCCCTCTGGTTACATAGCGACAACAGCTACACAAATAAACTGGTTAAAATATAAAAAATATCTCAGTACCCATTGCACAGAAAATATTCCGCTTAGCACACCGGAAAATGTGGATCTCTCTATTGTCAATTTTGACAGTTATCTTAAACTAGCTGTTCAACATTCCAGCAAAACCCTCAAAAAAACCAATTATAACAAAATATATTTTGCAGATGTCGAGCGCCTCTTGAATGAAAAAAGGAGAGTGCGAAGAGAATGGCAATTGCAAAGATCCCCTCAACTTAAAAATGAATTAAAAGAGTGTACAAAAAGGCTAAGAAAATTACTGCAGACTCAGAAAACGGCTTCCGTAGAAAAATATCTTAAGGACTTGGATGCAACTCCACAATCAGGCTACTCATTATGGCGGGCAGCTAGAAACCTCAAAAGACCAGTTATCTCGAAACCACCATTAAGAAACTTGAATGGAAGTTGGGCAAGAAATGATAATGAAAAAGGAAACCTGTTTGTAAATCATTTGAAAAACGTATTTACCCAAAATATACCTGACGATACAGCGCACGAGTTGCCACCTGTTAATGTTAGAGCAGCTATCCCCCTAAGATTTGAGATAAGGGAATTAGAAAGGGCTATTTGTGAATTAAACACCAAGAAGGCACCTGGTATTGATTAAATCAGTAACAAAATGCTTTTGGAGCTACCTCGCATAGCAAAGAAAATTATTCTTTATATCTTTAATGCTATTTTACGACTTGAATACTACCCTCAAGAATGGAAGGTCTCCTTAATAACGATGATACCAAAGCCAGGAAAAGATCACACAAAAGTTGAGTCATATAGGCCTATTAGCTTATTGTCTAATATATCAAAGCTGTTTGAGAAGCTCTTAGCGTCAAAATTAACCCCAATTTTAAATGACAATGGGTGTATACCCAATCATCAATTCGGCTTCAGAAGAGAGCATAGCACAATTGAACAAACCCATCGGATAGTAAACGCCATAAGAAAAGCCTTTGAAGAAAGAAAATATTGCTCCGCTCTTTTCATAGATGTTTCTCAAGCTTTTGACAAAGTCTGGCATGTAGGCTTGTTACATAAGTTGAAGCTAAACCTACCGGTTAATACACACAAGCTGTTAGAAAGCTACCTGGTCGATCGAAAATTTATTATTAAAGAAGGCGATTTTTTAAGTTCTCCTCAGCCAATTGAAGCTGGAGTCCCTCAGGGAAGCATCCTGGGCCCACTTTTTTACCTTATATATACCTCGGACATGCCAACAAACAATCACACCCTAACCTCAACTTTTGCTGATGATACAGCTTTTCTAAGCGTACACGAGAACAGTCGTGAAGCATCTCGATACCTGCAGAATCATATATTTCAACTAGAACTGTGGTTTAAACAATGAAGAATAAAGGTCAATGAGCAAAAATGCGTACATATAACATTTACCTTGCGTCGGGAAACATGTCCCCCTATTAAAATCAATAATCAACTAGTGCCTCAACAATCGCATGTCAAATATCTCGGTATTCATCTAGATCGGCGTTTAACATGGAAATGCCATATAGAAGCAAAATTAACCCAAATGAAACTAAAAGCAATTCAAATTAACTGGCTTATTGGAAGAAATTCTGTTCTTAGTCTCGACTGCAAACTACTACTTTACAACGCTATTTTAAAGCCAATATGGTGCTACGGTATTCAACTATGGGGCACTGCCTCGGCCTCAAATATCAAAAAAAATCAAAGGCGCCAAAATAAACTTCTTCGAATAATTACAGCTGCCCCTTGGTATGTTAAAAACTCAAATATCCACAAGGATCTCAATGTGCCACTGGTAAGGACTATTATTACGAAGTATGCGGTAAAATATTTGAAAAGGCTAGAGTTGCACCCAAATCCACTAGCACGAAATATTTTAAATGATAGCGGCCACTCTCGCCTAAGAAGAAGAGACACTGCAGCACTTACCCATTAAGATGAGCGATAAACACCTACATATGTGAACAGAACCTGTGATGAAGAAAATTTTTGTCTGGCACTGGCAGGACATAAAATAAAGCATTAGGTTAAGATTTGATTAATTATTGTTAGTTCATATTTAATATATGAAGATTCAATAAATAAATAATAAAAGAAAAAAAAAAAAAAAAAATTTGTATTAGATTTGAAAAAACTTCAACCGTAGATGCATTTTATTACGAATGAATTATAAATTTCGTTAATCAACTCATACACAAGTACTTAGGTATCAGATTATATGTCAGCCATTACCAAACTACTTCTATGTAATGCAGATGGTATGAAGTAGTCATTGAAAAGTAAGTTGTTCAGTAATGGCAAGTCATTACCAAGTTTTTGCTGGGCAGCGCAAAATTATGTGTTTTTGATGACGGTTGACATGATTGAGATGATTAATTTTTCAAACGCGAAAATAGCAAAATAAGATTCGGCATATCCTAATTTAGCACTCTTACTTGTTTTATATCAACATGAAACGTCTTATTGGAAGACCCTGTTTAAACAAACATTTTCTATAAAAATGCTAGAGATGCAGGTTTTTGGACTGTGTTCATTAATATCTGTTAAATTAGAATACTACTTGTACTTTTTTTGCGTTTTATTTCTCTTGAAATAAAAATACATAAACAAAATAGCAAAGAGACGGTTAATTATAAATGATAATACGCAAATACAGTGAGTAACAAAGAAAGTGTAAAGGAAACGTTTTAATGAATTTAAAACTGTTTCTTGCATAAATACACAAACCATATCTTACTTTATGAAACACTTCACCTTACAAATTTAAAATTCTATTTTACCTTTATAATATACTAGCTTAACCCGGTGTGCTTCGCTACCCCCATCGTTATAAAATAAAACTGAAAGTATTTACAATATATATAAACAAAAATTTATTAATTAAATTATTAGCTGCTTCGTAGTAAGAGAATTCCGTGGCATTCAGTAGTTTCGTTTTATGGGGGTATTGTTCTCCCTCCGTCAACCCCGCCTATTTTTCTTTTAAATTTACCATAATAGTGGATTTTATCACGTTTGAAGACTCTAGCTATCATAGTTCTTCAGTAACGCGATAATTAATATTTGTATTGCTCGCCCTGCGCCATTAGAATGACTTCTACAAAGTTTGAATATTCTCACTATAACAGTTCTTAAGATATGCGACATTAAACATTGGCGACCTATGGGGGGTACCACTTCCCCCGCTGCTATTTTATTTCAATTTTGGGGCTCAGAAGATCCAACTACCAAAAGTTCAACGGAATGCTTGCAGCGGCTCTTAAAATATGCGATATTTAATATTGGCATCCACGAAAAAATATGGCACCGCCCCTTTGTCCAATCACACCTTTATGAACCCTACGACACATTAATTCAGAACAATGGCCTTCTGTGAAAATTTGAGACGATCAGTTCAGTAGTTTATTAGATATAATGCTTCTAACTTTTTGTATAAAGGGGCGAGTCCACGCCCACTTTTTTAATTAAACGTATTTCTATTCATGCCAACAACATATATACCAAGTATTATCGCCGTAGGTGACAAAATATCATAGATACCACGATTTAAAATTTTTTGTTGTATGGGCGTGGCTCCTTTGCCCAGTCACAATTGTATATAGCCTAATGTCTCTTCCAGGGTCACAGTTACATGCTGTGAAAATTTCAAGGCCATCGGTCAAGTGGTTTGGCCTCCTATAATATACATACATACATTCACTTTTATATATATAGATTAATAAAATAACTTTTTTTTGAGCTCGTGGTCTATTTTTAAAAATTTTATTTTATAATTATTTCATTTTTTCGTTTATCATTGCATAACATCTTCGGGGCTATAATTTTGAAAAAATTATAAAAGTACATAAAAAAGCAAAAATTAGTTATTATTATTTATTTAATAATGGCCATTTTCTCAATGAATAGATACAATTTCTGTTACTTCATGTCAACATAAATTTATTAGACCGATATACTGTCCGTTAACGATTTTGGGTATCTTAATATACCGACAAATACCGATTATTATTATGTTGTGTTAACATCGTCTAGTTGTGAACTTTAATTATATGTATTTTCATAAACATTTTTGAACATTTCACCTTAAGCCAAAGTTTCCAAATTTGGTACACAGAAAAAATTATCGCCGAATTATTTTCAAACAAACGCTTGTTTGAAAATTTTTTTAATTTCTATAAATTTTTTTACTGATTCAAACAAAATTTTTGTTTGATTTTTATTTAACCAACAAAAGTGTGGACAACTCTTCAAAAATATAATAAACGCGTTATTTGTGTCAAGTTTTCATAATTTTCTATGAAATATTTAACGCTCTTTAATGTTGTCGTCTTTTTGCAATTTTTTATTTGATCGTAAGCAACACTTCTTTATGTGAAATATAAGAACAACAACAAAAAACAAACACAGTCTATTTTTGGACGCTTTAAAAAAGTGCAACTATAAGAAAAACAATAGCAGAAACAACATTACAAGAAACAAAATCCCGTATTCAATTTTTTAAAACTGTTTGGTTAAATACATCAAATACAGAAATAGAATGATGACGAAAAACATATCGAGTCGGTCTGCTGCCGTTTTGGGTTACATTTCTTCTTTAGCAAAGGAAAGGATACAGCAACAGTGAGTGATGAAGAAAAACATTGTGTTGTGTGTATAAATCAGACTTCGTGCAAAAATTATTCCAACAAAAAAAAATGTGTCTCAAAGCCAGTCGGCGGCTCTGCTCTGCCGTCATCTTCTCATACAGTGATTACTTGTGTGCGCGTCTTTGCTTGTGCAAAAACTTTTTTTTTTATTTTGAAATTTAGTATATGAATTTCAGTAAACTTTTTGTTTGATTCAGTTAAATTATTTGTTTGAAAAAATCAGTGTCTTTTTTCAATAAACAAAATGCAAATAAATTGTTTGAATATGCAAATTTGTTTATAGGACCGATTTCAGACAAAAAATTGCTTGATTCTACAAATTTTTTGTTTGAATTGGAAAAATAATTTTTTCTGTGTACAAGGATCTTAGTTATCAACATACAACATACGACAAAATGTGAGTGGGATTGCAAAAGTGGGCGTGGCACAAAATAGACTTATTTATATCTAAAGAACGGTATTTATGCAGCTTTTTGTTATTATCGCACCATGGTGAATGCTGCAAATATAAGATTCGCCATAGCCGAATAAAGCACTCTTTCTTTATGTTTATGTTAAATTGTTTTTATACCCTTGTCAAGAGGGTATACTAAGTTTGTCATTCCGTGTAAAACTTTTTTATTATTCATCTCAGACCCCATAAAGTATATATTCTGGCTCCTTGAGTAATTCTAAGTCTATTTAGCCATGTCCGTTTGTTGAAAACACGCTCACTTTCGAAAAACTAAAAGAAATTAAAAACCTTGGTATCAAATTGCTTGTAGTTATTGTTTATTGAAAGCCAGCAAAATCGGTTCAGTAGGATCAGAGCTTTGATTAAAAATGTGGAACACCAAATTAAAAAATTTATATGTACTTTTGTTACAAAAACTAACATAAATGGTGGAAAAAGGCACGGAATGAAAACACGGAAAATTCGTTTTATTCGACTGGAAATCATGCTGTGAAATTTCGTGAAGATTGGTCCATAATTTACCATATAAATCCTACTCCTGGAAAAAAGTTTAGTACGCCTAAAACCATTATTAATGATGCTATCATAACAAAATTTGGCAGGTCGCAGTTTTATAGGACAAGAAATGACACTGTGAATTTTCGTGATGATCGGTCCAAATAAAGCCCACTCTGGTAAATTAATTAAATACGCCTAAAACCATAGCAGATATAGATATTGGGGTCAAATTTCTTCCAACTAAGCTTAATATGGCCAGAACAAATGATATACAATCCATAATTTACCTTAGATCCCATTTTAAGCAGCCTTCTGAAATTCACTGTAAACGCTAAAACTAATTTCACCGCTGCACAGTAGGTAATTTGGCCTATATTTTTGGCCAAAATTCAAAATCTGCACTTTAGAAAAAGTAGTTTTTTTTGTTGTAATGTGATAAAGAATACTTCAAAGCAAATAGAAGTGAATTTTTATTTTATAAATAACAAAACCCCGTTCATCGCCCGACTCTTAAAGTCACTGTATACAATCAACAGTTTAAGTGGGGCGCGCTTCGTGTTATTTTTTATTACAATACCTGACACTAGTTTTTAATAAAAAAACAAACGAAAAATACAATAAAATATGGAAAACAATATTAATAGTAAGTGCTTAATAAATACATAATCGTTGTTTAAAATAAAATAGTTTATTGGTGAAAAAAATCAATCTTTTGATCTTATCTCAATTAAAAAAAAAATAAAAGTTTTATACAACTTTGGAGAAGCTTTTAAAAAAAGTTTAAAATGTTTTAAAGCTAATAGTAATAAGGTCTTGATAAGTATTTGATTTTGAGATTGTATAATCAATTTCATGCTGCGTTTTTTTGCGTTTTTTGAGATATCCCATTTTTTTGCAGGCAACCTCTATTTCGCTTAAGCTCTAAAAACACTGAGGGTCTTAGCGCCAGTGAAAACGATGAGTGCGCAAATGATGTCAATATGTTAACATACACAATTTACACAAATGATTTGGATGATATTAAATTAGAAAATTTATAAGATATACCAAAAGTAGACAAAAAGAAATTTTAAAAATTTTGTTCTAACGCGTATCTTTTCATAAGAATGCGATATTTAGAAATTCCAAGTTTATTCTTAGTTTTAGAGTTAATAAGTTAAAAAGTTAATCAAAAAATTCATGCCCAGATTTGTTAAAATTCTGTCGGCCTGTTATCAATTTTGGCCAAAAAAATTGGATAAATTACCCATAGTGCGCTGTATTGAAATTTATGTTTTTTAATACTAGAAACCACTCTGCATAATTTTGGGATGATTGGTTCATAGCTTACCATGGCTCCAATATAAATTCCCCTCCTGAAAATCATTTAAGTTCGGCTTAGCTATTTAAAATTGCTAAAAATTATAAAACTTTCTGATTGTCGGTCAATAATTTAATATAGGTCTAAACCGCAACCAATTTTAATGCTGATGTCTGTTTTTATAACGATAAATTAATAATAAATAGACATCATATACTTAGATATCACTCCTAAAAATTTCGAGCTGTCGGTCACAGATATGTTAAAGGTGACTTGTGAAAAGGGCCCAAATCAGTTGTGAAGGCAGATTTCGAAGAAAAAGACAGTAAGCTTTTTTTTGGTAGCGAATTTGCAATGTGTAAAAACAGGCCGCAACAATCAACACAATTGGCGTGATCAAAACCAAAATAATAAAACACAAACCAAGTTAAACAAATGCAATAGTTCAACAAACGTTGTGTTTTGTACAAGGTATATTTACACAAGGTAGACTCATTTGGGAGTGTATACATGCTGCTCTATAAAAGGAACCGAATTGTCAAAATTTCATATAAAACAAAAGCAGTTTAACGCACACATGTACACATTTTTTCTTATATGCACGAAATTTGACGTTAAGGTTCCAACTAGGGGTAACCAGCTGACAAGCATATGAGCCAACGAGTTTACCTTGTGTAAATATACCTTGGTTTTGTACAAAAAAATTTATTTAGTAGTTTTGCTTTGATTTCTAATATTATTTACATACTTAAATATTATTTACTCATGTTGTGGTACACTTAAAAGTTAATTTTTACAACAGTTTTGCAAATCAATTTCAACTTAATAAATTTGTGTTCATTGCATTGCGTCATAAAAGATAGTGCAAAGAGAAATACAAAAAGGGCTGCCTTCTTAGAAAGAGACAAAAAAAAAAGCAAAATCTTCCGCGTCGTGACATATCTGTTTAGTAATCTGTGCTGACGATGGAGGGTATCAAAGATTCGTCACATCCGAATATAGCAATCTAACTTGTTTTTTTCTAGAATTACCCTCGTATTTTCAAATGAATTAGATAAGTTTAAGCTATTAATAATCCAAAATTTTAGATAATAATATAGAAATTTACGCCAGTATTAAAAACATTTTAAAGTTCTAAATACCCTTAACAATGGTGCGATAATAATTGAAAGTTATATGAATAAATTCCGCCCACTTTTTTCTTTTAACTGTTACTGATCTATTTTTACTTGTATGGGAGGTGACACGCCCACTTATTCAATAGCACACACTTAATGACAGACTTTACCGTCCAATTTTTGGCAGATGTCGTGCATTTTAACCGAAGCTATTTGTGTCAAGTTTAAAAACTTTTACTGCTACAATTCTCCAGATATACAGATATCTATTATTTATTTGTACGGGAGGTGCCACACCCACATCTATGAATTGATAACCAAATTGCTTGTACCAAATTTGGACATTTAGATCTTGCCGTTCTCTAGGTATACAAAAAAAAATTAAGGCTTTTATGGGTAAAATAAGACGTAGTCATGGTTTCTTTTTCATATCTCAGATCTCATATCTCAGACAAATCCGTCTGAATTTCAATAACAAGCAATTCCGTACTATATGTGATATAAATCCGTCATAATTTCAATAACAAGAAATTCCGTACTATATGTGCTATAAATCTTCAGAAAATCCATTTTAACATAAACACGGACAGACGGGCATCTTTAAACCACTTCGCTACTAATATGGACTTAAACACACATTTATACTTTATAGGGTCTAAGATCAATACTGAAGAAATTAGAAACTAAATAACAAACTTAAATATCCTTCATCACAGGTGGAAAGAGAATTTAATTTTTAAATGAAACCCTACCTTAGGCAATGTATATTAACCCAAAATTTTTGTTTTTTTTTCACTTTTTGGAAAAATCGACACGTAATATTCATATGAAAAATTAAAAATGGTTTTGTTTCCACTGAATATTTTTCAGTTTTGATTTAATACTGTATTGTTGAACAACTGCGTATATATGTGTGTACTCGTAAATATCAAATAACAGTATTCCTATCACATTCTTTGTAAATTTTATTAAATTGTCAATACAAACATCCATAGCTGTCACAAATTAAAAAAAAAAACACACTTTTAACATACACGAATAAAAAAAAACTTAGAATACCTACTTTTAAATAATTACAGCTTTAACATATAATTAATAATATAAACATTTAAGAATAAATTACATTTTATACGGCCATACAAATGTAGATAACGTGAGCTTCCTTAATGTATACTATTTTTTGCAGCCAACTGTATCATGTATAAAACCATAAAACAATCTATGTATGTCTGTCCGTCTGCCTTGTTAAATGTTCATTTTTGATTTTCTAAGCGAAAGTGAGAACAACTAATAAAATGTTTTTATTTATTATACCCACACCACAATAGTGGAGAGGGTATTATGCATTTGTGCTGATGTGTGTAACGCTTTCTGAGTCGAACTAAAGATGTCCGTCCGGCTTGCTGGCAGGCTGGCTGGCTGGATGTCCATGTAACCTTGTGCGCAATGTACAGGTCGAAATTTTGGAGATAATTGGATAAAATTTGGGACATAGGTTCTTATTGACACAAGGACCAAGCCTATTGAAAATGGGCCAAATCGAAGGACCACGAGGGAAGATAGGGGGAAATTTCTTCCTCTCAGAAACTATCAAACCGATTTTAATGAAATTTTAAACTTACATAGAACTATATCTTCATGGACACAAAAGGGATGTATTTTTTAAAAAATAGGACCACGAGGGGAGATAGGGCCAATTTCTGCCTCTCAAACCGATTTTAATGAAATTCAAAACATAGATAGATCCATATCTATATGGACCCATAAGCTATACAGTTTTTCAAAAATAGGACCACAAGGGGAGGTAGGGGGCAATTTCTGCCCCTCACAAACTTTTAACCCGATTTTAATGAGTTTTATAAACATAGATAAATCCATATTTATATGGACATATAAGCATGATGTGTTTTTTAATACTGTGGTGTAGGGTATCATATGGTCGGGCTTCACCCTTACTTGTTTTTTAATGTTTTTGCAATTTATCATGTGTGAGAATATGAGACATCTTCGAGTAAGTGTGGGGCCAATACGAGACACTTACTATCACCTTAAAAATTTTGATATATCAACAACAGATGTTTAGTTTTAAAGGTAAAAAAAATAAAATAAAAAAATTATATTGTGAGAAGTGTTGAGTGCACCGACAAAAAATATCTACAACTATTACGATCAGCTTGGCTGTTTAAAAAAATTTAAGAAATTGTAACGCAAAGCCTTACAAATTTCGACTTCAGCTGACATTGAGAGTCAGTCATATTGTTAAATGTAAATAAATCATACCAACGAACAAACACACATATATACTTACTTATATAAACTCCAATACTCAGATACTATTTAAGTAAGAAATAAAAATGGAAAAGAGAGCGAGCGAAACATCAAGATAGTGATCAGTCCCCTATTTCCCCCTATATTTAAATGCTTAGGCATATTGGTAAAGATAATTTAGCGATGTTAGAAATTTTTTTAGTGCTTTTAAGAAACTTTACTCGATATCGAATGCTATTATTTCAAATTCAATACATTTCATTCGATATCGAGTTTCATGATACCAAAATAATTAATTTCGATCAATTTTGCTCGATATCGTATGCGGTGATTAGACCCCTGGATCGAAAGTGAACAGTTTTTTCCACGAAATTAAGCTTTCCACAATAAATTTTTAAGGAAAAAGGGAACAAATTTCGAGAAACATTTTACTTACGATAAGGACGATTATTATTTGTTACTTGTTGTATTGGCCATGACCTGCGAAAATGCCTCAGGAACTTCGAAATTATTTAAGCCAAGCATTAATAGGTCGTATAACCGCAATAAACAATAATAAGGTATTTTAAGAATTTTTTCTGAAAAATCTTTAAAGTGAAACCTTGTGAAAATTCCATTGTATCTAACTGCTTTCTTCAAAAATCCTTTTAAGTGCTATTAGAAAAAATATTTAAGAAAATCAGACACTAATCACTCATGCAAAGTAGTTTATTTTGAATAGCAACTGCACAAAGAGAGATCCGTTAGCAGACTGAAATTTATCCTAGTTTCCAGGAAAGAAATCCACTTTTAAATCGATTTTAAAGATCAGCCTTAACGTGATTTGATCTTCTGAGAAATTTGATGATGATTTGATGATCTTCTAAGAAATCTCATCTATAAAAAGTCTTACCTTCTTTGTGTTTACAGACGGGACTCTGCTTAACTACGATCTACTGAAGATATTTCCCAGAAAAGCTTAAACTTTTGGCTGCACCTATGTTTTTCAAGACACAGACTTATAACTCCTGGGGGAAAGATATAACAATATGAAATCAAGAGTTTCAAATAACAACTCTAATGAACACTTTTAACACAACTTGCTCATGTAGTTCTTAGCTCTTAGTTTAAGTCGTAATAAAACAAGGAAATATAATTTTAATATCAATGAAACGGGCTTTATTGGAAATAAAATTTAATGAAATTAATGTTTCAATATGATTTCTGCCATGTAGCCGCCACGGTTGGCGCGTAGATGGCGCAATCTGAAACACCAATTTTCAACAACTTTCCGCAGCATTTGTGGGTGTATTTCGCCGGTAACTTTTCGAATGTTAATTTTCAGGTGTTCAATTGTATGTGGTTTATCGATATAGACAAGTGACTTAATAATTAAATTGACTGCTCAGAAGTGACACGAAGATCGCTTTAAAGCAGGGCGAATTCACTAGAAGGTGTGGTCAGGTTAACATATGGTAGTTGTTTTCGGTGGTCGACTTGTCAAAGTTTGTATGTATACAAACTAGTTTTTTTTCTTTTACTAGCAATATTTTTGACAATCCGACCACAGAAGCAGTGTTTTGAACTCACCTTCTAGTCAATATGCCTTGCTTTAAAGCCTATTATATCAAAATATTTTATAGCAGATTTCAATGCTTTTATCACAAGAAACTTGACAACACTTCTTGCGTGTTTCTGTTTTATATGTATTAACATATTTTGCGTGGAGGCGACCAAATGTCAAAACCACAAAAATGCTTATGTCAATAAAAGGTAAAATCGCACATTTTCATTCATACTAACATACATACATATATACTTCCAACGTTTACAAATTACATCGCGCAGCAGAAAATATTATATATCGTTACCTTAATATAAAAAGGCCCCAACTCATCAAAAACACTTTTTACAGGAGAAGGAAAAAATTTAATAAAAGCTGAAATAATATAGCTACACAAACATTGTCAAAAAACATCTTTATTAAAATTAAACGAGGAATTCAGATTGAAATACATATGTATGAGTCAGTGTTTTTTTCTTTCGAAAAATTGTGTGTATGAGTTAGGGCTTTTTTTCTTTAGAAAAATTGTGTGTATGAGTTAGGGCTTTTTGTGTTCTGCTTATAACTTCTTTATTTTTAATCTAATTTGCTTGAAATTTTAATAGAATGTGTATTAGCAACCATTCTACAAGAATCAATAAAAAAACGGATTTCCAAAAAAAATGAGTTGGGGCCTTTTTATATTAAGGTAACGATATGTACATCCAACACACATCAACAGAAAATCCAATGAAGACGAAACATCACCAACAACAAAAGCTACAATACGGCATTTTAGACATAATGAATGGTTTCACTCATTAATTATAGACGATCGTTAGATTAACAACAATGACTATAAAAAAACAACAACAATATAAGTAACAAATAAACAAACACAAAAAATATTTGCCAACTACAACACTATGAACTGCACAAAAACAAAGAAAACTTTTCTTAATTTAAACGAATGATGCTGTGTGATGATGAGCGCATCAGTAGATGTACGAGGATAAAATTGGAAGTACTTTAAATAATGAGAATGTATATAATTTTTGATTAACATTCTTTTCTTTATTACCGACTAATTTTCCTTTGAAGTTTTGTCGTTTCTATTGTAATTAAAACAGCGTTACGTTTATCCAAAAGATACAATAAGGTTGCAAATTATATTTGAAGTAATTAAAATATTTTCAATATACAAAAACATATAAAACTACGAAAGCTTGATCAAATTCATTATGTTGAATACCAAGTAAAATACAAAGTAGAATACAATATTTAACAACATGCCTCCTCAACATTTTGAATTTACATTACAATTCCAAAATTATTACAACAAAATAAATGTTTAGGTTTAGGCACAGGTTTAGTCAAAACATCAGCCAGCATTTTATCAGTAGATAAATATTTCAGTTTAACAACGTTTTGTTTAATGGCATCCTTCACATAGTGGTACTTATAATGGATATGTTTAGTACGGGAATAATTGGAACCAAATTCAGCCATTCTTTGAGCACTTTGTGAATCAGTATGTATCGTCACAGGCTTTCGATCAGAATAGCCAAGTTCTTCTAAAATATACCCCAAATAAGTAGCTTCTTTAGTTGCTTCAGTAAGTGCCACCTATTCAGCCTCTGCACTAGATGTTGCTACAACCTTTTATTTCTTTGACTCCCAAGAAATAAGACCACCTGCGAGTAAAAACAAAAACCTGATTTAGATTTTCTATCATTGGCGTCTTGCGCCCAATTTGCGTCACAAAAACCAAGAAGTGGTAAACCACATTTCTTATACTTCAGCACAGCATTTTTAGTATGTTTTAAATATTTAATTATATGATACGCTGAATTTAAATGTTGTTTACGAGGATCTTTAGAAAATTGGGATAACATATTAACAGCACACGTAATATCTGGTCTACTATACAACGACAAATAAAGTAAAGATCCAATTATTTCTTGGTAGAACTTTGCATCAACTTTCTCTGCTTCCCCGGAAATTGTTGGTTCTTTTTCCAATTTAATGTTTGGTTGCATAGGAATTCTTGTAGGTTTGCAATTTTCTAAATCGTATTTCTTGATTAAATTTGAAATATATCCTGGTTGTGAAATTGAAATTTCTCCATCTTTTATATCTTCTTCAAGACCAATACAATGCTTAGGAACTCCTAGGTCACGAATGTCAAAATTTACCTTTAAGTTTAGTACAAATTGTTCCATTAAAAAGTTGTCATTACCGGCAATTATTAAATCATCAACATATAAGGCGACAATCATTATCTTTTAGTTTTTTCTAATAAAATAAATACACTGATCATATTTTGACTAGGTGAAACCATAATCCTTGATAACGGAATCAATTCTTTTAAAACACTGCCTACCAGCTTGCTTTATTCTTTGTGGACTCTTCGAGAAATCCTTCTGGTTGTTCCATATATATTTCTTCTTCCAAATTTCCGTTAAGAAATGCAGTAGATACATCTAATTGACGTAATTGTAAATCATACTCAACTGAGAGTGCATATAACATTCTTAAAAGCAGGATCAAATCATACAACCACCATGGCTAATGTTGATGCTGTGTTCGCCTTGATGCACAAATCCTCGTTGGGTCAGTTGTATCTTTTGTGAACAGGTTTCTTGGCCGTTCCATTGACGTACATTTCTTCCCTGAAGGTTCATTTAATCAATCGTTTCATTCTTAGAACTTCTCTATAAACAAACGATTTGAAATCGCTTTGGGGATTATTGACTTCTAAGCTCTGGCTTGAATAGCAATCGTTATTCCATGCTAACGGAGACTCTCGAAATCGCAATAGGACAATTATATTATTGCGACGATCGTGAATCCTGTCGTTACTTCATCCTGTTATTGTTGCCAAAAATGTTACAACTTAAGGCGGGAAGGAGCATGCTTTATACTTTTCTTTTTAAGATTTTCACAGATTATACAGGAATTCCAATACGGTATTCACAATATCATAGCATCAAAAAAAGTTTCAGCTTATATTACATTTCTTAACATAGGTATTTCTGGTTTGGTCGTTTGTATTAATAATTTTTGGGGTCATATAGAAAGAAGAGTAGCTTATGTCGACAAAAGACAAAATTAAGTTATTACAATCCGAAAAATAATTAATATTTACTTTAAAATCAGACCTATGATGATCAAAGAAAACGTTTAATTATTTCTTTTGAAGATCTATTTCGTAGATAATCATGAATAATAAACCCGAATATTCTTTTACAAATTTCTGAGATACAAGCCATAAAAAGATACAGTAAAAATTTTTTGATGAAATTGTTCCTTTGGGTTCACTTATATGTTACAATTGATCTTAGGTGAAATTTCGATCAGGGGGCAAATTATGGCACTCGTGATCGAATACTTTTTCGATTCGAAAGCAATTTTATTTCAGTCGATACTAAACGAATCTTTTTTATTTTTTCAGTGTTGTGGAAACTCAAACAAGTACTTTACAACACAAAAATATTATTTCGATCCGTTCAGTATGAACAGAAAGAATAAGAAATAAAACTGCTTTCGAATCGAAAAAGTATTCGATCACGACTGCCATAATTTGCCCCCAGTTTAATTCAAAAGCTTAAAAGTTTGTCTTCACTACACGATAAACCCTACTTTAATCTTGTGTAAGAAGATCCATATTCAAGTCAGATTGATATTGTAAATAGGTATCCATTCTAACTGTTGGTTGTTTTGATTCTAATCTTTCAAATTTTTAAGATCACTTCAAAATAACCCCTCGAACAAAAGTGCAATTATGTATGTGTACTATATGAATTTTCAAAATTTAAACAACTTACATACTATAAACAAGTAACAATCTTGAACAGAGCTAAAAAAAAAAATTAAAAAAGGAAACACCGACGCCATAAGATCACTCAGACAATGAACAAAAAATTTAGCAAATCTAAAATAAAAAAAAAAAAAATATCTGACAAAATATTATTCTCCTCAAAAAAATATAACTAAATAAATGACTTTAAAAGATAACTCTCCAATTGAAAGAGTATCTTCAACACTACTCTCATTCTTCTCCTGGAGTTCAACGTCGAGTGTGAATGCAAGTACTTTACTCGTATTTTTGCCTTAATAAATTGTTATATTGTTGGTGTTATATGAGCCGCACACATCACTTAAACAAGTTTAACAAAACAACTTGTGCCGGATGACATCACTGGCGAAAAAAACACAAAATTTATTTTATTTTACGTAGAAAATATACAAATAAAACCCATACAAATAGATGGAAACAACAAAATATTCAAGCAGTACCAATAAAACCAATAGAGCTGTTTATCTTATACACCTTTGCAAAATTTTACACATCAACACACAGATACAAACGCATACATAGAACACATTAATGTCTTAACTTTTGTTGGGAGCTAAAAATATGGAGAGAGAAATGTTAATATATATAGTATTGTGTCCCAGGAATGAAAATGCCTTTTCTGACTTTGAATTAAATTGTAACAAAAAAAGTACTTTTTCGATTACAACGCACTGGGGGGTTAATAGCAGAAAAAGTTTTAATAAAACTGAATCTCATTAACTACTGTTCGGATTGCAAAATTATGTATAAACGAGTCGTAGAGGGGGACATAGGCTTTAAGAAAATTGAGTTTGTGACCACACTGTTAGAATACAAGGTGAGATACAGGGTGTAAAAGTTGACCATCATGGGTATTGTCAACTTTGAAAAGCTTGTAACTTGTGCAAATATTGACAGATTTTAATTTTAATGCCCTTTCTAGGAATAGCAACAGCGGGGATGTACGTTTGAAACAAATGTTGAGGATAGAAAATGTAGTGGGATCGGTGATACATTTGACCGGTCTAAATTTCATAAACTTTGTATGGGAGCCACCTTAAGGAATGTAGAATGTAAGTTTGAAAAAAATGTCAGGATTTTACCCCTCTATGAGTGATTCGTTGTGGCCATTTGATTTACAACTTAAATGCATATGGAAATGCATATTTTTATATTTTATTTGACCTTATTAAGTCTGGCCAAAAAAAGGGCTTTTATTGAGAAAACATAAAAAATTTGTTTTTGTTTATTTTTATATTTTTTTATTTTAATTTTAAAAGATTAAAAAAACTTATTTTGATAATTTTTTATTTTATTTAAAGCTATGTACGTTCACAATAAAAAAAACAATTTCATTTTTTCTTCTATCTTTTTTCTTCCTAAAGTATTTCATATATTTTCGTTTCACTTTTAGAACAAAAATGTAACTAACATTTTTTTAAAAATGTAACTAAAGTTGAGTCAACTAGAACTTAGCAACAATTTGTATGAAATTGTTTCTGACGTTTAAAATAATTCTATTTAGTTTTGAATGAAAATTTTAACAAAATGTTTACAAAAATAAAATAAAAATAAATGCATAATATTGTTGCGGCTAAAATTTGCAAACGGTTTCTTGATGCAAAATGTGTGTAGTTACAAAAAGGAATTGTTGCTATATTATGAACACCAAGTGAAAATGTATTTTTGATTGTGAACGAAGCTTAAAAGTTTATATGTAAATGAATCGTACGAATATGTAGGAATCCCGGCCTTATGTGTTGTTTCCAGGTGACAAGCAATTGATTGTGTAGAAAAATTGTTTGTCAACTGGAAACAGCACATTAAGCAATATGAATTGGTTGGTAAAGGCTTGAAATATTGGAGGAGCTAGAGAGATTATATTGACTTAAGACAGTAACTATAACGATATTTTATATTTCCATATAAATTATGTAAATGTTGTATATGGGCATTTCCGCCAAAAGGTCCACCGTGACCAAAAATTTTAAAGTTATTAAAAGCTGATTATTTTACGATATTGTTATAGAGAAACATTTAGATTTTACTAGTTTTATAAATTTACTCATAAATTTGTTCACTTACCTGAACAATCAGACTGCAAAGTTGCGCAAACGTAATTTCTTATTTTTGAGAATGTTTTATTGTATGTTTTCTTTAATATTTATCTTCCTTAAAAGAGGTGATATTTGATAAAAATTATTCCAAAAAAAATTTCTTACATGGTCTGTAATCTTCAAAGAGAAGAGTTCAAAGAGAAATATGTTATTCGGATTAATGGTAAATTTTTATTTTATTTTGATCATTATTCAGTTAAACTATTACGGAAAAAATTTCACGTTCGAAATGTCACGTATCGACCCAGATTTTGGCTTAAAAAAAAAGAAAATACAGAAGATTTTGGAATCAAACCAAAACATTTTAATGTTACATTGCTACGTAAAACTCTGAAAGTAGTTTGACTAAAAAATTGTGCCGGGTTTCGCTGAATTACGCCTTTTTATGCATGGCCACAAAAACTACTTCTGTTTTTTTCACGTTTGAACCGCTACTTATTTTGCCATTATCTTTGACCTAGAATCGCGCCCTCCATAAACTTAAGCATAGATAACAGTGCTTTCTTAGTGCTTTAATTTTAGGGTTAAGAAAACGTAAAAATATTTTTTGCTTAAAATGTTATTGCATTTTTGATGCGTACGCCTGTCACGTTCAACACTTTGGAATTACCCATATACGTTAAGTGTACGTACATTATGGTTTCAAGATTTAATTTCAATGCTCATTTAGGGCCATTAATAAAACTGTCCCACGTATACAAATTTGTTCACTATTACAACTTTACTTTAAATTAAAGTGAGCAATATGTTAAAGGCAAGCTCATCCTACCGGGTAGGTTAAAGTTTAGTTGAAATAATAAATAATTTGTTATACGTCCGACAAAATCCTAACTTTAACTTAACGGCAAGTTGTTATAATAGCATTTAGAAGTTTTATATTTATTTAATATTAACTTATAAAGTAGTTAAGAATACAAGTCCACTTTTGTTCTTAAAATATTCCCTAATTAAGCACAAACTTTTTTGCATTTCATTAAATAATAGTTTTTTTTCGGAAAAGATTGAAAAATTTAAATTGTACCAAACATAAAAATAAAAAAAGTGCAATTGTAATATGATTTCCATCCCTGATGTGTTCTGTATGAGAGAGAAGGTGGGGGCCTAAGTTTAAAAATGTTTACAATATCATTTAAAAGAGCATGAATTTGCACAAAGGCGTTTCTTATACGTTTTAAGGGGGGTATTTTGTTTGGGGCATATTTAAATCCCCTTAAAAGATTTGTGGTTATGAAAAATTTTCAAATATTAAGAAATAATAAGAAGAAGAAAAAACTTGTGGTTACAATAAAACAAACTGAGAGTCTATTGCTGGCTAAATCTCAAAAAGATCCGGAAAATAGACAATAACTACACAAACTAATACATCAATCAATATCTTTCAAGGGCAAAAGGTTAATCAAATGATTTCACTTATTTAAATTAAAAAAATCTAAAAGAGCCTAAAGGTGTTATGATACTTGCTATTTTTTGTATTTTTTCTATATTGGAGAACAGTGCAAATATATTTGCAAAGGAAAACTGACTAAGTGTAATGAGTATGATTATATCATAAAAAATCTTGAAATGTCAAACAAATATACATGTGTTATCGATAAATAATCCAAGACTGTCAAAAAAAAAATATAAAAATTTTTAACTTAAAATTGACATTTCCAGATTAAATGTTAGCACTGTTGCCAATTTTTTTAGTTTTTGATCGAAAGTAGCGATTTTTAACTTTTGTTTTGCGATTTTTAGCTTTTTTGACGGGTTTTTGTGGGGAAAAAACGGAGGCAATATTGTTTGTTTTGTTTACATTTTATTTTGGAATCACAAACAATTTTTTTTTAATACAATAAAATTTAACGCAAATAATGAAAAATTTTTCGAATTACATCGTGGTATATTCTTTAATTGAAAATTTATGATGTGAAATCCCATATGAAGGGCACCTGCTTTATTTCGTTTATAAAAACAAAATAGTTTTGTCTGCCCAAGCTTTTGCCATTTTTTTTTTTTTTTTTTTTTTGTTTTAGTCAAAGAAAAAAATATACATGAGAAATGTCAGTCAGAAAAAAGGGTTTGTTTACATATTGTATTTCTTGTTCTTTCTCGTATTTGTTGTTTCATTCAGTCAATCCTAATAAAATCCAATACGAAAAATAGCAAGTATCATAACACCTTAAGTTCCAAAACACCAAAATATTTTTCAGTCAAAGTCAAAATGTATCATTAAGTTAAATGATTCATATATTGCACTTTGGTATAGATTTTAATTTTTAAAATTCTATACGGTTGAATCTTATAATGCTAGACTTTTGTATAGTTGCTTTGCAACTGATTTTTGGAACTTACTTAGATTGTAATAAAGTACAAAGTATTTGGAACTAAAAAATACAATTTTAACGTAGATTCAAGACCCTTTAAAAATTATTTATATTTAAAGTTGATAAAATAGTTTCACAAACAGAAAATATTTTGCTGAGAATGCCATGATGCTGGCCTAATTGCCAGTTTTAAATCCTAAAGGCCCAACCATAATATGCATAGTAGGGTATTCATATAATCAGGCTTTTGCTTTAATCGGTTAATCGCTCGATTAATTTTGGTTTAATCGGTCAATTTTGTTATCGACCGGTTAACCGATTAATAATTTTTTTTTTTTAAATTAAGTAATTTCAATAAATAAAAATTAAAAATTCTTTATAATATTTAGTTTATTAGTAAAAAAAACAATAACAATTTTTAAACTAAAACGAGCAAACAAAAAAATAACTCATAAATATGTAATACATATTTTTTAATTAATACATACATATTCAGACCAATAATGAATACAAATTCCGCAGGAGTTTTTTTCCCATTTCCCATTTTTAAAATTGAATTTATATAGGAAATTCAATATTCATAATTGGCTGATTATGTATTAATTTAAAAAGCATCTGTGAGATCATTTTAATAGTTGTTTCTTATAATATAATCTTCTGGAAAAATAATTTGGTTTAAATGTTTAGGATTTAAGCGATTCTTTACTTTAGTTTTGATAAATCTTTACTTGGAAACGATTCTTTAACTTATCGAAGATGTAGGAGAAATCGAAAGCAGCGCATAATACAGAATATCTAATTTCTCAGTCCTTTTCCTGGATTTCTCTAAACATATAAAAATTCCATTATGCCACTAAAGTCCTTTTTCTAATTGTTTCGGTTAATTCTGTTGCTGTGTTACTTTCGAGAGTTTTTTCTGTTGTCAGGTCATCATCTAATTCATCCTGACAAAGCTCAGTAGAGAACATTCTGCAAAAAAGTTCATACCCGAATTCTTTAATTTCTGTTTGTGTACTGTATGTTAAGAATGAATTGCTAGAAGGAAATACATGTATTGTATGAAAAAAACCTTTTTTGGTGCTTTTTGGTAAACTTTGGTATGGATAAATTTGTAAAATTCTACATGGTTGCTTTGTAGAATACATTTAAAGAAAGCGAGTTGCTTTGCAACTGAAATTTTGGAACTCACCCATAATTAAAAACGCAAAAAAACATGATTTAATACTACCAAAAATTAAAAATTTTGTAACATCGGTTAATCGACTGGAATTAGCCGATTTAATCGTTAATCGAAAAAAGCCATTTTTAAGTTAACCGATCAGTTAATTCTGTAGTAATTAATTGGTTAACCCTTTAACGGTTAACCGAATGAGTACCCTAATGCATAGCTTTGCTTAGCCTACTATCAAAAATTAACAAAAAGTCTCTCAAATGTATTTCAAAAAACAAAAACTATTTGATTCCGTACGACATGTGCGATCAGTTTCGCACTTTGCTTAAGCAAATAACAGTTAAATAAAACTTAGTGATTTTCACATAAATTTTACTACACAATCAATCGCCTGTCATGTGGAAACCACACATAAATATGAGAAGTACGCCAAAGTCTAAATTCAAGTGGGGAAATAGTAGAATAATAAGTAGTCTCACAAATGTTAACATTTAAAATTCGGATAACAGGAAAGCATATATATAGATATTCTGAATAAAACAGGAACAGTCTTAACTGCCAGATTTTATGATTGTGATACGTGTGTATATTTACTGGATATTATATTTCAACTTTCTCTGTATCTAAATATCATGCGTTATAAACATTACATTGAATCAATCATACAAGTAGTTTAAAGTTGAATTTAAACTAGAAACTTTTAATGAGTGCTAAAAGAACTCAGAGAATGATCTTGTCTCTCCATCCACCTTGGGGCGTAGTTTTAGTGTTACATCCTCCCGGGCAAATCAGGTACACGAATGGGATGCGACAAAGTTCCAAAATGAGAGGGCTCTTGAAATGCTATGTCTTATCGAGTTCGAAGTAACACCAGATTAATTTTTCTATCCCTGGTACCACGGGAGTCAGTAGCGCCCGGTGAGCCCGGTTGCTGCTCAATGACTATTGGTTGAGGTCTCCGTTAGTATGCTTCTGGCGGTTAATGCTTTCTGTCTTTATGGATGATTGTCTTTGCGGACGCCTTAATTTTCTGGTGGAAAGATGCTTTTCATACTAATGGCGGCTTTTTGATACTTTCGGGGATCACGTAATGGCTGTGGCTTATACCCAAAACAACGGGGAGGGTTTTCATGAATCGTCCGGAGAGCTATCCACTTGTGAAGGGCACTAGGTGCTGTTACTATTCGACAGTATCTGCTGGAATTGTGATATAGTAGTGGAGGTAAGATAGCTGTGAAGTATCTGTACGCACACGGATGTGTGAAGTATCCGTGCACACACGGGGGCATTTGGCAAATGCATAAACGGTCACCCAGTGGTTAAGGGGCACCATGACATTAGGTCATATTGCCGGTGCTCAAGTAAATCTGTTTCCACATCATCTCTCCATTTTCCTATATGTTGAAGACTACTAAATTACCATGAATTTCAATCTAAATTCTCAGATAAAATTTAACATATTTACTGCAAATGCTTCTGCTCTTCAAGTCTAGGCTTTCTAAATCCACAAAAAGGTTTTTGTGAATATGCTGCATATTTTTCTTTTTATCAACCTCACTTTGTTTTAATAATTGACATAATGTATGAAAAAGCTACCATCAGGAGTACTATATTTATTCCTCTTTTGAATCACAGTTTTTCTTCCAAAATAATTTCTATAAGGAGGAATTTTTAAATTATTAGGAATTTGTAACTGAAATGTTACTTTGAACTTGATGGTTGCTTATTTTAAATGGTTTGCTCCCAATATAATTTATTTTATAAGAACGAATTTTTAAAATTGTAAAAAAATAAATAATTTTTTTGAGTATTTTTTAATTAAAGAGCAATTTAGTATAGTAATGGTATGTGATATTAAGTACAAATAGACATATATGTAGATTTAATCAATTTGTTCTCTTATCTTAGTGATTGATTCAAGTACGGAAATACTTAATGAAATACTTAACTTATTCATATTCAATCCTGAATTCGTACTTGAAAATATCCGAAAATGTGATTGATTTTAGTATAAAATTCGCTTGATTTAAGAATTATAAAGTTGATTTAATTCCGAATTCGTACGTCACGGCTTAATTACGGCATCACAATAAACATAGCAAGCAAAGCTCTATTAATTAAAGACACTTTTTGTTAACAAAGCAACAACAATATTTTTAAACCATTGTAAAATGTTAGAACATTATGACAATATTACAATATAACAATATGATAGCATACCGTGTGAGTACCCCATATATCTGTGGCTTGGTGGTAAAAGGGCCAATGTCAATTTTTTTCTGTTTTAAGTTAATCTTTGCATTAGGTGTTTTCTCTTAACATCTTTTTTTTTTTTTGGTGAAACAGCCAAGGTTTTTAGCCCAGAACAGCTTCATAAAGGTTTTGCTAGAAAATTTCACCAAGAACTCTTCTATAAAAATAATTTCTAAAAAGTGAATAATTTGACATTGGCCCTTTTAGCAACAAGCCACAGATATATGATGAATATATGAGCAAGAGTTCTCAGTTTTACTTTTTAAACATAAAAATAATGTGTTTTCGTTGTGTTCTGTTGTTTTTGTTGTTTGTAACTACTTATATGGTGTTGTTGTTGTAGTCTACAACTATGAGTTAAATGAGATTAAAACGCTTACTTTGAAATTTTAATCTCAGAGTAGCACTACCAACAAAAAGTTTTATCTTTTTTTTACTTGGTTTAAGAATTTTGTACAGCAAAAGCAGTTTACATGGTTAAGGCTGCCAATTGGCATAACATAATTTATCCAAAACTGTTACATGTTACTTGCTAGGAACATGGGTTACATCGAGTTGCAGAGGAAGGGTGCGTTCGTAAATGCATCACTGCGCTGCATCACTGATTTCAAATCGTTATATACTTATCAGTGAAGTAAATGTAAACCAAAAAATTGTGAAATACTCCACAAAAATAATAGACATACAATAAAAAAAAATTATAATTATTTTTTATCGGCTTTATAAAAAGTTTGCTTTCTGATGCAGAGCATTGATGCATTTACGAACGCACCCGAAATTAGAAACCAATTCAATAATATTGATTACTTGATTTCATACGGGAAACAATGCGGAAGAAAGAATAGCCCGACAAATTAAAAAATCCAAATTTCAACTAATTTTGTTCTAGAATCAAATGTGGCATCCTCCAACTTCGGTTGACTTTGAGAGATAATTTTCCATGTAGAAAAGCTTTTTAACAGACAAAGGTTTACTTTTGATGATGTAAAAAAGTATTTATTTGATTGTGCAAACAAAAATTTAAGCTATGTAGTTATTTAAATTAAGTTTTAAAATATTATTCCTTTGAATAACAATGAAATAAAAACAACAATAGAATTTTTTATTATTTTTGTTTTAAATAAAATTAAAAAAACAAACGCTTTTTTATTGAAAATGTTCATGTTTTTAGTGCATATTTTTTGTTTTTTTAATGCATATTTTGGAAATTTAAGTGCATATTTTCGATTTTTTAGTGCATGAAAATCTCATCCCTAGTTATAATAATTAATTATTATATAAATTTTTTTGATTAGATATACTTATAAACAAATAGTAATTATTACTCAAGGTACTAAAGCGGAATATATAAGAATGGGCGATATACGAGTATCTTTACGGTAATCTTTAAAATTGTAAGTTTTAAATGGAAAGAAACACAATATGGATTGAAATTCATTATCACTTGAGATGGCAATAAATTGTTTTATCTTCCTCATAGAATGATGAAATTTTTAAACAAGAAGGATCCATACTTAAATCAAACGAACGATAACATTTAGACAATTATTCACAAATAGACCTGCAATAATTAATTTAAATTACAAATTGATCCTAAATAAATTCTTCGTAGTTGGCAAATTTTTACATCTCCTCCTCAATAGGCTGCGCATTTAAAACTTTATAAAAAAAATTTTTATAGTGGCTTAAAATATGTACTTTGCTTTCCCAAAAAAAATTTTATGAATTTGTACCAACCGAAGAAAACATTGGATTCCTCTCCCAACACCTACAACACTGTTCAATACATAAAACCACATTAGTTAAAATTAAAATTCTCAAAACTGATACTTCAGTACACACTCCCAAACGACGTCGACTATTAAGTTGTACACGCTCCAAACAGAAATTTATATTTATACTCACTCCTGTATATGTTTGAACATATTTATACTCGCCATTATAAATTTTACTCACCAATTTAGTGTTGGCTAAATGAATGAATAGCAAACACAAAACCATTTACAGATACAGATACGAATGGCTAGATAGATAGAGTATTTTAGGTGTAATACGTTATCTACCAATACATAAAAAAATATGGCACTTATGAACTGAAAGTTATTGGAGAATTGAGCAGCATATGTGTTGTTAGACAGTCTTGAAAATATTCGCGAACTATGCGGTCGCATTACGATGATTTCGCTGCTGGCGAAACAAATAAATTGAGTAGTACAACAAATTATAACAATCATAATAATAATAGTTGTAATATAAATAATAATAATAGTAATGGTGCGATACCATATCACGCCCGTGAAAATTCGCTGCCATTCAGTTACGGGCAGATTAGTAAAACATCAACGCCATTGAGGCCAACTCACACTAACGCTAGGTTAACGTCGTCATCGTCGACGTCTACGGTATCACGTAATTATTCTTACAATAAAAACAGTAACGAGTATGATTTCGATTTTGATTTCGATTTTGATTTAAACGCTACAGGTCGTACGAACGCTGGTCTCGATCGCGGTTTGGATTACGGTTACGGTAAAACCACAAATCTTAATAATTATAACAATAGTGCCTTGAATGGGAGTGGTAGAAGTGGTGGTGGTATCAAAGATGTCAATTTTAATTTATTAACACAAAGTGAACGCGATCGTAAACAAAATAATTTTTATCGTGGCTTAAATAGTGAAAAGAATTCGAATGAAAGTTGTACGCAAACAGTGAAATATCAACAGTATCCAAATCAACATAATAGTGGTTTTAATTTAAAACAATCAGATGAAACAGATGCCAGTATGATTAAATCCCAACCTCGTCTTACTAGTCCTTTACTGGTACGTAAAACATTAAGCAATGGCAACAGCATTAGTCGATCACCTACGCGGTCTACAACCAACACTATAGCAAATACCTACCACTATAGTTTTGGTAATACCAGCAACAACAACAGGAATGCCAGCAACAGCAGCAACTTTATTGGAGACAACAACTTTGACAAGTTTGTCGTAAATGGCAATATCAACAATAATGATAACTATGGCCACAAAACAATGTACGGTAGTGTAAATGCTGGTGGTGTTGGTGGTGGCAGTGGAGCTGGTGACATACTAAATGCAGCAAAAACACCAGCTAGACATGATTTTGACGAATTGCTACGTGAGCGTCGTGAGAAGGTTTTCAACGAATACCGTACCAACTCGACAACAACTTACGATTTGTCCAGCTCACCAAAAGTGTCACCAGTGCCACCGCCTAGACGTTTTGCCAATGGCACCGTACAGTTACCCTCAACATTGCCGCCTTCGCTAAGCAACAAGTCATTGTATCCTCCACAAATACCCAATCGAAGTCAAACACAAAATAGTAAATACAATTACGATATTGAATTCAATCTTAATTTGAATGAACAACGTTACGAAGATGAGGTTGACAATGTTGATGTATTAAGACGACGTACAAATACCATAGATAGTTCAACAACCACACAACCACAGAAATATTTGCAACAGAAACAACAGCAGCAGCAACAGTTGTATCAAACGCGCAACATTCCATTGGCGTCATCGTATGTAGAACGTAATTATCACACAATAAGTTCATCATCTGCATCCACACATGCCAAGACCAGTAACAACTACAACAGCAATAACAGAGAAACTTTAAGTCCAACTTCAATGCTTGACATTTACTCAACGCCTTATGATGATCGTTTTAATACAAACAAGCAACGTTTAAATATAATGCAGCCTTTGGAGGCCACAACGGCAACAACAGTATCAACACCAACATTGCAACGTACTCAACGTTCAACTGACTATGCCACATATGGCAATGGCAACATGTTTGGTCATGAGCTAAACAATCTTGGTCGAACAATGACGGATAGAGAAACGTCACCTATTTATGCCACCAGCACGAAAAAGGTAACATCATCATCAACTGCAGCCGCTGCAGCAGCAGCTCCTCCATCTTATCGCAATAGCAATAATGCAACAGTTTCTACTACCACAACTTTAACGGTAGCAGATTATCCCTCCCCAAACTCAGCACGACCCGAAACACCAGCATTTCCTGTTACGCCGCGTACACCATTTGCTGCAAACACCAACAATAGTTATGGCTCACAAACGGCCACTATAAGTAAACAAATCAATGGCAACTACCAGCAGCACCAACAGCAGAATTATCAGCCTACAAATGCCAACATTGTTGAGCACAACTATTCTACGGAAACAATCTATGGCACTAACTATAGACCGCGCCTAAATTCTAGTCTATCTATGGCCAATAGTGAGCCACAAGAAGTTGCTGCTCATTTAGTGAAATTTGCTAAAGATTCCTCGAAATTCTGGTACAAACCAAATTTGTCACGTGACGAAGCCATTTCTCTGCTAATCAATGCTGCGCCAGGTACTTTTGTGGTTAGAGATTCTACCACTTATAAAAATGCCTACGGTTTGGTTTTACGAGTTGCCCAACCGCCACAAGGATCGACCGCTACGGGTAAACCCGATGAATTGGTGCGTCATTTTCTTATAGAACCCACAACACGTGGTGTGCGGCTTAAGGGTTGTGCCAATGAACCGGTTTTTACCTCACTTTCCGCCTTAGTCTATGAACACTCCATAAATCAATTGGCCCTTCCCTGTCTATTGCATATACCTGAGCGAGATCTAGTGCCACCACTAGTCGAACATACCCCAGCTCAGAAACAACTGCTAACACAAGGAGCAGCCTGTAATGTTCTGTGGCTGTTCTCCTGTGATACAGAATCTCTTACAGGTGAAGAGGCCATACGTAAGGCTATACGTCAAATGTATGCTCTACCCTCCTTACCCACCCCCACAGAGATCCACTTTAAAGTTACCCAACAAGGCATTACCCTAACGGATAATACACGTAAAAAATTTTTCCGCAAACACTATACAGCCGATATTATTTCCTTTTGTGCCATTGATCCGGATCATCGTTTGTGGACCATGCAAGAACATGGCAACGATAATACCACGGTAGTAGGAGCTCTTAAGAAAACCATATTCGCCTTTGTGGCCCGACGCTCAGCCAGTTCAAAGGATAACCAGTGCCATATATTCTGTGATTTGGCCATTAATCAACCTGCATCGGCAATCGTATCGTTTGTCAACAAAACTCTTCCCACAGAAAAGCATAAGAACTTTGTTCTTTGAGAGCGGGATGTGCAGAATTTTTCACTTGGTAATAGTAATATAGAAAGTTTAGGACAAGAAGTAAATTCTGTTAAAACTGGGGAATTACAGACAACTGCAATGACGTCAAAGAAGAAGCATGTAACATTTCAGTTATGAAAAATAATATTTTACGGTAAAGTTTAATAATTAAACTAAAAAATACTTGCTTAAAATTTAAAAATTATTGCATGAACTTCTGTCATTAAATTTTAATTCAATTCAAATTTTAGTTAATTTAATGATTAAGTTCTATTATTTTCGTTATTAAGATTCCATAATCTTTTGTGCTGGCAACACAAATAAAAAAAATTGGCAAGGCATACTAATAAGTTTATTATATTTTTATTAATGGACTCTCAATCAGAAGTATTTACCAAATATAAAGTTATAATTTTGAATGTTTGTCGTTTTGCCAGTTTAATGAAAAAAAAAAACTCAAAATACTGAAACCTTTTGCCATTTTTTAATAAAATTAAAAAAACACAAAAAAAAACGAAATAATATTAAAAAAATGCAGCTTATAGGTATAACGCATAAATAAAAAATTTGTTGTTTTGCAAATGACGTTTTACGCTTAAATTCAGGTGTATGAGGCATTAGAAATGAAATTACAGATTTTGAAAGACTTTTCAGGGTTTTAAATTTAACTAAATCGATTTAAATAATATAATTTGTGAATTTATTATTCAAGTTCATTATAAAAATCTCACCTATTATTACGGAAATTAGGTTTTTCTAAATCATTTAGAAAATGTGAATAGTTTCGTGGGCAAAAGAATATTTTTTTAGGCTTTAATGTAAAACTGGGAAATTTCAAGAGCTTCTTTATAAAAATTTGAGCATGTTAACATAATGTAATTGCAAATATTATTCAAATTTTTGAAAGGTTATAGATTCTTTGTATATTGTCCTGCCTTTGATAAACTTTGCTAAAAAATAACTTTTTATTTAAATATTTGTGATGTTTTAACTATAAATTTTATAAATTGTATTTTATAATTTTTTTGATAATTTTCACCAAAATTTCGCTAGAAAATTTCAAGAAATTTGTTGTACAAATTTTTACATATAACCGTTGATTTAAAAAGAAAAACAGTTTTTAGTACAATTTTTTTTATTTCTTTTATATTTAATATTTTCTTCAATAAATTAAAATTTGTTTTTCTTTAAAGAGTAAAAATCTATTTATTTTTGTTAAATTTCTAAAACTTCTTAAATTTTTTATTATTAAGCTTTATTAACGAAATTACGTTTTATTTGTTTTTAAATGTCCAGCAATTTCAAAATTTCACAAAAAAGTAAAATTAAAATAAATAAAGTTATACCTATGTATTTCAATTTCGAAATTTCGCTTAAAAAGTAAAATTTTAAATTTTCTTACAAAAATTAAATATTTTTTTTTGCTATGATTTTTTAAATTTCTTTATACCTATTATTTTTTATTACTTTATGTAAATTAAATTAAGAAAACTATTGCTTTAACTAATTTATGGAATTCTTAATTAAATTTATTTTTAAAAAACAAAATTGTTTTATGAGAAAGTTTTAATTTTTGCTTTGTGCATTTTACTAAGAATTGACGTCATCGCCTGTCGACCCCATTGTAGTTTTGCCTTTTCAGTTAATTACGAAGAAAACAAATAAATAATAATATGTATGTATATGTATGTATAGTAGTGGTAATTGTAAGAGTATACATAATAAGAAATGAGAAAATTGTGCTTTTTATATGCTTTTTTTAAATTATTTTTAACAATAACAATAAAACGAATTTAAAAATATTTTTGCAAAAATTTTTAATGTCAGGTTTATAATATTTTTGTTTTGTTGTAGCACACACACACTCTTAGACGTAACGACGCGTTGCCGTATTTTTGACCATCAAAAAATAACTGTTCAATAATATTTAAAACAGCAACAACAACATAACATAATAGATGTACTCTACTACTTTTGTATTAACATTAATTTGTTATTGTATGGGAACTACTTGTTGTACTAATTTGCACATATGTACACATACACACCAGAAGTTTATTTTGGTTTACCTTTATTTACAAAATAGAGGTAGTACATATTAATAATTTTAGGAATTTTTGTGTTAATTCAAATTATTTATTTTCATTTTATTGTTTATATGTAGTAATTTTCACCTGATAACAAAACAATTTGTTAAAACTTAAAAAAACGTGTATTTTGTTAGTTTTCGGTTTGTTTTTAAGAAAAAACAACAAGCAAATAGGTATTAAACCTGTAGAAACCATTAGTTCATTTTTAAATCTAGATACCTATGTAGGTATGTATATATGTATGTATGTACGTAGATTCGATGAATGGGTGAGTCACTTTTTTGTTAATGATTTAATTAATTATACACATACATATATATTAGTTTTATAGGTATAAAAACGTTATCTTTTACACACACACATTTGTATAATTTACTATAAAAAAAAACTTTTAATAGGTACCTAAATATCTATGTATGTATATACAAAATACGTATTTTGTTAGATTTAAGGTGCAGAAAGAAGTTCAAGGTCAGTTAAAATAAAATTTATGTAAAAGAATTTTGTTAGAATTATTAAATAAAACTTAAAATTTATTGGGAAAGGCGGATTATCAGGTTATATGGTTATGTAGTTATGTATATTAACAGCAATAAAATATATTAAAAAAAATTAAATAAATATATTTTGTTGTTGTGAGTATAACTAATTAACCATATAACTTCCCTACAAGAAATGAACGAACGAATCATCATATTTTTCACGTTAGCGTTAAGAAAATGATGGGAGATAGCTTTTAAAATTTCATCTTTATAAATAGAATTAAATTAAATTTAAAAATAATTTGAAAATTAAAACAAACCCTATTTAATTGATCTTGAGTAGGTATGTATTAAAAACATATTTTTAAATTTAAGCATTATTAAACGCACACACTAATATACATAAAAAACATATACGCGCGCGCATACTTTAAATATTTATTATAGTGAGCGACATAAAAAATAACGCCGACCCCAAATATCATAAATTTGGTAATAAAAAAAAAAAAAAAAAAAAATAAAACTTGTATCGATAAAAATGTAAATAAAATTCTTTCACTATTTTTTGGTATATTACTATATAAAATAGATTGTAATTTGTTTAAAGGTGGGTATACAAGTATATAAAAATATGTAATTTTCGTAAGGTGGAGGTGTCTACTTAACTTTTTTTTATTAAGTTTTTAATAACGTGTAGGAACACTTATTGCAAGGGCTGTTAGTATAATTGGAAAACTTATTAGCATTTTTCCAATAACGGAAATGAATTAAAAATGTTTTGGTTTCACTTTAAATTAAATATTTTTTAAGGTATTTCTTGTCGTCGACAGTTTGCAACACTGTCAATTATTTTATCTTTATACCTATATTTTATTATTTCACGACAAAACAATGGTTATTATTTAAAAACTCGTGGTCCAATCTACGATTACGTTTTATAGAAAATTTTTTTTTTCTTTAGACTGATTTTTTTTTAAATTCCAATTTTCCTTAACTTGAAATTTCAATGAAAAACACTCAGTTTTTAAAATATTTTTCAAACAAAATTCTACTCAAACGTTTACGTTCGAATTTGTTGAACAGACAGGAAAATCAGTAATTTCTTGATAACGTTTTCTATCCAATTTTAGTTTTTAAATACAATTTTTTTTAGGAAATTGTATAATTTTTCTATTTTTTTTTACGGTTTTTGAAAAGTTAAACGTTTTACTTTTGTAAAATTTTTTGATTTGCCGTTTTAGGTTAGCATTTATATGTTATTTTAGTTTTTGTAATATTTAGTTAGTTTGTTTTTTAATTAGCGTTTTTCCAATTTTTAATTGTTGGGAAATGTTTGATTTAACCTTAACACAAAATTGTGCGATGAGTTTTTCACTACCATTTATCTTATTTCTGCAGAATTGTACCAACATTTACGATTTTTTTTTTTTTTTTTGGTTATTAGAAAATTGATTCAAAAGGTTTCTTCCTCAAAATATAAATTTGTATTATATTATAAGCAGGGAAACCATAAATATGCAATTGCATAAACAATATATTTATCCGTCTTAAGTTTTTTTTTATTAATTTTGGCATCGATTTGTGAGTGCATATTTTTGCATATTTAACCGTATGCAGCATTTTTTTGCATAAATTAGTTATATTAGTTATAGCGCATATTTTGCCTTTTTGGGGCATATTTTGATAAATTTTAAATGTTTTTAAGAGCTTTCGCAGCAAATAATTTTTTTTTTATATTTTTTGCGAAATTTTAACTTTTTTGTTGTAAATATCTATAATGTTAATACGCAACAAGTCGCTTCAATTTCGCCATCTACATTTTATTTATTTTAAATTGAAAATTTTAAGCCAAAGCAGGTTGTCATTTAAGACATATAAATGTTATTTTTAACTTTTAAATTTTATAATGAATAAGCAAAAATTAAGGAAAAATCAATTTTTGGTAATGTGTGTAATACATAGAAATCTGGACCAATCTTTTAGTAAAACGATCGACTCAGAAACACTTTATTAAGTTATCTTACCTTACGATGTCCATCCGTCCGTCTGATACAAGTTGCAATCTTGTAGACACTTTGATCAAATTTCGTAAATACATTTTAATTGTACTAAGGACGAAGTCTATGTGAATGGTGAGAATCGGTCTATAATTTCACATATTTTCCATTAAAACTTCTTTCCAAATTATACTCTTTGTGTCCGTAAGCCATCTAATTATGTTGGAATTTAGATTAAATTCGCCCAAAAATTTTTACTGCAAATTCAACTCTTTCCGAATCAGTTCACATTTTCCCAAAGCTTCCTCCATCTGTAAATGGCTTTAACTTCCTTTAATAAACAATTTATTTTTATTATTTAAACATATTATCAAGTTTTTACTGCATATTAAATGCGCATAAAACGAGTTTTTAAGAGCATATTTCTGGTCTCCCTGATTATAAGCATTTTTGCGTCAAATAGAGAGTTAGAGTAATTTCGGGTATTGTGGAACCCCTTCTTTTGTTTTGGCAATTTCTTAAAAAGTAAAAGCAAGCTCTTAATCGGACTAGTTGTAATATGTTTTTAAATCGGTTGCCTAATTATGCTCTTCAAAAAATTAATACTAAAATACTAAAAGGAGCTATAAATAACAAATATGTATCTGAGGTAACTTAAAAAAAGTTATTTGAAAAATATGCAATACTATTACATATTACCAGAAACAAAATAGTAATAACAACACAAATTCCAATTAGCATATTATTTTTTTATTTTAATTTAATAAAAACATAAGACATCTTGGCATAACTTGCTGTTTAAAAAAAATATTCCATTTTAAATTATTTCTCAGCCTTCATGGCTATAGGTTCCGCAATACCACATTAGCCGATTCTTAAATTTTTAAAACAAATCTTATAAATATTACAAAACTTGTTAAATTTCCATGCTAACCAATTAAAGTTTTGTTTAGTTAACAATTTGTAAACATTGTAAAAAAACACAAATAAAATATCAGTATTTGGAGCAAAATAACGGTTTAAATATGCACACAAACAAAAGTCGACAACACCTATTTTCACTTACAGACCGATGTGTTTGTTGCTGATGTTTGTTACACCATAAAATGTTGGTCCTACACCCACCCTTATGTATTACGGATGTCCGTCCGGCTGGCTGTTCCTGTAAACTTTGTGCGCAAAGTACCGGTCATAATGTCGGAGATAATTTGATAAAATTCGGTATATAGGTTCTAATTAGCACAAGCCTAATGAAAGTGGTAACACATAACCACATACAAGCTTCTTTCCGAAATAGAGTATTTATGCCCATTAACCATCTGATTATGTTGATATGTACATTGGGTTTGGTCCAAACTTATTTATATGCCTTCTGAATCATCTAATCCATTTTTATTAGAATCGGTCCTTTGTTAACGATAGCTCCCATAGAAAAACTACTCCCGAAAAGAACTTTTAATTTTCTTTTGTTGGTTTTTTTTTAATAATTTATTTTTATTATTGAATCTTTCTTATCGAAATTTACAATATGTATTCAAATCTTAATTCTACTTCTTTTTTATTAGTTGTTACCAATGTAACCACTAACTGCTGTATTCAAATTTAAATTTAAATCGGTTCTTTTTAGCCTCTGGTGACCTTCGAACTGAAGCAGACCCCCAGCGAGGTAGCTAGGGTGGGCCATTAGCTTATCGATGTAGCTAATTGAACATTTTTTAATTATTATTTTCGCTTCAATATGACGAGACCAGGTCAAGCGTCTATCTATATGAATTCCCAAGTACTTAACATGGTTTTCTACCGGAACAGTGATGTTATTTATTTTTACAGCTGGGCACGTTTGTCTTCTGAGCGTGAAAGTTTAGTGAGCACATTTAGCCGGGTTAACCTTTATTCTCCATTTTTCTAGCCAGGCCTCTAGTTCATTGATGTGGGACTGCAGATTTTGCGATGCGACTTTTGGGTCATGGTTAACTCTAATAAATGCTGTGTCGTCTGCAAATGTAGAGGTATGCGTGGTCAGGTTTGTTGGCATATCCGCTGTGTATATTATATATAGAAGCGGTCCTAATATGCTGCCTTGGGGGACACCAACAGTAATTTTCTTGAGGGAGGAGTATTAATCTTGCGACCTTACTATGAATGTTCTGCCTGTTAGATAGCTCTTCAGAAGCTTGTGAGTGTTTTGTGGAAGCATTCGTGTGATTTTGATGAGTAGCCCATCCTGCCAAACTTTGTCAAATGCTTGGGAAATGTCTATAAACAGGGCTGAGCAGTATTGCTTTTTCTCAAACGCCGGTCTAATTTGGGTGACAATTCTATGCACTTGTTCTATTGTACCATGATTCGCTCTGAATCCGAACTGGTGATCCGGGATGATATCGTGTTCATTTAGATGAGGAGTTATACCTAAACGAATATTTTTTCGAAAAGTTTCGATAGGATTGATAATAAGCTTATCGGTCTGTACGACGCAACCTGGTTAGCATCTTTTCCTGGCTTGGGAATCATATCAATTATAGACCTCTTCCATGAGGCTGGGAAGTATCAGACTCTTAATATCGCGTTAAAAATGAACAGCAAGATTCTAGAAGCAGACGATGGTACACTGAAAGAATTTTCTTCGCAATACCAATGAATTTTGACATTAATCCCATGAAAAATTGCATTAAAAAGGAACCTATGCAGCGCTTCGATGGATTGATGAAACCTGTTTGATTAAAAGGATTTAATGAAACATTACATTAGATCTATGAATATTATTCATTGGATGAATACTTTAAATAAAGTAAAAATTTTTTTTTTGTTTTTAATTATTTTATTTTTTTATTTTTTTTAATTATTTTCTTTTATCTTTTCTTTTTTTTATTTTACTTTATTTTATTTTTTATTTTTTTTCTGTCTCTGGCGGGATTCGATCCCTCAACCTCGGTGCTGATAGACTAGCTCGCTACCAGCTAGTCTACCGGGGCAGTGTAGTCTTTGCATTCAAAAACTATGTTTTTTACTCAATTAAGAGCGTAAATATGAGATAAAATTGTCCATAATAACAATAACAACGTTGATTGAAAGTGGATTAAATGTTTTTGTTTCATTACTATAACGACATTTTTATTGTCATAATGAAAATTTAAATTTATGAAGGCAATTATTGAAATATGTTGGTTTTTTAAAAAATTTTTTTGATTTCATAAATTTAGTGGCATACATGTAACATTCGATGTATGAAATTATTAAATCTTACATTTTTTAATTAACAATTAAACATTTTTTTAAGGAAACTATAATTTTGTATTAATTTATGAATATAGTTATGTTTGTTTATTGTTTTTTTATGTTCCCAATTAAAAATTTTTTTTTAACTTGGACAAACTTAAGTTTTCATATATCCAATGAAAATTTTTAACGTAATTACGAAATCCAATGAAGCGATTTTAACGAAAATACTTCATTATAACTATGAAATTCCATTTAGACAATGAACGTTTTCATTTACCCAAGGAAAGTTTTTTTATGAAAATGATTCATTAAATATATGAAGCATTTTTCTTTCAGTTTAAGTTTCTTATCATTGACCCTGTGATACGGTCAGGTTACTTGAGCTATGTTAAATTTTATTGGATGGTTTATCTTATCAGGAATGATTGGACGACAGGAACAAGTATGTGCATCATGTGGCGTGAAAACTTTGTCAAGGTGGCCCGCGAAAGCGTTTAATTTTTCAATTGTGTTTTTGGCCCAAGTGAGGTTTTCCAGTCTTAATGGAGATTCTTGGTTTATAGGGCATTTCATATGCTGTACAGCCTTCCATAAGCTGTAATTGGAGGTTTTTGTGGCATCTAGGCTGTTTAGATAGCCTTCTAGTGCAGACTCGTGTCTCAGTTTGTTGCGAAGAGTTGTCAGGCATAATTGTAGTTGGGCCTTAGTGGTTGGGGAACGACTGTTTTGCCATTGTCTTCTTAACTTCCTTTTTTCTCTGATAAGGGTCTCTATATCCGTCGATGTATTGTAAGGAGCACGTTTAATTGTCCGCTTGATTAGGATTGCATTTCTTGCTGCAGAATCCAAGACTTCTGTAAATCGGTCGACAGCAGGGAATGCACTGTGATAGGTGAGAGCTCACATACATTTTATACTTTAACCAATTTGTGTTTCTGTTTGGATAGGAAATAAAGTTTGCAGCTGCGGCGTCAGAGTTGCCTTTTAAAATGAGGATTGAAGGTGAATGATCAGACGATAGATCATAGGAGGAACTAACTAGTACCTGATCGCGCTTGATGTTTTTAATTACAGCAAAGTCAATAAGGTCTGGTAGCTTGTTGAAGTCGATTGGCCAATAGGTAGGCTCTCCACTCGATACGACATCAAAATTATTTGCAGTTACGGTATTGTCCTCTAGGACTAATAAGTCTGGAGCCCCAATATGTATGTTAAGCGTTGTAATCGCCAGCAGCAATGAATTTCTGGCCCAATGAGGAGAAGAAGTTGAGAAATTTATCGTGTTCAATTTTGTGCCTCGGGGGACAATAAACGGATGACAACGTAAGTTTGAAATCAGTAAGACTTATAGATGTGGCCTGGATACAATCTTCTTCGAACTCTGGCAATGGTAAGTGTCTGATGTGTTTGTACACAATTATGGCTGTGCCACCACAAGCCCGTCCGCTGGGATGTTTTATATCATACGTAAGGTATCCATTTACCCTAAAGCAGTTTTTATGAGTAAAGTGTGTTTCAGAGACAAGAAGTACGTCGATTTCATGCCTATGAAGAAAGTTTGAAACTTCGTGTTTATGTTGGGAGCTTTTAATGCGATCACTTCCATACTTCCAATGACAGAAAAATTGGCAACAATAACTTTTATAATAGCTACTATGTCATGATGACATGTTGGGCGTGTAGGTCTCTTAAAAGCAAACACATCTTAAAAGAATAATGATATCTAGGTAGCCATTTCCATGCAAATTCATGTTTTTTGTCGGTAGTCTAAAAGCGAGGCCGACCAATTACCTTTCCGAATCATTAAATTTGCGTTAAAATGGTATCGATTTGTTTTTGCATATTTTGGTGAAAATTCATATTTTTGCATATTTAGGATTTAAATGCATATTTTAAAAATGTTCAGTGATGTTTCCTTTAATTTACATATAACTTAAAAAATATTTTAAATACACAAAAAAAAACTTTAAAATATAAAAATAAATTCTTTTGGAGCTTTGCTTTAAATAAAGCAGCCGATGCTGCATTTAACATTGTTTAGGCTTCCAATGGGCCCAAAATATTTTATCCAAAACTGTTACAAGTTAATTGCTTGGCGCATGGAATATACCGCGTTGTAGAGGAAATTAGAAGCCAATTTGATAATACTGCAGTTTTTAATGAAATGTTTCCCTTGATTCCCATTCTACCGCAGCCAGTACTAACAAGATGGGGCCTGGCAAGAAGCTTCAGAATTCTATTCAAAAAACCTTGATTAATTTAAGAATGTTTGAAGAGCTTCTTGATACAAAAGTCAATTAGCATTTCGTCAGCTCAGAATTGGTTTGGCGCATTTTATGGTTAAATTATCATGATATGCGCCAAACCAGCTCTTAGCTGACGATTTGCATTTTCCAACTACGGATATATTGGTGAAAAAAAAATAACTAGGACCGATTTTGTTAACTTTATACTCATGTCAAATAAATTGGTATTGCAGAAAGTAAAATTAACAATGTGGAAATTCGTCCTTCCAGCTCTACAAATTAAAAATAAATCCAAAACATTTTGCAAAAAAAAAATCAAGGAATTTAAAAAATAAAATAAGTTTAAAATATTTTGGATCTGGTCTGGAATCAAAGTAAGATCTGAAAATTATTTTTTCTAAAATGAATTGGTTTAAACAAACAATAATTTAAATTGGTTTTTTAAGTTTCTACAAGATATTTGAATAACAAAAGACCGGATTTTTTTGAATTTTTCTTAATTAAAAAGCGATTTTTTATGGAAATTTTAAGTTTTTAGTGCATATTTTTGATTATTTAGTGCCTATTTTAAGCGCATATTTTTGATTTTTTAGTGCATGAAAATCTAACTAATATTCGGCACAAAGAGCTTTTACATAAATCTTGATTGCCCATGGGTCCCAAATAAGGTACACTCTAGAAAATTTTTCAAATACTGTGTTATATAGTCGGACTTGAGCGACTATACTTTCTTACTTCTTTTATTTTTATAAATTAACAAAAAAAAAAAAAAAAAAAAATATAAATTGTCTGAATATTAAAATATTTCTCAGAAATATTTATATTATTGGTATATGTTAACAAATACAAAAAAAAAACATAATTATTTAGCAAGCACCCGAAATACACAATTTGGGTCATTAACATGAAATGTTAAAAAATCTAATTAAAATAAAAATAAATATTTTATTTTTTTTTTATTATAACAAAAAACTAACTGTGTTTTACTTAAATAGACTTTTACAACTTAAATTGTTTATGCTATCTCTGAAAATTTAAAAGTAACATAAAAAACTTTTAATTTAATTAAAATAAAATTCAAAAAATCATATTCATCTAACTGCGTTTCTTTTTCAATTTGATGTGTCTGTTTTTGTATCTTTTGGTTTTGTTGTTTTAGTTATTATTTTTGTAGCAGATGAAAAACATTTTATATGTTTATATTATTTTGGCTGCTGCCGCCGCTGCTTCATAATTTGTTATTCCAAATGTGAAATTTATTTAGGCTAAAAATACTTATACATATACTCGACTATAGCAGCATCTTCTTCATTATGATCTTGAACGCGATTAACGCCAACCATTTACGTCCAACAATACAATACGCTACAATTCGAATCAGTGAGTGAGTGGTGGCGGCGCTTTCATTGCTTACACGACCAGTAGCTAAAAACAGCAGATTGCTTAATTTTTTTTGTACACTTTTTTTGATTTTTTGTTAAACTTAATTTTTCCTAAAATTGAATACACGATTATTGAAAAAAATTATTTCAATTTGTAGAATTTTTTCGAATGATTTTTAAATAATTCAACAAAAGCCTGGGGGAAGGCAAGGGGAAAAGTAATACAGTAATAAATTAAATCCAAAGAGTAATACCATTTAAGCATTTAAACGGATAAGAAATTATTCGAATAAAACGCAAAATATTATAAATTAAAAAGAAAAAAAAAACACAAATCTATTGGCATCAGTGTTTAAAATTCAGTCGCCAGTTTTATTTTTTAACAGGCAACTATGCTGAAAATAGTTCGACACATCAATTTTCATCCACACTCATACTTAAATCAGTTGAACTGCCCAGCAAATAATAGGACCAGTCCAAACACGCGTGTAAAGAGTAGTCCACAAGGGACCAGGACTAGTCCAAAACTAACCCAAACGTATGGCAAAAACCTGGTCTATTTAACATTGCGATGTCCTAGGAGAGGACCATATAACCCACCTTTGGACCACTAAGGAGTAGTTTTAAAACTACTCCATGGTATACTCAAGAGGATTAGTTTTGAAGTCGGTTAAAAACGAAAGCATGTCGTTAAAAAACGAAGACATGTCGTCTCACTACAAACACTTTTTAACGATGACATGGTCCATGCTTGCATTACATCGGACCAGTCCATGGAGTAGTCCATTTTATCAAAATGGACCAGGTGGTCCAATTTTATTTGCAGGGTGTGTGCGCACAGTTACTGAAAAAACAGTAACACAATTTACTTTTTTTTCAGCAGTCAAAAGAATCAGCAGCCGACTCACTCCATTTTTAACACACAGACTGCTGAACTGGCGACTGAAACACAGAAGCTGATGTGTTTACAGTTGACGTAAACATTTTTTTTTAGTTTACTAAACGACGTAGCTAGAAACTGGCAGTTCGACTGTATAGTCGCGTAACACAAACTGGCTGGTGACTATATTGAGTTCTGTTCACTTAAAAATACATTTGTTTTGTTGTTGAAAAAGAAAAGAGAAATACAATTACATACGTACATATGTATGTATGTATTAATAGAATGAAGAAACTTATTTGTAATGTTTGGAATGTCAGTTATAATACTTTTTATTTAAAAATATTTATTTGTGCTTTATATAGGTACATAGGAATTTAATAAAAAATTGTTTTTAAGATAAAATGAAAATAAGATTTTCTATAGAAAAAATAACAAACATACAAATTTTTTCTGTTAGTTTAAAATATTATAAGTTTCCACTAAAATTATTTATTAACTATTTTATTTTTAAATCAAGCTCTAGGTCTTTTTAATATTAAATTATTTATTTTCGATAATAATAAAAAGACCTAGAGCTTGATTTAAAAATAAAACAGTTATTAAATTAAAAAAGGTCAAATAAAAGCTAAATATAAAATTATTTATAATAATCTAAGTTTTTTTTGTTTTGTTTATACATAGGTATTTTAATTATTATATACCTTTTTATATTTATTTATTTATTTACATATGTCTATAGAACATTGTCCCTTGCAGACTATTTAAAGAACTTAAATTAGTTAATTCAAAATAATATATACAATTTTTTAAGTATTATTTACAAGATTTAAATACTATTTACAAAATATTATTATAAAAATTATATTTAAATGTGATTATTTCTCATATTATAAAAAAGAAAAGAATTATAGTTATGTTTTGATGAGCTAAATTCCATTATAAAATGATGCGACAATTTATTAACCCAGCAAAAACTTTACTTACAATCCTACTTTCAATGACTTCAAGAATTCATTACTTTGTAGCTTTATTCGCCACTTTTTGGATTATTAGTTATATATTAAATAATAACTTTATTATTATATCTTAAATATACAGAAAAATTTAAATTTTCATTATGACACTAAAAAGCTGGATAAAACTTAAAAAACTTAAGGTCTTAAAACAATTAAACAAACTGCTGGCTTGTTTTTTTTAAATTTTTACGAAAATAGCTTAAAAACTTCCGTTTTATTTTCTTTTGAAAAACAGGCAGTGAACTTTAGTTTTGAAAATAATTAAAAAAAAATATGTTCTTAATTCAATTTATATGCAGGTTCAAATATTTAAACTTGTTAACATGATTGTTTCATTTTTGTTTTTTCTTTATATTTTTGTGTTTTTCTTCATTTTAACTTTTACTTTTGAAGTTATTTTGCCTTACTTACGTTTATAAGACTAAATTTTTACGTTTTTATGTAATTTTCTTGTTCTATTCATGTTTTTTCCACTAATAAATATTAAAAAAAAATTTCAAGTGCATATTTTTTAAATATTTAGCCCAAATATTTATATTTTTTGGTAATTTTTTTGCTTATAAAACGCGATGCATATGCGTTTATAAAACATAATATTTACATTGGCTAAAATTGCTTTTAACGTTCCCTGAAGGAATCTTCGTGTCCATAATAAATTTTTTATTCAACTGCAACGTTCTAATTTTGTACACAATAGTACATTTATTATGCTGGGTACACACAGTGCAACCTACATGGAAACTGTTTCAATGCAACCTCAAAATATCAAAGCGTTTTGATGTGTATGCAATCTGAAATGAATGAAAATGAATTTAATTCACTGGATTGCGTAAACGTGTTGCATTATGTGTACCCAGCATTAGAGCTTGAACTCTATTTCCCAGCAAAAACTTTGCTTACAAAATAAGCAGAAAAATAATGAGAATTTGACGAGCCAACTACTTACTTTTCTTCTAGAAAAAGTACTTATTTTTGCTCGAGATGTCCCAAAAGTAATCCATTATAATTTAGCCTATTATAATCCAAAAATAATAGGTTTTTTTTATACTTAAAATTTTTATAAAAATATATAGTTACACAAAGTCAATAAAGTAAAATTTTTTTTATTTTTTTTTTAATTATTTTTTTATTTTTATTTTTTTTTAATTATTATTTTTTTTTTTCTTATTTTATTTTATTTTACTTTACTTTATTTTATTTTTTATTTTTTTTCTGTCTCTGGCGGGATTCGATCGCGCAACCTCGGTGCTGATAGACTAGCTCTCTACCAGCTAGTCTACCGGGGCAGTTTAGATTTTGTATTAAAAAACTATGTTTTTTTTACTATAATGACTATAATGACATTTTTATTGTCATAATGAAAATTTAAATTTTTCTGTATATTTAAGATATAATAATAAAGTTATTATTTAATATATAACTAATAATCCAAAAAGTGGCGAATAAAGCTACAAAGTAATGAATTCTTGAAGTCATTAAAAGTAGGATTGCAAGTAAAGTTTTTGCTGGGTTAATAAATTGTCGCATCATTTTATAATGGAATTTAGCTCATCAAAACATAACTATAATTCTTTTCTTTTTTATAATATGAGAAATAATCACATTAAAATATAATTTTTATAATAATATTTTGTAAATAGTATTTAAATCTTTTAAATAATACTTAAAAAATTGTATATATTATTTTGAATTAACTAATTTAAGTTCTTTAAATAGTCTGCAAGGGACAATGTTCTATAGACATATGTAAATAAATAAATAAATATAAAAAGGTATATAATAATTAAAATACCTATGTATAAACAAAACAAAAAAAACTTAGATTATTATAAATAATTTTATATTTAGCTTTTATTTGACCTTTTTTAATTTAATAACTGTTTTATTTTTAAATCAAGCTCTAGGTCTTTTTATTATTATCGAAAATAAATAATTTAATATTAAAAAGACCTAGAGCTTGATTTAAAAATAAAATAGTTAATAAATAATTTTAGTGGAAACTTATAATATTTTAAACTAACAGAAAAAATTTGTATGTTTGTTATTTTTTCTACAGAAAATCTTATTTTCATTTTATCTTAAAAACAATTTTTTAATTTTTTATTAAATTCCTATGTACCTATATAAAGCACAAATAAATATTTTTAAATAAAAAGGTTTATAACTGACATTCCAAACATTACAAATAAGTTTCTTCATTCTATTAATACATACATACATACATATGTACGTATGTAATTGTATTTCTCTTTTCTTTTTCAACAACAAAACAAATGTATTTTTAAGTGAACAGAACTCAATATAGTCACCAGCCAGTTTGTGTTACGCGACTATACAGTCAAACTGCCAGTTTCTAGCTACGTCGTTTAGTAAACTAAAAAAAAATGTTTACGTCAACTGTAAACACATCAGCTTCTGTGTTTCAGTCGCCAGTTCAGCAGTCTGTGTGTTAAAAATGGAGTGAGTCGGCTGCTGATTCTTTTGACTGCTGAAAAAAAAGTAAATTGTGTTACTGTTTTTTCAGTAACTGTGCGCACACAGTTCAACTGATTTAAGTATGAGTGTGATGAAAATAGAATACAGTTCATTTTTTTCCAGCATGTTGCTGAAAATAAATGAAATTTTATGCAAATTTTGACTGCTTTTAGCAGTTGTTCGAAACCCTGATTGGCATGTCTTTTTTGGGACACATAATATTCCCAATATATTTTGTACCATTAATAAGGGGTTCCTCGCACCGTCATAAGGTGTTACATTGTTAACGATCACAAAAAAAAAAAAATGATTGCATTACTTTCTTATTGTTAAGCTTGTTAAGCTTGTTAAGCCTGGAGCTTCAATGTTAGTTGATCTAATTTTTTTTTAATTAAGGTTTTAAGAAATTCCATTTAATTATATTTTTGTAAAAAATGCAAAGAACACAAAACTTTTTTTTTTAAACAATAACAAGAACAGCTGTTTTAATAATGCTGGATCTATAACCCTTTAATTAAATTTAAAGTGAAACATGTTACATATTTTTGGGTTTGTTATTATGCGCCTACAGTATTACATTTTTTTTTACTACAAAAAGGGCAGGAAAAGAAAACGCCATACTTGATTTATTTTTAATTATTCCCTTTTTAATACAATTCTCTTTATTCCACTTTAATTCAAAACTCGATTTTATTACAAACCTAATTTTCTCAACACTCTTGAAACAATTTAAATATTTCTTTACACTTTTTATTGTTTTGCCATTGAAATATTTTTCTCATTTTAATTTTTCGTTGTTTTTAGGTTAAATATTCGGTATTTGTTTAATGTACAAAAAATGAACAATATTGCTTTATATTCCTATTATGAGTTAAATATGGTACCCAATACATGATAATGATGTTTGTTTTTTTTTATTTTTACAATTACGTTGGCTTTTAAATAGTCTAACAAATATGTTTGTATGTGCTCCTATAATTTCAAAAGTGAAAAAAAGCAAAACATTGAAATTAAAATTAAAATGGCCACAAAAATTTACTCCATTCACGAAAAGTATTAATAATTAAATGTCATACGATTTTTTTAAAACCTTAACTTTGATATTGTTATTATTAATAAGTGATTTATTACACGTAATTATTGTTATTTTATTGTTACTTTTCATTAATATTTTATGTAAATCGATAACAATATAATTAATTAAGCACGTTTTTTTTAATAAATTTTGTCCAAAGGGTTTTTTTGTATTTGTTATAATAAATTATTTAAAAAATTACACTGATTCCATTTAAAAATCGTATACGTTTCAGTAACAGTTCAAATTTTTGTCAGATGTCAGTTTGAATCTATTTCACTTCTGTTTTAATCATAGTTTTAATTCAACTTAGTTCAAGTTCAGTTCTAGTTCATTTCTAATTCAGTTTTAGTTCCGCTCTAGTTAATTTTTAGTTCAGTTCTAGTTCCGCTCTAGCTCAGTTCTAGTTCAGTTCCAGTTCATCTCTAGTTCAGTTATAGTTGAGCTCTAGATCAGTGCTAGTTCAGGTCAGTTCTAGGTCAATTTTAACTAAGTCATTATCCAGCCTTGCAATTTGTGTTGCTGCAGTTTTTTAAACTTCTGCTTTGAAATTGCATTACTGTGCAGATTTTTAAATTCTTGTCTGGCAATTTTAGTATTTTTATCTTGTCTTTCCTCTTCTCCTTTTTATATTTTGAACAAAAAATACAAATATGTAGATCTTCGGCCATCTGCACGCTGAAAAGTGTTGAAAATTAGAAAACAAAACAGAATTGCAGAGTACATGAAACTCAGTCCACCTCCCCAATCTTCTCACCTCTGCCACCATTAAAATCAAGAATTTCTGCAACAAAAACTGCAAGTCTGAACGATGACTTAACACTGGTAGAATTCTGGCTTGTTTGGAGATAAGTTAAAGAACAAATCGTTAGCTCATTATTGGTTTGACCTACCGACCATTTAAAAAAAAAATGAGTCAGGTATGAGGTTTATACTATTTCAATACCCCCATTCTAAATCCAAAATCTGTTGCGCGAAATTTTTTGTGACTTCTGAGATAATAAGCATTAATTTTGCTGCATATAATCTATTTTAAAGTTTCTTAAGTATTATTTTGCTCTACACGACACTATTTGGCGATTGCACCAAATTCTTAATATAAAAGCGTACAAATTAAATTTCACTCTTGCTTTGCTTCATTGCCATTAGAAAAAAAGTAGTTTAAGCAAAAGCATTGTCGAATCAGTAGGTCTACGCAAAACGACTGCTGATTTTTTGTAGAGTTGTGTTTTTTTCATGAAATTGTTTTTGTAGCAATTGTTTTTGACAGCTTTATAATGTTATACACAAACAAAGTGCGTGTTGTTTTTCTGCAGACCCAACAATTGGACCCTGAGCAAAAGCTAATTAAAATGACAGCAAGAAAAAAATAGTTATATAGTTATTTATAATACAATAAATACCACGTGTTATAAAATAGTAAAAATTTCTAAACTTATTAAAAATATAAGAGAAAAAATGCATCAATGTTGACTTTTTACAAGATTGTTAATATAGAAACTATAATTTCAGCAAGTTACTCAATGCATAACAATAAGTATACTTATGCAGTACAAAAAGCTACTTTTTAAGAATATTTTTAGAAACGTGGCGTATGCGGCACAAAATAAAATTTTTCACTTTCAATAAAATACTATTAAATTCTTACTTCATTCATAAAAGTTGACAAAAATGTACATTTTTCTTCAAGACATATAACGGAAGCAGATTAGAAAATATAAAAATTCTATTGTATACATTTTGAGAAAATTTTCATGTGAACATTCTTGTCGTTTTTCTCCATTCAGACATTTTGGCATATGCGCCAAACCAATAATAAGCTGAAGAAATATAATTATAGTTAAATTTTTGTTCTGCTTTAGTTTAGTTTTATTACGGTGATCAAGTTCAATCTTGTACTCAATACAAATAAGACGAAATAGATATTTTTTCCAATAGGTGTGTCGTTATTTTTGTTTCAAATAATAAAAATATATCGAAGTTCTCAAGCGATCATTTCTTGCTTTAAATGTGACGAGAGTCAATCAACTCAATACGGGCAACATACATATTAGTCATTTTGAAAACTAAGTTTTTAAAGTTTGCAAAAGCTGAAATCTCCTCCTGCGTAATATTTATGCACACAGAATCGATATCTGCTAAAAATTATAAGCGATTTGAGTTTAACGCAGTCTAGACAAATGTAAACATTCTTTTGTCAAATTTCATAAAACCAAAAAGAGTCATGTTGCAAACATAATTTGTTGCCCAAATACAAAAAAAAAGATCAAATCAAATAAACTCCATCCAGCCACTTCAATCAAAATATTTAAACATTTGGCATGTTTGCACTTTTGTGTTGTTATTTATTTTTTTTTTTTTTTTTTTTTTGTTTTAAATTTTTCGTTTGATTCCAACTTGTTGATAGATGTTTAAACATTAAATGCCCACTTTGATGGACATTTAGTAGTACAAGTATTTTATTTTCAACGATAATTGTTTTAATTTCTTAATAAAAACAAACAAAACAAACGTTTGAAACGTTGAGCCAACCAACATATTGGTTGACTATTTCAGTTGCTGCTGCTGTCTTTTGGGTGATGTAATAAATAATTAAACTGGTCATAGAATTTGTTCAATGTGATAGAAATATTAAACAACAATAGCAACAAAAACAAAAAAATTCAATTTCATATAATAAAATATATAAACACGTACATATACAAAACTTAGATAACTCCTACGAGAATTGTGTTTATCTTATAAAAATAACCTAGAAAAATTTTTTGTTTAAATAAAAAACACAGGCTACCACTTCTCATACGAAATCTAAACATTGAGCACTAATTAAATGTTTGAAATTAATAAATTTATTTTTATTTTTTTCAATGCACTTGTTTGCGAATTATTGTAAAATTTCCGTTTTAGACGCAGCTGATAGATACTGTTGTTATTTGTTTAATCTAAATTGTTTAAATTTACTAGGACAAATTTCATCAAGATAAAATTTTATAAATTTTTTTTTTCTTTAATAGGAATTGAAATTTTAATGCATTTTGGAATTCTACGTATAAATATTAAATTAATTAAAATTTCATTAGTTAAGCTAATTTAGTTCGGTCCGAGCTTCGGTCCCATTTGTTCTAGTTTAGATTTTTTGTAATTCTTGTTCAATTCAGGTTACTTCTAATAAAGTTCTAGCTTATATCTAATTAAATTCTAGCCCAGTTCTGGTTCAATTCTAGTTATCTTCTAATTCATTTCTTGGTTATTTCTAATTCATTTCTAGTTATGATCGATATAAGCTTTAATAAAGTTCTAATTAAGCTCTTGTAAAGTTATAATTTAGCTATTGTTTAGTTCCAATTTAGTTCTTGGTTTATTATAATTTTAGTTCAATTCTAGTTTAGTTTTACACAATTTAATTTAGTTCTTTTTTAATTTTAATTCAGTTCTATGTTATTTATCTTATCGGCATTTGTGCTGACCTTTAAATATTGCTCCTTTAAGTACACCGATCGACTCAGAATCACTTTCTGGTTCGATCTAACTATGTGCAATCGTGCGGCTGGCTGTCCATGTAAACCTGGTGGGCAAAGTACAGGTCGCAATTTTGAAGATAGTTAATTTGATGAATCAGTTCATAATTTCACATAGCCCCCAATACAACTTTCTTTCTGGAATGGAATCTTTGTACCCAGAAATCATCCTATCATGTCGGTATTAAGTTTAAATTTGGCCCAAACTTGGAACTGAATTGGTCCATATTTGATACCAGCAACCCTACAAATACTACTCCCGAATATTGCTTTTAATGCAATAATTTCCTTATGAATGTTGGTATTGAACTAATAAACTAATCCCTGATTACCCATTAGTCTACATATATACTATAGTCTCGAAAATTTGTTTTTAAATACTTTGACGTATCATAAATGTAAGCTTGACCGACTATACTGTCTTACTTGTTTATTTTTAGGTTAATTCTTGTTTTAATAGAACAAGTTCAAGTCAAGTTTGGTTTACTTTTGTTATTATTTTTCCCCTTTTGTTTTTTTACACTTCACCGCATTTAAAAGGTGTATATATGGAGGGCTCAGAGCTGAACCGAACCAAGTCATAAAATATTTTTTTTTTCATTAATTATTTATTGAATCTTTATACATATATTAAATATAAACTAACAATAACACTGACCAAGAAATTGACATTTTTTTTTTTTGAGACAATCCGGGCACATGGCGATTTAACATAATTCGGGTAAGCTGAATCCAGTGGTGTTCTCGGTTTAGATTTAAATTGGATCTGGTTTTCGAGATATACCGTTATTTCGAAAATGGAAGAGGTTGCACAACATATATTCTCGAAACTTAAAAACGGTTTAGTTAATTGAAATTACTAAAAAAAACCGAAATTCCGCAATAAAATGTCCTTTAAAAAAAAACTAATGGAGGTCGGTCATACATTTTATCCCCCTAGCGGCGATTCCTTGGCAGCAATGGGGTTTTTTTCAATATATTTCTAATCTGTATTGACTATTTTGTATGGAAGCCCCCTTAAGGAATGGAGATAGCGGGTAGGTATGTTAGAAATAAATGATTAAGATGAAAAATACGCTTGGTCATACATTTGACCCAATTTGGAGCATCCTAGGCACTGCAGCAGCCAAATTTAAGAATTTCAACCATACATATATGGCGGTTTAATAAAATTCTTAAATTTGGCTGCTGCAGTGCCTAGGATGCTCCTAGATGGGTCAAATGTATGACCAACCCCACTTTATTTTTCATCTTAATCATTTATTCCTAGCTTACGTACCCGCTATTTCCATTCCTTAAGGGGGCTGCCATACAAAATAGTCAATACAGATTAGAGATATATTGAAAAAAAGCCCCATTACTGCCAAGGAATCGCCGCAAGGGGAATAAAATGTATGACCGACCTCCATTAGTTTTTTGTTCCTAACATTTTCTTAAAACATACTTGCCATATATCTCCACACCTTGGGGAGGCTCCCAAGCAAATATGGCGGTTTAATAAAATTCTTAAGTTTGGCCCTGCAGCGCCTAGGATGCCCTTAGATGGGTCAAATGTATTAACATTTTCTCGAGACATACTTGCCCCTTATCACCATTTTTTAGGGGGGCTCCCATACAAATATTGCGTTTTATGTAGCTACTATCAAGCGTGGTAGTATAAACGAGACAAAAATACAAGTCAATAATGAGAATGATTTTCGCAAAATTATAAACAAATTTGAAGCACTTAAAAAAAACTTTTATACATACCAACTGAAAAGCAGTAAAGGTCTCCAGGTAGTGATTAAGGGAATTGACTCATGTGTGGACCCAGAAGAGGTAAAAACATTCCTCGAAGAAAAAGGCTTCAAAATAAAACATGTAGTAAATATTAAAAATAGAGAAAAAATCCCCCAACCACTTTTTCGAGTGGAGTTTGAACCCGGCGACGTAAAGCTTAAAAAAAATGAAAGGCACCCTATTTACAATTTGAAATATATTCTCTATAGAAGAGTAACTATAGAAGAGCCACATAAAAGAAATGGGCCCGTTCAATGTTTAAACTGTCAAGAATATGGTCATACTAAGGCCTACTGCTATTTACCCCCTGTTTGCGTAGTATGTGGTGAATTACATGGTACAGATCTTTGCGATAAGTCTAAAACCGACCCCAACGTAAAAAAATGTAGCAACTGTGGCGGTAATCACACTGCCAATTATAGAGGATGCCCTGTATATACCATCGTCAAGCAGTCAGTTGGACCGAAAACTAATCCCCCTCAAATGCAGGTAACAAATCAAGTAAGCACTGGTGACATTCAGGCTCCGCAGCCTAGTAATAACAGAACCTCTTATGCTAACGTCGTAAAATCAAACCATGTGCCAATGCAAGGTGCTGCGCCAAGTAATGATGAAACTCCAGTTTCAAATTTAAGTCGTCTAGAACAAACCATGGAAACATTAGTGCAAACAGTAACTAATTTTACGAACACAATGGGTAATATGATGCAGGAAATTCTTAGAATGCAATCGATGTTATTGCAATCTGTACTTAACAAGCCATGAACTGTTTAAAAATCTGTTTTTGGAACGCGAACGGCATCCGCCAACATAAAAATGAATTAGAATACTTTCTTAAAAATAAACAAATTGATGTCATGATGGTTTCTGAAACTCATTTGACCTCAAGAAATACGTTTAAAATCAATGGTTATATACTATATGATACCAAGGACCCTCGAGATAGAGCTTGTGGAGGTTCTGCCATTTTGATAAAAAATCGAGTCAAACACTACCTAATGTGTGATCATCGTGAGGATTATCTCCAAGCAACGAACATTTGTGTTGAAGAGCTGAATCGTAGCATTGTAATCTCATCTTTATACTCTCCACCTAGATTTTCAATATCAGAAAGCCAATATTGTGAATATTATAAATCACTAGGACCCTGTTTCCTGGCCGCTGGCGATTATAACGCTAAACATACCTTCTGGGGGTCACGACTAATAACACCAAAGGGTCGTGTTTTGTTTAATACAATCTCTAAAATGAATTTAAATGTTGTCGCGAGCGGCCAACCAACATATTGGCCTGCTGATCCGCAAAAAATTCCAGATGTCATCGATTTTGGCGTGGTTAAAAACATCCCCACAGAAACGATTCACGTTGAAGCTTCCCTAGAATTATCTTCCGACCACACACCTACAATTGTTACTATAATGAACCCCAATAGAATTGTATCTCCGACTGGTTACCTAGCGACGTCAGCCACACAAATAAATTGGTTAAAATATAAAAAATATCTCAGTGCCCATTGCACAGAAAATATTCCGCTCAGTACACCGGAGTATGTAGATCGTTCTATTGATAATTTTGACAGTTTTCTGAAACTAGCTGTTCAACATTCCAATATTGCCCCCAAAAAAACAAAAACTATTAAAATATATTCCACAGATGTCGAGCGTCTCTTGTCTGAAAAAAGGAGGGCACGAAGAGAGTGGCAATTGCACAGATCCCCTCAACTTAAGAACTTGCTAAAAGAGTGTACAAAAAGATTAAGAAAGTTATTGCAGACTCAGAAAACGGCTTCTCTGGAAAAATATCTTAAGGAACTTGATGCAACTCCACAATCGGACTACTCATTATGGCGTGCAGCTAGAAATCTCAAAAGGCCAGTTGTCTCTAAACCACCATTAAGAAACTTGAATGGAAGTTGGGCAAGAAATTATGTTGAAAAAGGAAATCTGTTTGTAAGTCACTTGAAAAACGTATTTACACCTAATATATCTCACAATATTGCGGTCGATTTACCACCTGTTGCTGCTAGAGCAGCTATTCCCCTAAGATTTGAGATAAGAGAAATCGAAAAGGTTATTTGTGACTTAAACACTAAGAAGGCACCTGGCATTGATAAGATCAGCAATAAAATGCTATTAGAGCTACCTCGCGTAGCAAAGAAAATTATTCTTTTTATTTTTAACGCTATTTTACGACTTGAATACTATCCTCAAAAATGGAAGGTTTCCTTAGTTAACATGATACCAAAGCCAGGCAAAGATCATACAAAATTTGAGTCCTATAGGCCTATTAGCTTATTATCAAATATGTCAAAGCTGTTTGAGAAATTATTAGTTTCAAAATTAACACCAATTTTAAGTGAAAATAGATGTATTCCAAACCATCAATTCGGATTTAGAAGAAAACACAGCACAATTGAACAAACTCATCGAATAGTAAATGTCATAAGAAAAACATTTGAAGAAAAAAAATATTGCTCGGCACTCTTCATCGATGTTTCGCAAGCTTTTGACAAAGTCTGGCATGAAGGCTTATTACACAAATTGAAGCAAAATTTACCAGCAAACACACACAAACTGTTAGAAAGCTACTTAGTCGGTCGTCAATTTATTATTAAAGAAGGAAATTTCTTAAGTTCACCTCAGCCAATTGGCGCTGGAGTCCCACAGGGCAGCATCCTGGGCCCTCTATTATACTTAATTTATACTTCGGACATGCCAACAAACAACTACACCCAAACTTCAACAGTTACTTCAGTTGCGAACTAGCTCTTGACGAGTACGGACGTGTATCAGTGAGTAACAAAAATACAAAAAAAAAAAATAATATAATAAAAAAAAAAAAAAAGTGAAAAAATATTTACCGTAGGTGAAAAAAAAATATTTGTAATAGGTGAAAAAAAAAAGAACAATAACTAGTGTGCCCGAAGAGATTTGTGAATGAGCCTCACAAATACTCCCAATAAGGAGAGTAGGCCCAGCACAAATAGCAGAAATGCGTATATTGTGGTAAGCTCCCCGAGCGTGAGCAATGAAAACATTCGATACCCTGAATTAAACAAACATTTTTTAAGTGCAAAAATTGCCAGCGCAACTGGTTTTCCATACAGAAATTTAAGTTCAAGTGTGCCCAACCTGAGCAAGTGTGTTGATCCGACCGTAAATGTGGTTCAAAGTGTGAAGCCGTCTGACCAGAGGAATAATAACGAAAAACCTGGAACATCACGATTTGCATTAACAAATACAGGAGCTGTACCAAAAAGTACTAAAGTGCAAACAGGCATGGACAGATATATAACAATAACTAAGAGAAAGGCTAGCCCTAGGTCCACCCAACAGGAACGCGTGGCCAAACAATACAAAGGCTCTAACGTAGTCTCTTTGCCAACAAATGGTAACAGATTCTCTGTACTATCCATACCTGACGATGAAGAAGCAGAATTAGCTAATGGGACAGCCACTAAAGAAGTTAAACCGCCACCTATCTATCTGCGGGAGCAAACATCAAATAGCATAGTCAACATGTTGACTCAACTTGTAGGTAAGAACAATTTCTACGTCGTTTCTATACGACGCGGACAAATTCAAGAGACCAAAATTCAAGCCAGTACAGAAACGAACTTTCGTATTATATCAAGACACCTGGACGCAGAAAATAAAAGCTACTATACATACCAATTAAAAAGTGCTAAGGGATTGATTATTGTCATAAAAGGCATAGATAGTTCCGTTCCTACAGATGAAATAAAATCTGCCGTAGAGCAAGAGGGGTACGAGGTAAAATCGGTTCATAACATTTTGAACAGGAACAAAGTTCCCCAACCACTGCACCGCATTGAGATATCGTTTGATTCATCGGTTCTCAAAACCAAAAATTCAGTTCATCCCATATACAACTTGCGCTACCTACTCAACAGAAGAATAACTGTTGAGGAGCCAATAAAACGAAAGGGTCCCTCCCAATGCACAAACTGTCAGGAATATGGGCATACAAAATCATATTGTAAATTGCCTCACGTATGTGTGGTTTGTGGCGACGCTCATAAAACCGCCGAATGTAATCGTTCTAAAGTTGACCCAAATGTCAAGAAATGCAGCAACTGTGGCGAAAATCACACGGCAAACTATAGGGGTTGTAAAGTCTTCTTGCATTTAAAAAAACCAGCTTTAGTTCAAAAATATACTCACTCCCAATATGGTCCATCACATGCGCCCAGCCAAGCCGCTGGCTCTATTGCTAGTACTACACAAACAAACAAACAAAACCAATCATATGCCCAAGTCCTAAAAGGAAACCCTAATGCGAAAAATCCCCCGAGTACTTCCAACGCAAAGCAACCTCCATACGCTAATGTTCCTAGGGAAGGTCTACAAATGCCTACCTCAATTGAAAATTTAATTCAAACTATGAATAACTTCATGGCCACTATGCAGAGCATGTTTCAGGAAATGATGCGAAACCAGAACATGCTCCTGCAAGTTCTACTCAACAAAAAATGAACCAGTTAAAAATATGTTTCTGGAATGCAAACGGGTTATCCCAACATAAACACGAAGTTGCAAACTTTCTTCATAGGCATGAAATCGACGTACTTCTTGTCTCTGAAACACACTTTACTCATAAAAACTGCTTTAGGGTAAATGGTTACCTTACGTATGACACAAAACATCCCAGCGGACGAGCTTGTGGTGGCACAGCCATAATTGTGCACAAACACATCAGACACTTACCATTGCCAGAGTTCGAAGAAGATTGTATCCAGGCCACATCTATAAATCTGACTGATTTCAAACTAACGTTAACATCCGTTTATTGTCCCCCGAGGCACAAAATTCTACACGATAAATTTCTCAACTTCTTCTCCACATTGGGCCAGAAATTCATTGCTGCTGGCGACTACAACGCTAAACATACATATTGGGGCTCCAGACTTATTAGTCCTAGAGGTAATCAGCTATATAATACCGTAACTGCAAATAACTTTGATGTGGTATCGAGTGGTGAGCCTACCTATTGGCCAACCGACTTCAACAAGCTACCAGACCTTATTGACTTTGCTGTAATCAAAAACATCAAGCGCGATCAGGTACTAGTTAGTTCCTCCTATGATCTTTCGTCTGATCATTCACCTTCAATCCTCATTTTAAAATGTAACTCTGACGCCGCAGCTGCAAACTGGTTTTCCTATCCAAACAGAAACACAAATTGGTTAAAGTATAAAATGTATGTGAGCTCTCACCTATCACAGTGCATTCCCCTAAAAAATTCATCTGACATCCAAATAGCTGTCGACCGATTTACAGAAGTCTTGGATGCTGCAGCAAGAAATGCAACCCCAATCAAGCGGACAATTAAACGTGCTCCTTACAATACATCGACGGATATAGAGACCCTTATCAGAGAAAAAAGGAAGTTAAGAAGACAATGGCAAAACAGTCGTTCCCCAACCACTAAGGCCCAACTACAATTATGCCTGACAACTCTTCGCAACAAATTGAGACAGAACCACGAGTCTGCAATAGAAGGCTATCTAAACAGCCTAGATGCCACAAAAAACTCCAATTATAGCTTATGGAAGGCTGTACGGCATATGAAATGCCCTATAACCCAAGAATCTCCATTAAGACTGGAAAACCGCACTTGGGCGAAAAACACAGATGAAAAATTAAACGCTTTCGCGGGCCATCTTGAGAAAGTTTTCACGCCACATGATACACATACTTGTTCCTGTCGTCCAACCATTCCTGATAAGGTAAACCATCCATTAAAATTTAACATTACTCAAGTAAAATCTGCAATAGAAAAAGTGAATATTAGAAAATCTCCCGGACTTGACCGTATCACAGGGTCAATGATAAGAAACTTACCTTCGTCTGCTTCCAGAATCTTGCTGTTCATTTTTAACGCTATATCAAGAGTCGGATACTTCCCATCCTCATGGAAGAAGTCTATAATTGTTATGATTCCCAAGCCAGGAAAAGATGCTAGCCAGGTTGCGTCGTACAGACCGATAAGCTTATTATCAATCCTATCAAAGCTTTTCGAAAAAATATTCATTTTAAGTATAACTCCTCATCTAAATGAACACGACATCATCCCGGATCACCAGTTCGGATTCAGAGCGAAACATGGTACAATAGAGCAAGTGCATAGAATTGTCACCATTATTAGATCGGCGTTTGAGAAAAAGCAATACTGCTCAGCCCTGTTTATAGACATTTCCCAAGCATTTGACAAAGTTTGGCATGATGGGCTACTCATCAAAATAACACGAATGCTTCCTCAAAACACTCACAAGCTTCTGGAGAGCTATCTAACAGGCAGAACATTCATAGTAAGGTCGCAAGATAAATACTCCCCCCTCAAGAAAATTACTGCTGGTGTTCCCCAAGGCAGCATATTAGGACCGCTTCTATATATAATATACACAGCGGATATGCCAACAAACCTGAGCACGCATACCTCTACATTTGCAGACGACACAGCATTTATTAGCGTTAACCATGACCCAAAAGTCGCATCGCAAAATCTGCAGTCCCACATCAATGAACTAGAGGCATGGCTAGAAAAATGGAGAATAAAGGTTAACCCGGCTAAATGTGCTCACTTAACTTTCACGCTCAGAAGACAAACGTGCCCAGCAGTAAAAATAAATAACATCACTGTTCCGGTAGAAAACCATGTAAAGTACTTGGGAGTTCATATAGATAGACGTTTGACCTGGTCTCGTCATATCGAAGCGAAAATAACGGCTATGAAACTTAAAGCAGCTCAACTACATTGGCTTCTCGGTAGAAACTCAAACTTGTCTTTAGACAACAAAGTTCTTCTATACAAGTCCATCATAAAACCAATATGGACATATGGCATCCAATTATGGGGTACTGCATGCGCATCTAACATCCAAAAGCTTTAAAGAAGACAGTCTAGAATATTACGACAAATTGTCTGCGCCCCATGGTATATACGTAATGATATTATCCACAGAGATCTCAACGTCCCCACTATCCAGGAGGAAATTAAAAAATATTCAATAAGCTACATCGATAAACTAATGGTTCACCCTAACTACCTCGCTCGGGGTTTGCTTCAGTTCGAAGGTCACCAGAGGCTAAAAAGAACCGATACTTTGAGCCTTACTAGAAGACAGTCTTAAAAATTTGAATACAGCAGTTAGTGGTTACACAGGTAACAACTAATAAACAACAAGTAGAATTAAGATTTGAATACATATTGTAAATTTCGATAAGAAAGATTCAATAATAAAAATAAATTATTATTAAAAAAAAAAAAAAAAAAACTTCAACATTTGCAGACGATACAGCTTTTCTAAGCGTCCACGAAAACCGTTATGAAGCATCTCGTTATCTACAACATCATATATTTCAACTAGAAATATGGCTAAGACAATGGAGGATAATGGTCAATGAGCAAAAATGCGTACATATAACATTCACCCTGCGCCGGGAATCTTGCCCCCCTATTACAATCAATAATCAAATTATTCCTCAACATTCGCATGTAAAATATCTCGGTATACATCTGGATCGGCGATTAACGTGGAAATGCCATATAGAGGCAAAATTAACTCAAATGAAACTAAAAGCCATCCAAATTCATTGGCTTATTGGAAGAAATTCTGTTCTTAGTCTCGATTGCAAGCTTCTACTTTACAACTCTATCTTAAAGCCTATCTGGTGCTACGGTATTCAACTATGGGGCACTGCCTCGGCCTCTAATAACGAAAAAATTCAAAGACGCCAAAATAAACTTCTTCGAATAATCACAGCCGCCCCCTGGTATGTTAAAAACTCAAACATTCATAAGGATCTCAACGTGCCATTAGTAAAAACTATGATTACAAAATATGCAGTAAAATATTTAAAAAGACTTGAACAACACCCAAATCCTTTAGCTCGAAATATTTTAAATCATGGCGGTCACACTCGCTTAAGGAGAAGAGACACTGCAGCACTTACCCAACTAGATGAGCGATAAACACCTATATAAGTGAACAGAACCCGTGATGAAGTAAATTTTTGTCTGGCACTGGCAGGACATAAATAAAGTATTAGGATAAGATTTGATTAATTATTGTTAGTTCATATTAAATATATGAAGATTCAATAAATAAATAATGTAAAAAAAAAAAAAAAAAAAAAAAAAAAAAAATGAAATTCTTAAATGAATTAAAATTTCGACTTTTGTGAATAAAAACAAAAGTTGGTAACAGATTTTAATCAATTATGGTTTGTTTTGTTTGCAGCTTTTTATATGCCTGCAAAAAATTAGAAGGCTAGCTGAATTTTTTAATTTTTAATGAATTTTTTAAAAGCAAAAATTTCGAAATTTTGGCAAAAAATTAATTTTTTTTCAAAAAAAAAAAAATTATGTTTCAAAAACGACGATATTAGAAATAAAATTTTACTTTTTTTTAGTAATTTCAATAAACTAAACCGTTTTTGAGTTATGCGAATATATGGTAAATCGCCATGTGCCCGGCTTGTCTGATTTTTCAACTTGCATAGTGTAATTAATCAAATCTTATTCGAATACTTTATTAAATGTCCTGCCAGTGCCGTAAGAAAATTTTTCCCATCACGATTTCTTTTCACATGTGTATGTATTTAGTGCACGTTGAATCGGATGAGTCCTGCAGTATCTTTTCTCTTTAATCGAGTGTAGTCACCATAATTTACTTTTATTTTTGTTCAAAAAAATAAAAATCAAAATATAACTGTTATTTTTGTTCAAAAAATAAAAATCAAAAAAAAATAACTGTTATTTTTGATCGAAAAAATAAAAATCAAAAAATAACTGTTAAGTTTGATCGAAAATATAAAAATCAAAAAATAACTGTTTTCATCTGACTTTTATGAATCCCTGAGTATAATAGAGGGCCCAAGATACTTCTTTAAGGGACGTCAGCGACAATTGGCGGAGGAGAACTTAAACAATTGCCTTTTTAATAATAGTTAAATTTACGACCGACTGCGCAGCTTTCCAACAGCTTATGTGCGTTAACTGTTTAGCTTCAATTTATGTAATAAGCCTTTATGCTCGACTTTATGAAAATCATGAAAAACTTTGATGAAGAGTGCGGGGTAATATTTTCTTATGACGTTTGCTATTGGATGGGTTTGTTCAACTGTGCTGTGTTTTCTTGTAAACCCGAATTAATGGCCTGAAATAAATCTATTTTCATTTAAAATTCTGGGTTCATTTTGACCCGAACAGTTTTCCGAATAGCTTTGATATATTAGATAACAAGCTAATAGGCCTATATAACTCAACTTTTGTGTGATCTTTTCCTGGTTTTGGTATCATGGAAACTAAATTAACCTTTCATTCTTTAAGGCGTAAGACGTAGTACCAAATGCAGTTTGTTACTATTCTTATCAATAGCAGGGACTTTCTTGGTGCTTAAATCACAAATGGACTTGACTTTTCGATTTCTCTTATCTCAAATCTTAGTTGACTTTTTTTGCTCAATACGTTTTTCAAATGCTTAACAAACAAAATTTCCATTCAAGTTTCTTTTGAGATTTCTATATGCACGCCATAATGTGGAATGGAATGTCTGCTTGTGGAGTTGCATGAAGTTGCATCAGAATCACTTTCTAAGTCGATCTAACGATGTCCGCCCGGCTGGCTGGCTAGCTGTCCATGTAACCTTGTGCGCAAAGTACAGGTCGCAATTTTAGAGATAATAAGCACGTTTCTGTAAAATATGTTTTATTCGCAAAAAATTAAAAAAAACTACAAAGGTAGAATTACATAACACGTGTTAATTCGTTGACAATTAACGTGCGATGTAAAACTTTAGCGCATGGAAAACGGCAAGTTCACAACGCCCGCTTTAAAAGCCTTTTCTGTCAGCTATTTTTATTTGTTTACTAATTCTTACATTAAAAAATATAGACTTCGCTAATTGAATTCCAACCTTCGGCTGGTTATTTTTTATTTTTGTAGTCCTGGCTTCCTTTTTTATACAATACTGTATGTTTTTAATCTCTTCATTAAGTTTTTCTTACATGATTAACAAATTTGATTAAACTACTACCTGTTAAGCCTGTACCTGAAAGGCATGTAGAAAAACTACTTTAAGGTAAGCCTCTACGTCAGTACCCTATGCTTGCCAATTTTTAGCTTTATTGGTCCTTAGGGGGCTTCAAAATTAGCTAAAGCTCAATTTTGCCACGATCCTTCAAAAAGCTCTGGATAGACAAAAAAAGAGGAACAAAAAATGAGGAAATTATATACATACATATGTATGTATGTATGTATATACATAGATTCTTTTTTATTGTCAGCTAATTACTTGTCAAAAATACACAACGCATTAAAAAGTTCAAAGTTGTTTCTGCTTACGCTTCAAAATATTTTTTTATGTAACTTGTTTTACGAAAAAACACTAGTTTAACTTTTTTTGTCATAAGTTTTAGTTCTATGTTAGCTGAGCATTACTTTATTTCAATTAAAAGTTAAATTCCTTTTGCTGTCAGTGCTTTTACTAGAATTGCAATGATTTTATATTTTGTTTTAAATTTATACAAATTAATGCAAAACTGTTTAAAAAATTTAATCGTAGCAAATAAATTATATTTTTTATTGTATACTGTCAAATTATTAAATGACATTTTCAACACATGGTTTTGTATAATAGGTCTCGAAAAAATATGTACATATTCAAATTTTAATATGTATTTAATTCATATCTGACAGTTGTCACTGTACCTACCCTTGTCGAAGTAAATAAAGAAATGTGTAATATAGACATGCTGGGCATTATTAATTCTTTTTTTTTTTTATTCTAGTATAAATTACAAATAAATGTACATATATTAAATATTATAATTAATTTTGTTATTTAGGTTTTACAGACGCTTAAATATTTAATTAGGCACTTGAATAGAAAAAAATTAATATGCAAATGTCTGTTAAATTTTAATATACAGCATTCACTCTTCTCTAATCTCTGTCGCCCTGTCCCTTTAAGTTAGCATGTATGTATACATTTCTATAAAAATTCGTATATTTACGTAGATAGATAGAAGAGTTTCTTGAACAATTACTACGTAGTTTTTAAAGCAAGTAAGGTAATACTAAAGGCTCAGTTAGCCGGGAGTAACAGTAACAGTAACCTTACCGTAAAAAAGTAATTCCAATCTATTTCTTACAGATTGAGACGTAACATCTTACTGCTAACTGTAATCGTTATAATTGCTTTACATACAACAAAATGAAACAGCTGATTTGCAACGTTACTGTTACTCCCGGCTAACTGAGACTTAAGTTTGTCATTCCATGTAAAACTTTTTGACATTTATCTAAGGCTCCATAAGGTATACATATGTATGTACATGTATGTGCATATATTCTGGGTTCATGGCTGTCTGTCCATCTGTTGAAATCACACACTTTCAAAAGACTCAACCGAAAAAACCGAAATTGTTCGCAGTTCTCCGAAACAGTTTGAGATTGAAATCCCGCACAATCGATTCAGTAGAAATAGAGCTATGAACCCAAATGTAGACCAACCTACCTAAAAAATTAATATTTTTCTTTCACAAACTAACATAAATTGGTGACAAAAGGAGCCGATCCTCATAAATATTGCCCATATTTGTTTAATATACTACAAAATCTTGTGATGATCCTTCCATAATTTACCATAGGACCCTTTTGAAAAACACTTTAGTACGCCATAAACTGTAATGAATAATGCGGTTGCAGTAGCATTTGGTCTGTCATAGTTATAAAGGGCTGTGCAACCAAAACGCACGATGTTAATTGTAAATAAAATAAAAAGTTTTCAGAGAATTATCTGAATAATTTTTATTATAATTGAAGGATCTATGACAATTATGTGTGAAACAAAATATTGGCCAAATGCTCGCCACGGCTTTAATCCATATTTTCAATGACTCTGAAACATAATTGAGGTTCAATGTCGTTAATGTGCCGAATTATCTCATCCTTTAGCTCTTGAATTGTTCTCGACTTATCGACGTACACTTTTTCTTTTAAATACCGCAAAAAAAAAAGAAGTCAAACGGTGTCAAATCACTTGATCGTGGCGGCCAATTAACATCGCCACGATCTCACGTCGTGCACGGCCATTGCATTTGTTTGCGCATAAGAGCCATTGTTTCGTTGGCTGTGTGGTAAGTCGGACCATCCTGTTGGAACCACATATCATCTAGGTTAGACTAAAATTAAATTTTAAAAAATTTATATATGTAAAGCTTGACTACCATAGAAGCAATCACTCATCCGCTGATTAAGCTCTTTCATTAGTTTAGTCATTATACAATGTAAGTTCAAAATTGTGTTCCTTAATATTGACGCATGAAACTAATGCATTATGTTATGAATAGACAACAAATAAAACTTTTATAGCCCTTCTGCTTTACAATCTTCCTTTAACAATTCAATTTCTAATATACCTTACAAATTTCCACAGTTCTTTCCGACATTTCTTTTAACCCTTTTAAAAAAAATTAATTTAACTGCACGCCAAATATAAATTACACGATCAATAATGGCTATTTTTCTTGACAATTTAATGGAAACATTTTTAAAATTCCAGTTTAGCTTGACAAATGAAATTTTTTCTTGATCAAGGCGAATTCATACAAGGTGGTCTTATTTTGAAAACGTTTTACAACACTGTTAAACATTTTAACGTTGTGTCAAAAATTCAAAGAAAAATTTGATTTTGTTTTTATATTAAATTGTGTTTGTTTGAAATTTTATAACTTAAAAAAGTTTTAAATTTCACAATTTTAATAGAAAATTAAAGAGTTTAGTTAAGATTTCCCAGAACCAACAGGACGGTATACCATTTTGACACAAGGTTAGTAATCAGCTGTTGCTTGCGAAGCAAGATAAGTTCACCTTGTGTAAATTCGCCTTGTTCTTGATTTTTGATACCGATAGAAACAGCTTGACAATCAAGACCGCCTAGCAACCCTACCCTAGGTCCCACACTGAAAACCCTTTAGCAAATTAAAATATTTTAGTGAAATTCGGTCGAATATAAAGCGTCTTTCTGAACAGCAATTTAAGGATAAAATGCTAAAAAAAAGTGTAATACTGTACATATTAGTCTTATTTAGGTTTTTAATACTAGAAATCACTCTGCCGAAATTTTTGATGAACGATTCATAACACCGGTTCACATATTTTAAACTTTTTGCCATAACCTCAAAAATAAGATGTTTTCCAAGGTAAATCGGGGCGGCTGAGCACGAATATGGCACTCATTTATTTCTCTCATCCGCCCAATTTAGCTTAAAAAGTGTCTTATTTGTAAGGTTCTTTTTTTTTTTTTGTAATTTACTATAGGCCTAATATAAAACCCCTTCTGAATACGCCCAATAATATTTCTGCAACAAATAATGATATTTAATTTAAATTAGTTGAAAGTTTTATATGACTTTTTGGAATTATAATACTTTTAGGTCAGTTTTTATAAAGATTAGTTTACAATTTATAGATCATATACAAATTGTGTTCCAATTTAAAAAAGGTTTTAGCATTTTGAATAACTTTTTGTATAATTTGCTTGGCAGTAATTGTCCCGTGTAAGCAGTTCATAGTACAAATATAAATATAATAGTTTACGCTTGGAGTTCTGGTAATAAAAACATTTGGCACCCATTTTTTACGCACTGAAGTAGAATTTCTGATAAGTAAAATCGGTGTTCTATATCTCTCAACTTAATTTTCGTAATTTTTTATGAAGGATTAATGATTTTTTTCAAGTCCCGTCCCTAACTCTAGATTCTTAAGCTTTTGTAGCATATTCGGTTATATGACATCCTGAACAATACAAGACAAGCCAAGTCATCTGTTTCCAAGCTTCGAGAATAATCTTATATCGGCCCTTTTTTGCAAATTGGTTGTAAGTGCCAAATCAAGAATTTTACAGGTTTTTTCAAATTATTTCCAAATCCATCCAAAAATTCAAAAATGTTTTATCAACGATTTTATACATTTGATAACAGTTATTTTTTAATTGGTTTTGAACAAAAATAACGGTTATTTTTTGGAAAAAGTCAAAAAATAACTGTTTTTCTGTTGGATACCGAAAAAATTGTTTCGCAAAATTAACAAAAGCACAAATTTCAAAACGTTTTAACTGTCAGCTACACTGATAGAAAAGGCGTCATAACGCTGATGTATTTTGACATCAGTACTATGACAAGTGTCTTCGTGTTTGACCCCATGACACTTTTCATCATGGTGATGTCAACCTTAACATCACTTGGCCAAAGTGTCATCAGGTTAAAAATGAAATTATGTCATCAATGGGATGACACATCAGCATCACAGAAATTACGAACATGTCTTCAGTGCGATGACGCAGTAACATCGGAGAAAAAACACATTAGCATCAATTTAACGACAGTTTGTTATTAAGTCAAAGTGAGAGAATATTATTATTAACTTACCCGTTACATATGTTTGTTTCACGTTTGTTGAATTATGACCTTTGTTTACAGCAGAACTCTCAATAATAAGACACCAGCACCATGCCCCATATGGTTTTTGTAATTATTCTACTTGAAAAATTTGATGTTTAAAAAAATAGAATATATGAATTTTTGCTTCTTATAATTCATTGTAATCATAAAAATAATGTTAATAATATACAAAATGAGGCATCGAATTGTTGTCACTATAGTCATAAAATAGATGATACGTAAAAAATTACAAAATTGTACGAACACGCTAGTCATTGGATTGATGTTACTTTTTGCATCATTGATGCCATTTGTAGTAACATTGATGTCACAATTCTGATGTTAGGGCATCATCAATATGAAGATGCATTTTTCTATCAGTGTATGAACGCATACTCCTTTGATATCTAAACTCGCGGTGGAGGGTATCCAAGATCCTTTTCTTTAGTAAATTTTAGCTTTTTAAACACTTTTCCACCTGCCCTCATATAATATTCATATAAGATCTTATATACTTATTTTTTTCTTGAATTTTGATATGAATTTAATTCAAAATAAAATATGAAAAAATAATAATAAAAATTATAAAAATGAGAGCGTTAATTCGTCTACTGTGCTAATAAATCATCATTTGAAATTTAATCTTATCTTTAGAAAACAGAAAGAAAAACAACGAGAAACACAAACTATGTAAAAAAACCTTTTAGTAGCAACAAAAAATTAATACATAGTACATAGTTGCTAAAAGTATAAACGTAATTAAAATGGAACTTAAACTGTCGCTGCTGTGTCATAACTTATTGCAAAAAAAAAAAAAAATATACGAAATTACAAAATAATATTATGTTACAGCTTTATAAAGGAAAGAAATCATGAAAGTAAAAACAATTTTTTTTATATAAATGTTGTTGCGAAATTGTTACTGAATTGAGTGAATTGAGAATTCGGAGCTTTATTCATTAAAAAGATCTTGATTTTGAAAAGAATTCTTGACAATTTAAAACTTCCTTAAATAATCTTTTAAAAAATATGTAACACAATTGTTAGAACCAGTTAAAAGCAAAAAATACAAACAAATAAACTCACTATATGCACCAAAATTTTCTGAATGCTTTTGTTTTGAGTCAGCATCACGATGTCCTAGGAGAGGACCATATAACCCACCTTTGGACCACTAAGGAGTAGTTTTAAAACTACTCCATGGTATACTGCAGAGGTTTAGTTTTGAAGTCGTTTAAAAACGAAGACATGTCGTCTCACTACAAACACTTTTTAACAATGTCATGGTCCATGCCATTTTATCAAAATAGAGCAGTTGGTCCAATTTTATTTGCTGGGAAAGTATAAACACCCAAATGGAGATTAGATTTGAAATCAGCGACCTCAAATTATTAAAAATTTGCAATCAAATTTCAGAGCGCAAACTTACTGTTCCGCAGTGTAATAATTCAATATAATGTTGTTTATTGAAATATTTTAACATAAAATAAGTATAGATGTAGAAAACTACATCGAATTTTTTATATGATAACCCCTTTTTCTTTAAATCTTGCTCAAGAAATTTAATAAAACTGAGCTCGAACTAAATTATAATTGAACGAGATTGAACGAGAACTAAACAAGAATTAAACTATAACTGTTATGAACTTAATCTAAAATCTAGAACTGAATTAGAAATTAATTATAACTAAACTAAACTCAATTTGAAATAAAATTTAACTAGATTATAATAAATGTAAATTCATTATTTTAACGAAATTATTCCTTTATTACTCTGAATGGAAATAAATGAAATTGGTATGTAGTTATTGTTTGTGCATCGTATTAAATGTAACAAACAATTGAAATTAAATTACTCTTGCACATACATAAGTACATATATGTAGGTAGTTAAAAAATAAAATAATAAAAATAAATTTTTAATATTTTTAATTAGGCTTAAGTTCATGAAATTTAATTTTTATTAAATTATTTTTGTGAAGAAAGGAATTTTACAACATGAAAATCAATTAAAATTGTTATTGATAATCTTTCATTCTTGACGTGGCTCGGGCTCGAACCCTGTCCGGCAGGTTACCATGACATGTTTCGATCGCAACCACTCGATCTCCTCAGATGGATTTGCCGTCTTACACTCGCAGCCATCGACGACTGCTGACGTCACTAGTCAAACATCAATCCTTAAACCAAATTGTATTTTAACATTTGGTAGATCGAAATTTGCTTTCCTGAATGATTATCCATTTTAATTGATTTTACATGTTTTTTCTTTTACTTCTGTTTTTTCGTACTTTCGTCAAGAATTTTTCTTGAAGTCCAAGTACATTTTTTGTTTTTTCACTTTGTCTTTCTCTTTTCTGTTGACCTTTTTCAGCACAACTTGAAGGACAAATGTACACATAGAGCTCGTGCCTTAGCTTTAACAATAATTAGTATTGTGGTTATTTTGTTGAACTATTTATGGTTTTTAATCCAAATTTTTAATATTTTTAATTAGGCTTAAGTTCATGAAATTTAATTTTTATTAAATTATTTTTGTGAAGAAAGGAATTTTACAACATGATAATCAATTAAAATTGTTATTGATAATCTTTCATTCTTGACGTGGCTCGGGCTCGAACCCTGGCCGGCAGGTTACCATGACATGTTTCGATCGCAACCACTCGATCTCCTCAGATGGATTTGCCGTCTTACACTCGCAGCCATCGACGACTGCTGACGTCACTAGTCAAACATCAATCCTTAAACCAAATTGTATTTTAACATTTGGTAGATCGAAATTTGCTTTCCTGAATGATTATCCATTTTAATTGATTTTACATGTTTTTTCTTTTACTTCTGTTTTTTCGTACTTTCGTCAAGAAATTTTCTTGAAGTCCAAGTACATTTTTTGTTTTTTCACTTTGTCTTTCTCTTTTCTGTTGACCTTTTTCAGCACAACTTGAAGGACAAATTTACACATAGAGCTCGTGCCTTAGCTTTAACAATAATTAGTATTGTGGTTATTTTGTTGAACTATTTATGGTTTTTAATCCAAATTTTTAATATTTTTAATTAGGCTTAAGTTCATGAAATTTAATTTTTATTAAATTACTAGCTGACCCGACAGACGTTGTCCTGTCCAAATTAGGAGAAATGTTTGCGTTCGATTTTTAAAATCCGTTAAAAAGATACGAACATTTGAAAGAAAAATAAGTCAAATTGATAGAGCCGTTTTCTGATTTTAGGTTAATCGAAAAAAGTGGGCGTTAAAGTGGGCGGGGCAAAATTTTCTTTCCGTTAAAACCTAAGTTGGACCATGGCGATGATTTTAAAGGAAAAATCGTCCAAATCGGTCAAGCCGTTCTCAAGTTATGCGCTTAATAGAAAAAGTGGGCGTAAATGTAGGCGTGGTACATTTTTCTTTCGACGAAAACGTAAAATGGATTAACACGAACATTTAAAAGAAAAATTAGTCAAATCTTTGGAGCCGTTTTTTGATCTAAGGTAAATCGAAAAAAGTGGGCGGGGCAAAATTTTCTTTCCGTTAAAACCTAAGTTGGACCATGGCGATGATTTTAAAGGAAAAATCGTCCAAATCGGTCAAGCCGTTCTCAAGTTATGCGCTTAATAGAAAAAGTGGGCGTAAAAGTAGGCGTTGTAAATTTTTCTTTCGATGAAAATTTAAAATGGATTAATACGAACATTTGAAAGAAAAATTTGTCAAATCGATGGAGCCGTTTTCTGATTTTAGGTTATTCGAAAAAAGTGGGCGGGCAACATTTTCTTTTCGTATAAATCTAAGTTGAACCATAGCGATCATTTTAACGAAAAAATCGTCTAGATTATATAGATGTCATTGGTGGTGCAATATGAAAATTGGATTTTGCCACACCCCTCCGCCCGCAGACCGGGCTTCGCAGTGTCACCCGCCTGAATATTCTGAAGATTCCCTGAAAATTTCATCAAAATCGGCCCAGCCGTTTTGGAGTCCATACGTTACATACAAACATACATACACACATCCTGTTTTATATATGTACTAGCTTAACCCGTGCGCTTCGCTACACTGCTTTAACCACTTCTTCAGTTGAGAGATACTTAATATATGCATCCTATGGGAGGTATTTCCCCCTGTGCCTACCGGCTTTATTTTTATTTTCAAAAGTGTAGCATACCATAAGAGTGACTTTTACAAAGTTTGAACATTCTCACTTAACAGTTCTTAAGATATGCGATATTAAACATTGGTGTCCCATGGGGGGTAACACTTCCCCCGCTGCTATTTTATTTCAGTTTTGGGGCTCTGAAGATCCTACTATCAAAAGTTCAACAAAATCCGTGCAGTGGCTCTTAATTATATTTCTATCTATGAGGGGTACTGCTCCTTCTCTGTCAACCCCGCCCATTTTTATATTGAAATTTAAAGTTAACCATAATAGTAGCTTTAACCACGTTTGAAGACTCTCCCTTTAATAGTTCTTCAGTTGAGTGATATTTAATATATGCATCCTATGGGAGGTATTTCCCCCCCTGCGCCTACCCGCTTTATTTTTATTTTCAATAGTGTAGTATACCATAAGAGTGACTTCTACAAAGTTTGAACATTCTCACTATAACAGTTCTTAAGATATTCGATATTAAACATTGGTGTCCTTTTGGGGGTAACACTTCCCCCGCTACTATTTTATTTCAGTTTTGGGGCTCTGAAGATCCTACTATCAAAAGTTCAACAAAATGCATGCAGCGGCTCTTAATTATATTTCTATTTATGAGGGATACTGCTCCTCCCCTGTCAACCCCGCCCATTTTTATATTGAAATTTTCATTTTACCATAATAGTAGCTTTAACCACGTTTGAAGGCTGTCCCTTAAATAGTTCTTCAGTTGAGCTATATTTAATATATGCATCCTATGGGAGGTATTTCCCCCCTGCGCCTACCGCTTTATTTTTATTCTCAATAGAGTAGTATACCATAAGAGTGACTTCTACAAAGTTTGAACATTCTCACTGTAACAGTTCTTAAGATATGCTATATTAAACATTGGCGTCCTATGGGGGGAACCACTTCCCCCGCTACTGTTTTATTTAAATTTTGGGGCTTAGAAGATCCTACTACCAAAAGTTCAACAAAATGCGTGCAGCGGGTCTTAAGATATGCGATATTAAATATTGGCATCCTATGGGGGGTACCAATTCCCCTGCCCCGATTTTGGATTTCAAAATCAACTAACCATCATCACTCCTCCCTGTACCTTCCCTAAAAATTTTATGGCAATCGGTCGAGCCGTTCTCGAGTTATGGAGTGACAATCAAAATGTACACTTCTTTTTATATATATAGATTTTTGTGAAGAAAGGAATTTTACAACATGAAAATCAATTAAAATTGTTATTGATAATCTTTCATTCTTGACGTGGCTCGGGCTCGAACCCTGGCCGGCAGGTTACCATGACATGTTTCGATCGCAACCACTCGATCTCCTCAGATGGATTTGCCGTCTTACACTCGCAGCCATCGACGACTGCTGACGTCACTAGTCAAACATCAATCCTTAAACCAAATTGTATTTTAACATTTGGTAGATCGAAATTTGCTTTCCTGAATGATTATCCATTTTAATTGATTTTACATGTTTTTTCTTTTACTTCTGTTTTTTCGTACTTTCGTCAAGAATTTTTCTTGAAGTCCAAGTACATTTTTTGTTTTTTCACTTTGTCTTTCTCTTTTCTGTTGACCTTTTTCAGCACAACTTGAAGGACAAATGTACACATAGAGCTCGTGCCTTAGCTTTAACAATAATTAGTATTGTGGTTATTTTGTTGAACTATTTATGGTTTTTAAGGGTTCGAGCCCGAGCCACGTCAAGAATGAAAGATTATCAATAACAATTTTAATTGATTTTCATGTTGTAAAATTCCTTTCTTCACAAAAATAATTTAATAAAAATTAAATTTCATGAACTTAAGCCTAATTAAAAATATTAAAAATTTGGATTAAAAACCATAAATAGTTCAACAAAATAACCACAATACTAATTATTGTTAAAGCTAAGGCACGAGCTCTATGTGTACATTTGTCCTTCAAGTTGTGCTGAAAAAGGTCAACAGAAAAGAGAAAGACAAAGTGAAAAAACAAAAAATGTACTTGGACTTCAAGAAAAATTCTTGACGAAAGTACGAAAAAACAGAAGTAAAAGAAAAAACATGTAAAATCAATTAAAATGGATAATCATTCAGGAAAGCAAATTTCGATCTACCAAATGTTAAAATACAATTTGGTTTAAGGATTGATGTTTGACTAGTGACGTCAGCAGTCGTCGATGGCTGCGAGTGTAAGACGGCAAATCCATCTGAGGAGATCGAGTGGTTGCGATCGAAACATGTCATGGTAACCTGCCGGCCAGGGTTCGAGCCCGAGCCACGTCAAGAATGAAAGATTATCAATAACAATTTTAATTGATTTTCATGTTGTAAAATTCCTTTCTTCACAAAAATAATTTAATAAAAATTAAATTTCATGAACTTAAGCCTAATTAAAAATATTAAAAATTTGGATTAAAAACCATAAATAGTTCAACAAAATAACCACAATACTAATTATAATAAAAATAACAAAAAAATTAAACAATTCATTCATTGTACGATTTTAGTTTGTTGTTGATGGTTTTTTGTTGGAGTTGAAATTGTACTTTGCACGGAATTTGCACTTTATTTGTTTTTTTTTTTATTTGTTACCATATTATTAGGAAATGCATCCCGGGATTACCGAAAAATGCAATATTCTTTATTTCGCGTTTTTCTGGAAAATTGAGACGGAAATCACTATAATGCGCCGGGATAAACATTCCCGGGACTTTTGGAAATTCCCCTGCTTTTCTTGTTTTTCCGTTAATTGGTCAAGGGATAAATGCTTAATTTCTTAAACAAATTATAATATTTTTAATACAAAAAAATTTTATAATTACTACCTGAGCCACAGTGTCGATAAGAAAATTCTTTTGTATATTTACATTGAAAGTTTCTTTTTATTGTTTTCAATCTATGTAAATATACTTAAGAAATTTTCGTTTCAACATTGTGGGCAGGCAGTAAATTAACTTAAGTTTATACATATGTATATGTATATCGACTTATACAGGGTGGCGCAAAATTAGATATTTGGTTTAATCGGTTTAAAACTTTTTTTTATGCGATTAGGGCTGGGTTTTTGAGTTCTCAGTTAAACTAGGTTTAGTTAATCTCAAAACAGATTTGAGCCGCCATTACTAAGTTTGTGTACAAAATTTTGACAAAACAGCTTATTGAAGTAACAAAAAAATCGCATTTCGTTAAACTAAGCTTAAACTAAATCCAAATCTCAAAACTCGGCATAAGTATTAATATTTGATTTTTGAAAAATGATGTACTGTAGGTCACATAACTTTTCGCAAAATTACGGGTGTAATTGCCATGATTTTATGTCGAATGTCACTTTTAAGTTTGGGGTGGTTGTTAACATACACTTGTTAACATACACTTTTTCTTCCAAAAATCCCCAAAGGAAACTGTCAGAAGCTTCTAAATCCGATAAACGTGGAGGCCAGTTAACATACACTTGTTAACATGCACTCTTTTTTCCAAAAATCCCCAAAGAAAACTGTCAGAAGCTTCTAAGTCCGATAAACGTAGAGGTCAGTTTAAATCGCTTGAGTGTGAAATAAAGCGTTCCCTTTCCACGAAAATCCATTTTTGCTGCTTTCCCGGAAAACTGAAAAGTCCGCATTTTGCAATCCCTACTTATTAACAAAAAAAAACAATTTTTTTTGTATGTTTGAAATAATGGTTTGGAAACTATTATGAAGAGTAGTATCACTATTTTAAAATAACTTTTGTTGTTATTTTCGCTGACATATGTCACCCTGACACTTGTTATTAATGCTATTTTTTGTTGTTGTTATTTTTGGATGTTTTTGTTTGGTTTGTTTTTCATTTGCACATTTACAAATTAAGTTGTTTTCTACGTATTTATGAGTCTATTACAACTACAAAAGCCAAATAGAAGTGATTAATTACAAAAAAAAAAAAAAAATATATATAAAAAAAAAATTCCAATAATACCTACTTACATACATATTTTTAAAATTTGTATTGGTCAAACAACATACAGTGGAACAAAATTTTGTTTAGTTGTAAATTTTTTTTATAATTGTCAAACAACTAATCAGTTAAATAAAGACATTTGCTCTAAATACAAATAATTATATATGTATTATTATTATTATTTTTTCTTTTTTCCTTTAAAATAAATAAATAAAATAAATACAAACCATTACTTTAGCCATTTTTACCACTAAGCTAATACTAATCCGATTTTTCCCTACACGTTGAAAAGTGTGCCCTACAAAATTCCCTAAGCATTATTGTCATTAAAATAGAATAAAACCCTTAGTTCTTAAACATAAATTTAATTCGAATATGTATATTAAAGCTTTGACAAAAAATAAGTACAAAACAAAAAAATAAAAAATAATGCATAGGTACATGTACATTAGGGTGTCCCAAAATTTTTTTTTGTCAGAGGCTCAAGCATAATTTGAAAGCTTATAGGTTCCAGTATTTTTGAAATTTTTTTTTAGATTTTTAGGAAGAGGTTTAGAGGTCGCGCAAATCAAGTCTTTGTTAAAAATCTGGTTTTTCGGCCTTTTTTCAAACTTGACTCATAACTTTCTCAATAACCAAGTTCATTTAATTTTTTGACCGAATATGTCTAAAGAAAATTTCCCAAACTTTATTTCCATATGCAAAAACTTTAAGTTCCGGCAATATTTTTGTCCATTACGATTCCACATATTAAGTTCTTTTGTAATTTTTTAACAAATTCTGTAAAAAACGGTTTATTGCTTTTCAAATTTATATGAAAGGTATTAAAACTAATATAAGTTCTAAACAATTAAGGAAAACAAAAATGGAATTTTGTCCTACAGTTTCCGAGTTACACTATTTTTATAGTTTGTACCTTAAAAATGGTGATACTTTTTTCGTTATAATTATTGTATATTTCAATTAACTAGTGTTCGCCTTATGGTCAAAATTCGACCATAATTTTTTTTTGTAAATATGAAGAAAACATAACTCATCTAAGTATATATGAATTTATTTGTTTCGAGCATTTATTTTTTCCTTCAAAGTGGATCGATGTAGCGAAGGACCAACCTCCGGTTCATATTTTATCTTCTACGTGAGTTAATTTAATTTTGTAAGTTCAGTATAAAAAATATCAATTGAAAAAAAAGTATCAAAAAGTCTGCTTTATATATTGTCATCCAATCAGGACGTTGCACGTTTAATTTTATGTTTCTATGTCTAATTTCAACGAAAATTAATCAAAGTACCAGATGTAGAACGAAAAAGTACCAAAAAGCTCCGCTTACATGTTCTTATTCACCCAGTTTAATGTATAATTTTATCTTTATAGGTCGAATATTAACGAAAATTCAAAAAGTTCCAGATGAAAAAATGCCAGCAATTTTTATCTTATAGGTTATCACTCACTCAGGATCTTACACCTATAATATTATGTTTCTAAGTTCTATATTATAGAAAATTTAAAAATTATCACATGAAGCACAGAAAAGTAAAAAAAAAGAAATTTAGTTTCCCATATTTCCCCTTTTTTCTCCCCATAAAGGTTCGGTTGACAAACAAAGGAAGAAAGCGTTCTTAACTGTTTTGCCTGGTCTAATTTATATAGTCGAAATATTCTAAAACCGGTTTCTGAACAATGAGAATAATCGATTACCCTAACTTTTTATTATTTGATAATTGAAAATAAATTTTTTTTTATTTATATTGCATTTGTGTTATACCGTGTTCAGATATACCTTTTTAATTGAGTCAATATTCGGTTTATTGGCAATTAACTTAGCAAAATGTAAAAAACTTTTGACATCTATAAAGAAAAAAAAAACATCTGGCTTTTGCGCAGACCTAATGGATGGACCTTTGTTTTTGTTGCTCTCCTTGGTTGTTCTGTTGTTGGCGAAAATGTCAAAACACTTTGTTTAGTAAGTTGGGTTTTACTCACTAAACACACTTGTGACAGTGCACTGCAGTGTTGCATTTTAATTTTACTCAATATTTATAACAATTTCGTATTAATTGAGCAATAACTAAATTGCAATTTTGTATGGATAATTGATCTCAATAATGGCATTTATTGCGTAAAACTCAATTAAGGTACATATCTGAACACGGTATTAGTAACAATTTTGAACGCTTATAACTCTGAAATTATTGAACAGATTTTAATAAAATATACATTGTGCACTTCTTTAAATACCTCTTAAATGGTGTATATTTTACTCAAATCGGTTGACATACAGAGGTGGAAAGTGTTCTTAACTGTTTTGCCTTAGCCGATTTATATATAGATTTTTATTGTACGTTTTAACTGTCATTAACTTCTGACATTTATTGATCTAAACCGTTACTCGCTGTCATTTTCACTTTCTATTTTATGTGTGCTCCAGGAGCTATCAATCGGGCTCGCTGCGCTGGATAATGAAAATTATCTATTCTTTGAAAATATGCATTTTCCGAAACCAGTTGCATTCTTATATAGACAAATCAACAGTTGATGCCTTGCTTGAATTAAGTTCATTTATTTTAAGAATAAATATCAAATATTGGTACATCTGCCAGTGCCCTCGATACGCTCCTCTCAATGATCTGAGCCTATTAAAGGAATTGGATAGTTATAAAATTATTAATAAAGCAGGTGCAAAAGCCTCGCTTTAACTTTTCTAGGTCATGAGTGGTACTTTACTCCGAAATTGGCTGCCCCAGCGTTTTTTGATGAACGTATCGACACCAAAACTTAGCACTTAATGACAAAAAAAACTTGCAGATACTCCATGCAGCGATTATGAAGTAGCAAATGTAACTTTAACAGAAGAAAACTTTAGAAATAAAGAAATTCAACAATTCATTTCAAAAGCCAGTCTAACTTTTTTTGAAGCTTGCAATATTTCAATCGATTTTTTAAAAATAGATCCACAGAATTAGAAAGCCAACAAGTCATTTCAAGAGGCAAAGAAAAAAGTTCAACAATTACAAGTAGTAAATGATGTGGCAGAACGAGGTGTGGCTTTGGCTAATACTTATATTAATGTCACAATTTCTGAAACTGATTACCAGAATTTATTGCAAGGTATATAACTACATCGCAAGAACCGCAATAAATGATCTTTCACAGAGCAAAAGAAAAGTTTTTTTTTTTTGTTGATTGGGTAAGATTGGTGAACTGGCAAACAGCTTATAATAACAAATACTGGGTATAAAGAAAAAAACAGTATAACTCAGGAACGGTAAGAATTAATTTGTCTTTCAAACTGCATCATTAGTTTTTTTCGTTTTTATTGAAACTAAAAAAGTTGTAAAGCGTTATTACAAATTTTTTTTTAAAAATTACGAAAAATTGTAATTAAGGGTATCTAAATGAGTAAACTCATCACCAAAACTTATAATTTTTTCACACAGGAATAAAGCTTGGATATTTTTCTTTAAAACTGTTTTCTCAGCAGTGAAGAAACTCATGGTATTAACCAAGTTATGAGTAAAGTTAAAAAAAGACCGAAAACTCCGTTTTTTTATGAAAACTCCATTTGCGCGACCTCTAAACCTATTCCGAAAATTCTTAAAAAAAAACCAAAAATACTTTACCCTATAAGCTTTTAAATTTTAATTGAGCACCTATGAAAATCAGAAAGAAATAATTTTTTGGGACACCCTAATGTACATAAACAAACGTTGGCTTCTCTCAAAAATAATCTAAAAGTCCCTCAAATGCATTTAAAAAAAATCATTAATAAAGAAACATTTAATTCCGTACGAAATGAGTTATCAGTTTCGCACTTTGCTTAAGCAAATCACAGTTTTATAAAATTTAACAAAAAGTTTCCTTAAGTTTAATATGGTTTGACGCATATGGTTTTCATGATTTCGCTCAGTTACTTTAGCCACGTTATTCACATTCTGGTTAGGCCTTTAGAAACAACATATACATACATATTAGTGTCGCCAACTTTTTAAACCACAAAGAACTCTGAAAATATATTTTTTAGGAAAAATAAATTGTTTGTGCACAAGAAAATATCACTTAAGAAAGGTTTATTCTACATTTATTTTAAAAATAGTGCCATATGGCTAAAAATCCCTACGTTTTGGAGATTATAAAAAATCTGTCCGATTTTCCCTACGCTTCTATTTTAGTATCAAAAATACCTACATGTAGGGATTTTCCCCTACTTCTGGCAACACTGTAGGCGATACAACAATCAGTTGTATGATAAGTTTTATAGAATTTAAGTTGAACAATACTCAATTCAAAAACGTAAGAAATAAAAAAAATTGCTAAGTCGACTTAGCGTGTTTTGGAAAAAACTTTTAACTTTTTCTACATATTCTCATTTAAAGGCTCAAAATTTCTTTGTTTTCTTCAGACCTGTGTTATTTTTATATATATCATCTTTGGACACTCAGAGAAAAGCTGCACCTTAAAAATAAGAACGCGTCATATTGATTCAATAACTTTCGATATAATCGATTAATGATTGTGACATTAAATCAATCATTTTCAAGTTTTAATTATTGTCGTTTCTATCACCGAAATAATTTTTTACCAGAAAATATAGCTTCAACCCAGAAAATTTTGCACCATTCTCGTCCAAGCCAAAAATTTCTTATTGTTAAGATATGTGTGGTTTGGATTAAGGTGCAGTTCTAAAACACAGTCATAATAAAAATAAAAAAGGTAAAAATATTTTTGCTTGTTTTGAAAGATAATTATCTAACATTGCTAAAAAAAAATTTGGATTTTTGCAATTTTAATACCTTGGGATATGGGTTAAGCAAAAAGATATGACACAAAGCGAACTAAAATTTACTTAAATATTACTTAAAAAAAATTTATTTTAAATCTATAGTTACTTAAGCCAAGTTTTCGTTGCTTATGACCAAATTCACCAATTCCATTTATATATCAATTAATATTTAAATAAAGTTACTTTTTCATATAATTGTATTTTTATTTGACATGAAAAAAATTTATTTACAAAATACGAAGAAAAGCCTGAACTAAGGCGATTTTTTTTTTAAAACAGATACAACACTGTAAAATACTTAAACGTTGTGTCAAAATAATACAACACTGTTGTAAACAATTCAAACAAACATTTCATGTTGTTTTAAATTTAAAATTTTTAAATTTCCTAATACCCCTTTCAGACTCGGCAAGTTAGTTGCGCAAGTTACTTCCTTAGCACGACCTTACCGCTTACGTCTACAAGCCAAGAGTTGCGTAAGTAACTTGCCGAGTGTGAAAGGGGCTAATTCTATGTGGAAATTAAAGAATTTATGAAAGATTTCCCAAAACCACCAGAACTTTATACCATTTTGACATATGGTTAGTTATTAGCTGTTGCTTACGTTGCAAGAATTCAATATTAATTCAGTGCAGAAAAATATTATTTCTATATGTTTTCCATATTGTAGGACAACTTTAAATTAAAATTTTTCCTTATTAAAATAAATAATTTCAACATTACTAGACTTTCGTTAATGTTTATAATTGATTCAAAATGGTTTTTATTGATTTTAAGTTATTTTTTTCTCTGGATATATACATATTTAATTTTTTTATATTTTATTTTTATATCTTGTAGACAAGACATATGGTTTCGTGGGATAATATCGAGTCATTACCGCAAAAAAGCTTAAGCGACAAAAACAAAATTTTACTGGAGAAGGTTTCTTTATTTTACATTTTTCATAAAAATTTTATAAGAAGGTTTAGATAAAATTGTTTTTGCTTTAAAATCGTAACGGTACCTTATGTGACCGTGACATTTAAGGAAATTATGCAAATGTTGCCAATATAGTCATTTATTAAAAAAAAAAAAACGAAAATTGAAAATGATGTCGCTAAAGCTTTTTTGCGGTAATGACTCGATGTACATATAAGATTTTAAATGCATATCACAAAATTTTATTAAATAAATGAATAATAAAAAGAAGTTATACATAATTTAGATCTAGCTTAGTGCTGGTTCACACACATCAAGTTTTACTCGTCAAGTCTTGAGCTTTTAGGAAAGAAGGGAAAAGAGAATGCCATTTCTTTTCTCCTCTCTCCTAAAAACTCAAGACTTGACGAGTCAAACTTGACGTGTGTGAACCGGCACTTAGTTTTAATTCACTTTAGTTTTATGTCGGTTCTAGTTTAGTTCAGTTCTAGTACAGTTTAATTCAAGATTATTTTAGTTTGAGTTCATTTCAAGTTCTCTTCTAGTTTACATCTGGTTCTAAGTTTTAGTTGCTAAAAAAATTCTGTATAAATTTTAAGCTTGTTTCTTTTATCAAAATTCGTGACTCTATAATGTGTTATACAGGTATGTTCTAGGTTTCGACTCGAATTGAAAACGAAAAATTTTTTGAATCCGCAAAATTCATTAATTGGTGTTCTCAAATCCGCATGTTTTTGTGTATTTGAAATTTTTGTTCGAAAAAACTTTAGTTGAACTTAAGATCGCTAATTTGCTAACCGCAGCATGATAGCAACGGAAAATATTTATTAAAATTTATGAAAGCTGTAAAGAATCACAAAATAAAATTATTTAAAATCGCTAAATTGGTTAAAAAACCAAAATGTCGGAAAGTAACCAAAAGAATTTGCAAAAATAGCGAAAGTTCGCGAACATTTTTAATATTTCAAACAAGCCATAAAATTTATTAAAAGTCCATAAAACTATTAGGAATGGCAAAAATTCGGTAAAAATTGTTAAATTAGCGGAAATTCGCAAAAATTTGCTAACAGCGGCATGATGACAAAGTCTACTTTTTATTATAAATCGTTAAAGCTGTAAAGAATCAGACAACTTACAGGAACAACCCGCTTTTATCGCAAAAAATTGCAAAATTTGAAACAATCCCAAAAACTAGTTCAAGATCGCTAAATCGATTGAAAAAAACAAATTGTCGGAAAATCACATAAAAAGCGTTAAAAAATGAGCAATAATTACATCAAAATTAATAAAAAAGTCGATATTTAACTTTGGGTTAGTTAGGGCCTTTTGCGTTTTAGGTAACGATATATTTTTGATTAAATTGGATAAAGGCCATTCTTAACTAAAAAGTAGATCTTTTTTTTTGTTAAAAATGTTATCACATATTATAATTAAAGTCGATTCGTTTTACTTTCACCAACTACTCATTAATCTAATTGAAAACGAATAAAAACATGTTGATGTGAAATGTAGAACACCAAAAATGCTAAAGTAATCCACTTTCGAGTGGATTCGGATTCTAGAACATACCCGATAGATTGTTATATTGTGTTACAACAATTTCGAGAACCAATTGCTTTAAACTATAATTTATTTGAAATAAGTGTTCCTTAAGAGTCTAAATTTTTTAAAAAAGTTTTAAGAGTAGGTATAACACACTTACAAGTCAAATATCTAGCGCACTCTTCTCATTTTTTACTAAGCGAAAAAATATTTATGTGTTCTCCACTTAACTTTATTTAAATTAAATTGAATTTATTTTGTTGATCTAATTTTACTTATTTTTTTTTTTTGTTGTTTTTTTTAACAAATGTATACAAAAATATATGTATTAATAAACAGAAAAGCAATAAGCACTCAACACAATGGAATTACAAATTGTTTATTAAAGCCATTTTAAACAAACATTTATTTTACTAAGGATGGAGAAGGAATTATTTAATTTAAGTTTAATTTAAAAAGTAATATTTTTCAATACAATAAATAATGTAAAAATTGTCTCGACTTATTTTATAGCAGACTGACGGCGCCGGTCATGTTGCCCCGGTAGGCTAGCTGGTAGTGAGCTATTCTATCAGTGCAAGGGTTGCAATTCCCGCCAGAGACGCTGGAATGCTTCATTTTTATTGATTCAAAAATACTGTGTTCAATATTGTGGCAGCCTCTCATGAATTTGGTCTTAGCTATATTAATTTTCAAACCAGCTAGGTTAGTTAGGTTAGGTTAAATGGGTAGCCGTCACGAAGACGACTCACTTGGATCCTTATAGCGGTCCCTTTGTGATACCCCTAGCCAGTGACAAGGGCCAGCCAGTATCCACCAGACTATTCCCCAGAGGTCACCGCAGTCTCGAACCACCCCGATTCCCTGCAGAACAGGGAGATCGATTTCAGTCCCGCATTGGACAAATCGTCCAGACATGGCAATTCCGGTCTCCCAAAATGCCTCAACCTAACGCCCGCCAGACCGGGGCATTGACAGAGGAAGTGAAACACCGTCTCCTCCTCCTCCTCATCATGACAACTCCTGCAGTAGTCATTATACTCAAGACCCATCCTTCTAGCATGAGTCCCTATCACCCAGTGACCCGTGATAACCGATATCACTGTCCTTATCCGGTCCCTGCCGAGACCGAGTAGTACGCGCGTTTTCGCCGCGTCATAGCCAGGCCATAGAGTCCTGGCCATCAAACAGGTATGCTCGCCCTGCCATCTCCCCTGAGCCCTTCTGTACGACTCCCGTCTGATGAGAGTCCTGCAGCGGGCCATTGAAGTGCCAATTAGGCCGTCGACGAACATGTCGTCCAAGAGACAGCCTTGTTTGGCCAGACTGTCCGCAGTATGGTTGCCCAGGAGCCCACTGTGTCCTGGTACCCATGTCAGCGTTACACTGGAATGTTTCGCGATCTCATTTAGAGACATCCGGCATTCCACTGTCAACATAGATGTCGTAAAGACACCAGCCAGAGCTGCAATGGCAGCGTTGCTGTCCGTAAATATACATATATCCCTCGATATACGATAATACTTCAGCCAGTTTGCCGCCCGCTTTATGGCAGAGATTTCCGCCTGCAGCACACTACTGCCATCTGGCAGCCTAAAAGAGACCCTGATGTCCAATTCTTCGATGAAGAAACCTCCACCCACTCTGTCGCCCATCCTGGAACCATCGGTGTAGACCCGCAGGGTCGGCTCCAGAGATCGCGTATTATCGAGCAGCTCATCATAGCTACCATGATGAACCGTGAACAAAGCACCGAAAAAGGGTTCCGGAGTGCAATAGTCCAGCCCCGCCAGGTCGTATGACGCGTGAAGCGTGACCCTGGCATGACCATAATTCCGCGTAGACCATAGGCCCACCGCCCCCAGTCTCATAGCGGAAGTCAAGGCCTGTTGTTCGGCCATGATATCAATCGGCAACCAGTCTAGCATAGTAAACAGTGCCTTCGTCGGTGTCGAGCGGAGTGATCCCGTGATCATCAGCGCAGCCAACCTATATACTTTCTCAAGCATCCTACAGTACCGTCCCCTTTCCACGGCAGGCCACCACACTATGACCCCATAGAAGAGAATCGGTTTTACCACCGCTTCAAAGATCCATTCGACACCCCTGGGGCCCAGGCCCCAGCTCCTGCCCAAGGATCTCTTGCAGGTGTATAAGGCCACAATAGCCCTATCAACCCTCGTCCGAACGTTGAGTTCCCATGATAGTTTGCTATCGAGAATTACGCCCAAATATTTGGCACTGTTCGAGAGCCTCAGCTCCGTGCCGTTTAGCCTAGGAAGCCTAAAGTTGCCAACCTTGTACTTCCTGGTAAAGAGTACCAACTCAGTTTTCTGTGGATTGACACCAAGTCCACAGGAAATGCTCCAAGAGCTTAGAATCTGCAATGCAGATTCCATACAATGGGACAGTGTGTCCAGGTGTTTACCCGCGACCGCCACCGCCACGTCATCCGCATACGCGACGGTTTTTATCCCTAATCTATCGAACCGACCCAGCAAAGTGTTCACCGTCAGGTTCCACAGTAGAGGGGACAGAACCCCACCTTGCGGGGTGCCCCTGTGCACAAATCTGCAAACATTAGTAGCACCCATTGTGGATTCAATGATCCTATTATCGAGTAGATTACCAATAAATCTACAAATTACATCGTCAACCCCAACCTCCCTCATCGACTCCAAGATGGAGTTGGGTTTGACATTATTGAAAGCTCCCTCAATGTCCAGAAAGGCCACAAGTGAGTATTCCCGAAATTCAAGGGATTTCTCAATGTAGCCGACCAGTGAGTGGAGCGCCGTCTCTACAGACTTGCCCTTGGTGTAGGCATGCTGCGATGAAGAGAGCAAATGTCTAGGAATAGACATCCTCAGATGAATATCAATGACCCTTTCAAGGGTCTTGAGAAGAAATGACGACAGGCTAATTGGCCTGTAGTCCTTAGGTCTGGTGTGGGATGCTTTACCTCCCTTTGGGATGAAAACAACCCTACATCTAGTCCATCGGATGGGAACGTACGAGAATCTAATACATTCCGTATAAATAGCGGACAGCCAAGGAACCAGAAGCCCCGCGTTCTTTTGAAGGTCGGCCGGAATAATACCGTCCGGACCAGGAGCCTTAAAGGAGTCGAAGCTCCTTATCGCCCAATTGAGCCTATCATAGCACAGAGAAATGGACACGGGTCCAGGCTCTGATAGGCAGTTGATCATCCGTGGTGTTGGAAGGGAATTGCCAGGAAAGTGCGTGTCAATTAACACCTCCAGCGTCTCCTGACTATTCGTAGTCCAGCTACCATCAGCTTTCTGAATGTAGCTAGGGACAGTCGGGCAAGAAGCCATTATTTTGCGCAACCGGTTTGTCTCAGAGGAGCCTTCCACGCCGCTGCAGAAGTTCCTCCAGGCATTCCGTTTCGCCGATTTATTGATAATTTTTCATTCTTGACTCAGTCTGGGCTCGAACCCAGGTGTTTACGGACAGGTTACCCTGACATGTTTCGATTGCAACCACTCAATCTCCTCAGAATTAATTTTCATGTTGTAAAATTCCTTTCTTCATAAAAAATAATTTAATGAAAATTAAATTTAATGAACTTAAGCCTAATTTAAAATATTAAAAATTTGGATTAAAAACCATAAATAGTTCAATAAAATAACCACAATACTAATAATTGTTAAAGCTAAGGCACGAGCTCTATGTTTGCATTTGTCCTTCAAGTTGTGCTGAAAAGGTCAACAAGAAAAAGAAAGACAAAAAAATGAAAAAACAAAAATATGTACTTTGAACTTCAAGAAGAATTCTTGACAAAAGTACGAAAAAACAGAAGTAAAGGAATAACATGTTAAAATAAATTAAAATAGATAATCATTCAAAGCAAATTTCGATCTACCAAAGGTTGAATACAATTTGGTTTAAGGATTGATGTTTGACTAATGACGTCAGCAGTCGTCGATGGCTGCGAGTGTTAAACGGCAAGCCCTCTGAGGAGATTGAGTGGTTGCAATCGAAACATGTCAGGGTAACCTGTCCGTAAACACCTGGGTTCGAGCCCAGACTGAGTCAAGAATGAAAAATTATCAATAAATTTTAATTAATTTTCATGTTGTAAAATTCCTTTCTTCATAAAAAATAATTTAATGAAAATTAAATTTAATGAACTTAAGCCTAATTAAAAATATTAAAAATTTGGATTAAAAACCATAAATAGTTCAATAAAATAACCACAATACTTATAATTGTTAAAGCTAAGGCACGAGCTCTATGTTTGCATTTGTCCTTCAAGTTGTGCTGAAAAGGTCAACAAGAAAAAGAAAGACAAAAAAATGAAAAAACAAAAATATGTACTTTGAACTTCAAGAAGAATTCTTGACAAAAGTACGAAAAAACAGAAGTAAAGGAATAACATGTTAAAATAAATTAAAATAGATAATCATTCAAAGCAAATTTCGATCTACCAAAGGTTGAATACAATTTGGTTTAAGGATTGATGTTTGACTAATGACGTCAGCAGTCGTCGATGGCTGCGAGTGTTAAACGGCAAGCCCTCTGAGGAGATTGAGTGGTTGCAATCGAAACATGTCAGGGTAACCTGTCCGTAAACACCTGGGTTCGAGCCCAGACTGAGTCAAGAATGAAAAATCATCAATAAATTTTAATTAATTTTCATGTTGTAAAATTCCTTTCTTCATAAAAAATAATTTAATGAAAATTAAATTTAATGAACTTAAGCCTAATTAAAAATATTAAAAATTTGGATTAAAAACCATAAATAGTTCAATAAAATAACCACAATACTAATAAAAAACTTTTATTTTGTTTAAATACTTTTTTTCTACAAAAGTGCTAACATTTCAAAAGATAGCACCAAAATGTATTTCTAATTCATTTCGTTTAATAATTTTAGCAAAATTAAGCAAAATAAGGCTTGCAAAAAAGGAATAACTTGAGAAATGGTAAGGATGTTGAAAAATTTTGATTTTTGGCCCTATGTATTTCTTATGGGAAAATTCCAGCATCTTCGCAAATTGATGTTAAATGTTGACTAGTGTTAAAAGGCTATAAAGTGTGTTGAGTTTTGTTACCTTGCAGCCACACGTTCAAGTTGTTCTTGATAGTCTTTTACATATACTGTTTGCCAAAATTTACATAAATTGAAAGCTGTGACGCAGGCTGCACTCAATTTGTAAGCAATTTACTTTCAAGATGTCATCAAAACAACACTTTATATAGAAAAACATGTTATTAGCTGTTAAATTGAAAGTACAATTGCTAAACAATTGGAAAGGTGAAATTGAAAGCCATCTCGTGGTCAATTTAAAAAGTGTGAGTTTTTAGTAAAAAAGTAAGGCCCGTTTTCAAAACTTACCGATAGCTTAAGGTAGGATTTTATCGGCCGTATAAAAAATGTTCCATTACTACAACTTTTTTCAAAGGCTCAGAACAAACGGTAATAGCCTTTTCACACTTGTCAACATTTAACATTTAACATCAATTTGCGAAAATGTTGGAATTTTCCCATAAGAAATATAAAGGGCTAAAAATCAAAATTTGTTAAAATTTTTACAGAATGTTACTATCTCATTTTGTTCCCTTTTACATTTTTTGATTATTTTAGTGTCATCACTAGAAAAGTGGCAACAAATTATGTTATTATTGTGGCATCACTGACAAAGTGGAAGTTGCTTTGAAAGCAGCGTTACCATTTCTCAAATTTTTCCCTTTTTGCAAGCCTTATTTTGCTTAAATTATTAAACGAAATGGATTAGAAATACATTTTGGTGTTATCTTTTGAAATGTTGGCACTTTTGTAGAAAAAAAGTATTTAAAAAAAATAAGAGTTTTTTTCAGAAATGGTGACATTTTTTATTGACAGTGGATGTTAGATGTTTCAAGTGTGAACGCGTATTTCACATTTTCCATGTATTCCTCCGAAATGTATGCAAGTGTACAAAAGGTATAATGCTATGTTCATACGTCGTTATAAACCACTCGTTTCGCTCTTTGAAACTAGTTTGCCAAACATGCTGTTCATACGATTCATTCTTGTTTCATTTGTGTTGTTAGTGTGATTTTTTTTAAATAGATAAAGAAAAGTAAATAAAACTTAAACATATATTATTTAACACTTTTATTGATATAATTATGTTATAATTATCACTTTATTTTATTAAACATCAATTTTTATTTTGTTTTTTTCATTGTTTTGATTTTTTGAGAGCTAGCTCAGATAAACTAGCGATAAGATAAATGTTATCAAAATTGGAGATGATAGTACATTTTTCCTGTTTCGCAGCCTGTTTCAAAATGAAACAACCTGTTTCGCTCTCAAAATTTTGTATGGGGAAACAAGTCGTTTTAATCATGTTTGGTGCGCGAAACATGGATAAGAGAGCGAAACACGAATATTGCTGTCCGTGTGAACATGGTATAAAACGCAACTGCATCGAAACCCTTTAGAAATTATTGTTTTGAAACCATTTTCAATCGTTTTCCACACACCCTGTAATCTAAATAGTACCAGAATGTAATGAAATTATCACAATCATTTCGATTTTCTTTGAGAACATATGAAACGCAAACACGAGTTTCCTGCACGCCGGTTTCAATGCAACTGATTTCCAATGCATTTCAAACCGGTCTCAAAATGGTCGCGTCGTGTGTGGTCCCTCAAAGTCTGGGATCACACTATGAAAGTTTTCTTTCAGAAAGTCTGAGCTTATGGGTGAGAGAGGAAGAGACCATGCTGCTATTCTCTCCCCTCTCACCAATAAGCTTACACTTTCTGAAAGAAAACTTTCATAGTGCGAACCCAGACAAAGGAGTCTATGGCATAAACTCAAATGAAACTCGAAAATAACTAGAAGTTGCAGTTTCGTTGCAGTTGCGTTTCACCGTCTGTTCTGGGCCTAACCTTCCATTTATCCGGTTTCGTAGCATGTTTCAAAATTAAACGACCTGTTTCGCTCTCAAAATTTTGTATGGCAAAACGTGTTGTTTTAATCATGTTTTAGGCGCGAAACAGGAATATTGCTGTCCGTGTGAACAGTGTATTATTTAATTGTCAGTGTTTTGAATTTTGTGTTATTTATTTTTCTTTTTTCCATTTTAATTTAAAAAATTTGGTGTTACGAAATATTGATATTTGTTTTAAAAACTTTTAAATATAAAAAATTTAAATATTTTTGGTTACAATAAAAGTTGGTTTTTTTATTCGATTCGATTTCTATTTAGTTTTTTTGACATTGATCGTACACATTAAACAAAAACAAATTGCTTGTAAATGTTGTAATACTGTGTTTGTTGTATTACCGAGGCCATCTTTTAGTAATTTCAAGATGTAATTGAAATCCACATGTTTTTATTCGTTTTCAATCAGAGTAGTAAGGGGTTTGTGAAAGTTAAGCCAATCGACTTTTATTCTTTTATGTGAAAACATCTTTAACAAAAATTAAATTTTGGTTTTAAGTTTAAAATGTTCATATTCAATTTAATCAAAAAAGTGTACATATATTTTCACACATCATATAGCGGGCTTGACCGCTGTACTTTCTTACTCCCCGTCTACAACTTACATGATTTGCTGTTATAATATGATGTTATAACAGCGTTGTTAAAACATTTGCATTAACAACCGTGTTATAACATGAAAAAACCTCTAACATGATGAGTCTATACTTAACATTAACATAATTTTAGTGTTAATGTTAAGTCCCCTTTTACAGTGTGGCAAGTGGAAGGCAGACAGACGAAGTTTGTTGGTGAGGGGTTGTAGAGGTAGAGTGTGTAGTACATGACTATTTGTACTGGACATTTTTTGGTTATCTTTTACACTTTTCGGCATTTTCATTTTGTTGCTTCATATAATTTTTCTCACACCAATGTAATTTTAGTATCAATGCCTGTTAAATGTTCATCTTCGTCAACAGCGAAAAGAACGAAAAAAGGAAAACAATAATTTCTGTCTGTCTATTAATTTCGCGATTGTGAAAGGTTTAGGCAAGTTCAAAAGAGAATAAGAAAAATGTCTGCCTTTCAATTTCAACGTTGTAAATTTGGACTAAGCATTTCATGTCAGTTGTAGACTGTATGTTACTTGTTCATATTCTTCTTTGTGCTGGTTCACACACATCAAGTTTGAATCGTCAAGTCATGAATTTTTAGAAGAGAGGGGAAAAGAAACGACATTCTCTCTTCCCTTCTCTCCTAAAATATCAAGAATTGGCGAGTCAAACTTGACGTGTGTGAACCGGCACTTGGGACACTTAATCCCAAGATTTGGCATCACTGTTTTTAAATGCCAAATTGCGGTATATGGATGGGTAAATTGAAATATATTTCGATATATATCGTATCGATATTTTTAAGAACTTCTTTAGTGGGGGGTGTGCTGGAAATCGCAAACGCAAAACGCAAGAATTTGGAAGCTGTTTATGATACACTTTTAATCAAATTTTTATAATTTTTGTTATAAAATTCTGTTTAATAGAGAAATGTTTGTGTAATAGTTGTCATAAAATTCTTTTATTACAGGAATCTTACAAAAAACGACTTTTTAAATTCTTGCGTTTTGCGTTTGCGATTTCCAGAACACCCATGATTAATTAATTAAAAATATCGATATTTCATTATATCGAACGTATTTAACTGAAATTGTTGTTATCAAATTTAAAAAATAAATAAATTCCATACACATATGTAATTTCATGGAAACTTTTCATTGTTTTTTTATTTCAAATAAAATTTAAAAATAAAAACGAAGCTAGTTTGCTCACGATTGAAATTGTTATTTTTTAATGTTTTATGCACAATTTCTTCTCCGGCTTTACTACCCGTCTCCACCATCCATCAACTTGGTAAGAACACCATGTCGCACATGAATTCTACTCGTGTAGACTGTTCATGTTCATGTTTCGTCCATGTGCTGCCATCGTTGCCTAAACATTCGTCTTAGCATCCATGTGCGCCATGATGTTAGCCATACAATGTATTTTGTGTATACAACCAAACGACACAACAACAAAAATTGTGGTCAATCAGAACATGAACATCAACACGTATTCGCCACATATAAGAACATGAACAAATTAATACCGTTGCTCTGCCTCTGGAGACGTGGGGTTACTAACTAAAGTATCTCTGAATCTTAACATGCAGTCTACAACTGACATAAAATGCTTAACTTTAACACTAATATGATGTTAGTGTTAGGTATAGACTCATCATGTTAGAAGTTTTCTCATGTTATAACACGGTTGTTAATGCAAATGTTTTAACAACGCTTTTATAACATCAAGTTATAACATCAAATCATGTCAGTTGTAGACGGGCAGTAAGGTTACTTGAATTAACCTAGAGAGGACAATAATAAACAAATACAATTGCAAATGCGAGCAAATTACCTTTAATTTGAGTACCCACATGTACCAGTAAGTGTGCTGGATCCAAAAAAATAATTTTTTTTTTAATTCTGAATCGGGTGGCATATTTTTTTCGTGTGGTTCGTTTTAATCCAAATGTTGAGTTTTTTTATAAAGATTTATTAGAAGTATCGAAGTTAATTTAAAAAAGTTAAATAAATAACAAATATATGTGTATTTTAAATATCGGCGATTTATATCGACTATTTTTTAAATAACGTTATTTTGATGAATCGATAATTATTGTCCATCCCTATTGCGGTATTTGTTGCTGCTTTTTAATACCACATAGCAGGAGGCTGAATAGATTTCATCATCATTATTTTGCAATAAAAAAATTATTTACAGTCTACAGCTTAATCTCAGGTATTTCAATAAAATTTCTTATCTTTTGTGACTAAAATTTTTTTCGTTTAGCGAAAAGATGACTGAAGAATTGATTGTAAAATTTCAAGCTCTAGGCATGAGCGAACAAAAGGCCAAAGAAACGGCTAAAAATGCAAATGTGAGTAAAAATCTGCAATTGACCCTGAAGCACTGCAACAATGCTTCACTAGCCGAGGGAGTAGGTATGCTATTGTATCATATGGCTACAAAAATTAAGCCACAAAGTGCTGAACATTTACCCCTGTTAGTTCGTTATATTGTGGAAAAGAAATTCGATTCTACAATGAGAGTTGATGCTGCATTAGAGTATTTACTCAAACAAGTCCAGAAGAAGGGGCAAGATATTAATTTGGCAGAGTTGGATAAAGAATGTGGTGTTGGGGTTGTAGTTACACCTGAGGAAATTGAAAAGGTTGTACAGCAACAGGTGGCGAAACATAAGGATGCATTGCTTGAACAACGTTATCGCTTCAATTCCTTCAAAATCTTGCAGGAAGTGAGAGAACAATTAAAATGGGCTGATGCCAAGAGTGTTAAGGCTGCAATTGATGTGGAAATTTTTGATTTACTTGGACCCAAAACTGAGGAAGATGTAAAACCGCTAGCCAAAGGTGATAAAAAAAAAGACAAAGCCATTCATGATGAAAAGCAAGAAAATAAGACGGCCAATAACAAAAAGGAGGATGAAGCCGTCAGCGATGGAGCTAAAACTATTGCCGAATTAATGAAAAATAAGGTTCACTTCCATGCTCCCGGAGAAAATTACAAGACAGATGGTTATGTAGTTACCGATAACACCGAACGTCTACTTAAGGAACATTTAAAGGCTACTGGATCCAGAGTTCAGACCCGTTTTCCTCCAGAACCTAATGGCATTTTGCATATTGGTCATGCCAAGGCTATTAACATAAATTTTGGCTATGCCGCTGCCCATAACGGTGTATGCTACTTACGTTATGATGACACCAATCCCGAAAAGGAAGAAGAAAAGTTTTTTGTCGGTATCAGAGACATGGTTGAGTGGCTAGGTTACAAACCATATAAAATTACTCACTCTTCAGACAACTTCCAACAACTGTATGAATGGGCTGTAGTATTGATACGCAAAGGCTTAGCATATGTGTGCCATCAGCCTGCTGATGAAATGAAGGGATTTAATCCTAAACCTAGTCAGTGGCGTGATCGTCCTATAGAGGAGTCTTTGCAGCTTTTTGAGGACATGAAAAATGGTAAAATTAATGAAGGTGCTGCAACCTTGAGATTAAAAGTAACGTTGGAAGAGGGTAAAGTAGATCCTGTAGCTTACCGCATTAAATTTATACCACATCATCGTACGGGCAATAAATGGTGTATATACCCTACGTACGACTATACTCACTGTCTGTGTGATTCTTTGGAAAATATTACACATTCTTTGTGTACCAAAGAATTTCAATCGAGAAGATCTTCCTACTATTGGCTGTGCAATGCCTTGGATATATATTGTCCGGTACAATGGGAGTATGGGCGTTTGAATATGAATTATGCCTTGGTATCCAAACGTAAAATTGCTAAATTGATTACAGAGAAAATTGTAAACGATTGGGACGATCCTCGGCTATTTACTTTGACCGCTTTAAGAAGACGTGGCTTTCCCGCCGAAGCTATTAATAACTTCTGTGCTCAAATGGGTGTTACAGGAGCTCAAATGTCCGTCGATCCTTCTATGTTGGAAGCATCTGTAAGAGATGTTCTAAATGTTACCGCTCCGCGCAGATTGGTGGTTTTAGAACCATTGAAGATAACCCTGGAAAACTATCCTCATGCCGGTCCCATAGAAATTGAAGTTCCAAACTTCCCTCAAAATCCCGAATTAGGCAGTCATAAAATGACTTTAGACCGGGAGGTATACATAGAACAAAGTGACTTTAAATTGGAACCCGAAAAGGGTTATAGACGTTTGGCTCCTGGTCAAACGGTGGGCTTAAGACATTCTAATTTGGTTTTATCGCTTAAAGATGTTAAAAAAGATGCTGCCGGCTGTGTTACCGAGCTTGTATGTGAATGTCGTTCCACCGATTCTGCTGAAAAACCAAAAGCCTTTATACAATGGGTTTCACAGCCGCTACATATTGAGGTCCGTTTATATGAATTACTGTTCAAACATAAAAATCCCGAAGACCCTAATGTGGTTCCTGCTGGATTTTTATCAGACATTAGACCTAATTCTAAAACAGTTTTGCAATGTTATGCTGATCGCTCTTTGTCTTACTGCAAGGTTTACGATAAATTCCAATTTGAACGTATTGGCTTCTTCTCGGTAGATCCGGATACAAGTAAGGATAAAATAGTATTCAACCGCACCGTTGGCTTGAAAGAAGATGCCGGAAAGAAATAAAACAAATTAATTGTTTTTTTCCTTTTTTTTTTTTTTTGCTGTCTAATCTTTAGCTTTAGTGTGAAAAATATTTAGAGGACAAATTACGGCATTCGATCAAAATTAATTTTTAAGTTTTGAATTACTGTAATGAAATAAATAAGCAATTTCGATTGTTGTCGAATGCCGTGATTTAACCCTAGTTTATTTACTCTACACACATTTTTTTTATTGGACCCTGAAGGTCAAGGAAAAAGTTATAATTTAAGTTTGTATTCAAAGTAATACAATTTGTATTAACAACTTGGAAAATGTTCTGTTCGTTACATTGAAATAAATAAATTCTTTTATTAATTTTATACATACATACATACATGCTTACAACAAAATTTGTTATTACATATTACATATTTTTGGTTTTGAACTCAGGAAGTACTTCTTTTAAAAAAATCCATTAACCTTGATCACTTGTTTCCTCTAATAAATTAGTATTTATTGGTACTGTATTTAGTTTTAAAGCTTTTAGTTGTCCCAATACCAAAATTTCATCAATGGCCTTTTTAGCAAAGAGTCTTTGTTGAGGACTTAGTTTACGAAAACCACATGCCCATGATTGACCATAAATTTCAGCTTCATCGGTTAATATTGATGATAGACCATTACTTCTTACATGTCTATTGTAGGGATCCTGTGATTTTAATCGTAATTTTGATCTTTTAGGATTTAAACGTAAAGTTTTGTAATTTGTAGTTCGTTTTGATTCCAAAGATTTATCTATATTTTCGTAATGATGTATCTGATTTTCCGTTGATTGTTGGTCTTGGGGTTCTTTTACAGATTCCTGAACCAAAGGAATTGGCTCTGGATGTTGTAATTCAATAATAGAGGTTTCAACTACAGGTTTTTGTTCTGATTCTGTTAATTTATCCCGACTTTTAGTTCCAAAAAATAACGAGCACTTGTTTTGAGTTAATTTTTCATAGTTGAAATTTTGGTCATTGTTGGCACCAATATCTTCTTCATTTATAGATTCTGCTTGCATTGTGTCATTTTCTAAAATTATTTCACTTTTGGCAGTTGCAAGACCCTGCAATTTTTTGGAACACAGTTTAAAAAAATAACCGTTAAAAATGATTGAGGTTAATCGTCATGCATGAATAATTCGTTTAAACAAATCAGCTTACCATCAATGTAATTTCTTCGTCATAGTGGCCATCTTTTGACAAACCATTATACTTTTCTTGATTTAGTAAAAACGATAAATGATCAAAGTACCATAGTGTGGGATTGTATAATTCATTGGGTTGCTCCTTTTGAGCATGGCGTATTTTGCGTACTTCACGATTAAAATTCGAACGAAATGTATTTATTTTTCGTTTTACCGAATCTTGATTTGCATCAGGCTCAACTTCACGTAGTTTTTCCACCAATTTATTCCATGCAACCGAACGGCTTTCTCGATTATTATAGTTTTCATCTTTAGTATTCCAAAGACTGGGTAGGCTGTGATAAATGTCAATGAATTCCGTCCAAATTTTTTTATTTGCTGTGACTGCCATGATCAAAATGTTTTAATTCTACTCCAGCCAGCAGTCACAGCAGAAATATACTTTGAGTCATACAGCATGCATTATGGCCGACTGAAGAAAGCATGACACATTAATCAAAACAAGCATATAGTTATCTTTTTCTAACACAAGAGAATGCATAAAGGCATGATAGTATCACAGCTGACTTGTGTTTACAATAAAAGATATAAAAATAGAATTTCAACAAAAAAAAAAATTATCGAATAGATTTAAGTAAATCATTTATTTAATGGGTTTAATTAAAAAATTGCTACTTTAACTTAGAATTGTATGAAAATGCGTATATTCTATTTTTTGCCTTCTACCATTATAATATGGTAACCGAATTTTGTTTTTATTGGCGGATCTGTATACACGGGAGTGTTAACTGTGGATATGGGCAAAGCAAATGCAGCATCTTGAAAGGGCCCTACCATGGCACCACGTATCTGCCACCCCAAATCTCCACCTTGGCGAGCTTTATCTTCACTATAGGCAGCAGCCACTTCAGGGAATTTTTGACCGGCTTTTAATTTTTCCAGAGCTTCCATAATTTTGCCTTGTTTTTCACACAAAATATGTCTTACTTTAACAGCATTGCCGCCTTTCTTCTCCTTGCCTAAAATGAAATTAAAACTACATAAATAAAATACTCAGTCTCTGATAACGAGCAAAATCATACATTTTTCTTCAGCAGCTGCTCCCTTCTTGCCTCCGCCACCTGCTGAACCTTTATTATCTTTGCCTTTATTATCCTTTTTGGGAGGCATTTCATTTGTTTGTGCCAACTTTTTTTTAAAAATTAAAAATGCAAATATGTTGATATTCAATAGGTCTTCTCAACTCTACAATACAAAAAACAACAGGCATTTTGCTTGATTGAAGTTCCTTGTTGTTGTCAAAAGTTTACTACACCATAGGAAAAACGTGTTCTGTATGCATGCATGAGTGGCAAAAAACGTAAACAAAATATACATGTTTAAGCAAAATGTAACCAACTTTTGACATGTTTAAGAAATAAATCACATAAACATCTGGCACCTTTCGCAGACCTGGATAATAATAATGGATAATTCTTGGTTGACATGTGAAAAAAATGTCAAATTTTACCAGTAATACCAAGTTAGTTTTTATAAGAAAATTGCTGTTGGCAATACTATAATTTTCTTGGTGCAATTTTTTTATTACCAACATGACAAACCTTTACAAACTGTAGCTGTCTTTTTTCTTCTTATAGCAATTCATACATCAACAATTTTGACATTTTATTGCCTTTTGTAAAATTTATATTGCCTTCCCTCTTTTCTGTCACAGAACTGAAAAAAAAAGTTCATCAAGCATTTTATCGTAAGTGAAAATTTCATTAAAAATCATAAATTTTCGCATTAATTACTACAAAATTTATTTAATTTTATAAAATTGTGTGCAGATTTGATAATTGTTGCAAAAACCGCTAAAGCAATGCCTAAAAATAAGGGAAAAGGTGGTAAAAATCGCCGTCGTGGTAAGAACGAAAATGAATTCGAGAAACGTGAATTAATTTTCAAAGAAGATCAGCAAGAATATGCACAAGTTACAAAAATGTTGGGAAATGGCCGTTTGGAGGCAACGTGCTTTGATGGTGTCAAACGTCTGTGTCATATTCGGGGGAAGCTAAGAAAGAAGGTAAATAATTTTATATACATATGTATATATTTTAATGTTCTTTATTAAAAAAAAATTATAGTTGGGATTATAATTTATTTTTATATCCTTTGTGAAAGCGAATTTAACATTGTATGAGTGTGCAAATGATTTCACTTTGCATTTGTGTGTAATGTTCATGTTTGGTTGAGAATGTTTTCGTCTGTTTATATACTCTTGTTTTGCGAAGTTGATTTGAATGAACCCCTAAATTGGAAGAAGGTTTTTGTGGGTACATATTCTTAAAATTCGTAAAATGTTATAAAACGGAAAGCGAGGTTGTGCTCTGCTATGTGCTATTGACAACTTGTAATTTTTTTTGCTAAAAAAATGGCTAAAACAATAAAAAATTGCTAAATACCTACATACCTATGTATTAAAACTTGAAAAATTTAATATTTGAAATCATTAGCTTGTGTTAAATTTTTTAAAATTAAGATTTTGTTTGTTGTGCTTAATTCCCCATTTTCATTCTTGATAAATACACTGAAATTTTTTGTTGGAGGATAAGTTAGTTCCTATGCGCATTTCACTGGTTGCTTAAGCTAGACCATCAGGAAACCTTTGGCAAAAGTGCACTTTACGGGGCGTACGAAAAAAAAATAAAAAAAATATGCTACCCAAAAACAAAATATGTACATATTTGCAATCGTGAGCAAATTACCTTTAATTTGAGTACCCACACATATCACAAAGTGGGCGGGGCAGTTTTTTGGGTCCAGAGGGCACCACGGGCCTCAGCCCCCTTAAATTTAAATTATGGTTTTTTTCTTTTTTTATTCTGAATCGGGTAGCATATTTTTTTTATTTTTTTTTCGTACGCCCCGTAAAGTGCACTTCAGCCAAACCTTTTCCCAAAAATTTAAGAAAAATAAAACTAGAGTAAATGAGAATTACAAAAAGCCAAATTTGATATGCAACGATTATAAAATTATTAATAACAAATAAGCAAATATACCTAGTACCTATTTATAGATAAAGATATAGAACAATTATTGAGACTGGGCTCTATTTGGGACCCATATGCAATCATCACACGCCAGAACAAAATTTTATTATGATTTTAAGATTCATAAGAATTCTTTATGTTAAATATAATCAAGATAAATACATTCAAAAGCGATTTTTTGTTTGTTTTTAAGTGATTTTAGTTAGGGCATTTATATGAACATATGGTTAATTTTGGTCTTAAAATTGCCGTGACATAGTACCTAGCTATTATAAGAGCAATCGTTTCCAAATCTTATCAATACCAACATTTATAGGGAAGTTTTGGCACTTAAAATTATTTTCGGGAGTTGTATTTGTGTAAAACGATTTATGTTGCAATAAAATATTTTTAAGCTAAGTTTAATCTTAACACCAACATAATAATATAGTTTAGGGGTTTTAAGACTATTTCGGAAAGAAGTATGTATGTTTGTGGGCTATGTAAATTTAGATACCGATTTTCATTTCCAATGGGCTTCGACCTTATGACAAATCAAATCTTCAAAAATGCCACCTGTAAATTGCACACAAGGTTACATGGACAGACAACCAGCCAGCTAAACGGATGGACGGACATCGTAAGATCGACTCAAACAGTGATTCTGAGTCGGTCGGTTTTTAGTGTAACAGACCTTAGCACAAACGCATAATAATCTCTCCACTATTGTGTTGTGTGAATAAAAAACATGTAATGCATCAAAGACCAATTTTAAGGGAATTCAAAATATATTAATTAAATAAATATGTAAGTAATAAATTGCACAATAAGGTAGTGAAAATTAACGTTCAAAATTACATAGAAAGATATCTGTACAAACAAATACATAACAGTAATATAAAAAGCCTTACAAGGCCAATTGGATTTTAAAAACCCTCGAAATTCATCACACCTTTTGAAAACGTTCGTTTTGAAATCAATCGATTTTCATCACATACATACATGCATATTTTTAATTTTCAATACATATTGAAAAGGCTATATTGTTTGCCATTCCGTTTTTAATTTCTACAATATTGATCTTAGAATCTATAAAGTACACCAATACCGCAGCTTGCGTCGCTAATTGGGACCGGAAAAACTGGACGCAAACCGATGCACGATTTTCCATACATTTGTATTGATTTTTATTTAATTGGTTCCGAGATTCAAAATTTTGGCTGAAAATATAAATTTTGATTTGATAGACTTTATAACGGATAATTTTATTTTAGATCTTCAAATAAATTTAAAGCTTTCTTTTGAATAACCTTCTGTTTTAAGGGCATTCATCGCTGATTTAGATTTTCAATCAAAATAGTAAGAAGCGATTTCTCATTTTTGTTACCTATTTATGTTGTAACGATGTTCTTGTTACAAAAAATATAAAAAGTGTTCTATTATAACAACTTTACTTTTACCTACCAGGTAGGATGAACCTTAATTTACTTTATCGCTTCCTTAAGGTTAAAGTAAAGTTTTAATAATGGAACACTTTTTATAAGGCCGGTTAAAGTCTACTTTTAGCTTTCGGTAAGTTGTGAAAACGGGCCTTAGACTTCAACGGGAAATACCCTTTGTCTGTTTAAGCTTTGTATAAACGTTTTTATATTAACGACGCAAATCGAGCACTAGCGACGCAACTTCGAAGCCATGCGACGCAAAGTAAAACAAGAACGACGCAACTTCGAATTCACAGAAATTTTTAAAAGACGCAACTTCGAAAACGACTCAAACCGAAGTCACGCAAACCGGGGTATTGATGTATATGTATACATTCTGGGACGTGATGCGTAACGAAGTTAATTTAACGATGTCCGTCTGTCCGGGTGTATGTTGGAACGGTTTTCCGAAGACTAGAAATGATGAAGAAGAAAAGTTGAAGATATATAACAACCATATTTATGTCACATATACTCCGTAAAAGTTTGATATCGAAATACAGCCAGATCGGTCCATAAAGATATAAGCAGAAAACCACGATTGCCTCTAATTTTGTCATTAAATTACCTGTTGTTTTTTTATTTTAATGTGTAACTTTTTTTTTCTTTTCTTTACAAATAATAAATACAAATAAATAAATACAAAAAATGGACTTATCGTACATATAATATTTATTTATTTTGTTTTATCTGTTTGGTAATGTGTTTTGGTTGGTAAGTGATGTAAGACACTGCATAACATAAGGTAAAGGGTATTAAAGATTCGGTACAGCCGAATATGGCACACTAACTTGTTTTTTGGTGTTGGTGTTTAATTGAAGCCTTTTTTATAGTTAGCCTATTAAGAGCCACTTTGAGAATTAAGTTAATCTAGTATCAATTGAATTTAATATTTTTATGTGAAGGCTTAAACCATGTTGTGTTACCATACTGAGCACAAATAAATGGAAACATATTTTTGCAAATGTCATTCTATTTTCCCTTTTCTTCTAATAGTCTTGAGATGACTTAAACTTGAATAGTGTGAACCAGCACGTTGTGCAATATGAAGTTTTAAAAGAAGAAGACAATACGCGACTTTAATATTGTTTACAAGGTCAAAATTTTTGTGTTTAAAAAAAATATATGTATTAAAGAAAAAATATGGGCATTTCCTGGGCTCACGAACGTACGTTCGTACAAAACTTTCCCTAGCATTTTTTTGCGATTCGATAGTACTTGGGTAGCTCTATGTTTAGTGCAAAAGGTGGATTTCATCGAGTTCAAGTTTTTATAAAAATAGCTATAAACATGTGGTCACGATCGTACGCAAAATAGAAGTCAATTTGGACTGACAGTCGTGAAATCTAAAAATCTGGAAAATGGAACGGAATATTCAAAATAAGCGCAAGTTACAGGGTGGCAATAGGATAATTTATTAGCGACCAAGTTTAAATTACACAAATTAAAATTAAAATGTCAATAATAAATTTAATAACTGCAAATTATTTAATTTTCTCATATTTTATCTAATGTAATATATACACATTTTAAAAATGTTCCCCTGAAGAAGTCAACAAAAAATTGACGAAACGTTGGGAAAAATTTAGGCCCTATTAGCTTACGTAAATATTTAAAACTTCAAAATTAACACCTTGGCCAAAAAATAAATAAAAAGTAATTAATATATTTTAAAGGTGTTTTAGTATAGGTCTCCATCCAGTATTAAAAAACCAAAATATCTCTATTGGTTTTTGTTTAATTGGCTTATTTACCGGTAGTGAACGTACGAGTCGTGAACGTACGATTTTTCTTTATGTTTTTTAATTATGATCACCATGCATTTTCCCATAAATATCTTAAAATTTTCTTAAAAAAAAAAACTTGGTAGTCCTTTTACAATTGAAGCACAGCCGCGAAAAACGTTGTAAACGCCACATTTTGCAAAAACTGTTTTTTTGCAGATAAACGTTGACTTTACTCTCTTACACAGTTTAAACATCAAATCAACCAAAACTATGCACCTTAACGCCTTCAAAATGGCGTACAAAGTGTCAGCCAGTGGAAGAACATTGCAAGTTACTAACATAATGATGAAACCGAAATGGTTTTGCAGTGCGGAATAATGTTTTAAAAGCCTTTTGCATTAAAGTTTTTATTATCACTATTTTAAATAATAGAAAAAAAAAATTTTTTAAAACAAATAATGCTGCTTGTCAAAAAACGTTTTTTTGCTCTCCTGAAAAATTATTATTTTGTAACTTAAAACGTTATTCGCGGCTGTGCTTCAATTGATTTTAATGGAGAGATTGTGAAGAAAGATTTTTTGCATGTAAAATAGGTATATAAAAATGTCTTTAGAAATAGAAAATATAAGAAAATATAAAATTTTCCAGTTTCAAGCGCAATTTCCACAAGTTAAACAGCTGAGAAATGCTATTAAACCATTCTTTTATAAAATTATTGACTTTTTTTTATAATAATAAACAATAAAAGACGATGATTATCAACATTTTATTTTTTCATCCTGGTAGACCATTCTGGGGAAATGCCCATATATAAAGGAAAATATATATAAAAGTGCTTAGCAATAAATCATTTTTAAAAAATATTTTTTGCTTATATTTTTGCAACGGCTATTGTTTATGTTAAAAATGTGAATGCTTAAGTTAAGGTTTAAACTACCACCACTGGCCGCTTTAACTACCAAAAAATAGTTTAAAAAAAATACAACTCAAAAAGTAAATACGAGATTAAAGTTTTTTTATTATCGCTAATATCTAACCCGAAAAGTGGCTATAAGTAATTCTTACATAAAATTATTGGATGTGTACCTGTTACATTTTAATATGACACGCATTAATCTGTTTTAAATTTTTGCTCTTATTCAGCTTGATTAATTGTGCAGTAGAGCTGTACCAAATTGTTCGTTTCAGTAATCACTAATTTTTGTTTAAAAAGAAAAAAAATAATCCGCTCGTTTAACTTTTTTACGACAGTGTAGCAACGATGCTACTATTTTAAAAAAGAAAATTCGGTGAAAGTTTAATCTTATTTCCAGTTAATATTCGTTTAAACTTTATGTTAAGTAGATGATATGTATGCTGACGCCCATAAGCACCACGATCTAAAGGATCATTTGTGCTACATGTAAAGCCTGCCCTGCCTGGTGAAATATATTAAATTTCAGTCGGGCTCATCAGTCGGCCCCCAAAAATTTACTCTATCAAAAAAATAAAAAAAAAGTTTAATAATTGGCTCCGCAGGCCAAAGAGATGAAAGTAACAATAAGACTCCTGGTCTCCGAGTGGAAGTGTACCCTTGGGCGCATAACCCTTCTTAACCTTACCTAACAATAAGACTATTTTCTTATTTAGCTTTCTGTATAACTAACTCTACTATTTTTTTCAGTATAACACTATTTTCTATAAAAAAAAAATAAGTCTATTGTGCCTATTATAAAATAAAATCGATTTCCGACAGCAGTCGAATTAACTGATGGAACGCACATTCGATAAAAAAAAGGTACTATAGTGATTTAGTCTATTCACAGTAGTACATTTTCTACCAGGTGTTACTTAAAATAAAAAAAAAATTAAACCTGACCACGTCGGAATTATGGTTGTTTCGGACCAATGTAGCTACTGTGGGGCTTTATCCCACTTTTTACATGCTGAACTTTTATGCAAATCATTTTATAAAAAAATAATTTTGTTTCATAAGGAAAATTATCCTTTCCAATAGCTCTTTACGACGTTGGACTTGCATAAAATTAACAAAACTGATTAATAATGTGTTATTTGGTATACGAACACGAAAAAATTTACAAATATTTACATTTTCAACAAGTTTTTTTAATTTATTTGCACCGTCGAAAGCAGTTTTCGTTGAAAAATTCTATTCACAGCGAAATTTGTATATTCGATAGTCGATATTCGATAGCTCAAATAGGGGCCTCTTTTGATTTTTGGGTATTATATAAATAAACTTTAAAATCCATTTTATATAAACATAATTAAAAAAACGAATCAAATTTGTAAAAGTTCTTTTATCTAAAAATTTTGTAAATTTCATCATATTTCTTATTCTTAGCAAAATATAATTGCAAATTTTTATTGATATGGTTGATCACTTCTGTTTTATTGATAAAACAAGCAAACACTTTTTGTTTAATTTATGTACATACTTATGTATGTATGTATGTATGTATGTATGTATATAAAATTTAACTGTAAATTTTCCAATAAAGTAACGTCTTTTGTCTAAATATAATTACGAAAAAAAAAAAATAAGAACGTATCTTACAGCCATGGTTTTTTTTATTACGTCGTTATTTTAAAGAACTAAGACTTTTTTTTCGTTCAAGCAGTGGTATTTACATGGAAGTAGAGAGATTTGAAATGCAATTGCAAATGTTTACTTTTTCATGAGTTGTTCTTTTATTTGAAGGAGGGAATATTGTTCAAGTTTTTTCTTTCATAGATACTAGAGATAAATAAAGTCTTGTCTGTTATATTGCGTTGGAAAGTAATCTATAATTAATAAGAATTTTTTCTGTAGAATATTTAAGCATATGACTGGTTGGCTATCGCGATAGCTCACTACCAGTGTTGCCAAAAATTAATAAAGACGATATAAAAAAAAATCTAAAATATGCCAATGAAAAATGCTTAAAAACAAGCTAAAAAATAAATGGTTAACACGATGATCATTGTATTCATCTAGATCGGCGTTTAACATGGAAATGCCATATAGAAGCAAAATTAACCCAAATGAAACTAAAAGCAATTCAAATTAACTGGCTTATTGGAAGAAATTTTGTTCTTAGTCTCGATTGCAAACTACTACTTTACAACGCTATTTTAAAGCCAATATGGTGCTACGGTATTCAAATATGGGATACTGCATCGGCCTCAAATATCGAAAAAATTCAAAGGCGCCAAAATAAACTTCTTCGAATAATTACAGCTGCCCCTTGGTATGTTAAAAACTCAAATATCCACAAGGATCTCAATGTGCCACTGGTTAGGACTATTATAACGAAGTATGATATTTAAAAATGCTAGAGTTGCACCCAAATCCACTAGCTCGAAATATTTTAAATGATAGCGGCCACTCTCGCTTAAGGAGAAGAGACACTGCAGCACTTACCCATTAAGATGAGCGATAAACAACTATATATGTATGTGAACAGAACCCGTGATGAAGAAAATTTTTTTCTGGCACTGGCAGGACATAAAATAAAGCATTAGGATAAGATTTGATTAATTATTGTTAGTTCATATTTAATATATGAAGATTCAATAAATAAATAATGAAAAAAAAAGATGATCATTGTGCGAATTTGCAATTTGTTAGAGTCTGAACACAATGTAACGATAATTTATTGCGGTGCGGTTTTTCATACGATTTTTAAGTAAAAAACCGCAGTGCGGAATGGCATAAAATTAAAATCTATTTTATTTTCATTGCGGACTTTCTTTCTCTTTCAATTTTTGATACTCATTCTCTTTCTGATGTTGCCATAGTTTTTGAATAATTGTCCTCGCCGTCTTCCGTTGTATTGTGTTTATTTTTCTCTTCCGCAACGAGAAATCGCACCGTACAGCAAACATTGTGTTTAGACTCTCAACTTGCAGTGCACATTATGATTGATCTTGAGCATTGTGCGTTTGGTGCTGTACTTGTTGTAGTATTGCCACCACCGTTTACATGAATTCGCCTTTCCTATGTTATGTTATTTTTATATGTATATTAGCTTAACATAGTGCTTTTCGCTACCCTCATTCAAATAAAATATGTAAGTAAATTCTCATAAATACAAATCTCGTGCATTGTTTTCGAAGATATTTGTAACAAGTTTAAATACTCTTACAGACTGTTTAACGATTTCGAACGTCAACGTTAAACTGGCTTTAACCAGTTACACAAAAATTCTCTATGGTATTTGTATTGACGTTGCCCCTCCTTTGTCTACAATAAGGCCCACTTTTTTTCAGATGATGTTTATTTATAAACAAGCTATGTATTTGTTCCCAATTTGAAAATTGTAGCTGTGGCTGTTCTCTAGATATACCGAAATCTAGTTTGCGCCACGCCCACTTCAATCGCGCAAACTTCTTAAATTTGCTGTATGTATATTGACAACCATTCTAATTGTACCAAATTTGGGAAATTTTACACTTCAAATATAAGGCATTATATTTTGTGCCACTCTCAATAATCAATAAATATTGATTACGAAGCTATTTGTACCAACTTTGTAAACTTTAGCTGTTATTGTTCTCTAGATATACTGAAATTTCGTTTGCCTTTGAATGCGAGGTACCTTGCCCACTCCCACCTTCTTTTTGACAGATGTTTCGTATTAATAACCCAGCTATGTGTCCAAGTTAGCACAATTTTTCTGTTACCGTTCTTTAAATATTAATAAATCTATATTTTGCAACGGCTACTTCTCCAACCCTGCCCAAATCTTGATTTTATGTATTGCTAACCAAGATGCTTGTACCTAATTTGGAAACTTTGGCTCTGGCAGTTCTCCAGATATATAGATATCTTTAATCTCTTTGTATGGGAGGTGTCACTACCACTTTCCAATCCCGCCTAGATTTTGTCGGATGTGGTGTATTGCTAACCAAGATGATTGTTCTTCTCCAGAGAATTTTTATTTATTTTATGGTGTTCTGAAATACGTGCGTAAAAATATTCTAGTTCCCTTGAGTATTCTTTTGCAATTTGAAGTCGCCAAACTTCTTGCGATTGCAATTTACAGAACTCCTATTAAAATTTACTTTTTTAAAAATAACAATAATTACAAACTCAAATAAAAAAGCAAACAAATGAACGTGCGACTATCATTAATTTGCAATTTTACATTCACAAATCATATAACTGACGACAAGTTATCTAATCAAATACAATTAACAAAATCATACTTACCATGCAACAAAATTCATATATCACTTAAATTATAACTTATTGCATTTCTTTTTTTATACCCTCCACCACAATTAGTTGTGAAGAGGGTATATTCAGTTTGTCATTCCGTGTGAAACTTTTTTACTATTCATCTCAGACCCTATAAAGTATATATATTCTGGGTCCTTGAGTAATTTTAAGTCGATTTAGCCATGTCCGTCTGTCTGTCCGTCTGTTGAAAACACGCTCACTTTCGAAAAACTCAAAAGAAATCAACAAACTTGGTGTCAAATTGCTTGTAGTTATCCTAAGCAGTTTGGGATTGAAATTCAGCAAAATCGGTTCAATAGGATCTGAGCTATGAATCAAAATGTGGAACCACCACCTAAAAAAAATTGATAATTTTGTTACAAAAACTAACATAAATGGTGGAAAAATGCACAGAATGATATAAGATTTCGCAACAATTCGTTTTATTCAACTGGAAATCACGCTGTGAAATTTCGTGAAGATCCGTCAATAATTTACCCTAGGCCCCATATAAGCCCTACTCCCGGAAAACAGTATATTAAGCCTAAAACCCTAACTAACAATGCTATCATTACAAATTTTGGCAAGTCACAGTAACATAGGACTAGAAATTAAACTGTTAAGTTTCGTGAAGATCGGTCCATAATTTACCATAGGCCCCATATAAAACCTACTTCCGGAAAACAACTTAGTACGCCTAAAAACGTAAAAAATAATGCTATCATAACAAAATTTGGTGCATCAAAGTTTTATAGAACTAAAAATAAATCTTTGAAATTTCGTGAAGATCGGTTCATAATTTACCATAGGCCCCATATAAACTTTACTCCCGGAAAACAACTTAGTACGCCTAAAAACGTAAAAAATAATGCTATCATAACAAAATTTGGTACATCAAAGTTTTATTGGACAAGAAATAAAATTGTGTTATTTCGTGAAGATCGGTCCATAACTTACCCTGGGCCCCATATAAACCTTTCTCCCGGAAAACAGTTTAGTACGCCTAAATCCGTAAAAAATAATGCTATCATAACAAAGTTTGGTACATCAAAGTTTTATAGGACAAGAAATAAAACTGTGCAATTTGGTGAAGATCGGTCCATAATTTACCCTGGGCCCCATATAAACCCTACTCCCGGAAAACAGTTTAGTACGCCTAATACCGTAAAAAATACCGCTAGCGTAACAAAATTTGGTACGTCACAGTTTTTTAGGACAAGAAATAACACTGTGAAATTTCGTGACGATCGGTCCATAATTTACCTTGGGCTCCATATAAACCCTACTACCGGAAAACTGTTTAGTACGCCTAAAACCGTAAAAAATAATGCAATCATAACAAATTTTGGCCCGTCACAGTTTTATAGGACTATAAATGATACTGTGAAATTTCGTGAAGATCGGTACATAATTTACCCTAGGCCCCATAGAAACCCTACTCCCGGAAAACAGTTCAGTACACCTAAAACCATAATTAATAATGCTATCATAACAGAAATTGGTACGTCACAGTTTTAAAGGACTAGAAATGACGCTGTGAAATTTCGTGATGATCGGTCCATAATTTAACCTAGGCCCCATATAAACCCTTCTACCGGAAAACAGTTTGGTTGCCTTAAACCATAATTAATAACAAATCGTCACAGTTTAAGATTATAATAACATCATGCAGATATTACTCCTTAAACATTCGAACTGTCGGTGGAGGGTATCAAAGGCACAGCCGAATATAGCACTCTAACTTGTTTTAATCCACTTTTATTGCACGTGCAAATGGATGATGATTTGTAGTTAGTTTATTTAAAGTCTTTTGCTTAAATTAATAAGGGTATTCACGTCACAAAGTTGCACCCTTGCAAAAAAGCAAAAGTGCAAAAATAAAACAACAACCACACAGACAATTAGTTGTGCGTAAATAATTGTCTTTGTGGTTGTTGTTATATTTTTGCACTTTTCCTTTTTTTGCAAGGGTGCAACTTGTGACGTGAATACCCCCAATATAAACAAAAGATTTGATAAGAAAAAAACCTAATACAGATTAATTTATTATACAATGCAATTAAATACTAGGAATTTGAAGATTGCCTAAACGAATTGCATTTAATTTTTAATGCAGAGTTTTAAACAGGTCAAATTTGTTTTTCCTTCTTTTCTAAATTTAAAAGTTTTATTAAATATTGCTGCTCAAATAAATTTATTTCTCAATGTCTTCAGAGCTTTATTTCCTAAACCTTTTCACGTTTTTAACTGAGAGTACTTTTATTTCCAAGAACTGTTTCTCAAATAATTTTGGTTATCTAAGGAATTCAGCTATAGTTTTCTCATGCACTTTTTGGATTCCCGGGAAAACGGGAAATAAAAATCAAATTCCCGGGATTACCGCTAAAAAATTTTTATTGATTTATTTACTTACATATTTATTTCTCCAATGAAACTTATATTTCTTACAAGCTAGTATGCTCTAAATAACTAAATCTGGTATCTATTATATGATAAATCCGAAAACGTTTAAGATTAAAGTTATTTCAAGACAATTAAGAAGTTATTTTTAAGGCCAATAGGATCATAAAAAAATATACGTATAAACATTATTAAATTCAGGGGTCTAATCACCGCATACGATATCGAGCAAAATTTATTGAAATTATTTATTTTGGTATCATGAAACTCGATATCGAATGAAATATATTGAATTTAAATGAAATTTGAAATAATAGCATTCTATATCGAGTAACTCGACATTACATTTATCGAGTTTTCATTCGATACGTTAGTGTCTATCGTATGCAAAAAATTCTATTGTTTATTTGATACGATAGTATCGAATGCGTTGATTATACCCCAGAGCTCATTCTGCAGATATGATCAGAATTTACATAATAAGGCTGAAAGTATTGTATATAATTGTTGGAAGGGCGAATAGGAAAGGAGAGCTCAACATTCCGAATTAGAAATACCCTTAATTAGCAGTGGTGTATGAAGGTATACTCAGTTTTTCATTATATGTGAATCTTTGTAATATTAATTTAACCCATTAAACGCTAAGACCATTAAAAACAAAAAAGATTGAAATTCATTTATTTTTTTATACTTAAATACAGTTAATAAATATAGAAAAAACAAAAAATAAAATTTCATGGAAGTGTGTTTTTAGGGCTTTACTCGGACGGGTACAGTGGCGTAATGAGTATGCTATTTTTTTAAGTATGAACATTTTTAAAGCATACTTTTTCAACACATAGAGCAACATCGCATTGCTCAAATACCCATCTTATTCTGTTATGACACTCACGACAACGTAAATGATTTGTTTCCTTTTAGGAAAGATGTTTTCACCGCTAGTTGCAACACCAGCAGTAGGGCTTCCAATCGGAAAATTTCTAATCCCGGGATTTTCGGGATCCCGATTTTTTTTATATTCTTTATTATTTTTACATTTTTTTAATAACTTGTATACAGATACGTGTATTTATTGACAAAAAAAAGTTTAAAATACATTCCGATAGATTTGAAATACATATGGACAATTTTAAATTGTATTTGAAAATTTTTAGTACTTTTGGACAATTAAAATATATTTGACAAATTTAAAATATTTGGATAATTTCATTTAGGCTGGGTTTTTGAGATGTCAGTTAAACTAGGTTAAGTTAATCTGAAAACATATTTGTGCCGCCATAACCAAGTTTGTATACACAATTTTGACGGACAGCTTAGTTTTGCTTAAAATGTTGGTCGTTTTTAATACAACTCAACTCTAGTTCAGTTGAAGTTTTGCAGTTTTTGTATTATGGTTTACAACTCTGTGTTAGTGCCGTTAACAAAAACATTATTTCATAGATATTCCGCACAAGTTTTTTTCATATGCGTTATGACAACATTTCACGTGAAATGTTTAACAGAGTACCAGGCTTTATGCAATAAGTCGCACAATGGTTTCATTCATTCAATAAAAAGGTGAACTAACCTATAGGAATAACATAAACAGCATTGTACAATGTTGCCAACACATTTATTGTTGTGCAATAAAAATCAAGATGTCTTGTGATTTTTGCCAATATATTGTGCCACCTTCTAATAACACATACACATTGGCGATATAATTGTTCAATACATAAAATTGAACAATTTTATTGCAAGTGTATGAGCCGCTTTACATTGTCCTTATGAATTTTGATCAATTAATAATTTAAGTTTGTTTTTATTATATTTTTACAAATAAATAATATACGTTCATGGAATGTGTATTTTAACTAGAAAATTAAGTTGTTTTTTATACATTTTAAAATTTTTAATTTTAAAAGATTTTGTTATTCGTGCTTAATCCCCAGTTTTTATTCTTGATAAAAACACTTGAAATTTTTTGTTGATGGGATAAGCTATTCCTATTCGCATTTCACTGGTTGCTTAGGCCAGATCATCAGGAAACTTCATCCATAAAGATTTTAGAAAAACTAAAGATATTAAACAAAATAAAACTGTTAAACGTATAAGACTTATAAGCAACAGTTCTACTTGTAACAATATCAAAGTTTAAACAAAAACATCAACAATAAACAGTGAGTTTATCTCATCTTACATTCCCACTACAATTGGTTGGAATTCTCCCAACATTAATTGTAGTTGTAAGTAGGTAAAGAAAAACAAAACAACTACAACTTACAAAAGCATGTTGTCAATTAAGTGTTTTTTTAGGCCGTGCATTTCTTTGGGAATACAAAATTTTAATTTTAAAAGATTTTGTTATTCGTGCTTAATTCCCAGTATTCTTGATATTTGGTATAAAAAAATTTAAAAATCCCGAAATATCCCGAACATTTTTTAAAAATCCCGTGAATCCCGGGATTCAAATTATCCCGAAAATCCCGGGATCCCGAAATCGAAATCCCGAAATATTTTTTTCAATACCGAATCCCGGGATTCAGAAAAACCAATCCCGATTGGACCGTTTGTAAACATTCACTTTCTGGGTATAGTTTCGCAAATAAAATCGAGCAATATTGCGTTAAAACTCAAGCAAATCCATTTGAGATCTGTTTGCAACATGATCTGAAGGGTTAGGAACGTATCCAAAAAATCAAGCACGACTCGGGATCCAAGAGGGATTTTTGATATTTCTACACTTATACTATTGGCCCCACAGTAGGTATCGAAATGATATAAATAACCGGAGCGGCTCGTTGGCATCATATTTTTAAAACCAAATTTCGCTGGTTTAACTCTTATGAATTATTTTGAAGAGTGGCTACCAAAAAAATTGGTTTGATGCATTTGAAAGTCACAAGGTCTCTTTGTCCACTTAGGAGCTACTTTGCTTGATTTTGAAACCTTTATTGTCGGTCGCAACTGCTCAAGTGGGATAAAATCTTCGCTATCACTGCCGAAAAATACTTCGACTTCACCTGGTACATCATTTGGCATGCGATCAAAAAGAATATCCTCAGCACTCCCATCCTCTTCATCTGTGTTATAGTCCGGATATGGTGGAATAACAGCTAAATAGACATTTTTGTGATCATCTTCATGTTGCTGTTTAAATTTTTAAAAGCTTTAACATAAAAATTTGACGGTTAGATGGCTTGAAATTCCAATTTTGGTCCAAGAAAAATTTTTAAAAATTATACATATCAAGCCATTATACTCGATTGGGTACAGCGATTTTGATACCCACATAACGTTGTAAAAAAAACAATTTTTCTTGTAAATTTTTATTAAATGTACACACAATCACTCTTCTTCAGAAATCTATAAGAAACTTTTGTTTCAACAAAACAGTATTTACTCTACGCAGCTCAAAAATCACAAAAATGATAAAGTGTTACAAAAAAAAAAAAAAAAAATAATACACGATAACGGTATATTTTTCTTTAAATTTTTTTATGTGTGTCTTTAAAGCACATTAAGGGTATTCACGTCACAAGTTGCACCCTTGCTCGGGTACAGAAAAAAGGCAATATTTAAGTACGCATAAATTTTTTTACAAAAGATATTAGACAACGTTTGTTATGCTTTTACATTCAACACATTGGGGGTATTCACGTCACAAGTTGCACCCCTGCAAAAAGAAAAGTGCAAAAATATAACAACAACCACCATTGTCGAGTACAATGGCTGGGAATGGGTTGCTGTTAGGCAAAAATGTCTAATTCAAAAACTGCAGTTTTTCGTTATGTTAAATTGAGTATTATTTATTTGTTGTATTTCATGGACTTTTTTTCTAAAGAGCAGATGATTACGATTAGAAGTAGTTGTGCTAGACTAAAGTTATTGATACCGAACGAAAGAAAAACAATTTAATTAAAAACAACTAAAAACTCAAAATGCCTATCGGCAAGGATATATCTTTCAGTAGTTCTAAGTCGACTTAGCCATTGTTTTCAGTTCTCTTAGGCAGTTTGGGATTGAATTCCAGCATAATCGATTTATTTATTTTATTTTATTTACTTCGATGTCATAACCGAGCCCTTAGGGATTTTATGAGTAATAAAAGCTTCTAATTACACAACAAACTTCAGTTATTAATAAAAAAAAATATACTTAAGAATGTTACTTTTGTATATACAATTAAATTTAGTAATCTTACAAAAGATAAAGAAAACTTTAGTTCATGAAAATTAATACATTATATAACAAAGACATAAAGAATACTAAATGCCAACATATTGGCATTATTCGTTTTAATAAATTGACAAAAAATTTAGCTCTGCAAATTCTAACAACTTAGATTTAAATAAGGGCAGCGAGTTAAAATTTTCATTTATATCTCTTGGCAATTCAGTAGGAAAAGAATTATGCACGTAAATGTGGATACACTTCCCTAAAAAAAAATACAACAACTTAAATAAATTGGTTGCAGAATGCCCCATTTAAAGTCCACTCTCGAAAATCATGTTAAGATGGCTACAAGCGTAACAAGTAATGCTTTTATGGTGCATTTTAGCGTCTTTAACAAGACTCGAAATTACACCACCAGATTTTGTAAGGATCGAGTCTTAATTTATCATACGCCCTATATAAAAGACACTCTCGGAAAATGCTTTAAGTACGCCCTTAACCGCAAAACTTAATAATATTGCAATTTTCTAAGAAAAGAAATAAAATTTCCTGAAGATAGGTCTATATTTTACCATAGGCTCTTTATAAAGCTTATTCTTAAAAATCAGCTTAATAAACCTTAATCTGCCGCAAATTTTAATATTGTAGTGAAATTTAGAGAAGATAAAACAACTTAAGACACGAGCCTACATAGATTTACTAAAGTTATATAAAAAGCTTTTCTTCAAAATTTCCCGGGAAACAAACTCTTAACTTTTAATTCACCTTATTAAATATCGCTCTTAATCTACAAGAGGGTTTTAACTCAACATATAGATTTTTTCACTATTTGGAAGAAATCGACACGTAATATTCATAACTACCCGCTGTAAAATGCGGTATTTTGTCGACTTTTTGGTAATGAAAAGGTTGGTTTAAAAATACTTTTTCATATGCCTTTAATGTAAAATTAAAAATTGTTTTGCTTCTACTGAAAATTTTTAAATTTTGAGTTAATTCCATTTTGTTGATTAACGGCCATTTTCACCAAGTTCGGTTATAATTAACCATCGGTTATAGCTGTCAAAACGTATTGGTAACCGGAACTTTAATTGAAAGTTAGTTTTAACCGAACTTGGTGAAAATGGCCGTAAGTGCGATATGTAATTAACTCTTTTTTAGGATTGTACAAATGTATAGTTTTTTTTTACGAAAGGCCTAAGTTTAACTTGAGAGTGATTAGGCATCAAAAACTTATTAAAGGTTGTTTCTGCTCGCCTGCTGATTAAAGTTCTTCCACCGGTGCAAAAATACAGTTGATCCAGCATTCTCTAAGTTAACTAATTATCTTAATCGAAGCATAAGTTTGTTCTTTCGGAAGGAACATCTAATTGCCATTTGAACGACTTATAAATTATAAGTTAAAAAAGTTCATATTTTTTTTACCGGAACTCGTAAAATGAAATATTCTCAGTATGTATTCTCCATTTCTTAATAAAATATTAAAAACTTTAGCAATCTATCAACTTTCTAATTAAACATCTTGGTAACAATTTTTTTTTTAATATTTAAAAAAAAAAATCAAAAAATATTTTAAAAAAATTTGTTTAACTTTTATCAAAATAACAGTTAAACGATAAAGCTCTCGGGGTTTTCTTATAGATGTTAGACTTTGGACTTTTTTACTTCACATGAATCTCAAAATATTGGAAGGTGTTCACGATTGTGTTAATAGGAATGAGTAATTCTTTAACGGAATTTCACAATAAATGCGCTTAATCACAAAAAAGATTATTTAAATGAAAAAGTCGGTTGGATATTTTAGGAATAAAATAAATAATGAGTTTTTATTATAATAATACTTTTTGAGATTTAAAATTGTTCAAGATTTAATACAATTTTTTTTTTTTTTTTTAACTACACTTATGAGATTTCTTTGGTTTTGTTTCTTAAATATTAAACTTAATTCGAGTTTTTATTTTAAAAATGACTTAGTTGTTTATTTTTGCGTTTTTTAATCTTTGAATATTCTTATTCAAAATGTGTGGCTGTTGTTATGATTTGTTGTATCCATTCTGTAAATGCCGAAACTCTTACAAACACCGAGGGTGCATTTTTTTGTCCACAGGGCATTTTACCCCAGGAAACTATACCTATTATGGTGGGTTTCTCTTGACCATATATATCGTAGTGGCTTTGTATTAAAGGCCCTCCAGAATCTGCTGTACATATACTAACTCCTCCTGTTAAAGGTCCAGTGCAAAGATTAGTTTCATGTAATTGCATTCCCGAGATAGCCAATACTTCTTCACATAGTTCCCAATCTAAAATAGGCATATTTGCCTGCTGCAATTTATGAGGATATTTGGGTACAATTGTCATGGAGACATTACCCCACCCATACAAAGTACCATAACCTTCTGGTAAAACATCTGGTTCCGGCAAATTTACTGGCTGCACATATTGATCAAATACTAAAGGTTCTTTAGTATAGATAAGAGCTATATCATAAGGATTTACTCCTCCTAGAAACAGTTCATGTCTCACATAATAGTCTATATGGCGGAGTTGTACATGTTGGGCTTCACGATAGTCATGAATATCATGAGAACCGGCCACTATAACAGAATTAGCCACCATTTGAGGATTGTTAAGGCAATGAGCTGCTGTCAAAATCCAATGTTCATTGATAACAGTACCCGCACAGCAGTGCACTAAACCCTCTTCGGGTGTCATTAGTTGTATAGAAACCGCATAAGGAGCTGAATGAGGTTCAGCTTCTCTTTTGGCCAAAAATTGTTTACTCCACAAAGTTTGTTGACTTTCAAAAGAAGCTATACTATTTTCGAAAAACCCATAAACTAAACGTGTTGTTGAAGAAAATCCTTGTATGCTTAAAACTCCTCCACCTCCTCCGCCTTTTCTTACAGGCACTGAATGTGTATTGTTTGCTAATACTACCATTGGTAATAAAGTGGTTATTAAAATCACATAAATATAATTGACACAAGTAATCATAATTTCTTCTTCTAAAGCGCCGTAACACGTTGAACACGTTAATAAATCCGTTTTGTATAGTATGTTTATTTGACATATATTTTATTGCAATTTAAATCTTTTAGTACTTTTCTTTTTGTCTTTATACTATTTATTCAGTTAGCTTGTCCGATTTCAAACTAACTTTAAGTTATGAATTGAGTGTTATATTTATAATGAAATTTAAAATTTAAACAAATTTAACTCTCTTCAGACGAAAATAACGAGGAAACCCGATTTTCCTATAAAAGAAACACGATTTAACTTCGTTTAACCCTAAACTTTAATACATTCAAACCAATTTTCTTTATCAATTTTCTAATGCTTTCGGTTTCTCATTACTCTCTCTTTTTTTAACACTCTTGTTAACTGAAAACACACCTCCTATTATCGCTTTTTTATGATTTTACGTTAGCAGACTTGTGCCTTACTTGTGGCATTACTACTTTTTTTTTTTAATAATATTAAATAAATTCCTTAATAATGACTCAGTTATAAAATTTATTGAAAAAAACTTAATGTACAAATCTTGTCTTTTTTTCAAAGGCTTTTCTTTAAAATTTTATAGCAAACATTAAAAAAATTGTTTTGCCTTTATGCAATTACTTTAATTAATTTAAATTTTGTATGTTATTTATTTGGGAAGTACCTTTTTAATTTGTTTATCTTTCTTACTAGACATACCAAACATATTACTTACTCTATTGCTACATAAATCAACAATCGTCGCCATTAAATTATTTCTTATCTTGTAAGTTTCCCCCTTTTTCTGTTTAATTTTTTTGAACTTTTATCTTTTCTTTGTTAAAACCCTTTTTTGTTTTTGTTTTATTTTCAATCTTTATCAATTTGTTGGTTTTTTTCAGCTAATAGATTCCCAGACACACGTCCTTAATTATCAATTAATTAGTTTAGGTTTGTATGTTTTCAATATATTAACCCAACATTCTAAATATAATAAATGTCTTCAAACCTTATTATAAATGCGAGACACTTAACAAGTATTAGGATATATGCGTGACACTTAACAAGCATTCAGGAGATCTCTTTTAAGGGATAACAATTTATGGTAAATTATCTATAAGGGAAATCACGATGGGTAATGCAAAATGTGCAGCCAATGCAAATGCGTGCAAAAATTCACTTTTTTGAACAACACAACAACAAAATGTACGTATTGGAAATTTGTTCTATTTTACTTCGTTTGCACTAAAAAAAACAAATGTAAACAATAACAATCGACATATTAGCCGCCATATTGTTTTAAGGAAACTTATAAATTGAACATTTTCGTGGGTTTTAATATAAAATAGAGAATTAAATTTATTTTAATTTGCTTGTGTATAATTGTAAACAAATGCAGATTTTTTACAGTGCTGCCAGAAGTTTTTAGTGTTGCCTGAATGAATTTTTAGAAAAATAGCATATTTGCACGTACAAAAATAAAAGTGGTGTGCTCACGATCAATCATAATATGCTCTGCAAATTTACAAATTGCAATTTTGAATAATGACCATCGTGATTACCCTTTATATATAAATTGCCAAAGGCTAAACAGTTAAGAAAATTTTCCTCTTCTGCTACCGATTTGAACCAAAAATACACCATTTGAGAGGTATTTACTTACAAAAGTGCACATATCGTCAGCTCATTACTGGTTTGACCTACCGACCATTTTTAAAAAAAATGAGTTAGGTATGAGGAATATATTTTTTTAATACCATCTTTCTAAATCAAAAACCTGTTTCGCGAAAATTTTTATGGTTTCGGAGATATAAAGCATTAATTTTGCTGCATATCAATTGTTTCAAACATTTTTAAGTACTGTTTTGCTCTACAAGCCATTGTTTGGCGATTGCAGCAAATTCTTCATACAAAAACGTACACAATAAATTTTACTGTTGCTTTGCTGCATTGCCGTAAGAAAAAAAAAGTAGTTAAAGCAAAACCAAAGTAAAATGACAACAAGAAAATAAATTTGTGAAAAATAGTTTTATAATGGACCCAACCAAGTGTACGGTTTGCTATTATTTGTGTTTTTAGCCTTCCTAAGGGAAATGCTTCAATATTTTACTACAAACGAAAATTAAATATGTTTAATCTTACAACAATCATTATTATGTCATATATACTAACTTTTACTTATTGTGCCTTTTTGACGGAGTGGTAATAATATTGCTAGTGCTTAAATTAAAATTTCAAATGAATTAATAAAAGATTGTCCACTTATTAAAACTTTGACATTATGGAGCGATTCTTGCGTACCTCAAAATAAAAATCAAATTAACGCAACCGCAATCAAAAAGTTCTTTAAACAAAATAATATTGATGCCGTAATACAAAAGTCTTCAGAACCAGAACATTCTTTAATTCAAGAAGTGGACTGTGTCCATGGTGTTATTGACCGGTACTTAAAGAATATTGAAATTCATAGTCCTCTTCATTTACTACATTTGCTTAAAACAATGCCAAATAATAAAACAAAACTTAAAGTTATGGAAATGCTTCCGGAAAATTTTCGCACATACTCGTTGGAAGCAAATAAAATGGACTTTCGAAAAGTCCCTTTTGCTAAAATTAAAGTACTTCTATACGGTTAAAATAATGATTTATGTATATATTATAAAACTTCTACCAGAGAGGAAAAATATAAAAATGCAATTTTGGTTAAGTCTGCATCAAAAAATTGTTTGAAAACTCCTGAGAATTTGTTGACGAATGTTTTGAAAATATCGAAACCACCATTTATTTCCAGCGATATAAATAGAGACATAAAAGACTTGCTTATATTTCTTTCACGTGTTTATAAAGCTTATTATAAAAATTTACTCAATATTAAGTTTTAAATTTTCTTTTTACTTTTGCATTATTTAAGTTGTTTAATTTGTGGCTTTTTATGTAACTTTTCATAACAGTAGAACTGTTTTTTCTGTTTTTGTAAAGTAAAATCAAATAAAAAAACTATAAAAAAAAATTCATCTCAACAACAAGTTACTCAATAAACAGCAATAAGTATACGTATGCAGCACAAAAAGCCACTTTTTGAATTTTTTTTTTTTTAGAAAAGTGGCGTATGCGGCACAAAACAATATTTTTCATTTTCAAAAAAATACTATTAAATTCTTACTTTATTCATGAAAGTGCGCAAAAATTTGCATTTTTCTTCAAAACATATACCGGAAGCAGTGGTAAAAATATAAAAAAATTCTATCGGGTACATTTTGAGAAATCTTCATGTAAATCTTCTTTGTCGTTTTTCTCCACTCCGACTTTTTGGCATATGCGCCAAACCAATTCTGAGCTGACGATATTACATATTTATGAATTGTTTTTTTTTTGCTTGCTCGTTTTAGTTCAAGCATTGTTATGTTTGGTATGTTATTGTTTTTTTTACTTATACACTTCAAATAATAAGCAATTAATGCATTTTTATATATTGAAATTACTTAATTTATAAAAAACTTTATTAACCGGTTAACCGATCAAAAACAAAATTAACCGATTATTAACCGATTAAACCAAATCCTCGGTTAATTAATCGAGCGATTAACCGATTAAAGCAAAAGGTCGATTAAATGAATACCCTAGTATATAGATACGTAGAACTCAAAGACTAAATAACATTAGTTTTAATAATGTCACACAAATGGATTTATTTAAATAAATTGATGCATGTATATTTTCCATTCCATTGACATAATATTATGTATTTTATGTTTAAGGAAATGTGGCAATTTTTGGGGATAAGAAAATAGCTTTTTTGGGGATGAAAAATCGCAAATTGGGGATAAGGCTTAAAATTAAACTGGGAAGCCTGGCTCTATGTTTAGTGCAAAAGATGGATTTCATCGAGTTTAAGTTTTCATAATAAGAGTTACAAGCGTGTGGTCACGAACGTACGCAAAATAGAAGTCAACTTCGGCTGACAGTAGTGAAATGTAAAAATCTGCGTAATGAAACGGAATTTTCAAAAGTGATTAATTTATTTTAAAAGTGTATTAATGTAGGTCTCCATCCAGTATTTACAAAATAAAATATCTCTCTTGGTTTTTATTTAATTGGCTTATGTATAGGTCGCGAACGTACGATTTTTCCATATGTTTTTTATTATTATCACCATGCATTTTACCATAAATGTCTTAAAATTTTCTTTACAAAAAAACTTTATACTCCTTTTCCAATTGATTTTAATGGAGAGATTATGAAGAAAGAGTGTGAACATAACATATTTCCTGCATGTAAAATAAGTATATAAAAATGTCTTTAGAAGTAGAAAATACAGGAAATTATAAAATTTTCCAGTTTCAAGCCCAATTTCCTCAAGTAAAACAGCTCAGATATGCTAGGAAACCATTATTTTATAAGAACATAGACATTTTTTTTAATAATAAACAATAAAAGACGATAATAATCAACATTTTATTTTTTCATCCTGGTAGACCATTCTGGGGAAGTGCCCACATGTTTTATTAAAATCTGAGGTGCAAAAAGCGTAAAAACGGGTAAATTCCGGGTAAAAACTTCATATCTCCAAAACTAAAAGAGATCCAAATATTCACCCTTATTGAGGTTGTCGTTGTCGTATACGACACACAGGTTGTGTGTAAACGAAGAAGTCGTATACGACAAACACAATAAGGCAGAATTTTAAAATTTATACCATTCTTGTTCAATAAAAAAAAAAAAAAATAAGCGGACATGAGTTTGGTAGTTTTTCGTTCGGCCTTTTTCTTCAATATATTTCTAGTGTGCATTGAACATTTTGTATGGGAGCCCCCTTAAGGAATGGAACTAGGAATGGAATCTTAAAGGTTTTTTTTCGGTTTTTTAGTAATTTCAATAAACTAAACCGTTTTTGAGTTACGAGAATATATGTTGTGCAACCGCCTCCATTTTCGAAATAACGGTATATCTCGAAAACAAGAGCTAACCTAAAAAACGGCTAGCACCACTGGATTCAGCGTACCCGAATTAGGTTAAAAAGACAAATGCCCAGCTTGTCTAAAAAAGTGTCAATTTCGAGCACAGTTTTTAAAAGAAAAGAAAAAATATTCATAAAAAGAATGAGTTCCAAAACATCGATACACATTGCAAAGACTCGGTTTTGATACTGGTTGGATACAAAGTAACGTGCTATTTTGTTTGCTTTGTAAAAAAAATGTCCATAAAGCATCAAAAAATTATTTTTGCATAACTTGCCTTTTGTTTGCGCCTCGATAACTGTTATTATGCATTTAGGAACGTATGATATTGTCAATGTTTAAATGTTTGAGTTTAGGAATGCATGACTGTTTGGTTGCATTGAAAATTACGTTTTGGAACTCACCCAAAATTGTTCAGAATTACAAAGGGATACCAATACCTGTTGAGATGTGTTTAATAATCCCTTTACAAAACAAAAACACCCCTAATGAATAAGAGTGTACAATTTTTATTCAATTAAAGTTTTGGGCATACGATGGAATCCTCTTAAGTTTCAGGTTTTAAGGGGGTAACTTTTTTAATCAATTTGGTTTTTGGGCACACGATGTAATCCTTTAAAAAATCATGTTTTTAGTTAATATCCTAAAATCTTTTCAGTGAGGGCAAAAATACATTTCGCTTAAGATTTGTTTTTTTTTTCTTTTGTACATATTAAGTACATAAAGTAATAATTTAATGTCTTATCAAACCAATATGACTTACTCCAGTTGTGTTTGTAAAATAATCAGCCTGTTCATCGATTTCGAACGTTAACGTTCGCATAGAAAATTACATTTAAAACAAAAATAAAATTCGAAAATTTGTTTTTGTTTTAAATGTAATTTTCTATGCGAACGTTAACGTTCGAAATCGTTAAACAGGCAGAATATGTATCACTGAAAGTCCAATTTCTTTAAATACAAAATATTCATTTTATGAGAATAAAGATTAAAAATATTTTTAATATTTCATAAATACTCAGGCATGTCACAGAAATTGAAAGCGGAAGTAAATTCGATCGGAATTAATTTCTGTGGCAGGTCTGACTATTCATAATTGACTTCCTTTTATTAATATTTAAAGTGTTAATAAACTTTACGTCATATTTTATTCTACCGAACTTAAAAAAGATTGTACCATTAGACGCCTTCATGCAGAAAGTTTAAAATTTATTAACTTATCAAAAGTTATCGCATTTTTGATTGGATTTTTTTTTATTATTTTAGTATTTTATTACTAATTATGTGATAATGTGTATTTCTATGATTATTATAATGACAAAATTGTGTCTTGAAAAATATTTTATTCTTTGCAAGCAAAAACGGAAGTATGACGTTTGAAATTTTTTAGGAATTATTACGGAAGTATTAAAAAACTGTTTTATAATTGCTTTAAAGGGGGTCCCTTGGGTTGTTTTTCATTTGTTCTTGCATTCAGTAGTGATTTTTACAATACATACTCAACTCAAGTTGAGCGATTTTGTTTATTAAACAAAATAAAAGTGTAAACGATTATTATGTGCTGTTTTCACAACACAAGTGATTGAACGTGTAGTAAAATTTACATGAAAAACACTCAAAAACAGTATAAATTTTACTAAACGTTCAGTCACTTGTGGTATGAAAACAGCACATTAATCTATCTAAACAATCGACATTAAAGGGAAAAAATAAGAATTTAATTTCTAAGGTATCACTCAACTTCTTCTTTAGCAGAGCCACAGACTAGGATGTTGGGGCTCATCCTACTCATTTTTTTTTTTTTTTTTTTTTGCAAACCGCTCCAAAGGCCAGTTCTCTTAGACTTATCAGGATTCATGTTAAGTAGGTCAACATGACTTTTTCGACAAGATTGAAGGCGGTTGCCTTTTAAATATATTTGTATATCCTCTTAACCTTTAACTCCTGTAATCTTTTCTCCATCTCCGTTGATTTATTTATTATACTTTCTAATAATGTTCGAAAACTTAACTAGCGGAATAGCGTCAGAAAAAGTAGCAGTGACTTTGCTTATGGATTTTGTAACCTCTTCAAACAGTACTTTATCAACTTTGCTTAAAACGCATGCGACGCATACAAAACTAGAAAGTAATTCTACGTCATGTGTTTGATACGTATTATCATTCTACGCATTTGCTGTGTAACTTTTAAATCAGATTTTACACTGATTCTGCCTTTTTGACAGATTCATAAACGCATTTACGTAGTGTAAACCCTTAGCTCAAGAATAAAAACAAACAATTTTATAATTATATTTTGATTTCTTGCTCTGAAAGTTATCGTCGTGTCGACAGAAAAATATCGAACAAAATCGGTTAAGTAACCGAGATTTCTAGTTGCTTAGCTAAATAGGAAGTTAAATTCAAAAACTTTACAGAATTGCGGTAGAGATATTTTAAATAAAAGTGAAAAGAAATATAAATTTCTGCATAATAAAGTTTCCATATCGCCAAATTTTCGGCACATGTTGTCTAGATAAATGTTAATATACATTTTTCATATTGTTCTAAGCAGTGTAAGAAAATAAACAGAACATTATTGAGCGTTCGGCTCACACACCCAGGAACGATATCTTTTGTGTTTGTGTAGACGAAACTATTTTCAATTTCTTATTCTTTTTTTTTATAACTTGAAATTTGAATACACATTAAAATTAATATGAAAAATGTATATAATAAATGCTACTCACCATGAGAAATAAATTCCCAGATTCTATTTGTTGAAAAATGTTAATTTTTGTGAACGTTCATTATCGAACTTAAGAGTTATAAGAATTTTATTGAAAGTGAAAATTATTGTTGTGTGCCGCATACGGCTCTTTTCTAAATTTATTTTTAAAAAGTAACTTTTTGTGATGCATATCTATACTTTCTGCTGTGTATTGAGTCGTTAACATTTTATTTTGCTTTTGCTTTACAGCAACAGTGAAATTTATTTTTTGTATGAGGAATTTGCAGCATTCGTTAGGCAGTGGCGTGTAGAGCAAAACATTACTTAATAAACTTAAAAATAGTTGATGTGGAGCAAATTTAATGCTTAATATCTTAGAAACCATTAATAAATTTCGTTAAACAGGTTTTGGATTCAAAAATGGGGTATTCAAATTATACATCTTATACTTTACTCAAATTTTTTTTTAAATGGTCGGTAGGTCCAACCAATAAGGGAACTTGGGATGTAATAAAATTATTTCCTGCTCCAATACATATTCATTACAGGGTAGTTTGACTTTATGTGTATTACTGTTTGAATGGAAACATTAAAATATTTGTAATACAAATTTAAAAGACATTAATTGCGAACTGAACGCGCAATTACCGCCAGTGGCTGTCATAGCACAAGTTAATTGATTTCAAAACAAATTTTCAATGTATAGACTCAAGGCGAATTCATGTAAACGGTGGTGTCGATACTACAACAATTTACAACACCAAAAATACAACAATGTGTTTTGTTGCTGCTTTCGTTGGCCGATAAGTCAAAAACACAAGTAACTTTTGACATTCTTCTCTCTAATTTAAAAAAAAGTAGCACAGCTGTGCTTTCAACGCCACCTGAAAAATGAATTCGCCTTGTATACACTCCTAACAAATCAATAAGGGTTTCCCTTTTATAAATAAGTTGCTTAATTAGAAATTAAATTGCATTAATTTACTAATTTTTCCATTTTTAATAAATAAATAAATAAATAAAAATAAATAATTGTTAATTCTTCTTTCAGGTATGGATTAATCAAGGTGATATTATTTTGGTTGGTCTTCGTGATTATCAAGATTCAAAGGCCGATGTGATTCTTAAATACACATCAGACGAAGCTAGAAACTTGAAGACCTACGGTGAATTTCCCGAATCTGTGCGTATCAACGACACAGTCACCTTTGTGGAAGACGGTTTCGATGAAGATATTGAATTTGGTGATGAAATCAGTTCTGATGATGATGCCGACTCTGTGGACAATATCTGATTAAGCGCTAAACCGAAAAGAGACATGAATCAAACAGCAGCAACAACAGAAGAAGAAGAATTAAACAAAGTGAAAAATTAATAAACAAAAAGAGAACTTAAATTGAACAAATAAATTATAAATCAATTTAAAAGGAAAAAGAAAAATAATATAAAAAAATTATTTTAAAATAAGAACAATATTGTCCACAGATTTTTGAAAAGCAAATAACATCAAAAAGAAAGCGACAACAAAGATCAGCACGTTTTCTACTCTTTAACTTGTAAACAAGAGAAAATATTCAAAACAACCCTTTTACATAAAAAAAAAACAAGAAAATAAGGAAAGACACCACGTCAAACGTACTCTCTGATTTACTTATATAAACAAACTAAAAAAAAAGTAAGCAAATAATTATAAACAAACTTCAAAATTAATGGTTTAAAAGCCAAACCGATTAACTCTATAAAACAAATAGTTGATAATATATTATCTGAAATAAAAATTATTTATTTATTTTGTCATTTAGTGGTGTAAATTTTTATTTTTAGAAATTTTTATTATGAATAGTAGCAATTTGGCATCTATGACTTTAAAATTTCAAAAAATTCAAAAAGTGGAGTTCAATTTGGCATTTAAGCCATTCAAATAACTGGAATTCTATATACATAACAAATAAAAAATAGTTATACAAATGAAATATTTAAATAAAATACAAAACATATTTAATTAAAGCAAATAAATTAATTAAAAAAGATTAAAGAAACAAAAAAGAAAATTATTTAAAAAGCCCAAATGAAAAAATTGAAGAGAAAAAACCCCAACTAATTTAGATTATCTATAGAATTTTATTATTTAAAATATGAACTTAACCCTTAAAGGTAAAAACCCAATACAAACTTTAAAAAGAATCTATAAAAGAAAAAAAAAAAAACAAACAAACTTGTCTTTATGAATTTGAAAGTTAAACTTTGAAATATGTATATTAACAGCTTCCTCCAACAAACGAAGAAAATTTAAAATCTTTTAATTTAACATTTTTATTTATAATTTGTTTAATTTTTACCCTCTTTTTTTCTCAATTCTCTTAACATACATATTTCATTTTTAATAAATTCTATATGTTTCTTTAGTTTTCTTAATTATTCTCTTTTTTTTAACAGTGTTCCTTTTCACAATTTTTATTTTATATTTTCTTTAAGAATTTTTTTTTTTTTTGTAATTATGTTATTATTATTATTTAAACAAGAAATGTTATTAAATCTTTGTAAGAGGATGCAAATCAATAGTTTATATAAGAATATATAAGAATAAAATGTGAAAGGAAGACTAACCAAATTTAAATGCTTTTTATTTAACGTAGAGTAAGTTGAGGAAGGCAAAATTAATTCTGGAGTAAGATTTCTTACTTTCCGGAAAGTGTAGATCTGAAATTGTTATCATTGTGTTAGTATGAAAGAAATATTCCCCACTTTTCCAGCAAACACAAATTAAAGGTCTGCAAAATAATATCGATTTTATTTGAATTTTATTAGGAAATTTACAAAAATGTCTCTTTTTAGAATGCTATTTAATTTTTCAAAATACATATTTAAGTATTTTAAAGCAATAGATGTTTGAGAATTGGTCTAATTAAATATCATTATCAGTTTCACATTAAGATTTGTTGTTTGCTTAACTTAATGATATTAACGTTATTATAAAAAGCATCTATATAAAAGTTTTTTGAGGGCATTTGTATTGAATCGTTGGTAAACTTTGGACCTTCATGATAGGACATAGAAGTTATCTTCACCAAATTACATGTCAATACGAATATTTATAGGGTAGTTAAGGCATTAAAAGCTATTTTTGGGGATGCTTTTTTTTAGTAAAGCGTGATTAAATATAGACCGATTTTAATAAAATTTGGTTAGATGATTAAGGTTGGAATAAAATATTGCCTGGCCAAGTTGAATTGACATACCAGCATAATAAGATGATTTATATGTAGGCAAAAATAATATATTTTCCGGAAATAAATTTGTATGGGGGCTTTGTGAAGTAATGCGCCGATTAGTACTATTCGTCTTAATGATAACTAAAACATTTGTACCAACTTTCAGCAAAATTTCTCTAAAATTGTACTTTGCGTACAAACTTTATACAGCCAACTGGATGAAAGGGGATCGCTAGATCGATTCAGGAGGTAATAAATAAAGTTAAGGAAGGACGAGAACCAATATTTATTTATGAAAGGTGTTCCAATTTTATGCCATGTAAGCTTAAGGTAGAAGAAGAAGAAACAAATCTAGTTTACCCAATTAAATACGAAAGTATTTTAGGGGGTCGAACGTGTAATTAAAAAAAAAAAAAATTTTATTCACCCCTATTGTGAGTAACAAGTGGAAATTTTGTTCCCATGAAATTTTCATTCCCCTTGAAGGGAAAAAAGCAATCGTGACTTTCATGTGAAAAATTTTTCACGCTATCAGTTCCAGTGAATGTAAAAAAAGAACGATTAGAAAAAATTAAAAATCAATAAATAAGTATATATTTTAAAGAATTGTTAAAAAATAAAGCTAAATTATTAGTATCGGAGGGATAGGTTGATTACAACGTTAGTTTTTTGAAACTTTAAATTTTATGTAGTAAAATATTTTCCAAAATTCTGTTACCACGTCTTTCGAAAACTTTACAAATCCGCCGGCAATCAACCTGTTGTTTTGCTTTTCGTTGACCAATATAGCGGTTTGTGCCTTATTAACGGATCTAGCCCTTAATATTCTATTTATAGGAGGAACTACTGACATACATGTTCTGTTCCCTAGCAAAAATAAAGTGAGAAAATCATTATCAATAACAATTTTAATTAATTTTCATGTTGTAAAATTCCTTTCTTCATAAAAATAATTTAATAAAAATAAAATTTGATGAACTTAAGCCTGATTAAAGATATTGAAAATTTGGATTAAAAACCATAAATGTTTCAACAAAATTACCACAATACTAATTATTGTTAAAGCTAGGGCACGGGCTATATGTGTACATTTGTCCTTCAAGTTGTGCTGAAAAAGGTCAATAAGAAAGGGAAGGACAAGAACATGAAAAAAAAACAAAAATGTACTTTGGACTTCAAGAAGAATTCTTGGCAAAGAGTACGAGAGAACAGGGGTAAGGGAAAAACATGTAAGTCAATTAAAAATGGATAATCATTCAAAAAATCAAATTTCGATCTACCAAAGGTTAAAATACAATTTGGTTTAAGGATTGATGTTTGACTATTGACGTCAGCAGTCGTCGATGGCTGCGAGTGTAAGACGGCAAATCCCTCTGAGGAGATCGAGTGGTAACGATCGAAACATGTCAGGGTAACCAGCCGCCTGGGTTCGAATCTCAGGTCAGTCAGGAGTGAATGATTATCAATAACAATTTTAATTAATTTTCATGTTGTAAAATTCCTATCTTCATAAAAGTAATTTAATAAAAATAAAATTTGATGAACTTAAGCCTGATTAAAGATATTGAAAATTTGGATTAAAAACCATAAATAGTTCAACAAAATTACCACAATACTAATTAAAGTGAGAAAATCTAAGAGAAACATGAACAAATTACGTGGGAAAAAACTTTTCACGATAAGGGGAATTTATTCCCATGAACATTTTTTCACGTTATTATTCTCCTTTGAATTACCTTTTTTCATGGGAGTTTTTCATGATCGGAAAAATGTGAAAAGGGGAAAAATATTTGCCGCCGAGTAATGGGCCTCCGAAATTTCGAAAAAAATATTTGCTCATATCACAATTTATGTTGTTATGGGATAATATTGATATCATAAAACAGCTCATAAAAATCCTTAAAGATGCGATCAAAACAAGTCGAACGCCTGTTTCAATTGCTAAGTTTCTTTGAATTGTCGGTTTTTGGACGGACGAAAGGAGTTTCAACTCTATGGTATATCGAAAACCGGCTGCGCTCAATAAAGTTTCCCTTAATTTTTAAGTAAACATGAGTAAATTTTTAAAATGAAAATGCCAGAAAATATCGTGCCCTTTTTGCGATTATATCGTAAGCGACATCATTAAAACTATCGTAAACGACAGGTACTTTGATCAATTAAATCTAAGCATGCTCTTAAAATAAAGCAAATGCGCTATTACAGTTTAAAAAATAAATAAATGCTTAATATGAAACCAAATAGGGATGCCAAACGGGAAATCCCGAATTCCGGGATTTTTCGGGATTGGTAAATCCCGGGATTTATTTAAATTAATCCCGGGATTTTTAATATATCAGCTTTTGTGTACAAAAATTTCCGTTTTTATTGAATTTGTATACTCTATACAAAAAAAAAAAATCATTAAAAATTATATTTCATTTGTATTTTTTATTTTTATAATTCTTATTTTTCTTTTTTAAAAATATACCTATGTTATATATACATATAATACATTTTGAAAATTCATAAATAAATAAAAAAAGTGTTGTTTATTTAAAAAAAAATCCCGAATCCCGGGATTTTCTAAAATCAATCCCGATTGGCATCCCTAAAACCAAATAAAGGGCGGCACTAATTAACAACAAAAAAAAAATAAATAAAAAGCCTCTACTGTTAAATTTACCTTTTGTCGCTTACGATATAATCGCAAAAAGGACTCGATATGTTAAATAAAATAAATTAAGTTTAATGGATTACATTTTTTTAAATATGGGTATTTCTTTCTAAAGGCCCACCGTGACCGAAAATTTAAAAGTTATTAAAAGCATATTCTTTTATGATTTTGTTATAGAGAAATATTTAGATTTTACAAATTCCCCCATAAATTCGTTCACTAAGACGAACAAGCAGACTATTTGTAAGAATGTTTTATTGTATGTTTTCTTTAATATTATCGTTCTTAAAATAGGTTATATTTGATAAAAATTATTCCACAAAAATTTTCTTACATGGTCTGTAATCTAAGGAAGAGTTCGAAGAGAAATATGTTATGCGGATTAACCGTTAATTTTTATTTTATTTTAATCATTATTGAGTTTAATTATTATGGAAAAAATTTCACGTTCGAAATGTCACGTATCGACACAGATTTTGGCTTAAGATAAATACAGAAGATTTTGGAATCAAACCAAAGACATTTTAATGTTCCATTGCTACTAAAAAATTGTTTCAGGTTTCGCTGAATTACTCCTTTTTATACTAGCCACAAAAACTACTTCTATTTTTTCACGTTCGAACCGCTACTTCTTTTGCCATTATCTTCGACCTAGAATTGCGCCCTCCATCAACTTTAGCATAGATAACATTGCTTTCTTAGTGCTTTAATTTAAGGGTTAAAAGGACGTAAAATATTTGTTGTTTAACATGTTATTGCATTTTTGATGTGTACGACTATCACGACCAACACTATGGAATTACCCATATACATATATTAATTTTTTTTCTTTATTAAGCTAGGGTTAAGGGAATTTTCAAGGTAATTTATCAAGCTATTCTATGATACCAGTATTAGCCCAATTAATATTGTTGATATTACGAATAATATATTAAAAATTTAAAGGCCCATAACTCGGGCTGGCGCCAAAAAATTCTTTAAATTTCGAACTCACAGACCAAGACAATATTTCTAACTTGGGTATACTAGATTTTAGCTAATTTTTTTAGTACAGTAAAAGTCAATACAATATGTTGGATCAATAAAACCAGATGCGGTTTATTTTTCAAGTACAGCATAAGGGTTAAAAAGTTAACTGCCTGTTGAACGATTTCGAACGTAAATGTTCGTACATATCGAATTTTATATGGAAAATATTTTGAAACTGATTCGTTTTTTCCAGAAATTTTCTATGCGAACGTTAACGTTCGAAATCGTTGAACAGGCAGTAAATTATTTAATACTTTATAAAAAAAGAAACAAAATAAATAAAGTAAAAATATTGCTTTTACGACAGTCAAATTATTGAATTTTATTTATGTATAAAGTCATTTCTGAAAAATTGAAGGAATAGAACTATTACAAAAAAGCTTTATAAAATCCCTGAAAAATAGAAATTGGGAATTATTTCCTTCCGAAGGTTACTTTTATATTATATTCAACATTTTTCATTTAGCTCATAGAATAAATTCGAAAAATGAAAAATGTTGAATATCCCTGAAAAATTTTATTTTAAATTTACCAAACAATATTTTTTTTTTTAAACAACAAATGCCAGGAATTTTCTGTAAAATAATTATTAGTATTTGTTTTCTTTTTTTCTCGATAATCACAGTTTTCGTTTGCCAAATTTAATTGAAAAATTGTTTCGGTTCTGTAATTGTCAATTGTTTAATTATCTTGTGTGTGTGTTTTACGTTAAAAATTTTGCAAAATTTACTACAGAAGGTAATTTGGGCTTAATAATTAGAAAGGTATAACTTTTTTTGTATAAAAAAATAATCCAGCGGACAATAAACTCAAAATTATGTGTGAGTAAGTATACTGCCTTTATAAAGACCAATCTAAACTGTTATTAAAAATAATAACAATTACCCAGCCAAGTTATTTGTGAAGTTCCCGAGGAATGCGCCCTAAATGCAAATCCATGCGATCCCGCGGCTGCAGCAGCATATTGTTATAATGTGTATCCCCCTTGTGAGCCTTGTAAAGCACCAACAGAATTTAATGCATGTCCTTCATCTGATGATTGCAATAATAGATGTGTTTGTGGTGATTATTCCGGTTGCTGTTATCAACAACCCTCTAGAGCTCAGCCTATTAGACCTCAAACGTGTATAATGCGTTCGAATGCACCTCTAGAAACTGAGACAATTTACAAACGCTCCTATCCTGGAAATTATGGTGATGCCTTTAAAGCAAAACCTGTAAAACCTAGCAACAATATCTCGTCAATTAAAGAACCAATGGAAAAATGTACCGTACAAAAATTATCATATATGCCTTACTCTTGTGTGGGGCGAACAGAACCAATTAGACCCAAAAATAATTGTTTAAACTTTAGAGGTCCCATGTATGCCATAACCTCACAAAAACATGATTATATGCCCAAGGGTTATTGTAGAAGAAATCCTATTAAGCCTAAACATGGTATTTGGAAGTCTTGTGAACCTTTGGAACGCTGCACCGTTAATAAATTATCTTATATGCCGATTGATGTATGCAAGAATCCACCTCCTAGACCTATTGTACAAACTTATAATTACGAACGACCCACAGCTTCGGGAGAGCAGTGCACAATTCAAAAATTAAGTTATTTACCAGTATGTTTGCCTGCCAAAGAACCAATGCCGTGGGCGGAGAAGACTCGCTGTCCACCTCCCAAATATGAAAATCTTTGTACTACCTACAACTTAAGTTATATACCGAACTGTAATACTCAGCGTTTAGCGCCCATTATACCTATGAATGGCCTCAAATTCTTTGGTACCGACAGCAATGATGGCAATACGGTATACAAACTCAGTTACATAGGAAATGATGCACGTTGTTGTCGTCCAGCTCCCGTGTTACCCATTAATGGTCTTGAAATGCCTACAGGTACTATGGAGAAATGTACAGTACAAAAATTATCCTATCAACCGAATTATTGTACTGTTCGTACAGCTGCCATAAGACCGAGAGAAAATTGTATAAAACCCTCTGGATCCATGTACTTCATGACCACACAAAAGCATGATTTTGTACCAAAACCCGTTTGTCGTCGGTGTCCCATTAAGCCACCATCGTTAATTGGTCGTCCCTCAGGGGCTTTGGAGAAATGTACTGTTAATAAGTTGTCTTATATGCCTGTAAATGTTTGTGAATATCGTCGTCCACCGGCGGTAAAACCACCTACTGGTATTTGTCGTCCTCAAGGATCAATGGAGAAGTGTACAACTTATAAATTGAGTTATATACCGAATTGTATAGGCCCTAAGGAAGCTTTACCATGGGCAAGGGCCTCAAGTTATATTAAGCCTACAGCACCAATGGAAAAATGTACCGTACAGAAATTGAGCTATGGGCCACCCGGTACATTTTCAAGATGTGGAGGTAGGAAATAATTGTTTTTTTTTAATTTACGAAAGTACATTTCAATTTGAGGGGTATAAGTACAAAAACTAAACGAAACGATTTTTAACCGATAATATCTTTCAGTATCTTTAAAAATTAATTCATAATACATTTTCCTATTTAATTCTGTAAATATTCCTTAAAATTTTATATTAAATATCGTCGGCTTTATATGCATACCTGCTAACTCCCTTTCAGCACATTTAGGTTAGGTTAAGAAGGGTTATGTGCCCAACAGCACACCTCCACTCGGAGACCAATGAGGTCCATTGTGTATCCATTCAATGAAAAAGGTAGAAAAAGAGAACAGTAAAGAAAAGAAATAAGAGGTGGATAGAATTAAGAAAGTTAGATTAAGCACATTTCACATGAGAGACAAACAACTTTTTAATTTAATATTTGAAGTTTGAGAGGAATACCAAAATTATAGTTGGTTTTACACATTTCAAGACTCAAATTGAAGAAAAAGTATCTTTCTCTACTACACGGCATCAAAATCTCAATCTCTCAATTTGCTTAAAAACTGGGGGGTTACCGCGTATTTCGATTCGAAAGAAATCATTTACGGATTCGAACAATTTGTACTGTGTATTACGATTTTCGTAAAAATCACTTTCTTAAAAGCCACTCTCTATAACGAAAAAAAATTGTTCATCAAATTTCCCATTTTTTAAAAAATACAACCTCTGTCATCGTTTGAACGATTACGAAAATCGTTTTTGTGTTGATTGGAAGTTTGATGCAGTTTTTTTTACTAACTTGAGGTAGCTGATTTCAAATCTAATCTTCGTTTTTCTCTATCAGCTCGCATTTTCAAGCTGCAGGTACTAATCGTATTTTTGACGTTTTTTCAAACATTAAAAGTTCTTTATTAAGCGCTTTTTAAATTTATTTTAAGATGTAATTGTTAGCTTTGAAAAACAATCAAATTTTTTGAATTCACCAAAAAATGGTTGAATAATTGTTGTTTACTTAAAAAAAATTTTTTGTTTTACAAAAATCATGAAAAATCCAAAACGGGGAAAAAGTTAGTCTTATTAATTTTACGTAAAGTCACATAACCTATGAACAAAGAACGGGCATGTTCTAGAAATCGAAATGAAGTGAAATCGAATGAGATTTTAAATTCAATTATTCACAAAATGATCGTGGTTTTTTTGCTGGTTTTAAGAGTTGTTCTTTGTAAAGCTAATTGGTACTCACAAAATGAAATTAATAAAATGGAATATTTTCCTGGTATTAAGAGTTGTTCTTTATAAAGCTAATTGGTACTCATAAAATGAAATTAATAAAATTTAATATTTGTATGAAGAAGTACAGGATCGTTTTTAAAATTTGCTTGATTTTAAATACACTTCATTTCAATTTCTGGAACATGCCCGATTAATCATAAAAATCGATGAACGCGTTTCGAAGGTACCTCATTTTTAAGTGAAGCAAAAAAAAAGCACATAAATACAACAGCGGAAAACACACGCATTAAAGAATGTTATTTTTGTATGGAAATCGCGATTTTTATCAATTCAGGGGCCAAATTACGGTATTCGATATCGATCGAAATTCCCATCTAAATTGTATTGTATTTTCGATCGATATCGAATGCCGTAATTTGGCCCCAGTTTTCTCAGTAAAGTGTGAATAAAATCAAAAGTTGTGCACTGATTACAACAAAATAAAGCTCATTTGATTCAAAATATGTTTAACTAAATGATTTTAACTGTGATTTTTGTCGCATTTTTATTTTTTATTAAATTTCAAAGAACAAAGTTTTTTTTATTGTTCTTTTTTTTCAAAACTTCAACGACCAATGTAAGCACAACTTAAAGATAATACCGTTGACGAATTTTGAATTTTTTTTATTTCAATATATGTAGGGTAAGTGTCTTAATTTTTTTTTTTTTTTTTTTCTTAATCAACAAAAACTTGATCCCTTGTGTTAAACAGTGAACATGTGTATAATCAGTCGATTTATATCAGTATTGTGAACTCAAATTAATGCTTTACAACACTGAAAAAATAATTCCGATTCGTTCAGTATTGACTGAAATAATCATATATATTATTTCTAAAGCACTTTTTTTTGTCGGTTGCAAATATCTCCCATACCACCGCATCAAATTTAATGAATGATATCTCATTTTAAAGCTTATTTTTAACACTAATGACGAAAAATAATTAGAAATTGAAAAATTAATATTTTCATTGATAAAAATTACGGTGCGAAATATTCGCACGGGTCATCTAGTTAGATATTAAATTGCTTTCGAGTCGAGAAAGTAGTCGATCACGACTGCCAGAATCAGGCCCCAGGAGGAAAATTATGGTACTCGATATCGATAGAAATAATAAAACCATTTTAATAGAAATTTCGACCGATATCAAATGTCGTAATTCGGCTCCTGGACATTGTAGAATGCTTTTTACAAATAACATTAATTCAATCAAAACTAAAATATGTATTTAAATTTCCTTTAGATTTTAAAATGTTACAGAACTTAATATCTGCTCTTTATAATTTCTTTTCAGCTTGTTGTAAACAAAACGATAATGCGACAAGATTCCCTAAGGCGGGGATATGTTAAAACAAACAAAAAAATATGTTTCTTTAACTATAAATTGAAACCAAAAGGCTGTAAATATTCGAAAATTGTGTCCTACCTTCAATAACAAGTAAATAAATAAATCATTTGAAAAACAACAAATATATTTTGTAATAAATGTTTAATTATGTTATAGACATTTCTTAAATTTGAAATTAACTTAAACAACTGATTACAAAAATAAAAAAACCACCAAGAATTCTTAAGCCATTTGTATAAGTTGACGTTTAATACCCTCACGGCGTTTCTTATCCCGTTTCTTACGCTCTTGTGTCGCTTCACGGAATAGTTCTACACCTTCGCGTTCTTCTATGTCGTGTTGTATTAATGCCAAGCTATGTAGGTTCAAACCAATAACATCTCTTAACGAATTCACATCCTTTTTCAAAGTCTTGACCAAAGTTTGCAGCAAAGGCTTCATATGTTTCGCTCCAACGATGGGTTTCATATGGACTCTAAACAAAAACATGGTAACTTTGGCAAGTAATTCAATTTCATCCGAACGTTGTTTCAAAATACCGGGTAATTTCTCTAATAATTCGCAGACATTGGAAAAAGGAAGTAAAAGTAAAGCTTCTTCCAAATCGGAGGCTCTAATGCGAGCTAATGTAGCTAAGATGAAATCATTAGAGTTTTTAACATCTAAAGCGCGCATTAAGGGATGCAAATCAGGTTTTTCATCTTCCTCAACATCATATTGTTTGCATATTTCTAAGCATTCTAATATAGACTCTGCAGCCTTTTCGGAACCCACAGTTTTGCGGGAGGCTAGCTTTAAACCAGGGAGTAAAGGCACCGTATGTTCTTCTCCTGTAGCCAATTGTTGGTTTTCTATTTCTTCACGTTCTTCTTCTTGGACATCTTGCAAAACAATTGGCTCATCGGTACGTTCATATAAACGCAAGCAGCGATCAGAACCACAGCTTACTAGAAAACGACCATTGCTACTTACAGCTAAATTATAGGCTTCTCCCAAATGTCCGGGAAGGGTAATAATTTTGTCAAATGTATCAGCATCCCATTGTTTTACTTTACCATCTTTGCCGCAAGTAAAGAACATGTGAGTCTTGGGTATAAATTGTAAACCCATGACAGAATCATCATGTGCAAATAAAGATCTATGACAATCACCAAAATCTAAACCCCATATCTTGACATTACGATCAGCAGAACCGGTAGCTATCAAAGTGCTGTCATATGATATATCCAAGCATAGCACGGGCAATTTGTGCCCATAGAGGGAGAGATAAAATTTAAAACTGTCCAAGAAGAAAACCTTGACAGTGGAATCCAAAAGACCCACAGCCAAATATTTCATATCGGGACTAACTTTAACACACAATACATTTTCTTCCAATTTTAATGTGTTTTTGTGAAGTAAAGACAATACTTTGCCTTGCGTAAGAGTTTCTTGTTCGCCATCAACTTCCATAGAATCTTGGGCACTGTCAATTAACTCAAAAGTCCAGATTTTTACTGTAGAATCACTGCTCCCTGTTACACAGCCTTTTTGATCGGGCAGCAAAGCTATAGACCACAATTCGCTGTCATGGGCGGGAATTTCTTCTACCACATCTGCGGAACCTACATCTATAATTAGCAATTTTCCTGATTTTAGACCCAGCAACACATAACGGTCTCCTGGCACAAACTGGGAACATAAAACATAATCGCTGTTTACTGTTCTCAAACATTGCATAGAATCTCTGTTCCAAAATTTAAATGATTCTGCAGATCCGGAGCCAATAGCCAAAGAATCTGAAGAGAAACAAACACTGCGCACCTCCGACTGATGGCCCTGTCTGTTAAGAGATCTTAATAGCTTAACAGTTTCTTCCTGATTGGCTTTTTTAAAAGCCGCCTTCATACTGTATAACTGCAAAGTGTTATTGGCTAAACTAATCAAAACTCTGAGTTCCTCCTTAGCTCCCAGCAAAACATCGATGGATTTTATTTTTTGTTTAACCTTTATACTCTCCAATCTTTTGATTTCATCTGATAAAGACAAATTATTAAAGCTATCCTCATTTTCTTCAATATCTTCAGATTTTTTTGACTTTTTTAATCTTTTCTGCAAACGTTTTTTGGCTTCCTCCTCATTACAAATATAAAAATTTTCTATTATATCATTTGTGCCATGACACGATATGATTTTTTCTGAGGCATCGGCCACTAAATTTACACATCGCCCCTTGCCAGCTCTTTGTATAGCACCACAGTTTGCCACTGATATAGGACTTATAGTATCCTCATCATCAATTGACAACCCTTCAACAGCAACTGCCAAACTTTGATTTTCTGTTCGTGTATGATCTCTAGGTTTCAAACGATACACATTCATAGTAGATTCTCCACAACCCGCAATCATCATGTCATTAACAAAAGCTAAGGCCCAGACTTCAGTGCGATTATCGACTATTGTTTTAAAGCAGAACTGGGTCTCCAAATTCCAGAACTTAATTTGGGTATCCTTGGAAGAACTAACCACTATATTTTGTTCTTTAAACTTTTCAAAAAAGTGGGCATCTGTCACGGGAGCATTGTGTCCTATCAGGCGTTGACAACCAGCCTGTTCAATTACATCAACCACCACTAATTCACAATCTAAACTACCGCATACTAATCGTATGCCTTGCTCATCGTAACGCAAGATAGATATGGCCGATTTGTGCAGAGCCAATGAGCATACGGATACCTCAGGGTTTGCTAAATCAAAGATATCCACAACACCATCATTGTAGCCAACAGCAATGTGTAAACGATCGGGTGATACTCGAAGAGCAGTTACTTCCTGCTTATCGCGTCTAAAAGTTACAACACGTTCGCCTAATCTGTTTTGAGAGAAGAAGGAAAGTTAGAAAAATTAGGATCCAAACCAAACTTAAGCTATGTATGTACATACATATGTACATATGTATGTTTTTTTTAAGGCAATAATCAAATGAGATAATGCTGTTTTGAATAATAAAAAACTGTTTTTGGTTAAAAATGAATATTTGCAAAACTTTTAAATATTATCAAGATTTAATTCTCATGGTGAGTAACATTTTTACTATAAATTTTCATATTAAAGCTTCGTTCACAATCAAAAAAACATTTTCACTTGGTGTTCATAATAGAGCAACAATTTCTGTTGCAACCGCACACATTTTGCATTAAGAAACAGTTTGCAAATTATAGCCACAACAATATTATGCATTTATTATTATTTTTTTCAACATTTTATTAAAATTTTCATTCAAAACTAAATAAAAATTTGAAATTCGTCAGCTCATTACTGGTTTGACCTACCGACCATTTTTAAAAAAAAATGAGTTAGGTATGAGGAATATATTTTTTTAGTACCCTCTTTCTAAAACAAAAACCTGTTTCGCGAAAATTTTTATGGTTTCTGAGATATAAAGCATTAATTTTGCTGCATATCAACTGTTTCAAAATTTGTTAAGTACTGTTTTGCTCTACAAGCCATTGTTTGGCTATTGCAGCAAATTCTTCATACAAAAACGTACAAAATAAAATTTACTGTTGCTTTGCTGCATTGCCGTAAGAAAAAAAAGTAGTTAAAGCAAAAGCAAAATAAAATGACAACAAGAAAATAAACTTATGAAAAATAGTTTTTTTAAATAATGGACCCAACTAAGTGAACGGGTTGCTATTATTTGCAAAGTTCACAGACATATAAAAAACAACATTGCAAACAAAACAAGCTATAAATGATTAAAATCTGTTAACAACTTTTGATTTTATGTATTGACAAAAGACGAACAATTTTAATTAATTTAAGAATTTTATTAAACCGCCACATCATTTGTGAATACATAAAATCAAAAGTTGTTTACAGATTTTAATCATTTATAGCTTGTTTTGTTTGCAATGTTGTTTTTTATATGTCTGCCTAAAATTAGAAGCATAGCTGCATTTTTCAATTTTTTATGAATTTTTAAAAACAAAAATTCCGAAATTTTAATAAAAAAATTATTTTTTTTTCCAGAAAAAAAATTATGTTTCTAAAACGACTGCGCATATAAGAAAAACGTTTTAACTTTCTTAAAGTAAATTTTATTGCGTAATTTCGGTTTTTTTTAGTTTTTCAATAAGCTAAAGAGTTTTTGAGTTGCGCGAACATTTGTTAATCTATCTATACAATATATAATTTCTTAGTATGTCAGGATGTTTGCATGTATGTCCTATTCTTTCCGCAACTTTCTGAAGCCATCTGATGACATAGGAAGCTGAAATTTGGCACACTTGAAGTACTTTCTCTGCGGAAGATCGTAACGAAGCCATATTTTTGATTTTCGGCTTTTCAACTAGTATAACTATAAAGATCTGATAGAAAATATGTTTTTTTTATAATATGGGGAACTTTGGGCCCCACCCGGCACGGCTAGGCACCGTCGGATTGACCTGAAAAATTAGATCATGATTTCTTACACCAAACCTCATATTTTAAGCAGCGCAAACAATTAAATTTAAAAAAAAATCCCATACAAGATGATACCAGTCTAATGTATAATCTTACAGCAACCATTATTATACCAAATATACCAACTTTTACTTATTGTGCTTTTGGACGAAAGCTCATTGTGGTCGGAGTGGTAACAATATTGCTATCGCTATAATTAAAATTAAAATTAAAAAACAATGCCAAATACTAAAACAAAATTAATTTATGGAAATGCTTCCGAAAGATTTTCGCACATACTCGTTGGTAGCAAATAAAATGGACTTTCGAAAAGTCCTTTTTGCTAAAATTAAAGTACTTATATACAGTAAAAATAATTATAATTAGTATTGTGGTTATTTTGTTGAACTATTTATGGTTTTTTAATCCAAATTTTTAATATTTTTAATTAGGCTTAAGTTCATGAAATTTAATTTTTATTAAATTATTTTTATGAAGAAAGGAATTTTACAACATGAAAATTAATTAAAATTGTTATTGATAATCTTTCATTCTTGACGTGGCTCGGGCTCGAACCCTGGCCGGCAGGTTACCATGACATGTTTCGATCGCAACCACTCGATCTCCTCAGATGGATTTGCCGTCTTACACTCGCAGCCATCGACGACTGCTGACGTCACTAGTCAAACATCAATCCTTAAACCAAATTGTATTTTAGCATTTGGTAGATCGAAATTTGCTTTCCTGAACGATTATCCATTTTAATTGATTTTACATGTTTTTCCTTTACTTCTGTTTTTTCGTACTTTCGTCAAGAATTTTTCTTGAAGTCCAAGTACATTTTTTTGTTTTTTGTAAAATCAATTAAAATGGATAATCGTTCAGGAAAGCAAATTTCGATCTACCAAATGTTAAAATACAATTTGGTTTAAGGATTGATGTTTGACTAGTGACGTCAGCAGTCGTCGATGGCTGCGAGTGTAAGACGGCAAATCCATCTGAGGAGATCGAGTGGTTGCGATCGAAACATGTCATGGTAACCTGCCGGCCAGGGTTCGAGCCCGAGCCACGTCAAGAATGAAAGATTATCAATAACAATTTTAATTAATTTTCATGTTGTAAAATTCCTTTCTTCATAAAAATAATTTAATAAAAATTAAATTTCATGAACTTAAGCCTAATTAAAAATATTAAAAAGTAAAAATAATTATTTATGTATACATTATAAAACTTCGAGAGAGGAAAAATATAAAAATGCAATTTTGGTTTAGTCTGCATCAAAAAATTGTTTGAAAACTCCTGAGAATTTGAAAATATCGAAACCATCAATTATTTACAGCGATAAAAAGAGAGACATAAAAGACTTGCTTATATTTCTTCCACATGTTGATAAAAGTTATTATAAAAATTTACTCAATATTTAGTTTTAAATTTTAAGTGTTTTTTCCTGATTCTATTTTACTTTTGTATTATTTAAGTTGTTTACTTTGTGGCTTTTTATGTACCTTTTCATAACAGTAGAACTGTTTTTGTAAAATAAAACCAAATAAAAAAAAAATTTCATTAATGTTGACTTTTTATTAGATTGTAAATATAGAAACATTTATCTCAACAATAAGTTACTCAATACACAGCAATAAGTATACGTATGCAGCACAAAAAGCCATTTTTTTTAGAAAAGTGGCGTATGCGGCACAAAACAATATTTTTTATTTTCAAAAAAATACTTTTAAATTCTAACTTTATTCATGAAAGTGCGCAAAAATTTACATTTTTCTTCAAAACATATACCGGAAGCAGTGGTAAAAATATACAAAAATACATTTTGAGAAATCTTCATGTAAATCTTCTTTGTCGTTTTTCTCCACTCCGACTTTTTGGCATATACGCCAAACCAATTCTGAGCTGACGAATTGTTTCTGCCGTTTAAAATAATTTTATTTAGTTTTGAATGAAAATTTTAACATAATGTTGTAAAAAAAAAACAATAATAAATGCATAATATTGTTGTGGGTAAAATTTGCAAACGGTTTCTTAATGCAAAATGTGTGTGGTTGCAAAATAAATTGTTGCTCATTTATGAACACCAAGCGAAAATGTTTCTTTGATTGTGAACGAAGCTTAATTCGAATGTGTATTCCAAGTCAAATTAAAAGCCTTCCATAAAGCCTTCATACTTTTAAAGGCCTATTAATATTAAGATTTTTAATTTTTAGTAAACATTTAAACTTTGATATTAAATTTTTTGTGAAAGTACAGTTAAACCTCGATTAACCGGGCCTCTATTAATCGGTTACATCTATTAACCGGCATGCGGTTCTTTTTACTTTTTCCCTCTATTATCCGTGCTTTACCTCTATTTTCCTTGCTTTAGATTTATACCTCTATTAACCGTGCTTTACATATATTATCCGTGCAGGATTCATATGATTTTTATTATGTATGTTAATCTAAATACGGTGTTTCCCCTTTTTAAGTTCATGTGTCCACACATAAGAACATACATATATGCGTTTTTATTCATTTAGTAAGTGAAATTTAAACATTTCGTCAGAAGAAATGCAAAAACAAAAAAGCAATAAACGTTGTAAAATTTACAAATTTTGTGCAGTCATGTAGTTTGATCAACCAAAGCATAGTCAGTAAAAATCCAAATTTTAATGTTTTTGACGATACATACATATTTGATTTTGCATTGTCTATGACAATTTGTATATTTTGTAAAAAATTTGTTGTATATTATAATCTGTAGTTACATAAATCGAATGTTTTAATAAAAATACATAAATTTCTGTATATTTTAATATAACCTCTATTAACCGTGTATTTCGATTTTCCGTGCTGGTGCCGGTCCCACGAAAGCCGGATAATAGAGGTTTAACTGTAGTTAAGAAAATTTAAAAATATTCACGTGTTCACGGAAGACTGGTTATATGGTTATTTAGTTATATTCACAACAACAAAATACATTCAGCCATGTCACAGAGTGCAATTCAGTTCGGAAATGGAATGCATTCCTTTTTTGGTGCTTTAGAAAATGAAATGAAACCATTTTTGTTTTCAATAACGGAATGGAAGTTTTCTGTAAATGAAAGGCCAAAAAACTATCAAAATACATGTAATGATGTAACATACTTTTTATAAATAAATATATACATTTTTGTACCATTTTTTTTTAGATTTGGAAAAGCTATCACTATTTTATATGCACTTAATGTACAAAATTCGGAACAAATCTAGTTTACCGACGCAGCTCCAAATAAAAAAAAATGTACCCAGGGTGATAGAAAATTGAAAAATAAGAAGAAAAAATAAAATAAAAAAGTTGGCGGAAACGCTTAGTTTTCAAGTTATGGACGTTTTAAGTTTTTATATAAAGGTCTGATTTTCCACTACATTTTTATCGTTATATGGCCAATATTGGTATCATTTCAAAGCTTTTGACCATATCTTTTTAGATATACAAAATTTATTTGAAAATTACTATCTCTTTACCTCATATTACATTCTTTTTGCATTTGACATCAAAATATTACAGAAGTGCACCAGGTTAGTATGTAGTTTATTTAAATAAAAGTGTAATACAAACGTAATCAAATTATAAACATGGGCGTCGCAAACGAAAACACTCCTGCATAGCCGACCTTCGGCCGGGCGTAAGGATTTTCTCCTCTATGGTATAGCAAAAACCGGCTTCGCTAAGTAAAACTTCTCTGCATAGCCGGCCTTCGGCCGGGCGCAAAGATGTGCTCCTCTTTAATATGACAAATACCGGCTTCGCTAACTAAAGCTTCTCTGCATAGCAGGCCTTCGGCCGGGCGCAAGGATTTTCTAATCTATGGTATAGCAAAAACCGGCTTCGCTAAGTAAAACTACTCTGCATAGCCGGCCTTCGGCCGGGCACAAGGATTTTCTTCTCTATGGTATAGCAAAAACCGGCTTCGCTAAGTAAAGCTTCTCTGCATAGACGGCCTTCGGCCGGGCGCAAAGATTTGCTCCTCTTTGGTACGACAAATACCGGCTTCGCTAACTAAAGCTTCTCTGCATAGCCGGCCTTCGGCCGTGCGCAAAGATTTGCTCCTCTTTGGTATGACAAATACCGGCTTCGCTAACTAAAGCTTCTCTGCATAGCCGGCCTTTGGACGGGCGCAAGGATTTTCTCCTCTATGGTATAGCAAGAACCGGCTTCGCTAAGTAAAGCTACTATGCATAGCCGGCCTTCGGCCGGGCGCAAGGATTTTCTCCTCTATGGTAAAGCAAGAACCGGCTTCGCTAAGTAAAGCTACTCTGCATAGCCGGCCTTCGGCCGGGCGCAAGGAGTTGCTCCTCTTTGGGATAGTAAGTACCGGCTTCTCTAAGTCAAAAGCTTTAAAATGATACCAATGTTGACCATATAAAGATAAAAATGTAGTGGAAAATCACACTTTTATATAAAAACTTAAAACGTCCATAACTCGAAAACTAAGCGTTTCCGCCAACTTTTTTATTTTATTTTTTCTTCTTATTTTTTAATTTTCTATCTACCTAGGTACTTTTTTATTTGGAGCTGCGTCGGTAAACTAGATTTAAGCCCAAAATTCAATTTAAGGCAATTGTTTATTCCTTCCTACACTGTACTTCAGAAGCAAAACGTGTTCCATGTGCCCTTTTTATTGAGCGATTCATCTTTAATAAAGTTTTTTAGTACATACAGTTTGTTTAATTTGAGATCACGCATCATTATTAAATATTTAATAAACACCTTTCTTTCTACTCACCTTAAATCCCAAATAATAACATTTTCTGCAGCGGCCGCAACCACATAACGACCTTCAATTTTATTATAAATTATAAAATTTACATTACTGCGACCACTGGCTATAATATTAAAACTATCTATAGCTTTATAAGCTAAATATTGTTTAGTTAAACCCATACTTTAAAAATGTTTAACAATATTGTTACTTTAAATTAATATTTTTTACATAAATAAAAACACTTCACTTTGCACGTGTTGAAAATGTTGTATACAAATAACACGAGCCAGCAATTTGGATAATATTTAGAAAATCAAATAAAAAGAAATGTCAAAGAATGGTATAACAAATAAATGATGCCATATAGGTTTTTACTAAAACAGATATTAAGATTCTGGTGGCAATACCCCCAGTAAATTTCAAACAGGCATGCGCATAAAATGCTGCATACTTTAAGGCTATTACTAAAAAGTAAACCAGATCAAAAAATAACAGCAGCATCCCTTAAAGAAAATATATAAGAAAAATTTCTTTAAATCAATTAAAACTTTTAACATTTTCTTAAAAAACTCTTTTATTTAACATGGCTGATTATCAAGATGTTCCTGGTACAGGAGGTAAGAAAAACTTAAAAAAAAAAATTCTACTTAAACTTTAAATTTTTTCTACTTTTTGAAATTTTCTCTCAACCAAGACGATTTAAACAATGAATCCGTAGAAGTTTTACGTGAACGTTTAAATACCATGAAACGTTTAATGGCTGATCGGACGGCCCAACAGCAACAAAATCCTGCTAGCACTGAGGAAATATGGTCCACACGACGCCACACTTCTTCCGGCATCATTGATGGAAATTTCTTAAGTATGGCCTTTGGTGGTGCCTTACTGGTTATTGTCTCGGTTTCAGTTTATGCTTTCTACAATCTTTATCATGCAATTTTAAAGAAATTCCCGTCTAAACATGAGGAGTTGTAAACAGGGTTTAAAACGGGAAATATTTTAGTTTTTAAGATAAATGGTTCTTATAGAATAAAATATTTAAATACATAAATAAATATAATACATGAACAAACAAGTAAGAAAGTATTTAAAAACACATTTTTGAGAGTGCACCCTATGTCCATATAAATATAGATCTACCTATGTTTGAAATTTCTTTAAAATCGGTTTAATTGTTTTTGAGAAGCAGAAATTGCCCCATATCCCCCCCTTGTGTTCCTGCGATTCGGCCCATTTTCAATAGGCTTGGTCATTGTGCCAATAAGAACATAATATGTAAAAATTTATTAAATTATCTCCAAAATTGTGACCTGTACTTTGCACACACGGTTACACGGACAGCCTGACGGACATCGTTAGATCGGTATACTTTAAGGTGGGTCCAGGACCCATATTTTAAGCTGTTACACACATCAGCACAAATGCATAATACCCTCTCCACTATTGTGGTTTGAGTATAAAAAGGGTATTAAAATCAAAACTAACATTTTATTATAAAGAACTTTTATAACTACATAATAATTTTTATGAAGAGCAAAAAAACACTTTTGCGTGCTCTTTTGCACTTTCATGTTTTGAAAGCACATTTTGTAAAAATAGCACAGCATCTGATGAAATTTGGGTGGGATTGGAGAAGTTGGCGTGGCACAAAATAGATTTCTTTTTCCTAGAAAACGGTAGGAGAAAAAATTTTCAAATTATCAATATCATCAATACACAAGCTCTCTTAAAAAAAATAAACGGGATCGAAGCAGTGGGCGTGATACTTCTCACACAAAGACATTATTGATTTCAGTTATCTGAAGAATGGCAAGAGCCAAAGTTTACAAACAAGGTACAAGCATCTTCGATATCAATAGACAACATCCGACAGAATGTGGACGGGAGTGGATTAGTGGGCGTGGCACAAAATAGATTTATTTATGTATTATTATTTTGTGATTTCAAAACGTTCAGCTACGTAAACAACTTTTTGAAATTACTTTGTTATTTTTGCGACTATTGCAAGATGACCGTCATAATAAATTACTTAAATAAAATGTTCAATGTGTTGGTTATTAATTTTTTATGCAATAAGCTATTTTATTTTAAACAAATCATTTAAAATTAAGAAAATACGACGACACTACAAAAATGATATTTGCTTGTGTGACTTCTGATGTGATTTCAGGCTCGCTAATTTGCTAACAGCGGCATGATAGCAAAGTCATATGTATATTTATTAAAAATCGTAAAAGCTGTAAAGAATCGCAGGAAAAAAAGCTTTTATCGCGAACATGGTTAAAACTCGCGATAAAAATGCAAACTTGTAAACAAAGCTTAAAATTTATTTGAAAATGCTAAATGGGTTAAAAAACAAAATGTCGGAAAATATTAATTATTTCTAAAAAATTTGTTAAACATTTTTTTATTTTTTGCTTAAAAACTTTGTACCGATTTTAGAGTTTTCCCTGATTTTTTATTAAAGCGAATTTCTTTTTTTGTAACCAAAAAATTTTTTAATTTTAGTAAAATTTTTTCAATTTCGTTTTAATGGATTTATCCCGATTGCAGCGCTTTTCGATTTTAAGGCCTAACCATAGGTGTGATCCCGTAGTCAACGTTGGGAGTCCGCGGGTACGGGAAATGTATGTATGAATTTAAAATAACAAAATCAAATAAAAAATTGATTCCGTACGGAATGTGCGATCAGTTTCCGAATTTGCTTAAGCAAATGACAGTTTCATAAAACTAAACAAATAGTTTGCTTAAGTTCAATACGGTTTGATTCATATGATTTACATGTATTCGCAGTTGCTTAAGCAAACTTAAGCACATTATGGTTGGGCCTTTAGATTTGTATGTTTTACCCCTTTCTTCATAAAAAACAAACTCACAAAACCTGCATGTACTCAAATGTTCCGCAGTAAAGGGTTTACAATGTGCACCGGCACCAGCGTTACCATATATTTTTAAAAAAAATCTTGTTATCTCCAAATTTTTAAAAGAAAATACCAAAATGTATTAGGAATTCATTTTATTTACAGATACAAAAAAATTAAATATAAATTAGCCATTCCTTTTGATTGCTTAAAGTTCCTACAATCACTGTTATATGTTTCAAAATGATTTTTGTTCGTAAAATACCACATAAAGTTGGTATTTCTAATTTGTTTCTAACACTATTTTTGTTTAAATTCATTTTTGAGGAAATACGCTCTACATTTGCTGTGGATATTGGTAAAGACAAAATTGAATAAAATAATTTTTTTTTAATATCGAAAAACTTCGGATTTATTACTTTAAATACATCCTCCCAAAAACTCTCAATATTTTGCTCTTTTTGTAAATTATGTTTTGAAAAATAGAAAAATAGTATGGGAAAATAGCTTTTTTGGTAACCTTTTATTACATTAAAAGGTTATACAACTTCAACTTGTCAATTCGCAGTCTTATTCAGTTTTGTAATGCAAGTAAAAATCCACTTCCGTTTTTTTTTACGTCACGCCAGCGCATAATTTTGCTTATATCTGCAAATCCTTAGCGTCGATTGTTGTAATTTTTTTCCTGAATATAGTGCTAATTCATTACTTTGCGTTTATAAAAACATTTTTTACAAATTTGACTTCTTCGTTTAATTTTTTTACATTCTGTGGTACAAATATCACGACACGTCAATATGGAAATGCCCATATCTGTTTTTCGAACTTTTTATAACAAAAATTTCTATAGAAAGTGATTTAAGTTAAGTGAGAACTAATGAAAACTATACAACGTATTTTTCAAGTTAATGCAAAATTTTATTAGGCAATTATTATTTTGTTAAATTGTTTTTAAGCAATTTATTTATAAATATTTGAAAAAAAACTCACAATTCTTTAAGAAAAAAATATGCAAACTAAAATTACAATTTTCTTATTTTAAATTCTACCATCATTCAACAAAACTTTTAACATTTGCGGCAAATAAAAAGACTAAAAAATAAAATGGGCACACAGTATTATTACATTTTCAAAAGCACTATGTTTTTTTTACCGATACAGAACTAAATTAATTAAATATTAAAAAAATTATATAATAAAAAGAACAAATTTTCACAGATAAATGTACATTTTACAAAAGTTTCGTTAATTTGAAAAAAGTATGGGTGGTAAACAGGAATATTTGAATAAACTTTCTATAAACACTTAACAAATAGAATTGTGACTTTTTGTAGATAACTAATCAATTAATTAATTTAATAATACAAGTTGATAATATGTTAAGGGAAATACAAATAAAAATGATTTCGTTTATCAAAAAGATAGCGACTTAAAATGTGTATAATTTTATAATATTTTTTTGCAAATCTTTAAATAAATTTGATGTAAATTGTTTTGTTTACTTAATTTTTTTGTATAAAGTGTATGTTTGTATGTGTATAGGAAAATAATCATATTTAAATATCTCAATATTAAAAAAAATGGTATTGTGTCCATTCTTTTTTTTAATTTAAATTCTTTTCTATAACTACTACCATATTCATATTTAGGAATTATTCAAGTGTATGTGTGTATAATTAGTTTAAAACTTAAGGCATTGGTATATTTGAGGGCACATATTCAAGAAAATTTGCTGGAAATTGACCCTGACGAGCATTTACTTCGCCAAACAACCAGTCTTCATTTATTCTATGCAATATCGTTATTATATCATTTTCCTGGGTTAAAGAAATACAAAATTTAATATTAAAACTATTTCAGTTACTTACATATTTCAAATTGTCAAAACTTACTTTCAATTCCAAATCACCCTCAACTTCGGCTGGGAAATTGTATAAAGAACGAACTTTCAAATTACTACTAGAATTTGCAGTTGTTGCTTGATATGTCGGTGTTGTGGAGGCAGACGATGATTGTGTTGAATTCGCACTTGATGCAGAATCGATGGAAAGTGGCACTTTTATTTCAATGTAGTTTATAGGAAATATACCTTCGCAACCAGAACGATTCCGTCCCTTAAACCACTCGGTACTAACTTGTTCCAATAAATAGATTTTTTCATTTTCCTGAAAAGAAAACAACAAGGTTTAAAATGTTGTACATACTTTCTTTGAAATAATTAAATAAAGGGATGAATTTATTTTTGGAAACTTATTCGGTTTTTTGAATTTTCTTTAGAAAACTGAGACTAAACGTGAGACTAAAAAAATTTTTCGAGTGAAAGTATCACGCAAGGCGAATAAACACCAGGTAAACCTATCTTGCTACGTAAGCAACAGCTGATTACTAACCTTCTGTCAAAATGGTATACCGTCCTGTCCTGTTGGTTCTGGGGAATCTTAGCTAACTTGGTAGCCACACGATCAAGTTTTGCCTTTCAATTCCTTTCAATTTCCAATACACTCTCAGTTTTTTACACACTTTTTAAATTGACCACGAGATGGCTTTCAATTTCACCTTTCCATTTGTTTGGCAATTTACTTTCAATTTAACAGCTGAGTACAAGTTTGTCTCTGTTGTTGTTGACATCTTGGAAGTAAATTGCTTACAAATTGAGTGCAGCCTACGTCACAGCTTTCAATTTATGTAAATGTTGACAAGCAGTACAGTACTTTTCGCTTATAGTCACATCCCTTAGTTGCAACCATAACGTTGCAACCATATCGCTAATGTGACTATAAGGCTAATTCACATATATGCCACTATGGCGCATATAACCGAGTTCGAATATAATCAAGTTATGTGAATAAAGTAAATAAAAAATTCTTATAAATTACACCGACAACAGGCTTATGGTTTTACAACAGAGTTGCATACTGTATAAAAAATAGTTAAAATAATAACAAGATATTTCATGGCTAATACCAACGGCAAAAACTAATTTTTTACGAGTACAGAGTTGATGGCACAAATTAAATGATTTAATTCATTCTTTCTTTGGATGGATTTTTGATTCGAAAACTAAAAAGAACTTAGTAAATTTTGCTAATGTGACTATAACACCATTAATTTGCTTTACTTTTCCCTTTGACTACTGTTGATAAATGGCATATATGGCAAATGTGCTTATATCAAAATAAACAGATAAAATGGACTGTATCGCTAATGTGACAATAAGCGTAGTGACTATAAACGAAAAGTACTGTATATGTAAAACACTATCAAGAACAACTTGAACGTGTGGCCGCAGGGTAAATTCTAAAATATTCGATTAAAATTGTGAAATTTAAAATTTTTTTAAGTTTTAACATTTCAAAAAAACACAATTTAATATAAAAACAAAATCAAATATTTGTTTGACACAACCAAGGCGAATTTGCACCAGTAGTGGGATCAAGGCGAATTTATACAAGGTAAGTGCAACTCTACAACTACAAAGCAAGGCGAATTAACTCAATGTATTTTGTTTTTGCAATTTTCTTACTTGTTGTCAAATTTCAGTATAAAAACAAAACAATGTTTTGACGTTTCATGATTTTTGTGGATACAGCTGATGAACGGCTGACGAGTTGAGTTTACCTTGTTGAATTCGCCTTGAGTGGGATTCTGTAACTTTTAACAATATTAACTGCCCGTCTACAACTGACATGATTTGATGTTATAACTTGATGTTATAAAAGCGTTGTTAAAACATTTGCATTAACAACCGTGTTATAACATGAGAAAACTTCTAACATGATGAGTCTATACCTAACACTAACATCATATTAGTGTTAAAGTTAAGCATTTTATGTCAGTTGTAGACTGCATGTAACAGTTGTCATAATTGTCAACATGTTTTGTTGTTTGCACTAACGATTATGTGATTCTGTAAATTGTTGTTAACAACATAGATAAAAATGAACGTCAAGTGGCAGCACTGTCAAAAAAATGGCAAAATAACGAAAAACACAAAGAGGAATAAAAAAAAAAAACAAATAAAATTATTAAAACTAAACAGAATTTTTTTTTAGTTTTTTGTTTTTTTAAGAAGATAAGCCAAACATTTTACTATTAAATTAAATACAAATTATTTAATTACCATTTTCAAGTTATATTATTTCTTTTAACTAAATATTTTTTATTTTTTCAACATTTAACAATAAATAAACAACACTAAAAAAGTTGTCGTTTACTTAACACAAGCAGCTGACTTAACGATAACAAGTGCTGTTTAAAATGTTACAGAATAGCAAAATCGTTAATTTGCTTGTTAATTTTTTTAACAATGACAACTATTGTTAAAATTAATTACAGAATCGCACTACAGGTGAACTTATCTTGCTACGTAAGCAACAGCTGATTACTAAGTGCTGGTTCACACAGGTCAAGTATACTTGAACAGTTTTATTTAAATTTTCTTTTGAACTTGCGTTCACGTGCATGCACAAAATTAATTTTTGTTTTCTTTTCCTTCAACTTTGTAGCTTTTTATTATATTACGGATGAAAAAAAAAAAGAAAAATACAAAACTGACTGGTACGGTCAAGTATGTACCCCTTTCCATTCTCTTTACCCCTCTCTCCTAAAAGCTCGAGACTTGAAGAGTCAAACTTGACCTGTGTGAACCAGCACTAACCTTGTGTCAAAATGGTGTACCGTTCTGTTGGTTCTGGGGAATCTTAACTAAATTCTATAATTTTCGATTAAAATTGTGAAATTAAAAACTTTTTTAAGTTAAAAAATTTCAAAAAAACACAATTTAATATAAAAACAAAATCAAATATTTGTTTGAATTTTTGACACAACGTTAAAATATTTTACAGTGTTAGATTTAGCAGATTGAGTTGGAGAATTGCTTATTTATTTTTGTTTTAATATTCTAATTGCTTTTTAGCATATTTTCTTGTCTAAAATCAGATTTTTACTTTTTAGAAAAGCATTAAAATTCAGCAAGCACGACATACAAAATCATGCTAATTAAAAATAATGTATTCCCAAAAATAGCTTTGATAATAAATTTGCAAGTCCCCGTGCATAAAAAACTGAACTGGCAAGTTGCTTTATTTTGATTTTCTTATGAACAACAAAGCATTTGTTTTTTATAGTTTTGTTTTTTCTTAAACAGCTTACAACTACAATTAATGTTGGGACAATTCCAACCAACTGTAGTGGGGAATGTAAGCAAAAATAAACTCACTTTTTATTGTTGATATTTTGTTAAAGCTTTTATATCCTTGCAAATAAAGTTTTGAGTGTTTGTAATTCTCATTCCCTCTACAGTTTTATTTGCATATGGCTATTTCCAAAAAAACGTCAACCACAGAAAATGGAAAAAAAAATTTTTCTTTTCAAGATTTATTTAGAGAATTGCTTATATTTTTTTAATATATGCGTATAAATTAATTGATTCGAAAAAAAGATAAATGGTAAACGAAGTACTACAACTTTTAGCACATACTTGTGTATATTAGAAAATATGCATTTGGAACAACAATACTCTAATCTAAGGCATATTTATGATCTGAAAAACATTTTTTATTAAGTTTCTTATATAAAGGATTATAAATAGCAACATAAAAAAATTTTAAATCATGGTGGAAAAATTGTCCCGTTTACAATGTCCCGTTTACAATTTCTTTAATAATTTATTTAAAAAAAATGTAATTCATATTTTATTTTGAAATCGAAACCATTTTTAGGGCACATTAGTACGCAACATTTTAAAATTAATCCCAATAAAATATTGTGTCAGGTTTCGCAGAAATCACAGTTTAAACGGTTACCCCTTAAAACCCACTTCCGTTTTTTGTCCCGTTTACAATCACTGGTTTTTTGCAATTATCTCGGAAACCACGACAGTAAGCGAAAAATTTCATTTGCGGAAATTAAAGAGCTAATTGAGATGAGAGTTAAAAGAATCATTAATTTAAAAAATGAAAATCAGGTTGTTTTTTACAGTTTTGTCAATATAAACGTGTGCGAATGTCCCGTTTACAATCTTGGAAGTGCCCATATCTTATATCTTTACACTTTTTAAAGATTTTGGGTAAAAGTTTGCTGATGATCTGGCCTAAGCAACCAGTGAAATGCGCATAGGAACTAGGTTATCCTCCAACAATTAATTTAAGTGCATTTTTTAAGAATGCAAATTAGGAATTAAGCACGACACGCAAAATCTTATTAATTTATTCAGCAGATTTTAAGCAATTTTTTTGTTTTGAAAAAATTTAGCATATTTTTAGCAAATTTAATGTACTTATTTAAAATTTTACTTTTAATCTTAGCAAATTTTAAAAAATGTTCTTCATTTTATAATTTAGCAGTTTTTTTTTTAATTTTTGGCATATTGTCATCAAACAGTTATGGCAACACTGGTTGTAGTTGTTAAATCAAATTGAGTTTCGAAAATGTTAAAGAAGGCAGTGAAGCAAACGAAATTTTCTTAGACGTTGGAGATTTGATTTGTGAACTGATTTATCAAAAACAAAACGATTTGGAAAAATGTTTGTGTTGTGACCGTTTATGATTCAGAGTGCGATATGTATACTCTTAGGTGTGTACATTTGAAATAAAACAGACTAGAAATGTTTGTTATCGACTAAAAGATTAAAAAATAATTTTAATAGATCTTTCATGAAATTTTAAATTTTTGTACATCTCATTTAACAATCTATCTATCTAAAACCGTCTACTATCACATACCCAAAGTTAAACATCAGCAACATAGGGGAAATCGCTATTTTTAAAAATTAATGTGGCTTATGATGTTACTGTACAAGTTTTTTTTAATTATTGTACATACATATGGGTAAATCGAAAGTGTTGGACGTGACAGTCGTACGCATCAAAAATGCAATAACATTTTAAGCAACAAATTTTTTTACGTTCTCTTACCCCTTAAATTATAGCACTAAGAAAGCACTGTTATCTATGCTAAAGTTTATGGAGGGTGCGATTCTAGGTCAAAGATAATGGCAAAAGAAGTAGCGGTTCGAACGTGAAAAAACAGAAGTCGTTTTTGTGGCCATGTATAAAAAGGCGTAATTCAGCGTAACCTGGCACAATTTTTTAGTCAAAATACTTTCAGAATTTTACGTAGCAATGTAGCATTAAAATGTCTTGGTTTGATTCCAAAATCTTCTGTATTTTCTTTTTAAATGCCAAAATCTGGGTCGATACGAGTCATTTCGAACGTGAAATTTTTCTATATAGATTTTTGTATGACGTGCTAAATTCCCAATTTTCCATATTTGATAAATACACCGAAATTTATTGTTGAGGGAAAGCTAGCCTCTATGCGCATTTCACTGGTTGCTTAGGCCAGATCATCAGGAAACCTTTTCCAAAGATTTTAGAATAATTTTTAGAATAATCTATAATAATTTAACTGACTAATGATAAAAATAAAACAAAAATTTACCGTTAATCCGAATAACATATTTCTCTTTGAACTCTTTCTTAGATTACAGACTATCGGCCATTTTCACCAAGTTCGGTTATAATTAACCACCGGTTATAGCTGTCAAAACGTATAGGTAACCGGAACTTTAATTGAAAGTTAGTTTTAACCGAACTTGGTGAAAATGGCCGTATGTAAGAAAAAATTTTTGGAATAATTTTTATCAAATATCACCTCTTTTAAGGGCCATTATTATAACTTGGCGTTAGCTGTTATCCGACAGTTAACAGAAGCTTTTTTACAGATAACACATTATTATCTGTCAATTTAATCTTAACTTTAGCTAGCTTCAAGTTGTAATAATGGCCCTAAGAAGGACAAATATTAAAGAAAACATACAATAAAACATTTTCACGTATAAGAAATTACGTTTGCACAACTTTACGGTCTGATTGTTCATCTAAGTGAACAAATTTATGGGTAAATTTATAAAATTAGTAAAATCTCAATATTTCTCTATAACAATATCGTTAAATAATCAGCTTTTAATAACTTTTAAATTTTCGGTCACGGTGGACCTTTTGACAGAAATGCCCATATACATATTTGTAGTTTAATAAAGCACCTGGTCATAAAGAGGGTATTAACTCAAAATTTAAAAATTTTAAGCAGAAGCAAAAAAACTTTTAATTTAAAATTTGTACACCCACACACTCAGGTCTCATTAAAACCAATTTATTTCGGGTCGACCTTGATGTTTATTCAATAAGTCCTTTATTTTTACTTATTTAAAATCTTAAAAATATGTACATTACGGACAAAATTAAGGACACAAATTTGTCGATATTTAAAAATTTTGAAATCGGCGAATTTCAATTTAAAAACAAAAACTGGTCCAAAAACTTAAGAAAAACATTTTTTTTTTTTTTTTTGGAAAAACTGCGCCATCGTTTTTGCGTACAATTTTACCTTGAAAAGGTAATACAGTGGTATCCCGGTTTAACGAATTATATATTGTTAGGCACTTTCGTTATATCGAAAAATTCGTTAAATCCCGAAGTTTTTTTTAATACATTTTTAATAATAAAACAATAATATTTAAATAAAACAAAGTAAATTCGTTTTTTTCCATTCATAACACAAACAAAAAATAAACACTTCATATCATTTTCAATTATATGAGTACAAACAAGGCGAATTTACTTCAGGTGGTGTCGAAAAGACAGCCGGTTTTTTTTTGTTCAGGCCAGATGTGTCAAAAGTTTGTTTACATGTGCTTTTTAAAATTCAGTTTTTAAATTAACATTTTGCTTTACAACTTATAAATGAAAAAATTAAACAATAAAGAAATGATAAATTAAACTATGTATAAAAATTAAGTTAAAATCTTTTTTATATCACCAAAACTAATTTTTACCATTATAACTATAGCTTAAAGCTATTTCTATGATTATGTGCAGTTTAATATTTAAATGTATAAAATGAACACAGAAAAGAAACGGCTTAGATTATTTTAAATACAACATTAAATTCAACCGAATTTGGGAATTAATGCTCACAAAAATTGCACAAGTTTATGTTAGAAAAACTATTATTTTCTTAATTCCAAAAATAATTTTATTTTTTTTTTTCATTTTTATTTTCTCAATTATTTTTGTTAATTTTAGTTTAGGGATGCCAGATAAATTTTTTCTTCAATCCCAAATTTAAAATAAAAATTACTTAAAATATCCCCTCTAAAAATAAAAAGCCACTAAATAATTCTTTAAAAAAAAAATTATTTAGTTTAGCATAGATAAGCACACTAAAACAATAATGTCATGTAACCAATTTTACAATTTGGTAATTATCTTACAAATTCTGACCAAAAATCTACGTTATTAAAAGAAGTGGAAGTTGTGATCAGTTAATCTTAGATATAATTAATAGATTTTAAATTTCTTGTTCCTATGACTAGTGGTAAAAATTTAAACCTTAAAGCATCATGAGAACATTGGCAAACATGCTTCTAGCATTAATGGAGTCTGCCTGGAAATCCATGTTACACCATTTTATATCGTTTAAGAACTTGAAATGTTCACAACTTCAGAAAATTCCAAATGTGGAGAATTAGGGCTATAATAACGACCCACAAACTCATCCATTTAACGCGTAAAATATTAATTGGCTTAGCCATTCAAGAGTGTTCTTTAAATCGAAAAAGCAAAACAATAAAATGGTTCAGTTGTTTGTAATACTCTTTTAAACTAATTTGTATAATTTTTATTATAAAATTCAGTTTAACAAAGAAATAATTGTTTAATATTTGTCGTAAAATTCTTTTATCACGGAAATCTTATTAAAAAATTACATATACAATTTTTGGGTTTTTTGTTTTTGATTTTCAGAACACCCCTGAATACGTTTAAAAGTATTTTTACTTCATAGAGTTTTAACAGGCCAACCTAAACAAATGGGGCAAACGTTTTTTAGATAAGAAAAATATGCTGCTGATTAATTTTAAATAAAAAACTGATATTTACTGATCAGCAAATCAGATTTTTCAGCCGTCCGATATTGTATTTGCGCTATAATTTGTTTCATATATATTGTATTAAAATGAGTTTTGTACATAAAAAGTTTATATATGTATGACGGCTTGTAACAGAAACAAATCTATCAATAATTTCCCTAAAAAGAAAAATGTTTTTTTTTACATTCTCAATATAAGCCCGAAATTAATTGTTTTAAACTAATTTGAGATAAGAACCCCAAATCTGGTAGCCCTGCTTTAGTCAACTGTTTAATACAAAGCGAATTCATATATATATTAATTCGCCTTGTTTTTGACATTACATGACCGAAAAATAAAAACAAAATACAAGTTGTTTTTTGTGTTGTTGACTTGTTGTAGTCTCGCCGCCACCTGAAGTAAATTCGCCTTGAGTACAAATGAGGGCTTTTGCTTTTAATAGGAAATGTTCGCCTTCCTCTTGTTTTGAAACCAATTAAACAATTCTGTTTCCATTCTTGGAAACTCACCTGTTTTTAAGGCCCTTCTATTCTTTGATCCGAAATTAGTCTATTCCATTTCGCTCAAAAGTTTCCGTTTTGATTTTATAAGTGTACATATTGACTTTGGCAGCTGATATTTATTAGATAAAGCACTTAGTCGCAGGCCGTTTTCATAGTCGTCAATAATTTTTCTTTAAGAATTTAACATTTTCTTTTGGGAATTTTGATGTCAACTGAACAAAAAATTCACAAAAATTACGTTAAATTTGAAACAGAAAACAAACATTTGTTTTGTAAACAAAAGTAAAAATGACTTTGTAACGTACAATATATTTATTTTGGCGAGCAAGAATATTCTTTGTAAGAAAAGAAAACACTTATCTTAACTCGTTGTTTTCAGTCAAATCGCTATTAAAATATGGTTGAAATGTATACAAAAACAAAAAAAAATGGATGCAAATATGTTTGCATTCATTTTATTTTGTTTTTAAAATTTTTTTTGTAAAAATTCGTTATAGAGTACAAAAATTTGCTGTTTGTTCGTAATATAAGGTACTCAATGGAAAAATATGACCGTACGTTATATCGCGAATTCGTTAAACTGAGTATTCGTTAAACCGGGATACCACTGTATTAAAAAAAAAATTAGAGCAGCCGATATTTTTTGTTACCTACTGAAAAAACCCAAAAAATTGAAATTTGGGCGCCGCGAAAATTATTATTTTGATATGTCGTAGTGGAACTATTTTTTTCCTAATGCAAAAAGCTAAACAAAAATCGATTGCTACATCGACCCCCCTAATGTACATTAGTTAATATTTTTGTAAAGAAATATGATTCAGTCTACATTTTACTAAGTCCGAGTTAAGACGAGCGAACATTTGTAAGGAAAACATCTGGAATTCTCTTTTGTTTTTTCATTCGAGGTCACACAGACGAACATGTTGCCGGAAACATTCTGTTAATATCGTTGTTTTTTTTTCTCAAAAAGCAAAGTAAATATCAATAAAGAAAATGAGAACAAAGCGTGTCGCCGAGTACCGAACACAAGCCCCATTCTCTCTTCCCCACCCGTAATTTGCTCACAAACAAAATGTTTCCCTTCCAAATTTTTCCCTGTCTAAATGGGCACTAAGAAGGCAACTGCGTTTTTATCCTAAAATTATTCAAAAGGGTACATTAAAAAAAGGAAAATAAAAGTGGCAAGAGCCACAAAAAAGAATAAAATTTGCCACTTTATTGCCACAACGGCAACGATGTGCATATAAAAGCAGCTTGCGACATGAACATTTTTACTACTTACAAAAGCTCTTACAGCAGTGTTGCCAAAAAGCAAAATGTAAGTGCTATTTCTAAATCATGCTCACGCCCTCACGCGTGATTAATATTAAAGCAATCAAGGTAACGCACCTCTAAGAAACTTTTTCGGTTCCAATAATTTTTTATAGAAAACTAGCTGTTTAGTCCCAGCCCTGCTCGGCATTTTCCAAATAAAAATAAAAATTAAATACTGGAGAATTTTGTTATTACCTTGACCCCAGCGCAATATACGGGGTCGAAATTTTATCAGGAAACTTATTTATGTTTAATAAATATATTTTGTGAGTTTTAGGCAATTCGTCCCATAAATAAAAAATATTTAAATACCACGACAACAGGGGCCTGGTTCTGGCAGTCGTGATCGAGTACTTTCTCGATTCAAAAGCAATTTAATATCTAATTATTTCAGTCAATACTGAACGAATCGGAATTAATTTTTCAGTGTTTAAAAGCATTAATCTGAGTTTCACAAAACTGAAAAAATAATTTCGATTCGTTTAGTATCGACTAAAAGAATAAGAAATAAAATTGGCCCCAGAACGGAATTAAACTTAATGAAATCTGGCTCCCGACCGAAATAATTTATTGTCCAAGTTTGGTGTCAGCCGGCCCATCATTTCTTCAGTTTAAGGATAAAATTCACGGCACAAACGTTTTTACATAAATAGATTTTTAGATTTCTTTAAATTTTTTTATTTCTAGAATATTTATTATTTACTCACTCTAAAACTCAAATCTCCCTCCTGCGTACTATCAAAATCATAAAGTGCTACACCATGTGGAGGCTCCATTGTTCCACTATCATTCTCCATGCTGGAACCCAATTCAATGGCATCGACCTTTCCGGTAATAACATCCAAAATTGATGGTTTTTGTGATGCTGGAAAAGATAACGTTGAGTGTATGGCTGTTGTTGGTGGAAGAGGTGGAGGTGCACATTGGGGCATAGGCGGTGAGGGTGGAGTTATTAAGTTATCTGAATAAATTGAGGAGGAACCAAACAATGTAGGTTTAGCTAATAGTGGTGGTTTGGGTGCTGGAGGTTTCTGAGAGATTTTCGGTTTTATAATTGTGGGCATATTGAGCGCAGGAGCTGGAGGTAATAAACTTTTACCATTGCATAAAGGATTATCACCATTGGATTGTACACGTGTATTTATTGTGCTGAGATTTCTAACGGCAGCCGTACCAATACTGCCATAACAAGGTTGTGTAGTTGTTGGTGGTGCAGCCAAAGTTTCTGGATTGGCAAAAGCTTCCCAGGGATCTAAGGGACTGGTAGTGGCTGGTCTTGAACGTGCTGAGAAATCATCTTCAAAACCACTTTCCGGCTGAGAAACACTGCCATTATTGGGCGAACTAAAATTTGAATCTGAACTGAAACTGTCCACACTCAAGCAATCGCTATTGGATTTTTGTGTAAATGTAGGAGAGCTTGGAGGAGAATCAAAACTGATTAATTGAGCTTCTGTAGTAGCAGTTTGATGAGATGGCGCACTATTCCAGGCACTATTCCAATCTGTACTCAATGAACTAGTTGAGGTTGTGCCATTGGTTTGTAGTATTCCTGTTGACGTTTTGGTAATGGATGCCGCAGTTCCGTATGTTGCTGAGCCATAAATACGCGATGAGGCATTATTGGGTGTGGGAGCCCTGGACGATTTCTTTTTTAAATGGAATATGTTTGTTAAAATATTAGTTGATTGCTGTATTGTTGGTGTGGGAGCAACCCCCTTTTTTGGCTGTACTTTCGGTGGCGGAGGTCTGGGTGGTGGTTGTTTCTTAAAATTACCATTTGTGGTTGGTTGAGTTTGGTGTTTCGTTGCCGGCACCGCATCTCCAAATCCTGTGCTGCCCGATAAAATATCAAAGGGTGAATCATCCCAGTTCGTAGCAGGTGCATAACGAGCTTGAGGAAACTTTCGCGTGATTGAACCGGTGTTATTATTGATAGAGCCACCATTGTGCGCCGGCTGTTTTGGTGGGGGTGGCAACTTAATTGTTAACTTTGGTACGGTGACATTTTGTTGGCTGCGCTGTAATTGCTGCTGTTGTTGAAGTTGCAAACGTAACTGTTCTAGACTAGCATTCGCATTTGCGGCTGCATTTTGTGCTCGTGATCCAGGTGGTGCCGGAGCTGGACGTGTGGGTAAGGTCATGCTTTATTAAAATAAAACAGTCTGAAGCCTTTTTATCAACAGCTTAATACTGAAATGGAAAAGGAAAACAGAAGCAGGTTAAAAACAAAATAATTGAATTTGCACTTGTATAGAGTAAAAAGTGTATTTTTGTTGCACAGCTATTCTAATTGACTTGACAATTTTCATTAAGAAAAACATGAAAATAACAACTTTGTAATTAAATATGTTTAGCAAATTTATAACAATGTCACACTTTTACAGATGCATACATACATACATACATATGTATGTATGTAACCTGCTAAAAAAGTATACATTTACCCAATAAACCATAGAACGATATGATAGCGAAAACGATATTATATTTTACGGCGTGTATGATAGTATATACTAATATTTAAAACGATATCGTTACGACATCATTTTATCAAAATATTTTTTTCCAATTTAAAAACAAACATTTGAAAAAAACATCAAATATTTTAAAACATAATAAATTATTTTAACAAAGATTAATACAAAAATTAAAAACAAACTTTTTATTAAAATATGTACATATGCACATTGTGATCGAATTATCCTTTCAATATTACAAAAAACTGTAAGTATTAGCTATTATATTTTAAGAAGTTTTCTTTAATTTTTAACATTTTTGTTGCAGAAAAATTTTAAATACACTTTAAACAAAAATTTATTTATTGCGAGGGGATAAATTGCTAAGAACTGTAAGTAACTGTATCTCTAAAAATAAGTAAGGTGCTAAAGATTGTCCTTATGAAATTCAGTTTAAGTGACCACGAATTTTAAACACAGATTTTTTAATGTTTATTAAAGGAAATGCCACGAGCAGGACAGAAAAGAACTACTGTTAAAATTTTACATAGAATCTTTGAATTAATCCCCTGTGGAATCACCAAAACTATGTTGACAAGCATGAAATTCATAGCTATTTAGTTTTTATTATTTTAAAAGATTTTTCACATTGCTTTTACTATTGTATAAATTACATAAATTACCTCACGTTTTCTTAATATTGTAGAAATTTATAACATTTTTGTTAATCTAGCTTTAATGTTTTTATTGACGTTTTATAAATAATAAATATTTTTCAAATATAAAAATTAAAAATGTTTTTATTTTTAAGATGAAAATTTTACCTTGTTATTAGATACATACATATAATATCATTATCAGTATAATAAAACGATAATTTTTCGAAACATTTAAAAATGCGATTTCACTGTCGTTATTATTGGAAATTATGATATCGAAAACGATATCATTATTTAATGGAAAAACGATATTATAAGGAAATGTACAATTTAGTCCGTAAAAACTATCGTTTTCGATTCGTAAACGATTATCACTTGTGATACTTTCTATCACCTATATGATATCATTTCGATATCGTTACAATATCGCTTGGTTTACTGGGTATAAGTCAAATGAAAATTCTTAAATAAAATATAGACCAAGGACTTGATATAGACAATAAGGCGATAACATACTTTAATTTTCTATGGTGGCATTTTTTTAAGTTTAAGGATACAAAACTCTATTCAGACATTTTATTCAAAACATATTCAAATACATATGTACCTTTAAACGATTAATTTACTGTAATCATTTATTACGAAAGCGAAATTAATAAACATTGGCCTTTTTCTATATTTTAACCAGTAGGAGTGCTATATTCGGCAATGCCGAATATTATAACCCTTCACCATGATTAAAAAAGAACAGAAAATTATATTTGAGCCTAATTTTATCCACTTTGCTTGTTTTGTACAGACCCTATCTTACCAAAACCCTAAATTCGGCCGGGCACATTTATTTGGCCCGTATGAAATAAAAGACCAATCTGGCTGATTTTTAATGTATATTTAAAAAAATTTATGAGCAAAATTTCGAATCTGCATTGCAGATTCTTAGTTCCTGGAGTATCTCCTTTGGAATTGGTGTCAATCAACTGAAAACTTAAATTTAAGTTTTCACCAAGAAGTATATACAAGGTTAATCAACTTTATCATGGTTGGTAAATTTAAAATACGCCTTCGACTGTTTGGTAATATATTAAAGAGAACATGAACTTATTTCCTTTAATCCATTACCAAACAGTCGTAGGAATATTTTAAGTTCGCCAACAACGATAAGAATGAATAACTTTAGGCTTTTGAGGCTAAATGGCATAAAGGTTATGATCTCGAATAGTGCCAAATACCTGGGCGTTGTTCTCGATAGCAAACTATCTTGGGCACTTAACTTCGTTGAAGGGTTGATAGGGCCACTGTAGCTGTATACACCTGTAAAAGATCGGTGTGCAGGAACTGGGACTTAAGCTCTAGGGGCGTTTCTTCATCGAGGAACTGGGCATCGTATATCGAAAGATATATGCATATTTACGGACAGCAAGGCTGCCATTGCAGCTACAGCTGATGCCTTCACTTCATTTCATACAGGTTAACTGTGAAATGACCGATGTCTCAACATTAGATTGCGGAGCATTCAAGAGCAACGCTGGCATGGGTACCAGGGCGCATTGGGTGTCTGGGGAACCAAATTGCGAGGGTCTGGCCAAACAGGGCTGCCTCTAAGAAGACACGTCTGTAATTTCAATAACTCGATGTAAAAGTCTTGTTGTCTTGTTAATTTTTGTACAGAGCGGCTCAGAAGAGATTAAACGGTGAAAATATCTGCTCGCGTGCTACTTGGTTTCGGTAGGGACCAGATTAGGACAGTGATATCGGTCCTGACGGGTCACTGGTTGATAGGGACCAAAGCAATGAGAATGGGTATGGGTTATAATGACGGCTGTAGCAGTTGCCATGATGATGAGGAGGAGACAACGTTTTACTTTCAATTCCCCAGTTTCGGGTCTATTAGGATGAGGCGTTTTGGGAAACCGGAATATTGCCATGATAGGAGGCTGAGTCTATTATAAGACTAAGGTCGATATCTCTGTTTTGCAGGGAGTCGAAATAGTCCCAGACTGCAGTGATGTCTGGGAAAAGGTCTGGTTGATACTGGCTGACTCTGCTCACTGGCTCAGGGTATCACAAAGGAACTGCCATATGGACCCAAGTGAGCCGTCCTCGTGTGGGCCAATTGAAACTAACCTAATCTATGAGCCAAATTTGGTCCATGTGGCTCCTCCTTTAACCAGGAGCATATTGGTTTGGGGCGAAAGTTAAAGTAATAGGTTGATTTCTCTGATTTTGAAACCAAACAAATTTTAAACGCTTTGAATATTTGAGCTCAATTTTATCAAGCTACATTGTATAGACTCTACTATGGTAAGGCAATTATTTCGGCAAAAAGAGTAGTTATTTGTATATAACTAGATGATTTATGGACCGATTTTGTTAATTTTCACTGTCAGTATTCTACTGAGTTTCTTGAAAATGAATGTAAGAAACCTAGTTTATAAATTATAAGAGGGCTACGAATGTTAAAATTTATGAATAAAAATTTAAGATTTGAATAGCCAAAAATACCGGACTCTCTCGTTTAAGTGATTTGATCTGGCCCGGCCCGATTTAACCCTTCTAGACTTCTTTTTATGGGGTTTTTTGAAGTCGCGGGTTTCCGTCAACTTGCCTCAGACTCTTGAAGCCGTTAAGGAGAATATTCGCCAGGAATGCAAGAACCTGTTTCAGTTTATTACAATTAGGCATCCAATCTTTTACTAAAATTCTTAACCACGTTTTTTAATAAACTGCTGTCAATGGTTGATATCTGCTCAATAATGTTGTTTTTAAACTCTTGAACTGTTTATTATTGCTGTACACTTTCGATTTCAAAAAACCCGCAACAAATAGTCGAAATGTCTCAAACCGCTCGATCTTGGTGGCCAATTTACTCCCCCCTAAGAGAAATAACGCGATTTTCGAACTTTTCTTTCAACAAATCCATTTTATGTGGAAACCACATATTCTCTACATCTTAATCATCAATTTTCCGCCACAAAAAGCTTCTGTTGCAATTTCCATTGACCGATGATACCTCCAATTTGGACATCCTTTATATACTTTATAGTGTCTAACAGCAATATTATAGAAATAACAAGCCTTTCCACCTGTGTTGAAGGGTAAAATAACTAGATTTAAAACTTCGCTTTTTTTTTGTTGTTGTTTTAGTTATGTTCTTTTGTTTTTTGTCATTTGCTAAGTTATAACATTACTCATGTTGTCGCGTGTACATATGTATGTATGTATGTATGTTTATTTATTTGTTTTGGGATTTTATATAAAAAGTTGATGGCTGTTTATCTGAAAAGTCTTTTTCTTGTTGTTGTGGTGATTTTTATTACTGAAACGTTTTTCTGTTGGTGATAATTTGTTCAATTTATAACAGCCTTTTGATAGCGACTTTAGCACATGAGCAATTGGAATTCTTATGCGTTTTTAAAGTGAATGAACAGAAATGTGAGTTATATTTGTAATAACAATAATTACAAATAAAGCAAAAAAAAGGTCGGGAGCAAGAACTTTGTTATGTGATTTTAATTGACTTAAGCGTGCTGAATCCAAATTTGTTCACAGATTGATTCTATCACGTCTTGTTTTTGGTGCTATGCTAATATTCCACCCGAAATAGGTTGTTCTTCTACATTTTATCATAAATTAAGAAGGATTTGTCCGCTTTTGACCAAAACAGTTACAAATTATTTGGAATAAAATTTCCTTTGATTCATCCAAATAACATCTTTTTAGATTTTTTATTGTTTCTGAGTTATTCAGAAATTAGTGGCGGTACTTAAAGTCATTGCCGCAAAAAAAAACTAAACAAAAAATAAAGTCCCCAAAAACGATGTTGTTGCTTTCAGCGCCTTTTTTTTTTTTTTTTTTGTTGACTTATTTCGTAGGGACTTACTTCATGGCGTCGAATTTTGCATTTTTCTTAAGAATTTTTCAGTAGAATTTATGCCCGTAATTTCTACAAATAGGTATCTAGCTGTGTATAGGTATCTATGGTTTTCATAATTTTAAAACTTATTTCTAACCTATGGGTTAAAGTGTTATGTATTTTACACCATCGATTTTCGATAGTTAATTCACGTAGGCAAAATTAACGATGAAATTACCACAATAGTGTTAACGGATAGGTAAAGATAACTGTTAGGTACGAACACGACTAGATATCTATTTGTAGAAATTACGGGCATTAATCAATTTTTCCAACTTTCCGAAGAAAAAGCATTATTAAAACTTAAAATTTTTTTACTGAGCTTCCTAAACAATAGCGGAAAGCGTTTTTTTTAACATGAAAACTCTATTGCCAATACTTTAAGCAAACCAACCTAAATAGGTTTCGTAAAAACTAACATAAAAAAACAATTGCCGCTCAGCTATTTTGCTTTTTTTTTAAGTAACAATAAACGATTTCTTTAATTACCTAATATTAAAACAAAATATTATAACTATTCCCATATAAATTCATTTATATCACCACTTTTTAACGCATAATGATTGTTATTTTATAAATAACTATAATGTAATAAAATAAGTTTGTAGTTCAATAAACTTGATTATTATTTATTTGATTTCAAATAAACTACAACTCTGTTTTACACTGCAGTAAATTTAAAAAAAAGTGTAGAAACTAAGAAATTGTAAATGAAAAAAAAAAATATTATTAATCCGTTTTGTATGGATTTTATTGTGATTTAAAAGTGGAACACATTTAAATCGTGTGTATAATAATTTTTTTCTCTCTTAATTCTGCAAATCTTAGGAATTTTTATTTTTTTTCTTTCTTATCGGCTATTTCATTGTTTCTTTTCTTCTATATTTTATAAATATTTTCCAGCAAAATGTTTTTAATTTAAAATTGGTTTATTTTATCATGTGATAAAATAATATTTGCATTATAGGTACTCTTGATATTTGAGTCTTAAATGGAGCAGATGTTTAAGCAGAAAAATTAAAAACAAAATATCATTATTTTTTCAAGAACAACACAATATTTTAGTGATAAGTATTATGTATGTATTAAAGGCTAGTTTACACTATTATACTTTGTGTTAATACATGTCAAAAACTAAAGTAATATGACAAAGTGTGATAGTGTGAATGCAATGTGTCACGAAAATGACAAGTATTATGAAAAAAGTTTGACATCCCATACGACTTCATCGTTTTTTGAAAAATTTCTAAACAATAATATTTTTCATTAGATCAGGGTTGCATTTTATTTCATGTGTGAGTGTTTATACTTTGTGTGATGGTGTGAACACAAACTGACATGTTAAATTAGATTTTTTGACAGTCGCAGCAAAACTCATTAGATTTCTATCTCACAAAATTATGGAATACGTAACACTTAAAGGCCATGTCAGATAAAACTTCATCGCTTTGCGTGACGTTTCTAACTTTGACTGAAAAGTGTAACGCAAAAGGTGTATGTCACAATAAACACTTTGACAACACTCACGCATTGTGTGTTAAAAAAAAATAAACAAAAAAAATTTCTACTAGTAGATTGTCAAAGCACGCAAAAAGATGAGAGTTGCCTAACTTTTCGCTTCGCTTTGCGTTAAAAGTTCTTTATGTGGCATGTTACGTATAAGTATGTATATTTCATCTTAAATGTCAAAGCGAATCTCTGACGCAAAGCGAAGCAAAAGTTTTATCTGACACGGCCTTAAGACTTTAGACTTTAAAGATAACTTAAAGCAAAATTAAAAAAAAAAAAATAATAGTAAAATTAATTCTGTGGCATTTTGACAAAACATCTTAAGTCAAATTTTAAAAGTTAAAAAAATGTATTTAACCATACGAATTTTCATTCAAAAAACATTTTTCTTTTATGGTTTTATGGTGTTTATGGTTTTCCATTACAGTCGAACTTTCCTATAATGAATATGCACGGGACCAGTGATTGCGATTAGAAGCAGTCAGTTAAGTTATTGATATTAAACAAAAGAGTAAAAGAAATAGAGCTCATCCAAATAAAAAACTCAAAATCCACATTTTTGACAAAATACCTTTTTGCCTAACGTCAAAGATATAATGAACGAAGTTAATAAATTAAGTTATAAAAGCCGGTGTTTGTTAACCATAGAGGAGAAAATCTTTGAAATAATGCGTCAAAACAGAATTAGGGCTTCATTTCATGAATTAAAAATAAGAAATAACACCCCAAACAAAATGAAACACCCAAAAAACGTTTTTGTTGTTGTTGTTGTTCTCTGTACAAACTTTTAGGAGTTTATTTCATTTTTTTTTTTTTTTGAAGGAGGGTGGGGTTATTTCATGTCGCCTAGCCCAGCATATCACAATAAGAAGTTGCAAAAGGCAGGAAACATCTCAAAATTTAATACATTTATAGAAAGTACATGTACATGTACATATGGACAGTTCCAGCGAAAAGTCTACTTTTTGTAACGTAACGCCAGAAATAATATAAATTGTTTCTCAAAAATTGTATATGTATGTGTAGTTTACTTTTTTATATTTTGGTGTAAAGCGCAACTAGCTCTACATTTAGTAACAAAAGGGATAACGGTTGAACAACATGGTCCTAAAATACAACCTTTTTTGCATTCTGGCGTTACGTTGAAAAAAGTAGACTTTTCGCTGAAAATGCCCTTATGTACCTTCAAACGAGCAAAGATTTTTAAATTTGATAGCTTGAAAAATAAATCTATATAAGTCCAAAGCAAGGCGAATTCATAAAGGTGATATTTTCGAGTCATCTGTTTATTGTTTATTTCCTTGTGTGTATACTGAATGTCAAGCGTTATTTACATTTTGTGAAAAAATTTGTTAAAATTTTAAATCTAAATACAAGAAAAAAAAAACTTATTTAAATGTAATAAAACAAAAAAAAGTGAACATAAAAACTAAACAAGAGGATTTTAAAAGGCGTAAGGAATAAGTGGAGCCACAATAAATTTCCAATACAGGAAAAAGATTTACCTTCTAAAGAAATTTTGTATAGGTATTTCATAAACAAACAAATTCCCTTTTTTATATTTTCAACCAATAATTTTGACATTCACTCTAACTTTTTACAAAAACAAAATACATATGGGGGATTCACAAGGTGTGCTATCAAGTCATATCGTCATAAAGTCCTAAATAATATTTTACAATTGTTTAAAAAAAATATTGTTGTGTTTCAAACAAACTAAAAATTGAAATGTTGTGTTCTTTGTTTCGTCTTACATATACAGTAAAAAGGTAAATTATAAGCGGTTGCCCACCGCAGTCATATATATTTCTGGTAATTATTTTACGACATATGACTTTACAACTTTATGACAACCTTGTGAATCCCTCAATTGTATGTTTTAAAAGAAAGGGATAGCTAGCATAGCGCTATCTCATGATGCGGTCACCTTTATGAATTCGCCTTGGTCCAAAGCTTACTAAAAAGGTTTTATATAAAACGTCTTGCTCAATTCGCAGTCTTATTCAGTTTTGTAATGCAAGTCAAAATCCACTTCCGTGTTTTTAACGCCACGCCAGCGCATATTTTTGCTTATACTTATCTGCAAATCCTTAGCGTCGATTGCTGTAATTTTTTTTTCTGAATATAGTGCTACTTCATTACTTTGTATGTATATATAAAAACCCTTTTTACAAATTTGACTTCTTCATTTAATTTTTTTACATTTTGTGGTACAAATATTACGACACTTCAAAATAGTAATGCCCATATATATGGTCATATGAAACGAAAAAAACCTAAGTTATATCCCAACAAATAACTTTCAATTTGAAATCAAACCTTTCTCAAACGACAAACGTTTGATAATGATTTTAAAATCATAGCATTCTCAACAAAAAGGGGAAATTATTTTCCAATTGAGAAATGCAATTATTTTCAACTTGCTTTCAAACGTTATTCTCGAATGTTTTTCAAATGTGGATTTTTATACAATGTGGAACATAAATAAAACTATTTTTTTTTTTTTTTACTTTAAATTTATTATTTATTTAAATAAGCTGTGAGATAAGCATTCGATACCATAGCTAAAAGATGAAATAATCACCCTAATCGTGTTTGGCGTATTTAAAATACGCTAACGACTGTTTGGTAATAGATTAAAGAGAACGTTAACTTATTTCCTTTAATCTATTACCAAACAGTCGTAGGCGTATTTTAAATACGCCAAACACGATAAGGGTGAATGTTCTTTCTGTCCTCTAATTCTTTTTCCTTTTTGTTTTGAGGATTGTAATGAAGTAGCACCGCGATCGCACAACAAACTTGTATTTTGTGCGTTTTTCCGTTTTATTTTTATTCACCTTCTTTCACTTTGTAATTAATTTTTTACTCACAAATAATTTATACATATTTTTTCACAAGAAATCAAGGTTATTTAAAGGCGAGTTCACTTCATGTTATATGTAACTTTTATTTCATTGTGTAACACCTTTAACTTTTTTTCCCTTTTTATAGTGTGTAGATTTTCTTTTAGCTTCAGTGCTGCCAAGTTTTTTATTATTTGAGGATAACATTTGTCATCAAATCAAATTAATAAAACATTTTAAAATGTTTAGATTTAAATCATTATCAATTTGAATTCAAATGTTAAAATAAAACAATTGAAAAAGGTTTGAAAATTGTGTTCAATTTCCAGAGATGTCAATGAATCATTCAATTTTGAATTAATTCGTGAATCATTCATGCACAGAATTAGCAAATTTTGAATTATTTTTTTCACACAAAAAAATGAATTGAATGAAATTTGAGTCAATTCATTTGAATTGGACAAAATGAATTGCAATTCATTTGAATTGAATTGACTTTGTATTAATTCGAATGAGTTAGAAAAAATGAATTGCAATTCATTTCCAATTCATTTGAATGGATTTTGAATTAATTCAAATAAGTTAATGCTCATGCTGATAGGATTTTCGCAGCTCCCTACAAATTCAAGTCATATTCTGCCGTTACCTGCTAATTAAAGTACATCTTTGGAATTTCTATTATTATTATTTTCTATGCCTTTCGACGATTATCTCGTACTAGGTGATATCCGAAATGAGTGTAATGCTGTCTGATATATTAAAATGAGTTGGATAACAAAACGGGAGTAATGCTTCTTCACATTTACTTACAGTATTTCATTTTTCAAAATCAATTCAAATGAATTGTAATTCATTTTACCAATTCATTTGAATTAAAAATGAATTACAATTCATTTTGCTAAATTCAAATAAATTGACTCAAATTTCGCTAATTCGTAATGAATTAAAATCAAAAATGAATGATTCATTTACATCTCTGTTAATGTCAAATGATAAATTTATTTCAAATCAAAGGTTTGACTTCGTGTTTGTTGGGATTGAACAAATTTCACAGCAGAAGCAAAATACTCTCTTCATTGAAAAATTACTTATATTTTAAAAATTTTTCAATTAAAAAAAAGATAATCTCTTATTAAAACACAACAAAGGAAAACTAACCGTTGATAAACTTTTGAAAACGTTCTTTTTTTGTGTTTGATATTTATTATTTATCGAAAGGCGTTTGCACTTAACCGTTTGTAATTTTGTTGATAAGAACGTTATTTTTATTTGTGGGCGTGTAAAAATATTAAAAAAATTTGTATTTTGATACGGTGCATCATAATCGATCAAAAAGTCGATTTGGATTTTTTTGAAATGCCGTGACAACATTAACATGTGTATTTGGTCAAAATTAAACCACGACAAAGGTCAAATAACAAGGTCAAAGGTCAATATTTTGAAAATATTAAATTTTTCATGAAATTTATAACGTAATGTCGGAGGTTATATTCATATTTTGATGAAATTTACCTAACTATCCAGAAAGGATTTGGTAATTTCAAAAGAACAAAATCAAAATTAACCCTTTTATGCACTTGGGACCAAAAATGACCCAATATTTTATAATAAAAGTAAAAATGTTTAATTATAAATAAAAAAAATTACAGATTTACAGCTTTATGCACTTGGTGAGACCAAGAGTTTGAATAACTTTTTTTTGAGGGCCACACTGATGTACATTTTTTTGTGTGTAAAGTTAGGAAAACTGTCATCTTTTAAACTAAATTTACAACCTTTCACCTTTTTTTCGTGCCATACATGATTTTAGCTATTTTTTGTAAAACCTCCATAAAAAATACTTGTCAACATGGCTAAAATTAATTAAAATTGATTTGATGTATGTAGGTGTATCTAGAGTTTATTGGGAAACTGTATATTTACTTATATACATATGTACATGTAAGTACCCAGTGGTTACTAGAATGAGTAAAGTGGCCTAATATAAGGCCTTATTTAGCAGACACAAGCCCTCCACGCTGCATTCAATACTTATTTACTTTTTACACAAGTTGCCATTGGGAACAAGCCCTTCCACACTCCCTTTAATAACAACTTCGTTCCCTTCCCAAAGAAGGGAGTAAGAAAGGTCACTAAAAATAAAAATAAAAAAATAAAACTGAACAACTTTCTTTCTCCCTTCTTAAAGAATGTGTACTGAATATTTTGGAAGGTCTTTCAAAAAAAAAAAATGTATACCTTGTAGAAGACATACTTCTGAAAGCAGGATACCTAGGAAGCGAATCTTCTAGAAAGGAGTATTGTAGCCTTCAAAAAAGCCTGTCACTTGCGGTCCTTTCAAGATTTACCGCTGGGTATTGTATTTAAAACTAATGTTTCCCAGCTAGTATTTGAGTGCTAGTTTTTGTAAAAATTACCTAAATGAGTCTTCTAATATCACTTTTGATGACTTAAAACTGATTTATCATTTGAGCGATTGAAAAAGGAATCAGATATATGATTCATTCATATTCTTAAAAACAAATCAGAAAATTGTATCGCAAATGATTCTTTCAGGTGATTCATCGGTAGGGAGTTCGATGTTTGATGCATACGGACTTGCAAAAGTGCCAATTCAAAATATTATTTCTTTTTTTCGTCAAACAAAATTAAAGCTATGGAGCCGAAAATTATAAAAAAAGCTGAAATGAAAATTGTTCTGAATTATTTTCACGAAATATTCAAACATCCTTTTGTAAACTTCCGCTGTTACCTTATTTTTATCAATATGTGACATTATTGCAATAACAAACAGTTGCAACCTTAAACGTACCAACAACCACTTATGTGTTTGTAATTTTGCATTTTCGCAAGAGTGCAACTTTGTCGTGAATATCTTTAGTGTGTTAAATGTATATAAAATTTTCGAAAACTTAAACATTATCCATGTGGGCATTTTAAATTAATTAATTCCTAATGAATTTATGTGTTCACAAGTAAACAAATTAAACGCCTTAATGAAAAACAGCAAACATGCAACCCATCATATGCAGAAAATGGCAAAAGCAAACGTATTAGAACTTTGAAAAAAATAATTAATGTCTTGACCAAGATAGTAAAAGAAGAAAAAATTGTGTATTAAAAGCAAATCAAAGAAATTAATAATAAAAAATGTTTCCTCTTACAATTTATTTAAGACGTGTAGTTTAAAATAAAAAAACTTACGTATTTAAAATATTATATTTTTTTTTTTTTTAAAGCGCAAAAAGGCCTAAAATGTATTTTTCCAGTAAAACGCCAAAAATGCTAAAGAAGACAATTTACTAAAAACTGTTAGTTCTGGTTCAAACAAGTCAGGTTTAGCTGAGCAGGTTTTTTCAGGGTTTAAAATCTGTAGTCGAAATCAAAAACTGTCGAACAAAAAACGAAAATTTGTGTATACCTTTTTGCTTTTTTTTTACTTTGACTGCTTTTTTTTAATGCTCTTTTTATCCTGTGTGCACGCTCATACGCAATTTTCTTGTTATTTACGCTAAAACTCAAACTTAAAACAAAAGTAATAAAATGACAAGTTTGTACCACTTTTCATTCTTTTTTCCCCTCTCTCTCCTAAAAACTCAAGACTTGACGAATCAAACTTGATGTGTGTGAACCAGCACTTATTAAGTACGAGATCATTTTACGTTAAATTTAATTAACACATAAGTTTTTAGCATTTACATCCTTTTAAAACTGGTCATTGTTAAATAAAATTTGCAGTTCTTGGACATCCTCATCGACTTTCCTCTGTGACTCTGTTATATCGAGACTTTTTGCATGTTTCGTCAAAATTAATTCTTAAGCTGGAGGTCCACACCACGCATTTTCGCCTCTACGCATTGCATGATTTTTATACCTTCCTTGCGTTCTATAATTCAAGTTACATGCAACGATTTTAAGGCGGCATCCCACAAGTAAAAATTAAATTTCATTTGTCAAAACCAGCTGATTTGTTCGAACGCTGATTGTGACGCTTACAAAAGTCGATAGTAAACCTACTTTTCGCATTCAACGCCTCAATAGATCCTACGCTTTTGTGCATGTTACTTTTTACATATACATATCGACGGCTTAATATAAAAAAGGCGTAACTCGATTTTTTATAAGTTCAAAGGGGAAGATAAAAATACTTATGAAATCCGTAAAATTTTAGATATAAAAAAGTTTAAATCGATTTTTAATAAAATTATGCAAAAACATTTTTTCTATAGCACCCTAAAATTTTAAAGCAAGATGCATTTCGCATTTGTCTACCATAATATACAAAAAAAAAAAAACATTTTTAAGAAAAATTGAGTTACGCCTTTTTTATATTAAGCCATCGATATGTAACTACACAGCGAAAATACGTGTAACGATTATTTCGTTTGATATAATTTATTTAAAGTACGGATGTATCAGATATTTTTACGAAGTAAGATTCATCTAGAGATTATTTATAGTTTTAGTTATAAGTTATCTTGTAAATTATAATTAATGACGTATTAGTTTTAATTGTTATTTGCTCCACTGTATTGTAGACTTAAGATTTAATTGTAGAATTTCGAATTCGAACAGAATGTTCTGGAATCGACTAGAAGGTTGTGAACTATAAATACAGAAGTGGGTGAAGATAAATACGCCGAGTTAAATATGTTTTATGACGTAAAACGTTACGTTATTAAAAACGTAGCTGAGCTACGCGTAGCTGATTAAAAACGTAGCTCAGCTACGCATATTTCAGCTACGCGTAGCTCAGCTACGTTTTTATTTAATTTTTTTCTTAATTTTGAGCGGTGTGTATGGGAGAGATTTTTTAAATTGCGGCCGAAACCAAAAAAGATTACGGAACGGGATTAGCACCAAATTAGAGGTAATCAACTCTACTTTCGTAATCTTTAATCAAAATTTAAGAAATATAAATTTTTCTATTTTTAAAAAATTCTTTAAATTTTGGCTAGTGTATCTGGGAGAGATTTTTTTAAGTTGCGACCGAACCAAAAGAGATTATGGAACGGGAGTACCACCAAATTAGAGGGAATCAACTCTACTTTCGTTATCAAAATTTAAGAAATATAAATTTTTCTATTTTTAAAAAAATCTTCAAATTTTGGCTAGTGTATCTGGAGAGATTTTACCTCAACTCAAACGCGGTTTATTAAAGGAAAAACGTAACAATATTTATAGCAAAACTAGAAAGGTTTCAATTGTATTTTTATTAACTACTACAAACTTCCGATCCAAATCTTATCCGTACATTCAATGTTTTTTCATTTGGACGTTTTTAAATTTTGAAGACTGTTTTCTCAGTTGGACATTGCCGGAAAAACAAAAAATGTTACCAGGTAATAACAATTTGGGTAAAATCTAGCCCCAAAAAGGCCTAAGTTGCGATCACTGCATAAAACACTACATACAAATACAAAATAGAATAAAAACTTTTTTAACATATTAAAATAAAATTCTTATATGTTTGTATTATTTTTAAAGTGGGTGTGTTAAACGTTTTTAGAAGAAAAGGGTTATTGAATAAAACTAAACGAAGTTCTGCAGTATGCAGTTTTTTTTTTAAAGTAATTTGTATGCAAGTCAGTTTTTTTTAAACACGTTGGTATAAAACACCATGTGTTGTTAGTTTTTATTATAAAAATGAAAAAATTATTTAGATTACATATCGACTGATCAATTCAAAAACATGATAAGTTCAAAAAGTGAGTTTTGCAGGAGAAGCTTTTAAAGTTTACGGGCGATACAACATTTTGTTATATTCCAAGTATTTTTTGTGCATAACTTTGGATTGGATTAGCCGATTAACACCCAAAATTCTGTCAAATTTTAACAGTACTTTCAAAAAAAAAAAAAAAAAAAAAAACCATCACATAGCTTGATTTGGAATTGAGCTGTCGCTACGTATGCATTTATGTTTATAAAAAAAACTTTTTAATTGTGATTTTTTCTCATAATAAATTAATAAGAAATTATGCAAATTTTATGTGAGTTTATGTTATTTGTTTAAAATCAATTGATCTTTGTTAATAAAACAAATTTTTTACTTTAGACAAAAAAGATACAACCACACACAAATTTAAAAAAAAAAACGAAAAGAAATCTGAACAAGTAAAAGTGGTTTATTAGCCTATGGCAAATCTTATATAAAGGGTGGTCCAACCAAAACGCACGATGTTAATTGTAAATAAAACAAAAAGTTTTCAGAGAATTATTTTAATAATTGTTTTTATAAAATTTTATTTTAAAAATTTTGTGTGAAACAAAATATCGGCCAAATGCACACCACTGTTTCGGTGGCATATCGATGCCTCACTTTCTCCTCCTCGTATCTTAAAAATACGGTTTTGACTTTTTTATATCAAACGACTGCTATTTTTGTGTTCTAACAATGCAACAACTTATTATTTCAGTACAATTTACATAGATGTAATCAATTCTTTAATAATTCCATTTTAACTTTAACCCAAACACCGAAGTATACAAAGATAAAACGTTTTTTTTTTCTCCTAAAAAGTTGTATTTTTTTAAGATACGAGGTTGAGAAAGTAAGGCATCGATATCTCTATCCGATAGTCCATATTTTTAATGACTCTGATGGTGTTTTCTTTTCTTCAAAAAATGTCACATTTTATTTTAAAAAATGCAATTTGGTGTTCGTTTCTTAAAAATGCTTTGCTCTCTAAAAGGGCAGCGTATTTTATTCTAAAAAAATTCACCCTTAAATGTCATAAGGCATTCTTGCACTTTACGCCCCGTATAAATCGAGAGTGTTGATAATGCCCTGTAAAAATATGGCTTCTGTTTATATATAGGGTTACCAGATGAAGTTGGGAAAATCGCCTCTAATCCGGACAGTAAAAGTTTTAAGTTTAAATAGTTATTTTTTCTATTATATTATAGTAAAAACAAAAGAAAGCATTACATTGTTAATGGTAGGTTGTCAGTGATATAAAATTTAAATGGATTCTATGTTTTAAAATTGTTTAAAAAAAAAAACGTCAAATCAAGAAATCGTAAAAACTTGATGTTAATAAATCGGCAATACGTACATATATTTTTTATATATTGAAGAACACAAACTTTTTGTCAGCTGTTAAAGATAGGGCGATCCAATTTTGTGTTTTGTTCTCGTCAATTAAAAAAATTGCAGTATTACATGTTCAGCAAGACATTTTATACATGCACCTTTTAAAATGTGGTATTTTTTGTAGAAAAGAAACCACCGTGAGATATAATTGAGGTTCAATGTTGATGATGTGCCGAATTATCTCATCTTAAGCTTTTGAATTGTTCTTGGCTTATTGACGTTCACTTTTTCTTTAAAGTTTCCCCAAAGAAAGAAGTCCAACGGTGTATAATCACATGACCGTGGCGGCCAATTAACATCGCCACCACGGCGATAAAATTTCTCGCGCAAAACAGCCATTGTCTCGTTGGCTGTGTGGCAAGTAGCACCATTTTGTTGAAACCAAATATTGTCCAGGTCCATATCATCAATTTCTGGCCACAAGTAGGCCGTTATCATCTCGCGATAGCGAACACCATTCACGGTAACTGCTTGGCCGTCCTCATTTTCGAAGAAGTACGGCCCGATGACGCAGAACGAACTGGGCGAGCATGCTGAAATTTGCGTACAATTCTCCCGATTGTGGACACATTTGGTCGATTATGCTAACCAAAAAAGAAAACACAAAGTGCACGAAATGCATTTTGATTTGAACGCCCATTTTCGTAAAAGGCTTCAACAATCTCAACGCGTTGCTTAATTGAGTACCTCTCAATTTGTCAAACACTGAAACAAAGAAGTGTCAAGTTAAGTTGGACAAAAAACTTTACGTTAAGGTTTGACTCATAATTAACATCGTGCATTATGGTTGGACCACCCTTTACTCTTTACCATAGTATTCCTCAGCTCATATGATATGGCCACTGTCGTGTTAAAAGTTCTTACACAGGGAGCATATTTGTATAGGCGGTAGGTGAAGTAATAAGTCGATTTTGCTGATTTTTGAAATAAAACCAATATCATGCATGTAAAGCGAATATTTCACATATTTGGGGGGTGGCCAAGAGAAATAATGCACCGCTAGAGTAACAAAAAAAACTCAAATAAACGCTTTACAACACTGGAAAATAATTTCGATCCGTTCATTATCGACAGAAATAAATATAAATAATATTGCTTTCGAGGCGAAAAAGTATTCGGTCACGACTCCCAGAATTAACCCCCTGGATTTAAATTTCGATCGATATCGAATGCTGTAATTGCCCCCTGGTGTCTTCGAAAACCCTTTTTTTAACCAGCACACAGACAGACATTTTAAGATCAACTTCGCTATTTATAAGTACCCAGAATATTTAGTTTATTGGGTCCATCATCATGTTGAAGAAATAACAAACGGATTGAAAAAATAATATATCGCCACCTTAAATGCAAACGGATGTAACTACATTTTTATTTTTTTTATAGGAGACGCAAAAAACTTAAAAAAATCAATCAATTCTTTGCGTTTGAATTTCTTTAATAAGGTCGCCATTTTTGTTCGCAGAGGTCTAAAAATTCGAGTGAACATTATGTTTAATAAAACGAACAAAAATCAATCAAAAACCCAATTTCGAATTTTTGTGTAGTTACGTCCGTTTGCATTTAAGCTGACGATATGTATAACCTTTTAACCTGTATAAAATTCTATATTGAAAGAAAATTGTGTCACAAATGCAGGCAATACAAATAAAAAATGTTTAGTTAAAAATTTTTTTATTAAATAAATCGTTTAATGAACTCTAAAAATATTGCGACAGTATTTAACATTCAGCATAAATTCATTGAGTAACTATGGGGAAAGTTGTAGAAGTTTAAAATTTATAAATGTTCAATAGCAGATCTTAAAAAAAAACAAATAAAATATAAATGTATCTTAATTGGTTTTTTTAAATTTTTTAAAATAGTAAGTTAAACTTTTTTTTTTTTTGGACACACTAATGTACATACATACATACGTAAAGGACACTCGGGACAATATCTGTCTGTTTAAGTTACTTCAGTGACCTCTAACAAAGTGTCGAAAAGGTGCGAATTAGCCCATTCCTAGGACATCATCATGTTAAAATGACAAGTCCCCTTCATATAAAGTGTTAGAACAAAAACCGGTCCCTACCGCTTTAGAACTATCACGTTACAAGTTTGGTGCTAGTTCCCTTTCCCCTAGGTTATATACAAAATCCTTGAACAATTTTAAAAAAAATATATAAAACAATATCGCCCGTATTTATAAAAATTTTTAACATTTAATAAAGGTTTACAAAACGAATTTTGTATGAAAATTTGCATTAATAAACGTTTGTTAAATTTAATAATCGTTTATAAATACGGGGGTATAAGTTTATAATTTAATAAAAACCCAAAAAACTACGCAATTAACCGCGAAAATTGATTATCCAGAATGCTCCCGCACCAGTCCAACGGATAATCAAGGTCTCACTGTATTTAATATTATTAGTTATATATTTTGTTGTAGGATTATTTTATCAAAGGTTTCCAAAAAATTATTTTATAAAATGTTTATAAATATTTTCTTATGTGTTGTTATCGGTATTAAATTGGACTTCCGTTTCAAGTTTAACTTCAAAAAATACCTAATGTGAAATATTTGGTATTTGATAAATGTATTTAAATAGATTTTTTAACTAAATTAACTTGACAAGCAAAACAATTTTTTTTTTGAGATTTTTGCTAACAGATTAAAGTTTTTTTTTAATTAGTAGAAAAAAAAATATTTTTTTTTATGAAAAAAATTTGGCTAAAAAAATTGCTGATGGTCAAGTTAATTTTCTTGTGGCTTACCGAAACGAAATATAGCTTAAATTACTCATTAAATGACAACATTGTTAAAACAAGTTGGCAACACTGCAAGTATAAGTTCTAAAGCTACGGTCACACTTGCCAAATATTTGACGAAATATTCGTCACCAACAGGCAACTTTATATATGATTTTCTTTAATTTCAATATTAATATTGATTATAATACCATTTCTTACAAAAAACTATTTTTTTGCTACACAGAAAGAAAAACACTCAGGATAAATTAAGTTTTTTTTTTACCTACTTTAATTACGAGTCGTACTCAAAAATTCAAGTACGAATAACACTAAAACGTACTCAAAACAATCCTAAATGCGTTAACTTTCGAAAATCAATCCCGGAATTTCTTAAAATAAGTATGTATGTTTAAAATTTTTTAATCAAAAAAAAAAAAAAAAAGATTAAACTTTTCGTTTGTAGTTCCACCCTAAGAGTAAAATTACAAAGTTTGTGTTTTAATCTCATATAACTTATTATTCTTATCTCTCAGCATTGCATTCTTTTATGTGAAATTACAATAACACCAAACAAATTGGAATAAAAACAGTTTGCTTGTTGTGTGTAAAAACAACAAAAGCATCAGAACAAGAAGAAAACCATATTTTATTTTCATTTAATTTATATTTTGAGTTAAATATGTAAATATGTACGCTTTTGAAAGTTAAAACCATATAGACATGCCCGCTGGTGTTTTATCATTCTGTTAGGTGTTAAACGGGTAAGTTTATAAATAAATCATAATAGTTTCCTCTTTCTAATTTATTTTTTGGTTTTTTTCAAGCACGAATTTGGGATAAAATCAATTTTATAATTCTTGAATCAATCGCATTTTGAGATTGGGTCATAGGTTCTTATTGGCACAAGGACCAAGCCTATTGAAAATGGGCCGAATCGTAGGAACACGAGGGAAGATAGGGGGAAATTTCTTCCTCTCAGAAACTATCAAACCGATTTCAATGAAATTTAAAACATAGATAGAACCATATCTATATGGACACAAAATGTATGCATTTTTTAAAAAATAGGACCACGAGGGGAGATAGGGGCAATTACTGCCTCTCAAACCGATTTTAATGAAATTTAAAACATAGATAGATCCATATCTATATGGACACATTAGCTATACAGGTTTTAAAAACTAGGACTACAAGGGGAGGTGGGGGGCAATTTCTGCCTCTCACAAACTTTCAAACCGATTTTCATGAAGTTTATAGCATAGATAAATCTATATTTATATGGACACAAAAGCATGATGTGTTTTTAAATACTATGGTGTAGGGTATCATATGGTCGGTCTTGACCGACTATACTTTCTAACTTGTTTTTTGATATTAATGTGTTGTTTCCAGGTGACAAGCAATTGATTGTGTACTAAAATTTATATGAAAAGCATTAAAAAAACTAGTGATTTTCATATAAATTTTTCTACACTATCAATCGCGTGTCACATGGAAACAGCACATGAGACTATGTTAAATCTTACTAAATATTAAGAAATATAGTAGTAACAGTTATTTGGTTAAATTTTTAATAAATGTGACCGTAGCTTAAGCAACGGTCACCATTTTCAAAAAGAGTGGAAGAAATATGTACACTAGCGTGGCCGTTAGTTGTATGGATAACTTTTTATTTTGATTTCTTATATTCTCTATTTATACAGCTATTTGATTAATCTTTTTAAAAAAAATGTTTTTGTTTATTTAAAAAATCCAAATCCGAAGACATTGATTTAAAAATTGGGTCACTTGACATTAATGTGCTGTTTACACAACACAAGTGACTAAACGTGTAGTAAAATTTATATGGAAAACACTCAAAAACCTATAATATAAGAAATCAAAAAAAAGAAAATAACGGCCACCCTAATGTACACTGCAAAAACAGCAGTTTGACAACAAAATTTGCTATGTAAACAAAATCTTGGTAATTTCAAAAAAAAAAATGTTAAAATAATTTTGGATTAAAAAAAAACTCAAAAAAATAATTCTGAAACAAATCGCAAAAAAAATTCGCCTCTCATTTAACAAAAAGGAAATATTCGATATCAAAGAGATATAGAAACTCTTCACATATGAGTGAATCCATGCCAAACCATTAAGTCGTTCGGCATAATCACCTCCGATTTGAATGAAATTCAACACAAATGTTGAATGTTATTGGACTTTAACAAAACATAAATTTTCAGACCCCAGATTCTTTCGGCTTCCGAAATATGACGTCATAAAAGATGTGAAAAATGTGAAAAAAACTCAAAAGTCTCCTTACAAAAGGGGATAGAACTCTTGAACTACGCAAGATAATTTAGTTTTTTTGGTATAGTTTTAAAGGTGAAAGTGCACCCTTTAAAATGATATGCATATTGTGTTTTTCTAAAAAAAGGTCAAAGGTCAATTTTTGGGGTCTTGAGTTCAAAGGTCCATATCTAGAAAGTATATTTTTTAAAATTCTTAAAAAAATATATGTTAAGTATTATACCCTCTTCAACATTTGCAGAAAATTTAAAGGGGAGACTCGATTGGTGTCAGAGTTACATATATACCAGAACGTGATTCTAAGTATGTTTTGTGTTCAAAAATCCCTTGTTGTTGTTGTATTTTAATTATTTTTTTCAGTATATCTGGAGAACGGCATGAGCCAAAGTTTCCAAATTTAGTACACAAATTTTAGTTATCAATGCGCCTTACTCGTCCGTTCAACTTACATTTAAAACAAAAACAAATTTCGAAATTTTGTTTTTGTTTTAAATGTAAGTTGAACGGACGAGTAAGACGCTTGTGTTCTATAAACCACAAATTAAACTAATAAAAATAACAAACAGTGTATATTGTACAAATTACCCATTTTACAAAACAAATATCTCTCGTTTTAAGTAAAATTTTGATAAACAGTTAAAGTCTTTACTGATAATTTCACAATATCGAAAGAACGCTTTCCTTCGTACAAATACATTTAAAACAAAGACAAAAGTTTTAGAATTTCCCTGCAGATAATATTGGACTATGTGATCCATTTTGATGAAATGGACTACTCCCTGAACTGGTCCAGTGTTATGCAAGCATGGACCATGTCATTGTTAAAAAGAGTTTGTAGTGAAACGACATGTCTTCGTTTTTAAACAAAATGTATTCGTTTCTAAACGAAGTTAAAACTAATCCTCTGGAGTACACCATGGAGTAGTTTCAAAACTAATCCACTGGGAGTATGTGTGAACATGGAGTAGTTTTAAGACTACTCCGTTATAAAGCAAAATTGGGTTATATGGTCCACTCCTTGGACATCGAATTGTTAAATCGACCACTTTTTAACCATATATTTGGAGTAGTTTTGGAGTACTCCTACTCCTTTATGGACTACTCTTCATAAGCATGAATGGACTTTCTCGTTATCTGCAGGAAGAGTTCTTTCGCATTTAGTGAAATAGGCAGTATGCTTTAAAAATCGCATTTAAAAGGCATCGCATTTGTAAAAATATGGAGCACAAATATGCAAAAATTGCTAAAACAAGAAATAAAATGTAATTAAAAAAAAGGGCCAATTTAAAAAGATCCTGCAATTTGTTTTTAAATTATATCTTTTAGAAATCTTTTTTCGAATATTACCTATACGAAAGTTCATTGTTTCATTATTCATTATACCAAGTTTAAAATTTATTAATGGTCGTTATACATATTTTTTCATTTTAAAATATAAGTATCAACGAAGCTTTTTGTTTTTATAATATGTATGCAGCACAAATTAGCAAAAAGGTTAAAGAACTTTGAAACAACCAACCAAAAGTTGAGATAAATGTAAATGAAAATTTAAAATGCTGTCACCTATTGAATAAATAAAGAATAAACACTTCGCAAATTCAAATTTTACAGTAGGTATGTGTTTTTATACCCTTCACCACAGGTGGAAAAGGGTATATATAAGTTTGTCATTCCGTTTGTAATTTCTACAATATTGATCTTAGACCCTATAAAGTATATATATTCTGGGTCCTTATGAGGAGAGAAGTTGATTTAACGATATCCGTCCGTCTGTCCGTCTTACGTTTTATATGTGTTTTCCGGAGACTCCAGACATGATAGCGGCTAGGTTGTTTTACATTTATGTCACATATAGTCCACCATTTCTTGCTATTGAAATTCAGCCATATCGGTCCAACAATGGCTGAGATATGACCAAAAACCACGACTGCCTCTTATTTTTCAAAAAAATCCCTTGTGGTTGTTGTATTTTTATTGCTTTTTTTCTGTATATCTGGAGTACGGCAAGAGCCAAAGTTTTCAAATTAGGTACGAACATTAAGGTTATAAATACACACCATCCCACAAATTGTTTAAAAACCTGAATTTTTTGACTGTAATATTACCTATGGTTACGCCTTATATATCAAAAGATCGGAAATTTTTTATAGAAAATATTTTCTGAAAAACTCGGGAAAATCGGTTCAGATACGAAAAAGTTATGACCAAAATGTTAATTTTTTTTTGAAAAATACCCATTTTCAGAAATCATAGATCTTCCCGAGTCCAAGTTTTATAACCAAAATAACTGACAAATTTCTTATTTAACACGTCGGTATATAAATCTGTCAAATCGGTTAAGAAATAGCAGAGTTATGACCAAAATACTACAATCCCAAAAATTACTCTTTTTATACCCTCCACGACAATTAGTTGTGAAGAGGGTATATTAAGTTTGTCATTCCGTGTGAAACTTTTTTATTATTCATCTCAGACCCCATAAAGTATATATATTCTGGGTCCTTGAGTAATTCTAAGTCGATTTAGCCATGTCCGTCTGTCTGTCCGTCTGTTGAAAACACGCTCACTTTCGAACAACTCAAAAGAAATGAAAAAATTTGGTGCCAAATTGCTTGTAGTTATCCTAAGCAGTTTGGGATTGAAATCCAGCAAAATCGGTTGAGTAGGACTAGAGCTATGAATCAAAATGTGGAACCACCACCTAAAAAAATTGATAATTTTGTTACAAAAAATAACATAAATGCTGAAACAAGGCACGGAATGAGATAAGATTTTGCAAAAATTTGTTTTATTTGACTGGAAATCACGCTGTTAAATTTCGTGAAGATCCGTCCATAATTTACCCTTAGCCCCTTATAAACAATACTCCCGGAAAACAGTTTAGCACGCCTAAAACCGTAAAAAATAATGCCAGCGTAACAAAATTAGGTACGTCACAGTTTTTTAGGACTAGAAATAACACTGTGAAATTTCGTGACGATCGGTCCATAATTTACCTTAGGCCCCATATAAACCCTACTACCGGAAAACAGTTTAGTACGCCTAAAACCATAATTAATAACAAATCGTCACAGTTTAAAATAATAATAACATTATACAGATATTACTCCTTAAACATAAGAACTGTCGGTGGAGGGTATCAAAGATTCGGCACAGCCGAATATAGCACTCTAACTTGTTTATAATTAAGTTTGTTTTTTATACCCTTCACCGAAGGTCCTACACCCTATAAAGTATATATATTCTGAGCCCTTATGAAAAGCGAAGTTCAAATCCGGTTGTCGTGTCTTCTTGGTTTTTTAAAAAGAATTTTTTTTAAATATTTTTATGTTCTAAAAACGATTTAAAAAAAAATATTTACCAGTTTTCGCTCTTTAAATTTCATTTATAATGAAGTTTTAAGTATTGTAAATATGTATGTATATGTAAAAATTATTTAGTTGCTCTGTATTCTGCTCGCACAATGGTGAAGGGTATATAAGATTCGGCACAGCCGAATATAGCACTCTTACTTGTAATGTCAATAATTTTAATCAAAATATGTATAACAATTAAACATCGAACCCAAAATTAAAGAGTTCAATAATTTCAATTAGGCCAAATTACAGTCATAAGTTAATTTTTAGTAAACTAATATAATAACTATTGGCTCACTAGCGTTTAATATTTACTGTATACTGGTTAACTAATAATTTTTGTCAGAGGATTTTGAGAAGTATTGCGCTCCATTTCTTACTGATACGTATTCCGAAAGCTTTATGGCTTTTGCGCCACCGTTTATTTGGTTGCTCTAGACAAAAAATGTATAACGCAGCAAAACATTTGTATATACATGGTACAGGAAAAACGTGCCAAGAGCTCCTAAATTGCGAAAAACTACACTTAAAGAAGATAAAATAACAAGAACCAATAATTTAGGATATAGATCTATAAGACGCCGTCTTATTCTAAGATTCCCTGCATGGGTGCTTCGCAAACCTAAACCTCTTGTGTCCAACAAAAAAAGAAAACTTAAAAAAAACGTAAGTTTTTGGAAAAATGTGCTTTGAAGTAATAAATTCAAATTTTGACATTTTTAGCTTCCCAAAACTAGCAACACAACCCTAAGGCCCGTTTTCACAACTTAAGGCTAGATTACACTATCTCACAAGTCTTACGTATTTCATAATACTTTATGAGAAGGAAATCTAATGAGTTTTGTTGCGACTGTCAAAAATCAAATTAAACATGACAGTTTCTGTTCACACCATCACACAAAGAATAAACACTCACACATGAAATAAAATTCAACCCTGATCCAATGAAAAGTATTATTAAGGTTTCGTTATAATGGGCTAAATTCCCATTTCATACTATTGACAAACTGAAGCTTATTGTTGATGGGATAAGCTATTCCTATGCGCATTTCACTGGTTGCTTAGGCCAGATCGTCAGATCGTCGTATTATTGTTTAGAAATTTTTCAAACAACGATGAAGTCGTATGGGATGTCAAACTTTTTTCATAATACTTGTAATTTTCGTAACACATTGCATTCACACTATCACACTTTGTCATATTACTTGAGTTTTTGACATGTATTAATACAAAGTATAATAGTGTAATCTAGCCTTTGCCAATAGATTAAGATAGGATTTTATCAGCCGTATAAAAACTGTTCCATTTTTACAACTTTACTTTTACCTACCAGGTATGATGAACCTTAATTTACTTTATCGCTCCCTTTAGGTTAAAGTAAAGCTTTATTATTGGAACACTTTTTCTAAGGCCGGTTAAAGTCTAGTTTTAGCTATCGGTAAGTTGTGAAAACGGGCCTAAGTCTACTATAAAAACAGTTAAATACAGCGGTGGAAATAGAGTTGTTTGAGAAGGGAATTATTGGCATGGTATTGGACCACTTTTTAGAATTATCACAAAGAAGGAACATCATTTGTTCGAAAATACGATGCTACCCTATGTTGATAAAAATCTGCCACTGTTGTGGTAATTGTTGGATATTCTATAACATTGAACTTACAAAGATAAAATTATATGTGTGGGGTTCTGAGTGAATGAGAACCTAAGAGACCAAAAATATTGGAATTTTTTTTTGTTAAAATCTAGAAACATAAAATTTGGCATATAAATTGTCCACAAAAGAAAGGCTTTTGAAGTAGAGGGTTAAATGCTTTTTTAATTTAATTATCTGTATGCGAAAATATGTACATAAATGCGAACAATTGCTATTCTGTACACAGAAAAAATTATTTTTCCAATTCAAACAAAAAATTTGTAGAATCAAACAATTTTTTGTCTGAAATCGGTCCTATAAACAAATTCGCATATTCAAACAATTTATTTGCATTTCGTTTATTGAAAAAACACTGATTTTTTCAAACAAATAATTTAACTGAATCAAACAAAAAGTTTACTGAAATTCATATACTAAATTTCAAAATCAAAAAAAAAGTTTTTGCACAAGCAATGATGCGCACACAAGCAGGCACTGTATTAGAAGATGATGGCAGAGAGAGAGAGAGCTGAGCGGCCGGCTGGCTTTGAGACACATTTTTTTGTTGAAATAATTTTTGAACGAAGTCTTTTTTTATACACACAATGTTTTTCGTCATCGCTCACTGTTGCTGTATCCTTTCCTTTGCTAATGAAGAAGGAATGTAACCCAAAAACGGCGACAGACCGACTCGATATGTTTTTCGTCATCATTATATTTTTGTATTTGATGTATTTAAGTAAACAGTTTGAAAAAATTGAATACGGGATTTTGTTTTGTTTTAACCAACTTTGAAACCAACAAAAAATTTATTTTGTTTCTTATAATGTTGTTGTTGTTGTTTCTGTTGTTTAAAAAGAGTGAAACGTTTTTTTACCTGCTATATTTTTGTTTTTTTTTTTACTTCAAACCTCTTCATCTTTCTTATTGTTGTACTTTTTTAAAGTGTCCAAAAATAGACTATATGTGTTTTTTGTTGTAGTTCTTATATTTCACATAAGGAAGTGTTGCTTACGATCACATAAAAAAATGCAAAAAGACGACAACATTAAAAAGCGATAAATATTTTATACAAAATTATGAAAACTTGAAAGCAATTACGCGTGTATTATATTTTTGAATGGTTGTCAACATTTTTGTTGGTTAAATAAAAACCAAACAAAAATTTTAATTGAATCAGTAAAAAAATTCGGCAATAATTTTTTCTGTGTATTGCGATATTTGCAGTTTTTTTCGCATTTCAAATGCGAAAAGGTGGCAAGTCGGTATTCTACATTGCGAGAACAAATGTGAAACACATGTCAAATTCGCAAAATGTATTCGACAACAAAATAGCACTCGCAAAGTACAAACATGTAAGTGAAAGATAATATTTTATTTATTTATTCATCATATATTTATTATTTAATTCAGGGAAGCATGCAATAAAACCACCAAACCGCGTCAATTTGAAATAATGAATTTATGAATAAGCACAGCCAATTAGCAAGAGGCCATTTAAAAATACCAAATGCACGTCAGTCGGCAAATACTTTGTGGCAAACGTTAACAGAACAACTAAATATCAATGGACCACCTATGAGAGAAGCTGCAGGATGGAAAAAAGCGTGAAATATTTATACCAGTTCAAAAATATTTAACTTCAACTTTAATTTTAAAAGGTTTGGTCCGATTTTAAAGTACACACCAAACATTTTCATTTTGCTCATGCCCTTCTTCTTCGTCGAACCACAGTGCCACAGAATCCATTTTTATTTTTTTTTTCTTACAGAATATCCTAAATAAATTTTATAAACAATTTTCACAGCCAAACACAAACAATTAATTTATTTTTAATTTGACGTTTGTTGACACTGACGTTTATTTAAGCAGCGTTGCCAAGATTTGAAATAAATTGCGAATGCGATTGCGAAAGTCTAACAGAATACCAATTCTCTTTCGCATCGCATTGATTTTCGCATCGCATTGATTTTCGCATCGCAATTCAGAATAAGCCTCCTGTAATATATAATTTATTTATATATAATTTCTTTATTTGTGTGTTCCTCTTTTTTGTCTATCCCGAGCTTTTTGAAGCCCACTGATGGGCTAGAAAGTTGAAAATTGGCGTACATATAGAAAACACCAAGCCCAAATCCTAACGAATCCGGATCTTTGATTTTAAGAGAATTAAGAGGGAAAAGGGGCGTGTCAAAATCCAATTTTTGTTTTAAATTTTAGCTTATATTAAAGGCCCAAGTGACATAGGAAGCTGAAAGTTGCCTGAATTAGTCGGATCTAAAATTTTTGGACTACGAGCGGAGAATTTAGAGGAAAGGGGGAAAATGGGTGTGAAAAATGTGTAATTTTACATTACAGCTAATTTTGAAGTCCGGGTGACTCCAAAGACCAATGAAGCGCAAGAATTGCCAAGCACATGGTACTGACGTTGGGGTTTACCTTTAAGTAGTTTTTCTTCCAGGCTTAGAAGGTAGTGTTATATATTTTTAAAAGATTATATATATTTAAAATACTCTGTTTTAATGTTTTTACATTTCCCTAAAATAGTGCTCAAAAATGTTTATAATTGTGTTTTTACCTTGGTGTGAAAAGAACTGAATAAGTTTTAATTATTAAATGTAATAAAAAGTGTTTTCTGACATTTGCTCCGGCCAATGTTTACAAAAGTTTCTTTAAATTTTTTTTTTTTGCAAAAATAACTAGGTAAACAACTGTTTCATTATATTGTTAATATTTCTGAAGTCTTTTTTATTCTTGTATGAAGTGCTTTGTTTTTATTTTTTATATGTATGCAAGTAAAATTTTAACATCTCTTACACATGTGCAGTGTTGCCACTTTGTGGGTAATTACCCGAATTTGGTATAATTTTTACGGACGTGGGTAGAGCGTGGGTAATTTCTCTTAGGTGTAATTCAGGTGTAATTTGAAGTTTTTACTTCAGTTGGCCTAATAAAATCAAGATTCGATTTCAGTGATGAAATTTATTTCTTTTTAAATATTGTTGCTAATAAATGCACAGCCTTTTGAACCAAAGTATCGGTTTCTTTTTAAGAAACGACTTCAATCATTAAACATACATACATATATTTTCAAATGTTAAGTAATGAATGTCGCAAGATGGACCCTTAGATTTGAATAAAGATGCCTATCATAGTGATTTAGAACCTGAAGTTTATTGAAAAAAGTTATTCAAACTAAAAACTTGCCTGGGGGAAGATTTGTTTCCAATATTGCAACATATAATTAATTTTATTTCTACCTTGCTACTTTTTAATGTTTTAGTTAAAAGAATATTTAACGCCTTTTACAGTTGTAAAACTGAATTACGAAAGGGACAGTTGTATAAAACTCTGCAGGCATTTTGTTTACTAAATAAGGTATAAAGGGTATTTTTTAACACCATGAACTTAACACAAAAAAAAATTAATTTTAATCGCAGATTGATACACGGCATTACCATTTGAAACTGATTTAAAACAAATAGACGCCTGTCCTTGACGAAACGCATTGCAGACGTCTAATTTTGTTTCTCTTTTTCGAATAAAATGAACAATGTTGACCTCCAAGACACCGATTGTTGCTGGTTTATCAGCATTATCCACTGACTTCACAGCCCTACGGAAAACAATCTATAAGTGTCACATCGCCAGGCCTTGAAGTCAAATTGACAGTTTATTTTCTGTAAATCAACACTTCGCCTTCATTTGTGAAAAAAAGTTGCGTTATTTTAATCATGAAGTCACCTTTAAGTTGCGAAAATCGATGGCTGATTTTCAAAGTATATTTGGATAATTTGGTGGCTTTGTTCAAGCATGAATCTATTCATGATGATGCGCCTGATCAAAAAGTGAAACAGTATGGCAGATCGTTTGGCAGCTAACCTTTCGTAAGCTCTATGGGGCTAAAAAGCATCCATTATAAAGCAATGACAACGAAGATTTTAAACCTTCATAAGATATATCAACCAAATGTGGAAGTTAAACTCATTATTTTAGCAGTTTTATTTTATGTTTTATTAATTTTTTTTTAGGTCTTTAATGTTATTTTTGTTAATTTTAATAAAATTAACAGCTTGACTAATATCGATCTTGTTTTAATGAGTTTGTTGTGTTTTTGCTTCTTTGTAAATGGTTTTTATTTAATAAAACTTCAATTTTATATCAGGTGTAATTTCATATAAATCGGGTAATTTTGCTTCATCTCAAGTGTAATTTTGAATTTTGCTGGTGGTAACACTGCACATGTGTCATGTCACCTGTTCTAGTTTATGAGTATGTCAACAATATGCTCCGGTTTTTTTTTTCTTTGTATTTAAAAATCATACATTTTTTTAACAGTATCTACCTACATGTGTTACTTAACAACAAACAATGCATCAAAATAAAAACATAACGGTAAAAAATCGATTTACCACCTCAATCATAACGCTAAAAAGGGAGAGTATTTTTTGATGTATGAAAAGAACTACCAATAACATTACAATAAATACACATACATATGTACATACTTACAGACCAACCTAAATAAAAGCCTGTTTTGGATATAAGAAATTAATTTTCATATACAATTAAAAAAAACAAACAGAATTAATGATTTGTTACATAGTATCGGGTGATTTTTTAGCTATTATCTTTTTGCCAACACTGGTTTAAACAGCTGACGCACGTTTCGTGTTTTGTTTCACTGTCAAACATCTTCAGTTTGGTCTATAATGTAACCATGAATCGTCTTACAAACGAACAACGCTTGCAAATTGTTGAATTTTATTATCAAAATGCGTGCTCTGTTGAGAAAGTTAATCGCGACAAATTGTGTTCAGCGACGAAGCTCATTTTTGTCTCAATGGGTACGTTAATAAGCAGAATTGTCGATTTTGGAGTGAAGATCAGCCAGAAGCATTGTAATAGCTA